>OU830599.1:39823807-42323807 GCA_917563855.2 Limnephilus lunatus | reverse complement strand
CTACGATTTAATGAACAAATTGCAGAATTTCTTAAATAATTAATCAATGAAAACTTAAAATTTTTCTTTAAAAAATTTAATGTCAGGCTTTTAAATTTGATATGGTATCTCTCTACTTTCCATATCTTTCTCTTTTGGTAAATTACTCGTGGTAAGCAAAAGCATAACCTCTTTAAATAATAATAAATTATTCCCTTGCAGCGGAAGTTTTGCAAAACCTGTCTGATATTAACGACATTAATGAGCTTAACGTCAAATCCAGTCCGCCATCGTGTCACGTGACCCCTCTGCTGGCTTCCCTGACAGCCGCAAAGCCCCAGGAATACATTATTCCGTATGACATCGCAATTACGTTGATGCATCGAAGTCTGAAACTGATGTGTTTATTGTACAGGATTTTAATACGATAACCGGTACAGCCTCGTATGAGATGGTTGGATATTAAATGCAATTTAAATAAAGGTCACATTTCCTTAATCGCTCAAAATTGATCGGCGAGCTTTGGAAAAGCGACCGTCTTTTGACATTTAACGCTAATGTCAATATTGGACGTTTCTCCGCCTTTTTTAAGGTTATGTCTGTAATTTGTAGTGTAGGTACCTACTAAACCCTACGCTTTATTCAAATTACCTTTTTCTCTGGCCGAATAACGTATTATTATATTAATACCGCATTAATAACGTATTACCAACGTATTATTTTGCGATTTTATTTTTACAGTAGATATGCTCTTACTTCTTAGACAGCGTTTTGAATTTATGTTTGCAAATGCAATCTGTTTGCATTTCTCCCTAAGAAATATATTTCCAAGTCAATAACTCCCGCACTTGACTTAGTTTTCTGCGAAAAAGGAATACGTAGGAAGTACTTAATTCTACTCACTGTTAAAGTGATGCATTTTATGGCATTCCAATATTGTATTGCAGTTTGCACAATTGCAAATGTAATTCTATATTTACGGTATATTCTTGAGATGATATAATCACATAATAACACCCTGGTTTGAAGAAATCGGCAAAATATCTACGTACTGAAGTAAATTTTGCATATTATGCCAATGTATAATAAAATGGGAAATAATAACTCTATTTGGAAGGCGTGTATGGGCACGCCGCTCCGGGAACCATTTATTGGATAACCAACACCCCTGTGGTGGTTCGCTACGTTTGGTGACTTAGGGGGCGTTCAAGTATTACGATACGCAATTTTTGAAGATTTTTTACCCTCCCTCCCCCTCATGTATAACGCGCCGTAACGTTTTTCTGTACCCCCCTTCCCCTCTCTAAACGTTACGTAACACCCTTATTTATTTTTACCTAAAAGTCACAATTAAGTTGCGCAAAGTATAGAATGTCGCTTAAATACCTTATGCGTATTTCGTGTTTAAAACACTAACGGATACTGACAACGAATATAAAATAAAAATGACGTACAATGTAGTCGAGGGATTCCCCGTAAAACATAAACGAAAAGGGCTACCAACTTGGGAGAACAAAATAAAAATGACGTACAGTACAATCGAGTGATTGCCCTTAAAACATAACGAAAAGGGTTGCCAACTTGGGAGGACAAAATAAAAACGACTTACGGTACAATCGAGGGATTCCCCGTAAAATATAAACGAAAAGTGTTTGGAAAATTTTAGTTCCCTAATTTTTTATTTAAATAAAAAACACATGTTACGTAACGTGTTGTTCGAACCCCCCTCCCGCCCCGGTAACGCACAGTAACCTTTTACAAGACTCCCTCCTCCCCTCAAATTGCGTTACGTAATACTTAAACAGCCCCTTAGCAGGGTGCCCGGTTCACGGGTGAGATTTGTATAGATCTTGGCGGCGAACGCCTTTACCCACCTACTGCATGGCGGGCTGGATTGAGAGAGTTTGGTTGAGGAAGACTTTGAAGGTTTTGACATCTCCAGCCAGACCCCTCGATCCATCGCTTTCCATCGCAGAGGTAGGGATGAATTCATGCGTCTGTCACTCCTGGACTCATTGACCCCCAGATTACTACCCATTTCTCATACCTTTTTCCTTCCCAGAACTTCCTCTCCTTTACCTAGAAAAAACCCTCAACACAATATCCCCAAAGATGACATTGGCCCTGAGGTCATTTTCTTCCTCAAGGCATCCTGTGTGGAGCTAATGTAAAAAAATGACAAGAATGAAGGTAGGTACCATTTATAGTGGATTAAGACATTAAAACCTTAAAATAGATTAAAAAGTTTCTTGTACCAACCAATTCTGTTGAAATCTGTGAGGCAATCCCCGATAGAACGGCTCTTTAAAACACTCCATAATTAGAAAACAGATGCCTTTTATTGACTTCGAATTTCCCAATTTGATTCCACTTTCCCGTTGAAAGATTCCACGTGCGAGTTCTCACATCTCACGTGGTTCATCTCTGCGCAGCTTCCATCTTCCGTGTACCGCGAATGTAAACAAATACTTTCAAAACTGGGTCAAACGAAGTAGTAACCATCGGAGAGTGTAAATCAATGGTTCCCAACCTTTTTAAGGTTTAGAGCTACTTTTTATCCTAGTTGTCTAGGTGATCGACTTCTATCGAGAATCTTAAAGAATTTTTGCTTTTTTTAGTTGACCTTTAACGGTCAGCACCACGTACGTACAAATTGTATGTCTATGGTCAGCACCCTAAAGCCCGGTCTCCTGGACAGACATTTGTTTACACATTACTATAAACATTGGCAATGGGGGCGTGGTCTTACTGTAAGGTCATGCCCCCATTGCCAATGTTATTAAGGCCCGGTAGTAAGCGTAAAAATAAGAAGACAGGTAGATATGCAAATACGAATGTAAGAGGGAGCGCGCCAATATTAAATAAACTAATATAATCAAGCGAAAACAGTAAAAATATATAATGATTTAATTTAACAAAACTCGTTTAAAATAGAGCAAAGATCTCTTGACAAATTCTTGAATAGCATTTTAAAGATACACTGTGAATTTGTTCATAGCTATAACATAAGAAATAATAGAACAAAATGTATTTTCAATAATTTTCGTAAACTTCGCGAGTTTTTCTATCGAAGGAATTTCATATAATTACTGTTTCGGCTCTACAAATAAATGTACAGAAATTATTTTAAAAAATAACATATTTTTTAGGAACTTAAAAACTGAAAGTGTTGAAGTGAAATATGTTATTTATCGGTAGAAATGCGGAATGCGAGGACTTAAGCAAATGTCTGTGTCTGAAGTCGCAGGAGACCGGGCTTAAAATACACACTTTGAATTCTGCAGACGAAAGAAATACCTACTACAAATGATTTATCTGTATATTTCATAGGGAAAATTATAAAAAAAGTTCGTAAGACTGTACGCTTTTAAGTTGTGTGCGAAATTAATACGTAGCTTTTGGTATTTTAGGTAAAAACGCCCGAAATTGCAGTTACAAAATTTCAAATCACACTTAATATCAGACATTTTAGTACCTATATATTTCATAGAATTTCATAATATTAATCCGAGAATTTTAATCACTGAAAACCTTATACATTTTCCTAACAATCTGTAAAGAATTCACAAATATTTAATTTATAATATGGCTTTAGTTAGCAGACCACAAAGTAATGTTTTGGGCCTTTTTGAGTGCTGACCCTCAAACGGCTTACTTAGCACGAATCTAGCAAAATTAAGTTGTCCTGCCACCAGGATACAAATTTTTCCAACCAGGATCAATTAAGTCCCTACGTTATTGTTATTACGAGTAGGTTTGGCCAAAATTTACGCCGCGATCGACCTGTTGGGAACCCTTGGCGTAAAACGTATTTCTCCAAAAAACACCTGAATTTCATTTTTCGTTTACTTTGCATATTGGTTTTATGAACAAGTTGAGTTGGTACACGTAAATATATGGGTTATCCACGTATTAAGTACTACGGCCTACGGTTTGGCAATTTTAAACCGTTTTTTTATGATTGTGTACACAATTTACGAGTGGTCAATTGTAATGTAATTCCAGGTGTTATTTTTATCGATTTGCGTGGCTTTAACGTGGTTTTTCATTATTTAAAGACTGAAGAAGATTTTTTAATTACCTTTTTACTGTTTTACATCTTAAAATGTGTAAAATTTCACACACCACGCTTTATTGTACTAACGAATAAACGTATGAGAGAAATTCGTACTGTTGGTGTTAATTGATAATAAAAAATGCCAACGGAAATAATTAATTAACGAAAACTTAAAATCTATGAGCTGTCAGGGAACTGCGTTTCATGCCTGGGACCAACGCCCATAGCATTACACGATACTATTTTATGATTTATTTGGTCATGTCATTATGTGTTTATTTAACTTAAAACCACAAACACATAACATATAGCAATAACGTTTCACTTTAAGTAAAGTAGGTATTTTTTAAATTACAAATTTCAAAAATTTTAATTTTTTAAATGTGTAATTTAAGTTTTCTTTTTTAAATTTGAACAAACTCTCCTCTCATAATAATAATAATGTTTGGAAAAATTTGTAGAGCGTCGTTTCTGTGAAAAATTACCTTAATGGCCCTGTTCTTTTATATTGATCGGTATTTCTTGAAAGGTCTTCAACGCTCTATATTCTATATGCATATATAGTAATGAGTTCCGTGATTTTGACATCTTTCGAAGGGGATTATGTTTGTATTGATGTTATGATGTTTATTAAGTTTTTGCATAAATTCTGAACTTAGTTGGCTGTTAAATATTTTTAAAAGAAAAACTATTACCGAAACTCAATCGAAAATCTCTTAGTTAGCTGTTAAACATTTTAAAAAGAAAAACTATTACCGAAAGTCTATCTAAAATCTGGAAACAGAAAAATCAGAATAAAATATTGGCACCGCTGGGACTCGAACCCAGGACCTTTCGCTTTCCGGGCCGCCACTCTACCAACTGAGCTAAGGTGTCCCTATCCGATTCTGTCATTTTTAACTGTATCATCTTCGACTAAGAACTACCAGCATTTTCTTAACGCATGTTTTATTGCCTGCTTATTTATTTTATTCTTTATGTATGCATAATTAAATATTAAATTTAACTAAATAAGTATTACAATTTGAGGTTTTACCCATAAAGTTTAAAAAAAAAAACTATTACATTTAAGTACATAATTCGTTTAAAAGACAATTTATTATTATTAGAGAATGTTAGGTTTTTCACTGTTTTCAGGAAATGTTTAAAACACTTTTTCTTCTAAGTACTATCTCTCTGATATTATGATACATGTGGTTCTTAGTCATTAGTTTAGAGTTCAGAGTGTAATTCATTATCAATGCATAATATACGAGGTACTATGATATTACATGACTAAATAATATCCTGTATAAAGTTGAGTTATTTTTCATAAATTAGTGAACTTCGGATAAAAATAAAAATGATACATTTCATTCTTCAATGGCATCAGCGCTGAATGAGTTCATTCCAACATAATTATTTGTAAATAAATGGGAGAAGCTGTGAGCTTTAATCACTTTGGTACAATTTATTATGATTTCATTCCTAATGAAAGGGTACTTTTTAATTCCCACCACGCTTTCATCGGAGTCATGATTCAGTCTTGGAATATTAAGCTCTATGATTAGTGGTCTAGCTTGATCATGATCCTAAGTCAGGAGTGATGGACGATGACGTCTTCGTGCTGATGATGTAATCTCCATCATACGGTGATGATGACCACACTCTCACGATGAAGGAGCATCTCTAGTTTGTCATAACAACGCCTCTAATTGCTGTAGAACGCAGCAGACCTGATGAAATTACGAAATTCTTAAAAACTATTGATGTGATGTGTTGCAATTCCTATTAGATTTGTTTACTCGCTGTAGAAGATTTATTGACGGTGAACGCTTCGTGACTTGTTAGATAAACAATGGATTTCGTAAGAGCGTTTATAATATATGTACTTTACGTGTTTTGTATACATATAACAAATTTACAAAGAATCTACGATTACAGGTAAAGTAATGAACCGAAAAAAATTTTTGTTAGTGACAAATAGGTCCCTGTACAATATATTACACAAAAATATGAATAACATATAAACATTAGAAGCATTAGAAAATCACATGGGAATAAAGGATTTTTACCGCGATTGTGGTTTTGAGCACTTCACCACAGAGCTATTGTCTAATACCGATAATTTTATTATTACAATATTTTTATTAATCATTTCAAAGTATTGTAGTTTTATTGAAAAAAGGTGGAATATCAGTATTCATTACTATTAATTAGCCACTTTTCATTCTTCCTAGAATTGTTATTAATTTTGTAGAACTCCATTTAATTTTTTTTTTAAATTCAAATTAAAACTAATGTCATTATTACGTTCTGCGAGTATTTTATTTATTTTTATTTTTGAGACAGTTGTTTCGGCTCACAAGGCCATTTTAAAACTGTGGTTAAACCACTTTGAAACGACTTATTTATACGATTCTAAATTTCAATTTTTTTAAGGAGTCTAAATTGATTTACTACCTGTTAAACCAATTTGCTGAGAAAATAATTGATGCAGTAGAAACTCTATTATTTGGGGTACTTTGAAATCAGTTTTCCCCGCACTAAATGTTAATGTTTTCTTAATTATTTAATAATGACATTACTGCTATGACTTATTTAAGTGCGTTATATTTTTTAGGTTTTGTGAACATACTAAGGAATGGGGAATAAATAATTTTCCTCACTATATTAATTAGCGTTACATTGGGGTCATTGGTTCGTTTATTGATTTTAATTGTTTAAACAAATTTATTCTAAGAGCCTTTCTTTCTATGTAATGGTGTAGGCTGAAGGTTTTTAAGTGGAACGTGATTATCGAATAAGAGATCTGATGTTCTGCGAATTTTGAAGAAGTGTTTTCATTAATATAACATCGTATGTGTTCTTTGAATCTAGTTGAGAATGATCTACCCGTTGGTTGGTCCGATGTAAGTGGCGTAAAAAAAACCTAGAATTGATTAGCGATTCCATTGCAAATTGCTTTCGTTGCTCCACGTACCGTAGTCCACTAGCGATCTGTTTAATTAAATATTACGTGACTCCCACTGTTCATTACTCTCCTGTGTGTTACTAGATTAGCTCCATAGCATGAAGAAATACAATAACCATTGGACTACATTTACCCTACTACTCATGCCCTCCTGGGAGAAAGGCGAACTTTATTAAATACCAATAAGCTTATATAGTCTACAAGTACTTTTGTAGATGGAGATCTTCATAATACCGTTCTCAGGAATGACTTGCGGAAATCCTAATCTATCGTTGATCAAGAAATTTCTCTAGTAAGACCAAAGACAGCTCGGTTCCGCCAAAACTAAAAGACAGCCTCGGGCTTTAGGAATTGTAGGAAACATCTTAGATATAGAATACACTTGGTGAAGTATTTATCTAATATTATGTATGCATCAGCCAGTAGTTTCCGGGAACTAGGTGAGCAACTGAGCAGACAAGGAATGTTGCTAATTCCGATGATTGTATCTCCATCTGAGATTCCTGCTCGCAGCATTCCTAGCTGACTGATAGACCGGCGCGTGCTTTACTGTACCTACTGGCTTGTTCACACTAAGCATTCGTGCGCACAATAATAAAATTCTGTTGGTTTTGGATGATCTGTCCAGGATGTGTTCTTACATATATCCGACCAGTACCTGATCATTCATGATAATTTATACCACAAATTTAAACCATTTTTACAATCCCGTGATCCATAAATAATAGGCAACCAGTTTTCTTCAATTTTATAATATCTACCTCGTTTAATCAATGTGAATTGTAAAGGCGTGCAGAATAAAGTGAAGAAATGCGTTATGTGCCTTCCCCAAGACAAAAAAATCTACATAAATGTTTACCGATAAATTTATTCAAAAAGTATTCTTTGTAGAAAAAGAATGTAACCCTTTTTCATTAAAGTTATCGGAGTCACACCAGATTTTCTTCAAATTCGTTCTTTTTTTTCTTCAGGAGCGCACAATTTTATAGATTCTATGCTCAGTTTGAAATGTCCTAGTAAATATTTAATTATTTTGAATGTAATTTATCTACAGTTTTATATTTTTTTATCGGCCTAGAAGTGAAATTTCTCAAAGCACAATATGTATTCGTATTAAGTGTTTCGTTTTTTTTACAATATTTTCGTAATTTGATAGGTACTGCCAAATAATATTCTCAGCCATATTTCCCTCAAAGATAAGACACAAAAATACATAATAATGTTTTTCTTACAACTATCAGCTGATATCCAACATCAACAACACGAAGAAAATCCTGTCATTTTCATTTCACCCCATTGTTTTTTTGTTTGGCCTTCGTCTTCCGAGCCTCAGACCTCAGGGTGTGGTCCTCTTCTGAGGTCAATTAATTAATTAGGTCCCTGGGTGACAAGTCACTAGACCCACTGGCGACTAGAGGGAGGAGGGAGAGATGATTGATGACCCAGCAAACACGCTGATAGTTTCAATGATGGATGCCCCAGTAACTTAATAACACTAAGACATAGGGCATAGGACAAAACATGATGTTATTCTGTAGATGTATAGTGGGTCTATTGTTAGGTGCTTGTAATGGAGGAGATTTTTTAGGGTTTGATGCATTTGTTTGAAAGATATTAATAGGCGTTTCAAGAAACATAATGATTCCACCCTTCTCGCGAGAGTTATTGCCTGTTTTAATGATCTTCGTGTAATTAATCAAATAACTTCAAGTAAGTAATCTATTCGTCTTTCAATGTTTTTATAATGGAATAATTTATAAAAAAAAAAACTTGAATTGTAATACGTATTTAATTATTGAAGTCAACATTAGCCTCCCCAAACGAAAAATGTAGTTGAAGCCAATATTAACCTCCCCAAACGAAAAATGTAGTTGAAGCCAATATTAACCTCCCCAAACGAAAAATGTTTAGTGTAAAACATAAAGATAGCAACCAAAAAATATACGTTGAGAAAATTAAGATAGGTAATATTGGTAGTTCTTAGTCGAAGTACGATACAGTAAAAAATTACAGAAGTTATGGTCGAATTATCTCAGTGGTCATAGCAATGCCGCGGCAAAGGAGAGGTCTCGAGTTCAATTCCCAGATGCGGGCAAATCTATTCGTCTTTTTTCTAGTGCTCTCTTACGGAGGTTGGGTTTTCCCCAGTGTTTCAATATGGCGTTCTTACATTTGTCGATCTCATTGATGTGACTAAGAAATTGAAGTTTTCTCATTTTTACATATTTACAGCAAAATTGCTTGTTTGTGAACTATTCCACGAAGAATTTCTGAATTAGTTACCTGTTCGGGATATTTTGAAGATGCGCAATAATCTGCAAGGTTGATATTTTTTTCTCGAAATCAGGTATTTACAAGAAAAACCAACATCATTTTACCCTCGCGGTTAGTGTCGTTTATAAATGACGATCGATTGCCAATTATCTCTTGGATATGGTAATTTAATCAAATGATGGACGCATCTCCGTGATCGACATCGAATAGGAAATGGGCAACCCACTGAGCCGTGTCGAGATGTCATGTTTCATTAATGATAGCTTTTACTTTCATTTTACTAAGTTTGTATGGACAGAACATCGTCTCTAACCGCTTTCTGCGGTCTTGTTCACCGTACGACGTATACAAAACATTAACACATTAAATTTAAGAACTAACTCGCATAATAAAGTCATAACAGTATGTTCCTTTGGTATAATTAGGTACCTGGCTACCAGACCACACCCGGCTACGTTTTAATTAATGAGAGGTTTTATGAATATTCATAAGTCGGCAGAACATTATTATCGACGTTTCACGAGATGAGGTTTTGTATTGGCTATAAATCACACAGCATCTGTTCTGGAGCATTAAGTGCAGTAGAAACTGTAGATATTATCTACCTACAAGTATGCTGTGTTAAATTAGCATACATAAATAATTTGTAGGTGTATGAAACAACTGAAGGTTTTAGTTAAAAATAATGATTATATTCAATATTAATTTTTTGCTTAATATTTAAAATCAATACCTCAATCTCATGTTAAAGTGACAGCTTCTCCGGAGGTCGCGGGTTCAAATCCCGGCATGGCAATTTTATTTCGTTATTTTGAGTTATTTCACAGTTTATTCATTGACAATAATATTTAGCATATTTGTGGCACGTTCCAGAGTGGAAGATATTCTCAGTAGGTATAGCCCTGATGTAACAACCGTCATTCAGAATTTAAACGCTGTTTGATGGCTTTAGCCGTGCTTGGTGACCATCTGAATAGCCACATACTCCACCATCTCCTTCCCCTACTTACTACCCTTAACCTTACCCCACAACCTCACAACAAATTCCAATTGGGGATGTCATAATCTCACTGGCTCCAGGAGCAGTTGGGCAGGATTCCCAATGGCGAGCGATATGTTGAAATAGGTCAAGCCAGGAAAATAAAGTGCGCATATTATAGCGTAGTCTGATATAGATACATATTTTAAGAAACTTAAACTGTTAGAGAAACATTTTATAAAACGGTAGAAATTCGGAATACGGAGGTTAAATACCTATTAGCAGTAACACTTATTATAAGCAATAAATAATTTTTAGCCTGAAACACTATCTATATTGAAAAAATCTTCCGAGAAAAGATACACAGATACACATACGCCGTAGCTCAGTGGATAAAAGAGCAGTTGACCGGATATCAGAAGGACACGGGTTCAAGTCCCGTCGGCGGCATGTATCTTTTCTCAGAAGATTTTTTCAATTAAGATGAGTGTTTCAGTCTAATAATTATTGCTTAGAATAATTGTTACCCTTTGTGCTACGCATAAAAATCTTATCTTAAACATTAGTTTATAAATTAAATAACATTTTTTTAACAAAAAACGGCGCTTTACAAGTTATCTAATTATTATCGACTTAATTAAATATTTGTAAAATCATGTTGGAATAAGTTAACAATAATAATCTTAACGAAAATATGAAAGAGAACAAGACACAGAAAAACAGAACAGAAAATGGTCACAACTGAATATTCATTTAGACCAGGGGTGTCAAAGATACGGCCCGCGGGCCGCATGTAGCCCTCGGGCCCTATCAATATGGCCCGCGACCATTTTAGTTTAGCACCATCCAGTGAATTGAACAGTTCTGCAATTTTGGTATTGGTTAGCGACTATATAGTGCACTTAACACACCCTCATGATATAGATATCGCACATAAACAATTATTATGCCTTGTTGTCGTTTTCTGTAGATTTGTCAACCTGGAGTGCATACCACGGTGATGTATTAATCTTCTCCAACAATTGTATCTCACTGTCTTCAGCTATTTCCTCAATGCGCCTAGTCACAGTGATAGCTGACAAAGTCACAAATCTTCCCCCCAAGCTAGCTCACCGTGGAGAAAAACCTTTTGTATGTTCCGATTGTAAATATTTATGTCCTAGAAGGGTGACTTTAAAAACTCACAAGTTTACTCATAGTGGAGAAAAACCATTTTCATGTTCCGACTGCAACTATTCATGATCACAAAAGGAACATTTAAGAGTCCACAAGCCGTCTCACAGCGGAGATAACCTTTTTCATGTTCCGACTGCAACTGATCAAGTTGTCGAAACTACCACGAATTTGACACCCGAAATCAATGAGCTTATCAAAAATAAGAGAAGTCAGGTGTCCAGCTCAAGATAATTTACCGTTTTACGCTCCTTTTTAACATTAATGAAAATTTATAATTACTAGGTACATATCTCGCTAAATAAAGATTTTAACAATTGAGTATGGGTTTTAATTTTTAGTCTGGCCCGCTTTCACACGCTAAATCTTATAAACGGCCCTTAAGAAAATTCAGTTTGACACCCCTGATTTAGACTTTCGTAAAAGTGAATTTTTCGGTTGTTCCCGAAGGTTGTTCCATATAAATAAATTCGGATATATCTATCCGAGACGCTATCCAGGTTACAAACCAATTCTTAGAATGATTGTTTCCAATCAAAAGGTTAGTTGCCCGTAATATGGAGAAAAATAATTAGTTGATAATAATGTAATTCTGAAATTTGAAAATATGAGATTGACAAATATGACGGCTTTGACAGAAGGTGGCAATAGCGAAATTGGTTAACGCGCTCGTCCCGGTTAGACGGAGATGTCTGGGTTCGAGTCCCAGTTGCGACCATTGTCTTTTTCTGTTTTTCTGTGTCTTGTTCTCTTTCATATTTTCGTTTAGATTATTATTGTTAACTTATTCTAATATGATATATTTCACTGATGGGAATAACCTTCAAAAAAGTATAAAAAGAAAGTTTTTCTTATAAAAATTTGTAAAATCGTTGAGAGTAGGCGCTGTTAGCTGTGAGGGAACAGTATCACATTTCCATTGTACTGCACTTTACCCCATTAGTTAACGGTCAAAATGCTCTTAAATCCATTACGATATTTGCTACATTTAGTTTACTGTGCTTCGGTAATATAGAAACCTACATATTCCTTGTATGCAGAGGAATATCAGGTTACCCATGGGAAGCATATTTCCAATATTTTATATCTCTCCTTCTATGGGAACGGTAAACACTACTTCTGTATGAATTTCGTATTGTAATGTAATCTTTTATGATGTTGATTTATCGAGAAACTTTATTTTTATCTGCGTTATATTTTTACTATACTTTTGAGATGAAAAAGACAATCTGATAACTTATGTAGATAGCGCGTAAAAAGAAACTGGCCTTACCTTGTTGAATAAAGCTTTAGAATTTATAGAAACCTTTTATTTAATGGTCATTATATAAATTAGATATACATATAAAGTTTTTTTTTTTTTTTTGGAAGCATGTGAAAGTTATCCACTGAAAATTTCGGTGACTCGTTCAGAATGCACGTAAACAAGAAAACTCGAAGTAAAACAAATAATAAAATCTCTCAATGAAGGAAATCCGGGACACAACCTTTATTCTATTACGCAATGTTTGTTCATTCTTGTACAAGGATGGCCTTTGCGGTGCCAAAAATTACCAATATCTGTGCATAGATTGCATAGACTGGTAAATATGAAAATCACGTTAACAATCGTTTCACAAATCTGAACTCTTTTCAAATCGTAAATCGTCTTTGTAAATCGTAGATTAGTGAAAATGGCTAGTGGATATTTTTAAAAAATGGAATGGCTTACCTAATTGTTACATTTTTACCACAAATTTTAGCGCAATTTAAGTAAATTGAAATATGAAAAAAACAATTATAAAAGAATTATAAAAAATATTAATAAAACTAGGTAACTCTAGGTAACCCTAGTTTTATAATTAAACGATACCGTTTTTTGAAGATACCCACAAAAAATTCAAACAACTTGATGATTCCCCTGATGGTTTTAGTGTGTAACTCAAAAACGCCAATCATGGGGTAATAACCTGTAATTACCCCATGATAAGAAACTCGCTTTTCATTTACCTTGTTAATCTTTTCAAGTAACTGCCAGAGTTTATTTAAGCTTTATCTCGAACCTAACCTAACCTAACCATTGTTTTAGAACACCATGCAGTCAATGGGGGTTACATTTATACGCCTATAATAGGTGATATTTGGCAATACAACTAAAGGGAACTTAACAAAGCTTAAGAAAAAATATTCAGAGCACGAAAAACGTCACGCTCCCAACCTAATAACCACGATAACAACCTAACAAATATTAGAGTCCAGAGTTAGAACAAGAAAATTACACCTCCCAGAAGTCAACTTTTTTACGTTTTGTGCCCTTTTTCCTTTACTTCCCTATTGTTTTATTTCTATTGCTACATGGAATCATCCCGGATTACAAAAATTAAACATAATAATAATTAATTAATTGTATTTTATCGGAATATAATTCTTAATAACTTTTGAGGGTTATTTCAGTCCCATCTTAGACATGTTCCCTTTCACCGTTCGTTCTATCTCTTCCCACCATTTTTCACTAAACCCTACTAAATCCCACTAAACCCTAGTCACGCTCCCACCCCCACTTCAACACTAAGTAATATGTTATGTTCACCCATTGTTTTGTAATGTCAAGTTAGTATATTTTGCCCTGAGGAAGGAACAGTTGTTCCCAAACCGGTCGGCGAGAATAAAAACATATAGTGCTTCAAACAAAATTACGTTGTATTAATTTATTTGACTGTCAGTTTGTATAAATTCTTAAATTGAATTTTATTAGCAGCATCTATTGTAATCTGCAGCAATGCTTGAATAGGTTTGTTAGCCTTTTGTGCTATTGACCTATCTGTGCACTTCCCCCGTGTTATCGACGTTTCTCTGGTTCCGCTCTGTCTAGTTCCGGCTGGAGATGTCGAGATGAGGCCATAGCCATAGAGCTGCAGAATGAAGAGGAAAGAGGGAACAGGGAAGCTGGGACCATTAAGATTTAGTGCTGACTGCTGTCACGACGCCAAAACGCCAGAAGAAGCAAAATGCGTGCTTTTGTTTTTATGCGACGAAGAGCATATACCGGATTTAGATGGTTTCTCTACCTACCCCAATGACCTAACTCTCTACTAGTATTTACAAGCTTTAGTTGTGTTAAAAAGGTTATTTTCGAGCTATTATTTATTTTATAGCTGTATGACCACAAAACTACACACGTTCCGGTATTATGGTGAATGAACGATGTAAAAATTTATTATAATTGAATATACGAGAACAATATAATAATAAAAATTAATGAGTTACGAGTACTATGTTTTAAAATTAGTGTATTTACATTTTTATTTTTATTAACTTAAAATCTCAAATTATAATAATTAATTAAATGAAAACAATATTAGCGAAACTCAATCAAAATCTGGAGACAGAAAAATCAGGAAAAGGTATTGGTTCCACTGGGACTCGAACCCAGGTCCCTTAGCTTACATGGCAAGTGCTCTACCGATTGAGCTGTGGAACCCATTTCCAATTCGGTCACTTTTAACTGTATCATACGTCGACTAAGAACTACCAACATTAACTTCATTTTCTTAACGCACATATTATTGGCTGCTATCTTTATATATGATTGCAAGATTCAACCTGAACTAAATGCTATCTAGATAGTGCCTGGATAAATATTTATAATACAATCTATTGACTTTTTCTGCAAGTCTAGGATGAATGAAAAAGTCAATAGATGTCGCGTATTAAAAATAAATTGGATAGATATTTATCCATACACCATCTAGATAGCATTTAGTTCAGGTTGAATCTTGCAATCATATATGAAGATAGGAGTCAATAATATGTGCGTTAAGAAAATGAAGATAATGTTGATAGTTCTTAGTCGAAGTATGATACAGTTAAAAGTGACCGAATTGGAAATGGGTTCCATAGCTCAATCGGTAGAGCACTTGCCATGTAAGCTAAGGGACCTGGGTTCGAATCCCAGTGGAACCAATATCTTTTTTCTGATTTTCTGTATCCAGATTTTGATTGAGTTTCGCTTATATTGTCTTAATTCAATTGAGTATTTAAAATTGTTCAAGTATGATACAGGTGCTAGCAAAACCCTGTCCTCTCAAAACGTAAATGTTCTATTTCATGTAGGTAAGCTTGACTTTACCATTTTATAAAGCACAATTTCGGAATTTCATCGAAAATTTGCAAGTATGTACATATGTAATATGTATAGTACTAACCAGCAATCGCACCATGACAATTACATTAAAAAACGCTTTCTTAGATCGCAGACATATTTTGCACAAATTCTAATTAATAAATTACTGGACTTTTTAAACATTTTTTTACAGTTTAGTGTTATTTATTCAATCATCGTATACTAATTAGATAATTAAATTATATTATATTGAAATAAAAATACAATTAAGTAAATATCATTTCTTCAGTCCACCTGTAAGATTGTGGATTAGGTCACTCTGGTTTCATCAAATCGATCAGCTCACCAAGAAGCGATTAAAAATTAGTCATGGAAAGACTTTTAGTTTTTTTAGTTAATTTCTTGTACACGTAAATTACGCCCAAGGCCATTGGTTTCGTTTGTTCTGGTTATCTTTGTGTTTTGTGTATTGTCTGCCTTTGTCTGCTAAAGGAGAGGTTCTGACTAAATATTAACTTTTGTTTTGTTTATCTTTACAGTGTGCAGTCCCGAATATTAAATACAACGATACGAATTCCTTAATTAATTTCACCGACTCTTAAGCCGCTGCACTTCGCAGTTCTTCTTCCGTCTTTTTTTTTTACATTTTTGCCTGATTATAATAATAAAATATTTTAATACTACTCTTCCATGAAAGCATTAGCTTGTGGCTGGAAGTGTAGTGTACATTGTTTTTATTATGGATATTTGATAGTTATTAATAATATTACGGTTACATACATGTATTACATATGTTATATTATAAGTAACTTACACTGTGAAAGTAGAAACACAATAAGTTGTAAGTTAGGTAGTAGGTAGATAGGTAGGTAGTAGAAAACAATAAGTTTAACTTATTTTTATAATGTTACTCACTCTTGGGAATTGTAATTTATTCTTAAGATTAAATTAGGCGTAAACTTTTTATTTAAAGATTATCTTTAAAATATTTTTTAAAGTGTTTATTAATTGGATTTTATCGTTAATGTTTCTAATTTCTTTCGGTAGTCGATTGAAAAAAATCTTCCTTGGTAAGTAATAATTTTGTGCAAAGGAAGTGTTTAATTTTGGGCATGGACAAAATATTTTTACGTTTAGTGCGGTTTTCAGTTATAAATTGTTTTTTTTTTTTTTTGTCTGGAGCCAGTGAGACTATGGCATCCCCAATTGGGGTATGTTGTGAGGCTGAAGGTAGTGGGGAGGGGAGGAGGTGGGGAAGAGGAAGGTTGGGAAGTACCTGGCTATTCAGATCTGGTCACCAAACACGGCTAAAGCCATTTTCAAGCAACGTTTCAATTCTGAATGGTGGTCTTACACCAGGGCGATACTGAAAGTATCTTCCACTCTGGAACGTGCCGCAAATATACTATAATATTATTTTAAATGAATGATTTGTGAAATAACACAAATTAATCAAATAAAATTTATTTGCGCACGCCGGGTTCGAACCCGCGACCTCCGGATTGTGAGTCAAGAGTCTTAGCCACTGGACTACGGAGGACGTACAGATACCTGGAGGGGGCATCCATTAATTACATGAGCATAAACGGGGGGGGGGGGGGTCCACCAAAATCTCACGTTACTTGAAAAGAATATACGAATTGGCCCTAATTTATCTCACCGAGGGGGGGGGGGTCTAGATCTGAAGAAAAACTGCTCACGTAATTAATGGATGCCCCCTTGTCTTTTTCTTTTATATTTTGAATCAATGCATTTTTATTGTACAGATCTTTGAATGAAGGTACTTGGAATTCTTTAAATAATTGATCCGTTGGGTAGTCGGAAGGTTTTTTTAAATGATTTTAATTGTAAACCTGTGTACAACTTCAGTTGGGGAAAGATTTGTTTTGTATGTGGATCCCCAGCTAATGATAGTAATAATATTTCTCTTGAACAAAAGTACCATAATCATATATAGATAATAGCAAAGATGATTTTCAATCACTTTTTGGCGACTCTCAATCAAAAATTTGAAACAGAGAAATCAGAAAACGATATGGTCACATTTAGGCATAAGAAAAAGATACGGTCATATTTTTCTGATTTTCAGGTACAAAAAAAAATAGTTTGTCTATATAAGTATCGTAATTCGCAATGATTTTATTATTCTAAGAATCGACGGAACCCATTTTTTAAATTTGCTAAATTTTAATATTGAAGGTGATCCATAAGCCAAGTAGAACTTTAAAACATCAGAACAAAGGCTCAAAGCAATTCTGGATAACCTGGGATTTACAAGGAATTCTGAAACCTGTTTTCTGCGGTCACCTCGTAGGTAGACACCGAGTGCAGGTGGGGGTAGGAGGGAGATGGAGTTACGCATACCTAATATGATTTGCGCCTCGCTTCATCTGGGCTTGTAAGAAGATGACAGATAATTACCATCGGATGGTGTGAAACCTGATGTCTGGAATTTGCATATTCATTATCTTGTTTGCTGTTTAGTCTGCGATGACTTGTATAAACAATGCTGCACTTCCTACAGCTCGTATCTGCACCAACTTCACTCACTCATCTTTCTCAGAACTTCTCAGTATTCGCTAAACAAAGTCATATTCATTCACCATCAGCGCGTATCAATCAATAAATAAAATACATTCGTTGTCCGGCTGTATAGATGTGTTTTTAAATGATTTAGAATTTCGATCAATAATTTCGTTCGTCCAAATCGACCAAATTTGAATCATCGTCAACATACGTGTTGCCAACTCGATTTTAAAAATAAAGCCAGATGTCATTTGAAAAGGAGCTAAATTCAGAGGTTTTCAACCCAAAACCAAGTTTTCAAAACTAAAGTCAGCGGGTTCCTAAAGAAAAATTATAATTTTTCGTTCACGAATTTTGTAAATAAAATTAGCTAGATTTTCTGAAAACCCGAGCTACAAAGCTAACCCACTTTTATTGAGCTGATGGTCTCATTTTGGAGCTAAATCTAGCTCTAAAGAAGCCGTGTTGGCAACACTGCATCAACGGGACAGTTAAATGTCAAATCAATGTATTTTTTACAATCTATGAATACCGTAAATGGAAGTTTGAAAGATTATTTTTCTGATTCTGACCATTATACTAAAATATTAAATATTAATAATTTCATTAAAAATTATTGATTGGAAAAACGATATAAAACCGCACTTTTCGAAACGGTTCCATCCAGCTACAACTTCATCATGACATAGCAAGCACCACTGGATTGTAAGACGGCTGTCACCAATGTTCCCGGCGTGATGTCATGATGATGATCTTTAATAGCCCATACCTTATAATTTAAAGCCAAAATAAATAAAAATAACTCATATCAGTACAAGATGTTTGATAAAGCTTTTGATTACAATTTTTTATCACTTTGGTTGGGTAATTTGATCTCAAATCCAAAATTAAGATTTGTACGAAACGGGCCACGCAAACGTTCCTCTTAACATCCCCACGCAATCCATATAATTTAGTTGCAGGTAGGTAATATTTCCCAACCACAACGAAATAGTAAGCCCTTCCAGTCTACGGAGCATGTTTATTCTTCCCAGAAGATGCGCCAGAATTCCTGCCCTAATGAGTGCGACCGGCTCCAGAACGACCACAACACCGACCTTGTTACTTGTTACTTCCAGCACTGAGCACTCGGCTCTGTCTTGGTTTGTGCTTTACGCTTGTACAGTTACACCCTAGGTGACCAACAGCCGTGAAATGACCCCTCTTTGTCAGGAAATATACCAACCAACCCTCCTGCTTTAGAGAATTAAAGGATTACTGTCCAGTTAAAACAAACTGATGAACTGAAGAGTGGCACTCCACTGAAACTAATGATCATCTACCCATGTAATTAACGGTGCTCCAGATTTTATGTCCGGGTTAAATCTTTCCCAAATGAAAGACTAAACCCTTCCGCACACTTTTCCACAAATGATTATCTAGTCAATCCACGCTATGTAAGTTCACTATATAAGTATAATAAAAACAAAACAATACAAGAACAATACGTCAATCCACCAGAGACCAAATGGGAAAATAATTCACCGACTCCAGATATTTTCATATCAGAGGGTTCGGCTCGGTAGAACTCCTAACTGGACCGATAAATCCTACTGATCCCTCAATATAAATATTTAAAAAAAAAATCTTTTGTAATCCTACATGTATTTAAAATGACTGATCTTTGATCTTTATTATAATATAGTTTTTTATTATTTTTTCATTACATGTACGATATACGGCCATGAAGCGTTGTATGGTAAATTTTGTAGATCCTTTGAAGTGAATATAGTAAGAAGAATACTTTTATGATAATTCAACTCATGTATTTTTTTCGTGTGTACTACGAGTATTTATCGCTCTGCTAATTTAACTATGTTCTTTAAAACTTGCTTTATAACAAACTGTTCATGTTTAAGTTTATAATAATATCAAAATAGTAACTAAACATTCCTCCATAACTACTTTCATAGTACCTAAAGCCCTTCGGTTTTACTCTTATTATACTTAAACTTATTGAATTCGTTTGTACAACTTTACAACATAAATGATAATGAAACAACATACCTACCGGTATTATATCTACTTATATCCTTAATGTTCAGTTTATTATATTATAATATTATATACTATTCGCTTATTATTATAGGTACTCCTGAACAACTTATGTATCTAAAATAACATAGTTTAAACATGTAAAAGCTTTCAAGGCGTGAATAAATAAAGAAGTAAGGCAAAAATAGCACCGAAGATAAATTATTATACTATTGGTAACGATAAAACTTTATGGGTTACGTTTATATTACTAAACATAACATTTTAAAGCACATAACTTGTAAAGTTCACAGAACTCTAGATCATAATTTATTTATGTTCTAAGGAACATAAGCATTCAATGCTATTGTAATAGTTCATTTGGCATTATCACAAGCATTTGTTTCCTTGGAACAGTCAATCGCATAGCTAGGGACTAATACCGCCTGGGAAGACATAATAACACTTGTATACATTTTCTTTATTTGTTTTTGGGTGTTATGCCGTGTTGCGCTACCTCCTTCTTTAGCCAACGTTTCGCACAGCGTTACAGTGTCCATCATCAGGGTAACGCTGTTCGAAACGTGGGCTAAAGAAGGAGGTAGCGCAACACGGCGTAAGACCCCAAAACGAAATAACGAAAATACTTTTTGGCCGTGAAAATCCAAAAACGTACTTGTATACATTTAATTAAAGTAAAATAAAATGCATTGTGCACGATGTTGAGAACTTGTTGATTTGGGTTGAAAAATAAATAACTTCTTTTGTATAGCCTCACATTCATTAGGTCTGGACTATAACTTGGAAAACTTATGATATTGCATGAATCATGTTTTTCATCGAAACCGTGTGCATAAATGGTATTACTGATTCCACTAGTTTTTGTGCAATTTGTCATTGCTTTATTCAGGTGTGGCTAATTTATATCTAGACACCTACAATTTTCCTGTTCATTTCTACTGTTTTTCAGTTCGTATTATATGCTTTGTACTGTGTTATTATTGGAACGGTATGTAAATAAATGTAATAAATAAATTAAATGCAATTAAAATGACATAAAACGGATCAATTATTAATTGACCAATGTTCACTGAGGGTTAATTAGTTGGATTAGGAATACGAATATTAAGAATATTACCTAAATTATTATGTGGTTAGCGATAGTCGTTCGTGAATTCACTTTTTTACGTTTTTCTTATTTTTACAAATACTTGGGACACTCAGAGCCTCCTGTATGGAACTAAAGTAAAAAAAACAGTTTATGTGGACTTTATTAAATCTACCATTACTGTTTCATGTACTTATTTTATTTTATTTATTTATTTATTTATATACATATTTATTAAATACATTACAAGTGGTACTTTGTCTGTCCAACTGGGAAGGATACCCGTTTTAGGACAGCCAAATTGTATATTTGGTTCATAATATTTTTAACAAATATTAATCGAAATAACTATTAAGAACATTAAATTTTGTTTTATGAACGAAGCGATGGTTTCTATATGCCTTTGAAAGAATCGCAAAGATGTGTTTTTTCAAGGTAATTTTGAGGAACATTAATACTTGCATTCAGAGTGGATGAGTGGTTTCTTTAGTGATATCACAAGTAGGAGATTCTTTCCAAGTCATTATAGAGAACATTTACAATTGTATAATTAGGATTTACATATATGATATAAATTCTCAGTGTATTTATGACTTTAATAAAGTACTACAAATTTTATAATTTCTTAAATAGTAGTATTTACACATTTATAAACCCAATATATGACAAGTGAAATTTTTTATTTTGAAATTGTTTATTTATTTGTTTTATGTTTTATTTTACGCCCTTACGTCCCATCTTTTTCCGATCCTCAAACATTTCGCTCCAAGACGGGATATTATTTCAAGTGCAGGAAGTTTGGCTTTAACCAACGTTAAAAAAGCAATGTCTTGATAATTTCTCACTCATATTCATAACATATAGACTTACGCGGTTCCCGTTTGATCCACTTGACCGTCGAGAATACGTATGACCGATCTGTTCCCGAAATATCCCGTATTTTTTATTTATTCCTAGAAACACAAGTGAAAGAAAGCGGGAACGATTCAGATACAAGACCCGCAATAAATTAAATTTAACAGCTTCGGATAAAGAAATACACAGGCCCCTTGAATACAGACGTACAAATTTGTTTAGATTCCTCATCCAATGGAGACCGCCTTTTTAATTAAGGCATTGCTAATGATCTGTTCAAATAAATGATGCTCTGAGTTCATTTGAAGAAAGCGTGGCTCATCTCTTCATCATGACGATGAACTTTTGACTGTATGTAGTTATGTGTAATATCTCCGCATATATGTATTTTTAGGACTCTAGAAGGGTTAACGGTCATTTTCAGAAAAGACATCATCGCATTCCTTGTACATAAACCTAACTAACTAACCATCACGCCGTTTCCCGCAGCAGAGGGGAATACAAAGACGACAAACAACTCGCACCACAAATTGCACATTCTCCTTTTTTAATATTTCTATTTTGGAGACTGACAATTCATGGTGGAATTCCATTATAATATATTATAGTAAAACTAATATAAATATTTATTCCACTTAATTTTATTTGACTGTAACCGGTTTCAGCCTGTTAAGGCCGTCTTCAGACTGGTACAAATTATTCATAAATCACGGTTTATATACCCTAATATGGGGTGGTTACAATGATTTTATTCGAATATATGTTTTTTTTTTACAATTGTTACTAAGTGGTCTTTGGATGTCGACCTTCGACCAAGTCCTTGGTCGAAGCTAATTTCTAATTATTTTGGTTTTTTCCAGTGGGCTTAATTACCTCGGGCTTGTAGCCTTACTTCAATATTGTTTGGGAAAAAACCTTACAAGTAATATGCATTATTAATGACCTAATTTTATCGTCATATTGTTATTATATTTATGATGTATGGAATTTTTTTTATTGCTTTTTGAAGGGATACATGTTTACATTGGAGTAGGAATGGTCTAAACTAGATGCATATTTTAATTTATAAATTATTATGAAAATTACACTAGGTACAAAAGCGGAGATGAAATGATTCTAATTGCTTTATCATTACATTATTACGGTTACGCTCAAATAAAATTAAGTGGAAAAGAGTTTTATATTCGTTTTATTATATTATTATATTACAATACATTTAATTTTTTATTACATTACGTTTTATTATATTACATACTCCGTTATTCATTCACATTCTAAGATCGTTTCATACATACCTTGATCATGTACTTCCCCAACTTCTTCTACTATTTGAATTCGCGTCATGCTTTTTTCTCACACTCTTCCAATTCCATGCCTCACTGTCATACATCAGAATAGGTACCAGGATTCCGTTGTGGACTGCTAGTTTCGCTTCTTTGGACATTTTTTTGTTAGCGCCAACCGCGTTTAGTCCTCCATTATAGGGTTTCTCCATAGTTTCTCGCTTTTATCCTTTTGTCAATATCTTTATCAGTCTTTCCATCTCTCGTAAACAACCTTCCTAAATGAACACTAAAAAAAATGATAAACTTGATGCTTGCACAGTTTTGACGGCTTTTATGCATGAAGTCAATTTGGGAGGCGGGTATGGGTACCGCCGCCCCGGGAACCATTTTTTGGACAACCAACACCTCTGCCATAGGTCACCCCAAGTGGTTCGCTACGTTTGGTGACTTAGCAGGGGTGCCCGGGTTCATGGGGTGAGGTTTATTTAAGAAATTTATTTTCTAAAAAATATTTTCTTATTATTAAAAAAAATGTTTGTTATATTTTATAAAAAATATTAATATTATTAAAAATATCATTAATATTCATATATGGCCAGTTCGTTCGAAAATTTACCATAATTTTAAAGTATGTACTTTACCACTGAATTAGAAACGGAATTCCTAATAAAAATCAAACGCAATCAATGAAACTGAAGAAAATTTCTTATAATAAACATAGATAAAAACATCTCGAAACCTAAATAATTTTTTTTTTAGAAGTTCTCATTTATCTTTTTAGGTACATAATATCATTTTGAGTTGTCAGTGTTTTTAAAAACGACATTGCTTGAATGTAAGTACATCAACAATATTTAAGATTGATGGGAATTCCAAAAAAAAATACGATTAGCAATACTAGTAATATTGTCATATTATGTAAAAAAAAAATTGTCAGAGTTCGAAATTTCCCTAGATTTTGTGGTGATTTCCCTTTTCCCTAAAAAAATATTTTTCTCCCCTAGATCTAGGGAAATTTCCCTAGACATTACATCAGTGCTGTTGGGACTGAACTTTTGACCTTTCCATCTCTCAACCCATCGCCTTGCACCGCAGTTGGAGGGATGGATTCATACGTCTGTAACTCCTGGGCACACTGAACCCCAGATTCCGACCCACCCCTCATACCTTTTTCCTTCTCACGATTTCCTCTCCTTCCTTTCCCTTAAAAGACCCTGCACACAGCATCCCCAAAGATGACATAGGCCCTGAGGGGAATTATTTTCCTCAAGGCCTCCTGTGTGGAGCTAATGTAAAAAAAATAAAAGTCAAACAACGCAACGCAAATAGAATCATCGTCGTATGGAGGGTAACGTACCTACTAATAATACGAAAACTTTGCAAGTACACAACCAAACAAATACGCACTAATAAAATATATGAGAGGGAACAGGTAACTCTCCTTGCTCTATAAAATTTCCAATGAATGTCTAAAAAGAGACACATTATTTGATAAAACTCGACGATTCTTGTAAACTTCCCGAAATCTTGTAAATTTAAAAGAAACACTGTCAAAATACGAGAACCCCGTAGCGTCCAATTCTGTTGACTCTATCTATCGAGGCTGGTTTGTCCAATAATGTTTGTTTGTGCAAGTCAAGCAGTCGACCTGACTATTGTGCGTTGTGTGCCGAGCTGTGTGGCGTTTGTTTATTTTCTCCCCAAGAAGTCTCGGGCTTTTGGGCAGTTTGTTTAGGCTTCAAAAGATCCAGGACCGAGCCTTTGTTGACATGCCACGATCAATTTCCTCCGCGGAGCATTTACATCGCTAATGGGATTCCTGTCCCCTGTTCCGTGTGCCTATTCCATTTGGAATTTATTGGTCTACAGTTGGAAAGAATAGTCGGACTTTGATACTCTGTATTTTCCAACGCGATGAACTTCTTCATTTATTTGTATTGGCCCTAGTCAAATGTTTTCGGATTCTTCCTGTCTTTAGTAAATTTACTAGAATTCTTTGCATAAATTGTTATGTACCTTCCACTGAGAGCTTCGTTGTAACCTCTATTTCTGTCACATGCATCCTTTATGAGAAAGAGAGCTTGTATTCAGAAAGGTTGCACTTTATTTATTTAAAAAAAAAAAAAATTTCGACTAAATGTAATAATGTTTTTATCAAGTTCTGCAAGTATTTTAGTGTTAATTTTTGTTACAGCTGTTTCGGCTTACAAGCCAATTTTTAAACTGTGTGTAGGCCGAACCAGCTATAACAAAAATAAATACTAAGATACTTTTAGAGCTTGATAATAACATTATTAAATTAAATTTATTTATTTTTTTAAATTAAATGGAGTTCTATGGATTAAGGTAGAGGTTCCCAAAATGGGTGCCGCGGACAGAGGTCAGGGGTGCCGCGAGGCGCCCAGAGTATTGTGCTCTTGGGGGTGACACTCGGTCCCGAGGCTACCACAGATAGACATTATATGACAGGGGTGCCGTGAGAAAATTCAAATTTTCTAAGGGTGCCGCGACTTGGAAAAGTTTGGGAACCCCTGGATTAAGGAGTACGAACGTCATATTTTGCCGCGAATGAACTGTCAAAAGTCCGTCGATGTTTGGTCACAAAAACTTTAAAAAACCTATCAATGCATCAAATAAACACAAGTAATGTTGTTTTTATCGATAGTTTATTGTTCAAAGAATGTGTTTCAGTCAATAAAATATACGATAGTTAAAAATAAATGCACAAAATATTACTTCAAAAGTGCTCTTTCTGAGATTTTATTCGAAGTATGGGCAACAAATCCTGGAAAATCAGGGTAGACCAGAGGTTAAACACAAAAACAATTAATATTCATATTTGTAACTTTATGAGTAAAAACTCAAATTATAATAATTTACTTAAATGAAGACAGTATTAGAGAAACTCAATCAAAATCTGAAGACAGAAAAATCAGAAAAAGATATTGGTTCCACTGGGACTCGAACCCAGATACCTTAGCATTCATGGCCAACTGCTCTACCGATTGAGCTATGGAACCCATTTCCAATTCGATCACTTTTAACTGTATCATACTTCGACTAAGAACTACCAACACTATCTTAATTTTTCTTAACGCACATATTATTATAATTTGAGTTTTTACTCATAAAGTTAAAAATAAAAATATAAATATTCATCCTAGACTTGTAGAAAAAGTCAATAGATGTCGCGTATTAAAAATAAAATGGATAAATATTTATCCAGACACTATCTAGATAGCATTTAGTTCGGGTTGAATCTTGCAATCATATATAAAGATAGCAGCCAATAATATGTGCGTTAAGAAAAATGAAGATAGTGTTGGTAGTTCTTAGTCGAAGTATGATACAGTTAAAAGTGATCGAATTGGAAATGGGATCCATAGCTCAATCGGTAGAGCAGTTGGCCATGAATGCTAAGGTATCTGGGTTCAAGTCCCAGTGGAACCAATATCTTTTTCTGATTTTTCTGTCTTCAGATTTTGATTGAGTTTCTCTAATACTGTCTTCATTTAATTAAAAATTAATATTCACTTTATTTTTATGTGAATACTTCTCAAGAGTCCCAGCTGCTCCCGCCTGAAGTCATTGAGACTATGGCATCCCCAATTGGGGTATGTTGTGAGGCTTAAGGTAGTGGAATGGGGAAGAGGAAGGTGGGGAAGAAGTACCCGGCTATTCAGATCTGGCCACCAAACACGGATAAGGCCATTTCAAGCAACGTTTCAATTCTGAATGGTGGTCTTACACCAGGGCGATATACTGAGAGTATATTCCACCCTGGAACGTGCCGCAAATATACTACATGTTATTTTTAGATTTTTAATTGTTAAATAACACAAATTAATTTTTTTTTTTTTGCAAACGCCGGCATTCGATCCCGCGACCTTCGGATTTAAGAGCCAAGAGCCTCCCACTGCTTGGAGCCAGTGGGACTTTGGCATCCCAAGTAGGGGATTGTTGTGTGGCTGGCAGTGTGGGGAGGGGAACGATATGGGGAAGACGAAGTTACAATGGATCTATCAGCTGTATGCCTAGTACTGAAAATCATTGGTACTTCGTTTTGTTTTATGGTCAATTTAATTTTGTGAATTACTTACATTACCCCAAATCGAGATCTTGGTATATTCTCCTAAAACCGCTTAAATTAAATTAACATCTGTTGCAACAAACAGTAAAACATGAATTGATGGCACTAATTTGGGTCTGTTATTTGTATTTATGCAAAGTTCAGTTAGTAACCCATGTTTAGACTGTTTACAATGCAAACTGCTGCATACATTACTGAACTACCGAGCTTTTGATTATCCATTATGCTAAACAGCCTAATCACCTGTCCTCTCTACTTAAATAAAACGTCCCAACATGCTTTCATTTGTTTTAAGAATATACGGAGCCTCAATAACAATTTGAATTAATTTTATGAATTTTTAGGGTGAATGTACTTGTACATCAATCGAAAATTAAGAATTATGCTAAAATCTAATTAATTTTCATAAAAAATAGCAATAAAGTAGAATTTAGTCCATTTCATAAAGCGTCTTTTCACCTGCCAGTTCTTTACATGGTGTCTGGAAACTAGTAGTACAAGCGGAAAACTATTGAATCTGTAACAGAGAACTAAAAACAACTTTTTATCGATGACAACTTTATTTCCCTTTTTCGACAACTAAAGACCTAAAAAACACCTGCGGTCGGGTACACGCTTCGACACATTTAAAAATATAATTAACAGTTTTTTTTATCAAATTGATTTACTGGAAAACGAAAGTCCAAATAAATAAAAAGTTGAACCACAAATATGCTCCAAATGTGATATAGTTTTTCCAATTTTCCGCTTAACATTCAAAATCACATAAATATTATAACAATTCAGGCATCTAAAAGAATATAATGTTTAAATTGCAGAGAAAATAAAATAAAACTCAAAAATTCCAACCAAGAATTCGATGTAGCAATAATCAATGTATATTATAAAAGAAGGTTAAAAAAACGTATGGAAAACCCTATATTTTCATGTATTTGATTAACCGTCAAAGATAGGGGTATAATCACACAATGGTTTTGGTTATTGGTGTTAAACACATTTACTTAAATCTTATCATCTTTGATCAAATAATTCAGATGCCTAATTAAATGTTCGCCGCGCCCGACACGCTCCGAGCTAATGAAACTGCATAGACGATTATTTTTTAATTATTTAAAAAATCTATGTCGCGTGTTCACCCCCCGAAGCATAAATATAGAGGCAATGAGACGTTCCAAAATTTGAATTGACGTGACAGGGTGCCGTGACGAAAACAAGATGGTGGCTTTCAAAAACGCCCCGTAACGCGTCATTCAAAAGTCATTTGCTGCAGTGACGGGGGTTAAAAGTGACGTGGCTGTCTTGTGAAATGGCAGGCCAACTAATTTGAATGCGCTTCGAAGCTAGTCATCTTAATTTTGTTAAAGCAGAGGTAGGCAAAACATGGTCAGCGTACCTGTGTAGGAAGTAAGAACCTTGCCCTAATAAAGATTACACGAGACTGATCTTAGAACAACAATGATCAAACTTCGAGACTTAAAAAGCTGAATGCACAAAATTATTTCGTTAAATTTGCCCCCACAATAGCCGTGTATTTTTAAATATGATAATAATGATAAATTGGTTAAATTTTTTAAAGAGCTGTGTAGGCTCTTTTAAAAAAGTGTTGTTTTTTAATTACCTGCTTTTAAAGCTTCCAAAACCGGTTTCTGACCTCAAACCAAATGGCAGGTTATTCCAAGAATGTGGAAGATATATTATTTGGTCGATGATGTGAACCAAGCTTGTGGAAGGCTCTGTTATCAAACTTCTCGACATTCGCAAGAAAGGATTCAACTCAACTGTGTAAAATTGTTTGTCGGTCTTGGCTTATTATGGTTATAGTTTATTTTATAACATTGTAAAGTGCCTTTCAGGTGATATTTTACAAAAATGGCAGTATAATATATACATTTTACTTATTTTACTGATGCCAATTGTAAGACCTGCTCTCTGTTGCATGCGTCGTTTACGATTAACAGGGATCATTTACAATGGAACCATTAGCTTCATAGAACCATTTTAATTTGGGAGTCTAATGTGGGTACCGCAGCCCCGAGAACCATTTTTCGGATAACCAACACCTCTGCCATACGTTACCCCAAGCGGTTCGCTAAGTTTGGTGACTTAGCAGGGTTGCCGGTGCCATGTAGAGGTTTGTCCGTACAATTTGGCGGACGCATCTGCCCATTAACTGCGTGACAGGTAAGATCGCGAGAGACTAGTTGAGACCTTTTAAGCTCTCCAGCAGGACTCTCTCGGAACATCGCCTTGCACCGCAGTGGGAGGTATGAATTCATACGTCCGTCACTCCTGGACTGAACCCCAGATTCCTAATCATTTCGCATGCCCTTTTACTGCCCAGAACTTCTTTTCCTTTATCCCTTAAAAAGACCCTCCATACAGCATCACGTCAGAATGGCCCTCAGAGGAATTATTTTCCTCAGGGCCTCCTGTGTGGAGCTAAAAAAATTGCGGTATTCCCTTAATTTGAGTTCATAAAGGGAAAATATATAGACCATGAGACCATTGATATGTTCTGCAGGTACCAAAGATTGCGATAGGATGGTCACGTGGAAATAATGTCAGATTGATGATAGGATGCCAAAAGTTTCAACCAAGTGGAAGCAGCCCAGATATAGACCAAGGAAGAGTTTGATAAATTACGTGGAGGAAGATTGGAGCTGAACGGAAAGAACGGAGGACTGGAGGTGAACGGCGAGGGAACGCAGTCGGTGTAGAAAATTTGTAGAGATTTCATCCTACTCTGTAGAAATCAACAGGGATTCAACCTACTCTGGTAGAGCGAGATATTGTACATTGCCCACGGTGTCTTTCAAAAGATTGACGACCGCTTTTCAGTACACATCATTTAGATTCTGGTAACGAATGGAATAACTAGTTATTCTGTGTAATTAGGACTCCCGCTGACAGCTCTGGTTGGATGACTTGTTTGCAGACGGACAGCCAGCGACTAGCAGACGCAGTTAGAACTGTCTGCTGTCTAACCCTGATCTGATGATCTGTTCCACTCCTTACCTGGCTTGTTCCTACGCTCCTCCCAATAATCTTCTTGTCGTAATAAAAAAGATTCATTGAAAGGTCGAAATTATACGATGTTCATCGAGCAGCAGGATCTATATACATACATCTATAATATTAGAATTAAGAACAGTCATGGATTTTTTATAATCGATTGAATTAGGAACAACTATGGATTTTTGAATTGATTGAATTAGGAACAGCTATGGATTTTTGAATTGATTGAATTAGGAACAGCTATGGATTTTTGAATTGATTGAATTAGGAACAGCTATGGATCTTTGAATTGATTGAATTAAGAACAACTATGGATTTTTAATGCCAGGAGGGCTATTTAAAGTCAATGCCAAGGTCCTAAGCGTCCAGTACACGATGTAAAGAATTGAAATAGTTTATTTTTTAGGGTCCCAACCGCTCTCAACTGTCTGGAGATACTGGGACTTCGGAATCACAGAGGAGGGCATATTCTTAGGCAGAAGGGTGTGGGGAAGACGATGGAAGGGAAGCACCTGGCATTCAGATCTGATCACCCAACACGGGTTAAAGCCATTGCAAAGCAGCGTTTCAATTTATAATGATAGTCTTTCACCAGGGCGATCTAAAGTATTTAAAGTAAGCTAAAATAAGCATTATACAGCTCACAATTTTATCATGTTCGCATCGTTAATTTTTCAATCTTATTTGACACTTTAGGACCATAAACAATCTTAACAACTGTACGACGCAAACCTTTTTTAATAATCTCAAATAATAATTTATTAATTTATGGTGTTATTCACCCCTTCCCTTGACCACTGCACAAATCAAGGAGTCGTGTGCATCATTAAAGCAATTGGAATCACTTCCCAATAAACCCCCGGGGGTATACTAACATAACCTAACCTATACACACTGTACACTGTACAGCCAGAGCCACCTACGGAACACGGGAACACGACTCACCAATTTATCTCCACTCGCGGGCTGATTATCATTTACTTCGTGCGAGGCATACATTAACCCCTGAGCTACCACAACTACCAGACGTAGCCAGTAAACCATTACCTACCCATCTCAAAATACTTGTTACATCAGTTACACTTTACACCAGTCAATGCATATAATACTAATTTTAAAGAAAACAGTCCGAAAAATTCGTTTAAAATGATCTTTACTCTTGTCCATTTTACGCGATCATTAAAATTACATTTTTATTTTAACTTCAGTCAATTTTGTATCGAATTCCTAGAGCAGAATGTGTAGTTGTGCACGTCAGTCAAAGTTGCTTTTGTGTGATGAACCTAGGTATCTGTAGCTCAGTTATAATATTTTTCCATTTCCCATAAAGGTTGCATGAAGCAGAAAGGGCGGTTAAAACGGAACTCTCAGCGGTGGAAACAAAGAACCCACCCTTTTAAGGAAAGCTTCAATTTTGATAAAACTGGCTTGAATTTTTGAAGTTAGGTACAATTCTGAAAAATGTACATATAACCAAAATATTGGCCCTGCTGTAGCAAAAAACTAATACTCAATAATCTTCCCGAAATGATTTAAAGATAACAATTTTACCCACCGGGAAAGAGGAAGCAAATAATTTTTAAAACGCAATTGTTTAGAAAAGTTGCGAATCTTCGACTCAATCAAATGATGATATCCTACAATTGCTAAGAGCTTTCTACAGCTTGCCTCTTAGGATTGATGCATTTGAGAAGAGTGGGTTAGAAGAAAAAAGCTCCACCTTTGGGCGTGTGTGTGTTACCTGTGGCTTGCGGCCTACCTACCTGCCCGTGACCGCTGAGCGCCGAGGTACAACGCCGAACGTGTTGGACAATACCGAACAAGAGGGACGCTCTCGCGGTACTTGGTACAGTTGGCTATTAAAACTGGACCGCAGGGGAGTCAAATTTTGCGCATTTCTTGGATAATCTTTTTATTATTTGTAAATCGACCACAACTTCTAAAACAGATAAATTTTCTGTACCTAAAAATAGTGAATCTTGGTACTTGAGCTTGCAAAAGGTTCAATCGGTCTTTGTTACAATTTTAAAGGAGAGCTAAAGCTAAAATACGATTTTTTAGCAGTTGTATACTTTTGCAATCAAAGAATATTCAGTTTGGAACCTACTTCTCAGGTTGTAGAAGGTACTCAGCAGATTTTATCCCGCAATTCCTGAGCTTATTTAAGGTTAAAAAAAAACGGTATAGGTACTATGTTTTGATTGAATATCGAAAGTCGAAAATTCGTCTTTGTTAAAATCGAAAATTGAAATAACAAAGCTTTTTTTAAATTTCATTCAGTACCTACAGAATTGCCTATTTATCTTCGTTCACATTCTGCACTCTCTCTTACAGAACATATTATTGCAGTTGATTTGACTAACAGTTTAATCTTCCTTAGAACATTAAATAATGATATTTGCATATTTTAGTTTTGTCGCATTTTAGTTTTGAATTGGATAGTAAAAATCTAAAAATAAATAAATAAATTCTAAACATTGAACACACCTCAATGATGCAACAAAAGAAGCGAGGTGCCTGAAACATTGTCGACACTGTTCAACCATTGTTACTCTAAGGTTCAACCCAACGCAACCTAACCTAACCTCAACAGGAGTTGTTCGTCGTGATATCTTTTGTTGTGTTAACTTTATCTTTCTTTCCGTGAACATCGTGGTATTCTTGTGCCCGTTATCTGAGTGGATTTCCGTTGGGATAAACCAATAGACACAAAACCAAGCGATGGGATTTCAATTTCACCATTTTGAGATGATTTATCACCTGGGCGTTGCGCGGACCACAAAGAATAGCACTTCGAATTAACATTTTGACGTATAAATAAATTTGAAAACATCTTCGTATTGATCTGACAAAAGATTTTTTTTTGATTCTACATAATACAATCTAATATGCATTCCGGTTAGTGCTGCACGTGTTTTCAGTTCTCGATTTTTATAGAATTTTTAGAACATAATGTGGTGTCACATTTTGTAATAGCTCAAATATGTAGAGGTTCGCTATAATGATTTTGTTTTTATTAATCCCCGACGCAAGGAGTCTGTATGTGGCTGTGTGTGTGTATCTTTCTGTGGCATTGTAGCTCCTAAACGAATGGACCGATTATGATGTGTTTTGTTTTGTTTAGAAAGCTGACGTGATCAAGATGGTTCTTAGCTACAATTCATGAAAATCTGTTCAGGCGTTTCAAGGTCATCAGTTCTTTTTGTGTCTGTTACTTAAAATTTTGACAATTTTATTTTGTCTTCTTTGTGTTATTACAAATCTATTGTGGGTATGCAATTTAATACATGCATTATAAAGTTCACCTTTTAAACCTTGGGGTGGTGTCTGGTATAGTTCCGGTGTGCGACAGCCGAATAGAATCTAAAATATATTTGAATAAGTTTTAGATTTGTTTTGCGACTAGATCTGTATATCCAGGTACTTCCTGAACTTCCTCTTTTCCTTTCCTTATCCAACTTCAGTCTCAAAGCATTCCCTAAATTGAGTTTGCCATACTGTCACCGTCTGTAGAATCTTGTGTCACAATCATGAAAAAATTGTAATCCTCATCAAATCGGAACCGAAAGCATCTCAAATTGTTCATTATACATACATAAAAAATAATTGTTTTATGTTTCAACCCTTTAGATGCGTTGTTTTTCAGAGTTGTTTATGAATTCGTTGGTTCAATGATCCATGGAAAAATAACAAATATTATAATTTTTGTGACATTTCATTAAATATTACACCTACCTACCTGCTAAATAAGTAATTTCCAATGTCGAATGAGTAGGTGACGGGAATAGGTGTTCACATCAGATCATTCTTGCAGATCAATTTGGGAGGCGACTATGGGTACCGCCGCCCGGGAACCATTTATTGGATAACCAACACCTCTGCCATAGGTCACCCCACCAGTGCCCAATGGCAAGGTTTGTCTAGGCCTTGGCGGCGTATGCGTTTGTTCACTTACTGCATGGTGGGCCGGATCGGGTGAGACTGGTTGTCGGAAACCTTTTGAATTCTCGAACTGGACTTTATCGATACATCGCTTCGCACCGTAGTAGGAGGAATAGATTCACACGTCCGTCGCTCCTGAACTCGCTTATCTCCAGATTCCTATCCTCCCCTTATACCTTTTTCCTTCCCAGAACATCCTCTTCTTCCTTTCCCTAAAAAACCCTCCCTGAAGCATCCCCAAAGATGAAAAGGGCCCTGAGAAGAATTATTTTCCTCAGGGCCTCTTGTGTGGAGCTAGCCTAAAAAAACTATTATCTGAGATGTTCCAATGCTGTGACCAAACATGCGAGTTGTTTTCTATGGTTATGATTAACCAAAGTGTCTAAGTATCCTTTGTTACAAAGTGCCTGGGGCGATCCTCTTTTTGTCGTGGTCAGGAATTTAGGATCACAGTTCCCCGCGGCCCGAGCCCATTCATCTTGAAGGACGCGGGGCGCGGGATACGAGTCTGGAGCCGGCGAGATAGCATCTCTGTCGGAGTCTGTACGATGTGTCTACTGGAGAGCGGAGATTTACGCGTAGACCTCCGGGCGATGGCGTTAAAAGGGCCCAGGAATTATTTATACACGATTGGAGATCTCAGATTAAATTGTATTTTATTGCGATCAGCGCGACAAGACGGCCACTCGTTGATTGCTCGACTGGCCGACTCCAGGAACTCCCGATAAAGGTATCTATCTATTTACATAGAGAACAGTCTGTGGTGGGCGGTGTGAATTTAATTTGTCTACAAATCTGCATTTTTATTCCGAGATTGATGAAATTTTACACACTTGACCTTCAAAAATGAATTTTGAAAACACCCCATCCCCTTTTCCCACCCTTTGAAGCAGAATGTTGATTTTTTTTACATTAGCTCCACACAGGAGACCCTGGGGAAAATAATTCCCTTCAGGACCTATGTCATCTTTGGGGATGCCGTATGGAGAGTCTTTGTAGGCAAAGGAAGGAGAGGAAGTTCTGGTAAGGAAAAATGAATGAGGGGGGGGGGGGGGTAGGAATCTGGGGGTCAGTGTGTCCAGAAGTGACGCACAAATTAATTCATCCCTTCCACTGCGGTTCAAATCTTGCTGACAATCCTGCTGGAGAGGTCAAAAGATTTTCCTCAACCAGTCTCTCCCGATCCGGTCTGCTACGCATCCGGAAAAACCTGACCCCCATGAACATGGCACACCTGCTAGGTCACTAAATGTAGCGAGCCACTTGGGGTGACCTATGGCCTATGGCAGAGGTGTTGGTTATCCAATAAATGGTTCCCGGGGCGGCGGTACCCATTTTTACCTCCCAAATTGTTTATGTCCACATCTGATTTCGAAGAACGTAAATCTCGGACAACACCATGTGATGCACCACGTCCTGTGAAATTCGATTAATTCGAAAACGGGGCCGTTAACCATAATACTCCTTATGTAGATGGCGTTACGGTTTAAATTCCCGTTTAAAAACAGCCGCCTGTTTTGATTTATTCATGAAAAAAACATCGCCAAAAAGCTCAGGTACAAATATTTAAATGTTTTACGATAATTTTCTAAAGAATTTAATTTTCAACATTATACAATAAAACCATAACCTAAAAGAGGTTTGTAAGTAGGAGATTTTGAACTTTAAAACAGTTTTTATAGATCTGATGCTTTATTTTTTTCTGGGCTTATAAAAAGACTAATTAAAAAAATGATTTCAAAAGTCAAATATGTGTTCTACTCTCTACCTATTTAGTGGTTTATTCGTGGTTTTATATTTAGCGGTCTTTAGCTGCTTTATTTTTAATTTATATTTACAATCCGAGTAGGTATTTGCTGATTGACGCATTTATCGGTTTTATGCGAAAATACTGATTGCAGGCTTTGGCTATAATATTGAGTTGACGAAAAGTAAAAAAAAAATGTGTTTGTGCATGTGCATTTACGCTTTATGAGTAGTAGATAAATAAGGAACCTGGGTAAAACGCTGTATTTAAGTATTGGTACCTACTTATCTCAACATATTTTGGCAATATATTTTAACTTTTTTCAAGGTTAATAAAATTTAAAATAAGTTATAAATTACATAATTTAAAAAAATTGAATGTTTAATCGGTCTTTACTTTATTATCTCTTGTCATACCCTGGTTTTTCCTGGTTTACTACAGTTTTGCTGATGGCATCATCAGATGGGGTGAAGTTTGTCCAGGTCTTGGCAGCGGATTTTTTAAAGTAAAACTTCTTTACGCACGCTTGACTTGTGGAGTAAGCTGGTGAATGTTCGACGAGAACGTTACGAAAAGTGTGATTGGGCGAGGCGAACGGAATTGAGAGGGAGATATAAGTTAGTGAAGATAGAAAGAGAGAGAGTTACTTTTCGTATATTACTGTAGGGGCAAGAGAGAGAGGTGCGCGTACACACTTTCTTTCTCTCTTTCTCTCATAGCCAGTTACGTTTCATATATCTAAGACACAGTTCAGGCCTATTGTCTGTATCACACTGTAGGAGCAAGAGAGAGCTGTGCGCGTGCACATTTTCTTTCTCTCTTCTTTTATAAGTTAGTGAAGTTTTACTTCAGTCGTGTGGTCTAAATCACACTCGTTTTTTTTAAATGTAAATACCGCACAAGAGTCCCAACTGCACCCAACCTCCTGGAGCCATTGAGACTACAGCATCCCCAATTGGGGTATCTTGTGAGGCTGAAGGTAAGTGGGGAGGAGAAGGAGATGGGGGAGAGGTAGGCGAGGAAATACCTGGCAATTCAGATCTAGTCACCAAACACGGCTAAAGCCATTTCAAGCAACGTTTCAATTCTGAATGGTGATCTTACACCAGGGCGATACTGAGAGTATCTTCCATTCTGGAACGAGCCGCAATTATAAGTTATATTATTTTAAACGATTAAATTGTGAAAACACAAATCAACCAAATAAAAAAATAAAATGTATTTTGTGGCAGGCTGGATTCGGAGAGACTGGATGAGGGAGACTTTTTGATTTCACCAGTAGGACTCTTAAGTCCGTTGGATTCATAAGTCCCTTACTTCAGAACGCACTGACTCCCAGATTCCTACCCACCCCTCGTACCATTTTCCTATCCTTCCTTTTCTAAACAAACCCCTTTACACAGTATTCTCAAAGATGACATAAGCTCCGAGTTTGAAAATTTTGGTAATTTTGGACAGCTGTGTATGAAACACCATTAAGTACACTATTGTTTTAATTATTCAAATTGCAACAAATTTGGTCGTCTTTAAAATATATTGGATATTATTTGTTGAAAATTTAGATCTTCCGAGTCAAATTTGGCAAAAACTGAAAATAGGTAAAAAAAATAAATTTTTTTCGATTTTTTATATAGATTAGGGGGTCGGCCGAGGTTGAAAATTTTGTGTATGATGCAAAGTACCCCCCTTTTAAGAGGCCGCTATCCGAATTTCTACCGATTTCTTGCAAACCTCCCTTAAACATTTTAAGTTTTTAAGCGCTTAAAAAAATATAGGTATGTTATTTTTGAAGATAATATCTATACACTCCCCACGCCGAAACGCAAATTATATGAAATTCCCTCGATAGAAAAAAATCGAAAAGTATGCTCCAATTTTTTTTATTTTCATGTCTGTTTCCGTTATTTTACATGTTATATGTTTGAAAAAATTCACAGTGTTTCATTGAATATTTTAGACAGCCCCCAAGAGATTTTTGCTCTATTTTAAACGAGTCGTGTTTTATTAAAGATTTCGCAATTTTTGCATCGATTTTGGCGCTGTAAATGTTAGCGCTCTCCTCTAACGTTCGTGATTTCGGATCTCTCCATCTTCTTCTTTTTGGGGCCGGTAACGGAGCCTTAAGTGATAAATTTACTGAATTATGAGACGTTTCTACGCAATTTTCTCTTAATTTGGCTTGGAAAAGCTTGGTGGAAAAGTTTAAGATATCTCAGTAGTCTCCCTACCGGCAGAAAGATCTTGCAATCTTCGGTCCTTTATACGTGTACATTACCTACAATACTAAAAAAGAAATTATTCATTTGTGCCACGAAAAAAGACAAATTTTCTCTATCCGCACTACGGAGGATGTCGGTAATAAAACTATTTATGCTATTTGAACACGGAAGCACATAATATCCATACTCTTAGTATAAAATCGTAAAGCTAACCGGAAGACACGAAACACAGCAAATAATTTTTATTTTCAAGCAACCAGTTTCATACTAAAATATTTTAAACGACGAAATTGAAATGACATCTATACTTGTTGCTAACATCGCGAATTCATTCTGACATTCATTAAATATAAATTGATTCCATTCATTTGTCGATATACACATGACGAATTGATATACGAGTATTATAATACACATCATTAGAAAATAAGCTTATTTCCAAGTAGATTTAATCAAATACCATCAATATTTTTTTTTAAATCAAACATAATATTTTAGGTTATCGGTGGAGGGGTATGAGTAATGAGTAGGTATTCCCGCGTAATGCCTAAAATTATTCAAATTCAATGAATTTTTATTTTAAAAAAGTAGCCGAATTATTATTTTAATTAATAATTCTTTATTTGAAATGTGCATTTCTTTTTTTTATATTTAGCAGATATCGTAATTTTTAAAGTTTACTAACATTCTTCAGACGGCCTCAATGGTCGAGGGGTAAGGCTCTTGACTCGCTATCCGAAGGTCGCAGGGTCGAATCCTGGCGTTGGGCAAATAAATTTTATTTGATTAATTTGTGTTTTTTTCATAGTTAATCCTTTAAAAATGATATGTAGTATATTTGCGGTACGTCTTAGAGTGAAAGATACTCTCAGTATCGCCCTGGTGTAAGTCCATCATTCAGAATTGAAAGGTAGCTTGAAATGGCTTTAGCCAGGTTTGGTGACCAGATCTGAATAGCCAGGTACATTCCAAACTTTCTCTCTGCAATCTCCTTCCCCTCCCTACTACCTTCAGCCTCACAACGTACCCCAATTGGGGATGCCGTGGTCTCACTGGCTCCGGACGTGAGCAGCCGGAACCAAAAAAAAATCGAAAAGTAAATTTCTTCTTTTTTATAAAGACTTTCGGTTTCACAAATCCGACAAGTATATATCCCGTGATTTATATAAATAATTGAAGAATTCGATTCATTCATCGATTTATTTTTAGAACATTAGTTCTCCCATTGATTTTGGTCAACCATAAATTTCAACAACCGCCAGATGTTAATTGAATTCTGCAATTTCTGCATGAATCTTTAGTACATTCTTCAGTTAATAAATACATCCATATGTCATTACATCGCTAATAACGATAAAAAAAAAGTATGCAGTGTGCAATGTGTGCATGTGACTGTGCGGTGTGTGAATGGCTAGACGGACGCCCTCGAAATTTAAATCCGTTTGAAAAAGAAAGAACTTCATTCTTTCGTGCAGACTGCCGCGTGACATCACTAACGGACATTCAAGGATGCTAAAAAAGTCCTTATATATATTATTTTATCTTATCCTGGATCCTGCTATCTGGAGAGAGATAAATAATTAAATGTGTTACAACTGTCGCGTCGTTTGGACGCACAATTTGCGAAAATTCTGAATAAAACCACAGTCCCTGAAGATGGCTTAATTTTTACCCTCCCGATTCAAAGAATTGTTCCTATTCTCGGAGATATATCACGATGACTCTTCTCTTCTCGATGATCTGGTTAAAGAACCCCTGGAACAACCCGATATGTATGAGACTTTGCTCTTAGAGACGTAGAAAGTTCTGGAAATCTTTTTATTTAATTGGAGGCTACTTTAGAGATAAAGACAGGAATCAATAATATAAGCTGACTTCAAATGAACCTTTGCCAAAATTTAAAGAACGTAGGTCGGAGATTAAGGAATAATAGCGAAGTGAATGTATGTCTCAGATGAGACACAAACGTTGGGTATTAAAGGGCTATTTGCGTGTTGGAGAGTCTCTTCATTTTTATCTTCAGATCAGTTGTACATTTAATATTGTACTTATTATCGAAGTCCACATTCTATTGCACCTTTATATTAACAAAACACTTTCATTCTACAAAATATTTTCCTTTGTGTAATGGATTTCCGCCTGCGATGATAATTCAAAATAGGCTCAACGCTTTTCTTTTATGGTTCTTCTTATGGCGGAGAAGAATTGGCGAAGGTCATAGTGACTTTTTGAGGTTCTATAGGCAGTAGTCGACAGAAGCGGGAGACATTCGATTCTGCACAGATGGTAAAACTAGTAGAGGACACATTCTTCTACTATATATATATATACTACGTTATTATTATTATATGTATATTATTTTTTAACATTTGTCGTTGGTCTTTGTCCACATTTTCACAATTCATTTTAGGCTTTGAATTTTGTATCGCGTTTCACGCTATTATTTTTAAATCTTACAATAATTATTGTTTCTTTGTTACACAGGCCCTGTGACGACTGAAAAGTCTACAAAAGGGTTTATTATAAAATTGAATCATCAAACGTTTTGAGTTTGACGTGTCCCTAACGATTCGTCATGCTCGGGGCGAAAATTCGTCTGTCCGAGTGATTTGGCACGTGCCAATGACTTCCTGGGCTTTATGCAAATATCGCGTGTCTTGGATATGTCAGCCAGTAGCTAAGTTAACGCACTCTGGAGCTTTATTCGGAAATATCAATAACACGACATCTGATATTTAAAAATTAATCAATTAAAGAAGTTTCCATCTTCTTTTTTAAGTAAACTTGTTTACGACCCACACGGAGTAGGACACTGTAAAGCTATTGAAATTAATACAGGACCTCTCCTAAAGCATCCATAAGACGAAGATGTTTGTATAATTACCTAGGTACTCCCTTAAGCGTACATAAAAGATCGTTAATTATTTTTTTGTAAATGCCGTTGAAAACAGTAATGAGTGATCGAATATTAGTTTTTTTTACACATTAGAAAAACATATAAAAAGGGATACTACACTTTTGCTAAAAAGACGACTGCTCTTCACCGATCCATGCAATTTGTATGCACTGTTATTAAATATGGGCCTCACTTATAAACGTGTTCGTAATTTTATACAACTTATAAACTATTAATGGTTGTTTATCAATTGTGTAAAAATTAAATAGGGGGTCTTCAATGATGTCTATTGTTATACTGTTTCACGGACATGTTATTCACACGAAATCGCTTCAGGGTGATGTCAAGGAAATGACTTCTTATTACCATCAAATTTTTCAATTTATCAAATAAAAATTATTTTTGGAATAACTCATGGATGAAACCTCAAAATTATAATATTTAATCATTAAAGATGATACAGTTTAACATGACCTATGGGGATAAGGTCGAATTAGCGTAGGTAGAGCAGATCTCCGGCAAGGCTAGTCTTGGATTCAATTCCTAAATGCAACGATTTTTATTTTTAAAATTTTTGTTTATGCTACCAAGAGTCGCTAATATTTGTCTTCAATGATTAAATATTTTGTATAAATAAATATTTTCAATGATTAATTTGAATTGTTTGAATTAACAGTTGTCCTAACTGTTCAACAGGATGTCAGCAAACAAACAATCGAATTAGATGCAAATCAAATGATAACGATCGATAACTCCAAAACGTCTTCATTCATAGTCATAGGTACATGATATTTCTATCGTCAGTTAGTCAGTTTGCATCACTTGACGCGGACGTTTCTTATTCATACTTCATACCTTTAATACTTCACTGATTCAAATCTATTACCATCGATGATGATGTCAATGGACGTGCTTTGACTGGCTTTGGATTGCTGTACACAAACAGTCTAACTGGCTCATGAAGGAATGATTGTTTGTACAAAAATTTATATTATATACCTTGCACATAAACAACACGCTTTGCAAATCAGCTTTAGTGCGAAGGAATGAGAAAATATTTACATTATAAGTCGATGAACGCCCTCTGTAAACCGTATTTAAAACCTACTTGCTAAATGGTTTTGCTTGATGCACGAGTATGTTGAGCATGGGATGAATTTTTATATACTTACTTCAATATGGTAATGGATCTCTCAAAATACGACATTGCTACGCCACCAATTCCATCCTTCACATTTTGATTAAAAAAAATGTACTTAGTTTTTCTGACAGATTTTAGGCATTATTCGTATTCTTTTTGAAGTATAAACTTCTTTAGTACCGTTGTGATTTGAATCTCGATGAAACGAAAAATAGCGACACTAAAAAGAGACAAACACTTACATCTATATGATTAAGGCTAGCTTTACACTCATAAGTAAAATTTTACAATTTTTTGACAAGTTACTCACAAGAGCGTTTAGATTTACATACGTATTCGACTCTTAGTGACGAAAGCGATCGTTTATTCCTGTAAATTTATTAGCGGTAAGATAGCTTTCTGTCAAATCGATCTGTTGCAAATCTACGCTATTTTGTCAATAAAGACGAAAAGGCCCAAATGAAATAGAATTTAGCTAGAAATAAACAATTCTTTATGCGCTTTTGTGCCGTTAAAGGCGGAAATTAATAGAGTTCTTTAATTTTATCCGAACGACAGCTAACCGACTTGGTGAATATGACTACCACAACACGGGCATTAGCCTAGTGTGGTAGCCAAAACAAAAAATCTGTAACCAATTAAATTTATGAAATAAAAAAATTATATCTGTTGCAAATCTACGCTATTTTGTCAATAAAGACGAAAAGGCCCAAATGAAATAGAATTTAGCTAGAAATAAACAATTCTTTATGCGCTTTTGTGCCGTTAAAGGCGGAAATTAATAGAGTTCTTTAATTTTATCCGAACGACAGCTAACCGACTTGGTGAATATGACTACCACAACACGGGCATTAGCCTAGTGTGGTAGCCAAAAAAAAACAAAAAATCTGTAACCAATTAAATTTATGAAATAAAAAAAATTATAATTCAAATATGTAATATTATAAACAGAAACATTGAGATTAGAAAGGATTGGGCCGATAATTAAATAGAAGGATGCTCATTTTCAGAAAGCATTTTTCCAACTTAAAAAGCAAATGATATCTCTTCGTTTTTTTTTTAAATTAGAAATGTTTCTTTCCGTCTAAATTTTATTTCGTGGGTAGTACTAATTTTAGTTTTATCTAGTGTTATTTTTATATCGGTGCTTATTTTCACTCTTAAATTTACGCAGAATTCTAAGGAGAACTTGTGCTATTTCGTTATTTCAACTGATGGAGAGCTTTTTCTGGAACTCACATGACCATCGACAAATTTCATGCTGTATGCGTTGAGTGAGATCCCTCTATTTACCATCTAGCAGTTCAATAATCGCTCTTGTAAATATGCTCACTTATTTCAGTCTACTATTGATAGAATGCGGTATAATGAGGACTGCAGTTAGTAACTGAACAGATGCAACGACTAGGCAAATATTAGCAATTCACAAGTGCAACAACTCCGCTATAATATGCACATCACTTATTGACTCAACCATAATGGAAATATTCTATGGGCGTTGAAGAGGAGGCAAATGTAACGACACAACAATACAGTAATATACGTCTATATTCATGGACAATAAAACAAGGAAATATGGGACATGAACCATTATTATTAGTAAGAAACAAAAAAAACCAAACAAAAGTGTCGCCAAAATAAATTCATCCATAACTATTGCAAATTGCATCTGTGCATCGGCGTCCCGCCTTTATTTACACCAACACAATGCACTGTGGTCTTAATAACCGATCCGAAATGAATTGCAATTTGGGAGGCGGGTATGGGTCCCGCCGCCCCAGGAACCATTTATTGGATAACCAACACATCTGCCATAAGTCACCACAAGTGGTTCGCTACGTTTGGTGATTTAGCAGGGGTGCCCGGGTTCATGGGGTGAGAATTGTTCAGGTCTTGGCGGCGGATGCATTTTCCCACCTACTGCATGGCGGGCCGGATTTGGAGAGACTTTTTGAGGGTGTCCTTTTTACTTCTCCAGTAGGTCTCTCTCGACCTCGACCTATCGCCTTCCACATTTGGAGGGACGGATTCATACGTCCGTCATGCCTTTTTCCTTCCGAGATCTTCCTCTCCTCCATTTCCTTAAAAAAATACCCTCCACACAGCATTCTCAAAGTCGACATAGGCCCTGAGGGAAATGGTTTTATTCAGGGCCTCCTGTGTGGAACTAATATTAAAAGAAAAATCTTCGAAGCATCGGCATCCTCTCGGAGTGGCAGAGTAGCTATTGCTACTGCTACTGCTACTAGCTACCCACTGTATCAACACGTATGAGTGGAGTGTGGTAGGAGGGCCCCTCGCCCCTCGCCAGTGAATGCAGTAATAACTGCAGCAGGAATGCGTCTTGCTTTGTTCTCTTATTAGATTGCTGGGCGCTAAACAGTCTCGGCGGTCGGCAGTGTCGGCAGTATCGGCATTCGGCACACCCTGTTGCCAGAACCGAACTCAAACTCAATCCCTTTTCACAGAAAAACAATTATATTTATACATAAACTTTAATCCTCATATTATAGTCGATACATCATGGCAAACCATGACTTCCTGATAACTATAAAATTGGTTCCATAACAATACATTGTCAAAATAGAATATTGAAGAAAGGCGAAGAAAAATGAAGAAAAGAATAAACAAATGTCAAACCAAATCTAACATACTATTTTATCATGTTCGGTTTTGCCGCTGTTCTGTTTTATTCAGTTACCCATCATGAAAATACATCCAAATACATACTTATATTTTTATATTAATAACTATAAACTACTAGTGACTGCTAGCTTAAAATTTTTCAATACGACACTGCATTGTTTTTATTTGTCAAAATCAAGTTGTATATTTTAATTGATTTTGGCACTATCAAAATGTGTCTACTTTTTGGCTACTGACATTTCATATTAGGATTCATTTATGGGAAATCCTTATAGTTACGTAGTTTTTTTGGAATTTAATCAATTTATCGAAGTTATGTAATTAACTTTTTTAAATTTAATTGCTTGTTCCTAATAGTTATGATTTTCGCTACCGATAAGTTAATAATCTTTCGTTCGTGTCATAAATCTATAAAATTACCCTTTAAAAAACTTTCATAATCTTATTATTTTCCCATTTTGAATGGGTTTTTTTAAAGTTTTATTTATTTATTTTTTTATTACATTAGTTACATTTATACAGCAAAATTACATAATAATAATAATATTTCAAATAACTGTAGATATTAAAATGTGTACAAGTGTTATTATGTCTTGTACGTTATTAGTTCCTAGCTAGGCAGATTGCCTGTTCTAAGGAACCAAATGCTGGTGAAAAATGCCAAAAATGTCTTCTGTAAAAAAAAGAAAAACAAAATATTGTTTTTTTTTGTAGATTAAATATACATATACTAAGTTTAAATATACTATACTAAGTTTTTACTGATTGTGCCATTAATAGTTAGCCATGTGTAATTTTAAGTTTTAAATGACATTATTTAATAATTTTTCAGACTCAATCCTACCTAAGTCTATCAACCATTTAGTTATTATTGTACCGATGCATGCCATTTTACATGTTTTAATATTTAATTCTGGTGGGATTTTATTATACAATTTCGGTCCCAGATATGTATATGTCTTTTGAAACTTTGCCGAATTGCTCCCTGGGACCACGAGATCCTTTCTGGTGTGACTTCTTGTTATATATTTATGGTCAATTTGCTTAAGATTTTCTACATTTTTGTGTACGTGGATAATAACCTTTTTTATATAGTTTTGACGAACATCAAGTACATAAAATTTTTTGTAGAGCTGATCGCTAGAAAACCTATAGGGTTTACGCATAATGACTCTAATTATGGATTTCTGGGCCTTCACTAATGGATCTAAAATTGTTCTACCTGACGCTCCCCAACCAATACAACCATACGTTAAGATGGGGTTGCATAATCCGAAATATATTTTTCTTAAGTCTTGTTGTTTGATTATTTTTCGTAATACAAAGAATACAGAATCAATTTTCTTACCCTTATTGAAAGTTTGTCGATGTGAAATTTCCACTTAAGATGATTGTCTATAATAACGCCTAGATATTTGATGTTTTTCACACTCTCCAAAGCTTCACAGTTGCAGTTAGAATCAATATTATCGGAATTACAGTTAGTCTTATGTGTTTTTATTGTGTATGATGTACTAGGTTGTCCTATTATAGTTGAACTGAATCTTATGTATTTAGTTTTAGCTATATTTAATGTAAGTAGATTTTTGTCAAGCCATTGTTTTATCGCATTGATTCCACTTTCAGCATGTTTATGTGTTTGAGTCCAGTCGTCTCCTTCAAATATAGCTACCGTATCGTCAGCGAATGTAATAATTTTTCCGCCTACTTTTAGGTCGCATAACTCATTTATGTAGATTATAAATAGAAGAGGTCCCAATGTGCTTCCTTGCGGTACCCCAAAGTTAGTGTCTAGTGAATTACTTACTATTTTTCCCAATTTGAGTTGCTGGCTTCTACCTGTTAAGTAACTCTTTAACCATTCGTATTGCATTCCTACAATGCCAATATTTTTTAATCTTTTGAGGAGTAATTTATGTGAAATCGTATCAAAAGCCTTGGCTAAGTCTACATAAGAACAGTGCAATGTTTTTCTTTCCGCGATCTATATTTCTAGAAATATGTTCTGTAAGTTGCGCTATAGCATCGTCCGTTCCCCTCCCCGGCCGAAAGCCAAACTGATTTTTGCTTAAAAGTTTTCGGCTCTCTACATAATTACTTAATCTATTTTTAAATATTTTTTCTATAATTTTTGAGATAGCACTTAACAGGGATATTGGCCTATAATTGCCCACTTGGTTTTTAGGTCCACTTTTGTAGATCGGTACCACTAAAGACTTTTTTAGATGGTCGGGGAAAACCCCTGAAGAAAAGCTTTTATTGAAGATGTTCGATAAAGGTGATGCAATATTGTGTTTAATGATTTTAAGTATATGAGTGTTAAGACCGTCAGGACCTTTCGAATGTGTATTATTGAGATTGTCAATAATTTTTAAAACCTCTTCATTTGTCGTAGGTGAAAATTGAAAGGAAAAAGAATTATGTTTTGTTTCTATTGCCGATGCCAGTGAATCTTCAGTTTCCTTGGTGACACTTAGGATGTTTTCCGCAAGGTTAGACCCCACCGCCGTAAAGTATTGGTTAGTGTGGGAAGCAATTATGCCCGAATCAGTGGTGGCTGTGTTTCCAATCAGGAGTTCATTAATATTAGGGTCAATTGTGTGCTTAGTATTGGTAATTTGTTTAACGATGTTCCACATGTTTTTACTAGATGGATCTCGGTCGAGTTGATGCTTATAGTACCGTTCTTTTGCATTACGTATAACATCTTTACAAATGTTACGATACCTACGGTAATTCTGTTGTTTGAGAGTGTTTTGTGGATCTTTGGTCGCCACTTTGTGTAAATGATTTCTTTTGTGTATAGCTTTTACAATACCTCTGCTAATCCAAGGAGTAAGTTGTATTTTTTTATGTGCAATAAGTTTATCTTTTGAATTTTGTGTTATATGCATGTTGATTTTGTTAATAAATAAGTTGAGTGCGTTGTTAATATCAGTCACTCCACATACATCTTGCCATGTTTCCTCATTTAGATCTTTAATTAATCCCTCATAGCATATGGATGATGTGAACTGTTTGTGTTTACTTGTTTTTTTAAGAGATGAATTTGAAATGCTTATTGCTGTTGTATAGTGATCAGTTATTGTATTGTGTATAAAAAATGCATTGGTAGCCATAATATTTCTGGTATTTATGTGATCTAAACATGACATGCTATTATTTTGAACCCTGGTAGGAACTTTAATATTTATTGCAAAGTTGTTTTCTGCCATGGCGCACATGTAATCGTGACATTGTCTGTGTATATTTCCAAATGTGTTTATATTTATATCCCCCATCAATATTTGTTGTTTGAAATCACTACATTTTTTGAGTTCAGATATGAGATTATCCAGAAATGGATGTATGTCATGGAATGATGGTGATCTGTAAATGGCTAAAATACATAGATATCCATTAATTACTAACTTCAGACAATTTGATTGACTGATGCAAATTTCTTGAACTTGACAGTGAATGTCATCGCGAATGTAGGTTACGACTCCACTATTTTGATTTAATTTTTGTGTTGTGTGATATTCATGATATCCTGTAATTTGTTTTGTGAAATATGATTCATTCAGTCTGCATTCTGTAAGGATTATTATATGAAATCTAGCAGTTGACTTAATACTGTCTAAAAATAAAAGAAAGTCATCAAAATTTTCCATTGTACGGATATTTTGATGTATAATATTGATTTTGTTTAAGCTCCAATTAAATTCGTTGGGTTCATCAATTTCTTCTATGATAAATTCATTGTTTGACTCTCCAAAATTATCTATTTCCATATAAGCGTTTAAACCCATTTTATTTTAGATATATTATGAAATGTTATCTTAGGATCGCTGAGTTTTAGGTCTATATTTACAATTGCAAAGAGGGAGATTAGACAATAAAAAAAATTTAATTTAAGTTTGGTGTTTGTTGATGGAGATAATGTTTGTGTTAGGTTCAAATTGCACGGTATTAATAATAATTTGAAATACTTAGTGTATACTATGGTGATAAATGGGATGATCTGATAGTGATCTAAATGTTTAGTGCTTTCTGCTGAAAATAATATAAGAGAAAAAACAGTACCTTCTAGTCATTTAATGTCCGTTAGCTTTTGGTCCGAATCAATCAGTATTGGCCTCGAATTATCGTCCCTTTTTACAAAAATTCTCCCAGCCTTTGTCCAGACATATCTATAACTATGTTCCCGTGCTAACTGCCTGGCTAGGAACCATAAACGTTTGGCTTGAAAAGTTAGGTGTTCAGAAGCATATATTGGGTTTCTGGGACCTGACATACCTATAACACTTGTATTCATTTTTCCTTCTTTATTTTCACTTTGGTTAAATTTTTTTATTGCAGAGTGTAAATGTTCTTTATGCGTTACTGAGGTTAGTTTAACAATTACAGTGCGTGGTTTATTATCCCTGGCTTGAGTAGGTTTTTCCCTTCGCGTAACTCGGTAGATTTCTTCAATGTCCTTTGATCCTAGACTGCAGTGTGTTGTTTTGCTTATGTTGAATATAATGTCTTTTAAGTTATCTGGCGTTTCTTCTTGAATTTCAGGAATTCCGCGAAATTCTAGGGACTTTAAGTTTGCTTCCCTGTTTTTCTGTTCCGCGTCAGTTTCCAATGCCTGAATGCGGCTTTGTAAATCCGTGTAGACTTTTTTCTGTGATATTTCAACGTCATTTATGCGCTTTCTGAATTCGTCGTGTTGATCCGACAAGAATTGTATTGATTTTATGATTTCTTTATTTTGCGACATGATCGATTCATATTTTTGTGCGTACGACTCAAATTTTTCCTCCACAAAATTCATTATCGCTGTTTTAAAGTTGTTTAATTCCAATTTGAATAGATCGGATGTAAGTAGGCTTTGATTTCCTCCATCTGTGGATGAAGTTTGTAAGTTTTCTGTGCCGGGTGACTGGGCGTTTGCAGATTTTGGTGTTTGTATTGTCTGTTTAGTGTGTTTTACAATAGATGGCTCTTGATCATTTGTAACCTCAAACAACGTTTTGGTTTTGTTATTTTTAACAATTTTTGGGCACTTTTTGCATCTCCACTGTGAATTTCTTGCACCACGGCGTGGGGTTTCCACTATATCAGCGCAAATAAGATGGTAGTTATTATTACAAATACTACAAGATATAAATTCCGATGGACTGTCAATATTTTTTTCACATACGATGCACTGTGTATTCATCGTGATTTATTAAAAAACAGGTGATATCGAGATGGATATTTTGCTTAAATGTTGTTGATGGTGATAGTTTCACTTAAGTTTCTTTAAGAAAGGCACTTTTTGTGTTTTATACCGACTGACTCGTTTAGAAGAGATTGACAGTAAAGTTTGTGACAGTTTTTAATGAAGGTAAAACACTGAAAAAAGGCCACTTCGCAAGATAAAAATGCACTGGTTTGATGCGCGATCTTCGATTTATAATATCTGAGTAATTTAAACTTAGTTCACTATTGTTTTTTGGTAATTTTTTAAATTAATTTGATGTTAACATAAAAATACGTCAACACTAGTATCTGTAGGTAAAGGTTGATGAAAAAAAGTGCGTTTTTATTTAAATTATTTGTATATTTGCTTAGTTTAGGAGGGATGGGGTTTTCATTCTGTATTTTGCCCCCATTAGGTACTATACTTTTTTTTCAATTTAGCCAAATTTTCTAAAATTGGTGATGGATAATATACTTTATTTATTGATGTATTGTTAAAATCCAATTACAATTCATATAATTTACAATTTATAACATTCCATTAATTACATCAGTCGAGACGCAGCCTGCGAAAGGTGTGATTCTTCTCAAAGGCATGATCATCGGTTAGTTTGTCTGGCCTCTTGGAAAAATGAAAAGCTTGTGCTGCCTAGCTTTGGTGAAGTTATCTGGGACATTAAGCCTACTGCGTTCCAGAATATCAGGATTGCAAATGTGCCAATTAAGCAGCTCATAATAATATGATAATAACGTAATGTTTGTTTAGCGCACTTTTATGTTATTTCACTTCAAGTGCGCTTAACTATAATAAACTTCAAAATAATCCTACAGTGCTCCTTACGAGTCCTTGCGAAATATTGATCAAATAATATGAAACAAAGAATGTGCAGTATATACAAAGCAATGCCAAGAGAACTAAAATTAACAATAACAGTGCTGTTATTAGCACAGGACAGTAATGATAGACAATAGCGGTGCTGTAGCACAAGACAAAATAAGAACATTAAAACTACTAACATCAGCATAACTTTAGCAGAGCTTTAAAAAGTCATATTAGATTTCGAAAATAGATAGTAATAATACAATATTATAATGTGTAATGGAATTACATAAACCAAGTAAATTCGTATATCTATAAATATATGTGTAATAGTTATCAATGTTTAGTCCCAGTTCAACCCTGAACCTTTCGCTTGTTGTATTTTAGTTGTTGGAAATTGAAATGCATTATTGTTCGGTTTACTTTGTTTCCCGGTTTACACTATGCTTGTGGCTTGAGCGGTGTCGGCGTATCGGTGATGAATGGCTCTACTTTTCGAAATTCCACTCGTGTACCAGCCCATGAAGCCAACAATGAAAGTCCTGTACAAATATTTAGTCTATCAAACAACTTTTATCGACTTCAAAAAGCGAGAAGATCATTTTTACTAATAAAAAAACATGCTTACCTTCTTCTTGTATAAAGAAAAATAATAATTCTTCGATCTGAGAGTTATAATAAATTCCTTTCTTTCATCAGTTAGTCAAGCAGTTATAGTTAATGCTTTTAATGGGAATACCGAGTTTGAAATTAACGTGTCTTATGTATTTTTGTTGAATTTTTTCGATTGAATCTGAATGTCGGTAAAATGGGGGGACCAGAATTAGGAGTTATATTCGACTTGACTTCGAACTAATAATTAATATAAAGTTTTCACAGTACATTTCATTCGGAATCGGACGAAATCACGCAGTCCTTATGTAGATGGCGATAAGTTGGAAATTCCTTCTTAAAACCAGCGACCTGTTTTGTTTTATTTCGTGAATTTCAGGGACAAATATTTAATAAATTTCTTATCATTTTCTAAAAAACTTAATTTGCCACATATACAATAAAACCATATACGAAAAGGGTTCGTACTTTAATCAGCATTATATTACATTTTTCAGTTATTTTCTGTATATTTTTGATTTAGTTCAGTTAGTGCCCTAAAGAAGTCGCGATTGCGTCCATAAATAAGCTGTTCTTATAAATTGAATAATAATATTATTGGATGTATGAAAGAAAAAATGGAGCTCTATAACTTAAACTTGATAACAATAAATATTTATTATTTCTTTGAATAGGGCAGGGATTAAATTTACGACCATTGCATTACTCAATTCATAATGCTCATTATCAATGAACTTTAGTTGTTTTATTGCTAATGGACGAATCAAAAAAGTCAGAGTTCAAATAATATTATGTTAGTAAAAGGGGGCCATTACGTTTGCTCTAATAGATTGTTCCTCGAACCACTCGACCCCGTGACACGACTATCAATTAAATTGTTGCTAAACCATTCTTGTAGTGAGCTGATTGGTTATTGCTTTCGGATTAAAGATTATTAATATCTAGGCTTATTGCTGTACCCGACCGAGAAACTATCTAGAAATATGGAGTCTCAGTGATTATTTAGAAATAAGGTAAAACATTTTGGGTGAGGTCGGAATCAACATTTTCTGTGAATAGTTTAGGCACACCTATTGGAGGAATGCTTTGATTCTCAGAATATTTGAAAAATTCACATAGCATTATACCTAGAGACCTGAAATTGTCAGAAAAATGGAGTATGAAACACATCCAACCAATCATATCGATTGGTTGGATGTGTTTCAAACTCTGGATTACAGTACACATGAAGATTATAAGGTAAACAAAAGAGAAACAGAAAACATATAAGAGAGGGAGAGACCATCAGATACAGGCTGATGGGGGAGTAAAAAGAGGGGTAAGGGAAAGGTAGAGGTTCCATAGGGAGAAGAGGAAAAACTAATTAAATAAATTGGTTAATTTGATTAAAATTTGGCAATTATTTTGATTTGATTTTGATATTTCTATTGTTCTAAATTATTAAGTCTTATTCCTATTATGCGAGTATTTTTATGTATTATTACTTGGACTCTCGTATTTCTATTAAACGTATAGTGAGTGTGAGTATTGGTAAGAACTTTTTCATTTGTAAATATTGTTATTATTTCAGATCGGATTGCGAAAATTTCAGATCTTTTCTAATATACATAAAACGATTAATGGTCGGGTTATATTTTTCTGCTTTAAATCATTCCTTCTGCCATATCATTTTTGATATTCACAACATGCCAAAGTTGTAATAATTATGTAACTAATGATCTGTTTTCTTTTCTTGCAGGTAAGTCATATTTCGACATGAAATTCTTCAACCTACGTCCTTCTTCACAGACGTCTGGGCGTATAAACGTTTCTTCTCAAAATTGTTTACAATCAACTGCAAGTATTCGCAATCTCTTAGTCATCTCATTGTAGTAATTAAGTCGCATTACATTTTCTTATCTATTCATCTTTCTCTCCTGTGATTGTCATTATGTCACATTAAGTTTTCTTATCTGGGTCATCGACGTCACATAAACCTTCTGCTAACAGCCGAGATGTTTCATCTTGAACCAATGCGACATCCGCGATTTGTCACGCTGCGGATTTGAATAGAAGTCATCTGCTTACAGGAGAATTATTCCCCGCATATAAATTATTCAACGAGCCTATTTCATTCACTGATTGTTCTCGGAGTCTCGGAGGTTTTGCATCATCGCCAACCGCATTGCTGTCTCAATGGAAATTCTCGATGGCTGATAAGTGTTCAGGCCATGATAAGATAAAGAAGTAAAGAGAAAATAGGCATTGTATTAACATTTTGAAGACCTCCGTGGCAGAGTGATAAGCTCTTTAGCTCTTAAACAAGAGGTCAAAAACATATGTATCAGTATTTACTGATTTTTGGTTGCTATGATGAGATGGGAATAGCTGGGAACTTATAAACCTTCATCATCCATTTCTCTTCCATCCATCCCTATTTCCTAATCCCTTCAGCCTCATAACTATTCCAAAACAGGGAAGCCACACTTCTATATACTTGTTCCATCCAGTTGGAATATTTATGCGGTAATTCATGAAAATAAAGCGAGTTTATCAAATATTTTTTGTTAATTATTATGTGGTATAATTTAAAACTAATCCAATAAACCAGTAAGAAAAACTTCCAAAAAACCCCTGGGTTAATTCCTCATTATTTATCTCTTACTGAAAACTTGAGTTATGTACATAATTCTACATAATGTTGTGTACATAATTCTTCTTTCACGTAATCTTGCCAGGCCATATTTGCGAAGATAACAGAGGATTTTTACCACAAAATGACGTTTTTTGAAAATTACATCATCGCGGTCTCTGGAGTACCTACCCACCAACTGGCCAACAACAGTAAATTCGTTAGCTATTTTATGATCATTATTATTAATATCTGCTTAAGCGTGAGACCTTATGCGTATAAGTAATTAGAGAGCTGTAGATTTGTATGTAGAGTTGGTACAGCTTTGGATATTTCAGTAGCAATAAGGTGTTTTCGTAATATAAGTCGTGAAATGCCAACACGTACCGAGACCTCTGATCTGGCTTGCTCGCTGTAGTTATCACCAAGTTATGATTAATAACTAGTAACCGCGTACTGCTGATTTTAATGAAATGAATAATTCATTAGTTTATGTCCCCCTTCCATATTATAACAAGGCCCCCAGATTGTCGAAGCGAATCGCGATGTTATGCGAAACATGTGGACTGAACGGGTACAAATTATAAAGTTACCAATTTGGTAAGTGTAACGGACGTGTTGTCGTCCTTACAAGACTGTAAATTTATGAGGGCACCGGTGGCTGTGCACGCCTTCCCTTTTGTGCGCCAATGATGATGATGATGCTGGCCTCCCTACATCCAGTGGGTAGTGGCCCTGGATTCGCCTAGTTTCTGCCTGGGCCTGGTTGCCTTGGGAGTACCCAGAGTTAGGGCCGGCTGTAGCGGCAGGCACCAGGCACTCGTCCAGGCAGAACTTCAGCAGGAGGCAGGACTTCCAGTGGTAGGAAGTAGTAAAACAAGAAGAGTAGAATTGAACTTGAACTGAACACAACATATTTATTAATTTTTTTTTTTAATTCACTAGATTCTTATGTTCTTGAGGAGATGAATCATTTAAATTTACTGAATTTAAAGTTAATGTTCTTTATACAAATAGAACGGCGTCATATGCGCCTTGCAATTTTTACCGCTTGTGGGTATTTAAAATGTTACCTGGCTATTATAGGCTTAAAGGTCTTGTGTTTTGTCGGTTGGGAAAAAGTGTTATGTAAAAAACCCAACTAAAATTGCATGTTTGGCACAGCCCAACAAGCAGGATTGCAGCCAAGCTCGGGGGGAATATATACATACGTGTGTATTTGTGTTATGTTGGGAGTGGGAAGGAGTCGGTCATGTCCTTTTGTTTGGAGCTCTTCCGCATTTGCCTTCGGGAATGAGGAAACCATGAAAAACCTCATCCGGGAAGAGTCGGCCGAAAGTCAACATGAAACTTGCCGGCCTTCAGTGATTTCAGTGTATGAAATCCTGCATTCTGTGGTGAGGGGTGTGAGTGTCTGTTTTTATGTGAAATACATACTTTATGGGAGATTTAGGATAAACATACATAGACATATATAAAAATAAATATTATTATATAAATATATAAATAGATATATAAACATAAGTTGGGGGAGGGGTCTGGTGGTTAGGAATACCTACTGCTCGTTCAGTCATCCGTGTCTGAAAAAGGGTTGTGCCAAATGTGATTTAGGTCCATCAGGATATGTTTAGGTAGTCTGTGTTTGTATCTGAAGGGAAGGTCACTAGGTGCATCGTATTGACCGATTTCCTTGATGAGTTTATTTTTGCTGTGTTTTAATGACTTGTAAAATCGGTCTGTCAGTTTGTGCGTGTATTCAAATAGGGTCGGAATGTTTTCTCTGGCATGTAGTCTTTTCAAATTTGTTCTGATTCTAGTGTTGTAAGTGATTTTAATGCAGAGATTTTGTAAGGTCTGTAGTTTAGTATGGTCAGAGTATGAGATGCTGCCCCACACGGGAATAGCGTAAGTCAGTACCGGTCGAATGAGCGAGTAGTAGATCAGGAGTTTGGTTCTGGGAAGTAGCGGACTTCTTCTGTTGAAGATTGGCTTCATCGCGCCGACTGCCTTTCTGGCTTTCGCATTCATCTTGGCTACGTGAGATTTCCAGTTGAGTCGTGAGTCCATCGTCAGGCCCAGGTAGACGACCTCATCCTTCCATTCTAAGACATGTCCTCCCATTTCGATGTTGACGTCTGGTGTTCTGGTTTGTTTCCTCGTGTACATTATGACTTCGGTCTTGGCCTCATTTAGTTTGAGGCGCCATTTTTTGTAGAACTCTACGAGGGTGTCGAGCGCCCTTTGTAGGTACATGGCCGCCATATCCGCTTTCATCGAGGAAACATAGAGTTTGACGTCGTCTGCATAAATTGATAGGTTGCATCTCTCGTCTCGGGGGATGTCGTGCGTGAAGATGTTGAAGAGATGAGGTCCCAGTAGACTTCCTTGCGGCACGCCTTTTGGAATCTCACGTAGTGTTGAGAGCGCGTTCCTGATGAAGACTCTGTAGGATCTGTTCTTGAGGTACTCTTGTATCACTCTCGTTAGGTAAATGGGCGTGTTAAGCATGTGAAGCTTGTGCAGCAGCCCTCTGATCCAGACGGTATCAAATGCCTTCTCCAAGTCTAGCAGTGCAGCGGCGGTGAAGCGATTTTCGTTGAATCTTCTAGCGATGAATTCCGCTACTCTGGAGAGCTGGTGGGTAGTGGAATGCCTTTTCCTGAAACCGAACTGCTCGTCTGGCAATGTGTCTTCGTGGTGTGGTAGAAGTCTGTTGAGGATCACCTGTTCAAATACCTTGCTCAGTGTGGATAGTAAACTTATCGGCCGGTAGTTCGTCGGCTGCCTCTTATCTTTGTTAGGCTTCGAGAAGGGCAGCACGGTTGCCGTTTTCCAGATCTGAGGGAAATGTCCGGTGATGAGGCAGGCATTGAACAGCTTTGTAATGAAGATGATGGCTTTCTGTGGTAGATGTTTCAGTAGTATGTTATGTATTTGGTCGCTTCCCGGCGCCTTGTTTGTCTTTAATCGCCTGATAATGACGGCTACTTCGCTCGGCGTGCAGAAATGTATATTGGCGGTGTCCGTCTGCTCTGCTTGATCAAGATTTTGTAGAGACTCATCTACTAGTCGATCCGTTTCCGGGTCGGATAGGCCGTCCGTGGCTGCGTAGGCTCTCTCGAATCCGTCAGCGAGCGCGTTTGCCTTTTCTTCAAGTGAGAGTGCCAGCCCTGAGCCGTCTAACTTCTCAAGCGGGGGGATCGTGTGATCTTCGTGTCTCAGTGCTTTTGCCATTTTCCATAGGCTGTTATCTTTGGGCGTGAGTGACGTAACTTTCTTCGTCCAAAGTTCGCGTCTGAGATCGGTGATTTCTTGTTTGATCTCCCGCTGCAGGGTGTTGTAGGCGGTTTTGAAGTAGCCGTCGCGCGTTTGATGGTAGATGCGCCGCAGGCGATTTTTCTCCTTGATGAGCGAAAGGACATACTCGGGAAGCTTGATCGTAAAAGTCTGTTCGTCTTTGTATGGTATGTAGTTGTCTTGTGCAAGTTGGATGATTTCGGTCAGAGTGCTTGCGGCTTCGTCGATTTCTTCCTTCGAGCGCAGGGTTGCCGACGATAGGTATATTCGTTCGTTAATCTCTTTCTTGAATCCTTCCCAGTCGGCCTCCTTGTAATTTCGCCGTTTTCTGGGGCTCCTTGAAGTCGTCCCTCCAATACTGAAGCTCACGGGCAGGTGATCTGATGATAACTCATCCAGCGTACGCAGTGGCGAGATGGTTTTAGCGTTTTTCTCAAGTACGATATCTAGTGTACTTGGATATATTGCGCGTGCTGAGTGGTGAGTCGGTTTGTCCGGTGCCATTATCGAGTAATTGTGTGTTTGCATATGTGAAAAGAGCGTTTTCCCATTCGCGTTGCCTCGGTGGTTGTTCCAAAAGTTGTGTTTAGCATTCAGATCTCCTCCTAAAACAACAATGGGGCGCAAATTAAGTAATTTATCTAAATCTTCTCTTACCAGAAGGTTGGGATTATTGCAGTAGGCGGCGATAATGGTATGCGCTCTATCCTCTATGATGACTTCGATAACTGTGGCTTCAGTATGTTTCAGCTTCGGAGTAGGGATTCTCGTAGATGTGATGGTTTGACGAACGAATATGGCGGTGCCTCCGCCTTTACCCTCCGGTCGGTCGTCTCGGTGTACTTCGAAGCCGGGCACTCTCAGGGGTGTGTCAGGTCTCAGGTAGGTCTCTGTAATTAGAATAATGTCAATGTCAGTATTGTTTGCCAGGGCGAGCAGTTCGTCGATCTTGGGGCGGATGCTGTGGGCATTCCACAGGAGGACGTTCACCATCTTGGGATCAGACATTGATGGTGGACGTGATTAGATCCATCAGGATCATTGCTCTTTGAAGTTCGTCTGAGCCGGCAGCGGCCAGCTGCGGTCGCACGCGTCTCAATCCATGGAGCAGGGCCATCATCAGTGCGGCGTCGTCTCCTCCGGTGTAAGCCTCTCCTGTGGGCTGTTGCGGGCGGGGCTGCGGGCGGGGCTGCGAGCGGGGCTGCTCCTCGTGTCGCTCCTCGCTCCTACCGCCGGCTACGTTGGCCCAGCTGCGTCCATCTGTCCTCGGCGCCTGCTGCGCCTGAGGATGTGGCCTGCTGGCTCCTGGGGCCTGACGTTGGGGCTGTCGCTGGTGCTGCTGGAGCGAGGCGACATAGGCTACCCTCTTCGGGCAGCCTCTGAAGTTGGCGGGATGGGGGCCTCCGCAGTTGCAGCACGCGGCAGGCTCGTCCCTGGTGGTCTTGGGGCATTCGGCGGAGGCGTGCTCGACTAGGCACTTCACACACCTTGCTGTGTGGGCGCAGTTTCGGGATCCATGCCCGAAGTTCTGGCAGCGGTAGCACTGCGTCCCGTGCTGCAGGTGGTTGCTGCGGTGTTTCTGCAGGCGGATCCTGCAGTGGCAGAGGTATTTGACGACCGCTCTCAGCTGGCCCATGTTCACTTCCTTGTTGAAGTGAGCCAAGTACATGGGGTACTCGGCCGAGGTGGTCGTCATCCTTATGACCTTTACTGGGGGGTAGCCCTGCTCAGTGAGGTCCGCAGTGATTTCGTCTGTGTCGACGTTGGGCAGGCCCTTGATCACCGCCTTTTTCATCTTTTCCGCCTCCGCCGTGAAGGTGTGGAAGCCGCGTGCTTCCGCTCGCAGCCCGTTGGTGAGGGTACGGTGGTCTGCCATGCTTCGTACAAATATATTTGCTGTCCCGCCCCGGTTGTACCGGAAGGTGAAATTAGCGTGGCCGATGTGGCCCTGCACCGCAGAGGTAATCTGCGCATGCGTGAGGTTCCCCAGGGTCATCACTACCGGGGGAACTCGATCTTGCCTCGCTGCATGGCCGCTGGTACCTGCGGAAGAAGAGGCATGATTAGTATTGTTATTAGTACGTGTATAATTCGCATTAGTAAATTGATTGGCGCGTTTTGCTTGCGGCGCGCCGCCGCCCTCGATGACCTCCTTGAGGTCGCCAAAGCGGTTGCCGACAACAACCGCCTTGGGGCCCTGTGGGGACAGGGGCCGTTTGACGGGGTTGGACGGCCTCGTCCAACCCTCCTCCTGTCGGGACATCTCCATATCCTGGGGGGGCTGCTGGGGTCTTGGGGGCGGTACGTAGCCCGAAGCTGGTCCTACTGGGGTGCGGCTGGGTCCGGGTGCGGGGGTGGTCATGGGCATCTCGGGGATCGGCAGGGCTGCGGCTGCCGGCTTGGTCCTCGGGTCAGCGGGGTGGCTTGGGATCGTCTGTTCTGTCTTGGGGGGGGGGGTCTTGATGGTCCCGGTCTTGGTTCTAAACTGGAGGGCGGGAAAATCCTCCGTGCTCGTGTGAATACGCCGCGCGGGAAACATCCGCACGGCAGGTGATCTGTATTTTCGCTTTAAAATGGTTGCGCTGGTGTTATGGTCGTCGGGTCTCGGTGGGGGGGCCAGGTCGTCCTTCTTCTTCGTGCCTTGAAAAAGGCAGTTGGTGGCGCGGGCGCCTGTGCAAAAAGCAGGTGTCTGGCCGTGCGAGCACAAGCCAGACAGAGCGATTCGGGGGAGAAAAACGGTGGCGTCTCCAGAAGCGACTGTCGCGGACGGCAGTCACTCAGCGAATCCGTTTGCCTCAACATATTTATTGACAAATTTTCATAACATTTAAGGGGTACTTGTACCCGACAGCGTTCGGGCAGTGTTTTTATGAAAAAGTGGAGGGGTTTTCGTCCTCAGACCAAATGGTATAAATAGGGCGGTCATTATGTGGGCACCCTATTTTGCCGGTGTCACCGTTGAAGGCGGTCGCTTAAAATGTATTTTTTATAATAATTCTACAGAGTTAATTGTGTACATATGTGTTCGTTATTATACAGTAATCATGAAATAAACCAATTGTCTATTGCTAGATTTTTAGTTAGAGACGTTTAGCTCATTTTTGAGCTAAATCGCATAAAATATAAATTGATTTGCCGTTTGGCTGAATATCTGGTTATTTACAGTTACAATGTTATTTTTACGAGGTCCCCCGTAAGATGTGTTAATGCAACCTGTTTGTTTCACCATCTTACGGGGCACCTGGATTTTTAAAATCGGAAAAACGTATTTTTACCGAAATTTTTCTAAGTGTTTTTTGAGGGTCATTTATTGCCCTAGTTTGAGTAATTTAAGGGCTAGAGACTCAGGCTCTCTTTCCCTCGATGCCTTGTAGGACTGCGGAATGAAATTTCTTAGTTTCATTATCCTACAAGGATCGTAAGTTAAAATATTTAACAATATGTCAAAAAAAAGGAAACATAAAAAATACGTTTGAAATTATAAATTGACAAATGTCCCTGGTGGCAACCTGAGCATGATAGCGTTTATTTGTTGCACCGGGGGCATTGTACATGGTAAAATGAAAGTTTTTTATTAATACAATATTACAATTAGAATAACTTTAAATTCTAATTGGAAAACAAACATAAAAATATTTTCAACGAAAAAGATCGCTGGCGGTACGGTACTAACGAGCTCAGTGGGCAAGCGGATTTTTGGATTTCCAGCGAAATCTCAAAAAATGACCACTGAACTGTAGAGGATACCGCCAAGGATGTTTTTCGTTGAAAGAACATTTGAGGGTACGTAACACGTCGGTTACACTCCCCCCGTGCAGCTGTGCTGTACTAGTCATAACGACGTGTAGTAGGATGAGTAGGTGAAGCTGCATTGGTAGACGCGGGCGGCAGGATCACAGCGAGCTTCACGGCAGGTCGGACGTAGACTCTGGTTCTCGGCAGGTCGAACGTAGACTCTGGTTCTCGTCTGGGTCCCGGCGGTCCTTACTTGGTCGTCTTCAGCAGGGATGGTGTCAAGGACTCGGCCGTGTGTCCGGCTGATGTGGGTCCATGACAACCATGACAAGGGGTCCATGACAACCATGATGGGGTTGACGGACTCCCCCCGTGTGAGGAGCGCCACTTCCTTGATAGTGGCACTGCTGGAGCAGGACGGATTCGTCTTCGCTGCGCCGATGAGGAGCACCACGTCTATGACAGTGGCACTGCTGGAGCAGGACGGATTCGTCTTCGCTGCGCCGATGAGGAGCACCACGTCTATGACAGTGGCACTGCTGGGGCAGGACGGGCTCATCTTCACTGCGCCGATGAGGAGTACCACGTCTATGACAGTGGCACTGCTGGGGCAGGACGGGCTCGTCTTCACTGCGCCATTGAGGAGTACCACGTCCTTGACAGTGGCACTGCTTGGGCAGGACGGGCTCGTCTTCACTGCGCCATTGAGGAGCACCACGTCTATGGCAGTGGCACTGCTGGGGCAGGACGGGCTCGTCTTCACTGCGCCATTGAGGAGTACCACGTCCTTGACAGTGGCACTGCTGGGACAGGACGGGCTCATCTTCACTGCGCCATTGAGGAGCACCACGTCTATGGCAGTGATACTGCTGGGGCAGGACGGGCTCGTCTTCGCTGCGCCGTTGAGGAGCACCACGTCTTTGACAGTGGCACTGCTGGGGCAGGGCGGGCTCGTCTTCACTGCGCCTATGAGGAGCACCACGTCTATGACAGTGGTACTGCTGGGGCAGGACGGGCTCGTTGTTGCTGCGGGATGTGGTTGGTCATCCATCTGAGGTAAGGGCGGCCCGGGACCAGAAGGTCCAGGCGGCAGTGAGGACCACTGCTCTGGCAGCGGAGCGGATCCGGCAGCTGTTCTCTGCTGATCGGCTGGCTGTCTTTGATGGAGCAGAGGTGAGGGCGGCCCGGGACCAGAAGGTCCAGGCGGCAGTGGGGACCACTGCTCTGACAGCGGAGCGGATCCGGCAGCTGTTGTCTGCTGGTCGGCTGGCTGTCTTTGATGGAGCAGAGGTGAGGGCGGCCCGGGACCAGAAGGTCCAGGCGGCAGTGAGGACCACTGCTCTGGCAGCGGAGTGGATCCGGCAGCTGTTGTCTGCTGGTCGGCTGGCTGCCTCTGGTGGAGCAGAGGTAAGGGCGGCCCAGGGCCAGAAGGTCCAGGCGGCAGTGAGGACCACTGCTCTGACAGTGGAGCGGATCCGGCAGCCGTTGTCTGCTGGTCGGCTGGCTGCCTCTGGTGGAGCAGAGGTAATGGCGGCCCGGGACCAGAAGGTCCAGGCGGCAGTGAGGACCAATGCTCTGGCAGCGGAGCGGATCCGGCAGCTGTTGTCTGCTGGTCGGCTGGCTGCCTTTGATGGAGCAGAGGTGAGGGCGGCCCGGGACCAGAAGGTCCAGGCGGCAGTGAGGACCAATGCTCTGGCAGCGGAGCGGATCCGGCAGCTGTTGTCTGCTGGTCGGCTGGCTGCCTCTGGTGGAGCAGAGGTAATGGCGGCCCAGGACCAGAAGGTCCGGGCGGTATCGTGGTTGGGTCCCTCTTGTAGTAAGGGGCCGGTGGCGCAGGGCCTCCTGGCCCTTGCTGCGCTGGTGATGCGTACCTCTGGTCCATCAGAGGTACAGGTCCAACAAGCTCATCGCGTACGGCTTCTCGTTGCCTCAGGTTGAGCAGAGGTACGGGCGGCACGGGGCTGGAAGGTCCAGGCTGCATCCATCTTCCCCGGAGTCGCCAAGCTTCTTTTTGGCCCGGATCTGTGTGGCCAGTTGACTCCAGGATTGCATCAGTTTTGGAAGGCGCTGAAGTTGCGGCTTCTGGTGATGCGTACTTCTGGTTTTCCAGAGGTACAGGTCCAACAGGCATCTCACGTACAGCTTCTGGTTGCCTTGTATTGTGCAGAGGCAAGGGCGGTACGGGGCCGGAAGGTTCAGGTTGCAGCCATCCAAAGTTCCCATTGTAATGAGGGGGTTGCAGCGCGGGGCCTCCAGGCCCTGGCTGCGCCGGTAATGCGTACCTCTGGTTTACCAGAGGCACAGGTCCGACGGGTATCTCTCGTACGGCTTCTTGTTGCCTTGAATTGTGCAGAGGCAAGGGCGGTACGGGGCCGGAAGGTCCAGGTTGCAGCCATCCAAAGCTCCCATTGTAATGAGGGGGCTGCGGCGCGGGGCCTCCAGGCCCTGGCTGCGCCGGTGATGCGTACCTCTGGTTTACCAGAAGCACAGGTCCGACGGGCATCTCTCGTACGGCTTCTTGTTGCCTTGAATTGTGCAGAGGCAAGGGCGGTACGGGGCCGGAAGGTCCAGGTTGCAGCCATCCAAAGCTCCCATTGTAATGAGGGGGCTGCGGCGCGGGGCCTCCAGGCCCTGGCTGCGCCGGTGATGCGTACCTCTGGTTTACCAGAAGCACAGGTCCGACGGGCATCTCTCGTACGGCTTCTTGTTGCCTTGAATTGTGCAGAGGCAAGGGCGGTACGGGGCCGGAAGGTCCAGGTTGCAGCCATCCAAAGCTCCCATTGTAATGAGGGGGCTGCGGCGCGGGGCCTCCAGGCCCTGGCTGCGCCGGTGATGCGTACCTCTGGTTTACCAGAAGCACAGGTCCGACGGGCATCTCTCGTACGGCTTCTTGTTGCCTTGAATTGTGCAGAGGCAAGGGCGGTACGGGGCCGGAAGGTCCAGGCTGCATCCATCCGGGGCCCCCATCAGAGTGAGGGGGCTGCGGCGCGGGGCCTCCAGGCCCTGGCTGCGCCGGTGAGGGGTGCCTCTGGTTTATCAGAGGCACAGGTCCAACGGGCATCTCTCGTACAGCTTCTTGTTGCCTTGTATTGTGCAGAGGCAAGGGCGGTACGGGGCCGGAAGGTCCAGGGTGCATCCATGATGCTTGTAGTTGCCAAGGTTCTCCTTGGTCCGGATGTCCATGGCTGGTTGGCTCCGAGGCAGTACTCGCTGCGACGAGTTGTGCCAGCCCTGCGGCACCGGGTTGTGCCAGCCCTGCAGTACTGGGTTGTGCCAGCCTTGCGGCGCCGGGTTGTGCGGGCCCTGTCGAATCTTTTGCCGGCAGGATCCCAGCACGGGGTTGTGCAGGCCCTGTCGCATCTTGTGCCGGCCCTACACGGGTTTGTAGTTGAAGGGCTGCATTCAGCCAATCAATACGTTTTTGTTGGCTGCGCAGCTGTCGTTGCAGCTGGCGCAGCGTGTCCTCAATAGATGTAGAGGGTGGTGTTCGCTCATTGTTGCTCTCTTCTGTGGAGCGTGCCATCTCAGTAGTAGAGCTTGGCGGGGGCACGAGCGTGGGCACTCGTGGCAACAGGTGTGGTGTCAGCCCTGGCATGAGACGCGGCATCAGGCGTGACATGGTATCAGGCGTGGCATCTAGGCGTGACGTCAAGCGTGGCATGTAGGCATGGCATCAGGCGTGGCATTAGCCCTAGCATGAGGCGTGGCATCAGGCGTGGCATTAGACGATACGTCAGGCATGGCACGTAATCCACGTAGCAGGCGTGACCTCGGGCGTGACGTCAGGCGTGGCATTCGGGCGTGACGTCAGGCGTGGCGTGAGGCGTAGCTTCAGGCGTGATGTGACATCAGGCGTGGCATGAGGCGTGATGTCAGGCGTGGCACGTAGTCGTGGCTCAGGCGTGGCATTAACCCTGGCATGAGGCGTGGCATCAGGCGTGACCTCAGGCGTGGCACGTAGGCGTGGCGTCAAGCATGGCATTCAGACGATACGTCAGGCATGGCATGTAGGCGTGGCATCAGACGTGACATTAGCCCTGACATGAGGCGTGACATCAGACGTGGCATTAGCCCTGGCATGAGGCGTGGCATCAGGCGTGGTATTTAGGCGTGATGTCAGGCGTGGCACGTAGGCGTGGCTTCAGGCGTGATGTGTCATCAGGCGTGGCACGCAAACGTGGCGTCAAGCATGGCATTCAGACGATACTTCAGGCGAAGGCTCAGGCGTGGCATCTAGGCGTGGCGTCAGGCGTGACCTCAGGCGTGAGACGTAGCGTCAGGCGTAGCGTCAGGCATATCGTCAGGCGTAGCGTCAGGCGTAGCGTCGGGCGTAGGCTCAGGCATGGCATCCAGGCGTGGCGTCAGGCGTAGCATCAAGCGTGACCTCAGGCGTGGCTTCAGACGTGGCATTCAGGCGTGACGTCAGGCGTGGCGTGAGGCAGCTTCAGGCATGATGTGACATCAGGCGTGGCATCAGGCGTGGGCGTGGGGTGCAGCTGATCCGGCCCGAAGGACCACTTGTAACGGACGTGTTGTCGTCCTTACAAGACTGTAAATTTATGAGGGCACCGGTGGCTGTGCACGCCTTCCCTTTTGTGCGCCAATGATGATGATGATGCTGGCCTCCCTACATCCAGTGGGTAGTGGCCCTGGATTCGCCTAGTTTCTGCCTGGGCCTGGTTGCCTTGGGAGTACCCAGAGTTAGGGCCGGCTGTAGCGGCAGGCACCAGGCACTCGTCCAGGCAGAACTTCAGCAGGAGGCAGGACTTCCAGTGGTAGGAAGTAGTAAAACAAGAAGAGTAGAATTGAACTTGAACTGAACACAACATATTTATTGACAAATTTTCATAACATTTAAGGGGTACTTGTACCCGACAGCGTTCGGGCAGTGTTTTTATGAAAAAGTGGAGGGGTTTTCGTCCTCAGACCAAATGGTATAAATAGGGCGGTCATTATGTGGGCACCCTATTTTGCCGGTGTCACCGTTGAAGGCGGTCGCTTAAAATGTATTTTTTATAATAATTCTACAGAGTTAATTGTGTACATATGTGTTCGTTATTATACAGTAATCATGAAATAAACCAATTGTCTATTGCTAGATTTTTAGTTAGAGACGTTTAGCTCATTTTTGAGCTAAATCGCATAAAATATAAATTGATTTGCCGTTTGGCTGAATATCTGGTTATTTACAGTTACAATGTTATTTTTACGAGGTCCCCCGTAAGATGTGTTAATGCAACCTGTTTGTTTCACCATCTTACGGGGCACCTGGATTTTTAAAATCGGAAAAACGTATTTTTACCGAAATTTTTCTAAGTGTTTTTTGAGGGTCATTTATTGCCCTAGTTTGAGTAATTTAAGGGCTAGAGACTCAGGCTCTCTTTCCCTCGATGCCTTGTAGGACTGCGGAATGAAATTTCTTAGTTTCATTATCCTACAAGGATCGTAAGTTAAAATATTTAACAATATGTCAAAAAAAAGGAAACATAAAAAATACGTTTGAAATTATAAATTGACAAATGTCCCTGGTGGCAACCTGAGCATGATAGCGTTTATTTGTTGCACCGGGGGCATTGTACATGGTAAAATGAAAGTTTTTTATTAATACAATATTACAATTAGAATAACTTTAAATTCTAATTGGAAAACAAACATAAAAATATTTTCAACGAAAAAGATCGCTGGCGGTACGGTACTAACGAGCTCAGTGGGCAAGCGGATTTTTGGATTTCCAGCGAAATCTCAAAAAATGACCACTGAACTGTAGAGGATACCGCCAAGGATGTTTTTCGTTGAAAGAACATTTGAGGGTACGTAACACGTCGGTTACAGTAAGTATTATTACAATAATTCCATACAATCAATAATTTATATATGAACTAACCGATGGTATATTATTTTGCATTGTACAATATTTAAATTGCGGTCAGCGAAGAAAACATATCCAGGTTCCAATTATAAACTATAACAAGGGCGTAACGTCGATCCCTGTGGGATTCTTCTGCAGTAATTAATATGGAATTTTTTTACTGGATATCTATGCAAATTGGCAAACTATTTTTTCTCATCTCTGCTGCGTGGTGCATTACTTCTAATATGGCATTTATTTAAATAATAATGATTTTGCGTGTATAATTAATAATTAATTTACTATTTATAATAAATGTATTGTCCTATTTTTTATTGAGTTTAGCGAAGACATCCTAAACAGAATGTAACGTTGAACCTTGCATGCCTATTCAAGAAATGAGATTGGTAAAGTTTGGTAGTGCTTATCGATGTAAATTAGCAAACTTAGTATCTCTGATATCTATCAGTTGGTTCTAGTTAACGAATGTATTCGCAGAATACGCTTGAAAAATATCGTAGCAATTCTATTTTGGTATCTCTTACGAATAATCATTATTGATACGATCACGTTTGCAGGATACAAGATTTCGAAGTTTTTAATTTATACATATAAACAGATTTCTTCCTACTCTTATGTCATGTCATCTGCGTACTGCGTAGTATCTCCTTTATCCAGAGAGAAACTCTGTAAAATGTAGATTTAATTCGCCTGTTTTACTTATTATGCTTGGTTTTCACAAATATTTCGTATTGTTTCTGTAACGCGCGAATCGCTTTTGATTTTGTTGGGTGCGTTAATTCTACATACGTTAACGTAGTAGCGATTTAGTAAGCATGATTCGATGTTTCCATAGAAAATTCTATACTCATTGATGATTAAAATATTTTCTCATGCTGTTCATGTTCATAACATTATCTAGAATAATTTATCCATCCTCTAACTGCCTTTATCGCTTCGACTACACTTCCCTGCATATCCTCACGCTCCATCTGCAAATAGTCCTGCCAGTGGAATAGAATGCGCTAGAAGAACCACCTTTTCTATATAAATATAATGAAAATTGACCAATGAGTTAATGAAATCAATATTAAACATTATTGTAAATTTTACAATAATCAGTTGGTAGGAAGGCTGGGCGGGATTCTTTTTCCTCTTCTTCTGCTTCGAGCGGTTGGAAGATTGCGACTGCGTAGGATGGCTGAGTTTCTTCATCAACACCAAGACATGCAGCATCGGTGTGTCCTCGAGAACTGGTAGAGTGAATACTTTTCAATGATGTGCTCTGTGGTTTTGAACCTGTCCACATTTATAAAATTTAGAGTCCTTACCTTTCCATTATTGTGTACGAACAGTGGTTGTGACAGTGGCTGGGTTTGAATATTTTCCGCGCTTTCCGAAAGAGAGAGAGAACCCTGAGAGAATCTTACAATATGATCCATAAGTCAGCCATCGGTTTCGTTACCGATTTTTAGTCTTTCAACGTCTATCCAAATGGACTTTCTGGATGTAAAGCAGTGGAAACTTGCTATTTACTTTTTAATCACCCTCGTTTTATTTTATTATTATTCGTCTTCTGTGATATTCTTGTAATTCAATGGTAAACCTAGTTTGGTCTATTTCAGCGAGTGCTACAGAATAATCCTGGCCACACAACGACCCCCCAACTGGGTCCAGAATAAACCGGCGCAGTTGTGTTGGTATTTGCGAAACTGCGCTTGCCAAGTCTCTAGGATCGCGTATGACAGATGAATCCGACAAGATATTACTTCCTAGGAATGGTTGCTAAATTCCTCACGCTACTTTATACAGCAGTTATACTGATGGTTGACATTATTATTCTAACCTAGTTTTCTTCCAGTATGAGAAATGACAATTGTATACAATTGTGTTCTTATGAAAATATTCTCAGTCGTATAGTTTTTCGTTAACGACACTTTTGATGCATTACGTTTATATACACAAAAAATTTTGTTTGTTTAGAGTTTAGAGTCTCCATAGAATTTGAGGGAATCCATAGAATCATACTTATAGTCCAAAGATATAACAAAAGTTATATGACCGAAATCAAACGCGATTTCGCTGACGAAGAATGATCAATATTTAAATCAGACATTTTGACAGTAATCATAAGTTTCTTTAAATTTATGCCGATCTTCTATTTCAAGGTCTTTTTTGGGTTCAAGGACCTGATGGATTTAACGTCACACGTTACAAGGCGCCTATCTTTATACATGTTTTTAAACTATTTGTAGATACCGACACAATGTTTTGATTAGGTTCATCCTTGGGGACAAGTTGTTTTTTGTCTATAGACATTTTAATTATATGCAGAAGTGGGGCATTAGCATATTCGCACTAGCTGGTAGTAACTGAACGGAATGCTAAACTCAATGGCTAAGTATTATGTGTTTCCCTTTGAAGTTGTCAGAATTTAGATTACCTATGCGTACGTGTAATTTTGACTTTGCACTGTTCTAAACCACTTCTCACTATTTTCTCATTTGAAGTATTTTCTTTTGCATAGTATGCTATAGTTCTCGTTGGTTTACTTTGCGACTTAAAATAAACTAATGACACTGGACTTTTTGTATATGCAGCGCGGACGCTTTTTAGAAGTTAGTCGACAATTGTTATTTTCTTAGAAAATGTTATTAAATATTACTAATTTGTGAATAAAGATGATTGATGTACAATAATTATGGCTAATGCTGTAAATTTAACAAGTATTTGATTACCATAAATTTCTCAGAAATGCAAGTGCAACGATTAAATCTTGCATAAAAGCTTAAGTTTTATAATATACTCGTATACTAAACTTCGCGATAACTTATAAATATTTTTTTTATTTAATCGCACTTGGAATACATCAGTTTACACTTTTTTCTACTACACACTCGGTTCAATGTAAAATCATTTTCACTTTGACAATTTATAAAAATTGTAAAAAAATAGTAGCCAAATATTTTTATGCAAGCAACCAAAAACTGGTAATGTTTACAACGAAATAAAAGGTGCTGAACACTAAGTTTTTGTTTTCTATAGGGTTGGATATCATGGAAAAGGGGATGTTTCGCCTGACCGCAGACTCCAATTTCACCCAGTGCCAGTATTTTGGTATCGTATTTAGTTCCACTGCGACATTGACAGTGGTGTAAGCCAGGTGTAACTGAATCGGAATAATCTGGTTTAGTGTCAAACTTCAGCTTATTCTGTATTCTATGGCTGCCCAATATCAATATATTTGGTTTAAACCAACCAATAATGACAACACAGATGAACTACTCTACCCTCGTGATATAGAAACCAAACGAAACGAAGTTTTTTTAAACATTTCTTCGTTTCTTTATAATCATTTCTTTTTTAATATTATTTTTTTTGTTGACTGAGAGTAGCCTTTCTCTAAGATTTCCTAACTCCATTGCCATTTAAAATCTGCTGATTGCTCAATATATGATTGGAAATATATGTACGTAGTAAAAATAGAAAAACATCGTCTTTTTTCTATCTTCTTTAAAATATAATTGTCTAATTACATTATTAATATAATTATACTCACCTATAATTGAGAATCATCACTGTAACCATATTGAAAATGTTAATTACTGTAATAATTATGTGATGTATTTTGTGTGCAAGCCAAAAAAAATAAATTATATATATACATAAATTACAGTGTCTTTGTGGTGGGCGGCGTGATTTGTATGCAAATATACAGTTTTATTCCGAGGTTGATGAAATTTTCAAACTTGACCATTAAAACAAAGGAAAGATCTCTGTCTAAATGAGATTTCGAAAAATCTTCCCCTTCCCCTTTTCCTACCCCTTATACTCGTACTAGTATTTTGATGATTTTTGATGAAAGCACACTGAAAGTTCAAATTAAGTGGAAAATTACTCTATTCATCTGATTTCGAATGTGCATAAAACTCGGGCAATGCCGGGTTCATTAGCAATATATTAATCTATTATAATATCTATGTATAAAGAAGTGTCCCGGTGTGGCTTTGTTTTTTATACAAATCTACAGTTTTATTTCGAGATTTATGAAATTTTGCACACTTGAACTTCTAAACAAGAGAAACGTCACTGTATAAGAATTTTAAAAACAATGTGTTAAAGCACGAGCAACACCGGGGAGTTAAGCTAGTAATTAAATAAAGCATTTTGATTAGGTGAATAGACCATCTATCCGTCTATTTTGAAGCCTATGACAAAAATATAAAGTTTCCTTATCCACTAGTTGACATGAACAACGAACAGCCTATTTTCTTCATACTAAATAGACCGATAATTTGTGGTCATTGATGGAGCTTTATAATCCAATCTCGTATATTGTTTATCAATAAATTGTGTATAGTTTCCATATGTATGGGATCAAATTGAAAAAGTGACATTAATACGTGACTGGACCACACAGAAGGAGTAGTCCATCGATTGTATTATGAGGGATTGTTAGAATGTGGAATGCAGAGATCAACTACTACTACTGACAATCATTACGTCTGGTTAGTTTGTCGTTTATCATAAGTTTATCCAAAAATCGCCTTAGGAATCTAGAGTCTCGTGCTCATAAAGCAGAGCTTTCCGACGGAATACAAAGTTTTTGAAGATTAATAACTTCGGATATTTTTTTTAATTCTTTAAGATTTTGTACGTCCCACTTCTCGTCTTTCCTTCGTCGGCTGTGAAACTCAATCAAGGAAGTGCTATTTTGCATGAATAACAATTATTCTGGCTTTCTTACCTATATAATGCACATTAATCCCCCTAATATGGAAGATGAGTCTAATTTTTTATATTATATGAGTAGTCAGTTTGACGGTCTCCGTGATCGTGGTGTAAGGCTCTTCACTCGCAATCCGGAGCGTTTAAACCCCGGCGTTCGCAAGTAAATTTTATTTGGTGAATTTGTCTTATTTCACAATTTATAAATTAATGTTCATATGTGGTATTGCGGCAAGCTCTACAGTGGAAGTTAATCTCAGTATCGCCCTGGTGTAAGGCCTCCATTCAGAATTGAAACGTTGTTTGAAATGGCTTTTGCCTTGTTTTGTAGCCAGGTATTCCGTATTCCCCCATCTTCACAACATACCGCAATTAGGGATGCCGTAGTCTCACTGTCTCCAGACAATTGGGAGCAGTTGAGACTTTACGCGGTATTAACATTACAAAAAAGTTAGGTCAATTTTAAAATCGTAAAAGATTTGATATTACTTCAATGGCTGAAAAACCTACTGCGGAGTGACAGACCGCCCTGGGATGGTCCGATGCTCTGTAGATTCAATACTCCGTTTGTGTGAAAGCACTATGAAGCAATACATGATTAAATGCAGAAAATGTTTACAATTTGTTATTATAATTTGGGAGGCGGGTATGGGTAACATTTCTTGGATAACCAACACCTTTGTCATAGTGGTTCGCTACGTTTGGTGACTTAGCAGGTTCATGGGCCTCTGCCCACCGATTGCGTGGTAGGTCAGATAGGGAGACATTGGTTGAGAGATACCTTTTCACCTCTCCGGCAGGTGAAAGAGCTCTCTCTCTCACAACATGGCCTTGCACCGCAGTGGGAAGGATAGATTCATACGTGCGTGACTCCTAGACATACTGACCCCGAGATTCGTAGCCACCCATCATACCATTTTCCTTCCCAAAACTTCCTCTACTTCCTTTCCTAGAAAGACCCTCCAGACAGCATCCCCAAATATGATGTAGGCCCTGTGGGGGGAATTATTTTCCTCAGGGCCTCCTGAGTGGAGTCAATGTAAAAAAAATAATCATACCTACACAATAACTTGCATTAATTTTTTTTATTTAACCTTTAGAGTTGTTATGAGGCAATCACTGCATCCTGTGCAGGAATTTCGTAATGTATTGTGATAACGCCGGCAACATTTAAATAAAAATCATTGTTATTTAATGTATTTCCCGCTCCGATATGTGGCCATGATGCAACTCTTCCGGAAGTGGTAAATGGGACAGTGTAGCGGATCAGGTAATGGGAGAACATGGTGTTTTTCTCTATTTTTAGCTAATGCATAACATTTAAAAAAATCCGATTCAAATTCTTTTCGGGCAAAACATAGCAATTCCATTGTTTATTCTCACACGTTGTCCTACTAAATAGTGCAGAGAAGATAATGAATATCAGTGCAGTTGTTACAACGCCCACATTTTTCTGAATAACGAGGGCGTTGCGCTGCGTTGTTAGCGCATAACGAAACGATAACACCTCCCTATAACGGCTAGCGACTAACGACTAACGCCTGGATTTCCTCGCAAACTGTTCCTATAAGAATTGATTCTCAGAATCGACGATAACATTAAATTAGCCATGGGTGTTCTGGGATCGTACAATTATGATGCATTGTTACCAGAACAGATTTCTGATTATTTCTGCACATGGACGATGTTTCAGCCCACATCATGTTCAGGATGCTATCTTCCTGTTATTAAATAATGCTTTCTAAATTTCTGTCTGGCAAGATCCCTCTCCGTAGATCTCCGCTATTCATTAATTATCATTATATATTAAGCCTCGATTACATTGAGCGAGTTTACAAGCTACTAGCCGGTAAGTTTGAAAGTGGGCGAATCGGCGAGTGCGATTGTGATGATGATACACAAAACTTTCCACTCGCTCAGTAGTGAACTAGCTAGCGAGTTGAAACCAACGATAACTCCCGCGCGAACTAAATATAAAAAATAAAAATAAAATTATGTCGACATTTTGTAGAAAACTGACATACTCGCAGCTAGTTCACTAGCAACTATGGCTAGTTTACTAGCTAACAAGCCCACACGCTAGCGAGTAGCCAACAAAGTAGCCCCGCTTTCAACTTTTTTCATAGATTGTTCACAATCTGCTAATTAGCTAGTAAATATGATTTCACGAGTTTACTAGCAGATAGTGAATTCGCCGGCTAGTAGTTTGTAAACGAGACTTTAATTAGGGTTGGTTTGGTTGTTTGTGGTTACCTGAAGTATTTAAGTACTGATTTCTTTATTATTTGTAAAACCAACCAATACCCACATACCTATTTGGGTATATTCTTCTAATGTCGGTTCCTCATTGCTGAGAATTGAGACCCCTACTCCAATTTCCATGGTGGACAAGGCTCCTCTACTCCTCGCGGTTCTGCGTTGCGTGGAGAGCCAAGAACGTCAACGTTCCAGACGCTAGTGATATTTGGTCACTCCAGTGCATTGGAAACCTTCTTCTGATTTTTCTGTCGTCCACTTTGCCAGTGAATATGAGTGTCTCCAAGTTTGGCGAGCAAAGTGTCCAAAGTATCTTAAGCCACGTTGTAGGCAGAAAGTTGAAAGCCTACTGTTTATGTCTAGCTCTTCCAAGATGTACACATTTATGCGTCTGGCTGTTCATGGAATCTGAGCCAGTTTCTCCAGTACCACATCTCGAGGGCGTCTATCTATCGTCTATCGTCGTTCTATAAAGTTTACTCAAATTTCTGGACATGTGCCCGCCGACTACTATATTCTCCATTTGCGCATTTGTCAGGTAGTGTATATTGTATCGATATTATTGCGTTTGAATAAGAAAAAGAATTTGTGAAACATTGTGCAGGGCATATTTCGAAGTACCCTTGTATAATCGCGTCTGGCCTAACAAATTAATAATAATATTGACTTTCAGGTTCAAACCGCACGTGCTGCATTTAAAAAAGCTCCGGTACACACTTGAAACGCTTTAGAAATGCACATTATTATATGGTTTGGAGAAGCTTCGAGCTTTGTGCATAGCTTTACCCCTTCACTTGAAATCATATTATTACAACGTCAAGAAGAAGAATGGTGAAGTATGATATGTGTCTTCCAGCTTCCTACTGTAACAATATTATCTTATTTTGAAGCGATCAGACTCACCGGATGAATGGAGTTTTGTTGTTGATATTGATACAGCTTGTGGAAGCTGGTTGAATAAAGTCAAACCTAAATACTATTAAAAAGGGTTAAAATATCTCAAAAAACACGTTGTATAGGTCCCTTCTTGCAATACTTTTTATCATCATGAATTAAGTATAAATTATAACAAATAAAAAGCGAACAAATGTATTCCTTATTTTCACCTAATATTATTTTCTTTTCGTTTTTATAAATATTCAGAAAACTTCTTTCAGAGATTGCATAAATAACGTTTTTTGGTTTTGATATTACGAAAATTTAGTTTTTTTCTTTACTTTTAACTTTTAAAGTGTGATTTATTTGTTTAACCCCGGAAGCTATTAGAAACCAATTAATGATGTGTATTTTTAATTTGAGCTCACTTAGCTTAAAGCTCAACATTAATCTAAGTACCCACTTGAGTTTATCCTCAAACAAACGGAGCGCGTGCCTTATTTAAAACTTCAATCAAATTAAGGAGTTTATTTTCATTTTACTTGGAGATTCCGTGTTTTATCTTTTATTTAAAGAGGGATGTATTACAATTACAGGAAGTGAGCGGTGTAATTATTTTTAAACCAAGTGCATTCAGAAGCTTCTTTTTAAAAATACTTTAATATCCTTAAAAGCACTTCTCTCTTATCGGGATTACGGAAAGACTGTTCGGTTAAGGTTTTTTATCTCAAAGGAAGCCGACAAGATGGGGGTTTTGTTTATCATTAAATATGAGTTTATTAATAAAAAGTTCAATATTACAATATTCTGTCGGTAAATACAATCCACTAGGTAAAATACTTGACATTTTAGAAGCCTTCGAAATAAAGAAGAATATATTAAAACTCTAAATCTTGACCAAATATTTTTCGACTAAACATATTTTTTTAAAATTTTATTTAAAGAGAGAACACAAATGCACGCAGTTAATTAACAAGGTAATGTAAAACAATAATTCACCTGCACCCTAAATAAGCTGAATGTACCTTTCCACAAATAAAGGGATTTTTTTAAATAAAGATATTGTGTTTCATAAAAAATGTGAAAAAGTGCACAATGTCCACAAATAAGAGTTAATTTTTTTTTGTAAAGGGAAAAAATAAATCAAAAATAGTGTTGTCTTTTTAGGACTTATATCTCCTTCTTCGTGTCCTTTTTCACTAATTAATGTAGTTTAGGTGTATTGTAAATTATAATATCTTTAAAATATTGTGTAAATATATCTTCATTCTATTTAGAATAAAAGGTATTTATAGATATCGCGGTCTCAACATGTTCAGACTTATTATAGGATGGGAACTGAAAAGTGTCATCATATATTGTTTGCGTAAAACGTGCAAATTATATACTGTACCAATGAAGGTAGGTCGTAAACATACAACAAAAAGAGCGTAATTTATAATGTTGTCATGAATTGCAATAGTTTTAGTAAAAGCCCTATTAAATTAACGTCAATAAAGTAGCGCTTTTCCTTAGAACAGCACTTGTATGGTTGTCCGAGAATAAACATATTGGAATCGTGTATTCCTCTGGTTCACTGGGCACTGTGTATAGTTAGTACTGGATTGGTACTGGGTAGGTACTGCTAAGAAACCGGAAATCTGTACTAACTGCATTTAACAACAATAGTTCGCCAGCGATATACAAATTTCTAAATAAGTATAGTTGCAGATCCTAGTTTATTTTATACTTGCCTACACTGAGGGCATTTGATTTGATTTTAAAGCTCTGCTTGACAGATATTCAACTTCGTCAAGTTTCCGTCGGGTAATCCAATTCAACTCATAGTTTTCACTTTTGACTCACTTTTTAACAATTTACTCATTTTTGAACACAACCGGTGCTTAGTGAAATGTTCTGTCGGTGCCATAAATCTTTGGGTTTACCGTTTTTTACACCCATAACAGGCGCTGTTAAAAATGGTTGCAAAGCGTCTGAAACATTGACGTATGATATCGAAATGATATTATTTTCGTAATCTATTTAAAAAAAACACAATTTCTAAAATCGGTTTATTAAAAACATTGTTATTATATAACTAATCATGTACGGTAATATAGTTATCCAACAGCAATGCATCAGAAAACAACTCGTAATAGTCAAATATTGCTACTTCATAACAGAACTATAAAAATACTGGATATCTACAAACTGAGTACAAATACAATTAACATGTTTATTTTTATTTTAACTAAATGAAAATTTGACACAGTAAAAGATATGGTCACAACTCACATCTAGGAATTGAACCCAGGACCTTATCTGGCTTATAAAGATATCAGCCAATAAAAATAATTGTTAAGAAAATAAAGATAATCTTGGTAGTTCTTAATCGAAGTATGATACAGTTAAATGTGACCAAAAGGGATAGGAGCCCATTAACTCAGTGGTATCACCCCGGCAAGGCGAAAGTCCTGGGTCCAATTCCTAGATGTGACTGTAACTTTTCTGATGTTTCTGTTAAAATTTTTCGATTGAGAGTCGCTAATATTGTCTTCAGTGATTAAATACTAGAATTAACACGTTTTATACGGTCTAGACCACTCTGTGAACTGAAGACTAAATATATTAGTCTAGATTTATTGTCAGAACGTACAATATTTACAATGGAAAGCCAGTCTTGCTCATTATAATCATGTACCTATACGAAATCAATGACCTGCAGTTTGAGATTTACGATGGCGTATATTATTGATGTAAGTGAGATAGGAAATGGATGTTCTGCTAGTTCGAGCTATTATAGTTCTGCTTTTTGCTATTTCCACGCGCCATTAAACATCGATGCATCGCAAATTTGAGTGCCCTCTTGTTTATGGAACTGAACATACTAAACTATATTGATACAGGGTAATTCATAATGTTCTCATTACGTCGTTTGCCAGAATAGTCTTACATCCATCAATAATTCATCTATGATTCTTTGCTTAGTAAAAGTGGAGCTGAAATTCAAAGTTTTCGAAAAATGTATAGGTAGTTTTACAGGCACTTTCAAAATATACAAACACATTGCGTTTCATAATAAATGCTGTATAATATAGAACGGTTCTCTATTTTGTCACTTTTTCACTAAGGTTAAGAAACTATATCTTTTGAATGGCTTGTTTTGTAGATTTATTTTGAGATATTGCCATCACTGAATTCGAAATAGTTCTCAGTAACAGGAAACGGATTAAGTCCATTAGTCATTATTGGTATAAAAGGGACGCATGTTACATTGAAAAGAGTTATTCTTGCATAAAAAAGATTAATTTAAAAATTAACTCACTGAACCTAGTCACTTTTTACCAAAAATAATTACAGAAATAGATTCAGCGCCTTCGGATTATTACGAAATGATAATGATGTAACTATTTTTCATAAGATTTTGACATAGTCAACTTTCATTTACATTATTATTAATATGTATTAATATCAATATTAATATGTCAACTTTCATTTACATATTAATATTATTATTAATATGTATTAATATCAATATTAATATGTAAATGAAAGTTGACATATTTTTTTTTCAATTATTTCAGGCTTTCACCCTTCAAGGGTGTTCTAGGCCATCATTTAAAATTACAGAGAAAGGGATAGATGAATTTATATATTAATTTTATTTAAATGTACAAATTTCAGAATTATATGGAAGATTGGAGTCGAGTTCAGACTTAGAAGAGATGAAATGTTGAATGGAGGGGAGGCAATTTTAGATAACGCTTGATAGAAGAGAGGATATTTATTTAGAGAGGGACAACCAAAAAATATGTGATCTAAAGTGCCCACATCTAGACCACAGAACGTACAATTTGGGGAGTCAAGGATGTGAATTTTAAAAAGGTGAGAAGGAACGGAACAATGACCGATTCTCATTCGAATAAGTGAGGAAATTTCTTTTTTGGAAAAATGGGGAAATTTTTGAAACCACGGTTTTGATGGGATAGTCCTTTGTATTGAGGCGTAGCGAGCTCCCTTGGATTGACTGGCAATGTTCCAATACTCTGTCCAAACATTGCGGGATCTATCTTTGATGATGGAAAAAATATCAGATAGGGGAATATGGTTTACGAGGGTAACAATAGGGTTGGACGCTCCTAGTTTTGCCAAAGAATCTGCAATATCGTTACCCACTATGCCAATGTGTCCAGGGATCCAAACAAGAATTACGGTTTTTCCAGAGCTTTGAATGGAGGCTATCAGCACTCTAATGAGGCATACAAAGTGATCATCAGGATGAAGAAGAGGACAGGATTTAAGTTTTTGGAGGGAACTGAGAGAGTCAGAGAGAAAATATTAATATTGATATTAATACATATTAATAATAATAATAGCCTTTATTCAGACAGTAAATTATATTACATTATTTTTAATATTTATAACACTTATCATGCATCGACTCCCTGTCTGTTTGTCACTTTTTGATAAAGGCCTCCTCCAACTGTCGCCATTTCTCTCTATCATTAGCTACTCTTGTCCATGTACCACCTGCTATGACTTTGAATACATATTAATACAAAGTATTATTGATTTTAGTGATCAGACTGCTTAGTAAATGTTCATTAGACTCATTAGTTACAAGTTCTTGGTTAGATATTGGCTTTCTTGACAGTAAAAAAATATTTGCTCACAAACAATTTACAAAAGTCCCTAGCCCATGTAATTTAAGGTTTCATAACAGTTGATCCGTCGACAGTTAGCCCCCGGGATACTTATACAATACAATATGCAGTCGGTTTAGGGAAAATACGGTATACCCAATTGCACAAAATATAACTTAGTGACCACGTGCAGAGAGGATGTACCGCCGAATAACAATGTATAAAACATATTTTCATTCAAATGCATTAACGAAAAACCTACTTGTCTGTATACTATGTATACCAACGCATTAGTACAAAAAATTGACACTGTATAGAAATTCGTTTGATATTCATACCAACTTATTATATAGGTATTATTATGTTTTTGTATTTTTAAGCCGATTTTACGTTTGAAGTTGGTAAATAATGCAAAAAAAAAAATAATTTCATAATAAATATCATTTCATCGGTTACCGTAATTGAACCTTGCCGATGCTCAAGATTTCCGAGAAAAGATTAAGTTCCTACAAGTTGCATCTCTCTGTTGTCTGGATGACTTATCCTCATCCAGCCTATTGTTGTCTGCCGCCTTCCTTTATTGAAGAAACAGGAAACGCGAAATGCCGGACGGAAGCTGATAACTGACTGCCAATATTTATACATAGCGTCACTACTTCCGGTAACCGGAGATTAATCTGTTGCATAAGCGTGCAATTCTCTTCAGTGTACTTGTATTGTTATCTTATCTTGTGTGATAACTTTCTGTGAACTAGGTCGGTTTAGTTCAATTCCGTCATACTCTTATAAGCAGAATTCTAAACCATAACAATATCTATGATGTTTCGCACTTCCCCATGAGTCACTTCATCTCGAAGATGTTAGGTACGGAGACGGCGCTTTCAATGAGTCACTATTCTTCTTCTTGATATTTTCTCTTGAAGTGAATAACAAATCTATAAATATTTTCATGATGGATCGAACCAGTAAGTTAATATATTATTACGAAGGGTTTAGGCATGATTATCGGAGAAAAGAGTTGTAAGGAGAATATAATGTTAGGAAGCGTGAGCGTTAGGAATAAGGGGGCATCCATTAATTACGTGAGCAGTTTTTCTTCCAATCAAGACCCCCCCCCTCCCCCTCGGTGAGATAAATTTGGACCAATTCGTATCTATATTTTTTTCAAGTAACGTGAGATTTGGCTGGACCCCCCCCCCCCCCCCCCCTCGCCCCCTCCCCCGTTTGTGCTCACGTAATTAATAAATTAATGGATGCCCCCTAAGAAGTCTTGGTTAGGAACCCTTTTCAAGATCAAGTGAATTAAATATCGCTCATGTAAATGTTTCTCATGTTTTGAGAAAACTGAAGATTTTTTGACAAATTTTCAAATATTTGTCAAAAATAAAATAAAATTAGATATACAGCAGATGTGGTATTTTTATATGACAAATTTATATGGTAAATTCGCGGATATTTTTGTTTTTTTTTAACAAACGCAAAATCGTGATTTTCGCGTGTAATTCTTTTAAATTACGTGAGCAATATAAGGGTACCTATGTCAAGAGTAGGTAGGTACCGTATAGGAATGTGTAAGACGAAGTATGAATGTGATTAAAGCATGAGATGTGTGCCAGAATTTGTTTCGCAGTCCCTGCAACCCTAGTCGGGAAATGGCGTAACAATTAGTTAGTTAATCTTAATATACATATAAAACTGAATGTTTCTTTGTTTGTCCCCTATGCGGTCCCCAAACCTTTCATCCGATTGCGATGTCACTTTGATAATTTGTTATGCGCACGCCCGCGATGGTTTCTATATCTAATGGTGAGCTCTTGCGTTATGAAATTATTTCCTATACCATTCATCCCATCGCAATGAAGCTTTCGGGAGTTGTGCGCACGCCAGCGAACGTTTCTATATACATATATATAATGGTGAAGTTTGGCGTTATGAAATTTGTACAAAAAACATGACAATAGGTGGCGCATGAGTTATTTGAAAATGTGTGTATTTCATGTAGTTTAGCGGCAGGGATGGAAAGCGAGAGAGGGACGGGAATCCGGGAGTGGGGAAGGGAACAAAGGAAGGGGGTTCACGGGAGGAGAGGGATGAGAAAGCAAGAGGGGAGAAACATTTTCTTTAAATGACCTTGCAACGCATTCCGGGTACTCGCTAGTACTTGATAATGAACTGTACTCAACCGAAAAGCAGCGTTATGCTTGTTTAATTTCTATATAACATATATTTCTTATGCTTTATTTATTCAAAGAGGACGTTAAAATTTTAATTGTTTGACTATTTTATTCTTTATTTTTAAGACCATTTCATTATATAGGTAGGCAATTCAAAGTACCTAATGTATATTTTCAAGTCTTGTTTATATACTGGAATCTACATAATATGAGTTACCAGTGAATTAATACCTATCCTATTAAACTTAACTGCTCTTTTAAGATATACATGTCAGGACTACAACGCCTATTTCAGAATAATCATCGAAAAAATGTTATGTCGGCGGTGTTCCTAGACAACCTTTGAGGTTCTTCCTTCCCCGCGTAAGTTATCTTGCATTTTATAGACTTTAAAGTGAATTACAGTGAGGTCGCTATTTCATTAAGCTATCTCCCAATTACTTAACTGAGCTGGATTAAGTATAACTTAGTGTAAGTAAAGCCTCTAATTTAAACGGAGATAAGGGGTTTATTGAAAGGAGTGGTTCTTTGGGTTCGTCTGGTTTATCAAGGGTTTCCTTTTAACCGGTAAAAGTCGGGCTTTGGATAAATGGATAATGTCCGCCACTACCTACCTTCTTTCGACTAGCTTTTTCAGTCTTTGATATCAGAACTTCTTTATGGACTGCTGTCTCGCCTATTTTGACAGCTTTGTATTATTAATATCTACTGTATTTAAACATAATTAATTGTATTTCCAACATTCACCCTAATTCCTACACCCTTTAACCCAAACAAAATATTTGTAATAAAGGAATCAGATTCAATATTGAATTATATAACCATAACTACTTGAATAGATATAACCAGCCTTTACTTATCTCTCTCGTCAAACCACTTTCGATGGTTTTTCTTCAAACTGTTAATGATGCGATTTATCAGGACCCCCTGCAGTTGTGGGGTGTTAGATATTTATTAGGGTAGGCCTTCTTGGAAATATTATACTTGTTTCGTTGAGAAGTTATTTATGAACGATATTAACAACCGATTACAACGTATTAATCATCCAAATCTCACCGAGAAAAATACAAAAATAATCAATGTAAAATTTGAGATATCGTATTTAAAAAGTACAGGATTTATTAAATGTTGGGGGGTGTCGACTTAATAATAAATTATTGCTGCATATTTTATGGGTTCTCTTATAAGTAAATATTTTGACCCTGTCTTCCTCCGTTTTTCAGAATGATGAGAATGTATGGATATTGGTCATTTATCTTTAATCTCACACAAATTCGGAATCCACTAATTTATCCAATGAATGCATATTGATTTAAACACCCAATTATCAACCTATATATTTTTAGCACTTTTGCTTAAATTTAGATGTTTGTTCATTCTTGGTAGTTTATTCTACAAATTTGAACCATTTTATAGCCCACAATAACTGCTAAATTGTAAATAATGCCAATATGAATTATTATTTAACTTCTCACATACTAGTCATTTTTTTAACATTAGCTCCACACAGGAGGCCCAGAGAAAAATAATTTCCCTCAGGTCCTATGTCATCTTTGGGGATGCTGTGTGGAGGGTATTTTAAGGAAATTAAGCAGAGGAAGTTCTGGAAAGGAAAAAAGGTATCAGTGGTGGGTTGGAATTTGGAATCTATAGAGTGCAGTGTGTCCAGGTCATCCGCCGCCAGATCCATAAAAACCTTACCCCACGAACCCGGGTACCCCTGCTAAGTTACCAAACGTAGCGAACCACTTGCGATTACCTAGGTAGAGGTGTTGGTTATATCATAAATGGTTTCAGGGGCGACGGTACCCATTCCCGCCTCCCAAATTGATATCAATAGCCAAGTATGTTTACAGAAATTATCAGTTATTTTATGTTTCTTTTCTGGCGTTTTAGAGCCTTTAGTTGATATTTCCAAAACAGTTCCACGATAACTCAACAGCCTAACCGAGCCTAACGTAAAAAAAAAATCCATTTTTTTATCACTTTTAATGACTTTTTTTAAGAAGTTATGAAGTTGCACATTGTTTAGTTGTCCGGACACCTTCCAAAACATATTATTAGTCAAACTGTCAGAGATAAAGTGTTTGTATTTTTGTTCCGATATGTTCTTTCGATTTTCTGTTTCGGTTGATTTACGCACACTTTTGTTTTACTTGTCCGTACTGACAGTTGACGGCTGTCAGGCGTCGCTTATCGCTGTCACCTTGACGGTTAAGTCGGTGACGAGTTCGTTAGGATCTGTCAAAGTCAATATGCTAATCAATAACTGTCAAACATTATAGGGGGCTCCCTTCGTATCTCATCTGATAGCCTGCCTTTACTCTCGTTTGTTGGTTCATAACCAAAAAGTCTTTATTTATCTACTAAACACCCTTGAAATAATTAAATCATTTGAAATTTAGTTTACCAAGATATTAGAGAAGTTGGAAAGAATACAGACAAAGTTAAATTGTGGTTTTGAAAAACTTTTTTTCAAAATACGGAAGCTAGTTTTTGTGAAACATCTCATCAAAGGCGCGCTCGGTAGACATCAATAAAATAACTCATACAGTTTATTCTAACAAATTAATTAATTCGGCGGGCTCCGTGGTCGAGGGGTAAGGCTCTCGACTAACGTTCCGGATGTCTTGGTTTCAAATTCGGACGTGCGCAAGCAAACTTTATATGATTAATTTGTGTGATTTTACAATTTAATCAAATAAAATAATACAAGGTATGTTTGAGGCATCTTCCAGAATGAAAGATACTCTCAGTGTCGCCCTGGTGATAGACCACCATTCAGAATTGAAACGTTGCTTGAAATGGCTTTAGCCGTGTTTGGTGACTAGGTACGAATAGCCTTTCCTTCCTTTCCCCCGTCTCCTTTCCCTTCCAAAATACATTCAGCCTCACAACATAGGTACCCCAATTGGGGATGCCATAATCTCATTGGCTCCAGGCGGTTGCGAGCAGTTGCGACTCTTAATAAGTCAGGTACGTCATACATATTTTATTTTTATTTTTATGTATGGTAATGTTATATTATCATGAAAACAAGTTTTGGATCCGAGTGGTTAAGCGGTATTCACATTTAAAAAAGCATTTAGATATTTTGCTATTATTTTTTAAGTGGCATTTAGATTCAAATTTGTGTTGAGATTACCAAAAATGAATAAGATAAGCATATATTTTTTCACGGCAGAAAAAAATACTGTGTTCTACAAGTTTTTTATTAGGCCTTAGCTTATTTGCGTGTTAGTTAGTAGTAAACTGCTTTATTTATTATCAAATTTAGATTTTATCCGTTGCACAAGTTACTGAGAGCATATTATTATCAGATAATCACGATGCCTTCGGTAGTTTTTAATTTTTAATTTCCTTATGATCTTGTATGAACCCACACCGAAAGTAAAATGTATAGATCCAATCGACGAGCAATGAACATGAACATCCCACGCGTGACTTGTAAACATTGGAAATCGATTGTTTTGGCCTGCGGGATGACCGGAAACTAATTATGTATTCTCATATCCGCTTTTAGGTGTTTATTTTTTGGTACATTGTTGAAGCTGTGGCTCTCGGACAGCGAAGTGAGGGAACCCTCGTACTTCGGGGCATTCAAGTGCATTCACAACATAAATTAAATACATACCCACGCACATTTGTAAACATTTACGCGTGGCAAATTTGTTAGTTGCTCAGTTAAAATTTACTTTAACTTGTAAAGAAAATTTAGTACCTACCTAAGTATACCTGCTTAGTTTAGCATTTAGTGATCCAAGAATCCGTTAGTTTCGTCAATGCAACAAATATCTGGATAATTTGTAGAGGGCTGGTTTTGCGAAAAATCACCTCAAGGGCGCTGTAAAATTTATTGAGAGTTCTTAGGCTCGATCTAATTTTATTATTTACAAACAGTTACAGAAAACATACTTACCTGGCAGGTCACTTCTATTAAATACACTTTTATTAGAAAGTTTATGCTTGAAGAAAATACGACTAAGTACATATAAATGAGGACAGAGGCAGGGACACTACATATAAAACACTGGACTGGCATGATTTTACATTTTTTGCTACCCTCCAATATTGTTGGTAGTACATTTATGAGAAGATTACTGCCAAAAGTGGAGTCTTTTCTTAGACGGTTTTTTGCCACTAATCTTCCCATAAATGTAATAACAGTAATGGAGGGTAGAAAATGTAAAACATGCCATGTCCAGTGTTTTATATGGGAGGCGTCTACTAATATCTACAGGAATTCCAAAAACTGAACACATCGGACTAATATCTATGAGAACCAAAGTGAGGACGAATATCTACAGCTCAATCTGCTGACTAATATCTATGAGACCCAAAGTGAGGACGAATATCTACAGCTCAAACTGCTGACTAATATCTATGGAACAGGTGATGTCGACGAATATCTGCAGCACTGGCAGAGGTTGGATTTGCAATTATGTAGGTATAGCATATTGGCATAACGTAATATTGCGTATGCAGTTTAAAAAACTTAATTTATGTTAAGTTAGGTTAGGTTAGTAATACGTAATTGAAGTAATTTATGCTTTTCCGTACAACCTCTTGCTCAGCTGCTCTCTGTAGATATTAGTCCCACCTACGCTCCATAGATATTCGTCACCATTGGGACCGTCATAGATATGTATCCGACCTTAGCTCTGTAGATATAAGTCTTCACTCTGAAGTTCATAGATATTTGTCCAACATATGAGCTGTAGATATTCGTCCGACATACAGGCTGTAGATATTAGTATCTGGAGTCTTTTATATGTAGTGTCCCTGCCTCTGTCCTGTGTAAGTTCTTATTTGTTCAAGTTTTTGTGCAATATAATAAAATATGTTAGATAACAGTTACTTGACGAGAAGTTGCTCGATGGTTTACTCAAAGATGATGAAATACCATTTAAATATATTTTTAACGTTATTTACGGGCTCTCCCTCTGTTTGGGGGGATTTGAACTCTGGTCCAGATAAACAATGACTGGCAAATTATTAACTAATAATTTGTGCAGGATGCTAATAATGCAGGCTGGTAGATACTATTATAGACCTATCTATGGTCCTGGCCCGGGCGTTCCACCATAGATGGAATAATTTAATAATTCCATATTACAATTTATGACAGATGGGATTCCGTTGTTTTGGCGTTCTTATTATTCTTCCTTCACTTGAACTTCATACATCAATAGCAGATGATTCTGACCAATATACCCACGATTTTGATAAATAAAATGAAAGTATAGTATCCATCTATCTACATTTTTTTTTTTAATATTTTGGCTTAGATTATCTTTTAAGTGCAATCATAATATTGACTTAATAAAACTTGGCTTAATTGAGTTATTGGCTTAGTAAGATAATTTATCTACATAGACATCATATCTAAATTGATTTTAATCGTGGATACCTACATGTAAATAACTATCTACGGTAAAGTGCACTTGAGGCGGAATTTCACTAAATGCTCCTTACAAATGTGATTTACAGATATTATTTTTAACAGTTATCGTGCTTATCAAAAATGAAATCAAAAGATGCTTCACGAACCTACTTACTCATAGTTTGTTTGGTTTTGTTTTTTACCGCCATTTTAAACGTCACACCTTTCCACATTCCCGCCCTTTTGTGTTTGTCTCTGGTCAGTGAATAGAACAGAACAATTTGCCGCCTTCCAAATGCAAACACGCTCCAATATGGCTCACAAAGAGGGCATATTTCTGCTTTTCTTTGGCTTTTATAATAATAATAGTCCCGCTGGTTCACTGGCTCAACTGGCCGCCTCCCGCTGTGAATAGCTAAGCTTTTGACGCGTTCCCTTTCAAAAGCTTTGAACGTCTCTCACCTGGTAGTGCAATATAAACCTAGGTAAGTAAAGTTAAAACAACCTACCTTTATAATGTGTGCATTCCGCTTTAATTTGGCATACGATAACTATCAATATATAACTATTAATATAGCATAATGAGCAAGATAAGAAAGAAATTATGGTTCAAAAAAACATATGAACGAAGAAATCTGTCACTTAAACTCAAATGAATTGCTCACTAAATACCAATCTGCATATAGAAGGTTTCATTCAACGGAAACTGGATTACTACGTGTTTTGTCAGACATAACTCTTGCTATCGAGTCGGGAAAATTGGCACTCCTTTCAGTCTTGGACATGAGTGCCGCTTTCGACACGATCGACCATGATTTTCTTATTAAACGATTAGAAGAATCCTTTGGTTTAAACGGCGTCGTTAAAACCTGGATAACATCGTACCTGGGAAACCGTTTACAAGCCGTAAAGGTAGGTAAAAACCAATCAAAATATGCAACCCTTTCATCTGGAGTACCCCAGGGGTCTGTTCTGGGCCCACTTCTTTTCATCCTCTTCACAAATGATGTCGCTAAAATAATCGAATCATTTGGCCTTCTATCTCACTGCTACGCTGATGACCAACAAGTTTACTTTTACTGCTTACCAGAGGAAGTAGACAGTCTAAAAACTCGCATAATCGAGTGTCTAGAAGCAATTACCCGCTGGATGACCTCAAATAGATTGAAACTAAATCCGTCAAAGACTGAGTTTCTCTGGACCGCCACAAGCAGACGTCAGCATAACATTGATAACTCCCCAATAACCATTTCAGGAAGCGACATCACTCCAAAGACGTGTATTAAACTACTGGGTGTCAATCTGGACGCTGATTTTTCCCTTAAAACTCAAGTGAACAGAACCGTAAGCACGGGGTTCTTTCAATTAAGGCAAATTAAAGCAATAAGGAGAAATCTACCAATAGAAGCGACTAAATTACTAGTCAATTCGTATGTTATTTCACGTTTAGATTATTGCAACGGAATATATGCAAGTCTTCCAAAATATCAAATCAACAAATTACAATCCGTTTTCAACGCTGCGGCAAGACTTATCACCGGCGTATCTAAATATTCCCATATTTCAGAGCATCTCAAAAATCTTCACTGGCTCAAATGTCCTGAAAGAATCCAGTTCAAGCTCTGCTGGATGGTATTTAAGTCCCTTAACGGAATGGCTCCGGCATACTTATCGGAATTGTGTATTCCAGAAAATTCAAACTCTCGACAGTCAACCCTAAGGTCAGCAGCGTCATCAGCTGTTGGAAGGTTAAAGGAACCAAAGCGCACACCGGATACTAAGTTCGGTGAGCGCGCTTTCGGAGTGTCGGGACCTAAAGCCTGGAATGGACTGCCACATGACTTAAGAACGATCACAGACTCGGCAGAATTTAGAGCTAAACTTAAAACCCACCTTTTCAGACAGTCGTATCCATAAACTCAAATTCTTTCACCTTCACATTCAATGCCCGCGACACTGTAAATAATTAACCTAAAAATGTAGGAAAAAAAAAAAAAAAAAAAAAAACAAAACAAAAAAAAAAAAAAAACAAAAAAAAAAAAAACAAACAAACTATTTGTAAGCGTTTTTAAAGGTCATTTCAGTAACATTCTCCAGCCCTAAAGAGTCCTAAATTCTCCAGTCTTTTAAAATACATATTTTGATATTATCAACTCCACTTTTGCCACTAATCTTTTAAAATGTAATTCTTATAGTGATGGGGGTAGCAATGCAATGTCCAGTGTTTTAAATATAATACCCTCCGCGTGCAAAGCCGTATCTTTTCCAAGCACAAACTTTCTAATTAAAGTGTTTATCGGAAGTGACCTGCAGGTAAGTATGTTTCTGTATCCATTTGTAAATATTAAAATTAGATAGAACCTAAGAATTATGAATAAATTGTACAGCGCCCTTGAGGTGATTTTTCACAAAAACGGCGCTCTATAAATTATCCAATTATTATTATTATTATTATTAAAGAAATGTTAGGAGAATATTATATGACGTGGAAATGAATGATAGGTATAAGAGATTGGAATTAGAAATTCAGAATTAATAGCTCGATAAAATTAATCAAATAGTTGATTCTGGTAATTTATTTATTTACTAGCTGGTTCCCACCATGCGTTGCAATTGCCATATATTCAAAGAAATACGTTGTTTTCCCTTGCGTCCCCGTCCCCCTCCCCTTCCTAGCTAGCTTTATAAATAATAGCCTATCTGTTATTCTGATGTATGAGCTATATTATTGTAAAGTTTCATTAAAATCCATTCAGTTTTTGCGTGAAAGAGTAACAAATACACATACACCCATACAAACTTTCGCGTTTATAATATACCCTTTACAAATTTACAATGAAGCGATAGGAAACAAAATGCAACTGTAAAAATATGTGAATTATTTTTTAAAATTCTATCGGTGCTATTAAAAATATCTGCATATTAGGTACTGGTTATCTTTAGTAACCTAACCTGCTTAGAAATGGTATAAGGGAGTTTATAAACGAATGTTTGCAGTGAAAGATATGTTTATTTTGCTTGACTCATATGACTTATATGAGTACCTCTCAAGAGTCTCAGCTGCTCCCGTCTGGAGCAGCTGAGACTTTTGTTATGAATCTGAAGGTAGTGGGAAGGGGAAGGAGATGGGGAAGAGAAAGGTTGGGAAGTACCTGGCTATTCAGATCTGGTCACCAAACACGGCTAGCCATTACAAGGAACGTTTCAATTCTGAATGGTGGTATTACACCAGGGCGATGCTGAGAGTATCTTTCACTCTGAAACTAATTTTTTTATTTTTTATTTTTTTTTTATTGTTTCAAAATACAGTCCCGTTAAACCGCAATAAAGCAGTTTGTCAACAGGATGTTAATGTTCAATTTCAATTTAAACATACATACATATTATTATTACTATAACTATATAAATTGTCATAATTAACACACATTAATTAACATAAACAATCTCTATTTAGTAACCATTGTTTCAGCATATATCTGAATCTATTTGTAGAGTCGCGATTTTTTATATTAATTGGTAACATGTTAAATATTTTTGGCACGTTAAATTCCAGGGTTCGCCGTCCGTAGTTATTATTATATTTTGGAACAAGCATTCCTTCATTGATTGAATTGTGAAATAACACAAATAATTTTTATTTGCCCACGCCGGAATTTGATCCCGCAACCTTCGAATTGCGAGTCAAAAGCCTTGCCGCTAGACTACGCCGGCCGTTTCTATTAGGAACATGAAATTAAATCGGTTGTAATAATGCAGGGCTGTCATGAAGGCATTCATTGCCTCATCTTTTAAAAAAGATAAGTGAAAATCCAATCTTCTCGGACGTCTTTAGATTTTTCACTAGACGGTTATAGATTATTTTTTTTATAATTCTCTGCTTACTCCTGCAGAGGAATGGAGTTATTGATAGTTATATATTATCAATTTTTTTCTTCGTTGGTTCGATCCATTGCAATGTCAACATAAAATTCTAATCCTTGACCCTTTTTTCGAATCATGCAACTATAAATATAACTTGGTGACCCATATCTGTCAACTAGCTGAAATAACCAGATCCGCCCTAAAGTCCCTTATCTTTTTTGTGGTTATGTTGTCATTTGGCAGCCGTCTTCTCGAAAATCGTTTTAAAAATAGAACGCTCACATACTAATTTGTTTTTATGGTAACTTTAAACAGATGTCTGATTTGGCCTTTGGTACTTGGTACCTACCCATGGGGCATTAAGGTAAAACAGTTTACGCGGGTAAATTGACATTTCGGAAAGGTGATTTTGACACCACCTGGCGACAAATGCGTTTGCGTTCCCAATTTAAAATTTAAATCGATCGTATGGGATTATAATAATATTACCAATATTTGGTTATTAGTAATTATCTAGGAGCTATTAGCAGGACTAAACTCTATAAACGATATAATTTAAAAATAAATTACTGTACGGTCATTTGATAATATAACAATATTTAATTATTACAAGTATGATAATAACGGGGGCAGGGCTCTCGACTAGCGATCCGAAGGTCGCGGGTTCAAATCTCGGCGTGCACAACTAAATTTTATTTGATTGATTTGTGTTTTCACTATTTACTAATTTAAAAATTATATAAGATTGTTAATATTGCGGCACGTTCCAGAGTGGAAGTACTCTTGGTATGGTATGTTGTAAGATCACCGCTCAGAATTGAAACGCGGCTCGAAATGGCTTTAGGCGTATTTGGTGATTAGATCTGAATAGCCAGGTACTTCTTCCTCACCTTATTCCTCCTCTCCTTTCCCTCTCCACTTACTTTCAGGCTCACAACATACCCCAATTGGGGATGCCGGTTGGGAGCAATTGGGGTTCTTGTCCGGTATTCGTAAAAAAACATAAATTAAAATAAAAATAAACTACAAAGTAACTCTCGATGGGAGCTCTGATTAAAATCACAAGAACTATCTGTTTGGTATTTCTAAGTCGACGCTCCCATTTTCTGTTCGAATCGTCGTTTCCATCATGTACCATTGAGTTTTGTTATATCTCTTTAAAGGTGAACAAAAATCCCATTCTGTTTTCTCCCATAATACTGTTTAATTAAATAATATAAAAAAATAATGTTGAATTAGTTACAATTAAAATTATTTTCGTAAACTGATGGTCATTACTAGATAATATATAAAAAAATTACTAGATAATATATAAAATTTTGGTTCCCGATTTCTGGCTTATATTTTTATATTAAATAAAAGTAGTAAGTATTTTGAAAGGGCTTGACAACTTTATCATATTATGTTTTCTGTATTGCAAGATGGATGGCCCTGTTGACGAAATTAATTGTAGTTCTTTCGAAAATACGAAAATACTTTAGTCCAGTCGAGTGATTTAAAAACCAATCTGCTTTTACACGGGGCGTTAAAGTTGATCGTGTCACGCTTAATGTATTGTTGGGAGCGTTTTAAAATCATTTATCTTTTTTAAGTAGATAGCTTAAGCTAAAACTTATTATAATATATGTTATTCCTCCAATCTTATTATACTGAACTTAAAGACCATGAATAAACTTTGAAATATAATACACATGAGTGGCCCGTGCTTTATCAAAAAGATCAATTATTCTGCGTTATTCGACTAATAACTCAATATCGATTTATTTAAATTCAAAATTAGCTTTAATATATGTTTACCTACATTCGTTTTAACAATAAAAAATTATGAATTATGTAGATACTTTTTAAAATAATTTTTTTAAATATTTATATGTTTCAATAATGTCTAAGCAAAATACGTGTGTAAAAAAATAGAGATATATTAGTTAGTGAGACCGTAAATAAACAGACAATCTGAGCATTTTCGTCACTTCGTAATTTGATTACAAACTGAAATGTGAATAATGTTTGATAACTAAAATTGTGAATCACACCGTTATCTAACCAAACCGCAAAAAATTATGTTACATAGTTCGTCATTTTTATCTCACCGGCTTACAGCTTATCTATATATATATATATATACCTTCATTACAGCATTTTTTTAAATAAAATTCTGCGAATTTTACTATGGTTTTGATGTGTAATAGGTTTTCATAACATATCTATGAAGATATGATTGAAGTATGAATAATAATGGCTAGTTTGAGCATTTTTAATAATTATACCATACAAATTAGGAGGCGGGTGTGGGTACCGTCGCCCCGGGAATCATTTATTGGATAACCAACACCTCTGCCATATGTCACCCAAAGTGGTTCGCAACGTTTAGTGACTTAGCAGGGGTCCCCGGGTTCATCGGGTGAGGTTCATCTACCCATCAGCTGCGTGGCGAACCGGAAAGGGATGGGGGGACCCTTTGGCCTCTCCAGCTGGTCTCTCTGAAATTCTGAACCCATGATCGTGCACCACAGCGGGAGGGATAGATTCATACGTCCATCACTCCTGGACACAATGACACCTAGATTCCTACCCACCCCTCATACCTTTTTCCTTCCCAAAGCTTCTTCTTCCTTCTCTTAAAAAGACCTTCCGCACAGCATCTCCAAAGATGGCAAAGGTCCTGAGTGGGATTATTTTCCTGTGGGCCTCCTGTGTAGAGTTACTGTCAAAAAAATACAACATCATCTTGTGTTCTTTAGAGTACGATTGAAAACATTTTAAACATTTTTGAAAACCTTTTATGCTAATGATTCTGATATTTTTTGTATGCCTCTACTGAAGTATAAAGCTGTACTAATTAAACAATTTAGCTGTACATATTTTAATAAGGTCACTGTATAACAGGTATTTTCTGTTTGTTTCTTCTTCAATGCTTTCACTAACTTTGTACTAATATGTATTATTCTTTTGGTTTATTTACAAGTAATCTTTTGGTTTATTTATGTATTATATATATATACTATTTTTCTTTGGTTTATTTGGAAGTAATCTTAAAATTTTACATTTCTTTCTTCTTTCTATATTGAAAAAAAAACATGTACGAAAAGGACACTGTGTCGTTAATTATAAATTATTAAATATTTTTTGCCTCAGTAAGAAAGATAAAGTTATTTGGCGATGATTTTTTTGATTTGTGTCCCAATATAAAACAATCATCTGTAAATTAAATTTACGCCTATCAAAATGAGAGAATCCTAGTTGGACAGTCAACGCTTCTTTGTACTAAAAACTTACTTTGTAACAAGAATCGTACTTTGTAACAAAAACAAATAAATAAATAAATAAAAAAAATAAATAAATAAGTGGTTTTTGATAGTTTTAATTTTTTTAAGTCCTCGGAGGCAGTGGAACAAGAAAACGAAAAAATGGTCTTAGTATAAATAACTAATCGTGGAAGTTCATCAATTTTTTTGGTTTTTATTTTTAGAATATGCTCCAGAAGAAAAATGGGTAAAATCCATAAACAAAACGCAGCGCAGTGTTCCATTTACAAACGCCCAGTTTGACATTCCATAGATAAAAATGTCAGCAGCTAATTAGCTGCCCCCTCTGCTCCCTTTGCCCGGCTTATCCCAATCCCTTTATCTTTCCATTTGCGAACTTAGAGGGGGAGATTGGGGCTAAACCGCACCAACTTACTACAGTCCCGATTCCGCGATGCGTGGCAAATGGCAAATCGCCACAAATCCCCCCTTTGGCGTAAAATGTGACACGCGGTAATTAATTTGAAATCAGAATGAGGGAATGCCAAATGTCACGGTTTGAATTAAATGTTCTGTCAGAAAGTGAGATAATGGTTGTGTTGATATATTTTTTCGCCATTTTGCTAATATTTTGAATTATTAAATAGCCACTTTGTGAAAGGTCCACCTCATCGACGTTTTATTTTATTGAAGTAAAACTTCTTTACGCACGCTTGACTTGGGGAGTAAATTACTGGTGAATGTGTGACGATTGCATTACGAAAAGTGTGATCGGGCGAGGCGAACGGAAGTTGAGAGGGAGATATAAGTTAGTGAAGATAGAAAGATAGAGAGTTACGTTTCGTATATTACTGTAAGGGCAAGAGAGAGAGGTGCGAGTACACACTTTCTTTCTCTCTTTCTCTCATAGCCAGTTACGTTTCGTATATCTAAGACACAGTTCAGGCCTATTGTCTGTATCACACTGTAGGAGCAAGAGAGAGCAGTGCGCGCGCACATTTTCTTTCCCTCTTCTTTTATAAGTTAGTGAAGTTTTAGTTCAGTCATGTAAGCACACTTGTTTTTTTTTAAATAAATTTCTAAACTTTTTTTTAAAAGAAAGAAAAACATTCCCGGGTTACGAATAACCCAATGTTTGAAAATCTCCTACTACCACCACAGAAAGCCGAAAATGTTGCTTGTGTTGTGATGGAGGACTTAGCCAGCCGAGGAATCGAACATGCGACGCCCGGGTGGGACCTAAGCGCTATGCCCACTCAACCACTAACCGGTAATCCCTAGCCTATGTCAAATAGGATGCTGTATAGAGGGTATTTTTAGGCAATGAAGGAGAGGAAGTTCTGGGAGGGAAAAATATATGAAAGGGTAGGAATCTGGGGATCAATGTGTCCAGGACTGACGGACATATGAATCCATCCCTCCCACTGCAGCGTAAGGCGATGCGTTGAGATAGTCCGAGAGAGGTCTAAGTCCGGAGAGGTCTAAGTTAGGTCTCCCTCAACTAGTCTCTCCCATGCAGTAATGTGGGCAAACGCATTCACCGCCAAGGCCTATAAAAACCTCACCCCGTGAACCTGGGCATCCCTGCTAAGTCACAAAACGTAGCGAACCACTTGGGGTGACCTACGGCAAGGATCTTGCTTATATACCAATAAATGGTTCCCAGAGCGGCGGTACCCATGCCCGCCTCCCAGTTTCAATTATGAATAATGTATAAATAATATAATTAATTACGAAGTAGGTAATGTAAAAGCTGCATTCTGGGAGAAATCCTGAATGTATAGCTGAGCAGTGATCTTTTTGTCGATAGAATCAACGATATAACTAAACGAAATGCATCAAATTTTTAAAATCTATTGATAAATTAATGTTTTTACTAGACATTATTTGACATCTTATTTGTAATAATATTTCTAGAATAACATAATTTGTTTGTAGTTATCTACAGTTTTGTCATTTATTGTGGACATTTCGGGCAATGCGTGTAGTGGGGCGATTTCGTTTCTGCTCGCGTGCACTTAACTGCGAATCAGTGTTGGGTGGGTCCCTGCTATATTATGTACATAACTGATAGTTCTGCTCTATTACTAACACTCCCTCTTTCTCTTAAACGGGGAGTGTATCAGAAAGAGAGGTGACAATTGAGCTCTCAGCGGCAAGACTATACTATCTATAACCCACTGCATTCTGCCCTCAAATTGGGCACTGATAACAGCGATAACCTAATAACCTTAATGAAAACTGATAACGATAACTAACATGCAGTTACGAAATTACCTTATCTTAAATGCTTTTTTTATTGATTATTTTTATTATCTTCAAGTAAGTTAGATTCAACTAGTTTTACCTAGGTATTGTTTTTTTTTAGTTTTAACTAGGTATTCAGAAGGCAAAAAAACAAAAATAACTTCCATAACTTCGCCACTTTTTTCAACAACGCTTTCATCATGTACAAGCTATTGAAAGAGTAAAAAATAAATTCTTACGTTTTATAAATTTTAAAACAAGCATTTCAGCAATTACGTTGAACTACAGCACTCTTTTAAATGATAAGAATATGCTTAAATTGTTAGACAGAAGGATTTTCACTGACTTGGTATTTTTTATATAAAATATTAAATGATGTAGTTAATAGTTCAGAATTGCTTGAATTGATTAGCTTTCGGATTCCACTACGTAATACTAGATGTCTGGAAATATTTCAGTGTAGAAATTCTTTGACTAATTACCATATGTATTCCTCTTTGCCCAGAATATTAATGAAGGGAAATAATTATACCAATTCAGTGGACATTTTCAATTTGTCACTTAACAAATTCCTAATGTTGTTACTAAAGCAGTTCAGTTATGTACAATTAATACTGTATAATTTTTACTATCCGTATGTAAATGCCCCTAAAAAGGGTGTTAATAAATAAATAAACATTTCAAATATTCAATTCAAGAACCAGGTTTTCTATTTGACATAATATTTCCACATTTGCTTTCAGTTTGCATTGTTTTTACTATCTCTAAAAATATAATAACATAATATTACAAGTATTAACCTAATCCACCATCATTTCTACAAAATAGCCTATAATTTATCCAATAAATATAAATAGAGCCGTCATTCCGCCTGATAGGGAGATAGGCCAACAACCAACAGCACTAGTCGCTAAGCTTCCACCGACGTTAACATAATTCGTTTAGAAATATTCGAGGGAATGGAAAAAATATTCATGATTCGACAACGTCCACGGCGCTGGCACGTGTTTAGAATGATGGCGATAGTACGCTCCACTGCTTTCTGAATAATAGTCGATAGCCAATAGCCAAGTGATAATGGGAATAAATGTGGGCCATGTTTTTGACCAACAAATTCGTCAATAAATAGTCACAAAGCGTGTTTTTCTGTAATCGTTCAATGGCAGATGTTTTGGGTTTTGGTGTTTTTTGGTCATAGTGTGTTCACCAAATTCAATTCTTATCATCTGAGATGATATTGTACTGTTTTTTGTTGTTGTTGAAAGCACGCCAGGAGGAAACCTGAATAATGCTACGTATTGCAATTAAAATAAGCTTACAACATTTTAGGATTCTATACAATTCTATTATAGCAATTTCTATAATTACATGTTTTCTGTTTTATGCAAATTCGGAAAACAGTCTTTTAAGTTTTTAGTATTTTTATTCTGCACAGTTATATATACCTATGCATCGCACAAATTTGAATCCTTTCACAGCTTGCAACTTTTTTTTACACTAGCTCCGCACAGGAGGCCCAGAACAAAATAATTTCTCTTATGGCCTATGTCATCTTTGAGGACGCTGTGTGGAGGGTATTTTTAAGGAAAGGAAGGAGTGGAAGTTCTGAGGAAAAAGATATGAGGGGTAGGAATCTGGGGGTCAGTGGGTCCAAGATTGACGGACTTATGAATCCATCCCTCCCACAGCGGTGGGTCGTGTCCTACTGGAGAGGCCAAACGTCTCTCCCGATTCGGCCCGCTACGCAGTAAGTTAGCAGACACATCTGCTATCTGCTGCCAAGACCTAGATAAAACTCACCCTATGGCCAGTCATCAAACATAGCGAACCACTTGAGGTGACCTATAGAAAAGGAGTTGGCTATCCTATAAATGGTTTCCGGGGGGGTGATACCCATACCCGCCTCCCAAATAAAAAAAAACCCTCTTGAACATGAGAGCGAAAAGTTTAATTTATTATTAACTAACAATTTAAATGAATTATGTTTTTAACAGGCCCATTCTAGCATCTTTCTCAAAAAAATAAATTCATTTAAAATGCGTTTCGTCTAAAAGTATTTTCTTTGATTTTTTCAAACCAAAAATTACATAATCTATGTGACATAATTGAAATCAACTGTGAAGTGAATTACATAGGAAATGTTTTTAAACCGCAACCAAAGGGGGCTGTAATTCCGTAACAACTAAATAATTTAAAAAAAACCTTTTTAAATCCCATTTATCCCTTAGCTCATATAGCTTAAATACTACATACAAGTAAATCCCTCGCTTTTAGTTAGTTTCCCACAATGCAACGATCATCATTTGGTGTCGTGTTTGCGTCCATTAGCTTATTTTACACCCTGGTTCTTTTTATCACCACTCTTATTATAATTTTATTGCAGTAAAACGCCGCCGCACCCCCAACCCCCCAACCCCCGACCTTCCCCATTAATCTAGCATTTAGGTCGTACAAAAATCTGATCATGTTTTTATGTCACCAACAACAAACTGTATTGTTATTCTTCAGGACAAGTAGATTTCGGATAGGGAATGTAATGTTCTTCTATCCCAGTGATTGGGTTTAGTTGACATATGTTCGGAATCTTTAATAAAGCTCGAGGTTCGTCGAGTTTGTAAGTTGCTTTATTTACGTTGTCGTGTGGTCTACAATGAATATTTAACTGGACCAAACGTCCGTATTGGATGCTCTGAGTAATTCTGAAGTCTTTGAACTCGACACTAGAGGTGCCAAGCTTTATATCGTACTTCATCGGCTATTTCCGTAACTATTCGTTCATTAGACACGAGCGGCGACAGTTGCAACCCTACAAAGGTACTACCTAACTGTCATCTGTTTAGGCACCTCATAACTACCCATACCATCGACGTACGTATTGGAATTATCCGACAAAATTATGTGTTACGTTTCTCCTTTCAATAATAATATGTTTTAATTCTACGTAACCCTGTTTTACTTCTCTGAATAATTCCAAATTCCTAGTAAAATTCTTACAGTTATTTGATTTCAAAACATTGCATTGAATAGAACTGGTGTACAGTTACCAGTTACAATGATATCTACCGCTTGCACTGTTTGATGTCACCCACTCCGCAATAAGCGATAATGTTATAGGAAATTAATGACAATAGTTATTTTATTGTTATTCATCTTTATGTGAAGTTAAAACATCGCTACCTTTAATCAATATATTTAACCTAATTTCTGCTGTTGGCCTTTTTTTCGTATAAATTTCACATTCCAATTAATTTGCATCAACACGACCACCATACTAGACCCATGCCCGTATCATGGTAGTCGTATATTGGCTACATTGAATTGAAAATGTAGAACAAAAATAAAAACAATATTTAAAAAACACGTATAAAACATGACAACTACCAAAACTAAAATTTAACCGAGTGATAAAATAAAAATTATAAAACACTCTCAAAGTTTATTATATTAAGACCTCTCTTTTGAAAGAAGTCAAAATCACGGAACTCATTACAACTGTATAGAGCGTTGAAATACCAACATGAAATATCCCAAGAAATACCGACTCACACAAAGGATGTATGAAAATTAAAAAAAATATGAAATATTGAATTTAGTAAAACATAAGAATTTCTTCTGAAGCCGCTTATTTCTATTCTACATATACAATATTTATATCATTACGTATGCTGTACAATGAGCAACTTGAACGTGAATCTTTACTCACAGTTCAAATACAATTGCTATTATCATTCCTTATCAATGTTTATTTAATTTTATTCTCTCCATAGTAAAGCATTTCTCACAAAACATACTCAGACATCCGGCGAAACGGAAAACTGGCGTCATTCATCTTACTGTTATCTTCAAAACATAAAAAAATGAACAATCTACGCCAAACAGATGAATAGTAGTGATTCACGACGCAAAGTCTTCGTCAGGACAATAACTTTGTTCATCTTATCATACATAATTTACCTATATAATTTTTAACAACAAAAAATAATGCCTTTCCGAATTCAATCTTATAAAGTTTCCCATCCAAACCGTTTAGGTATATATTTATAACGCCTTACCGAATGAACTACTAGAGGGCACAAAGTTCATCCCTGTGGTATTCCGTTCATCGGCAGTTTCGTGCTTCTCGTTGATTTATCGTCTATCTGTCTCCCATCAAAGGGGTGGTCAGTAAAGTACCTAACTTCGTACCTTCAACAGTCCCCAATTCCAACCTCGAATGGAATGATAAAGCTTTCAGTGAAATTACTTTCTTGTCAAGTCGATGGCCCTTTGCATCGCGTTGTTTGGCTATAATACAGTCCTTATTGCCAAACTGGATCCGGGTATCGTGGCACTTTATTTTTATTTCTTTTCAGTGCAGAAAGTGAACAATTTACCTTTTTATTATAGTATTATTAATATTGTTTTTAGCATTTTAATAATAAATAAATAATAATATTTGGACGATTTATATAGCGCCGTTTTTGTGAAAAATCGCCTCAAGGGCGCTGTACAAACTTACCATACATGCCTAACATTAAAAACATTCATAAATGTAGAAACCTTTCCTTGTCGATTTATATTTACAATTTCCCTCTTCGATTTTATTTTCTTTTTACTAATATCTTTGGTCTCATTTATATTACATTTTCGACTTTGTAAAGGCGTGTGATAAGGAAATGACATATTTTATTACCCTTCCTTAATTTGATATCGTTTTACTTAAACTATCTTTCATTTCTTCAGAATAGATTGAAAACAATGCTTAGATTGCTCAGTCTTGTTCAATGTTCCAAAATCGGCTGTTGTATCTTATTGCATTGTTTGTCTAGGGCCCGAGGGTTTCACTCAGCCCGAGGGCCGCGCCTTCTACCACCCACAATAATAAATATCCGTCAATCTTCCCCGCTCAAGAAGGGGGCGGAAGGTTAACACTTTGCCACCATTGTCCGCTGATAGTCGTAAATATAACTATTGGGGAACCATTACTTTAATAATAGACTCTGGAAAGTGTTGAGGTTGGATATACTTAAAGGTTTTAGTGCTCTTTTTACGATGTGCTGCAGTTGGTATCTACCTCTGTCTAGGGATACTCTTTACTCTGTCTAAGTTTACCCTCTTGTGAATTTGGTTGGATCACACGGTCAACTTATTTTCAATGTGAGTGTTTGTTGTGAGTAAATAGTTGATTTCCATCGAGATGGCTCCCTCCGCTTTGACACTTACCAACAAGGGAAAACCTCAAATCAAACTTTCTTATGTCAACTTTCAGTAGTATCAACCAAATGGGTGGCGTATTAATCAATCATAAATTTCATTCTGATATTGGCACGGGGGACTCCCCCCTGTCAAAAACATAACTGTATTTCTAATTCTTGTCAAGAACTAAAGAACCCAACCTCTTCTGAATCCAACAGGATCTATTTCATTTGATCAGAGGGGATCAGCTGTCACGAAATGCAGAAACCAATTCAAGTCCACTTCGATTCCCCTAACACTATAAATAATTGCCAATTTACTGAGAAATAATCGCATATCCGTATGTTACTGATATTGATTTTCACTAGCGTGATAATCTATTTCGCTTGATATATTTAATGTTTTGTACGCTTTTGATTTCCGGGGCTTAAAGCAACTCTTAAATTGATTTAAGATGAAAATGGCCTACATAATAAACTCGCACACACAATATAAGACTGTACGATGCTCCATCTGGCTTGGGTCCAAATTGCTGCGTTCGATACATTTCTTTCCTCTCTGGCACCAAAATGGCAAATTTCATTCCACCATTTCATATGTGTGCTCAAAGCATATATTTTGCAGTGCTTCCAAATGTATGTACCGAAATAACGTGGTGCATCGGTATTATTTTAAATACTTAAACAATATATATATATTTTTATTTTTATTTAAGCGACTATATAAAATAATTCCATAAGTATACAAAATATAATGGTTAAGTAAGGTAAAGATATTGTATTTCTTAGTCCTCCTCACTAGGGGTTTCTGTGCCGAGGCGGAATAAAATTGTTTAATTACAGTTTATTTGTCTTCTATGTCGTTTTCAGTGTCTTATTCTTGATTCGTACTCATTAATTTTTTTTATTAGTTTTATGTCTTGGGGAAGAATGTTATGGAGTTTCGTTGCAAAATAAGTGTAGTTTCTTTCTCCGAATGTGGTTTTATAAATTGTAATGTTTTTTTATGTCATTTTTATTTGATCTAGTGTGATGGATACGCTGTCTAGAAGAGGATTCAGTATTTTTGAATAGCTTCAATAATATATTTTTGGCATATATTCTTTGTACAAACCTATCACTCTCAAAAGATCAGACATGCTACGTTCGCATAAACAACCATTACATAAATCTTGTTGTCGTTTATCAAAGAAAGTACAATGAAGACTTTGTCCTTGCGTTAAAAGGACATTATTTTGCATTAAATTTATCTAACAATAGATGAGCTATGCGACGGGTAAAAAGGAAACCTGTTTTTATTATTTTATTTACCGGCCACTGAAAGGAGTCCCCTATTTATAAATCAATTTATAATATTCAATCGATATTTCTCCCAATTGGCTGAATTAACTCAATAAAGGGTGATCCCTTAGGCCAGGGCGAGAAACCCTTCATTGCCATGAAGTAGAACTATCGCAAGTAGTAAATATACCTACTGTTTGCCATGAGACAGAACATTTCTCCCCTCTATAACATAAAAAGGCATCAGGTCCTTATCACTTTTTGGTCTACCTACCACTCTACCAGAATGAAATCTACAATTGTTCAAATTTTGGCTTTTATTAATGATATTATGTGGAGACCGATTATGCTTGTTTTTTAACAATAGGCGGCAAATGGTCAAGCGTTCAATTGCTCATTTTTGTATACACGAATCAATCAAAAAATATACTTTAAATTCTTGAAAATTCAAAACAGTAGGTACTTTGTATCAATAGAATCGCGTTCGCGATTGAACAGGCATCTGCACGCAGTATCGACATACTTACACCAAATACCTGAAAGAACACCGAAAAGACATCAACAATGTTTTAGAAATGTCCAAAATCTCTAGAAAATTTCCTGGTTTTGACGCGTCGATGTCTAATATCGTTATAATGAGGCATCCATTAATTACGTTAGCACAAACGGGGGGAGGGGGTCCAGCAAAATCTCACGTTACTTGAAAAAAAATATAAGAAATTCCCCAAATTTATCTCACCGAGGGGGGGAGGGGGGGGGGGGTCTAGATTGGAAGAAAAACTGCTCACGTAATTAATGGATGCCCCTCAACTGAATAAGGATAACAAAATAATCCCTTTTCTATCCACAGTAACGCCCGTTCTGCAAGAGCCATGGACGAAAACAATTCCCACACAACCCACAATTTAAATTAAGGCCAATCAACTAATTAATATTTCCATACCCGGCGGTTAAAACTCCCACCAAAATTATTACTTACAGCTAGCTTAGAAGTGTACTACCAAAAATTGTTAGCATTTATGCTAAATTCATAAATATTGTTGCTGTTGATAATAAGTTATGGGTACTTGTTGGAGCAAATGTTAACACTTAATTGTCTACCTAATTCATTTTTGTCTCTGAGCCAGTGATCGCTTGAAAAGAGGAAGACAATAGGAACAAGCTTGGAACAAGGTAAGGTACATTCGTATATCAACGAACTGGACTGCTTCAAGCAGTAAAGGAGCCTGATTCATCAAGTTTTCAGGACAATAATCTACATAGGAGTCGCGATGAGAAAACTGATGGAGATATTTGTTACAATTTGGGAGGCGGCTATGGGCATCGCCGCCCCGGAAAACATCTATAATCAACGCCTCTGCCGTAGGTCACCCAAGTAGTTCGCAAGTTTGGAGACTTGGCAGGGATGCCCGGGTTTATGGGGTGGTGTTTGTCCGGGTCTGGTTAAAGGAGACCTTTTGACCTCTCCAGCAGAACTCTCCCGCAACACTGCCCTGTACCGCAGTGGGAGGGATGGATTCGGGTAAAGTTCGGTTTATGGGCGAAATTCCTAAAAATACAAACTAGTTATTTTTATACTAACTATGGGCCGGGGAATACGAATCTGAAAGAATTAGGCGGCGGCAAGCAATATTAACTGAATTATACGACTTTAAAAATTTTTTTTACACACATAGGAAAATGGCCATTTTGGAAGCATTCTGATTCCTAGAAAATCAAACTAGTTATTTTTATACTAACTTTGGGCCGGGGAATCCGAATCTGAAAGAATTAGGCGGCGGCAAGCAATATTAAATGAATTATACGACTTTTAAATTTTCAATATACAAACAGCCATTTTGACACATGAAAACCATAGAAACCATCAAATTAAGTGTTGCCACTAAGCAGTAATATCAATAACGTAAAATAACATGTTTATAATTTAAGTACTTACTTTTTATAAATTTTACTCACTTTTGTATCACAAACCATGCTACCTAAACCTAGCGTAGCCGCTAAACTACTTGAAAACTGGGATGTTTTTTTAAATTGACGCGAGCAGGCGGTATAAAGGGGCACAAACCATGTTACACAAACCTAGCGTAGCTGCTAAACTACTTGAAAACTGGGATGTTTTTTTAAATTGACGCGAGCAGGCGGTATAAAGGGGCACAAACCATGTTACACAAACCTAGCGTAGCCGCTAAACTACTTGAAAACTGGGATGTTTTTTTTAAATTGACGCGAGCAGGCGGTATAAAGGGGCACAAACCATGTTGGGTTAGGTTAGGCTAGATTAGGTTAGGTTAGGTTAGGTTAGGTTTTATATAATAACATTGATATTGGTGACCGGTCTAGGTAACAACTTTTTAAGACTACGAATTGTCATACTTTTGGTTTAAGAATACGGCCGTTGAGATAGTCATAATTCATCAGGTTAATGTGTTATGTGATGAATTATCATGTGAAGAATTATCGTGTCGGAAAGTTTTACGTTATTGATATTACTGCTTAATGGCAACACTTAATTTGATGGTTTCTATGGTTTTCATGTGTCAAAATGGCTGTTTGTATATTGAAAATTTAAAAGTCGTATAATTCAGTTAATATTGCTTGCCGCCGCCTAATTCTTTCAGATTCGGATTCCCTGGCCCATAGTTAGTATAAAAATAATTAGTTTTATTTTTTAGGAATTTCGCCCATAAACCGAATTTTTTCCATGGATTCATAATACGTTCGTCACTCCTGGAGACGCTGACCCCCAGATTCACCTACCAACCCCTCATACATCTCCTTCCTTTCCTCAAAAGATCCTTCACACAGCATCCCCAAAGATGTCATTGACTCTGAGGGGAATTATTTTCCTCAGAGCCCCTTGTGTGGAGCTAGTGTTTAAAAAAACTCCCGCAAGCTGACAAAAAACCTAACATACACTTAAAATTAATTGTTCCATTGGTTTCACAGCTTTTGGTTCAGTAAAAATACATTAAAATTATATTTATGGGGTTGCTTTTTAAAATAATAATAGATGCTAGATACCCCTAACTGTTATTATAGTTGTCTATAATTTGAGAGCGTAACAAAAGTCAATTTTAACTGCAACCCGCATCGCTTCAATTTCATAATTAACCCCTCGACAATAAAATAAATATAACCGAATTTCGTCAAACGGTGTTTGGCGCTGAATTGGAGTGGCTTGGGATCATTTCAGTTACCTATCATTTACCGAATCCATAATGGTTCCATCGCATGACAAGATGTTCTAAACAAATTTTGAACAGACGCTGGTAAGTTGGGGATTGGGCCAAAATTAGTTCAATTTATTTTCGCATTTCTGATGGTGGGATTTTTCGGAAAATTTTATTGCATAAGGGTAATTTTAATTACAACATTAAATTGAAATATCGTATACAATTCTGCCACTAATAGATATTTCTGGTGTCGTGGAGGGTGTTTTTTTGTAGATGCCTGGATTCGGTATAAGATAAATAAATAAAACGTTTATTTGGTTTTTCTATTTTTATTATTCTTTATTACGAGATAATAGTTGTAATAATAATTGGCTGATTTATAGAGCGCCGTTTTCGTGAAAAATCACCTCAAGGGCGCTGAAATTAGGATACTTAAGTTATTTTTAATTTCTTAGTATATCGCTCGTCATTTTTACAACTTTTTTTTATATGAATACCTCACAGGAGTCCCAGCTGCTCCCATCTGGAGCCATTGAGATTATGGTATCCCCTGAAGGTAGTGGGGAGGGGAAGGAGATGGGGAATAGGAAGGTGGCGAAGTACCTGCCTATCCATATCGGTCACCAAACACAGCTAACGCCATTTCAAGCAACGTTTCAATTCTGAATGGTGGTCTTACACCAGGGTGATACTGAGAGTATCTTCCGCTCTGGAACGTGTCGCATATTATATATTATTTTTAATCTATTAATTGTGAAATAACACAAATCAATCAAATAAAAAAAATTTGCGCACGCCGGTGTTCGATCCCGCGACCTTCGGGTACCGAGTCAAGAGCATTAACCCCTCGACCGTCAGACATAAATCTGCGAAAAGACTCCAGAACTTATTTATGAGTTTTATCTGCATCAGATACTATAAATACAACGGATAATACATGAAACAAACTGTTAATGAACTGGGGTATTTTTTATTTTATTTTTATTTATACCTAGTCTTATTTTTTATTTAGTTTTTCCAACACTTCTTCTAATGTACTTTTACAATAAAATTATACAAAACACTCCTTTGAATCGTCAAATCTTAATACAATGCACCCATACAAGGAATAATTACCATGCAGAAAGCCGGGAACAATGTGTCCAACACATGCGTCTACTGTCTACAAGAAATGTGGGAGTTCTTTTCTGTTTTATTTTTAAAAACTTTATCGCCTCGACGAAAACGAAATAATATTATTATATTTTAGTCCATACGGGCGCGACCGTGAGTAAGCAAAATAAATGTTCGTTATTTATGGGTTTTTTTTATTTGTTTAATAGCGGTTTTATTGTATTATGCTGCGTATATATAAGCGAACATACGCGCGACCGAGAATTATGGGAAAGGAATGAAGAAACCGCTAGCGGCGTTTCACTGCGTTTGCTATTGCTTCGTTCCTTTCACATAATTCGTGGCTCGGCTCGCAGGTTCGGCTCGCGTGTGTATATGCAGCTTTTAAGTGTGGAGGGATAAAGGTTAGTTGGAGAACACGAAAAGAGTTGAGGCAGGAATAAGAATTTGATGTTTCTTGAAAGCATTCTCTGAATGTTATGGGTTGACTTTTAAGAATTATTCAAAAAATTATATCAGATTAGGCAGGTACCTATCTTTACGTTTATAAAGCACGTTTCACAATATATCTTTTAGAAGTTCAATTAAAACTAATATAAATACTGCGTATTTTTATGGATTTTCAACTAGTGTTAAATTATTTAGGATTTATAAATGTCCTTGATAATGAAAATAAGTCTGAAGTAATGGTATTTCAAAGAGAGGGAGAGAGAGTGAGTAGTGAGTACACAAACAGTGTGAAATACAGTTGTGATTGATGAATACTTGGAGTAGGTGGATGAGTTTGTTTATCTGGAAAGTATGATTAGGTACGAAAGATGGGAAGGTTGATAGAGGTTTTGAAGGTAACTCCACTAAAAGAGGACTGAACACTATTAGAGCTAACAAAAAATTGTCCAATGAAGCAAAGCTAGCAGTCCACAGTGGAATACTGGTACCTACCCTGCTGTATAACAGTGAGGCATGGAACTGACAAGAGGAAGGATGAAAGTAGACTGAATGCTGTAGAAATGAGATCCCTGACGCATGGTCTGGAAAAACCATGTATGATCATGTGAGAAACGAGAAGATCCGCAAATAATACAAGACGTAAACGCAATGAGTAAAATCAAGATGGTTTCATTCAGATGGTTTGGACATGTAGAGCGAATAAACGAAGAAGAGAGTGTAAGGAGATATATGACGCACATGTGAATGGTAGAAGTTGGGGAAGCCCGAGGAAGACTTGGCACGATCAAGAGAACCAGATATTCTAGTCGGGCAACGGCAAGAGTCACAATAATATAATAATATGTATGAGACGATGTATGGATGTGAATGAGGCAAGGAGTGTGTGCCAAGACCGAGTTGTTTGGCGATTGGTTCTCTATGCCTACTTCTGAGGGTTAGTTAGTTTCCTTGATGTGATATTTCTCTCTGACAAGAGACCACCATTCTATCGAAACGTTGGCGTTGCTTAAAATGGCTTTAATTATGTTTTAGTGATCCGATCTTAATAGCCAGCCGCTTTCTTAATCTTCATCTTTTCCTCTCTCTCCATATATCCTCCCTCCATCTCTTCAACAAAAAAATCACAACCTTTCCGAGGTTTTTCAAGATTTTGGTGTAAAATTTTTTATGTGTAGATGTAGGTACAGTTGTTTACTTTAAGTTTTAACATCTTCACCATGTAAATTTGTCTCCGAATTCTAGTCACGTCCCAACTCAGAATTATTATAATATCTTCGGTATATTACTCACAGAGGACCCTGCTTCGAGAGAAGGAATTTCAACGCGTGTAATAATATCAACTTGATTTGTGCGTTGGCTTTGTTCGTCTCTACTCCTTACCATTACCGTGCATCGGCTGCGCCAGTCCGGAAGAAAAAAAATTCAAACGCCAAGATGTAATTAATTATTCAACCAGATGCACGCGATCTGTGCGCAGTACTTACTCAAATTATTTCCAGTACTTAACCAATTATTTCGGAAGGCGGGCGATAGATAGCACCCTTTTGTTCGTTTATCTGTGGTAAACGTTCTTTCCTTTATTTATCTATGATTCATGACCGAGCGGGATTTTCAAATGATCTTCTCGGGTTCGAATGCGTCTATGGAATCTCTTTATTAAATAGGTACTTGAACTTACTTGAAGATGCCCTTACTTGAAGATTGATAGTTGCATAGGTACTATGTATTTCATATATTTATGTATACTGTGTAAGGTACTTCATATATTTACATTTGACTAAGTTTCAGTTGCATTTTTTTATCATTTATCAATATGCCTTTTTGTCAAATTGAAATTTAATTGCTTCAAAAATTATTTTGTCTTAATCTTCTACATTCATACTTGAATTGTATAGTGTAAAAAATACGGATTTTATTTTTATAACTGTCATTTTCATAATATATATATATATATATATATTTTTGCATTTGCTCCACACAGGAGGTCCTGAGGAAAATAATTTCCCTCAGGGCCTATGTCATCTTAGGGGATGCTGTGTAGGGGGTCTTTTTAAGGAAGGGATGGATAGGAAGTTCTGGGAAGGAAAAAGGTATGAAGGGTGGATAGGAATCTGGGGGTCAGTGTGTCCAGGAGTGGCGGAGTTATGAATACATCCGTCCAACTGCGGTGCGAGGCGACGGGTTGAGAGAGTTTGGCTTGAAAGGTCAAAAGTCCTCCCTCAACCATTCTCTATCGATCCGGCCCGTCACGCACCAGGTGGGCAGACGCATCCCCCACCAAGACCTGGATAAAACTCACCCCATGAACCCGGGCACCCCTGCTAAGTCACCAAACATAATGAACCACTTAAAATTTCGGGTCTAAATTTGAAAAAAAAATTGAAAATTTGGTAATTTTTTATTAACTATTTTTACCAGAAACGACAAAAAGTGTATAATACGTTTTCCTATTATGTAGCTGTTTTTTTTTTTAATTTTCGTTTTCAGTAATTTTAGTTACAAAAAACGGAAGGTGAGCCATTTTAAAAACTTTATTAAGTTCGTTTGCAAAATTTTTATATTTCAAAAATGAAATGTAATACGAATTATAAAATTTGAAAGCGTATTTCATCACCTTTAAAAACAGTTTTTAGTTTTCGGATACATTCATAAATATTTCATTTAGGTAGGTATATGGATTTCATCGCAAAACGGAAATATTTTGACCCTCTGACAAAAATCGTCGAGGCCTGAGAGGTTAACCCTTAAATTTACGAAAAAATAAAGAAAAATCTAAATGCTAAAGATAACAAAAAAACGTTTTTTGGGTTCTCTATTTGAATCAGTTTAATCAGTTTCCCGCTTGTACTACGAGTTTCCGGATACCGCGTGTATTTTAATATGATTCAACTGCATGTTGTCAATTAAAAATGAAATGACTTAAAACCCCAAAAATGTTGTGTTATTGCCATTAATTACATGTTTCATTCATCACATCACACAAACTGGCGTGTTTTTCAATTAAAATAGCTGCTGGAGAAGCATGTGAACCATTTTCCCGAACTTAATTATTTTTTATCAAAAAAGTGTGAACGTTCATAAGTTAAAGTAGCAAGTGTCCCGTAAAGATAACTGGCCGAGTGACCAGAGACAAGATACTAGTTTCCAGTGACCATCTGGCGCTTTATTACTGCCAGAAACTTGTCTTACATCTCCTTTAATTATATCTCCACCACTTAAAGTCGTGTTCAAGTATTCTTTTAAAGTTGATAAAAGTAATTATATCTTTCTCCCAATGGCTCCCGTTTCTTTTTAGGGAGAATTTAAATAATCTCTTATGTGTAATAATACTAACGCAAACCTGATGATTTGTTAAGCTGAAAGAGTTCAACCTTTATCACCACGATAAATTAACTCACACCGCCATATCTGTTAATTTGCACACAAATCAAAGCCACACCACCCATTCGTCATTCGTCATTCGTCATTCGTCATTCGTCATTCGTCATTCGTCATTCGTCATTCGTCATTCGTCATTCGTCACTCGTTATTCACATGCAGACATTCTCATATCTTTCTAAGGTCTATCTATGAAAACCGCATGAAAATCCGTTCAGTAGTATTTGAGTTTAGTGCGAACGAACAAACAGACGCGGAGGAGGACTTTAATTTATAATGTGTAGAGATTAGCCTCAGGATCCACGCTTTAAAAAAGAAATATTAAAATTTAATTTATTTCGGATGAACCTTTAGTAAATTTATGTTAGTAAATGGAAAAATCGCTGACTCTTGAAAATACTGGTCAAAATTAACCATAAGAAATGTAAACAAAATAAATATGTACACATTTGTTTAAATATACCTAGAGTTAAATTATTTTCTTTTAAAATATTGTATTAGAGGTACAATCAGATCCAATTTTAAAATTGACACTTGAATTAAAAATGAATCCGAGTTCATTGAACCAGAGTTACAATCACAGTCAGACCCACAACCGAAATGAGTATTTTTGACAAGATCAGTTTTAAATAATTTACCCCTTTTTTGTTGATGCATTCGGAACCCATTGCTTCGTGAAGGCATTTCCAGTCCCAGTCTCTTTCTTGTGATAATAATTTATTTGTTCATGGTATTTTTTATTGGTTTTTTTTCTTTCCATACCACGACGAATTTGAACCAATGACCTCGTATTTTGTAAGTTGATTTATTACAACACATTCCATTTACCTCTATACTGTAAAGCTGGTAGTTAGTTACCTGAACGATCTTTCTATTATCAAATCTGTTGCCTCTAAAAACCAGTTGGAAAGAAATCGTCAAACTGCTCAGCACGAAAACCGACCAAACGGTAGTATTTATAATAAATTATATTAGCCATAATTATTTATTCCCAGAGACAGCAGTTGACAGTATGGCGTGCTTCCGTATCCACTTTATCTCGAGCTGCTTTAATTCCCGGCTGTCTTATTAATAACCAGTTGCCTGAGACATTCAAGATTGATTAGGCACTTAGCTACTTGGGGATAGCCTGCTCCATGAATGGAACTTTATCTTCCATAGATCCTCCTCAGTCGGTTTAGTTCCTTAGTCGGTAGTTTTGAAACTTCAATGCAATAATCAAAGATCAACACGGGAATCTTTACTTTTGTGGCTTATTTATGGAGACATTTTTGATTCATCAGTTAGCATGGTAAATGGATGTCTATTCACGTCATCATCTGCATCATCATCATCGTGTATCAACATTAAAAAATCTGTATTGCTCGTTAGTAAGAAGTAAATTAGAGTACATTTCCACCATTTGGTCACCATATTACAAAGTCCATTCTCAATTATTGGAAAAGGTACAAAACAAATTCCTTCGGTATATTAATTTTAAAATGAAAATTCCAATCGAACTTATAAATTATAATAACTTACGCGCATAAATTGTAATAACTTACGCGCAGAAACCAGACTCCTTAAATTATCAGATAGAAGAGTGTTAATTGATTTGTTATTTTTATTCAAAATTATCAAATCTTTAGTTGACTGCCCTAATTTGTTAGAACTAATCTGTATTAATATACCTACCAGACAAACTCGCAATAAAGATATTTTCAATTTTAGCAATACCCTCAATACTAACTATTCTATTAATTCACCAATCCCTAGAATGCATAGCCTTGCAAATAAACATTGTGAATCTATAGATATATTTGGTGTTGACAGTTTTGCAATTTTCAAGAGACAGCTCATCTCTATTTTATCTGCTAATAATTAACTTTTTTTTATTTTTGTTCTTTTCATAAAACCTCATCTCATTTAAAATCTTACCATATATTTATAACCTTATTTTATTTTATTTTGCTGTTCTATTTAGTTCGGTTTTATCATCCTACATTATTATACACATATAATTGTTTGTTTATACCTACTAACTAGCTTTTACACATTGCACTTAATTGTATTTCAGGTTTTATTACTGAGTTTTCTTATTACTCATACTATTTCATTTCTATACCTTGTGATGATGATTGCTTTATTATTTATTCTGTTTTATTGGTTTAGTAATATATGAGTACACAATTATTATTGTTATTATACTTTTCCTTCTATTTATTTATTTATTTATAAAATACATGTTACATATGTTAGACATTTACATAGATAAGATTTATTAAATCACCATACTAGGCGGCTGCCTGTTTCATGGTGATTAATTAAGGATAGTTACTTTGAGTGTAGTCTTGTGTAAACACATGGTAAAATTGGTAAACTTATAATAAAAAATAGAAAAGAAAAAAAGCAGTGCGTAAAATAAACATGTAAATAAAATAAACTGGTACTAGTAGTATGTAATGATGTTAATTATTACATACTACTAGTGCTATGCTTGTAAAAGCCCACTAGGGCGTAAATAAATATAAATAAATAAATCAGTCACTGCTTGACGGAAGCCTCTTACGTTTCTTTTAACTGTTCTATGTTATTTGGTAGGCATTGCCACGTGTCTACCCTCGCATTAGGATGACCTTGAGTTTTCGGCACCTTTTCCTCCTGAATGACGTGTTTTGTCCGTCAACTGAATGACGAGCTTATTCCATCAATTGATAGCCAACTATGCATCGTTCGACCGATGGGAATACTACTTGTAGTTCAACATGCATTCTTGTTTTATTTGCAAACATACCTGCCCAGTGCCCACTCCTAACTAAAATAATGCGAACATGTAATTGATTGTATCTTAAAATCTACGTTTCATCAGATTTCATGTCTATTTTTTACGATTTACCATAAATTGTACCGATTGTTTATGCACGCAGTGAAGTCATCGCTTCGAGAAGCAGGACACGAAAGATAAACAAAATATGTTCGACAAATCCGCGGGACAGAAATCTAAATATTTTCTCTGTTTTGTCGTGGATTTGAAAAAAATTACAGTTTATCCGCTATAAAGGTACTCAATGATATTATAAAAAGGTTAAACTTTCAGCATCCGTGTAACGTCATCGTTTACGCCAATTAAATGCGAATACGCCATTGATAACGAGTCTATCAGCCGATTTTCAGCTCGATCGGATGTCGGCAAGTGTGCTATTTTCCACTTCCAAGTTTCCTTCCACTTCCAAGTTTCCACTTCATTCTTTCAAACAAACATAAGTTAAATTAAAATAGATTAGATAGTCAATTTTTATAAGAAAAACTTTATATTTATACTTTTTTGAAGGTTATTCCCATCAGTGAAATATGTCATATTAGAATAAGTTAACGATAATAATCTAAACGAAAATATGAAAGAGAACAAGACACAGAAAAACAGAAAAAAGATTATGGTCGCAACTTGGACTCGAACCCAGACCTCTCCGTCTAACCGGGACGAGCGCGTTAACCAATTTCGCTATTGCCACCTTCTGTCAAACCGTCATATTTGTCAATCTCATATTTTCAAATTTTAGAATTACATTATTATCAACTAATTATTTTTCTCCGTATTACGGGCAACTACCCTTTTTATTGGAAAAGGGTAGTTGATTTTAGTTAATTTTATTGTAGTTAATTTTCTTTTTTCTGTTTTTCTGTGTCTTGTTCTCTTTCATATTTTCGTTTAGATTATTATTGTTAACTTATTCTAATATGATAGATTAGATAGTATTTAAAAAAGAAAATAGCATGTGATAATACAAGCAGTGAAAAGAGAGCACGATTAAATATCAGGAGAGAGTATTTGAAGATATGAAGATATTCATTTTAGAAATATCAAAAGTGTAAAAATGTGGTAGAATTGAGCCAATAGTATTGTTTTATTTCCAAGCAGTCATCTTCTCCGGGAACCATTTCATGTTTTTCAATAAGATTTAGCTAATAATCTCTATCTGTTTTGTTTCCAGGCTTCTGGTGGGCGCCCCATTAGACGACAACTTGCAGCCCAACACCAACAAATCCGGAGCGCTCTGGAAGTGCCCCCTTACCACCAGAGGGAACGACTGCGAACAGGTCATCACCGACGGTAGACGCTGTGAGTTCTACTTACTTCTTGTTGTAGCCTATTCCCTAGTAAACACTTACTAAGTTATGGACACTGCGCCTTCAAACAAAACCATTAACTTATTTAATGGTTGGAAATTAATACTCGATTACAATTGTTCACTTTTCTTTGGGGAATTTATTTCACAAAAATTCAAATGTAACATCCATCGTTATCAAATGGCCGATCAGCGCAATTTTTTTTTGTACATTTGAAAGATCCGGTTAAACCCCGATTCCAGGTCCGTTTCAGATTCTGGACAAATTGTGATCAGCAGGAAAGCTCAACTGTCATGTTGTGCATTTCAGCTGGTCACATTTTGATAGAAAGCTGAAACGGACCTAGGATCTGCGTTTCACGGGGATCTTTCAAATGTAAAAAAAAAACTAATTTCGCAGATTTTGCGCAATTTAGCCAATCAACAAATTTGCGTAATTTAGCCATTTATTGACAATGTCTCATCTGAATTTCTGCGAAACATCAACAACCTTTTTTAACACTTTTCAATATTTTAATAAAGAAGCAATATTTTAAAATAATCCCATAATAAACGCAAAAGATTACGAACGGATTGATTGTTGCATAGAGTCCTTATTTACCGATGCTTACGAACATTTTAAAGGGATTTCTTTAACTTTGGCATTGTTTAATAACAAGCTTTGTCTAAAATGATAATTTGAAGGTGATTTTGGATATTCTTTGTATCGGGTTATTATTATTGCGAAATACTTAATTTTTGGGAAAAACTTCTAAAAAAAATTATTTCTACAAGGATTCATTTGTAAAAATTGAGTAAAATTCAATACATATTTTGAATGCTGAATACATCATTAAAAAGCCATTACAAAAGAATAACATTATAGTAGAGAAAATTCTAAAGTTGGTGTTGGATAAACTTAAAGTGTTTTGTTGAATATTTATAATATTATACCAATATTACCTCGATATAAAATGAACATATTAACGAAAGTTGCGTTCCCAACTGATTTAAGTCGGTTTGAAAAAAGGCAGATAATATAACATGTAAAGAATTAAATAATCATACAAGATATGTACATGTATATTTGCACATTTCAACAATGTTACTAACTGTGGGGTTGCAATTAAACACGACCAACCTAAGGCACAACCCTTGCACTACTAAATAAAAGAATCTATGATGATCGAATGATGATACCTACATCTTCAAGGAATAAAATTCCTGTTTTCTTAATACAGTTGTAAGTGCCTACTGCATAATCTTGTTAAATGGACTCATGTAATGTTATTTGACCAGTTTTTTTTACTGGAGGAAATCGGTATTTTCGAGAATATTCTGTCGACCGGTTTTTGCTAATTGTTTTCATAGAATTTTGGATATGGGTAAAAGGGTTTTTATAAAGATTTGGTAGTTATGTTTGTTTGGCATGAGAAACATCGAATGTTATTATTTCACGATCTTGTCAATGCCATTTTCATGGTATGTTTTATTTTTCTTTTTAATTTTCATATACTCTCATTCATTGGTCTCCTAATTGAATGTTACAATATTATTATTGATTCTATTTTTGGTTTGAATGAAATCGTAAATAATATTATAAATTTGTTTTCTCTAGGATTTAATTTTAAGATGATTGAAAAAAAATCAACCATGTGTTGAAAGGTAAAAGATTTTTGGTTTATTTTTATCAAAATTTTGGTGCATTCAGGTTTTGTGAAAGTCGTGGAAAATGGTATAGTGGTTTATATTTGTTTTTTTCCTGTTGTGCGTTTTTATTGGATAAGATACATCTATTGCTTATTATAATAATTATTATGTACAAGATATAATATAAACAGCAACTTGGAGAGTACAGACTGCTAACAAGTGAAATATTGTATAAATTACATCATTATTAGTTCTAAAATAGTGAACTTAAAAATAGAAAAAGCGATGCAATTTGACAAGTATCGACAATATAGTAGAATAGATTAATAAATAATCACTCTGTATAATTATTTTGAAATTTATTCCTGCTTCATAATAAGATACATAACCAGTGGATTTTCTATGGCCTGTTCAAATGATACAATCACAAAATTTACAAAACATATCGAATGTAATATAAAAATTATATGTTTTTTTAAATTGCCTTTTTTATGAAAAATCACTGGTTTATCTGCAGAAGCAAATTTGTTAAAGTTGGTACTTTTAACAAAACGTAATTTCACTTATAAATAATTTCGACACAAGTCCTAAAATGACCTTACTTGCCCTCTTTTTTACCTGTTTAATCCCTAGTTTCCCTTTCAGCCAACCCTCTTCTAGATATAGAATAATGAATATCGCTTTTAGTGTAAATGCTTCTACAACAGGCGCAACTGCCATCCCTATGGATCAGGCCGGATGCCAAAACACAACACACCTCGGCAATTAACTCAACACTGTTATTAAATTGATTAAACTTATTAATTTTTGTCGGTGGTGCCTCCGTGAAGTCAAGAAATCGAACGGCCAGTATGACATATCCAAGTGTAAGTGGTGGTCTCCCATCTCTGTCATATCTTGTTTCTTTTTTAATTGTTTTACCTCTTAATACTTAACTCTCTCAATACAATTATTAACCGAACTCTTCCACTCTCTTTGTCATCAACTTTCCACTCCTCCGAGCTTTCTTTCAGAGGAAAGAACATGGCTGACTTTTATTTTTGGCGGAGTTGGACTCATCTTGGTACATAGCGCAACTTGCTTTGATGTCCAGAAGTGTTTACGCATTCTATCGCTTGTTTTCGAGGTTGGGGTCATTTAATTGCTTCAACTTCAACAACTTTCACCCACAGTCTTTTCAGGCTGAGGATAATAGAAAAGTCCTATTGCCAAAAATAAAAGTCGCCATCGATAATTTTCGCCTACACTAGTGCTATTGACAGGACGTTTGCATGGCATGGGAGCACGGGGCATGTGTTTGACGCTTTTTGCATGTTTTGCTACTAATTCTACTGTAATACATATATTATAATATTAACTGCATGTTCTTAATGATAATCTTAAGTATCATGTAATTTTAAATAATTCAAAGGTAAAGGTTTAAAAATGTAAATTGCTTCATAATATTTTAAAATTAAAAAGGTAAGATAATATGATATGTCACTTAACCAGAAAAGTTTAGCTATCTAGATCAAAAAAAGATTAAAACAGAGATAACTGCAATAATTTCTGACAAAATGATAAAAACGTAAAGTTACCAAAAAGAGATATTTCGTAGCCATGATAAAAAAGAGATTATAAATAACGATTTTTATTCCTTATCAATTTGACCAGAGGATGGTGCCATAATTCAGTCCGCCCAAAATGGAATGTCGAATTAGCGAAGCATAATATTAACATATAATTTGAACCAAATAGGTTTCTTTAATAGCAGATAGCTGCACACACCACTCACAACTCCCCCGGTCATTACAGAAACTTACAGACACATCCATATTTGGTCAACGGATTAAATTTTTACTATTAAAATTCTGCCTGTAGGTATGCATAATGGTCATTTGGTCAACTGAAACCTGAAGCGCGTTGATCGTCAATTAATTCTTACATTAATATTCGATAATAGGTTTAGATAGGTGCTACTTTAATATGTTAGGTAGCAAAGTTTCTCAGCCTTTTTGAAGAGATTTTCTTTATTCGGAATATTACTAACAGGTTAGGTGTTAGATACCAAAGTTTCTAAACCTTTTTGAAGAGATTTTCTTTATTCCAAATATTACGAACAGGTTAGGTACCAAAGTTTCTCAGCCTTTTTGAAGAGATTTTCTTTATTCAAAATATTCCAAACAGATTAGGTACTAAAGTTTCTTAGCCTTTTTGAAGAGATTTTCTTTATTCAAAATATTCCAAACAGGTAAGGTAGTAAAGTTTCTCAGCGTTTTTGAACAGATTTTATTTATTCAAAATATTCCAAACAGATTAGGTACTAAAGCTTCTTAGCCTTTTTGAAGAGATTTTCTTTATTCAAAATATAACGAACAGGTTAGGTACTAAAGTTTCTCAGCCTTTTTGAAGGGCTTTTCTTTATTCCAAATATTACGTAGACTTTTCACCTGATCTTTATATGTGCAATCTATAGAGCAAAGGTTGATTAAACTTTTGGTTTATTTTTTTTAGAAAAGCCTGTTCTCGCTTTCTTTCATTTTGCTTTTATTTCATAGATTCTATGGAATAGATCGAATAGAGCAGATGTGAAGCCGACCGTAGATTCTCAGAGAATAGATCGGGTCTGAACAAATTAAAATACTGACATACTAAGAGAGTTTTCTGCGGTAAAAAGTACATTTAAAAAAATACTCTTGATTCATTCGTAGTGCTTTGTAGCAACCCTGTTACTGGTTGAAATGGGATAACCTGCAAAACCGCTTGTGAATCTGCTCTATCATTATAAAAGGATAATTTTTATCCGAAATGAAAATCTAATACCGTCGTCGCTTTAGGGCATCCAGTGTATATTTAAAACAGAAATGTCATTCCTTTTTGGATTTAACAAAAAACATAATTCAACACGGCAAAGTTTTATAATAATACAATGATGAGTTGTTATTTATGCCATGATTGTATTCGTGCATCCTTTTATATCTCTATAAAAAAATCTTGTGTATTTTTTTCAAATCTAATTACAGACCAAACTTAGAAAATTCGTTGCACTAGAATTAAAATATCTAAAATATTTTCTTAGGTAGGTAACTATATTAGTTAATATTTAAGAAATATTTAATACCTAATATTTAAGAAATATTTATAGAAATCAATCACTTTATGTTATGACATTATATATTAATATATAAAATAAATAGCTCGCTTTATGAATCCTCGCTATGTTATTTTGGTGACAAATAATATAACATTTTTTTAGTATTTCATACAAGTGAGTGTTTTAGATAATAATAATTTCCTATGGTTATGGTATTTATAACATTCATAATAAGAGTGATGAACTTCTTATCAAAAGATGCATTACTTCGTAGATAATAATATGGATCCTGAATATAAATTATCCTTTCTATAATAAATTAAACCAATTAATAAATAAATCTTATAACATTATAATAAAGCTGGAACGGTCGTAGTCTCGCTGTTCAGTATTTAGTGCCATCTATGGTCAGGGCGGAAAGTAGAAAATTAAAACTTCGTAACATAACGAACCTTACACAACTAAATAACTTGATGTATGTAATCGATGTTGCAAGCTGCAATGACGCCAAGGTAACCCAAATAATCCGATTAATCAGTGTATTAAGACGCGTAACAAATAATTAATTAATTAATTCATCCGAAATAATAAGACCTAATCTTCAGACAGTAAATGGTAATTTTAAAAAGTTAGTAATTCTGTCGAATTCGTAAAATTCTCTAATCTAATAAGATAACAAAATTTACAAGTCGTGTTATTTTACCACGAGACAATCTCTTAATTAATTATTCTAAATCTTTCTTATTTCTTTTCCTATCTTCCTTCATAATTGGGACCACACAGAAACAATAAAGGGAAAATTTCAACCGTTTATAATTTATTGAAAATACATCTAAAAAACAAAAAAGCCGCATTCAGGAGGGAGTCAAATTTCGGCCCAGAAACTTGGAATTGTCTTTCAGGAATTCGCACCAATTCTACCAGACTCAAATTTTTGTATCCACTTTGTCAAAAAAGCCACCCAGTTACAATTTCATTGTACACACTCCTGTCAGAGTTCATGGAATATCAGGATGGTGAAAATTGACTCCTTTCTCTGAATGAGACTTAAAAGTGAAATAGAATTTGCAACTTCTGGACAAATGGGATCATCGACCAAGAAGACTGAATCGCCGACATAGTACAGAATTTTATCATGTACAAGTTTTATAACAAATGATTTAATGTATTCAACTGTTTGGAGTGGTGTTTCTAAAACTAACAAAAGTTTTTGCTTTTGATTTTTTTTGCTGTGTGGGTTTTCGAACCAAGCGGTTTTTTAACGTTTTCAGCTGTGATTTTACGCTTGTTTTAATGTATATACTTGTGATTAATTTTACATTAAATAAATATTCTACAAGAATCTGAAGAATCTACAAGAATCTTGTCTATAGATTCAATGTCTCGTCTCGAATATCATTCTTCTCTCGAGAAGGCTAATGAATTTTGCCCGGTTTATCATTCACCTTCCAGATTCTAGATTTTATACGATTACGGTTCCATAGAAAAATAGATTACTCCATTATAGAACAATAAATTGAAGCAGAATGGGAAAGAAAATAGCGGCTATTTGCTATTTATGTAGGCTGAGTTTGAAGTTCCAGTGGTGAGTCACGCTAGGTTTCAGAGCGTAGGTGTTTGATAAATGGATCTTAGTTGCTGGACGCCGTAAATAGTCCGCCACTCCTGTCTCCTGTCTCCTACCACAACGTACAGCACAAGGTGCAGTCGTGGAAATTCTATACCTACTTACATGGATTCATGCAAATGTATAGTTACATATTTTACCATGTAAATCAAAGCTAATACAAGTAGACGTTCCCCTGTTACATTTCGTTTAATTTTAATGAAATCTTTGGACACTCATAACAGAAACAATGACGATAACTTTTTTATTGGTGTGCTCTTCCTATCAGTAAGCAATTTCTTGAAAAAGTTTTAAGAAATCCAAGATTCAATGAAAGACCTAACCTAAATCCCAAAACAACGAAAATGGAGTTTTGCGACCCTAATATATCACTTTTTAATTTAACTAATTACCTTATAATTATAATGAACGTTGTCCCAAAGTGGTCGAAAAATGTTTGTAACATTGAAAGATTTGTATATAATAATTAGAAATTAAAATAGGATCATCGAATGAAAAATGCATCCGAGATGCATTTTAGATTTTTTTTGTGATTACAGCCTTGATTTTCTATTGAATCTCAGATTTAACAACATTTTGTACAAGAAATTCGTGGCTAATGTGAATAGCCTTTAAATACGACAGATGGATCATCCAGTTGATTAGTCAGACATCTCAAAAAAAATCAAAAATTTGAGTTGAGTATGCAGTTATGTTTATGTGTAAAAATGTACCTCTATCCCTCTATCTGGTACAATTCTCAGATTACTCATTAATACCACCAAATCAATTATAATGCACAAAAACTTGCAGTGAATTTAAAAAATATGTTGATGTTTTCTGGGTTGTTAGTAGGATATTTCAAAATTTCATGTATCGAACCGTTTAGCCGCCCGGTGTTATTTTATTATATATTTAAAATGTAAAACACAGAAATAATATTTGATTTAGGTATGTGAGCACTCGATTATTGCTTTACTCATTATCTCGAAACTTGGTATTTGGAGATGTCTGACTAAACAACTGAACTACTGAGATTTATACATTTATTTCGATTACATTTTGTAAATTAATTATTGATGTTAAAACTGCTTTAGCACCGTTGTAATTTGAAGCTCGATGAATCGAAAAATAGCGACACTAAAAAGAGACAAACCCACAGGAACATTTGTAGGAAAGCCTGAAAGGGAATGAGATAGTATAATCGGTCTCCTCTTTATGCGGTGCCTCGTAGCCCATCAGTCTCTTCTTTGTGCGGTGCTTCGTAGCCTCCCCATTCTTGTCTACTTTAGTTTTCTGAAGGTTTCACTAGTGTGAATTGCACACTTTGTTTTTTTTTACATTTAAATTGGTCACACTCAGACTGTGATGAAAATAGCAGCTACGGAGTCTTTTTGTAGCCAGACTTATCTGCACTGAAGAATGAACGCAGCTTGTGGAAGAAAAGACACGGACAGATACAGTTATAGAGTTATGATGATTAGTCAGCGGGCTGCGGGAGTAGTGTCCGATTGGAGGGCGATGTATTGGCGGGGTATTTATCTGGGCGCGGGTTCGATGCCCGGACACCGGAGTCCGGAGTCTGGACTCTGACTGACCAGCGAATGTCCGATATTGCTAGTGGACACCATACTCGGACATCGGACATACGACGGCCGTTCCAATTATTGTAATGTTATGCCGGGCGGTGTGCTGAAGGAATAAATTGACAGTTACAAAAATAAATCCCACATTTTCAGATTCAGATTTTTTTAACATTAACTCAACACAGGAAACCCCGAGGAAAATAATTTTCCTCAAGGCTCGTGTCATCTTTGGGGATGCTATTTGGAGAGTCTTTTTTGGAAAGGAAGAAGAGAAAGTTCTGGGAAGAAAATCGGTATGAGGGGTGAGTAGGAATCCGGGGATCAGTGTGTCCAGGAATGACGGACGTATGAATCTATCCCTATCGGTTTCGAGAGAGTCCTGCTGGAGAGGTCAAAAGGCCTCCCTCAACCAGTCTCCTGATTCTGCCTGCCACGCAGTTGGTGGGCAGACGCATCCGCCGCCAATATCTAGACAAACCTCACCCCATCAACCCGGGCACTCCTGTTAAGTCACCAAAGGTAGCGTACCACTTGGGAGGCCTATGGCAGAGGTGTTGGTAATCCAATTAATGGTTCCCTGATTGTACCGCCCCCAATAGAGTATACAGACATTGATATCTATATTAATTTTCTCATTAATCAATACACACGATACAAATGATGTTTTTGTGGAAAAGATTCGTTAGTGTCCCAGGAAGAGTAACACACCACTAGCCACATAGTTACAAGACTGCCACGTCGTTTATGCACCCTTGCCTCACATGCCTCACAACGACATGTCGTTGCCACGTAGTCTCCACATCGTTTCCGCATATTTGCCACAACGGTTACCATCTCGTTTTTACTTCTTTGTCACATTGTTGTCACATCGACGCCACATTTTTGCCACTCCTTTATTAAGTCGTGATGACAGTCACATTGACCCCACAGTTGCCACTGCATCATTGCTAAGACTCCAGAAGATTTTAGGTACACTTCTGAGAAACAGGGAATAAAAAGGCACTGCCTTAAAAGTGGTCCAAAGTCGGATAATTTCAGACTTTTTGACAATGAAGAACTTTGATTTCTTTCTTTTAAAATTAATAAGAGTAATGCGATGTTTCTGAGAAAGAGCAGTGGTTTTTGTCAAAGAGCAAGGTTTATCTTTGGCATGATGTTTTAGCATTTTTCTCGTTTATTTAGTTTTCATGTGATATTTTGTGAAATCAAAAACAAGGGGATATTATTTTCCTGTTTGATTTTTTTGTAAATCTAATTTAATTATGTTTGTAATAAGTTTTGAACGCCGAACAACTCTCCCTTTAAAAAACCTAAATTCCCTACAAAACTTAATAACGACATTATTAAATTAAAAAAAAAAAAATGTGTTTAAAAATTGAGAAAAAACGCAAAAATAATTAATAACATTGTAGAAGCCGACAGGGGAAATAAAATTATTGAAATAAAGGTATTATTTTTATTTTCGCACTGTAAATGTCCCTAACTTCAATTGTTAAATATCGAGGATATCAATAAAGCTAATTTCAATGCAAACAAAATAAATTTAGTATTATCTTCTTCATCAACGACAGACCAATTTAAAACATTTTCCTCGGATTGCTCGTGATTTTTTGGTAATCATTTTGAAAATTTTCCGCCCACATTAAAAAAATCATACGTTAACATAATAATTCAAATTAAGTACAAATGCTTCTCGAAAAATTTGCCTAAAACTGGCAGCAAAGCAATCCGAGGTATTTTAAATAGTGCCATATTGTGGCAAAAAGCGCTTTAGTGGTTATATTACGTTAATGGGAATAACTTTCAAAAGTTATTATAAAATAATGTTTACTTTGGTTGTTTCGTCAATACATCTACCAAAGTAATTATATTCCTTCACATATTTCCTACGATTTCTTATGCAAAAGTATATCAGCAGCAATTCCTGGTTATCGTGAGCAATCTCCATGTAAGCTGCACTGCCAACATTTCTGCACCTTTTGAATACACAACATGATCACATTATTACATAAATTTAGCAAACTGTAAAAAACTCAGGTATTTTGTGCATGGTGTTGTTTCAGGAGTTATTAATTTTAAGAGCATTGTGAATACCTTTTTTGCAGCCATTTGCATCCATTTTAGAGAGTGTATTTAAGGTTCATCACATTTCATCACCATGTATTTATTCATCACCAGCAATATTTTTTTGGTTGTGTGAATTGCATAACACAAACCTACACCGAGAGAAACATCCAAATTAAAATTATATGAAGAGGCTTCTTTAATATTTTCTTAGTAAATTAAAATCATGCATTTTGCTGACATATACATATGACTCACTTCAAATATTTTGCATAAAAGCCATACATAAATGACTTAATTGTTATTATGAAATTCTAATATTTTTGTTTTATTTTCTCTATGAGCTAAAGTTGAGTTGCTTCAACCTCCGTCGCATTAGATAAGCGCCATATTAAACTTTTTACATTTGAATGGTCCCCTTTAAACACTGATTCTCAGTCTATTTCAACGATGACCAAATTTGATCATCTGTGAAGCATAAAAAATAATGGTCGAAGTACTGTTGTCTTTTTTTATTTTTAATATTAACTCCGCACAGGAGGCCCTGGGGAAAATAATTTCTCTCAGGGCCTATGTCATCTTAGGGGATGCTGTGTGGAGGGTTATTTTATGGAAAGGAAGGAGAGCAAGTTCTGGGAAGGTATGAAGGATGGATAGGAATTTAGGGGTAAGGATGTCCAGAAGTGACGGACGTATGAATCCATCCCTACAAATGCGGTGCAAGGCGATGGGTTAAAGGATTCTGGCTGGAGAGGTCAAAATACCTCCCTGAGCCAGACTCTCTCGATCCGGCCTGCCACGCAGCAGGTGGTCACACTCATCAGCCGTCAAGACCTGGATGAACCTCACCCCATGAACCCGAACACCCTTGCTAAATCACCAAACATAGCGAACCACCATGGGGTGACCTACGGCAGAGGTGGGCGGCAGAACCCATACCCGCCTCCCAATATGTCTGTTGTGTAGCGCACAATTAAATCAAAAGCTGAAATGGGTCGAGAATCAGAGGTTAAAGCGGACAGTTCAAAATTGAAAATGGTGCTATTTGTCGATTTGGTGTTCGCTCAAATGTGACGGCAGTTCAAATATCCTAACCATATTATGGGAATTATTTTAATTTTGAAAAAAGAAATCTTTTAAGTACCTAATTATAAAGATTTTTTCAAACCGACACTTCTGAAGTGTAGGAATAGCCAATTTCATTTGACATAATTATAATAATAATATATTAATTTGTAATCAATTGATATTTGATATTTTTTGTTCTCCATATTGGTCTCTCGGTGTTCTGCATTGTGCATATTTTCATTTGCCGCATCGCTACTATTTATTCTTAATTGTAATTTTGTGATATATTTTTATAATAATTTGTCCATGGAACAAATCCAAAAGTTTGTTACACTTTTGTGTGTAAATAACATGCAGGATTCTATGTTTTGTATATAATGTGCCTATTCCACTTTGTTTCAATAACTCCAAATTTGTTTGTCCAACTTAATAAAACACTGTTTGTTAGAAGTCAATACAACTGTGATTATAGTAAATTTTTCATAACACATAATAATTATTCTTTAAATACCTACCGCAAAAAAATTCTGTGATATTTTATCATGTAGATACTTGCTCATACAATGTCAAAAATGTACTGTGAAGACAATATCAGTTGTAGCCATGTAGGTACCTAATATCATAATATCTTATGTCAGTTTAATGGTGAGCGTCCATCTGCCCGTGCCGGCCGCAACGCACACACGGCATGCAACGGATTTTTCCATATCTTTATATAGAAAAATTCGTTGCCCGCACCGTCCACCGGTATTTGCCGGTGATCGGTGCACGCAATAGATTTTTCGATGTAAAGATATAGAAACATAGAGATAGAAATGGGAATTAGATTATTAAAAATTCACTCAAAAGTAGAAGTGATATTTTAAAGGAGTTTACACGAGAGAAGCTTACAACAATACTGTGCAAAATGTTATTCTCATTCAAAACAATCTATCTCACTCTTACCACCAATTTATTCTAAATTGTTCTTGCATTCTGTGGAACATCGCACGCACATTTTGGGTTCTGTTGTGTCTCCATCTTTTATGCAAGAACGGAAAAAGATAGAAGAGTTTATCATAATCCTTCTGATTCATAGTCAAGAGAATGTGCACCTAGTGGCATTTTAGGGAACTAAGCAGGGAAAATGAAAAATCACTCTTTCGTTCCTAATCTTCCGACGACACATATTTTATCCTGCCATATTATGAAAGGGCTACCAGAAAAATGCCTTTTCATACGACAGAATTAAATGTCATCGGGTGAATGGTGAATTATTTTACAACAAAAGAGTGATTTTTTATTTTCCACATTGAGAACCTATGGCGTAGACTATGCACACATTCAAAATTGACTTACGATACATTCATAAATTTACTTAGGATGTGTTCAAAAACCAACTGAGCATTTTAAAATCAAATGCGTTTAGAACAACGTGCGCTGGATGCCAAGTGCTTTGTGAATCAAGTTTTTTTTCAATCAAACATATAAATTACAATTTTTGGCGTCCCTTTAAACTGCCGCCCCCTAGATCCGGGGCTGGTCTAATCAAGGAAAATTAAAAATTATTACTCTTTTCTCCTAAGCAGTTCGCTACTCTCCCAATGTTATGTGAAAGGGCTACCAGAAAAATTAACCATCACAAAGGCTTGGTTGGAAACGCTTGTTAGAAATACATGACTACAACTTACTGGTACCACCTTCGCAGTGCTTTTTTGATATTGTGTGTACGCTTAAATGTTATGATAGAATACAATATACCCCATATCCTTATTTTAAGTAAGTACCTATTACTTACAAATAAATTCAAGCAGTTCTTTTCCTTCCGACTCTATAAGTAAATGGTAACTAATGAATATTTTGTGAAACTATAGCTATCGACTCGAACGATTTGAAGCCTCCCGGAGCTGATGAGATCAAGAATGGCCAGTGGCTGGGGGTGTCCGTGAGGAGTCAGGGAGGCGGAGGAAAGGCGGTTGTCTGCGCCCACAGGTACGAAAAACACTTTTATCTATCTTTATAAATTCAAAATACCACCATAGACAAACTTGAAATCAACAATACTGACTTTGCATTCGATGGCGGTATAGTTTTGTGGATTTAAAGAAATCTAATTTAATTTATTGTACATTTTACTGTTTTATGTCATCGTGTTATTTCTTTCTTTTCGTCTTTTTAATTTTTATTATTTAACGTATTAGTCAGACATCTACGAAAAATCTAGACTTCTACGAAAAATCTAGACATCTATGAAAAATCTAAATTTGAGTACAGCATGCAGTTATGTATCTACATGTAAACGTGTACCCTCTATCTGGTACAATACTCAGATTACTCATAAATACCACAAAATCAATTATAATGTAGAAAAACTTGTAGTCAATTAAACAAGATGTTGATGATTTCTTGGTCACTAGTAGTATATTTTAAAATGTCATACTAATGTGCCTGACCGTTATGCCTCCCGTTGTTATAGCATATAAATTGTAAAGTACAGACATGTTTAAATAACATTTGGTTTATGACGAGCATTTGAATATTGCTTTCCTCATTATCTCAAAACTTAGTATTTGGAGACGTCTGACTAATCAACTGGACGATCGATATGTAGATGAATTTTTTTACAATAATTATTACAGGTTTATTCAATTCAATTCAATTTATTTATTCCCTCAAAAACATTACAAAATTAAACATTTGAATGTGTTTTTAAAATACAATTTGAACAACACTAATAGCCCGCGCACACAGAGAGCGGTCAGAGTTCTGCGTTCTAGTGATCGTTGACCGCTCAAGAGTTCCAACGCACACAAGCAGCGTTCAAATTCTCGCGTTCTAGTTTCGTTTGGGTCTTTGCACATGAAAGTTCACGTCACTAGAAAGTTCAACATCCGATGAAGAATTATTGCTCTTGTGGAGCTTAGCAGCTTTTAAAAGGAAAAGGAAGTATTGGTTGCACCCAATCGACACAACGCGAGAAGAACAAGGCGAATTTAGTATTATTTTTCAGGATTTACTTAAAGATGAACAACGATTCTATATTTAAGTATTTAATAGTTTTAATGAATTGTATAGTATCATAAAACCTGATATCTGGAGGAACTGTGTTTTATCAAAAGAAAAGCTGGCTGTATTCCTATGTATTTATTTATTAAGGATAAGAAAAGATAGTATTTAGAAATAATAATAAAATATACGAAAGGTTCATTTGTTAATCGAATTACGTAACGAATACGATATGTTTTCGTGATATTCTGTCGGCGTTCAGGCGTTCCCTGTCTCGGCGGGAAAAGAACTCTTAGAACGCGACGGTCCGCTTTGACCGCCGCGGTCTGACAGCCCGCTGTGTGCGTTGTTGTTATAGACTCGGTAAATTCTAATGAACGCGGAACTCGGAACTCCTGACCGCACTCTGTGTGCGCGGGCTATAAAACATTATACATAAATGGTACTCTACAAATTATACAAGCATTAATAGAGCTTGCCTTTTAAAAACTGACGCTAAATATGTCAATATCCGAATTAATTCTGTTCAACAGAAAGATTGCTCTGATGTTTACTATGTACTATAAAGAAAACAGTCATACCTAATAGCTTTTCCTCACCTTAAAGAGACAAGGCTCTTATGTTTGGTGAGGGAATTATATTATTATGTACCTTGTAAATATAATTATATACCTTGTATTTGCACTCAGCGTTTTGTTCCACTGAATTAAACAATTTTATTATTATTATTATTTATGTCTATGGTTTTCAGGTACACTAAGATGAATGGAGAATCACAGTTGGGTCAGGGACTCTGCTATACTCTGGACAACAAACTGGATTACGATGATAACTGGGAACCTTGTGCTGGGAGACCTATTAGCAAGTATGTGCTCCTTTTTATATTTTATAGCTAAAAAAATTATTTAATTTTCTCTGAAAGTGGGGTAGGCTCTTTATTTAAAATATTTTTTTTTTGATTTTAAAATCTGTCATTTTATCATTTTGAGAGATTTAAATGGAGGGAAACAAGAAATTATGTTCCGAGCCAAGGTTCGTAGAAAAAGCGTTTAACAAGGTTAGCTCATCGAAGGAGTAGAGCAGTAATTGGCTAAAAATTTGTGACGTAGCTTGCAGTCCATGTTCCACTGGGAAATTTGAACTGCAAAACAAGTGCCGGTCTTTTACTTCAAGCTATGTCACGCGTTTGAAATTTCGAAAGCGGCCCGATCAATGACATATAAATAGACTCGCCATAGTCTCACATACTCACAATATATGTAATGTGGAAAGCAAGCAACACTCTTTTGTTTTCAGCGGTTTTCAGTATAATTTCTAAATTCAAAACTTTATTCCTGTGTGATAAAGATAGACAATCAAAGAATGTACGTGTGTGAATGTCATAGAAATATGGTAGGGCGGCTTATTAATTTCTTCGCCGAATACTGCTTTCACATCACGGGTGTGACCTATGGGTGTGACTGAGATAACAAGATACTCTCACTCGGTTACACAATGGACAGGGAAGGGTAAAGAATACAATGACGTATTATTATAAAATTAATTGTAATAATTATAATAATTGATAATAATAAGTAATTTGCTTGTACTTACAAATGAAGTGTTATTCCTTCGCCTTTACGACTATTTGCCGTGTAATTGAAGCATTTTCTCATCACACAGGAGGACATTTTGGCGCTTTGCAATGCAATTTACTTACTGGTAAGACACGACCTCACTCGACGCGTAGCAGTTTAGTACTAAAGTACTAGAAATAGAGACAGCTACAATCGTCTTGTGTTTGGCTTCCCACTTTGAGATTTCTACCCCGCGTCCAGTATTAATGTCATTGGGCCCGATGAGTTTTTTTCTCGAAAAAGACCTTGGTACCATGCGTCGATGATGATGTTTGATGATAGTTAGTCGATGTTTCCAAGAGCTCCAGAAGGTTGAAGAAATGTTTTGAGTACTTGATTTTGAGGATAATGAAATGGAAAGGAAGAGAAATATTTAAATTACCTAAATCTACTTCAGCAGTGTCAAATGTGTTACAAATTATTTATTCAATGGCCTCTACGGTCAAGGAGTAGGGCTCTCTCAATCTCGGCGTACGCAAGTAAATTTTATTTGATTGAATTGAGTTATTTCACAATTTAATCACTATTTGCGGCACATTCCGGAGTGGAAGATACTCTCAGTATCCAAATTGAAATATCGCTTGAAGTGACTTTAGCACGTTTGATGATCAGATCTGAATAGTCAGGAACTTTCCTACCCGTCTCCTTCCCCTCCCCACTACCCTCAGTCTCACAAAATACTCCAATTAGGGATGCCATAGTCTCACTGGCTCCAGGCGGTTGGGAGCAGTTGGCACTCTTGTGCGGTATTCACATAAAAAAAAGTTATTTGTTATAAAGATTAAATAAATATATTATATATCAACTTCTATTTTCACATAATAATATCGCCTGTCCTAAGTAAAAAGGGCGTATGTGACAAATTAAAAAAAAAAACAATGAATGAATTTTGTTGAAAACATACTTACCCGTCAGGTCATTACCAACCCAACATCGTAAATCTTGAGGTTCTGCCGGATGTTGTGATTTTTCCTGATGTGAAAAAAAAATCTTGCGATTTAATACATATCAATTAATTAGGTAATGAAAAAAAAAATAATAAAAAATCTAATTCTTAGAAAAAAGATGTATATATTTGTTTTTTTTTTTCTAAAAATATTTTCCAATGATGAATTCTTGCAATTTTAGATTAGGCAATTTAATTTCAGGAATTTAAATGTCAATTTTTGATGATTGGTATTTCATGATTCTTTAAGCGTCATGTAAAATATTTTCCAATGATCTAACAAATTTAAAAATACAATGAAATGGACTTTATTATAATATCCAAATTGAAAGCTGCAGATAACTTCTTTACATATATTTGATTTTCGGTTTTATTTTCTTGAATGAATAAATGAATGCAAATCTCAGAAGTGGAAATGAACGCATTTCGACTCTCGATTTTTTCTCTTCGATTCTCGGCAGACAGACTTGTTGTCGATGACAATGTAATCTATCAACTCTTGGTGGCATTTATGCATGCGCATCCATTTTTCTGAAATTGGCTACTAGCCAGCCCAAGAGATGTCGCAACTAGGTGAAAATGGAAAAAAGTAGATATATTATTGTAAAAAACTTTGTTTTTTGTGGGTTGATTTAATTTTCTCCAGATTTTCATTAGATCTCTCACCCATCGCCAGTTATATTCTCTTTTTTATGTGACTGAAAAATCCCCCTTACAAATAAACGTGTTTTAAATTTTACACAACTGCTAAACAACCATTAATGTATCATAAATGTCAGGGAAGTATTTTCCTGACAAGTAGAAAATATTTATCACTAACATCCATTTTGACTTTGAGCAGTTTAACTGTGAAGAGAGGAAACCCGGAATGAAGCAATCCGAAGTACTCATAAACGGACCGGACCCCAGACGGACCAGGAAACTACTCAACTGGTAGGACTACTAACGGGACACTGCCATCTCAGGAGACACATGCAGCTATTGGGAGTGGAAAGCACCAATAGATGTAGAAAATGTGAAGAGGATGAAGAGACTCCAATTCACTTGTTGTGCCAATGTCCTGCCCTGGTGGGAACTAGGCTCAGATACCTGGGGAGACACATCGTGGAACCAGAAGACTTAGCCACGTATCCAATGACAACTCTGGTGAACTTCATTAAAGGGACTGGGTTATTGTTAAAGGATTGAAGTAAAAATGGGAGATAGTACAATAGGCCTATGGCCTAAGTACTCACGGGAATTAAAAAAAGGGACAAACTACACAAACAAGTCAAACTGAGCCCATATGATACTTCGCTTTATTTCTTCTACAAAAGGTACAGGAACATCTGTTCTCTAATAATACGTAAAGCCAAAGAATTATACTATCGTAACAGACTGATAACATCAAACTATGACCCTAAAAGCGTGTGGTCAATTTTGAGGGAAAGTTCATATTCACAGAAGAAAAAAGATGATACCATAAAAAATCTACTCATTGATGATAAAGAACTCCACTTTCACGACAATCCTACACGTATCCTCAATTACATTAACAAACACTACATAAATATTGGAGTTAGCCTAGCTGAAAATATCAAAATTACACAGCCTCTCCGAGATATTCAGGAGTCCCAAAACAATACATCTAACATCAACAATGATAATTTTAATAGACACTTCAAATTACGAAAAATTACACTAGACGATACCAACAAAATAATTCAATCACTAAAGAATAACAATACTATGGGACCTGATGGCATAGATTCTAAAACTATCATAACTTTAAGCCAACAACTACTTGAACCACTCACATATTTAATTAATCGTAGTTTAAAAGAAGGAATTTTTCCTAGCTTACTAAAAAAAGGCCTTATTATTCCAATTTTCAAATCAGGACAAAAAAATAATGTAAACAACTACAGTCCCATTATGCTACTAAATACCTTTTAAAAAATTCTGGAAAAAACTATTAAAAAACAGCTTCAACACTATCTGGAAACGAAACAAATACTGTTGTTGAACCAACATGGATTCAGGAAAAACAGGAGCATAGAACATGCAATAGCTACTGTAACAGACTTCATTACATATAATCTTGACGCTAAGAAAAAAGTTATTTCAATTTATTTAGACCTATGTAAAGCCTTCGACACAATCTCACACGAAAAACTTTTCAAGAAGTTAAAAAACATTGGTATTGATGGATTAGAATTCGACTTAATTAAAAGCTTCATGTCTGACCGAACTCAACAAGTTAAAATTGATAACAAGATAAGTGAACCACTTTTAATTACGTACGGAGTCCCACAGGGGAGTGTACTTGGCCCTTTATTATTCCTCATCTACATAAATGAACTGTGTAACATTGATATTGAAGGTAAAATCGTGACCTTCGCTGACGACACAGTTCTTCTCTGTCAAGCAGCCACATGGAAAAATGTATTCATAATAGCCGAAAAAAGTTTGTCAGTTGTTAAAAAATGGCTAAACAGTAATACTCTTACAGTTAATACAATCAAAACAAAATACATCACACATAGTATTACACATAGAGGTCAACCTCCATCAAACATAGACCTGTTTCTGCATGACTGTGAACAAACTTTATCCAATTGTCAATGCGAGTATATAGAAAGGGTCAAACAAACAAAGTACCTAGGGGTTATTATTGATGCACACTTATGCTGGACTGATCACATAAACTTCATCACAAATAAACTAAAACGAGTCATGCACCTAATGAATCCATTAAAAACATTTTCCCACTAACAATACTCAGATCCATATACTTCGCACTTTCTCAATCCATTGCCACCTTCGACCAAGTATACCCTAGACAAGCCCTCTCATAGTAAGAATCAGAATAAAATGACGCCAGTAACAGTAATTTCGCAATACAACTCTCCTTCCAATTCCGCCGTCTTGCATACGAGTTCCCGGCAATATACAACTGACCACCAAGTTATCCTATTGTGTAATTTGTCGAACTAATACATCAACAGTTGTTCACGGATTGGACTCGTGAACAATATCCACAAGTTGTGTTGCATGTAAGTGGTCTTCAAAGTGTGGGTCAAGAGACATTCATAAATTTAATTGGAAAAAAATATTTTTTTACTTTATAATGACAACCGATTTAATTTCGGAGGCCAGTATGGGTACCGCCACCTCGGGAACCATTTATTGGATAACCAACGCCTCTGCCATAGGTCACCCCAAGTGGTTTGCTATGTTTGGTGACTAAACAGGGGTGCCCAGTTAATGGAGTGATGTTTGTCCAGGTCTTGGCGGCGGATTCGTCTGATGGTCCGTAAGCTTAATGAGTTTAATAAAAAAATCCATTCATCGTTTGCTTGAAAATATTTACGAAAAATTCACCTTTTTACCGCCCACGCACCGTGGGCTGCCCAAGTTGGTTGCTCATCATTAACACAGTGATGAGCAACCAGCGGTCCGCAAGCAAATTTACTGCTTTCCGGACTGACTACAAAAAAAATATAAAAAAAATTGCTAAGAAAAAAAAAATGTTCAAAGGTTTCTATTCTGTTTTGCAAAAGGTATTAGCCAAAAACTATAATCTCTCTTCAAAGTATTGAATCAGCTACTCAAAACATTACGTTTTTTGCGTATAATAAATAAAAAATGACTGAAATTAGTGGTTATTTAAAACCCAGAAGTAAGCCCTCAAAAAGAAGAGGAAGGGGAGATACGTAAATGCGAATGTTAGAGGGAGCGCGCTTATCTTAAAAACGATAATATTTAAGCGAAAATTGTGAAAATGTTTAATAAAATATGTCTCGTTTGAAATAGAAAAAAAATCTGACGGAAAATTCTTTAAGGATTTAAAAATACAATGAATTACGAAATTTTTCATATACCTATATATATACCTATATATAACTAGTAAAATATCAAAAATGTAGTGTTTATAATAATTTTAGAGTATAGCTTACGATTTTCATCTATCGGGGGAATTTCATATAATTACCGTTTCAATGTTTAATGTATTGATATTATCCTCAAAAATAGCAAATATTTTTTATAAACTTAAAAACAAGTGTTCAAGAGAAAAATGTTATAAAACGGTAGAATTCGGAATGCCGTGGCTAAAAAAAATTACTTCTTCAAATTTTGCAAATTCACTTTGTGGCACCATTTTATTAATTAAATTATTAAAACACTTTGTTTTTACCACAATAATCTTTATTTAAAAAGTCGACATGTTTCGAGAACGATGTTCTCTTCATCAGGACATTATATGTACTAAAACTAAATTATCAAGCATAGAAAGACAGGCGTGGGTGGAAATGGAATTAGTTGGAGGGGGGGGGGAGAGGGGCGGAAAGAGGAGGAGTTTAGAAGATAGACAGGGGGGAGGGGGTTGCTTAGAAGATCATAGACATTGTAATTTTGTCTATGATCTTCTAAGCAACCCCCTCCCCCCTGTCTATCTTCTAAACTCCTCCTCTTTCCGCCCCTCTCCCCCCCCCCCCTCCAACTAATTCCATTTCCACCCACGCCTGTCTTTCTATGCTTGATAATTTAGTTTTAGTACATATAATGTCCTGATGAAGAGAACATCGTTCTCGAAACATGTCGACTTTTTAAATAAAGATTATTGTGGTAAAAACAAAGTGTTTTAATAATTTAATTAAAAAAAATTAGTTTAACATGCGACCTTAATTGAAGAATATTGCAACGGTCTTTTGTTGAGATCTGTGTTTAATGTATTTTAAAGGTTTCTAAAAATACTGGCTTGGGGAAGTGCTACAAATATAGCAATTGACCCAATTCAAAAGATACAAAAGGCGATAATTAAACTAATCCTGCAAGTGCCATTCTACACAGTGTTATACTTCCTGGGGCCAGGGTGATACTGAAGCCACGTTGGGCCCAGTGTTATACTTCTGGTCTCCAGAAATATAAGTCCCTCCCGGGGGGGGGGACAAGTGTTAAGCAGGCCCCCCGGGGGCCATATGCCTCGGCTTGGAAGGCTCAGCTCAGGGTAGTAGGGCTCCTCCGTGCTTGTCGATGGTTGACTCCAATGAAACAAGGTTTGGTCACAACTCAAATGTATTCAATAATGCAAGGGTGAACAGTACAGGCAACCAGGTAAGCAGTTTAAGGCCTAGCATATGAGAGAGAGAGAGGCACTAGAAATGCTACTGAATTTAGGCTCGGGAAGACTATAAGAGGGTTTAGAATCTCACGTGGCGTCGGACGGATGCAGGCAACTTCCCTACGAAGTGGAGAGGTCTGGAGCAAAGCTCACAGACCATATTCAGGAACTGGGCGGCTCGGCGGTGCGTGGGCGGCTTCTCGGCGTCATGGTGGGCGGATTCGGCCAGCTTACCGAACCGGTGGGCGATATCGGTGAATTACGCGGCTATCGGCAATGTAGGCGGATTAAAAGCCGGGCGCGTCTAGGGCGGCCATGGTATTAAGTAGGCGGCAGTGGTGAAATACTCGGCTCGTCGGCAACGTAGGCGGATTAAAAGCCGTGCGCGTCCAGGGCTGCCATGGTATTAAATAGGCGGCAGTGGTGATAATGCCATACTTGGATGGTAGGTGGAGACTTAATTACTCGCGTCGAAGTGTGGCGTACTGCCCTCGACAGTACGTAGTAGTACGTACGACCGCTCGCGCTGCTGTCTAGAATATGTCTGTCGCTTCGGCGATCGGCGGCCGGAGCTCCTTGCCCTTGATGAGCGAGACGGAAGACTCGAACGTGTGCCCTTATAAGGTAATGTCTTCTCCCATTGGATGAATTCCGAGCTGTGTGACCATATAAGGTAATGCTTCTCCTAGCCTGAGAGGGACAGCAATAAACATGCGAGGCTGAACATGTACTGTGCGCGTGACAACAGCTGCCCGCCGCTTGTATAGTCTGTTCGTAGGAATTATGGGCGACACATAACAACAGATTCAAGCAAAATATACAAAACATTAGAAGTCATGTCAATAAAACAACTTTATGCCAAATCTGCTCTGCTACACCTCCTTCAAAACCAACTCCATATTCCAATTCAAACAAAAACAATAATAAAAACAAGGTCCTTAATAAATGTAACCCTGAACATACCGATAACACACACCACACACGGACAAAGACATTTTCAGTATTACGCAACCAAACTTTTTAATTATAAGCCCATTACTCTGAAACAACTACTAACTGCACATACATATGCACACATTCACAAAGAACACATCACAGCCTGGATCTAAAATCAAGATATTCACTTTATACAAAATTTCTTAATCCCTAACCAAACATAACAAAAATATAAAAAAAGTAAAATAAATAAACATGTCTTTCAAGAATATACCTACTTTATAGATATATTTTTTCTTCTAAATAATCCATGTACAATAACCATTAAAATGTAAAAAAAAAAGAAAAAAAAAAAAACTTTCTACTACAACACATAAATACCTGTACTTGTCACACTGAATTATAAACACGTAAACACCTCAGCACAGATTCTCCTAGTGAGGTGTTCACGAAACATACAACATTATCATAGACATATGAATATTAATAGACCAGAACAGAAAGGTGAGGGGTAGAAACCAACTATAGCGGGACGAAGGGCAGGAAGACGGCTTTGGTGATATGTGATTCGTCAAAACTTAATCTGACAGTATATAGGCATCTCGCATTATAATATCACACTTTCGTTCTTAAAAGTAAACTCTGCTTTTGAATGAATATACCTTTTTACATGGGAGCGCGAATTGTTCGCCGCGTAATGAACACATTTGCGAAGTCCAAATATGCAAAGTAAGGTCGCCCATAAGGTCGAGTTCAATATTTTGTTGCTGTATTAAAAGTGAAGACACTTTTATGAATGTTTCATAATTTACTTACCCCAGTAAACAGGGACGGGCACACGTCATGTATCTCGAGTGTCAGTGTATGTTACCAAAATGATCACATTATGTGATCTGAATTGGCTTAAAATAGTGTAAAATAATGCTTGCCTATGGAATACAATACGACAATTTTGTTTATTCTCTTTTTCACTTCTATTTTTACACGTTTTCAAAACAAAAGCCACTATGTTTACCGTTTTATTTCGTAAAATGCACCGATGAGTGCTCGACGCTGACTTGCAGAAGAATGATGACGTCACATTTTTTAGATTAACGCGAAGCCATACACGATCCCAGCCGGTTCCAATGGAATGGTTCCAATGGGAGGGGGAAATAATACGCTTTTATCGCTTAGGGCAAGTCTACTAATATTCATATGTCTATGAACATTATCAACCAACAGTTTCACCTTCGCAAATCCACCTTACACCCAACATAATAAAATGTAATATTTTTAATAAAATATTAAAAATAAGGTAAAAACTGTAATATATAGAAATAAATAAATAGAACTAACTGTACACCGTCTCCGCAAGTATTAAAAAAAAATAAAAAATAAAAAAAACTGTGAAGAAAAAGTGTCAAAAAGTAATAATTCCTTAATTTCCAGAGAGCATCAAGAGTGGGGATTGTGTCAGGCCGGCACCAGTAGTTCTCTCCTGGAGGATGGTACCATGATCATCGGAAGTCCCGGCCCCTACACCTGGAGCGGAACACTGTTCGTGTTGGACACACAGGAGGACTTTCTCAAGAGGGACAAGATCCCTTATGTGGGACCCACCCTGAAAGACATCAGTCCTGTGGCCAAATACAGCTATTTAGGTATGCGTAATGTATTTATTGATAAGGTGATTATTTGCATAACTTCCGTAAGTATAGATCACTGGCCCTTTGTGCTATCTTCATTTTTGACAGTAGCTCAGTGCCTATTCGCAGGTTCACCATAGTTGTACGGTTGTCGTTAGACGCTTTTATAATTACCGTGACGGCATTTTTTTTTTTTTTTACATGAATACCTCACAAGAGTCCCAACTGCTCCCGTCTGAAGCCAGTGAGACTATTGGCATCCCCAATTGGGGTATGTTGTGAGGCTGAAGGTAGTGGGAAGTGGAAGGAGATAGGGAAGAGGAAGGTGGGGAAGTACCTGGCTATTCAGATCTGGTCACCAAACACGGCTAATGCCGTTTCAAGCAACGTTTCAATTCTGAATGGTGGTCTTACACCAGGGCGATACAGAGAGTATCTTCCACTCTGGAACGTGCCGCAAATATACTATTTATTATTTTAAATGAATAAATTGTGAAATAACACAAATTAATCAAATAAAATTTATTTGCCACGCCGGGATTCGATCCCGCGACCTTCGGTGCGCGAGTCAAGCGTCTTACCGCTGCGCTACGCCGGCCGTCAATAAAAAAGGCCAAAAACATACGTCACTCAACATAATAATGTTTTCAAAAATATATATATAAGATACACAATGTACGTAGATCTGCTTTTTCCAAAGGAAAAAAGTCATCATTTTCTTGCATCTCTCTCACACACCGCCCCGTAACGTCTCCGAAGACTACTACAATACTACTAGTCGTGATGATAATTTTGAAAGTATGGAACATAGTAATAACGATAATATTGAAGTGTGAGTGAATTCCAAAAATTCAAAAAACTCAAATGTCAATGCGCCAATGGTTTTGCTTTTGTTCTTATATGTACATGTAATGCTGCAACTCTTTCTTACACACTAAATAACAACAGTTGAAAATGAGACAAAAGGTGAACCTATGTCTGCACCCCCCCAAAGGAAACATACAATCATTATAATACATCTCTCTCACACGTATAAAGAAAATGAAACCCAATTCCCGTCGCCATAATAAGATATATCTGTTTCCTCCAAAAGTAGTACTTTCGAAGAAACAGACACACATATTTTGCGTATCTCATCTGTCTCACCATTATTTAATGTTTAAGAAAGATCTGCAGCATTATAACGATAAAGAATGTATGTTTGTTGCCTTCACGGTACCGTAACCTTGAATCATCAGGGTGATTATAAAAGCGTATATTGAATGTTTGGCGTCTTCTGGTTCCGCAACGAATCTGAGTATTAGGCGGGGACGATGGCACCACGGATGAATTTGTGTTTTTTTGTCCTCTGTACATTTCCTATATCTATTGGTGTTTTCCACCCATTTACTGTAAAAACTTAACCTGAACCATGAAGTTGTATCATAGAAGTCACTGAAAACCTATCCAAAACATAGTCCCCCTCAGCACAGGATCACCTAATGAGAAGAACTAAGAAAATAACCTACATCTCTGTTATATTTCATATGTATCTTCTAAAAATGTAAAAATTATGATACATATATAGAAATTAAGTAATATATATATTTTTTAAATTGCTTGTGTCTCCTGAGGCAGCGATGACCTATTAATGGTTATTTTACTAGCTCCCTCAGTGAGTTTCTTCCCAAGTACATATTTCCTGGTTTGTTACCATAATATGTGAATTGGAGTTTCTTCACTCTCTTCGCATATCATACAGCTAATCATATTTTCCATTCACAACAGTTGCACGAGTCTCTTATCCTCTTAAATGCCAACGCCTCGGGCCTATTCTATCAGTAGTCAGAAGGTCAAAATATTTCCGCATTGCAATAAAATTAAAATAAATGGAATATTTCTGAAAACATCCGAAAACTAATAACTGTTTTTGAACAGTGATAAAATACGTATAATTAGAAATAAACATATAATTTTTGAAATGTTAAAATTTCAGATGCAAACATAATTTTTTTTTAAATATAGCTCACCCAAAGGTATTGAAATACAAGAGATATGCCATGATGGCCGCCTGTCCGTCGGCGGACTACCGTCTAATGGGAATAGTTTGAATACGGAAAGAATTCGTTCATTTGGTTGATTTTTTTAAGGTGTGCAGAAGTATTGGTTAACAATATCGGTGATGCCAGGAAACACAATTTCACCAAGTAAAAACTGTGGATAGCACATCTCTTATATTTCAATTTCTTTGAGCTCACCTTACGTTTTTTCTAACTCAAATAAAATGTCTTGGCTTTAGCCATCAATATTGAATTTTACAACCCAATTGTCAACCCCGCCACCTCGGAACAGGCTCAGCCTAGTGAGGTGGTATATACCAAAAAATAAAAAAATAAAATGTACATTGTATTTTGTATATATGTTATGTAATATCTTGGTTAATAAATAATAAAAATAAAAAAATAAAAAATTTATGATTTTTTGTAATAAAATAAAATTTGTAAAAATTCAGGTATGGCAGTGACGGGTGGCAAGTACTTCGGGCCCAACTATTCATACGCTGCGGGGGCCCCCCGAGCCGTTGGCACCGGACAGGTGATCATCTTCAGCAAAAACATACGCCCCCCGTCTAACCCCATCAACGTGTCCCTCATCATCAGCGGAGAGCAATTCGCCTCCAACTTCGGCTACGAACTGACCACTGCTGATTTGAATGGCGATGGGTAAGATTATACAAACTTTCATAATCCATTGTAAAATGTTATATTACTTTTAATTTTTCTGTCTGAATATGCCTCAGGTGATTTATTTATTTATTCACGTTAAGTAGTTTTTCTTTTTCATTTAATTATTACAACATTATGATGGCATTAGGTTTCTATGATTAAGGTCAAAAGTAACGTACGTTATGATCTACGCATTCACAGATGGCGCCAATAAAATTATTTTAGGTTTTTAATGTTTTTTGCACATTATGCTTTAAAATATTAAGGTGAATTAATTGTTTGCGCCCGAACATATTTAATATTAATATAAATAAATAGTTTTGTCCATAAACAAACCCAAATCTTTCAAGAAAGGCTGAAAAATACAATATTGGATTGAGTCACCGATACAAAATTGAATTTTTCAGCCTTTCTTGAAAGATTTGGGTTTGTTTATGGACAAAACTATTTATTTATAATCTAATTAAATATGTACAGGCGCGAACAATTAATTTACCTTAAAACATAAGATCTATTCACTAAGCATTAATTGTTCTGTCAGTTGATTCTGTTGTACGTTAGGAACTCAATTGAGTGTTTTATCCACCGATATATCGACAATCTCATATTACCTATTTATTATTTATTCCTTTTACAGAAAACCCGATCTCATCATAAGTGCCCCTTTCTACTTTGGTCGTGATTCTGGTGGAGCTGTCTACGTTTACATCAACCAAAACAACGGATTTGATTCCGGTGTCAGCCTAAAATTGACAGGAAAACCCGAATCTCGCTTTGGCTTTGCTCTGGCCAATGCCGGAGATTTGAACAAAGACGGATGTGACGATCTCGCCATCGGAAGTCCCTACGAAGGATCTGGCGTAGTTTATATTTATCTGGGAAACAGACAGAACGGCTTGGATTCGGAGCCCAAGCAGATTATCACGGCGGAGATGCTACCTAAACCTTTGAAGACATTTGGATATTCCCTGTCAGGAGGAACAGATCTGGATGGTAATGGATACCCTGACCTCCTGGTGGGAGCTTACGAACAGGTATCATCGTCTTCTTATTCTTTACAGTTAGTTAACCCAATAGTGGGGTATAGATTTAAAAAGCATTGTTCTGATATAAGACCACCATTCAAAATTGAAAAGTTGCTTGAAATAACAATAACTGTATTTAGCGACCAGTTCAGGAAGAGCCAGGTACTTTTTAACCTTCCTATTCCCATCTTCTTCCCCTCTTCACTTCTTTCATCCTCACAACCGCATTTAGGTTTGACACGACACTAGCTTTGAATAGTTGGGAGCAGCAGATTAGGACTCTTGTGCGTTATTAACATTTAAAAAAAGTTGCTGCGTATCCACCCTTTCTGTCCCTTCAATATTTTCTCTGTTTTGGAGCATGGCTTGCAATTCCAACCTTCCTTTTTCTGGTGACCTCTTTTTAGTCATTTAACCGCGGTTTAAATTATTTTTTTCGCAGAATGTATAGGATCAATATTTTTTAAAACATAATAAAAAATTTAAAATATCAAGATTTCTGACCTTATTTGCTGAGCCGTGGTCGGATTAAAAATATATCTTTCCTACCTGTTCCAAGAGTGGATAAATATATTTTCTTAAAATTTCAAATATTCTGAGGATATTATATTTTATTTATATTATTTTTATTGCAGGACAGTATAGCTCTTTTGCGAGGCCGTCCCATCATCGATATAAAGACATTTGTGCGCAACAACATCACGCTGAAGAACATCGACCCCTCGAAGCACGGCTGTGAGAAGGACCCTGAGTCTTCCAACACCTGCTTCTCCTTTGAGACCTGTTGCACCATCGAGACCCTGGTCAAGCCTTCATCCGTGGAGAATCTCACCCTCAACTATGTCATCGAAGCTGAGACCTTTGCAGGCGGGAAGAAGTTCTCTCGAGTCTACTTCGGGGGAACGCCCGGCAATAAGACGATGCACATCATCAGAAGAAACATTCAAGTTACCAACAACAGAGTGCATTGCCAGGAACATACTGTCTACGTGCAGGAAAATGCAAGAGATATTCAGACGCCAATCAAAGTAAGATATCTTTTTAATAGATTTAACACAAGTGTTTTCTCTTTTTTTTTTACATGAGCTCCACACAGGAGGCCTTGAAGAGAATAATTTCCCTCAGGGTCTATGTCATCTTTGGGGATGCTGTGTGGAGGGTTTTTTTTAGGAAGAAGGAGCGGAGAGTTCTGGGAAGGAAAAGGGTTTAAGGGGTGGGCAGGAATCTGGGGTTCAGTGTGTCCTGGTCATCCGCCTTCAAGACCTAGACAAACCTCACTCATGAAGCCGGGCACCCCTGCTAAATCACCAAACATAGCGAACCACTTGGGATGACCTATGGCAGAGGTGTCGGTTATCCAATAAAGGTTCCCGGGGCGGCAGTACCCATACACGCCTCCCAAATTGTAAATTTTCATTGAACGCTTTTCTCGTGACGGAAAAAAAGGCAATAAACATATGTTCGTTATCACTATAATGCTGCAGCTCTTTCAAAAGATGAGATAAACAATGTACTTAGGTTTGTTTCCTCTAAATGAAAAAAACCATAATTTTCTTGCATCTCTCTCACACACCGCACCGTGACGTTTCCGTAGACCACTAAAATACTACTATCCGTGACGATAATTTTGAAAGTATAGAATATAGTTACAAGGATAATATTGAAATGTGAGTGAATTCTAAAAATTAAAAAACGTCAAATGTCGATGCTCTGATAGTTTTGCTTTCGTTCTTACATATAATGCCACTGCTCTTTCTTACAACTAAAGAAGAACAGTCGAAAATGAGACAAACAGTGAACGTAAGTTTGCAGCCCCCCAAAGGAAAAATACAACAATTATCATACATCTCCCTTCCACTTTTAAAGAAAATGAAATGCAAGGAAAAAATAGTACTTTGAAGGAAACAGTCACACGTATTTTGTGTGTCACACCATTATTTAATGTGTAAGAAAGAGCTGCAGCATTATAGCGATAAGGAACGTATGTATAAAGCCTTTTTTTAGCCGTCACGGTACCATAACCGTGAATCATCACGGTAATTATGAAAGTGCTCGTTCTTGGAAATGTATATTTTTTTAAGGTGTGTACGAATACAAACGAGTCCTCTCTAAAATGATTTGCCTATACTTGGGTATCTCAAAAACTGATGAATCTATGTCACATTTGGAATTGATTTTGTGGTAAGCGTTTTTCGATTTGAGCTTTCATTTTCGAATAAATTAAGTCTGAAGAAAACAATTAGAAGCTACGGAAATACTGTTAGCAGTTTATTGTATTTTGAAATGTGTCAAAGCATAGATCCGGCTCCAATAGGTTTTAGCTCTAAAATTTTAGAAGGAAATACAAAAACAAAACTTTCCTCAGTTTCCCGCTTGTACCTACCACTAGTTTCATTGTTTATTATTAGACATCGGATTATATGCATTTGCATATTTGCATATGCAAATGCATATAACTCTCTAATTACGGCGTTAATGCATATTTTAGCCTTTTTTTCCCAATCGTGCATATTTAGCGTTTGAAGACGCATCCATTATACAGAATATCGCCCTCATCTCAACACATTTCCACAAGTTACCAGATACCATAGAGAAATTGGAAACAAAAAACCTTCCTCTATTTAAATCAATATAAATACTGGAAACAATGATTGAACTCGCCAACGCTCTTCCCAATTCAATATCAGAAAAGATTTGTGAAAAGTTATACGCTATTTTGTTTAAAAATCCGAATCTTGAAGACATGAAGAACATTAATGCCTACATCAACGGCACAGGTCATACATACCCTGCATAAACAGGAATGCATCTCTAGAAATGGCGCCAATTTTTTAAAATTTTGTCGGATGACGTCAGTTGACGTAGAGAAGTCGTTTTCGGCGTTTTGGGTGACAAACATCAAAAATTTTTGCTCGAAAATTTGGAAAAAATATTTAATTGTCACAAAAACTATGCATACTTTTAAGAATATTTCGCTGTTTTTGTATCGTCTTTAATTAAAATATATAAAAATAAAAATGGTTTTTTGATTTTGCATTGTGCATATTTTAGGCATATCAAGAGTTTTTAGTGCATATTTCGGCCTTTTTTAGTGCATATTTGCATGCATATTTTGGCACTTTGTTAGTGCATATAATCCAATGTCTATTTATTATATTTCATTTAGATCCTCTACGCCAGGGTTTCCCAAACTTTTTTTGCAATGGAACACTTTGCGAACCAATGAATTTTAACGGAACACTTGGCTTATTTTTTAGGTTTGTAATTCCTAAAGTAAATATCATAAAAAAATTATTAAACACATTACTTATTTATTAAATAAACAAAAAAGGAAATAAATAAAGCACCTAATGACTTTGACGTTTTTGAGTCCGTGAATTGCACTATCTTCTTTAGATCAGGCAGAATATTATTAAGTTGAATTCTAATGTCGGGTTTGGCGTCGAACCCATTCCTGTACTTTGACTTTGTTGCAGGCATAATAAGAAAATCCCGCTTCGCTTAAATAGGTTGTAGAAAACGAAGTAAAACAATAATAGCTTGTTTTGATGAATTGGGGTACTCTTCTGACAAACTCGCCCAGAAATCATTTAAAAGCTGATCTTTGTATTTTGTTTCAAGTTAAGAGTCACTTTGAAAATCAATTAGAATTTCAAACTCACTTTCGCTTAAACCTGATTTAGCTGTCACGGAAAATGGAATCCGAACCTAGGAATCGTCCTTACTAGTTTTCGAAAAAAACAAAAGAATTATTTTCAAGTTATGCAGGTGTTCTTAAAATTCTTTGGAAACCTCTTCATCTACTTTAAAATTCAATTCATCCAAACATTCATGTAAGGCAGGAAATCAATCAAATGATTAGATTGAACTGATGAAATTTTCACCTTTTCACCAACATATACGGCACCATGCGCGTTTATAGTTCAACTAATTGCTAACAAGGATGCAGTAAGACCAGTGGCGGCTCTCCCCTTAGGACAATGGGTGTTTGACCCCCCAAAATTATAAGATATAATAATACATTTTTACGGATAAAACTGCTCAAAGCATCGAATTGTTTATTTGAAATGAATCGCGAAATAACGGCAGGCTAGCGGCGACATAGACGAGCAGTGACATCTATTGCAAAAAATGGAAGCTCCCATTCACACAGTATTCCCTGGGTCAATTTTGCCAATGCCCGATCTTCTCTCTCTATGCGCGCCATACAACAAATGAGATGGCACTATGTTCTTCGCCTGGAGTTGATATTCTCCCGCATAGGTAGTAAAGAAATCCTATTAACGCTTGGGTTATGTCCGTGAGGGAGACACCATTATGAATGTTATGTGTTGTTGAAAGAGATGGTGATATAAACATAGGTCGGTTTTGCTTTTTGCACGTATGTCTCGCATGAAACAATGGTTGTTTTTATATTGAACAGTTCGGGAGAGATTTGAAATAATTATTCACATTGTTATTGATGTAATTTGCGACATTTCAATTTTAATTTGGTAGTACATTGGGAAGTAGATCTTTTCAAAGATTATTTATTATATTATTATGATCAATTTTCAACAGACATGGAAAACAGCTTGATTTAAAACAATTTTTGTTTTATTTTTTTTTATATAGGTATTAGGTACCGGTGCCTATTATTTCTATTAGCATAAGTTAACAATAATAATCTAAACGAAAATATGAAAGAGAACAAGACACATAAAAACAAAAACATTATAAAATAATAAATTATAAAAAGAAAGTTTTTCTTATAAACATTGAATATTATTTCTAATCTAATTTTGTTTTTAAATTTTGGATACTTAGGTACTATTGGTGTGCACTACTATATGGAAAAGTGCCCTCTTTAAAATGATGTGCCTTCAAGTACATGTATTATGTAGCGACTTTGCAATTTATAAATAATACCTATGTAATTTGAGTTGCGGATTCATGACCCTACCTCTCTTTAAATTGATTGATAATAATGTATCGGCATTTTTCTCAATATCAAATAAAGATTAATCACTTTTTTTTTCAAATGACCTTCCACAGCTGGAGCCCTAGAGCCGCCTCTGAGTAAGACTAATTGATTTTTACATTATTTTACTTTCAGGTAAAGTTAATTTCTAAAAAAATATGGTTGGGTTCCTTGGGAATAGAAATTTCGTGAAACACATGCTGATCTGTTACCCGGTGTTATTATTTCCACATCGTAGAGATGTTTATATTATTGACTCTTATCACAGTATTATAAAGCATACTTAGAAATATAGAAATATCTTAGAAACTGATTGATCGTTTCGTAAGATTTGTAAAATAAAATATTGTAAAATTAAAACTGAATAAACATATTAAAAAAAAAAAAAAATTCAGAGATTTTTTTAGTATGTAAAACGAAGATTTACTGCAATAATATCATATACGGCTCTTTCAACTTCTATAAAGCTTAGTCTCTGTACCTGGAAGGCTCTAGTGCCTAACTTAAGAACCATTGTGAAATATATATAAAAATAATAATTTCTTGTGAATAATATCAGAAGTGTTGAAATATGAACATTATATTAAAAGAAATTCGAAAAATTAAACAAACGGTCGCGGAACCCCTATTCAGATTCGGCGGAACCCTGGTGTTCCACGGAACACAGTTTGGGAAACCCTGCTCTACGCTAATATCATGGGTTTTTGAGAAATGATGTACATATATTGCGTTTCAACATTAAAAACTAAATTGTTAACATTAAATTCACACTAACAGCAATTGCTAAAAAGGAAAATAGATTTTAGATTGTCAATAAATCATTTACATTTTGTATTCGGGTTTTTCCATTAAATGTTTACCTTTGCACGGAGCTCCCCTGAAATAAGTGCGCCGAAAAATACAAACAATCTTATTAATATGTTAACACTTCGACAAGGATTATTACAACAAGTAGAATCTTAAGCTAATGAGACTTTAGTTTATTGTGCAAAAATTGAGAAGTCATATTGTCGGTTGCATTGCAGTTCCATGTGAACTACACCCTGGTGCAGAGTGAGCCCAAGTGGTCGGAGAGGGGCCCCCTGCCCTCGCTGGAAGCCCTGCCGGTGCTGAACGCCACCCAGGCCACCCGTCAGTTTGAGGCCACTCTACTGCGGGATTGCGGGGCGGATGATATCTGCGAAAGCGACATCGCTATCGGTGCGGCACTTGCTCTGCCAACAGGTAAGAAGATTCATTTTGTTTTTGAGATAGCAGATTACTTTTATGTAGAAAAAAGGAGTGACTCGAGTCTAGGCATGCGGCAGACTACTGAATTTGACAAACGAACACCAGAGAAATATCGAGCTTGATTTTATACTTTCACTAGTAAAAGTAACGTCTGATTATAATAGTTGTCGGATAATCGAGCGGCAGACTACTGAGAGAGTACTATAATAATTTAATGGTAGGAGAAATCGAGGAAACCCGAGAAAGATAACACAATCAAGTGAGCCAAATACTTGAGTCGGGACATATCAAGAGTTAGAATAACAGAATGGTGTGTATGAGACGGTTTATGAATATGTATGAGTGTGTGTGCCAAGACCGAGTTGTTTGGAGGTCCTTTCTCTCTTCCCACCCCTGCGGAGAAAAGGCATGGTGTTGGTTAGTTATGAATTTAATGAGCTCTTGTAGAGTTCAGCTATTTACATCGTGCTTTTTCCCACACGCGTACTGTGTGCACACGACAAAGCTTTGCCGAATGGTTCTTTCATTATTTGATTTGGCGTTGGAAGGAGTTCCGAGGTGTCGCATAAAAGTTAATAACAATAATAATTGAGTTCAATTGTTTTATTTCCAGATAACAAGGGTGAATATGTGCTGACCCTAGGGCAGGAGAACGAGGTGCACCTGGTGGTGACTGCCGACAACTTGGGGGAGTCTGCCTACGAGTCTCAACTGTTTGTGTTGCATCACAAGGGACTTAACTACATCGCATCTAATGTCACTGTAACTATCATTCATGTTTCTCACTATACTTTCAATCAATCAACGAGTTAGTCAATCAGTCAACAAATTGTTCCATAAATCAACCGATAAAACAGTTATTCTATCAACCAGCAGATTAACCAATCAACTTTCAATGTATCCAACCAATCAATCAATTTTTTCTTTAGTCATTTTCTCACTGCTTAGAATCGCAAGCCCCACTCCAATTTCCATTGTGTACAAGGCTCCTGCACTCGGACGGACTCCTACGTTCATATCTTCAATCAAACAATCAAAAAATAAAAATTTCCCATAATCAATGCAAAAATAATTCTTTACCTTATAATATGTGATTTATAAGTCTAAACATAAACTTTATTTCAAAGTTTGATGTATTTTTTAATTTGTAGTTCCGTATTATTGTTCTCTCAAGGACATTGGATTTCTTAATAATTTTGTACCTAATCAATTTCTTGTTTACTTTCAGGATAAACATATAATCTGCAATCTCTTCAACAAGACCCTGGTGGTGTGCTCCCTGGGTAACCCCTTCAAGAAGCAATTGCCCGAAGCTCACCCCATCACCCTCCGCTTCGACCCCAAACCTCTGGAGGACCATGAATTGTCTGTGGACTTTGTCATCTGGGCCAACTCCACATCCAAAGACGTGGAACCCAACAGAAAACTATTGAGAATCGAAGCTTTGGTTGTCAAAAATGCTGAACTTACAATAAAAGGGTACTTTTTACTAATAAATTTGAGTATGTATTGATTTGTGACCGAAGTTGAACACACTGATCAATGATTTTCAGTGACACTAAGTAACATTATATTATAATAAATGTTTTTCATATTTCAGTTCTGCCCGACCAGAGCAAGTATTTTACGGTGGAGCAGTCAAAGGAGAGACAGCAATGGAATACCTTGATGACATTGGCTCCCGAGTCTTGCATACTTATCAGGTACCTATTATTACCAAGCTAATTTCAGCAACAATATTATAACAGTTATAAAGAGACCTGCTTTCTTCATTTCTGACAAATGGCATTAAACTAGCGATCCTAGCTGGTACCTAGACAACAGTGGATACAACCACCAAGTGCATTTAAAAAAATATATTTAATACAGGACTCAAAGCTGTACCCTGTGGAATGCCAAAATCTGCTTGTGAATCAAGTTTTTGTTTTGCGTAGATATTCAACTTGGGTCCGTGGAGGGTGAACTCTGTGGAGGTGATATTGGAATGGCCGCACCAGGTGGCCAACAACAAGCCCCTCGGGAAGTGGCTGCTATATCTGGAGAGTGAACCTGTTGTTGATGGTAAGTCTTTACTTCTTTGCTTATCTAATTATAAAAAAGTACATATATAAATATAAATAATACAGTAATACCCGTGTTTCTGTATAGTGTGCCAAAACGGACGAACAAGTAAAAATGTGGTATCTAGAACAAGAAAACTAATTTCGTTCATTCCGTATGATTAAAACAATATATTGTCCTCTTTGTTTTTAAAGGAAGACATTTTCCGGGTTATGAACAACCTGATAATATTTAAAAATTTCCTATTTCCATCACAGTGAGCGAAATGTTGCTTGTGTTGTGATGCAGGACATAGTTAACCGACGAATTAAGCTGGGTTCAACCAGGCGTGATGCCAACTCAGCCATTGACTGGTCACATTTATTTTACAACATGGTATAATCGATTCGGGAGGGATTTTCAAAACTAACCTCTCATATGTAGAAAAGGTACAGAGGTTAGTTTTGTAAGTCAAGTTGAAACAAATTGAGCTAGGTCATTTTTCCTGTCCAGTTAATGTGTTAGCTTCAGAAGTCAATTAGATTCAGATTCATTTGAATCGAAAATAATTTTTGTTTTGAAATCAGTGTTGCCATGTAATGATTTTTTTTTTGAGTTATTGGCACTGTAGAAGGAAATAACAAATTAAATATTTATAATTGAACAGCCTGTTTATTTACATTGTTCCAGCAATCGGAGGCGGCAAGTGTCACCCGCCGAGCCGCGACATAAACCCCCTGGGACTGAAAGTGCGTCCAGGCGTGGACGAGCCCCCACTGGAGAACCTGCGCATGGAGCCCTTCCTGCTCAGCGGAGTCCCCGAGAGGGCAGAGGGCCCCGGCTTCTACAACAGGAGTGCCGAGCTGCGGAACAGGAGAGAGAGGAGGGACAGTGAGATGGTGGTGAAACCTGAAGCCTACACGGATAAGGATGGAATAAAACGCCAAGTTGTGAATATGGTAAGACATCTGAGGACTCCCTACGACATTTGAAAATCTCCTACTTAATAAGTGAAAAATGTTGCGTATGTCGTGATGGTGGACTTAGCCAGCCGAGGAATTGAGGACACAACGCCTGGGGGGAGCCAAACGCATTGCCAACTCAGCCACTGTCCGGTCAATCATTGAATCAAACACCCGAGTATAACAGAACGATATGGAAATGTGAAGCAAGGAGTGTGTGCCAAGATCGAGTTTTTTTGGTAGTTCATTCACTGTCTATCCCTGCGGTGAAAACATTTGCAACATTGGACGGAGTTTCAGGCAAAAGCGTTACACAGCAATGGTCGGTGACGGAGTTTCGGGAGAAAGCATTTTGTGCAAAAGCGCTTTGTACTAATGTTTTGGGCGAAAGCTTTTCGTGATAATGGTTTACGATGGGTATAGCAGTTTATTAACCTTTTAAAGACTATATCGTTAAAAAATTTGCATTACGTGGACTAGTATTTCAAATTCTCACACATATGCGTCATGTATAGATGACACTCGTCCTCTAGGCACGCGATTGGTTGGCATGTATACATGGCACTCGTCTAACAAGGGTTAAAGTGTTGCGGGAGCTTTTTTAAACGTTTCGTACGAAATTCTCAAACAAATTGTGCTCTATTGGAATCATTTCGCGCTTATTGCAGCCATAGTTAAAAAAAAAAAAAAAAAAACAGTTATCACAGCACCGCAAAACTGTTTCAGAACTTTAACGGTTTCATGTTATTTTACTCACCTTTACTTTATATTTGTACATTAGATTAGTAACAATCAAACTCCCTACATTTTTGAGGTGTGAGCGCAAAACACTTCGTAAATTATGCATTTATACTACTCGATCCAAAATTCTTTTTAATTGCAACAAAAATATCAGGACTGAGTCATTTAGATACTCGCTTATACCTAGATTGCATGCAGTTGGCAATGCTTTCTCAGAAGTAGTAGATGTGTTCAACTGCACCGAATATAGTTATAAGAAGGCTATAATATCATACCTCAATCACAATAATCAATGTTAGGTAAAATAGTGTTCATCTGCACGGCGTCTATATCATACTCTACTATAGATTCCAAACTACGCACTTACTTCATTTATATTAACTATCAAGCAGACTAGTTAAGTGTTAGCTAATAAATGTATAATTTTTTTTTCAAAATTATTATTTTTTAAACAAAGTTATTATTGAATCTGTAACTGACAGCCCTGAAAAGCAGAACTAATTAGCAGTACCTGTATTCATTTCAAACTGCAGTCATTTCAAACTGAAGGTAACAATAATATCATGTACTACATTTTAGCCAATTCCTGGAATCCAACGATATGTTCAAATAGAATTAAATTATATTATACTTGATGTTAACAATTTTTCTAAGAAGTCACCTTTATTTACTTATTTTTATTCTGCATAAAATGAGTATTCTCTATACGAGCTCATATTCTTTTTTTTTTTGTTGTAATACATAATTGTATCCTATAACTAAATACTAGTTGTTATCACACGTATATATGTACTTGGTTTAATGTACATTCTTATTTTGTTATCATTATAATTACCCTCCTGTGTACCACTGTGTATCATGTATCACCGGATTGTAAAAGCCATTTTATGGCGTTGAAATAAATAAATTTATCTCAGATGAATACTGAAATTTGTAATTAAAATTTATATGACCCATGTGTGTATGACCTCTCTTTGTAGAACTGCCAGCAAGGGACAGCCAAGTGCATCAAGATCCGCTGCGTGATCTACAAGCTGTCAAGGAACCAGGAGGCCACCATACGCATCTACGGGCGCTTGTGGAACAGTACGCTGGTGGAGGACTACCCGCGTGTGGCGCACGTGTCCGTCGGAAGCCGCGCCACGCTCTCGCTGCCCACGCACTTCAATATACATCAGAACAACGTGGAGGATGACACCGTCACGGTAATATTGTGTTGACTATTGCACTACATATTAATATTATGCTGAACTAAAACCATTCCATAATCAGGCTGATAAGATCTGAATAATTGGGTACTTTCCATCCTTCCTATTTTCTAGTTCAACCTTCAGCTCTGGAACAGTTAAGCAACTTCTCTGTTTCTTCCGTTTTACAACAAGGGTCTCTTCAAGACTTAAATTCACTTCTGCATCTCTGCGAGCATGGGCCTGCAGCGTTGTAAGCTCTCTTTTTGTTTAAAATAAAACAATAACTTTGTAAACACCACTTTTATTTTTTATACTTTATGCCGACCGGGTTTTGCTACAAGAGTATTGTACTGCCCTGAAGAAGCTACTGAAGAAGTTATTGTTTTATTTTAAATTATAATGTCACATCACAAAGTATCTGCTTCATATGAAAAAAAAATCTCTTTTTTGTATTGTTTATGAGAAAGCGGGAAAGGTTCCAACGGAGTTATCGGCGGAGTGCCTACAGTATCCCCTAAGATGTGTGATGTTAAATTAATTTTTAATTGCAGGTAGAGACGATAGCCTACCCAGACTTGGTTACCGTCGAGCAAACTGAAATACCCCTCTGGGTGTACATCGTGTCGGCTATTCTCGGTCTCCTCCTTCTCATCATTGTCATCTTCTTCCTCTGGAAGTTCGGCTTCTTCAAGAGGAGAAGACCAGACAACACGCTCTCCGGGAACATCAAGAAGAACCACGAAGGCAGCCCGTTCCTCGGCAAGGCGCTGTAACAAAACACATTGAACACGCTATTTCGTTCACTGGAGGAATGATTAGTGTCAAAGTGTTTAATGTTGTCACTACTACAACTCCGCCTTCAGCTGAGGAACGTCTACTGATGCTGTTGCCGGTCCTAAGCCCGGATAAAGGAGGAAGGTCTAACAGCTTTACAAGTAAAACACTTTCTGTTCAACACCTACAAAAAACAATCCTTGGGCCATGGACAAATAAATAAACTGCCTCACCAACGAAATATCTTACGAATTTAGACAAAAGTTTTGTCACTACGAAATGAAAGTATTCTTTCCCACAATTAAATGACCAATGACATTTTAACAATAGCAGTCCCAATAATTGAGTATTTATTTATTTTTAAGTTCGGCGGTTCTCAATATTTCCTTATTAAATTATGCACATGTAAAAATACATAACAAAAATTTATTTCCACCAGTAAAATATATATATTGTCCAGTGATAGTTTTTTTTACAGTGTATTTAAACATACTTGTACCCTCGGTAATATCAGTGACAAACATTATGAGTTATTTTAAGTGACAATATGTGTTGTTATTTTTTATAAGCAAAAAGTGTGATTCACATAGTGAATACTTATATTGTACCCTAGTTATTTATCGCACAAAAAACTGCATTTACAGCTGAAACGGACAGATCAGTTTTGCAACCGCGTTTTTGTAAACCTAGTGTGACAATCGGATTTTAGAATTAAAGAAGTTATTATATTATGATAAAGTTTGTGTATTTAAGAAATATACAACTCGACTCTTTACACAATTTGCCCGAATTTTTTTAAAAATGGTTATGTAATTTAAAATTGTAAAACTTACATATTTTTTATATGTGGGGTTAAACATATCTTGTGATACTAGTATCATTAATTATTTAAGATGATTTTTTGATGCGTTCCACGACAAAACAGAACAGTGACGAATAGAACTTGACATGGAATGTGAAGATTAAGTTAAGGAAAAAAAATAACCTAACCTATTATTTTTATCTTAGGTTTCTTTCTGTTTTTCCACTGCTCTGTTTTATCGGGTTACTGTTTTGATGTATTTGTGAAATGTACGAGTATATTCAGTATATTTTGTGTTGAATGTTCACTAAAGATAACACAGAGAAATCAATACAGCAAACTTTTAACAATAATATAAATTATTGGCTTAAATTGCATTGATGACTGGTAACTTTTTTGTGTTGAATGTCTAAAATTAATTCAAATAATTTCTATCTTATAGAAATGTAGTTTCGGTTAGTTTTTAGAAGTTAGCGCTCCAGCATGAAAAAATCATTGGTCACCTCCGATGACACCAAAAAGGTGAAACAATTTTAAATAGTTGTCGGTTTGCATGCCAACCTTTTACAACTTTGTTTTTGACTTAGAAGTTGAAAATGTTATTTTGAATTTGGCAATTCTGTTGAAAGACTAGAATAAGCTTAGGCTGAACATTAAACGGTGCTTTGATTTATTAAAACTAACATTACTGATTTGATTACATTCAGTATTTTTGTATCCTTTTTTTATTACATACTTGAATAATTAAAATAATTCTGCAATCAGACAAATATTTTCTTTTTAGGCTTCTACAAAATTTGTAAATATTTCAATGCAAAACAATAATAATTTTTGTATTCAATCAACAATTTGAATAATCGACAAGTTTTGAAACTTTTGAAGTTGAAATTTTATAAACCTTATTTTTGTGTTTTCAAATTATATTTGAGGTATGTGTGTTGAAATTTGTAGCAAATGAATTAAGAATTTTATTCTATTATGTATTTATTTATAATATTGTATACAATTTATAGTTTTCTATATTTTTAATGTTTGTACTTAAGTATTATTTGCGGGGATATTTTATTTTTACCTAAGTAATTATTATATATTTGTAATAATTAAAACCAAATTAATTTTTAGTCTTAACAAATTGAAGTAAGTCTCCAATAGCCACAGAAAAATTTACGAAAATAAAAATGTGAGTAATCAGAGTATTACAATTTTAAAATAATTATTATCTTTGAATGCCATAGTAATGTAATGTGGCCAAAATATATGATTTATTAAATGTTATAAGTAATATATGTAAATCGAAATTTGCATCCCTTCGTGCCTTTATAGTCACTAGTCAAAATGTTGCACAATTTCATTCAAATTCATGTCTGAATGTTGCAAGATTCGTTATTCTAGATTTACAAATTAATAAACTGTAGAAAAAAGTAACGCATCTATTTATAAGGTATTCCCACAAAGATTTTTTACAATGGTGCCATATATGTCACAAATGCATTATTTAGATGTACATGGGGAAAAATCAGCAAAAATAAAGTAAAAGTTGAAACAAAAAATTGTTCTACACACTTTTTAATAGAAATAGCCAATTATATTCTCTCGTTGCTTTTTTAATGAAATCAAGAATCAAATAAGAAAAGCGTTGCTTTTTTGTGAGCTTTAAATGTCTTTTATAAAGAATCAAAAAATGTTGTTTAATTGTGTTTTATAAACAATTAAACTGATTAATGTGGCTGATACATATAGGTATATGATCCATCGGCCGTTATCCCAGTGAATGGATATCTCATATATGATTCATGAAGTTTAATAAAACATAAGTAGTACACGCCAATTTTTAATGCCGACCTGAACTTGATACGATCTATTCTCGCACAGGTATATGACTACCAATGACCGTAAGGGATAGATGTGTAAAACACATGTGCGACAGAGAAAGGCGTCGGCAGGGAGGTATGCCGCTTTTCTGACCTTAACCTCGCCCATTGCGACGATTTCTGTATCAGTCATGTCGATATTAAAGTTTGTCGTACATCATGTCAAAATGTGCCGCATGGTGGGATGGATTGCATTGTAAAGGTTTAATATAGTCCAAGTGTCATTCTGATAATTGAAATGCCTTACATTTATTTGGTCATAGGTAAGACAATATAAAATTTTAACTTTTTATTGAGCACTGAAATTAGTTGTGATGTCTGGTTATAAAAATGTAACAACAATTCCAGTGAAATGAATTGAGGAACCGAATGCTGCCCAGCACTGCCCATTCCTTGGTGGAATGAAGTTTTACAATTGTATTGATGTGTAATAAATGTTTAAATTTGTAAATAAATTTACTACGTATAAATATAAAAAATGTAAAAATGAATGTTTTCTTAATTTTTAGATACTCTCAGTATCACCACAACAAGAGCAACATGACATATTTCCCCAAAAGTTAAGCAACAGAACACCATTGAGAATCTTAAATCCTTTTATGTTATTTTGGTTTGTTGTGCACTCTCAAGGAAGGCGATCACACTCTGGTGATGGTGTAATTGAGCCACTTGGATGGGTCTCCTGCATTGCATATCTCTTGAAGCCAGGACGACCGGCAAGTATTCCTGTTTCTCCGCTGATATTTGCGGTACCTCTCCTCTCTCGGCACAATCAAACATCTCTTGCGCCAACTCCAGTACGGAGGTTACGGCCTGACTGCCTGAACATTGAAGCGCTGTGTGCCCGTTGCTCCTATTCGGGCTGTTGTAGATGGCGCCGTGCTCTAGCAAACATTTCACAATATCAATGGACCCCTTTGAGGCAGCCACATGCAAAGCAGAGACACCGCCAACTACAGTTTTAGCATTAATGAAATCGTCAAAAGCTCTAACTTTAAGCTTCTTCACAGTCTGCAATAAGACTCCAACGCTGTCCACACAACCTCGAGAGGCGGCAGTGTGCAATGCCGTGTTCCCTTTGACGGAAGCGGCGGTAGCATCAGCTCCACTCTTTAACAGCAACTTAACAATATCTGCATGTCCTCCACTTGCAGCGAAATGCAACGGTGTTCTTCCATCTGCATCTGCCGTATTCACATCTGATCCACTGCGAACCAAATTCTCCACCAGAGTAATGTCACCTTTGCTAGCGGCTTCAATTATATCCATTTCACATCTACTTTGAAGGCTGTTTATATCAATTTCTGGAAGAATTCCATTTGTTATAGATTTTTTAAACTGTTTAAATGTTGCATCCAATGCTAATATATTTGGGTGGTTGATTTGGGGATCCCGATGTTCTAGTCCTTCCCTGTAAAATGTGTGCGCATCAAATTGTCTTCCTTGGGAGAGGTATATGCTCGAAATATTGGTGCATGTGACAAGAGTATCAGCGTGGTTGGGCCCTAAGACATTCTTCTGAATTGCATAGACTTCCCGATAGATCTTCAGGGCCTCCGCACTTTTACACTGTGTATGGAGTATGTGCGCCAAATAACCTTGAGCTTGCAAACTTCTGCTGTCATTCAATCCGTAAAGGTTTATACTATCCTCGTGAACCTTTTTCAAAATGTTTGAAGCTTCCTCGAGCTTCCCTTGTTGTCTCAGTACAGAAGCTATGTTGGTTTGCACAGTCAAAGTTAAATTGTTGATCAAACCCAAAGTTTGTAATTTTTCTAAAACTTCATAATTCATTTTCAAAGCTTCGTCAAATTTTTTCAAATTATCCATACATTCTGCTGCATGTATTTTGGTTTGCAATGGAATCATGTGGTCCTCAGCCAGAGTGTCTTTTTGTTTAGTGATAACTTCCTTAAATACTTCTAAAGCCTCCTGGCTCCGTCCTAGCCGCATTAATGCTGCAGCAATCTGACTTCTCGTGCAAAGGGAAAGCCGGTGATTTGGCCCCAGGGTATCTCTCCTCTTACTATAAAGTTCTTCTAATAATGATAAAGCATCGAAAAACCTTGATTGACTGAATACTATTTGAGCTATCTCTTCTATAATTAGAAGGACACCGGGGTCATCACTTCCTAACAAATGTTCTCTTTCATTAAATAGTTCCTTTAAAATAGAGAAAGCTTCTGTGAATTTTTCGAGTTCCACCAAACCTTTCACCCTCCTCATTTTGAGAGAAAACTGATCTTGCAAAATATTATATAACTTGTCTACTTCAGGAAAGCTATTTTTAATAGCAACCTCTACAAGAGTGCTTCTTTGTGTATTCCGAGACTTGAGCACAGCTTTAATGATCCCGATATCTCCAATTTTGGCAATGTCTTCAATCACCATCGTATCACAACTTTCAGTTTTTTTGAAAAATTCTTGCACAAGTTTCAGTATATAAATAGTATGTTCCTGTGTTGCTAAATCAAAAGGTATTTTCCCATTTTTAGACTTAATATTGTACACTGCGCCATTTTGTAATAGAGATACAATAATACTCAAATGAGAGAATTCCGATGCAACATGGAGAGGAGTTTTTCCACCTTTTCCAACCGCATTAGGATTAGCTCTATTCTTCAGGAGAATATCACATATCTCCTGAAAACCTTTCCAAGAGGACAAAAATAGAAGTGAGGAATTATCTGCACTCTTTGCTTCTACCGATTTTCCAATCTCTTTGATTAGTTTTTCTGCCTTAGAGACAGCATTCTCATTTACAGCCTTAAAGAGTTGTCCTACAGATCCTAACAATTCTCTGGTGTCAGCATCGTTAGTTAAATCTAAAGGTGTGTTACCATCCTTATCAGTAGCATCGTACATTGCACCATTACTGAGTAAAGCAACCACAAGTTCCTTGTGCCCTTTCTCAGCGGCATAGTGGATAGGTAGCTTGCCCGCTACGTCGACTGCATTTACATCTGCGTGTTTATCTAACAGGTATTGAATCAGTGTCGAGTGTCCACCTTCCGCCGCCGTATGTAACAGTGTGGCACCACTATCACTGAGATCGCTAATACTCATCCCGCGCTCGAGAAAAAACTCTACAACTTTCAGATGACCTTCATGGGCCGCGATATGGATTGCTCTAGAACCACCAGAATTTGTATCATTTAGATCTGCTCCTTGGTCTAACAAGTAGTGCACTATGTTGAGATTTCCCACATTAGCCGCAATTTCCAGGAGCGAACATTTGAGACTGCTCCTTGCATTTATTTTAACATTGCAATGTTTAAAAAAGTATTTTAAATTATTCAACTGGTCATAAAGAATTGCTAGCTCTATCGGTGTACAGTTTTTTTTATCTATTACATCTGGTTTGGCTCCCGAACGAAGTAAAGATTCCACGATACCGGGATGGTCCAGGGTAGCTGCTAAATGCAGCGGAGAAGACAATCCATCAGGTGTTTGATTAGCATCAGCTCCGTTTTCTAACAAGACATCCACAAACTCCTTGTGACCACCTTTCACAGCCAATAATAAAGCCGTAGAATTGCATGGACCAGTTGAGCCAATCTGAACCCCTTTGTTTATCAGAGCTCGACCTATGTGCCAATAGCCCGAGACGGCTGCTGACTGCAAGTAAGAAAATCCTTCATTGTTAATATGAACGTCTATATCTTTGCGTTTAAGCAATGCTTCAACTATAAATCTATGTCCTGCCGAAACTGCTGCAGCCAGCGGTTTTCCTCCCCCTGCATTCACATTGGCTCCCTTGGCTAGCAATAAATCCAACAGGTTTTTATTGTTATTATGGGCTACGGAACATAATGCAGAATGTTGTTTCAAATTCATAGCGTTTATATCAGCACCATTATCTAATAATAGAATCACAATTGCTATGTGGTTTCCTGCTACTGCCAGATGTAAGGCGGAATCACCGTGCATATTTACAGCAAGGACATCTGCTTGTCCTGCAATCAATGCCTCCACAACGCTGCTATGTCCAAGAAAAGATGCTATATGTAAGGCTGTGTTGCTGTCCACACAAACCTCTTCAATATTTGCTCCCCACTTCAGTAAGAGTTGAACAGTTTTCTTGCAAGCTTTTTGGGCAGCCAAGTGTAATGGTGTGAAGTTCATTTTGTTTTTGGTATTTACAATTGAATCTTTTATTAATAAAGACTCTGAAACTGCCGCATGCCCTTCACCAGCACTCAGGTGCAGGGGAGTTGAACCATCATCATTAACAGCGCAGACATTAGCTCCGGCATCCAACAGGATGTCTACAGTTTCACGGTGACCCCCTTCTGCAGCCAGGTGTAATGGTGTCACCTGCTTTGCAGTTCTTGCATCAACGACGAATCCCCGTTTAAGTAATGATGTAATAATATCATTATGACTCAAACCAGCACTGATGTGTAAAGCTGAAAAACCATTTGCATCTTCACAGTCCAACTGAGCCCCAGCTTGTAATAGAAGTTCAACTATATCGTGGTTTCCGCTCCTCGCTGAAGAAAGCAGTGGAGTCAACCCTTCTTTATTAAAAGCATTTATATTAGGGTGATTTTCTAAAATAATCTGAACTATTCTTTTGTGTCCATTAGTTATGGCCGTATGCAAGGGAGTGTCACGGGAGTTCTTGCGGACTATATCAATGAAGGCTCCTTCCTTTAAAAGGATATTCACCACATCTTCGTGGTCATAAAGTACGGCAGAATGAAAAGGAGTAAATCCGCCGGCAGTTTGCAAGTTCACGTAGGCTCCATGTTTTATAAGATTTATAACAACTTCAGGATGACCATTAGCCGCTGCCATGTGCAAGGGGCGTATACCTTGAAGAGTCTTGGCATTGACATCAGCTGTGCTCTCCAGTAGATACTGCACCAGCTCTGTATATCCGTGTTCAGCAGCTACATGAAGAGGAGTTAGATCACTGCCATCATCAACAGTTGCTGCAGTATCAACTTCTAATAAAACTTTGACCGATTCCATGCAATTGTTTGCTAACGCGTAATTTAATGAAGTAAACCATTGACCATCTTTAATGCTAGCGTTTGCTCCGAGAGACAATAACATTACAACAGAATCCTTGTGATTGTTCAGAGCTGCCAAGTGCAGAGGAGTCTTCCCAGTAGTATCGGGTTGATCAATTAAAACACTTATCTCTTCCACAAGATATTGCACAATGGCATCTCTTCCAAAAGCTGCTGCTATGTGCAAAGGAGTCTGCCCATTTATGTCCCTCGAATCTGGGCTTACGTGGTTTTCAATTAACATTTGAACCATTTCAACACTGGTTCCCTTGGCAGCGGCGTGCAACGTAGTGGAACAATCGATTAAACTTCTGGAATATAAGTCCGCCCCTTCTCGGAGACATGTTTTCAAACTCTCGAGGTTACCTTCAACCAAAGCTTTGCGCATTTCTTCCTGTTTGTTAATAACCTGTAAGTTCCGGTCAAATTTCTGTTCCAGTTGTTTAATATTGGGAGTTAATATTTTTCCCATTTTGCCATTGTTTATAATCAGAATTTCTTCAGTGTCAGGTTCTGTAAGTACCATGGTGTTCAAGATAACAGCAGAGAAAGAATCGCTGGAGAAAATATTGTCAACCAACGCATTGCCGTGAGCTAGGTAGTTTCTCAAGACTCTTCCACTCAAAAGAGGCACATTATCGTCAAGATAAAGCCAATTATTAGAGAGACACTTGGTCCTTTCTTCCAACAGAGACATGGTATCCAGCATGAGAGCTTCGATCTTCAGTTTGTTACGATTAGTCTTTTGGACTAATGGAAGTAGATTGCAAGATGCTTGGTATGATCTGCCTGTTCCCATAACATCTCCAAGTTCATATAAATGTAGGGTTATGCTTTTATCCAAAACATCATCTTTGAAAATGTTATCAGCTAGCACCTCTTCTTTCAACTTATTTCCTTTAACGGTGTCTTTATCATGATGTGTGTGCAATAACAACTGCGTTCTATATTCATCAATCCAATTGATGGTGTTTTTTTCATTACTAAGTACAACCTGGATTTTAAACAGCAAATAATGTATTTCGTTTGCAATTTCAGGGTTGATTCTCAATGACACGCTTCTATAGAAGCTGTTTGACAATGTTTGTAATATCCCTAATATTTTTAAATTACCTTCTTCTGCTGGGTAGGTTTTGATACTTCCAGGAAAGTAATGCTTCCTCCACCATTCCAAGTATTTGGCCTTTTTCCTTATGCACTTTGTACGTTGGAAAATAGTATCTAATAAATGAAAATACTTAATAATTTTAAAAAGGTATTCTTGTAAACTTTTGTTTTTCATTTTGGATTTGTTTAACTCCTTTATATCAGTTAATTTTTTCTCCTCAAACGGAGTTTTGTCTGTGACGAGTCTGCTGATATTTTCAATCATGTCTTCAATATTCTGGTGCTCACTTGTGGTAAGATATTGGTTTTCTGAGTTTAAAAACTTTGGGAAGTGAATCAAATTACGCAGGATTTCTTCAAAGCGGTCAATTTTTATGAATTCCCCAGAAATAAAATGTATTAAAACATTTGTTTTATTCAAATAATTAATTTCACACATTACAGTGGCAATCTTTTTGATATCATTTAGAATATTTGAGTATAATTTAGAAACTTGTATTGCATTGCTGTTGTCTTGGATAAAGTGGACGTGTGATATTGAGTTGCGCAAGTCTTTAAGAATATCTCTTGTTGCCTTTGGTGCCAAGTACAGCAGAAGGTCACTTACAGCCGTGGAGAGATTGGGACTGTCTAGGGTGTTCTTCAGGTGTTCTCCCAGTACCTGCAGAGTCCTCTTGATGGTCAGCTGGCCTTCTCTTGTAGCAGGGTCCACCGGCAAGGCCAAATCGATGTAGCTCTTCATGATGTCCAGAGAATAGATATCTCGTACCACCTTATAATCAGTGTATAAACCCTGGAATTGGGGGTATTTGCTGATAATGCCTGCAACAACCTTTTCACGACCCAATCGGACTCTGGAACGAAGCTTGGAGACGTCGGAACTACGGATGAATCCCTCCAAATCATGCAGGACCTGACAAAAGTCAGTCAATCCCTTTAGCAATGAATCCTTCCTCAGTACAGACAGGAAAAATAAGTTGATTTGTTTTAGCTCGGTGTGAGCGGATATGAAACACACCAAACAAAACTCAAGTTCCTCCCAAGGCACCGTGGAGTATGTAGACTTTAATAGTTGTTTGGAAATATGCATATTCTGCGCTATGAACTTGCCAATGTATATAAATCGACTGTCTACTTTCTTGTGAGAATATTCTGTCGTAAGAGTTGAGATATTTTGAATGATCAATTGAAGCCTCTGTTGGATGAGGTCTTTATCTGAAGTAATAGGAAGTTCATTGCCTTTAGAGTAGAAACGCAACTTAATCAGCTTAAATTGGACAAACAATTGCATCTCAGCCTCAATAAGGACATTTTTCAGTAGTAATTCATCTAAGGACGCGGAAATAATTTGATCCAATAATTCAGGGTACGCTGAGCTCAGGAATGCGAGAAGCGTATCGAGAAGTTCTACATTGCTGGAGCGGATTGCGTAGTACACTGCATCGTGTCCTTCTTCATCCGTGTAATTCCACTCTCTCGTAGTCCCCATTTTTACACATTTATCACTGACCAGAGACTTTAATACCTCGGTCTGCTTGTGCTTGCAGGCCAAGGTGATCAGTTTTAAGGGATCTTCAAGAGGAAGTCCGATCTCCTCTCCAGGTTCAGCACCAACCATTTGCTCCATAGCTCTGATGTATCACCATCAAATGGATCCAATATGGGATTTCTGAAAGTTAACAAAACATGATTAGATACGCTTCGACTAAATCAAACAGAGATGTAGGATGCAGGGTAGGTTATGTTAAGAAGGGCATAATCGATGCAATTGCAATGTAAGCATGACGGTACAGCCATACAAAAACTTACAATTTTATTATGGATTTCTTTTAAACTTTCTTCAGTTGTTGAAACTCTTTAATTTAAACTTTTGACACTTCTAAGCAATGTTGCCATATCCCAAAAATGAAAAACCCTGTTTCAGGGATGAAAACATTTTTTGTTTTACCGGTTCAATGACAACCCAGAATCCTGCAATGTCAACACCCCTCTGTAAGGTCATATTTATGAAAAAAATAATTTAAATTAGACTAACTAAAATAACGCAACCTAACCTAACGAATGTAACCTATATTACCCAATTGTTAATATTTTTTATCACTTTTAATGACTTTTCAAATGAGGTGTTGAAGTTGCATGATTCTCAGGTGTCCGGTCAGCATTTTACCAAGGATAAAAAAGGATTTTTCGTAAGGTTTTTATTAGCTTTAACATAAATAATAAAATAACGTTATATAAGTAAAACTATAATGCTTTCCGTGGCTACCGTTAGCAAAGGTAAAAAAATGTTAAAGATACGTTAGTACCTACTTAGAACATAGATAACTATAAATAGGTTTTTCAGGTCGATGAGATGAGGGAGAAAAATTCCCCCACAATTCCAATAATATTTTTTTTACATTTTACTGTATTTAGTGTAGGTACCTAATTAAAGTTACATGATATGTATATTAATTTATTTTTATTAATGTATTAATATTTCTTTTGACAAAGTTAAATTTTTTTATTTTTTATTTATTTATCTATAATATAATATATTTACAAAGAGTATACCTGTGTCGAGACAGGCGTACAGGTATATACATAAATGAACTAATACCGGTATATAAATGAATATTGTAGTTACAAGGATATTTAAGGTAAAATACATATCACTTTGAATAGAATTAAAACAGAAAGGTGATTGGAAGGGTGGTAAATCTTTTAAAGAGAGTTATTTTATAAATGTTGGAGATGAAGTAGAGAAGTAAATTCTGCCTAATCTATTTAAAGGTCAATTTGACAGGATTCCATTATTTTCATTTATTTTCTAAGGGTTAGGTTGTATGTGAATAGTTATTTTTGTCTATGTGTGATTTATTTTACAGATGTTTGTAATAGTGAGGCGTCCAATGCTTATAATCCATTTTTTAATATCTTGTTTGAATTTTGTAAAGGAGTCAGTCTGTCTGATCGTAGTTGGTAGAGTATTGTATAGTTTGCAAGCTATGTATTTAGAGTGTCTTTGCCCGAAGGTGGTTTTGAAAAAAGGAGTTTGGAGAAGTTCGTTGTTTTTGGCTCGGGTATTGTGTATTGTTTGTGTAGCTTTGTATAGTGTTTTGTTGTTTTTATGTAAATTAATTAGTATGGATCTTGAGTAGAGCTGTTTTATGTCCATAACGTTGAAGGAATTGAATATAGTATCCGTGCTGGTAGTAAGTGGCATTTTAAGAATTATTTTTATGATTAGTTTTTGTGCTTTTATGATGGGATCAAGGGCATTGGAATATGCATTACCCCAGGCTAAAATTCCGTATTCGATGTGAGATTGGCACAGTGAGTAATATACTGTTTTTAAAAGTTTTAGGTTAAGGAAATTGCGTGTTTGTTTGAAAAAGTATATAGATTTGCGGATTTTGTTTGTAGTATTATGTATATGTTGCTTCCAATTTAGGTGTGTATCGAAGGTTACTCCTAAATATTTTATCATGTTTACTTGCTCTAGGCATGGGCAGTCACAGTTCCGGTTTAGAGATGAATTTTTACATACGTGTATTTTTAATGGCGGGGGTAGGTTTGACTTTGGGATATTGGTGAGACTAGACAGTAAGTATTTAGTTTTCTGTACATTTAGAGTTAATATGTTCGAGTCAAGCCAATATTTCACCTGTTGAATTCCTTTCTCCGCTTTGGAATAAGCGGTAAGCCAATCTTTTGCTTGGAAGAGTAGGACAGTGTCATTGGCGAAACTGATAATAGTGGCATCGATATCTAGGTTGCATAACTCGTTAATATATATTAGAAAGAGGGTTGGACCTATAACACTGCCTTGAGGGACCCCGTAACTAATGGGCAAATTCTGGCTCTTTGTGGTACTGAGTTTAACGCATTGGGATCTGTCAGATAAGAAGCTGGAGAGGAGGCCTAATTCTTTGTTCCTAATACCTATATTAAACATTTTGCTTTTAATTTGCTGTGTGAGATTGTATCAAATGCTTTACATAGGTCGAGAAATACCGATAGACATTTCAAGCCCTTATCCAGGTGGCCAGAAATATGTTCAGTGACTGTGGCTATAGCATCGTTGGTGCTTTTATGTTTTCTGAATCCAAATTGCCGCGGCGATATTAAGTTATTGGTTTCGAGATATTCCATGAGCCTATTATTGACAATCTTTTCGAATACTTTTGAGAGGGAATTTAGCAACGTAATATGACGATAATTACTAATATCAAGCTTGGAGCCAGTTTTAAAAATAGGGATAACGAGACCTTGTTTTAGAATGGTGGGAAAAAGCCCTTGGCGGATGCTAATATTAAGTAGATGCGTTAATGGTTGAAGTATACCAGGGGCATTTTTTTTAAGAACATTGTTGGGTATTTCATCAATGCCGGTTGATGAAGAGTTTTTGAGCGAGTTTATTACTATAGAAACTTCCTTCTCTGTGATCGTTTTAATAACAAAGCGGATTGGGAAATCATTATTGGTCGCGTGGTCGCTTGGACCAAGCGCATCGTTATTTATTTGGATTTTTTTTGCTAGTTCCGGTCCTATGTTTGTAAAGTAATGGTTTATGTAATTGACAATTGTGTTGGGGTTCGATGTAAAGTCTACAGTGATATCTTTGATATTGAGAGAGTTTAAGGTGTCGGTGGCTTTATTTGAATTGGTAGCTTCCTTGAGGACTTTCCATATTTTTTTATGGTCATTGTTGCATTCGGAAATTTTTTTGTTGTAATATAGATTTTTGGCTTTCCTAATGACTTGTGTGCAGATATTACGGTATCTTTTGTAGAAATTATGGAGTGTGATATCATATGGGTTTGTGGCACATTTTTTATTTATGGAATTGCGTTTCCGAATGCAGTTGATTATAGTATGGTTTATCCAAGGTTTGATCGCTTTAGGAATGGTGTTTGTGGTGATTTTGGTGTTTTGGACAAGGATGTCTTGTAGGTAGGTAGAGAAGTAGTTCCAGGCCTCGTCTATATTAGTTTTGTTATAGAGTGTGTCCCACGATTTGGAGTTAATCGTTTTGTTAAGATTGTCATAGTTAATTGTTTTCTTCGTTATTTTAGTTGAAGGTTTGTTTTGTACGTTGTGTTTGGAACTCAATTAGATAAAGAGACATTGTAAATTCCTGTGTTCAAGAACTATATTCCTGACTTCAGGATTGACCTATGCTAAAAAAAACGAGTGTGCTTTAGACCACACGACTGAAGTAAAACTTCACTAACTTGTTATTATTTTTATTTTTTTTATTTACAGAAACAAACAGTACATTATTTACAGTGGTGAAAAAAGTTTACAGTCAATAAGTATATTTCAAGTTAGGTACCTATGATATGTTTCATTGAAGTATCTTGTTTATATTAAATGATTACCGGGTGATGTGCGTAGTGGGTAGGTGCATGTGTGTGTGTGAGTATGTTTGTGGATGTGAAAAGTGGTGATGTGTGTATCTATGTATGCGCCTTGAAAAATTTGCATTACTGACATGATGCTCTTTTTAAATTTGGGAAGTGAATCGGAGAAAATGTCGAAATATAAAAAAACATATGACATTGGGGTGACATATGACATTGGGGTGACATATGACATTGGGGTGACATATGACCATGAGGTGACCTATGACCCTGGGGTGACCTACGACTGTGGGGTGGACTACGACCTTGGGGTGACCTACGACCTTGGGGTGACCTACGACCTTGGGTTAGTATGTACGCCTTACCTTATTGCGTACGCAGTTTAAAAAACTTAATTTATGTTAAGTTAGGTTAGATTAGGTAAGGTTAGTTTAGGTTAGGTTAGGTTATATATAACGCAATATTACGTTATACCAATATGCTATACATAATTGCAAATTCAACCTTTGCCAGTGCTGTAGATATTCGTCGACATCACCTGTTCCATAAATATTAGTCAGCAGTTTGAGCTGTAGATATTCGTCCTCACTTTGGTTCTCATTTAGTCAGCAGTTTGAGCTGTAGATATTAATCAGCAGTTTGAGCTGTAGATATTAATCCGACATACAGGATATAGATATTAGTATCTGGAGTCGGCAGAAATGACCCAAAAACCGTGAAAACATGGTAACGATCATGCAAATGGCAACACTGCTTCTAAGCAATGTGACTGGCAGTGACATGATTGGTTTATTTATAGCAGTGACTGAGTGACTCAGAGTGACTGGTGAGAGTGGTGAGTGGTGACTATGAGTGACACGCCCAAAAACATTTTTTCCCTACATACCTACTCGTAGTTCAAAATTTTCCAAGAAAATCACTAAGGTCAGAATATCAGCGAGAAACCGACTAGGACATATAGTATTTACAATGGCTAGAATTCACAGAAAGACCTAACAAAATATGTGCAATCATAAATTATACTAACCCCTGTGCAATATTGTTTCTGCGTAGTGTGGCGAGTAATATTGGGTTTAATTCGTTTCTACCTTTTTGTAAATATATTAATATTATAAATGGCCTAATTAGAGACATTCACTTGTTTTAATATCACTTACACCACCATAATAAAATACAACTGTTTTTCATTAGGATGATTAAAATAAGATTTTTTAAATCATTATTAGGTACGGTTTTAAAGTCAGTGTACGGTAGGGTGCGGTAGGGTTGCCATCTCCAAACTTTGAAATCCAGGATTTGAAGGTAGAAAAACCAGGACATTTCGGTTTAAAGCCAGGACTATATATCGACCCATAATCGGCAGAACAGCGTAAGCGCCAAACAGTAAATTGTTCAGGAGAAGGTTTTTTTTAATTAACTTTTTTCATTGATTCCAAAAAGGATTTTGGTTAATTAGGATTATTAATCTTTGGTTGCTGCCTACATAAAGCTAATAATACAATAAGGTATCTGAATGCCTTCAGTTGTTGAGATAGTGGTGGTTACGCTGTTTTACCTGTAACGCTGACAGATTTTTTCCCTAGGAAATCTCGCATACGCTGTTTAGAGTAAGTACATAATTATTTTTGAAATATTTATCACGCGATCATGATAGGTGAACTAATAACTAAATAAAATGGTTCCATGACAATTGATCCTAAAGTTGACTAAATACAATGATTTTCAAGTAACTATGCAAAGAGGATATACGGCCGTATAACCAAGGTCGATATACTTGTACTATACTGCAGACTGCAGGCATCTTGTTCGAAAATCCGTTGTAAAATATTTTTACTAGCAATAATTTCGACTCTCCGAAGAGCATGTGGTAATAACAAAATACAACATACTTATATGTTCAGTCGGCTTAGCCAAAAACCGCTATATAACATTTTTTTATCTGAATACAACACCAGAGGCCCACCTTCTCCCAACCGTCTGTAGCCAATGAGACTATGGCCTCCCCAATTTTGGTATGTTATGAGCAGAGATGTGCTTTATTTCAAATAAATCCATTTCAAATGGAAATGCAAAATGCAAAATGGGTATTTTCCATTTTGCATTTTAAATGGTTTTTCTTATCACCCATTTCCATTTTCATTTTAAATGCTTTTCTCAATGCATTTTCCATTTTAAATGCATTTTTGCAACATTCTTCCTACTATATTCACTCTGTCGGTCCATTGGTCCTTAACCTCGATATGAGAAATATTTACGTCTGTCAAGTTGCTCCCTGGTAGGAGCCCTGCCAAGCAGACGCTGTAATATTAATTTTTTGATAGAAGTTACTATTTTTTTACGCTGGCAACATTAGTCCCGCGTAATTTTTTTGCGGTTTCGCAATCTGTCAAACTTTAATTATACTGTAGCTGGATTAGGGGATTAGTATATTTATGCTGTAGCTTGTTTCGACTTGTTTCTTTTTCGCGTCTTCATTTATTGCGTGGTCGTGGTGTTTTTGGTTTTACATTAATCATATAAGTACCTACTGTAATTAATATTATTATATTGAACTGTTTAGGTATGCACGCTTCAAAAAATATCAATATGCAAGAATATTGTAGAATGCTACATATGTTACTTTATTCAGTATTAGAATTTAAATACAATCGCCGGCCGATGATACAAGTGAAGACCAATATGAGGACAGGTTCGATCGAAAATTTGTATGGCATTGCTTGTCTTATCTCATTATGTAAATATATATACGAACTGCATTTTACCAAATACTGCATATTTTTTCTTTCAGGGATGTGAGGGATGTCAATACATTATCACAAATATTTGCTTTAAAGATGTTACCAGCATTGGCAGCATTGAGAATGGAAATGTTAAATGAAAACCGCCACTGAAAAATTGGAAGAAAAAAAGCGTAACAAAACGATTTGACAGATTTTTTATTCTAGATTCCAGTGCGAATGATGCAATTTGCGTTACAGTGTCGCATCCATTTTTTAAAATGAAGTGGACTCCTAAAGAACAAAAGGACAGAGTCCGTTTGATACGCCCTCGTTTGCGGCGGGGTTCAAACTTAAATCTAAACTTAAAATTAAGGAGGAACAAATGAAAAAGCTATTGATTATAGAAATGAGACATTTATTCTAAATACAAAGCAGCATGTGTTAATTATTAATCTAGTGTTAGTCTTATAACTAGGTGCTTAATTAATTAATCTTAAAATTAGATTGTCTGTTGCTTAATTCTACGGTAAAAGTCTTTATGTAATTGTTCAGAGTGTAATCACTTTGGCGGACAAAAAAACAATTGAAATGTTCAGTCACTTCCCTTTGGTTGCTGATGATGGAGTCTCCGCGTGTAACTGATCGTCCTGGATGATACACTGGCACTTAACTAATTTATTAATTGTTGTTTCACTGATTATTGCACAAATCGCACAGTTCGGGTGGTTGCACAATTTCTTGTCGAAGGTTAAATTTTTTAACAAATCCCTGTTCGGAATTTTTCACGGTCACTTGGTTGGACTTCCTGGTGGAAGTTCACGAACGTTTCGGCTGTTCCTGGTTGGAATCCGCGAGTGTGTTTGTCAATTTCCCTGGTTGGGAAATTGTGCGGGGTCGCGAGCTTCGGACCCACTCCGGAAAACGAAGAGAGACAGCCCTGTTCGGGCTGTAAAACGGTGACTGACTGTCGGACCGTGTCCTCGGTGGACAGGGTGGATGGTGAGCGGCGACTCCGTAGGGCGGAGGAACCGCGTCCGCGGCGGACGGTGAGCGGTGACTGCTCCCTGGCCGGGGCAAGTGGCGACTGGTCTTGGTGGTGAAAAACTCCTCCTTCTTCCTCCTAAGGCCCTGGCGTAGATCCTCAGAACTAATTCCATCGGCGGCGGCATTCATTATCAAACGAAAAGGATTTATTGCCCCTCGCTCGGCTCGGCGAGGTCGGGTTTGTCCAGCCGCGCAATGGTTTGGGGTTCGTGAAAGCTGTTAACACTTTCTAATTTTTATTACGGTTCTTTAGTTACAAATTTTATTGTTATATCATTTCTTATCTCTAAAATTATATGACGACTTCCTGCCTAACTATTTTAAGACTCCTTTGGGTTTACCGCCTTATTCACGCTAGTTAAGCCAGCTGGGAAAAGATCGCACATCTTTTTCAATTCTGTGAATTTTTGGCATTGGTATACCTATAGGTACATCAATCGCCCCCGGGTTTTTTTGTCGAAAATTCGCAGTAATTAATATTATTAACGCACTAAGTAATTATGATTAACCTTAACTAAAACTATGAAAATTATTCTAACACTCTAATATTACCTAACGTTCTATGTATCTATCCAGCTTCATAATATAATGGTCTCATCATCGATATGATATTGTTTGTTTTCATGTGATTCCGGGTGGGTAGTGGGCTTGATTATAGCGGTTGTTGCCCACCTTTCGTGAACCAATTGGATCATGCGCCCTCGGTGGGAAATTGCGCACAATATTAGATATCCTATACCTATCCCTACGTTCCTCAGCTAATATCGAAGTGTACGGCATATCCTCCTTTTCTGAAAGATCTTCTTCTTCAGGAATGGTTAACAGGTGTGCCCGGCTTTGGTTACCTGGCGCAAGTTCCGCCGGCGTATTGTGACCGCTTGACCCGGGGGTTGGCTGTGGAGAGGCCTCGAGTTCGTCTGTAGCATTGCGCAATGAAACAATAGATGGAAAAGGCGTCACCTGATTGTTTTGTGCTGTAGCGGCAATGGGGGACGAATCGATGCTATGGAGTGGCCCGGGGAGCGGTGGTTGCAGGTTGCTTGCATTTTGTGCAATGGTGAAGTTGATTGCGGGACTTGTTTCGATATCCGGTATAATGGGATTGATTGTGCTAGTCGGTTCTACGGCTGGCGTACAGGTGAAGGTACCTGTACCCGCTTGTATAGATACCTCCAGGGGGTACGCATCTACAGGCGGCGGCACGTCATTAATTGCGTTTTGCTGGATACTCGTTAGAGGCGCGTGTTGAGTGATTTCTTGCGGTGGTGTGTGGGAAATGTTATGGCCGCTAGGCCCGGCGTACGGCTCTTGAAGTGCGAGTATATTGTGCTCGATAATGGAGGCGATATCCGGTGTAACTGGGCCGCGTGTGTACCGTGGTGGTCCCACGATAGGCGCGTACGCGAATGAACATTGTGGGGGTTCTTGAGCTTGATGCGGTCTGGTCTGATCTTCTCGTTGTGAATACTGGTACTCATATATACCTAAGTCTGGGGGCCCTGGACGCAACGTTGTCCGATTTGTTCGGCGCCCGGGCCATGCCAGTTTTCCGCCCTGCGGCGGTGCAGTTCTGGACAATCTGCATGCCAATGTCTTCCTGGGCAGTTATGACACCAGGGCAATTGGTCACGTGGTCGCCTTGCGTCGTTGTTACGACTATCCACCCTTTCATGGTGTCGGGGCGGCGGTGCACGAAAGAGTAATTCCTTCGGGAAATCGATGGAGTTTACCCGTGCTGTTAGTGTTTCCAGGGTGTACGAGCCGAAGATTAGGCCCGCCTCCAGCAGCTCTCTATAACGAGGCATCATCAGCCCTATCAGATCTGGGCATATTTCATCCATGCCGGTTTCTCCGAAAACCCGTTTGTAGATTGCTCTCTTACGCTGTAAGAAAGCAACGCCGCTCTCGTCTGTTTTCTGCGGGTCTCCATACAAGGTTACTATCAGGGACGTTCTTGCTCCTGCTACGCCGTAACGCTTCCGTAGTTGCGTAGTGAAGTCCTCCCAGCTCCATCGCCCGCGTGAATGAGGCTGCCACCACTTTCGTGCTTCTCCCTGCAACTGTTTCACCGCTTTCTCCGCTTTAAGTGCTGATGAACAGCCTGTCGCAGCGAAGAATTCCTCGCAAGCGAGGATAAACTCTTCAGGGTCTTCCTCCGGCAACCCTTCGAACCGATCTTCCAGTACCCTCGAATGGCACGAAGTCTGCCCTCTGTTCTCCATCTTTTCTGACGGTGGTGTGAGGCTACTGACGTCTACAGTTGCCTGTAATGCATCTGCCGTGGTTTGTCGCGTGGTTCGCGTGTTAGCCGATGTATTAGCCGATGCCATTTAAAATTAATTTGGAATTCAGTTCTATTTCTATAAAACTATACCTAAACTAATTTGGGCGCCAAATACTCTTTTGAGGCGGGAAGCATTAAACCCAGAAATAAAAAAATATTATTTAAACATCAACTACAAAAAAAATCTTACAAAAATGCCTACCAATTAATTTTAAAACAAATAATATTGCATCTAGTTTGATTCTATATGGATTCTATCTGTGATTATAGCTGTGAGTGTACTTAACTAATTTTATAACTATTGTTCCTCCTTTTTGCCGTAACTATTCTAATCTCAGGGTTCGTGGTTCGGAAATCCACACTCGGATTTCTACTAGACAAAATCCAGTAAGCCCCACGTCTGGGCCGCCAATTGATACGCCCTCGTTTGCGGCGGGGTTCAAACTTAAATCTAAACTTAAAATTAAGGAGGAACAAATGAAAAAGCTATTGATTATAGAAATGAGACATTTATTCTAAATACAAAGCAGCATGTGTTAATTATTAATCTAGTGTTAGTCTTATAACTAGGTGCTTAATTAATTAATCTTAAAATTAGATTGTCTGTTGCTTAATTCTACGGTAAAAGTCTTTATGTAATTGTTCAGAGTGTAATCACTTTGGCGGACAAAAAAACAATTGAAATGTTCAGTCACTTCCCTTTGGTTGCTGATGATGGAGTCTCCGCGTGTAACTGATCGTCCTGGATGATACACTGGCACTTAACTAATTTATTAATTGTTGTTTCACTGATTATTGCACAAATCGCACAGTTCGGGTGGTTGCACAATTTCTTGTCGAAGGTTAAATTTTTTAACAAATCCCTGTTCGGAATTTTTCGCGGTCACTTGGTTGGACTTCCTGGTGGAAGTTCACGAACGTTTCGGCTGTTCCTGGTTGGAATCCGCGAGTGTGTTTGTCAATTTCCCTGGTTGGGAAATTGTGCGGGGTCGCGAGCTTCGGACCCACTCCGGAAAACGAAGAGAGACAGCCCTGTTCGGGCTGTAAAACGGTGACTGACTGTCGGACCGTGTCCTCGGTGGACAGGGTGGATGGTGAGCGGCGACTCCGTAGGGCGGAGGAACCGCGTCCGCGGCGGACGGTGAGCGGTGACTGCTCCCTGGCCGGGGCAAGTGGCGACTGGTCTTGGTGGTGAAAAACTCCTCCTTCTTCCTCCTAAGGCCCTGGCGTAGATCCTCAGAACTAATTCCATCGGCGGCGGCATTCATTATCAAACGAAAAGGATTTATTGCCCCTCGCTCGGCTCGGCGAGGTCGGGTTTGTCCAGCCGCGCAATGGTTTGGGGTTCGTGAAAGCTGTTAACACTTTCTAATTTTTATTACGGTTCTTTGGCTTTAGCCGCTAGTTACAAATTTTATTGTTATATCATTTCTTATCTCTAAAATTATATGACGACTTCCTGCCTAACTATTTTAAGACTCCTTTGGGTTTACCGCCTTATTCACGCTAGTTAAGCCAGCTGGGAAAAGATCGCACATCTTTTTCAATTCTGTGAATTTTTGGCATTGGTATACCTATAGGTACATCAATTTCAATATTTTTACTACAAATAAGGAAATTAAAATAAAGTACCAAAAAATCTAATGTAACTCTACAAAGTGGAAATAATTGTCTTGTACAGAGGATGAATCCTATTTTTTTCCAAGATAATGAAGATTCATCTGATTCTTCCACAGCAACAGTAGGAACTCCGGATTTAGAAGCCTTGCAATACCTTCAAGACAAAAGAACCGATTTTGAAAAGTTGCATGACTACCTTACTGTTAGGCACATGTTCATCAAATGCAATGCTTGTCTTACGAGTTCAGCACTAGTTGAACGCCTCTTTTCATATGGAGGTATGATCATGAGGCCGCATAGAAGAAAGATGAGTGATGATGTTTTTGAGAAGCTTGTTCTTCTTAAATCTAATAATGGCTAAGGTTTATTTGACCAAGACCACTAACTAGGTAAAGAAAGTTAATATAGTTTATGTATATATTTAAAATACAACTACATAATATAGACAATATATGTGGTTTTCTAGTGCGCCTACTTTAATGGAGTTTTCTGTGACAATCTATAATCAAATAATGGGTGCGCACTAGAAAACCTCTATTGTCTCACTGTCCTGTATTTCTTTATTGTTAACAGTTGAATGTCCCCTCACTTGAGAATTACTACACAAATGATGATGGCCCTAAGAAAAATTCCTTAAAAATGACATTATTCAGTTAATAATAGATACTACTACATTCCACTCAAATTCAAGATTTTTTTATACAGTAGGTTCATATATCATTATCTATGATTTTTTTATTCCACAAGTTGATGGCCATTATTAAATAATAAAGTTGTTTTAAAATAATAATTGTTTTAATAGAAGGTAGAAAGAAGGCTGTTCGTTTTTACTCTCGTTTGACCTGAGAAACCATTTTGCATTTTCAATGCATTTTGAAAATAGGTATTTTGCATTTTGCATTTGAAATGCTTTTCTAAAAACCATTTTGCATTTTGCATTTTCAAATGGAAAAGTTTTGACCCATTTCCATTTTGCATTTCAAATGGTTTTGGGTACCCATTTTGCACATCTCTGGTTATGAGGCTGAAGGTTGTGGGGGGGGGGGGGGGGAAGGATGTGGAAAATGTACCTGGTTCTTCAGAACTAGTTACCAAACACGGCTAAAGCAATTTCAAGTAATAAATCTAATACCTACATACCACACACCAGCGTACAAATACAAAATAATCATATAATATAACTTTTTTATCCGAATACAACATAAGAGTCTCAACTGCTCCCATCCGTCTGGAGCCAGTGAGACAATGGGATCCCCAATTTAAGCATGTTGTGAGGCTGAAAGTATCTAGTGGAGAGGGGAAGGAGATGGGGAAAATGTATATGGATATTCAGATCTAGACACCAAACACGGCCAAAGTCATTTCAAGTAATAAGTCTAACACTTATATATGTTACTGTAAAAGCCCGAACTACGGTAAATCCTGAGATTTTCCGGTAAATCCTAAGATTTATTAACTCTTAATGGTAAAAGTCCGAACCGTTCTATAATCATCGTTTATTTACCTAACCTAACCTAACCTAACATGTACTAAATTCTAATGGTAAAAGCCCGAAAATATCGTTTCTTATTTAAATATTCGTAACCTAACCTAACCTAACCTAACCTAACATGTACTAAATTCTAATGGTAAAAACCCGAAAAAATCGTTTCTTATTTAAATATTCGTAGAACGGTTCGGACCCACTAAGAGTTACCATTTAAGAGTTAGTAAATCTTAGGATTTACCGGAAAATCTTAGGATTTACCGTAGTTTGGGCTTTTACAGTAACATATACACTACACACCAGCGTAAAAATACAAAAAAAATCATGTAATGTAACTTTTTTTATCCAAATACAACACAAGAGTCCCAACCGTCTAGAGCCAGTGAGACTATTGAATCCCCAATTTTAGAATGTTATGAGGCTGAAGGTAGTGGAGAAGGGAAGGAAATAAGGTCACCAAATACGGCTAAATACGGTTACTAAATACGGTTACTAAATCTGAATAGCCCGGTATATTTTCCACATCTCCTTCCCCTCCTCACTTCAGCCTCGTAACACACTAAAATTGGGGATGCCATAGTCTCACTGGCTCCAGACGGTTTTGTTGTATTCGGATAAAAAAGTTATATTATATGTACACTTTTTTGTAATTATGCGCTGGTGTATAGTGTATAATTAGACTTATTACTTGAAATGGCTTTAGCCGTGTTTGGTGACTAGATCTGAACAGCCAGCTTCATTTTCCACATCCTCTTCCCCTCCTTTACCTTCAGTCTCACAAAATACCAAAATTGGGGATGCCACAGTCTCACTGGCTCCAGACATAATTGGGATAAATTGCTATAAATTTATATAATCTGCATTACTACTTTTTATACTAATATTCATATACAAAACATTCAAGAATTTCCGTTTAGTTTCCGATGTTTCTAGCCACCGACACGTCTGCACTAGTCACCAGATGGACGCCAACCATACGCCAACCGACTAAACTGAAACATCGTCGACCAACAGCTTAGACAGCGTAAACAGCGTAACCGACCACAGTCGCTTACCCTAAAAGTTACAGGTACTAAAAAGGGTCAGGCATATAAGATAGAGCTGCAATATTTTTGTCACTGATGTATTAGGCAGTGTTGAACAGTTTTCGTTATTTTTTTCGTAATTTGACAAAAATGTCGTTTACCCTGTTCTGCCGATTATGGGTCGATATGTATAAGAGCAGTACCTAATTTTTATAGTTATATTGCACTGAAAAAAGGGTCAACTTCACACGCGCGGCGCGAGCCCTGTGACAAAACGATTGGAGAGAGTAGTGGCGCGCGAATTTTAAAACATAGGTCAGTGTAAATTTCTCAAACCATCCCTTTGCACCGCGGTGAGAGGGATGGTTTCATACGTCCATCACTACGGACACACTGACCGCAAAATTTCTACCCACCCCTCATATCTTTTTCCTTCCCAGAACTTCCTCTCCTCTCTTTCCTTAAAAATATCCTTCATACAGCATTCCCTAAGACGACGTAGGCGATAAGGGAAATTATTTGCCTCAGCGCTCCCATGTAGAGCTAACGTCAAAAAAAGTTGAGTCGCTCAGTTGCATAAATAAACCAATCATCTCAGTTGATTGGCACGTACGTAGTCTTTGCGTTCGGAGCATAAAAAAGTGTGGGCCTCGCCACGAGTATACTTGAAGGTAGGAACATACTAGGCCCACGCAACGCGACGCGACGCTACGCAAAGTTCCTGTCCATGTTCACACTAGCCATGCACTAGCCATACGCGTCGCTGTGACCACGTGACAATAGGTCTCTGGTGCGCCGGCGCGTCTGATTTGACACATTCGACGTTTATTTTGTTATGTTTATGTGATTCTTTTCTCAGCAGACGACAGCTTTGCCATGTCTTCTAAAAGCGAATTTGAAGATGATTTGCTACGATTATTATTATTAAATCAATGTTCTCGTAAAAAGAAAAACAAAAAAGTGAGAAGTATTTGGGTCCACAACATTAACAAACGAAGACAAATGTTTGGAGAGTTCCATACTGTAGTAAAAGATCTATAATCTGATACGGACGATTCTTCATATACTTCCGTATGAGTAAAGTGGTATTTGAAGAGCTTCACAGCATAATTGAATATGATATAAAAAAAGAAAACACACGTCTTCGAAAGTCAATTTGGACTAGAGAAAGACATTCATTATAGGGGTATAATATTGAAATTAGTTATTTATTGTATAATCGCATAGCAGAATCTCTATAATTCTGAGATTTGATATTATAAATAACTTCGTGCTCAGTTTCAATGAACTGTTCGTCACCCATTTTTTAATAATAAATGTCAAAAAAACAACCACAGATATAGCGAAACGCGTTATCATAAATTAACCAGTCATTAGATTGATAACTTCGTGCTTTTTGTATAGACAATTTTTCGACGCTATTTTACGCCATAGATGCGCCAATATTTGACCCTTTCTTTTTCACTGGGCTGATTTACGTCACACATACCATCGACAAGGATAGAGCAAACAAAAAAAAAGGATGGAGCATAGACAACATAATTCTCTTTCAGTACCTACTCAATTCTATTGCCTAAAATATTATTTTAAAAATAAAACGAAATGTCAAAATATTCCCCCAAAGCATCGGAGCTACGCCTGACAGAGTGCTGCCCTGATAAAATGAGCTTACTTTTCTTTGCAGCTCATTTTCTCTAGACAGACCTTTGTCAGGTGGAAACTCGTTGCTCTAAGAAACCAACTGTCGTAAATATAACCTAAAATTAAATGAAATTTCAATCCCTTTAAACGGGAAAAACAATTTTCAAATAAGATTTGGTGTTCCTACGACAATATCGAATTTTGACATTTCTCTGGTTTACAACAGAGAAATGATAACTCAATTACATGTTTTAGTATTTTATTATAAACAGGTAAAAACAGGAAATACAAGAATAACTAATTGACCATCACGCCATTTCCCGCAGGGGTAGACAGATAGGGTGAACAGCTCGGTCTTGGCACACACTCTTTGCCACATTCACAAATCGACACATGCATACTATTCTGACTCTTGACATGGCTTGACACAATATCTGATTCACTTGATCGAACCAACTGAGGGTCTCTTTCTTAATCTTATACTAATAATACTCATTATGCACAAACTTATAATATGTTTCTACAATGTTACTTCCAACTACAAAGCAGGTAAACCTGGTAAACCATTATAACAACTTACGGCTAAAAATTGCATCCATCGGTTCATCGATCACTGATATGAAACTCTACATACGATTTGACCAATAAACGCTTTGCTGCATAAAAATATACATATTGGTCTATTATACTCTGTACAGGCAGAAAATATTCAGGACCATACATGGTTTTACCACACATACGCTTTTAGGGATCTCATTTCTACAGCATTCAGTCTACTTTCATTTTTCCTCTGCCAGGTCCTCACTGCCATAGCAGGGTAGGTACCAGCACTCTATTATGATAAAAACAGAACAGAAAACAGTTCCTGTTGCGTCCTGGTCCATGAAGTACTCTTCCTTCTTCTCTCAAGGACAGCGGTGGCACAAAGTGATGGGACATGTCAGCCTCCCATCTCCTGACATGACACGCACATACCTAGAACAAACAATTATATCTCATCATTAAGGTGCTAAATAAATGTGTCTCGCAATGACCTTCATAATTTTTTTTTAAGAAACGTTAAAACACAAGTATAATCGTCACACTGCATCCGGTGGATAAAGTTCACCACCAATCTAATCCTCGCAATATAAATACCTTTACCTAGGTAATCATTAATAATGATAAAGCATACAAACCAAGAGTCCTGTTGGCAGGGGCCATCGCTTGCGGGAGGCGAGTATTTTGAAATGAGTGAATTTCTGCACTAGTAGTAGCCACGAGCCTGTCAGCTATAGGGGGTAGAAAGTAGGCAGAATGACACTATAACCGTCACGATTTGGTGTTTTGAGCTGAAAATATTAATGAAAATAATATCAAGACAAACAGACAGATCAAAACAAAACAATATTTATTTATTTATCTATATAAAGTATGTTTACATTAGGTTTTTTGATGCCTGTCTCATTAGAATATACCTGTGTTGAGGCAGGCGTAGAAGTACATAATGAAGAAGTACATAGTTAAAAGAATATTTAAGGTTAAATATATATTAATTTGATTTCAATTAATATGCGTTTAACCTTAAATATTCTCATCAGATTCAGGTTGTCTAATCGTAGCTGGTAGTATATAATATAAATGCGTGAAAACCAGGACTGCAAATGAACGTAACTTTGACTGTAAATTGATTGTAAATTTAATTATTCGATAGAAAATAATAATAAAAGTAATACTTACATTTAGGTTATGATAATCCTGTCTCCACGAGGATCATTTCGTGAGTTAGCCATTTCGAGATAGTATTAGCCACAAATACATGCACGAGTTCCCAAAATTGGGTAATCAATGTAAAGTCTGCTAATTACACACTGCGCTGATATTTACTTGTGATATATTTATTTATATTTGGCGATTTGCGTGGCGTACATGAACCGTCCATTTTGTTAGATTTTACCGTCAGCGGCGTCAGCTGTCAAAAGTTTTGTATAATAATAATAACAACAAAGCTTTCCATTGGACGGGCGAGGTGAAGGGGCGGGGCCCGGCGGAATGACGTCACACAGTCATAGATATTTTCCATCTTCGAACTGGTTGAATTTTAAGATCGGAGTTATACCCCCCTGCGCGTTATGCTTAGATAACACCAAAAAGATGTGAAATCATCTCATAGTAGGCGTGACCATACCCCCTCCACCTTCCACACGGCCCACGCCGATCTGGCTGTGGCAGATCTGCGTCGCGTAGGGCACCTCGGTTTGGGTTGCGTAGGGCTAGTGTGATTCTAAAGCACCCGTTTCCATAGAAAATGTATGGAAGATAAGTAGTCCAGATATGGAAATGGTGACGTCAACCTACGTAGCGTCGCGTCGCGTGGGCTAGGTGTGTTCCTGCCTTGGATAGGCACATATAAGCTAACCTCTTTCAAAATAGGTGAATTATTGAGTACAGGCGATTTCCCCTCTTGGCTTCAATGCTATTCATACAAAATAGCACCAATCCTCTGTCCAAAGCTTTTTAGGTCCATGTTAATTACAGTTAAAATGTTCAATTTCATTATGTTTGTCAGTTATTGTGTTTCAAAATTGGTTGTTAAATAAAAATATCAAATTATTGTTTTTCATGATTTATTTATGTTGCAAATTTTACAATAGGCCAACTTGCATGGATTTCATAACGACTAAAAAAAAATCGTGTGGATAGATTTTTTTTACTAAGATTACGAAAATGTTAGTAAAAATTTTTAGAAATGCATAGTTTTTTTTTTTTTAAATAAATAAATCCATTATCTGAGCTCGTGACGTCTCTACATGAAAATGTCCCGTCTCCGATTATGTTCCCTTAATTTTGTAAAATGCCACAATGATATTTTTTTTTTATATAGCAACACTTTGATTTCCGGCGAATTTTTGAATTTGCGTTTAACGTTCACTTGATTTATTGTTTGTTCTATGCGAACTTATCCTTTGGTGTGATTTTTTTATAAAGATGGCGGTGTTTTTACAGATGTTACGAAGAGAACCCCGTACAATTTATTGCTATCCGTGTGGAAAACGTTATTTAAAAAAAAAAGATTTTTGGCTATGTAATTATCGTTTTTTCGCACCCATAAAATTATGTCCCGTCTTTCCGGTTTATAAAAAATGGTCTGATTTTTCGGATTGAAATTTTCAAACAATCGCCAGGGTTTCAAAAATACGATAAAAAAAACGGAATGTCTAGAATATTTGCCTAGCCGGAAAATTAAAAAAAAAGTGATGCAAGTGGCCTATTATACGCTCTTCTTGTCTCACAAAGGCGCGCCCGGCCGCAGAGGTAGATCTTCATACTCCCCTCTTATATTATTTTATTAATTTAATTCAAGTCATATTATGATAAAAGTAATTAGGTCCTAACTTTAATGAAAATTTAAAAAAAAATGATAATAAAAAAAGATTAGAGGTTTTTATTTTTTCAAAAATAGTTTATTTTTATAAAGTTTTTCGAAATCATACCTATGTACTTTTTCGACTATATTCATTGAACTTTAACCTTTGATAAAAAAAAAACTGTACTACATATTATTATCTGCCACATTTGACGGTAACCGCGAATTAGCAAAAAGCGGGGTGAGTACTGAGTAGCCATAATATATGATGAGAGTTCGCTTTGGTGTTGTTCTGAATCGTTAGGATGAGTTATAATACTTATGAAATATCACATGAGGAAGTATCATATGATGATTATATTTATTCTGAAAACTCAGATGATGAGTTTCTATATTATGAGTTATCATGGAACCGGTTTTTACAACCTACAAAACAGGTGTTTTTACCCCTGAAACGTGATTTTTAGTTTTTGGGATATAGCGTCACTGTATCGCGTAGAAGTTAGAAGAGAAGTGATAAAAGTTCAAGAAAGGACAAGTTCATTACTAAAACGGTATATTTCCTTACAAACAGGGAAACAGGTGACAGTGAAAAACTAACAGGTGGGTAGGCAATTTATATTTTGTCTTTAAACAAACCACACAACAAATAAACATGGAGGTTGGGAATGGGGAGAGCTTGGCTATTCAGATCTCGTCACCAAACACGGCTAAAGCCATTTAAAGTAACGTTTCGATCCTGAATGGTCTTTCATCAATTCAATGTGCCGAAAATATGCTTAGATATTAGTTTAATTTTATAAACAAGTTGTCCGAGTCCGGGGGTAAAGTGCATCCTGTGCATCAACTTCGTGAGATCATTCTGCATGATCTACAAGCTACAAGTGAATAAACAAAAATTTTAACAAAAAAAAACGACTTAAAAAAATGCACTAAAAAGTAAAAAAATAATTTCGTACGATTGTTATTTTTGGAGTCGGTGTTGGCCAAGGTAACTACATACATAGGTTGTTATAGATCTTGGTTGACACCGACTCCAAAAATAACAATCGTACGAAATTATTTTTGCACTTTTTAGTGCATTTTTTTTGTTTTGTTAAAATTTTTGTTTATTTTTTGATTTTTAGTGACGAGCGTGCGTAAAGAAGTTTTACTTCAAAAAAAGATTCATCGATATCTGTTGGCGTAATATTGAGTTATTCGTCCATTTGTCGCGCACATACTTATTGCAAATTTAAGACATACCTATATGGTTTTCTCATGGATCCCATAGTCAGAACTGGACCAAATTAAAATGGGACCACACGGGAAGCACCAGCTTTCTAATAAAAAAAGAATCATCAATATCGGTTCACCCAATCGAAAGTTCTGAGGTAACAAATATAAAAAAATAAATAAAAAATAAAAATACCGTCGAATTGATAACCTCCTTTTCGAAGTCGTTTAAAAAGACATAGAACGGTAAACTTTCGAAATTGCTGGACACGCTTATACGAATATTTATTAGAAAAACCTTTCGATTAACCTTGCTTACGAAAGACAACTATGTAGGTATTTGAATTCGGGCGATAGAAAATAGTGCATTCAAAATTTCAATTGCCTACGTAAAATGAAAAATTTGCTTTCGTCGCGTGAGCAGTGTTGCCATGTGTTCGGTATTTTAGCACCGTGTTCGGTAAAATTAACCGAAGTATGGGCGGTTCGGTACCCCCGTTTCCAAGGTACCTCCGAAATCTAGGGAAATTTCACCACGAAATTCTTTTTGCTTACTGTTCGGTATGTATTTGGAAAAGACCTGGCAACCCGGCGCGTGAGACGACCGGGACGACTCGAAGGCTGATGTCGGCCATTTACAATAATTTCTAATATAATAATAAATGGCTATGTTGGTATTCCTAATGCTATTGGTATGTTGGTATTCCTAATACTATAATTAGAGACTGCCTTCGCCCACGTAAGTTTTTCCCCGTAAGTCTCTCACGTAAGCGACTTATGGCCAAATTACCAATGTAAACGGCGCCCAAAGTCACTTACCGTAATTTTAGCCAGTTACAGAAGTTGTTATTTTGTAAGTTTTTTGACAGATCTAATCGCGTCAGCGGAACTTCCAGCCTTCTCATAGCTTATCAAAGTCAGTTTGATAAGTTAAGAAGCTTACCGTAAGAATTAAGTAAGTCATTCGGATATAATTAAAGAACTCCATTAATTTCCGCCGTCAACGAAAGAAAAGTGCGTGGAGAATTGTTTCTCTAAAGCCAACTTCTATTCCAATTGATTCCAACACATTATATTGGGCCCTTTCGTCTTTATTGACGTAAATCTGACAGGAGCAAATCGTTGTTGACAGGAAGCCATCTACCTAATGCGTGGATCACACGCACCAAGTATGTAGGGCAGCGGTAGTTTTAAGGGGCGGCAAAATTTCTCAATAAATAATAATAATATCTTGTAAAAATGTTAACCATTTTGTTATATTATATTTTTGTTACACCTACGATTCAGACCGATTGAAATGGGGACGGAATTTTTCACTACTTATTATGTGACACACCGGGGGAATCCCCTTTCTTTAAATGCGTGTATAATAATGAAATCGTACCCCCTCTAGGTATAAGTACTACGAAATTTTAAATTTAAGTATCTCTTCGGATATGGAAAGATTGAAGGTAATACTTAGTTGTGGATAATAGTATGCGCCTAGCGTGATAGTCGAATCACCTGTAAAAACTCTATAAAAAGCTACATGATGAATAAAAAAATAAAAAAGTATCAAGCGGCTATATATTATATATGACTTCATTGCCTGTCCCGGTTACTTTCTCCCAGTGACTAGCTAACAATGGATGGCAGAAGATCCGAGAAACGGGTTATTTTTGTAACCAGTTCCTATCGGATTTATAAAGTGGTTACCAACACTAACCAGGCGAAGGCGAACCGAAGGCGCCCACAGGGCCTAGCAGCAAAAACTTACGGAATGGGTTTCTGACTGCTTGTGTAGGTATATTATTGATATGGCCATGTTAAATTATGGAGATCCGGAAGGAATACATGACCAAAATAATTTTCAATTTTTTTATAGCGCCCTTTATTGATAAAATCACGTCAAGTGCACTTAGTGGATAGAATTAGAAAGTGCGCTTATTTGATTAGGGCATCAAAAAAAGATGATATGGTGCGAAGTGAATTGTGGAAGGAGTCAGGGAAAGCCAAGGAAGTCATGGCATGATCAAGTAAGTCAAGTTGGACCACGCCAAGAGACAGAATAACAGAATTATACATTTTAAGGAGCGCACGTTTGAATGTATCTCTTACCCCGCAGCAGTCCTCCAATACTGTGCAACGCAACGCATCCATGAGAAGATTCACGAATGTGAATGAAGCAAGGGGTGTGTGTCGAGACAGAGTTGTTTCGTGGTCTTACCTCTCTGCTCAGCATGGCGTGATGTAGTTCCGGTAGTTATCAAAGATACTTCAATTCAATTTTTACGATTCAAAAGAATCTATATTATGTAAGTAGGTGCATACTTACTTACACAATTAATTTTATAATTTTGTTTAAAAATCCTAAGTGCGCCCTTTGAAACCTTGCGCCCCTAGGCACGTGCCTACTTTGGCTTAGGAACAATCCGCCACTGGGTGGGATGCGTTTCTCTGGGTCTCCTACCGCCCCCCTGAAAGTCTGAAACGCCCCCCAATTTTCTCTTGGTCTTCTACCGCCCCCCTGAGGTCTAAAACGCCCCCCCAAGGGGGCGTTATCGCCCACGTTGAGAACCTGTGGGTTAGCCTTTTCGGTGGCGGTGTTTGCTAGTTAGCCATCAGGTCTGGTAAGAGATGGCAGACTGGATTTGCAGAAATTGCGATCTATTGACCCCGCAAGCGACCAGAATTGCCTGCTGCCATGCGGGCACGCAGCCAGCTTTTTGCTGATATGCAGGTCGTACTCGAATTTTGACCTATTATATGATTCTCTTGGTTTCCTTTGCCATTTTGTTGTAGGCTGTTCTGTCTTATTCTAGATGTGTTGTAGGCTCTGTAAGCCGCGTTTTTTCGTCGCACTGCTTCAGAGCATTGTCGACTGAATCACGGCTTTGAGCCCACACCAGTTTCTTTAACTGTAGATTGAATGGAGCCATCCATCGCGGATGTGATGACTTCACCAATTTCCTGGGCACCAATTAAAGCTGAGGACGAGCTGATTCAACCAGTCTTGTGATCAGAATGTAAATTTCCAATTTTGGATTCATCTGCTGACACATTTTGAAGGAAAACATTATCTTATTTGAAGTGCATTTATAAAATTCTAGTAGCAGACTATAGTGCTGCCAGAATAAAGAAAAACCATTTTCATCTGAGTGTAGTTTTAATTCGCCGCATACAGATTTAACTTAAACTAGTTTTGGTTTCAGAATGTAAAATTCAGTTCTGGATTCACCTGCTGACACATTTCGAAGGAAAATATTCTCTTATTCGAAGTGCATTGGGGGTTGTCCACCACATACCCGCCCCGGTGTAAGGAACAGATGGTTACTACTTCAGGGCTCTCACAAGGACTCTAATTTTTTTTTATTGAACGACTATATATTTATAATTAACCAAAACTAGACCCCCATTGTCCCTTCATACGTTGTTAGCGAGCAGTATGCAAGTGCTTGATCTGATGACACTGATGACAAACTGTTTAGTATGGAGAAGGCCCGAAGATATAGATCTAGGGATTGGTTTATTTATGACTCAATCGTTTATTAGCATCCCCAAACTGTTTGGGAATTCCCCGTAAGCAGTGATTGCAATATGCGCACAGCCTCCCACCACTTACTTCAATGCCATCTATGGGCAGAATAAAGAATTAGTAATGTATGATTCCTTGGTTAAATCGAAGCTCTTTAGTTATAAGTCGCTACGCTACACTAATAGGTAGTATTTTTTTTTTCAATCATATCAAACTATGAACAAACAGTTTACTAGTATATTATCATAATCGATGGTATTTCTTAAGGTAGGGCATCTGTATTTTAAGGTAGGGCATTGCCCCATAATGCCCCCCACGAGGCGAAAAGGGCGAGACAGTCACTCGGACCCTGTACTACTTACTAGGCCGAGTACCCAACCCCGCGCTTCCCCGCACTTCGCTTGCCCACTCGGCAGGTATGAACATGCACTCGGTGCATACTCGTCACACGCCACTCGGCACACTGACATCGCTCACATCACTTTGTTAAATTATCTTTTTGCGATCCATTTTGTCTCGCTAGTCTGCAACGTCGCAATTGAACTGACCGACTGACTCGGTGTCAAATTAAAAGATACATGTAAACACCTACTCGTTCACCCAACTCTCTCGCCTAGTATCATTCTACTGTCTCGCCCATCTACTCGGTGCATGTGATACATCATTTATGCTTAGTTGATATTTTTTATCTTATTAGAATGGATCATTTCTACGACTCATTCTTGAGTTGAACAGTTCGGCATTGTAAACATTTTTTCTTGAAGAGCCTACCACCCCCAACCTCATCTTCACAAAAAAAACTCCATTCAGCATCCCCAAAGATGACATAGGCCCCAAGGGAAAAGGTTATTTAATGCAAAAAAAATCGTAAAATCCATAATAATAAAATTAGCTAATTTCAGTATAATTATGTTGTACAAATAAATTGTATTATTCCATATATCTGAATGAAAATTGTTTAGGCGCTATTTCGGCATAGGGAGGGGGGGGGGGAGGGAATGGATAAGAGGAAGGTGGGGAAGTACCTGGCTATTCACATATGGTCACCAAATATGGCTAAAACCATTTCGATTCCAAATGGTGATCGTTCACGACTTTCACCAAGGAAATACTGAGAGTATCTACCACCCTGGCTGACTCTTTGAAGAAATAAAATAAAAATAAAAATCTCAACACTTTCCGTGTCATATTCTAGTCATGATAGTTTGCTAAATGAGACTTTCAATTTGAAAAATTGAACATCTACAAAATCAATATATACAAGGCGCTAATAACCCCGATTCTACACCATCCCCGTCACTCCTAGACACACTGTATACTATACTATACTATAAGTAACACTGCAAATATTCCTGGGATTTTTTCCTTTTATTAAAATAATGAGTATAATACTACGTATTATAAATAAATCGTATGCAAATCGTTCGGCATCGCTTGACGCCACTTTCATTGCATGAAATGGAGGTGGAGAATGAACTTGATGCTACATTATGTCTTTTTAACCAATCACCGCTCTACCCCCTCGATGAATTAACCTTGTTAATCATAAATTTTCTTCAAACCTTGATGTCAGGGAGTGTAAGAGAGACAATTTAAGCAATGTTCATTGACTGTCTGGATCTAATACAGGGTGCGGCAGAGAAGACGGACGGTTTTAAAAAAAATCATAAAATAGTTAATTTTTACTCAAAAACAAATTTGTTGATGGAATCAGGTTCGCAAAGAAATAGCATTTGAGACAGTCAAGTGTGGAAAATCACACCAGGCATGTGGTTACCTACATGGTTAACAAGCAGAATTTCCATTATTGGGCTAATGAAAATCCGCAACAGTTACACGAAAGACCGCTGCACAGCCCAAAAGTAACGGTTTGGTGCGCTGTATCGCAAACTTGCATCATTGGCACATCATCATCATCACTTCTTCGAAGACGGTAATGGTCATGCTGTTACCGTGAACTCAGAGCGCTACGTCGAAATGATCACCAACTTCTTTTTCCCTGAATTACGACGGCAACGTGTTCCAATCCGACGTGTGTGGTTCCAGCAGGATGGGGCGACCGCCCACACAGCCAGAGCATCAATGGACGTTATTCGCCCTCTCTTCCCTGTTCGCCTTATTTCCAGGTTTGGCGATGTTCATTGGCCTCCTCGGTCCCCAGATTTATCCATATGAGATTTTTTCTTATGGGGACACCTCAAGGCTAGAGTATACGAGAACAAGCCCCGAATTGAAGGACGCAATTCGCGTGGAAGAGAATTCGCCCGAGTTGAGAGAGCGATGTTGGAGAGAGTCTACGCGAACTTCCAAGAACGCCTCCAGCACTGCATCAACGATTTCGGCCACCACATGCCTGATGTGATTTTCCACACTTGACTGTCTCAAATGCTATTTCCTTGCGAACCTGATTCCATCAATAAATTTGTTTTTGAGTAAAAATTAACTATTTTATGATTTTTTTAAAACCGTCCGTCCTCTCTGCTGCACCCTGTATTTAAAAAGTGCCATGAAGTTGGCAACATTGGTTTCCATTTAAATTTATATGGAAGGCATTAATGTTTACTATGCGTCTTATCATAAGATTATACCCCTCTTAACATAATAACCTAACCTACCCTGCATCCTACATCTCTGTTTGCTTCAGTCATTCCGCCTATCTAATCTTATGTTTGGTTTCAGGAATCCTATATTGGACCCATTTGTTGATAATACATCAGAGCTATGGAGGAAATGGTTGGTGCTGAATCTGGAGGGGAGATTGGATTTCCTCTTGAAGATCCCTTAAAGCTGATCACCTTGGCCTGTAAGCACAAGCAAACTGAGGTATTAAAGACTCTGGTCAGTGGTAAATGTGAAAAAGTGGGGACTACGAGAGAGTGGAATTACACGGATGAAGAAGGACACGATGCGTTGTACTACGCAATCCGCTCCAGCAATGTGGAACTCCTCGATACGCTTCTCACATTCCTGAGCTCAGCGTACCCTGAATTATTGGATCAAATTCTCTCTGCATCCTTAGATGAATTACTACTGAAAAATGTCCTTATTGACGCTGAAATGCAATTGTTTGTCCAATACAAGCTGATTAAGTTGCGTTTCTACTCTAAAGGCAATGAACTCCCTATTATTCCAGATAAAGACCTCATTCAACAGAGGCTTCAATTAATCATTCAAAATATCTCAACTCTTACGACAGAATACTATCACAAGAAAGTAGACAGTCGATTTATATATATTGGTAAGTTCATAGCGCAGAATATGCATATTTCCAAACAAGTATTAAAGTCTACATACTCCATGGTGCCTTGGGAGGAACTTGAGTTTTGTTTGGTGTGTTACATATCCGCTCACACCGAGCTAAAACAAATCAACTTGTTTTTCCTGTCCGTACTGAGAAAGGATTCATTGCTAAAGGGATTGACTAACTTTTGTCAGGTCTTGCATGATTTGGAGGGATTCATTCGTAGTTCCGACGTCTCCAAGCTTCGTTCCAGAGTCCGATTGGGTCGTGAAAAGGTTGTTGCAGGCATCATCAGCAAATACCCCCAATTCCAAGGTTTATACACTGATTACAAGGTGGTACGAGATATCTATTCTCTGGACATCATGAAGAGCTACATCGATTCGGCCTTGCCGGTGGACCCTGCTACAAGAGAAGGCCAGCTGACTATCAAGAGGACTCTACAGGTTCTGGGAGAACACCTGAAGAGCACCCTAGACAGTCCCAATCTCTCCACGGCTGTAAGTGACCTTCTACTGTTCTTGGCACCAAAGGCCACCAGAGACATTCTTAAAAACTTGCGCAACTCAATTTCACATGTCCACGTTATCTCAGACAACGACAATGCAATAGAAGTTTCTAAATTATACTCAAACATTCTAAATGATATCAAAAAGATTGCCACAGTAATAAGTGATATTAATTACTCAAATAAAATTAATGTTTTAACACAATTAATTTCGGCTGATTTCATAAAAATTGAATGTTTTGAAGAAATCCTGCGTAATTTGAATCACTTCCCAAAGTTTTCAATCTCTGAAAGCATACAAGATCTTACCACAAGTGAGCACCAACATATTCAAGACATCATTGAAAAAATCAGCAGACTCGTAACAGACAAAACTCCGCTCGAGGAGAAAACATTGACTGAAATAAAAGAGCTAAACAAATCCGAAGTTACAAACAAAAATTTACAAGAAGACTTTTTAAAATTTATTAAGTATCTTCATTCACTAGATAAAATTTTCCGCGGTACAACTTGCAGTAAGAAGAAAGTCAAATACTTTGATTGGTGGAGGAAGCATTACTTTCCTGCAAACATCACAATCTTTCCCGCAGAAGATAATTTTGAAGTTTTAATGTTATTAAAGTCATTATCAAACACCTTTTTTGAAAGCGTATCATTGAGAATCCTACCGGAAATCACAAACAAAATAGAAGAACTACTATTTAAAATTAAAGTTTTATTTAATAAAGAAAAAAACGCGATTAACTGGATTGACGAATATAGAACACAGTTATCATTGCACACACACCATGATAAAGACGTTATTAAAGGAAACAACTTGAAAGCAGAAGTACAAACTAATAATATTCCCAAAGTTGAATATTTGGATAAACGCATAACCCAACATTTAGGTGAACTTGGAGATATTATAGGAACTGGTAGGTCACACCTAGCATCTCGCAATCTACTTCCATTAGTCCAAAAGACTAATCGTAACAAACTGAAGATCGAAGCTCTCATGCTGGATACCATGTCTCTGTTGGAAGAAAGGACCAAGTGTCTCTCTAATAATTGGCTTTATCTTGACGATAATGTGCCTCTTTTGAGTGGAAGAGTCTTGAGAAACTACCTAGCTCACGGCAATGCGTTGGTTGACAATATTTTCTCCAGCGATTCTTTCTCTGCTGTTATCTTGAACACCATGGTACTTACAGAACCTGACACTGAAGAAATTCTGATTATAAACAATGGCAAAATGGGAAAAATATTAACTCCCAATATTAAACAACTGGAACAGAAATTTGACCGGAACTTACAGGTTATTAACAAACAGGAAGAAATGCGCAAAGCTTTGGTTGAAGGTAACCTCGAGAGTTTGAAAACATGTCTCCGAGAAGGGGCGGACTTATATTCCAGAAATTTAATCGATTGTTCCACTACGTTGCACATCGCTGCCAAGGGAACCAGTGTTGAAATGGTTCAAATGTTAATTAAAAACAACGTAAACCCAGATTTGAGGGACATAAATGGGCAGACCCCTTTGCACATAGCAGCAGCTTTTGGAAGAGATGCCATTGTGCAATTTCTTGTGGAAGAGATAAGTGTTTTAATTGATCAACCCGATACTACTGGGAAGACACCTCTGCACTTGGCAGCTCTGAACAATCACAAGGATTCTGTTGTAATGTTATTGTCTCTCGGAGCAAAAGCCAGCATAAAAGATGGCCAAGGCTTCTCTTCTTTATATTACGCATTAGTAAATAATTGTGTGGATTCCTTTAAAGTTCTATTAGAATTTGATACTGCGGCAATTGATGACGATCACAATGATTTCACTCCTCTTCATGCAGCTGCTGAACATGGTCATATAGAGTTGGTGCAGTATTTAGTGGAGAACACAGCTGATGTCAATGCCAAGACTCTTCAAGACATACGCCCCTTACACTTGGCTGCAGCTTATGGTCATACAGAGGTTGTTAAATTTCTTATGAAACATGGAGCCTTTGTGAATTTGCAAACTACCAAAGGATTAACTCCTTTACATTCCGCCGTGCTTAATAACCACGTAGATGTTGTGAATATCCTTTTAAAGGAAGGAGCCTTCATTGACATAGTCTCTAAGCACTCTGGCAACACTCCCTTGCAAACGGCCATCAATAATGACCAAATTAAAATAGTCCAGCTTATTTTGGAAAACCATCCTAATATTGACTCTTTAAATATAATGGGCGTGACTCCACTGCTTTACGCAGCGAGGAGCGGAAACTGCAATATATTTGAACTTCTCTTACAATCTGGGGCTCAGTTGGACTATAAAAATGCAAATGGTTTTTCCTCATTACACATCAGTGCTGCGTTGGGTCATAATGATATTGTTACATTTTTGATTGAGCGGGGAATCATCATTGATGTACGCACTGCAATTCAAGCGACACCATTACACCTGGCTGCAGAAGGGGGTCATCGGGAAACTGTAGACATCCTGTTGGCTGCCGGAGCTAATTTCTGCGCTGTTAATGAAGAAGGTTCAACTCCTCTGCACCTGAGTGCTGGTGAAGGGCATGCGGCAGTTTCAGAGTCTTTAGTGATAAAAGGTTCTAATGTAAATGTCAAGAACAAAATGAACCGAACGCCTTTGCACTTAGCTGCCAAAAAAGCTTGCAATGAGAAAACTGTTCAGCTTTTACTGAAGTGGGGAGCTAACATTGAAGAAATTTGTGAGGACAGCAACACAGCTTTGCACCTGGCATCTTTTTATGGATACAGAAGTGTTGTTGAAGCGTTGATTGAAGGACAAGCAGATGTCCGTGCTGTAAATGTGCGTGGTGATTCCGCCTTACATATGGCAGTAACAGGAAACCACAAAACAATTGTAAATCTATTATTAAATAACAGTGCTGATGTAAACGCTCTGAATAATGAGCAATTTTCGGTATTATGCGAAGTAGCCAACAAAAACAATAAAGAACTATTGGATATATTGTTAGCCAAGGGGGCCGACGTTAATACGGGGGGAGGGAGACCGCTGGCTACAGCAATTTCTGCAGGACATAGGTATATAGTCGAAGCATTGCTTAAACGCAAAGATTTGGACATTCATATTAATGTTGAAGGACCTTCGTTCTTGCAATTAGCTGCTGATGCGGGTTATTGGCATATAGGCCGAGCTCTAATATACAAAGGTGTTAAGGTTGACTTTATTTGTCCAGGCAACTTTACAGCCTTATTATTAGCTGTGAATGGTGGTCACAAGGAGTTTGTGGATGTCTTGTTGGAACACGGAGCTGATGCTAACCTAACACCTGATGGACGGTCCTCCCCGCTGCATTTAGCAGCTACCCTGGATCATTCCGGTGTTGTGGAATCTTTACTTCGTTCGGGAGCCAAACACGATGTACTAGATGAAAATAACTGTACACCGATCGAGCTATCAATCATTAACAACCAATTGAATAACTTGAATTGTTTTTTTAAACATTGCGAAGTTACAATAAATGCTAGAAGCAGTAACGACTGGTCGCTTTTGGATCTAGCGGCTATAGCGGGAAATCTCGAAATCGTAAAATATTTATTGGACCGAGGAGCAGATCTTAACATTAGAGATTCGGCTGGTTTAAAAGCGATTCACATTGCGGCTTACCAAGGGCATGTGAAACTGGTAGAGTATTTCTTCGAGCGGGGGATGAATATTGGTGATCTCGGTGATAGTGGCGTCACACTGTTACACATAGCTATATTAGGCGGACACCTGACCCTGGCTCAATACCTGTTAGATAAGCAAGCTGATGTTAATGCAGTCGACGGAGCGGGCAAACTACCTATTCACTATGCCGCTGGGAAGGGACACAAGGAACTTGTGATTGCTTTACTCAGTAGAGATGCAATGTATGATGCTACGGATGGGGATGGTAACACACCGTTAGAACTGACTAGTGACACTGACACCAGAGAACTGTTAGAATCTGTAGGACAACTCTTTAAGGCTGTAAATGAGAATGTCATCTCTAAGGCAGAAAAGTTAATCACTGATATAGATAAACTGGTAGAAGCAAGGGATGCAGATAATTCCTCACTTCTGCATGTGGCCTCTAGGAAAGGCTTCCAGAAGATTTGTGATATTCTCTTGAAGAATAGAGCTAATCCTAATGCTGTTGGAAGGGATAAGAAAACTTCTCTCCATTTTGCATCTGAATTCTCTCATCTGGGAATCATTGTATCTTTGTTACAAAATGGTGCAGTGCACAATGCTATTTCTGAGAATGGAAAAACACCTTTTGAATTAGCAACACAAGAAAATATTATTTTTTTACTGAAATTTGTACAGGACTCTTTCGAAAAAGCTGAAAACTGTGACACAAAGGTGATTGAAGACATTGCCGAAAATGGAGATATCGAATACATTAAAGCTGTGCTCAAGTCACGGAATACACAAGGAAGTACTCTTGTGGAGGTTGCTATTAAAAATAACTTCCCTGAAATAGACCGGTTATATAATATTTTGCAAGATCACTTTACACTCAATTTGACGAGGGTAAAAGTTTTGGTGGAATTCGAAAATTTCACAGAAGCCTTGTCTGTTTTGCAGGATTTGTTAAATGAAAGACATCATTTGTTGGGAAGAAAGGATCCTGGCACCCTTCTTATTGTAGAAGAGATAGCTCGAATATTTTTCATTCAGTCAAGAATTTTAGATGCTTTAACAACACTAAAAGAAATTTATATAATAAGAACTCATACCCTGGGGCCAAATCATCGACTTTCCCTTTGCACAAGAAGTCAGATTGCTGCCGCATTTTTGCGGTTAGGACAGAGCCAGGAGGCTTTGGAAATATTTCAGGAAGTTATTGCTAAACAAAAGGAAGCTCTGGATGAGGAACACATAGATCTATTGCTTGCAAAAACAGATGTGGCAAAATGTCTTCATGATTTGAAAAAAACTGACGAAGCTTTGGAAATGAATTATGAAGTTCTGAAATATTTACAAAAAATAGGCCCGAACACTCTGTCTTTGACTGTGCAAACCAACATCGCCTCTGTGCTTAGAGAACAAGGGAAGTTTAAGGAAGCTTCAAGCATCAGCAAGCAGGTTTATGAGGATACTAAATGCATTTACGGACTGAATGATAGCAGATCTTTGCAAGCACATGGTCATTTGGCGAAAGTTCTCAACGCACAAGGTAAAACAGGGGAGGCCCTGGATATCTATCGTGAAGTCTACGCAATTCAGAAGAATATCTTAGGCTCCAACAACGTTGATACTCTTGTCACCTGCACCAATATTGTGGATGTATACCTCTCCCAAGGTAGAAAATTTGATGCTCAAATAGTTTACAGGGAAGGACTGGAACATCGGGATCCCAAGATCAATCATCCAAAAATGTTAGCGTTGGATTCATTCTTCAAAAAACTAAAAGAATCGATTACAATTGGCAATATTCCACAAATTGACATAAACAGTCTTCAAAGTAGATGTGAAATGGATATAATAGTGGCTGCTAGCGAGGGTGACATTACCCTGGTGGAAAGTTTGGTTAACAGTGGATCGGATGTGAATACGGCAGATGCAGACGGAAGTACGCCGTTACATTTCTCTGCAAGTAGAGGACATGCAGATGTTGTTAGGTTGCTGTTGAAGAGTGGAGCTGATGCTACCGCTGCTTCCGTCAATGGGACCACGGCATTGCACGCTGCCTCCTCTGGAGGTTGTGTGGACAGCGTTGGAGTCTTATTGCAGACTGTGAAGAAGCTTAAAGTTAGAGCTTTTGACGATTTCATTAATGCTAAAACTGTAGTTGGCGGTGTCTCTGCTTTGCATGTGGCTGCCTCAAAGGGGTCCATTGATATTGTGAAATGTTTGCTAGAGCACGGCGCCATCTACAACAGCCCGGATAGGAGCAACGGGCACACAGCGCTCCAATGTTCAGGCAGTCAGACCGTAACCTCCGTACTGGAGTTGGCGCAGGAGATGTTTGATTGTGCCGAGAGAGGAGAGGTACCACAGTTATCAGCGGAGAAACAGGAATACTTGCCGGTCGCCCTGGCCTCGAGAAATATGCAATGCAGGACACCCGTTCAAGTGGCTCAATTACACCATCACCAGAGTGTGATCGCCTTCTTTGAGAGTGTACAACAAACCAAAATAACATAAAATGATTTAAGATTCTCATGGCCAATGGTGTTCTGTTGTTTGACTTCCCTCCTGAGCCAACGTTTTGGTGGCAAATAATCCCAGTTGCATCTAAATTTGTTTTATTTTCTGTGTCTTTCTAATGCATTGTATTTGAATATTTACTTATATGGCGTCGGCAATAAATTGTTTATATTTTTAAAGTGTTCATTAATTTTAAGTTGATTTAAAATAAAATTATTCCTTAGTAACAAGAATGAGTCTCCTTTTTTCCTTTATAGCTTTTGAGAAATTGTAATTTTAATATTGTAATGAGTACATAATGATTTTATTTTCCTTTCTAGCGATGGGTCATCGTCAGTTTTAATTTTATTAAGAGCGGGAGTCACATGGTACCAGCTCAATATTTTCATACAACTCAAAGAGTCGACTCAATTGAATGACGGCTCAATTGAATCAGAGCCGTGAGTTTAGGTATGAGCCTAAGAGTCCTAGTTCCATGGTATGAGCAATGAGCATACTACACTCGCACAATAAGGCTCAGTGTCGAGTGTACCGTTACTTCTATCATTCCCAGCCCCCAGCATAAGCGTACGATCGTACGATTTCTGGTCCCTTAACACGGTCGATCGATAAGATAACTTTCGGTAACTTCTAAGTTACCTAGCTTAAATTTTAATGCAGATCGCCAACGAATAAAAGTAACAGTTCACAATAACTAAGTATTCTCAATATATTCGACTTCAACCGTTGTTTTAACGTTAATAATCTGCAGTTGTCCTAGGAAACAATGAGGAGTTACCGAAAGTTATCCTTCAATCCTTATCGATACAACGAGAAAAATAAGATGCTGGAAGTTGTATAATAATTTGATAATTTTAATGGCACAATTTCTTAAAAATATTTCCTAATTGACCCTTATTCCATCTTTTGTTAAATGCAACTTGATAATTAATAATATACACATACAAAACAATATGGAGAGGATAAGATACAAGAATAATTTATATTGGTAAATATAAAATGAAAAAAAACAAGTCACCGTTCAATTGAGCCGTTTTACTTGGTTTCGTATGAATATGGCTCGTCAAAAATATCTGGCTCAATTTTGCGGCTCGTTCATGAACAACTCAACGCTATTCAAATATTTCACCGCTGAGAAAAAAAAGGAGCGGAGGTGGTCATTGGTTATACAAACATATGTACATTCTATGAAGTAAAGTCTGGGCTGCAGGACTCCCGGAGGGCGGATTTCAATTTGACACATCCATCCCATCTAGTACAATGTTTCTTAAAGTGATAATTAATTTTTAATATTTGAAACATTATTTTAAAAAGATCGCATTTAACGAAAAAAAAGTTTGATGCTATCTTCTAAAGAGCATCAAACTTTTTTTAGATCTTCTTTTCGAAGTAAAACTTCTTTACGTATGCTCGACTTGTGGGGGTAAGCTGGTGAATGCGTTACGAAAAGTGTGATGTGAACGGTAATCAATGCGAACGGTGATTGGGCGAGGAGTACATACCTACTGCACAACTAAGGTAAGGCGTACATACTAACCCAAGATCGTAGGTCACCCCAAGGTCGTAGGTCACCCCAAGGTCTTAGGTCACCCCAAGGTTGTAGGTCACCCCAAGGTTGTAGGTCACCCCAAGGTCGTAGGTCACCCCAAGGTCTTAGGTCACCCCAAGGTTGTAGGTCACCCCAAGGTCGTAGGTTACTCCAAGGTCGTAGGTCACCCCAAGGTCGTAGGTCACTCCAGGGTCATATGTCACCCCAATGTCATATGATCTTTTATAAGTTAGTGAAGTTTTACGTAAGTCGTGTGGTCTAAAGCACACTCGTTTTTTTTAATTTTAGGGTTGTAGATGCTCTAGAAAACTCTCTTTTTAATTTCTATGGTTAAATAATGGAAAATGTTCACTGACTAGGTTTGGCCATTTCTCGACTAAGTACTTGACTTATTCCTTGTGTGTACTTTATTAGGTAAGTATAAGGAATAACATTGTATAATATTTGCAAATAAAATACAAACTCCAATAGGATTTCCCTTTTGAATCTCTCCTCTTCTACTCCTTCCTCACGTGCCCTGTCGGTTCAACGGACGTTGGCTATCATGTTGGCTACGCGGACTTTGTTTACTGCGTCCCGGAACAGCTCAACAGTAGACCGACCAAACCATTGTCTCAGGTTTTTCAGTCATGATATTCTCCTTCTTCCAAGGCCCCAACTTCCGGCAATCTTTCCCTGCATTAAAAGATGCAATCTCTCCTCGCTGATGCAAAATATATATTATCAATATCGATGATAGAGTCTCACTGGCTCCGAACAATCGGGAGCAGTTGGGACTGTTATATTAATTAATGCTGTATTATTTATTTTTAAATATATTTAAATTTCCCTTTCAGAATCAATAGCGAAATAAAAACCACAAGTACACAATATTGTTTAATTGAAACTTTGAATTAAAAAATAATTAAGAATATTTTACATCAATCTTAGTTATACGTATAAAAAATATTATTTATATGAGCACCTACCTATTACTAGAGATTTCCAACTAACTGACAGTAGTAGGAGTACAAATAGAAGCATTGATTTCATAAACAATCTTTCACTTATAATAAATTATGGTGGTTTATACATAGTTAGTATAGTATGCAATGACGTTACAATATATTTATAGACGCACTCTAGAAATTTCAATGTGACAAGCAAAAAGTATGTCGATTGTAGTGCTTTCAATTTTTTTTTTGTATTAAACTGTCACGTAAGGTCATGTGCTACCTCTAAGTTAATTGCTTTAAAAAGCGCTAAATCACGAGAACATTTTCATTATTTATTTTATGGGTGTTATGTGGGATGCGAATTAGCCAACGTTTCGGACAGCGTTACAGTGTCCATCTTCAGGGCAGACGATGGACATTGTAACGCTGTCCGAAATGTTGGCAAGAGAAGGAGGTAGCGCAACACGGCATAACACGTCAAAAATAAATAACGAAAATACTTTTGGTCGTGAAAATCTAAAATCATATTTAATGAGAATATGTTTTCATTGCTCCGCTGACACTAGTAAAAGCCATGGAATAACATTTAATTTGTAGGTACATGCAAACTACTTATTATAATTATAAATATATATACATGTTATGTATTTATGTACATTTCTTGGAATAATATGAACTATACCGTCAATTTGTCTGTCCTGGAACGGGAAACTTTCCTAGTTGGACAGGCAAAGTTTCCAAATATGTAATTTGTACTTTCCTTTGTATCTATAATAAATAAATAAAATAAATAAAAAAAATAAATAAATAAATATATTTTTTGAATTAGGTATTTTACCCTCCATTTTGTTTTCCGGCCGAAACTTTTATGCATCAAAGAGAAAATGCAAGTCCGACTAGAGTAGGTATAGGTCTGCGCGCGCATCAGCTAAATTAGGAAGTCGTAACGAACTTTCGGTAAAACAATACACAAATCAGCAGTAACAACGAGGTCAACGAGTATGAACAACAATCACCGCCATTTGCAAATTGTCGTTGCTCTATTGCATGGCACTGACTTGATCACTTGACACCTCAAAATCCGTCTGGCGCCCAGACCGCTTACTCTAGTCGGTCTTGAGGTAGTATTCGATGCAACTTTTCAATATGAAAGCGCCGCCCGGTCCTATCGTTTATTTTGTTCATACGATTACACACCCATATTCTTTGATGTCTGTCTTTGAATTACACGAACAACGTTTAAATTACATGAACAACGTTTGAATTAAGAATTTACTGGAAACATAAGAGTGATTCTTACTTGCCACATTTTATCTTATTATTGTGAGCCAAGTCTATGTAGATGTATTGCAACGTCATTGATAGTGTGTAATATAAACTAATAAAAGGAAACGTCTTCTATGACACTGCTGGCCATTGGCTGATTACTTGCAGGAAGGGATTTCTGAAAAAAAAAAACAGGCAATTTATAATAAAAATAGTGGTAAAGAGTTTATAATAAAAAAAGTGATAAAAACAGTGGTAGAACTTTCCCTCATGAAAATTTCCAACTAAACAAAATCAATTTTTATAAAAATTTTACGATTTTCCAATTTTCCCGGATTTTTTTTCTTCTGAAAATGAAAAATTACCCAACATGGAAAATTACCAAAATGCACATATTATCAAAAAGATAAATGTCTTCAAAAAAAAAAATTCCGGCCAATTCTCCACTATCCCAGAAGAATTTTTTTCAGAAAAATAAAATTTTCCAGGATCAAAAATTTTCCAACAGGAAATATTTTCAAAATTCAAAAAACTAAATCAAAGAGATAAAGTTTTTTATAAAAATTACAGAATTATTACCTACAAATTTTTCAATTTTCTCAGAAGAATTTTTACCAGAAAAACTTAAATTTCCCAGCAAGGAAAATTTACAAACTTTGATATCATCTTTAATATCAATTGATAAAATGATATCTAAAGAAAATTCACGACCTATTTTTCGAAGATTTTTTTCAAAACATATATTTTTTCAGGATCAAAAACTTCCCAACATGAACTTTCCAAACAAATAATAACAAAATCAATAGGTAAGTATCAAACCAAACAACGTTTTTCAAAATCTAATATAAAAATTGAAAAGAAAAAAATGAGCCCTACTCAATATGAACAAATACTGTTGATGTGTTTTGGCATGTATTGGAGTCTTTGTCCAATACATGCCAAAACACATCAATAGTATTTGTACTCATAGACATTATATTTTGTACGTCCGTGGCCCTACTCCATGTACGAAGATATTCCTGTTGGACAAATTTCGTTGTACACGATGTCACGGTTTTTTTATTATATTCATATTCGTATTGGGTATGTACGGGAGCAAACAATTAATTCATCTACATCCACATCCACAAGCAAATGCTTTTAATGGAAGACCAGTAATATTATACTACTAATATGTAGCATTTTTAAGATAAATAAACAAATAATTTTTTTTTAAATATTTTAAAGCATTTAATAACTTAAATTCGCGCCATCTATGAAATAATTGTGAATTCTTTTATTGATACGACGATTACGACATACAGATATTACGTAGGCATTCAAGAATGGTTTGGTGTTTCCCGATTATGCACTGGTGCCGAAGGGATCAATGACGCTAGTTCCTCGGAGCGTCTTCCATTAAAATACCGGAAGAACAAGGACGGCATTCCCACCTGATGCGTGTGCTCTAAAGATTGCAAACTGTTTAAGAGGGAATAACCAGAAAAAAACGGAAATATATCATTTTTAAATAAAATTTTAGACGTATTGACTCTTTTCCACAAAAAAATATAAATTGATTTCGAAAAACTGTTCTTTTGTCTAGTAGGTAAAGCTATGTTTTAAATTTTGATAAAATATGTTTATTTTTAGTATCTACAATAAGGTTTTACCGTAGGTCGTTGACAGATTTGTTAAATTTTCAAACAAAATTTTGTTTTATCAAACACACATTTCAAATCATATAATCATGCAGTAAAATAACTCAATAAATTATCTGGGTAAGCTATGTTCCAGAATTTTCGTTTCAATAAAATCATTTAAAAAAGATCAGCACACGTGTTTTGTGACGAAAATACTTCAGTTTGTCTATTTATTTACGGTCCTACAAAATAATAAATTTAAGATTTTTTTACATTATTATTTTGCTTAGACATTATTGAAAAATTATAAATACTTACGATCAAAAAATAATTACAAAAACTAGATAATTTTAATAGTTTTATCATCACGCCTTTCAGCATTTTTAAATGTAGGTATGAATGAATTAAAGCAAATTTTGAATGAAATAAAATCGATGTTGAGTTATTATTTTAAAAAGCTGGTACGGAGAATAATTCATCTTTCTCATTGGAACCGCCCTGTATGATCGTAAGAACATCTTTCGACGAAATACGAATTCTCGGCCGCTGGCTAGTTAACGGCCCTTAATTCATCAAACCGATCGTCCGTTTCTGCACAAAGTCAAGGGTTTTTCAAGTATTTTAGAGTTCCAGACCAGAATTGGTTGTTATTGTCAATGACGTTATATAAATGTCATTGGTTATTGTTGCCAAATTCAAATTATTTATGTATCTGCTCACGCGTCGTACGCCTCTCTGAGTCTGGATGAAGATAATGAAGTTTACAAATTTGGAGATTTTTTACGTAAAAGTTTCTCCTTTCCACGCCAAATTTCTCCTTACAGCTAACGATGTTAAAATTTTTGAGATTTTTTACGTAAAAGTTGAATCAATAAGGTTAATGATACCTACATTATGAAAACGTATGTACTTACATACTAAAATAACCTAAAGTAGGTAGGTAGGGTAGACTGGGGACGATTGAAACACGTTATGATTGAAACATCTCAATTTACTCGAAAACTATAATATTTAAGAGTGTGATACAACACTCGAAACTCCGTCAGGTCTGTTGGGACGTTTCGAGTGACTCAATCGTGCATAGGGGACATTATTGAATTTCGCACTAAAACGTAAATATTTAAGACATTATTGCTTATCTTATAACTCATTTTACTCTCGCAGCTTGACGAAATGTTGCATTACATTCTCTTCTTTATCTATTTAAGAGTATTTATAATGCATTTGCGTGGCGTTAATGTCTATTTAAAAGGCATGTTTTTGACTTTGAAGCAGAAAATGCAGCGTGGGGATATTTGAAAAAACTCGTGTGGGGATGATTGCAACGTTTCAATCATAACCATGTTTCAATCGTCCACACTGAGAGAAAATTTAAAAGTTATAACGAAAAAAGGTCAGAAATTTAAATCATTAAGTATTATTCAAATTCAAATCATTAAGTCTAATGTAATTCTGTGATCTTGAATGTTGAACTTCTGTGATCTTGGTTGATGAAGTCGATCTCATTCGACCACATTCGACGTCACGCACCCTCACGTGACAATTTCGTAATAACATATCTTTATTGATTTTTTTACATTTATAACTAAAAAAAATCAACGTTAATAGAATACATTGTTTTATCAATTATGTAAGTACAAAACAGAGAAAAAAAATTATGTTATGAAGAAAGTGTGTTCCCCTTCTCAAGAAACCGAGGTTGCAAACTATGCTAAAAAAACAGCCAACATTTACCTATTTTGGGCTATGTTCACAAGATTTAAGACAATTGGCATTTGATTTGACCACACGGTACAACCTGGCAAGGCCAGATTCATGGTACACAAATGGGATGGCCAGAATAGAATGGCTCCGAGGATTTTTGCGCGCCATCCAGAATTTATTATCTATAAGATGTGCCCAAGCCACGAGTATGGCAAAATCAACAAGTTTTAATTGACATAATGTTGATGAATTTTTCAACAATTTAGCGAACGTTATGGATAGTTTTAAATTTGAACCAAAGGACGTCTATAACGTAGATGAGACCGGTGTCACAACTGTTCAAAAACCTAATCGGTTTATAGCCAGGAGAGGAACTCGGCAAGTAGATGCAGTAACGTCGGCCGAACGAGGAACTTTCATAACTGTCTGTAGCGGCAAATGCAATTGGCAACTCAATTCCGCCGATGTTCACATTTCTACGTATCAATTAAGCCATTTCTTAAAAGATAGTCCGATTGGTAGTATCGGTACCACGAACAAATCTGTCTGGATGCAAGAAGAAGATTTTACCAAATTTCTTATTCATTTTCAAAAATACACCATTTCGTCCTTAGATCGCAAAGTTCTTTTATAACTTGATAATCATTCATCGCGGTCGAATCCTAATTATTTTGTAAAATCAATATTTAGTCTTCACATTGCAAAATGAACAGGCAAAAAAAACTACACCTAGAGACTCCGAAGAAGAAACCACAAATAAGATGACCAATGTATAGGAAAAGGTGCACTGGAATCCGAGGACAAAAATATGAAAAAAATTACCCTTCACATTGATAAAAAAAAGTGCTTCGTAGTCCCCACTCTTGTCTACTTTGGTTTTCTGTATATTTCACTTCTAGCGCACAAATTGTGAATTGCACACCCAGATTTTTCTTTTCTTTTAATAGATAATATTTACTTGTTTAATAGATTTTAATGCCACTTAACAGATTATTTAAAAAAAAATCTAAAATATTGCGATATTTTGTATAATGATGTCACATCCCAAACCATAAATTCAATAAATTTTTATTTTTTCGACTTCTTAATTGTTGAATTTTACACACAAAAAATGCTCTTAATTCAGAGGTAAATTCTACATTGTTATGATTGAAACAGAGTGATGGTTGAAACAAGCACTTTTGTATGAAAGCAAAAAACTTATTTTTAATACCGTTCTATTCTGCTCCAGGATAATATCGCAGTAAAAGTATATTGATTATGCCAAATACTCATAATAAGTAAAACTAAGAGCACGTAAACATAAATAATAAAAAATATATTTAAAGTTGTTTCATTTCAAGACATTTATGTTATTTAATTTTTAAAATACTTGTGATATGTTTAATCACTATTCATGATCTCATTGAGTACTGTTTTAATAATGAAAATGTTAAACATTGATTCAAATTGTTCCAATTATTCCATAGATATTTAGAGTGTTTCAATTATCCCCACATACTGTTTCAATCGTCCACACTATAGGGATAATTGAAACAGTTTTCCCCATCGTCTTTAAGTGGTCATTGTAGCTTACCTGTACGAGTTGTAGCCATCCAATAAATTTAATTTGATAAATCGATAGATCATAGAACATCTGGTATAAACATCTTATCCATAATTACAAAAGAAATATTACTACACCTAGTTAAAGTAAAAGTGTTTCAACCATCCCCAGTCTACCCTACCCTATAAAATTGTGCCCGCTATCTATCTTTCTACTTGTGAAGTGTGGGTAGGCTATAAAGTTAAGTTAGTAAATTACCTCTTTCTTCATAGAAGACCAGCAGAAGGTGCAGACCTGACTACGGGATCCTCCCTGCTCACACCTCTTCCACTGCATACAGGGTTGGTCACCGACACCTTGAAGAATTAAGCAATTTTCATTTAAACGATTTATATTTTTTGGGATTTTTTGAAAAGGTTGGTACCAAAGATATTGAAATACATATCCCATACAATTTCATTTGTATTGAAACAAATGCTAATTTGTCTTAATTTTTTTTAAATGCGTACCTGTCGGCGGGAAATATAACCGAGACCGAATTTCTTCATCGACGAGAAATTTAATTAGAGATTCCAGTTTTCGCCGTTGATTCCTATCAGCGTTTTCTGTGAATTAATCCCTAGCAAATTTCATTTTGTGTACAAAAAAACTCCCCCAGATCGTGCAGGGCTTAGTCACCTCAAGCGAAAGTGAACCTTAAGGTGGGTGAAATATAAGGGGAAGAGTGATCGTTATAAGAAGATGGGCTATCGGCAGTTTTTACCGTTTGGGACTGTGCTTCCTGGTGTCGCCGATATTCTTAACCAATACTACTGCACACCTTCACAAAATCAACCAAATGAACGAATTCTTTCCGTACACAAACTTATTGTTAATTGTTAACCAATACTACTGCACACCTTCGAAAAATCAACTTAAATTCCGTATTCAAACTAGTAGACCGTAATCCGCCGACAGTCGGGCGGACATCATAGCATATCTCTTTATACTTCAATATCTTTGGTTGGTGAATAGTTGTAGGCATTGTAGTATAAATCTATCAGTGAATTAGGTTTTTAGTTCTTATATAGAGTGATCAGTGATGCCATACCGCAAAAATAAAAATCATGTTGATTACGAGTGATTTTTGCCGCTAGGTGCTGGTGCCGCATTTGAAAAGACAGACGGTCCCATTAGATTGCGATTGGGAGAACCGATTTTCAACTCTCATGCGATTTCTACGTCATCTGAGACAATGTAAAATAGACATGGGCAGATTCATTCCCAGGAGTGAATCGATTCAGTCTGATTCCCCCGGCCTTTTGAATTGATTCCTTTTATTCGTTCCTTTAATTCAATTAGTTCAAAAAAAAAAAAACTTATTTATATGCATACATAGATATATTTTCTAATACGTGGTTTTCACTTAAGAAAACTAAAGTATACATGAGAGGCTACGAAGCACCGCACAAAGAGGAGGCCGAAAGGCTACGAAAAACCGCACAAAGAGGAGACCGATAATACTATCTCATTCTCCCGCGGACTACATCCTTTAGATGCATGTGTTTGCCTCTTTTTATTGTCGTTATTTTTCGTTTCATCGAGTTTCAAATCACAACGGTGCTAAAGAAATTTTCACTGCGCAAAGCACTCTTCTTAGGGTGAATTATGTCGTTCTGAAAAATTGAAGGTACTAAAAACGAAGTAAATGAAATATTTATTTTAATGTGTATTTATTTTGCAAAAAAAAAACTAATTTTGACAAGAAAAATGTATTTATATTAGGCTATCAATTAAATCTTAAAATGGAACAGTTTTTGTGGTTCACCCTTAAGTTTCACTAATTTTATTTTATTTATTAAACTTAAAATTGGTCTACTTCACGTGATCTAAACTTCCCACTACCTTCAGCCTCACAAAATATCCCAGTTGGGAATGCCATAGTCTCATTAGCTCCAGACGGGAGCAGTTGGGAGTTGCTGTATTCACATAAAAAACATAGTATTATCGCGCTTTCATACATCCGATCCGGTCACCTGGAATAAGTTTCACTCAAATATATATTTTTAAATGCACTTACCTCAATGGTGAAGTTAAACCGATGCGCCGAATAAAAACTAATTAAAAGTCTGAGCGACATGCGTCATACAATTTATTACAAAAATAAAGGAATAAACCACTCGATCATCATGACGTATCACGGTCCGATAGCGACTGGTGTTTTGTTTACGGATAGGTAGACAGATACCATATAAAGAATAATATAAATAAACATCGTTGTTTCTAAACGCATTGCATAATTTACGCACGTGTGAGGGAGAAAATATTTAGGATTAACTTTCGCTTTTAGCAAAAGTTCCGGGTCCCGTGCAAGATGACGGCTTGGCTGCGCGGGAACTAACGACGAACCGATTCTCTGCGGGCATCAAGGAATGAATTAGGAACTTCTGACTAATAAGTGTCTTTTGTCTTGCTGTGACTTGAATAACTTGCATTCCGCGGACCTAATAATGACTCGATATCTTCAACAGATTAGAATTGAACTCGATCCGATGATCGACTCGATCCGTGGGATTTGTGATTTGGTACGACGACGTCACAAATGTTTTGATTCATTGAATAAGTGAAACAGAGATTGGGGTTGAGAATTGAACAGACTTGTAGGACTATGACGGTATTAGTTCATTTATGACTATGACGAACAGTAGGACTGGCGGGACGACTGTGACTTTTGGATGACTCGATCGCTTGTCGGTTCAGTTGCTTGGCGGTTTTGTCGCTTGGGCTGGGGACGGGAACTCTCTGGCTTACGGGTTTTTTTTTGTATAGATTTACTACGCGGGATACTACACGTGATGGGCAATTTCGCGGCGCGCGCCGCCTGTAGTAGGTGTACCTATCCGCGCAACGAATATCCAATATTTAGCGAGTACATTATTATTTTCTTACCTCAAAATAACATGAATTATTTAATTGTAAAATAAATTAATAGAAATTAAAAGAAATATAGTGCTGTTTAAAAATCGTAGGATGTAAGGCCAAGGGTAAGAAATAAAGATTTAATTCCTTTTGAAAATGAGAATAAGATTGAGTATGTCACAAGATTGAATTTATTCATTTAATTCAATCATTCAATTTTGCCCACGTCTAATGTAAAAGTCTCGAATGCAAGAGCGCCCTCAGATTTCGTTCAGTTGTCGATTCTTACTAGCGCCGCCAATCATAATACCTAAATTATTTTACAATATTTCTACAATATTAGGTGGACTTTATCCAAAATATAGTTTGAGGATTACTAATTCCTGGGGTGACACCACTTTCATTTTTGGGATGACACCATATTCTTTTTTGGGATGACACCACATTCATTCTTGGGGTGACACCACATTCATTATTGGGGTGACACCACATTCATTCTTGGGGTGACACCATATTCAATATTGGGATGACACCAAGTTTATTCTTGAGGTGATACCACATTCATTAAAGGGATGATACCACATTCATTCTTGGGGTGACATAACATAGATTATTGGGGTGACACCACATTCATTCTTGGGGTGACACCATATTCAATATTGGGGTGACACCAAGTTTATTCTTTAGGTGACACCACATTCATTCTTGGGGTGAGACAATATTCATTATTGGGGTGTCACCAAGTTTATTCTTGAGGTGACACCACAATTATTAAAGGGATGACATCACATTCATTAAAGGGATGACACCACATTCATTCTTGGGGTGACACCATATACATTATTGGGGTGACACCAAGTTTAAAGTTGCTTAAACTTTTCCAGCGTTTTTAGTCTATGTATTATCTATGTAAGTTTATTTTTCATTATCTTTATTAAGATCGCTAAATGTATTTGAAAATGTATTTTGAAGCCATAAGTATTTGAAATACAAATTACAAAATACCTCAGCATCAGGTAATTGAAATACCAATTACAAAATACATTTTTAGGGAGTAATTGAAATACAAATACAAAATACGTATTTGTATTTCAAATACGCATTTCAATTACAAGTAATTCAAATACTGCCCAGCCCTGGATACAGAAGATGTCAATTGACAAGAATATACTAAACAAACTAGAGAACTCACCTGCATTCTATTAAAACTATTTCTCACGAATTGACGAACAGCAGATAAAAACATTTACAAATATTTTTACTTATTAATTAGGGAAAAAATATACACATAAAAATATTATTTTACAAATAGAGAGATGAGTGAAATGCGCAAAATCCTTATAAAAGTTTTCAAATTATTTTTGGAATAAATTATAAGACAAAAAGATCATACCTATATATGTAAAAATCAAAAAATGTTTGTTTGTATGTCCGCTATGCGTTGCTATATATTATTATGCGTAGGAAATGTTTCAAACTTTCAACATAACTTTTTTCTACCCTCGCGAAGGTTTCTGGACTATTAAACCACATGACAATACATCTGAAAAGTTTTTTTAATCATTAAAAAAAACTCTTACAAAAATGTCACATTTTGAAAATGACATTTTTAAAATATCGATTGTTCAATCAAAATTCAATATTTGAATAAACTTTTTAAATTAATGAATTTAATCGAAGTACTCACTTATGGTATCTACTAATCAAAATTGAATACTTTGAATCTAATTGAAAATTATATTATTTTAAATAGGTGTCTACCTATGTTAGGTACCAAATTTGATTGATTGTTCTTATAATATACAAATATGAATGTTTGTAACATGTAAAAAATAAAAACATATAAACAAAATTGCAATAGGTGGCACGCGAGCTGTTTGAAAATCTGAATGTACCGGGACTGAATATATTAAACGCGCGAGAGGGGAGGGGAACGCGGCAGGGTGGTTTGCGGGAGAGCGGAGGGAAGGCGGGGAAGGTGGAGGGGGAACGCGTGAGAGGAAGGGGACATGGGAGGGGAAGGGAGACAGAAGGGGAATGGGACGAATGGGAAAAGACACGCAGGGAGAAACAATTTCTTTATTAGTGGCATAGCAACGCATGCCGGGAACTCGCTATTAAGTAGATAAAAAACAATTTTATACAGAAATTTAAAAGAAAAAAAATACATACTTAAAATTTTTAATGAAGTTATTGTACTTCGTATAGGAAAACAGCCAGTTAGTTAGTTAGGTTCTAACATTAGTCTTGTTACTAAAGGTATGTGTGAGTAGTTAGTTACCTGTGAGTAGCTGATTGGCCATGTGACTGATGTAGCTGCCCGCCAGGCGCAGGATCTCTATTTTGCTCAGCTTCCTATCGCGAGGTTCCGTGGGGATGAGTGAACGAAGGACTGAGAAGGCCGTATTGACACTGCTGACAAATCACTTCATTACATAAATAAATCATACCTACCTATATTTTAAAAAAAATGGCGTATAATATGTAGTTATTATTAAATTACTATTTATTATTATAATTAATAAGTTCTGTGATTTTGTCTTCTTTCAAAAGGAAGGTCTTGTACGAGTAATATACATTTTCAGGGTTTTTAATCTTGCTTTTTAATATTATTTGATTATTTTATTTCCATTTTCTTTGAAATGTCTATTTCATCATTCAGTTTAAATTTCGTTTTGATTTTTATTACCTACGGTTTACATATATTTTTTTTGTTTAAAAAAAATGTTTTTAATTTTTGTATTCACATTTTCAATTGCTATTATTACTTTATAATGATATACGTCTGCCCATGAACCTAGTAGGTATGGTCGTCGTGATAATGCTAATGATTATTGAAATGTGAAATTTTTATGAAAAAATAACAATAAAAAAATAATCCAAAGAGATTCTATATCCAGTTTAATGGAATATTCGAAAACATTTTATTGCCTAGAATTTAATTCAAACGTTCGATTTAAGTTTCGCAAGTCAAAAGACCACAAGCAATAAATAGGTGATCGAAATTGGATTGGATGGAAGCAATGGCCAACTCTACTGCAGTGGGAAACGAAAAAAAACGTGTGTCAAATTCGAATGATTAGAAAAATAGCAGCTGTTGAAATTATACATTTTAAGTCATCGATATATATATTATAAAAATCTAAATATGCTTGCTTGGGGGTATATGAGGAATTGTCTATGTATGCATGGGAAATGTTTGAAACTTTCAAAATACCTTATGTCCGTCCTCGCAAAGGGTATTATTAGAAGGTTCTGTATTATTACGACCACATGAAAATATATTTGAAAAGTTTAATTTAATCATTACTGTCAAAAATGTCACAATTTGAGAATGACATTTTGCAAACCGTCGCGTCGATTGAATCAAAATTCAATTTTCGAAACTCTTTAAATTAAGAACTTATTTAAAGTACACTATTAAAAGTGTAGCTGCATGCGGCGGCTTGTGGATTATTTACCTTAAAAAAAAAGTACAATTTCCATAATCCGTGCCTAAAATTGAGGCGGTTTATCAAATATTCAACCAAATACAATCAATCCAACGCAACGTTGATCTTTCTCTGCTTCTGTGATTATAAAAGACGAAGTATTTGAGATATTCGTCTCCAATGCAAGCAAATGAACCAACCTTTGAGTCCGGTCTCTCTCCCTGGCGTTGGCCTGATACCTCTGTCTTCCGGTAGGCTCCAGACCTCCATAGCTGCAGCAGACATCGTCTTCCACCCCGATCATTTGCGGGAACATCACTGACATCTGACAATTGTCATGACTTATCTGATTGTTATTAACAACGTCCGTCAAATTTTCAAGCATCGCGAATGGTTGATAAGGTTCCATTTAAATTTAAAAAATATATATATTTTCTAATATAGGCACTTTCAATTGTCTAATATTTTATAATTTTGAGTTACTGCTAACTTATTTTTACTAAGTAGTCCTGACAACGAGCTCTTACCAATTACCAAATGAAACTGATCTCCATACCCATACCATCGCAGTACCTACCTACTCACCAATGCAAGCACAATATTGTAATGACGAATCCGAACAACGCCGGGTGCAGTGTCGAATCAGTTAACATTAATTGCGATTAAAAATTAAAGGAGTGAGGGATTTAGAAGAACATATTTATTATGGTAAAAATTCAACATACGAATGGTGGATTCTTTTTAGATTCTTATCAGATTCTTACAAGATCTAAAAGGAAGTGATGTATTTTTTACAGAATCAGGTGTTGATAACCATATTTATCTTGTTTAAATTACAACCAAATGTAATTCCGAGCCGAAATTGCTATATCATTATCAAACATTCTAGTTTCGGTTGTGGGTCTGTCTGTGAGTGATTGTACATCTGGTTCAATGAACTCGGAATTGTTTTGAATTTGAGTGCCATTTTCAAAATTGCAACCGATCTTGTCAAGATTTCATACGAGCGATAAAGTAGGTGACCTACTTTTTTTTTTACATGAGCTCCACAGAGGAGACCCTGAAGAAAATAATCTCCCTCAGGGCCTATGTCATCTTTGGGAATGCTGTGTGTAGCGTCGTTTCAAGGAAAGGAAGGAGAGGAGAGTTCTGGGTAGGAAAAGGGTTTAAGGGGTGGGAAGGAATCTGGGGTTCGATGTGTCCTGGTCATCCGCCTCCAAGACCTAGACAAACCTCACCCCTTGAACCCGGGCACCCCTGCTAAAACACCAAACGTAGCGAACCACTTGGGGTGACCTGTGGCGGAGCTGTTGGTTATCCAATAAAGGTTATAAATACAACGAAAAATATGTACTTATAACAAATAATACTTAAAAAACAATACCGACAATAGATTCTCCTGATATTTTCCACATTCTCTTATTAACTTTCGATATATTTCTGAAAAAATATTGGTAAGTACATTTTTAAATTTTGTGTTATATTGAGCACATATATACTTACTAATTGGGAAGTTTTTACTAATGTTGGTTCTACATGTGGACTAATGGAATAAATTGGATTGTCATGTTGATCTTGACGGTATATGAATTTTTATTAAGTTGGTAAGCTCTGGCCAGTCCAGGCCATTATTCAAAATTTTTAAATGAAAATGTTTGGTCAAAAATTAAACGTCGTGTATGTAGGGAATTGAAGTAAAAGAAATTTGTTAAGAGGCGGCTCTCCGAATTTCAACCGATTTCTTGCAAACCTCCCTTAAACATTTGAAGTTTTTAAGCTCTTAAAAAAATATATGTTATTCTTGAAGATAATATCTAGACATTTATCGCGCCGAAACGCAAATTATATAAAATTCCCTCCATAGAAAAAAATCGCAAAGTATGCTCCAAAAATGATTATAAACACGTTTGTTTCGGTTATGTATGAAAAAAATCACAGCGTTTCTTTAAATAAAATTAAAGACAATTATCGCAAGATTTTTGCTCTATTTTTAACGAGTCGTGTTTTATTAAAGATTTTCATGATTTTTGCATCAATTTTATCGCTGTAAATGTTAGCGCGCTCTTCTAACATTCGTATTTTCATATCTCTCCATCTTCTTCTTTTTGGGGCCGGGAACTGAGCCTTAATGCCACTTTGTTGAGATGTCACGGAACCGGTCGGAATCTTCTACTTAGTCCGGCCCTGAATAATCTGAAATCTGAACGATTCATTTGTCAACGAATGTGTTGGATATCAAAACAAAGTCCTAACATAACGGAGAAGAAAGGCCGCCCTTGTTTCAATAAACAACTGCACCACGATATATTTATTACTTCGCTAATAGTAGTCCCGTTTGTGTTGCGGAGCGTTCCTCTATTTGAAAAGTTGTTATGACGCGACCCGAGACCTAAACCCGAAACCAAAATTATCATAATTTTTACAGAATTTAAATTTGTATTTTACATGTTGAGAGAGAGAGAAAGAGAGAGAGAGAGGGAGAGATGTTGTGTTGACGGTGTTAAATAATAAAAAAATAATAGGTAGGTACGTATATATTTGTGTTTAATTTTTGTGCCCTAAAATGTTAGAACAATTAACGAAACAACTCCGCATAACATAAGCCTTTTATCATAAGTGGGCATTCCGAATTTCTACTGTTTTGCAATATATTTCTCCTGAACACTCAGTTTTAAGTTTCTAAAAAAATGTATGTAATTATATGAATTCCCTCGATAAAAAAAATTGACAATAATGCTCCGAAAATTATTATAAACACGTTGTTTTCGGTTATTTTAAAAGTTATATGTATCAAAAAATTCACAGCGATCCTTCAAATGCTATTTATGATTTATTTAATAAGACATTTCCCGCGAGATTTTTGATCTATTTTAAACCAGTCGTGATTCATGAAACATTTTCACAATTTTCACTTAAATATTATCGTTTTTAATATTAGCGCGCACCCTCTAACTTTCGTATTTAGGTACATATTTATCTCCCCTTCTTATTCTTTTTGAGCGCTTACTCCCGGCCAGAACGATAAAAAGAGCTTATAAAGTAAATAACATTTTTAACCTGTTATTCATTATATAAATAACATTTGTTTAAAAAATGAACAAATCTGAGTAATTTTGTACATAATCTACATTTATATAAATCTACATAAATAATGCGTCCCGGTGTGAGTTTGAGGGTTTAAAAAAATCTGTAGTTTTATTCTGAAAACACAGAATTTTGTCAACACTGTGTAAAGCCCGGGCGATGCCGGGGCCTTCAGCTAGTCTATCGTAACTAACATTGAATTCTCACAGACTACCAAAATTTAACGATGGACGTCGAATAATAAATTAAAACAGTAATAATCATCACCCCGCGGTGAGAACTGGAATAACTAACACATTTTTGGGCATGGACACAATACACAAGGGGCATCTACAAAATACACCCCCCCATATATATTTGTCAGTTTATCACTGTTTTCAGTGCTGCCATGCCGGTTCACACCGATTCAAGTGAACCTGTTATTGAAATGAAATCGGTACGCAAACCGGCCGGTAAATCGAAAAAGATTAATTTTTGATAATATGTAGATACCTAGCTAAAAACAACAGCGTGAAACCCGTATCGTATATTTATTATATTATTTGCGTCCCGCGAAATCTGCTCATCACCGTAATTTGGAGAAAGGATATTTTGATTAGCGAATGTTGCAGATTTTTTTTCGCTTGTTTAAATTTGAAATATCATGTTATAAACTTTTGCTAATAGCTAAAGAAATATCTTTTGTAACCCTCTTTCTGTCATGCATAACGTTTATGAGAGAAAGGGAGAAGCTGCAACTGAGCTATCAGTAGGTGTCAGCAGATGATATCGTGGGGTAATTACCTAATTAGGTACAACAACTAGGTAACTCTGAAATAAGCTTTGTTGGGAAAAAGAATTATAAGACGGTAATCAATCTGATACATCGGTTGTTGTAGGTATATTTATACTGATAAGCATGATAAAATCGTAGATTTAAGACGGTAATAATTTAATTATTTGTTATATACCTACCAATACATAACAGAGAAGATTCATTAAAAAGGCGTGAGGGCAGTTTTACTATTTTGTGTCATGCGTCAAAAGATAGTTGCTGAACTGTCTGTGACATTGAAAATGCCCAATGCAGAATCGTTACGCATTAGTTTACAAAAAATGATGGTTGTTACAAACAAAAATGCAATAATCAAATTCAAAAATTTTAATGCTAGCTTTTTTTTTAAATATTAACTCCGCACAGGAGGCCCCGAAGAAAATAATTTCCCTCAGGGCCTATGTCATCTTTGAGGATGCTGTGTGGAGGGTCTTTTTGAGGAAAGGAAGGAGTGAACATCTCCTACAACATGGGTCTTGAAGAGACTGTGTTTCCTCTCTCCTTCGGTCTTGAAGAGACCCATGTTGTAGGAGAGAGGAAACACAGAGGCCGGTAAATCGTTCCACAGCCGAGCTGTTGAACTTAAGAACGAATCGTAAAAACGACCCGTTACAGCTAAGTCTACTTGCCCACTTGTGGTAACTAGAGTTACCTAATTATAGAATTTAACGATATTTTTTTGGAGATATCTACAAAAACATTCTAATAACTTGATGATTCCAAAAAGGAAGGCGGGTATGGGGTACCGCCTTCCCGGGAACCATTTATTGGATAACCAACGCCTCTGCCGTAGGTCACCCCAAGGGGTTCGCCGCGTTTGGTGACTTAGCAGGGGTGCCCGGGTTCATGGGGTGAGATTGGTCCGTGTCTTGGCGGCGGATACGTCTGCCCTGCAGCTGCACGGTGAGCGCACTTGAAGTGAAATGACACAAAACTGCGCTATACACAAATATTACATTATTATTATTATTATGGTAGGCCGGATCGGGAGAGAACGGTTGAGGGAGTCCCTTTGACTTCTCCAGTCGTACTCTCTCGTAACATCGCCTTGCACCGCAGTGGGAGGGATGGATTCATTCGTGCGTCACTCCTAGACACGCTGACCCCTGATTCCTATACCTACTCCTGATACCCTTTTCCTTCCCAGAAATTCTTCACATTCCTTTCCTAAAAATATCCTTCCAGAGCATCCCCAAAGATGACATAGGTCCTGAGGGGAATTATTTTCCTCAGGGCCTCCTGTGTGGAGCTAATGTTATAAAAACGAGTGTGCTTTAGACCACACGGTTGAGGTAAAACTTCAATAACTTATAAAAGAAGAGAGAAAGAAAATGTGCGCGCGCACTGTTCTCTCTTGCTCCTACAGTGTGATACATACAATAGGCCTGCACTGTGTGGATATACGAAACGTAACTGGCTACAAGAGAAAGAGAGAAAGAAAATGTGTGCTCGCATCTCTCTCTTTTGCCCCTACATACGAAAATATCTATCTTCACTAACTTATATCTCTCTCTCAACTTCCGTTCTCCTCGCCCGACCACACTTTTCGTAACGCTCTCGTCACGCATTCGCCAGCTTACTGCCCAAGTCAATCGTGCGTAAATAAGTTATTTTACTTCAAAAACGCGTTACGACTTTTCTGTTTGTGGCATTTAGAGACGAGAAAATAAAGTTACGCTTTTAGTGTAACTAAAAAACGTTCGTTTCGGAGTTGTCTAGTTGTAATTACCCCACAACGCACGTATGATGGAATAATATCATATCTAGCGAACCGGTTGTAAAAACATCGAATTCATACCGTTGACTGTAGTATCAGTGTGATGTTATGTTTAGGGGTAGAGACTAGAGACTAAAGAGGGATTTGAGAGTAAATAAGTCATTACTTGGGTAGAGACCGCTACCATTTCAGTGATGCGTTACAGATGTCAACTTTTTATGTTTTTTACGATATTATTTGGCGCCGAAAGCAGTTTATTATCAATAGCTATTTTATTGAAGCAAATGATGTTTTTTTTTTTAACTAGACCGTTCGGAATTTCATCTCTCTGTAAATTTATAAAGATTATTTTTTTAAGGTTGAACGGAACATGCGTTATAATCTAAACGTTCCAAGATGGCGCCAATTTAATTATTTTAGGAAAACACACATTGAAATGTTATGCTTAAAAATTTTAAGTTTAATTATTTTATTGCGCCCATACATACGCAATATAGACATGAATAAAGAGTTTGTTCTTATGCAAACTTCATTCTTTCAAGAAAGACACAAATTTTTACAGTATTAGGTTGAATCAGCGATACAATACAATTTTTCAGCTTTGAAGAATCGAGTTGGAATTTGGAATACGCAATGACATTAACACTGGACGCGGGGTAGAAATCTCAAAGTGGGAAGCCAAACACAAGACGATTGTAGCTGTCTCTATTTCTAGTACTTTAGTACTAAACTGCGAACTGCTACGCGTCGTCACGTCGAGTTAGGTCGTATCTTACCAGTAAGGGCAGTAAGTAAATTGCATTGCAAAGCGCCAAAATGCCCTCCTGTGTGATGAGAAAATGCTTCAATTACACGGAAAATAGTCGTAAAGGCGAAGGAATAACACTTCATTTGTAAGTACACGCAAATTACTTATTATTATCAATTATTATAATTATTACAATTAATTTTATAATAATACGTAATTGTATTCTTTACCCTTCCATGTCCATTGTGTAACCGAGGGAGAGTATCTTGTTGTCTCAGTCACACCCAGTGGCGGCTCTCCCCTTAGGACAATGGGTGTTTGACCCCCCAAAATTATAAGACATAATAATATTTTTTTACGGAATAAACCGCTCAACGCATCGAATTCTTTACTTGAAATTGCTTGAAATGAACCGCAAAATAATAGCAGTTAGCGGCGACGACTCGCCGGGTGACGAGCAATGACATCTATCGTGTCAAATGGAAGCTCCAATTCTCACAAATCCCTGGGTCAATTTTTGACTTGCCCCCGCTATAGGATATCTTCTGTCTCTATGCGCGCCATACAATAAACGCGATGGCACTATGTTTTTATCTTGGAGTAAAAAATTCCCGCGTATAGGTACCACAGAAACCCTAGCGACGTTTTGGACATGACCGAATGTCGTGGAAGGGAGACAACATTGTGAACTAAGGAATCTAATTCGTTGTTGAAAGAGATAGCGATACAACATAGGTCGGATTTGCATTTTGCAGGCATGCCTCGTCCATTGTATTTGGGCAGTACGGGAAAGATTTTGAATAATAATTATTTACGTTGTTATCGACGACGTTTCAAATTTAGTTTGGTGGCACATCGAGAAGTAGAACTTTTCAAATATTATTAATTATTATATTATGATCACTTTTCAACGGACATAGAAAACAGCTTGATTTAAAACAATGTTTGTTTTTTAGGTTCCTAATCTAAGTGACAGCAGATTCTATACATTTAATTATCTAGTTACAGGTAAATCATTTGAAAGGGACCTTTGCTTTAGATAGATAAAAAAATATCTAATATAATTTAATAATAAATCTGTTTTTGTTAGGTAGCTAAATTTAAATAAAATTGATAAATGTCTTTTCTCACCCAATATCTTTAGACATTTTAGGGGTAAAAGGGGACTGCGGACGTGTGTTTCAAAGTCAATTTTTGTTTTTAAATTTTTGATATTTCTATTTCGGTTTCTATTTTTTCTAATCTACCTACCTAATTTTGTTTTTATATTTTGTATACTTAGATACATACTATCGGTGTGCATAACTAGATATATTGAAAAGTGCCCTCTTTAAAATGATGTGCCAGCAAGTACATGAATTATTTAGTGATTTTGCAATTTATAAATAATACCCATGTAATTTGAGTTGCGGGTTCATGACCCTACCTGTCTTCAAATTGATATAGATAATAATATGTCGACATTTTTCACAATATCGAAAAAAGGTAATTTCACTTTTTTTTTCAAATGACCTCCCATACCTGGAGCCCTAGAGCCGCCTCTGCGTCACACCCATAGGTCACACCCGTGATGTGAAAGCATTATTCGGCGAAGAAATTAATAAGCCACCCTACCATATATCTATGACATTCACACACGTACATTCTTTGATTGTCTATCTTTATCACACAGGAATAAAGTTTTGAATTTAGAAATTATACCGAAAACCGCTGAAAACAAAAGAGTGTTGCTTGCTTTCCACATTATATTGTGAGTATGTGAGACTATGGCGAGTCTATTTATATAACGTCATTAGGAATACGCACAAAACTATTTATCCATATTCATATTGAATAGGTACGGGAGCAAACAAATAATTCATCATAACTTGCAAAAAGTGTTTTCCCTAAACTAATAAAATTAGAGCCATCTACGAAAGAGCAGATTATGAATTCTTTTACGTATGCCTATTCGCAACTTTTCCATATTATGGTGTCTACCCGCCTGAAAAAAGTTTGTTTTATAATCAATTATTTATCTAAAGCTCCGCATCCCGGCTCAAAAATAAGAAGAGGGAAAGATATGTAATGTCAGAGTGAGAACGCTAATATTTAGCGCGATAAAATTGAAGCGAAAATTGTGAAAATGTTTAATGAAACACGACTCGTTTAAGATAGAGCAAAAATTTCTTGGGGCTGTATAAAACAGCATTTAAAGAAATAGTGTAATTTTTTTCATAGGTATAACTTGAAAAATAATTGAAATAGACTTGAAAATAATAATTTTTGGAGCATACTTTGCGATTTTTTTCTATCAAGGGAATTTCATATAATTTGCGTTTTGGCAAGGGGAATGTATAGATATTATCTTCAAAAATAACATATATTTTTTTAAAAGCTTAAAAACTTCAAATGTTTAAGGGAGATATGTAAGAAATCGGTAGGAATTTGGGTAGCGGCGGCTTAATATATAAAAATGAATGTTTCTTTGTTTGTCCCCCATGCGGTACCTAAACCATTCATCCTATTGCGGTGAAACTTTGGTGATTTGATGTGTGCACACCCGCAATGGTTTTTGTATATAACAGTGAGCTCTTGCGTAATGAAATTATTTTCTGTACCTACAAATTATTCGATTGCTATGAAATTTTGGTGAGTATTTGGGCGCACATGATAACGCTCTGGCATTATGAAGTTTGTTTAAAAACAGCGCAAAAGGTGGCGGGAGAGTTGTTAGAAAAATGACAGAAGGAGTGAAGAGGAGGGGAATCCGTGAAGGGGGAGGGAAACGAAGGAGGGGATTCGTATGAGGGGGTACGAATACGGGGGAGGGGGAAGGCAGGGAAGATCGAAGAGATTCGCGAAACGGGTAAGGGGAACGGAGGAGGGGGAAGGTGGGGAAGGTGAAAGGGAAACGCGGGACGAAGGGTAGGTAGAAGGGGAACGGTGAAGAATGAGAAAGGACCCGCAGGGAGGAATAGTTTAATTATTTAAGTGCTATAGCAACGCGTGCCGGGAACTCACTAGTTTGAAATAAAAAAGGGCTAAATTTAATTGATATGGTTTATGATTTGGTAGGTAGGTTTTATTGTACATAACTGTTGAACACACTTACGTAATTTAATTATATTTTGTAGGTCTACCGTGATTAGTCTCTCAAATGATAATCTATTGAACAGATGTTGCTCTGTTTTTATGAGTAATTGGACCACAATGATCACTTTAACATCCCGAAAGGATTTGTCTGTCAGTGGGTAAACTCGATACACATAAGACATAAGAAATAATGTAATGTATCGCAGAATAGTTCGATACATGTAATAGGGTAGACTGGGGACGATTGAAACACGTTATGATTGAAACATCTCAATTTACTCGAAAACGATAATACCTAAGAGTGTGATACAACACTCGAAACTCCGTCAGGTCTGTTAGAACGTTTCTACAAAAGCGCAGTAGCCGGCGAGTGACTCAATCGTGCATAGGGGACATTATTGAATTTCGCACTAAAACGTAAATATTTAAGACATTATTGCTTATCTTATAACTCATTTTACTCTCGCAGCTTGACGAAATGTTTCATTACATTCTCTTCTTTATCTATTTAAGAGTATTTATAATGCATTTGCGTGGCGTTAATGTCTATTTAAAAATCATGTTTTTGACTTTGAAGCAGAAAATGCAGCGTGGGGATGTTTGAAACAACTCGTGTGGGGATGATTGCAACGTTTCAATCATAACCATGTTTCAATCGTCCACACTGAGAGAAAATTTAAAAGTTATAATGAAAAAAGGTCAGAAATTTAAATCATTAAGTATTATTCAAATCATTAAGTCTAATGTACTTCTGTGATCTTGGTTGATGAAGTCGATCTCATTCGACCACATTCGACGTCACACACCCTCACGTGACAATTTCGTAATAACATATCTTTATTGATTTTTTTACATTTATAACTAAAAAAAAATCAACGTTAATAGTATACATTGTTTTATCAATTATGTAAGTACAAAACAAAAGAGAAAAAAATTATGTTATGAAGAAAGTGTGTTCCCCTTCTCAAGAAATCGAGGTTGCAAACTATGCTAAAAAAACAACCAATATTTACCTATTTTGGGCTATCTTCAAAAGATTTAAGACAATTGGCATTTGATTTGACCACACAAGGCCAGATTCATGGTACACAAATGGGATGGCCGGAATAGAATGGCTCCGAGGATTTTTGCGCGCCATCCAGAATTTATTATCTATAAGATGTGCCCAAGCCACGAGTAGGTATGGCACAAGCAACAAGTTTTAATTGACATAATGTTGATGAATTTTTCAACAATTTAGCGAACGTTATGGATAGTTTTAAATTTGAACCAAAGGACGTCTATAACGTAGATGAGACCGGTGTTACAACTTTCAAAAACCTAATCGGTTTATAGCCAGGAGAGGAACTTGGCAAGTAGATGCAGTAACGTCGGCCGAACGAGGAACTTTCATAACTGTCCGTAGCGGCAAATGCAATTGGTAACTCAATTCCGCCGATGTTCACATTTCTACGTATCAATTAAGCCATTTCTTAAAAGATAGTCAGATTGGTAGTATCGGTACCACGAACAAATCTGTCTGGATGCAATAAGATTTTACCAAATTTCTTATTCATTTTCAAAAATACACCATTTCGTCCTTAGATCGCAAAGTTCTTTTATAACTTGATAATCATTCATCGCAGTCGAATCCTACGAAATTAAAAAAGAATATTATTTTGTAAAATCAATATTTAGTAGTCTTCAAACCATTCCAAAATGAACAGGCAAAAAAAACTACACCTAGAGACTCCGAAGGAGAAACCGCAAATAAGATGACCAATGTATAGGAAAAGGTGCACTGGAATCCGAGGACAAAAATATGAAAAAAAATCAACCTTCACATTGATAAAAAAAAGTGCTTCGTAGTCCCCACTCTTGTCTGCTTTGGTTTTCTGTATATTTCACTTCTACCGCATGTGAATTGCACACCCAGATTTTTCTTTTCTTTTAATAGATAATATTTACTTGTTTAATAGATGTTAATGCCACTTAACAGATTATTTAAAAAAAAAATTCTAAAATATTGCGATATTTTGTATAATGATGTCACATCCCAAACCATAAATTCAATAAATTTTTATTTTTTCGACTTGTTAATTGTTGAATTTTACACACAAAAAATGCTCTTAATTCAGAGGTAAATTCTACATTGTTATGATTGAAACAGTGTGATGGTTGAAACAAGCACTTTTGTATGAAAGCAATAAACTTATTTTTAATACCGTTCTGTTCTGCTCCAGGATAATATCGCAGTAAAAGTTTGTTGATTATGCCAAATACTCATAATAAGTATAACTAAGAGCACGTAAACATAAATAATAAAAACTATATTTAAAGTTGTTTCATTTCAAGACATTTATGTTTATAATTTTTTAAATACTTGTGATATGTTTAATCACTATTCATGATCTCATTGAGTACCGTTTTAATAATGAAAAATTTTAACATTGATTAAAATTATTCCAATTATTCCATAGATATTTAGAGTGTTTCAATTATCCCCATATACTGTTTCAATCGTCCACACTATGGGGATAATTGAAACAGTTTTCCCCATCGTCTTTAAGTGGTCATTGTAGCTTACCTGTACGAGTTGTGGCCATCCAATAAATTTAATTTGATAAATCGATAGATCATAGAACATCTGGAATAAACATCTTATCCATAATTACAAAAGAAATATTACTACACCTAGTTAAAGTAAAAGTGTTTCAACCATCCCCAGTCTCCCCTACATCAGATTTAAAAAAGGATAGTTGTTCATAAAATAAATTGTGCAAAAAAAAGTCTCCCCGGCGGGGAATCGAACCCCGGTCTCCCGCGTGACAGGCGGGGATACTTACCACTATACTACCGAGGATATGTCGGCCGCTGGCAAAATAAGGAAATATATGCAGTTCTTACAGCCTTTTGTTTTTAAGGGTTGAAGCTTGAAAAATGGATTCCAATGACTAAAATCAAATTTTAATTTTAAGAATACAAAATCAAAAGCTTTTACGACGTAAATATTTTATTTTCGGTTTTTCTTATATTATTATTACTTTATGTTTGATAACGGGTTGATAGACATCTATTGAAAAAGAATGTAACTAAAAGTAGGCAGCGCGGTCATGGACATACCGAAAAAGGTTTGCCCGTCTATTCATAGATGGCAATGAGGGCTTTGATCGGAGTTATAATATTTTGTTATTTTTTCGCAGGGCCGGCCCTGAGCCAAGCAGCGCCTGGCGCTATTAGGGCGCTATATTAGGTGTAATTTGTAATGATCAAATATTTATTGGATAACCAATACCCCCGAAATTGGCCACCCCAAGTGGTTCGCTATGCTTGGTGACTTAGCAGAGGTTCACGGGGTGAGGTTTGTCTAGATCTTGGCGTCAAATGCGTTTGCGTAACTTGGCTACGTGGCCTTGGAAAGTCAGCGCCCGGAGCGGACTGCCCCAATTACTGTAACTGTGCGTTTGCACAGGGCCAACCTTTTTTTGGTGGTAAAAATTATATAATAAGTAATAATAAATACATAAATGATCTACGTCTCCCATTAGATAAGAGGGATGTGTCGTTCTTTAGGTACTATTGAAAAACAAATATAATATATGAAACTAATCTATTATACCTACTCTTCTTCTTCTTCTTCTCGCGCATTATCCTGTGGTAAATTGGGTTCCATGCCAACTCAGAATCAACTCAACTCAACATCACTAAAAAATCGTTCAAAGGAATGGATTTTTTTAAATACCCTCCGCACATCATTCCCTTATACGACACAGGCACTGTGGACTTGTGAAGTTCCTCATGGTGTCCAGTGTGGACTTCATTTAAACCCTGATTTTTTTTTGAAATAGGCAATTCACCCTAAAGAGAGTGCTTTGTGAAAATTTTTATCAATTTGCTGTCATACTTAAAACATATTAATAAATTATACAGGTAACACGATTTAAAATTTAAACTAAGCGTTGAGCTTCAGAAATACAGAAAAAGTTAAAATTCACCTACCACTTTACTATTTACCTGTTCCGTCAACTAAGAAGACTAAAATGAACAAAAGTTGGGACAGAAACGCCTTAAGAATGCCTTGTTTCCTGTGGTAAATAAGATTCTATGTAAATTTTAACAGCAGATCATTGAACTTTAGAGACGTTCGTATTTGTTGCTTCGTTTTGCTCCTTTTACCTCCTAAACCACATCATATTCTGTGCGCTGAAAAAATCATTTCACGTTTAAGATGAAGCCATACTAAATAATGCAAAATCATACAAAATCATACGTTTTTGTTTTGAAAATTTGATGGCTTAGAAGTATTATAGATGCTTCAATGAAATACTGCTTGTAGAACATATCTTGGCCCTTAAAAATATCGGTCATTTTTTATAAGTCTTTTATAAACCTAAAAAAAAAATTATAAGGTCTGTAAAAAACACTTTGAAGTCCAAACTCTCTTATTTATAAACCTCTTTTCGGATATGGTTTTATTGTTTTATGTGGCAAATTTAGTTTCTTTTATGATAATCGCAAAAAAAATTGAAATTTACGCCCGAACCTCACAAAATAAAATATAATATGCATTTGCGCGTTGTTATTTTTGACATCACGGCGACAATACGGCAGTCGACGAATTTGTAATATCAAAGTGAACCTTATACCGTCCACAGAAGAACGACTGGCAGCCGCCCTTATTTTCTCTCACTACTCCTCCGGCCGGAGCGGAGAAATGACTTGTTAGGTTCCGCGCCGCTTTTTTTCGTGAAATCATTTTAAAAATTTCGTTTTATTACAATAAACAATGCATAAAAAAGGAATTGATGAGTTTTACAGGCCTTTACGAAATCAACATGTAAAAAAAATCTCAAATATCTTTTCCAACCTTTCCAAAAGCTTTTTCTCAAGTATTTTTAAGCTCCTCCCATAAAGGGGCGTGAATTCCGACGTCGATTTTTTCCTGTACTAGTGGATCGCCTTAACTGATGCTAATCACAACTGAGCCATCTCTTACCGCTATCTTGATGGAATAACTGAAAAAAATCGATTTAGGCGGGTTGTGAACTTTTTATGCTGTGGTTTAGGCAAATTTACGTTTCGACATTAACTGATTCCAAAAATAATGAAAGTAGACGCAAGGAGTACCTAAAGAAAGACACGTATATAGGTATGAGTGCAATTCCGTTGAAAGCGTGCGTAGTGAAGATTTTATGATGCTGCCAATCTAACTGTGATGGACAACTCAGAATGAACTCAACTTAACACCTCATTTGAAAAGTCATTAAAAGTGATAAAAAATAAATAAAAATTGGTTAAATAGGTAACGTTAGGTTAGGTTATGGGCTATTTTAAGATGGTTTAGGTTAAGCTAGGTTAGGTTACGTTCTCTTTACATTTCTCATGTATATTCTGTTGTGCCACAGAACCGTTAAAATGCTGAAAACATCAACCACGTAAGAATGCTGGTCACGTTAGCGTGCCTCCTTATACGCAGGCGTAACTGCCGGTTTTATATTACCGCTAAATTAAGCCTTTTGTTCCGCGAATTAAACCATCGTGTTTCTCAATCAATTATTGGTGCTGGTAGATTGACACCTGATAGCCGTGAGATATGGTGATCGGACCGCCTTCATCTCGTTGCCTGTTGCCTCTCGTTCTTCCTGCACAGGTACATTGACTGCAGTTTAGTGTTATTATTTATCTGATGACCTATGGCCGTGGGCTGCTGCCAGAGGACCTGGCAAGCAAACTCCTTAATTGGTTCGTCTCTCTTCACTTCAACGAATTTCCTATCCACTGGAAGATCTCACCAATTTATTGGTAATTTTGTTCAATTATCCTAGCACGTGTTATGAACTGAAAATTACCAGCATGTTCTCGTATATATATAATACTAGCAGACACGGTCACACGTTGGTGTGGCTAACGAAACACAATGCCATCTTCTGACAACGCCATTACCCAAACTTTATAACCAACGCCCAACGCCATCTATTAATTTGCATACATATCAAATCCACACCGCCCGCTTGCCAGCCCGCCATTATATATTTCAACCAAATTACACCAAACCTTCACAAATAACCTTCCTCATGAATCTCATTAGCTCTGTGACTCTCATTAGTAAAACACAAAACTTAAATGTAAACGAACAATTTAAAATTTTGAACAACTGTTTTGATTATTTTTTGATGTAAAATTGCAAAATATGTGACGTCACACTAGGGGGGAGGGGGTAACAAATATGACGATGTGTGACAGGGACGGGGGGGGGGGGGGGGGGAGGGGAGGGGATCTAAAAATCATGAAATTCTTGTAATTTATGGATGGCCCCTTACTTTATATAATTTATCCTAAAGTTTATAAAGAATATTTAACTGGACCAGACGTCCTTACTCTAGGAGGCTCTATTTTATTCTATCGCTGTCGGCTGTTGGGCGCGAGACTGATGGTGTATGTCCGTTTGTCAGATACCTTCGGCTATCATCGTGACCATTCGTACGTTAGACACGAACGATGATATGTTATACTCTTCTAAAATAATACTAACTGATATCTGTTGAGTTACCACAAAACTTCGTACAACTTTTTTTAAATATCCAGTGAGACTACGGCATCCCCAATTGGGGTATGTTGTGAGGCTGAAGGTAGCGGGTAGCGGGGAAGAGAAGGAAATGGGGAAGAGGAAGGTGGGGAAGTACCTGGCTATTCAGATCTCGTCACCAAACACTGCTAAAGAATTTTCAAACAATTTTCAATTCTGAATGGTGGTCTAAGACAGGGCAATACTGAGAGTATCTTCCACTAGCTATACTAATGACACCTACTGAAGGATGTTGAAACTACATTGCTAACCTGTACATCACAACTACACTAAACTTGTAAATTATTTAAAAAAATGCTTATTTAGGGAAGTTTTTGAAGTACTTAATATGGTTCCATGCAAACTCAGAATGAAACCAACTCAGAACCACCTAGGAAAGGTCATTTAAAGCTATGAAAAAAATATTTAAAAATAGCCGGTAACTATAACCTAACTTAACCTATTTAACCATTTTTTAATCATCACTATTAATGACCTTTCTATGATTGTTCTGAGTTGGACAGCAATATATCTATTCATGATTTTCATTAGAAAAAAAAAGTGACTGTTTTGTTTTTTTGTGACGCCAAAAGCTCATTCTGAAATTATTTCAATAACTAGAAATTCAAATAAAAACACTTTTTTTTTACATTAACTCTACACAGGAGGCCCTGAGGAAAAATTTTCCCTCAGGGCCTATGTCATCTGAGATTCTGTGTGGAAGGTCTTTTTAAGGCGAGGAAGGAATGAACGTTGGTCTTGAAAAGACCCATGTAAAAAGGAAGGAGGAAACACAGAGGCCGGCAAATCGTTCCACAGCCGAGCTGTTGAACACAAGAACGAGTCGAAGAAACTTATTAAATAAAACTGACAGGTGTTGAACTAAACAAAACACAATTCATAATCATTGTTGAATAATGTCGCGCCTGCAATTTATAGGAAATTTGAACATCGACAAAGAGGTAGGTATCATTTTGACGGTCCCGAAGAACATTGTCGGATGTGTGATTTTGTAGTTTCAGTAAAGCTGTTTAAAGTTTCGTTTTTGCATTTTTACTGTTTTTGAGATCAAGAAAGATAGTGTTGTTTTGATAAAGACATTTTATTAAAAATTCTGAAAATACAGACTTTTAAATCAACAAAATAAGCCAACAAATAAGCAGTTTTTAGCAGATCCGACATTGTTCTTTGGGACCGTCGATTTGGTTTTTTGAGTTTTTCCTTTTTTAAAAAGAGTACGAAACGGTTTTTCCAAATGTCAATCCCGTAAACCAAATATACAGCAATTAAAGTAATTAATCGATAAAAAAGATTCACATCTCAATTTGAAGTTTATTAAATATCAGCTTGGAAAAAAACTCTTCAATATTTGTGAGTTCTCCGATATATCCGGATTCATTGAAAAACTGTAAGTTTTTTTTATAAAACAATGTTAAACCTAAAATAAATTGATGAAGACATCAATTATTATTCCATGTACGATCGTTAATTATTATACTGTTTTTTTAATCTTTAGCTCTGCTTTTAAAGCTTTTATATATGCGATCTGACATACCTAAAATGATAATGAAATAAAAGAAATATAGCTGTAGTTGAAGCAGAATGATGAAAAATATTATACAAAATGTATTGTTTATTTTACTAGTATTTTAATTGTTTCTCCCTGCATGTCCTTTGTCCATTCAACCCGTTTCCCTCCCGCGTTCCCCTTTTACCTTCCCCGTCTTCCCCGCCCCTCTTCACCCCTCCCGCGAACCCACCTCCTTCTTTACCCTCCCCCTTCTGCCTTCGCTCCCTGCCGCCAAAATATATGAAAAACACGCATTTTTATACCACTCGCGTTACACTTGTAGTAATATTTTTATACAAATTTCATAACGCCAGAGCTTATCATTATATATAGAAACCTTCGCGGGCATGCGCACAACAAATCACAAAAGTTTCATATGAATCTGATGAACGGTATAGCAGCTCAAACAAAAAATATTGTTTTTATATATAAGAAAACTAGCGCACACCCGTGAGAACCACGGGATATTATATGTTGGTAAATGTATTGAGTCAGTAAATAACGCTTTCTTGAAAAGGAAAAAGCGCAGACCCTTGAAAAATAAAAATTCATATAAGATACATTTCGAAAATCGAAATAAAAAAAATCTGCAAAAATATTGTATTATAGGTAGGAACTTTATCATTTGTCTGAATTCTTGAAGTAATCAGTTCAAATTTTGAAAATGACACTTAAATTCAAAACAAATCCGAATTCATTGAACCAGAAATACAATCACAAACATATATACCCTCAACCGAAATTATTTTCTCTGAGATCCTTTTGTTGATGGTACTTTGGTTAAAGAAGAAGGAAGCGCAACACGGCACAATAACCCAAAAAATGATCGTTTATCCCGATAATGTTCGTTTTATTTCTTTCGTGAATCGAACGGCAGCTTCTCTGTATCTGTGCCATGCATATAGCAAAATGCGACTACTGTTAACGATAGATATAGTCTGTCAAATAAGGTAGAAAATATAAAAATGGAACTCCAAAATTTGTAGGTTGGCAACACCAATTTAACTGTAAAATATTATTTTTGAGTGCAATGACACTGAATGTATAGAACACAGTAAACCACATTTTAAAAAACTTTTTTTCTTCATGACATAAATTTGATTAAAAGACGTTTTATAAAGCGATTTGCTTTAATTTAACATAAATTTGAATTTAACAATAGATATAAAGGAATAATCAGAATGGTGAGTTTAGTTACACTACTTTTAGATCTGAATGAGTTAAATATATTCAAATCTAAAATTAGAGACACGATCTAAATCCCAGGCAACGCTAGGTACTTAATCTAGTACCAAATAAATGTGAGCAATTTCTAAACTGTGCTTTATATTTTATTACATTATCGTTTTTCTTCATTATGTTAACACAAAATTGCAAAGGTACCTATAATAATAATATACCTACATGTAATTCTAATTTTGAAATCAGTGAGTATCTATACTGCAATGAAAAAATATTTTTTCCACTTTTATGCCTTTTTATTTATTTATAAAAATGTAGGCCACGCAGCTTTACTTTAACACCATGAGTTATGTGTTTAGTATTGCCATTTGATCAACAGTTGTGCCCTCCTATGTGTTCTACTCTTATTTGACAAACTGTAATTCATATAACTTTTGATTTATAAATATTGTTTTTGTTTTTGTTTTTGGACTCACATCCCAAAATAACTTTTGATTGGAAAAGGCCGCGCAGCCAATCATCCTCAATAATTGTTTTGGAATGAAAATCACATTACATTCCCGCCCCCCACCCCTAGGGCTCCTGGATTAGCTGACTGCCTTTTGAACCCTAGATCCGCCTCTGAGATCCATGCCACGGTAGTTATATAAATATGTCTGCTATTGTACGGAAATGGTCGTTAGCTAATTTGTTGGTTCTTAGATCTTTGGATATTCCAGCGGAAATCTTACACTAAAAAAATTTGCAACAGGCATACCAAACGTGAAATAAGTAAATTTTAAGAACAGATATGTAGACATTTCCAGAATAGTTATGCAGGAAAGTAGGAGTGCAAGAAAACGATTCATAAGACATGTATGAAGATGGAACTTAATTGTGGAAGATTGTTCCTAAGTTTTGCATTACCAGGTCTTTCTAATCGTTCAACCACAGATCGGTAATAGTACTCGTGTTTGGTTTTGAAATGATAATATGCACAGTACCTACTGGAATGTCATTTATCCATCCTACCTTCCCAAACCATGTCACCTTGCTGAAGAAAGCTGGGAACTATAACAACCAACATTGAGTCACTACAAGTCGACTTGTGACATTGGAAGGAACTGTTTTTTGTAAGTTTTTTTTTTTTGCTCGCCTTCTAATTTGGTAAGTGCCTTGGTTTTTCCTTACTTCCTTGTAGTCCACAATTTACCATACACATATAATCATTCAGCTGCAATCAATTTCTTTTTCGTTTTCGTAGTTTACAGTCCATTTTCGCCAGGTGCATTTGAGGCTGTCATTTTCGAAGACAGTTTCGGATGCAACAACTCGTATTTTAACACAGACGAAGCCGAAAGGAGATATTAATAAAAGAATATATTTGCTTCAAGATTTGCCTTTCGAAAGACGACCAGAAAGTTACCTTTTGTATGAACACCGTTAGTAAACTTGAACAATTTTCTATCAAAAATTTAAGCAACAAAATACATTTCAAATAATATGAATTATCAGATCAAAATTTTTTATTTTGGTCTGTTTTGTACTTGATCAATCCCAAATTTAAAAATCAAACCCAATACCAGTTTTAGAGTTCTTTGAACCAAAGTTACATATAAGCACAGCGAAACAGAGACACACCACCGAAATTGTAATTTTTATTTATGTTCATTTATAAAAACACACACGTGATAGAATCAACAAAAATCATTGGATGTTTTTGTTAAAAATTTTAAATCATTGATAAAAATTCTGTTTGCGGGAATTCTTTTTCAGAATTATTACGATTTGAAAAAACCCAAGATGTTGGCATTGTTCCTACTTACTTACGTACTTACCGAATTACTCTCAGACTGGCAAATACTTATCTATGGTGATTGTGGTCAAATAATGATTGGCAATGAGAATTCTGTACTGTTAAACGTGACGTTTTTTCAACCAATTTTAAAGATAATTTAAGTTGTGGCAATAGGAACAAAATTCTGAATGCCATGGGTATTCCTCTTTCGGTTAAATTCTATGAAATAAGGAATTACTCGTAGGTACCAAACAAAGAAAAAATGTTTGAGTGAATTAGTACCTCCATATCTGTAATCTTTGATATTGTGGAGAAAAAGATATTCCGTGTCTTTTATTTTAATTTATAGGTTCAAAATTTTATTGGTATTATTTATAGCCTCGTCACATGATTCGTCTTATACAATTTTACCTACGTATCAAAGTTATTTATTGTTTTACTATAATTTATGTCTTACTGTTATCTACATCTAAAATCTAAACATTGTCTTAGCATGAACGGACGGTTAAAGATGTAACGATTGTTTTTTTCTCATTTTTATTTATAAAGTGTTTAGTGCTAACATGCCATATAGTTCCCATGGGGCTAATACGAAGACACCTGAGAAATAAAATGTATTATTTATCAGCACCCATTTATGCTTATATATTCAATCAGTATTAAGTCATTATTTAGATAATCCATCTGTTCCGGTCTGTTGTATTTAACCTTAATAATAATTATAGCATATAACCTTAATAATAATTATAGCATATTTTTGTTGTATTATCAATATGGGAGGCGGGTATGTGTACAGCCGCCCCGGGAACCATTTCTTGGACAACCAACACCTCTGCCATACGCCCATGTTGGTGTGGTGAGGTTTGTCCAGGTCTTGGCGGCAGATGCGTCTGCCCACGTGCTGCGTGGCAGGCCGGAACAGGAGAGACTGGTTGAGGGAAACCTTTTGACCTGTTCGGTGGGACTCTCTCGGAACATCACCTTGCGTCGCAGTAGGATAGATGCACACGTCCGGCACTCCTGCACACTGACCCTCATATTCCTTCCCACCTATCCTTTTTCCTTCCCCGTACTTCTTCTTCTTTCCTTTCTTAAAAAGACCCTCCACACAGCCCCTAAGATAATATAGGCTTTGAGGGAAATTATTTTCAAAAATGAAACAATAACTTTGTAAACACCACTTTTATCTTCTATACTTTATGCCGACCGGATTTCGCTACAACCGTAGCTTCTTCAGGGCAATATAATATTCTACTTACATTAAGTTACATGTGTGTTATAGATTATACATGATTTAACAAAATGGGCTGGACTCCTCAAGTGAAGGAGGAAGAAGGCATAAGTGTAGATGGAGAATTTGGAAGGGAACGGGAGTGTTCTTTTTCAATAGGGAACAATCTTAGTATGGGACTTTTATTTAAATCTATTTGGTTATTAATTATCTTACCATTAGCGTAGTGAAATTATTTTCCTCAGGGCCACCCGTGTGGAGCTAACGTAAAAAAATATTTCAGCGGATGCTTTGCTCAAAAAATTTAGAAATTTCAGGGTTGTCTTCAGGGGTGATTCGGGGTTAATAATTAATATTATATCACAGGTAACTTCCATTCTTGCATTAAAAACAATACGCATTGGTGTTAATCTACATATTTATTTCTTCAAAAACATTAGAAACATACTAGATCCAAATCTATGAAAATTGTTTATTACTCCCTTTGTCAATCAATAATTGAATATGGAATAATCGCATGGGGAGGTGCAACACTATCCGCTATAGATTCATTATCGAAGGCACAAAAATTAATTATGAAAGTTATTCTTAAAGTTCACATAATAACAAGTACTGTAGATATATTCAACAAATTCCATGTATTAGATATTCGACAAATTTACATAAAAACATTCTTAACTCATCTGTTTAAAAATAAAACATATATATTTGATGAAAATACCCAAAATATTGTAAACACGCGGCACAAAACCAAAGAACTCATACAAACACCTAAAACAAACACAACATTTGGTCAAAGAAATTTCAAATACATTGCGTCTAAAATATACAATAACCTACCTGACAAAACAAGACAATCGAATAATATTAACAAATACAAAATTCTGGTAAACCAATGGATCATCGAAAAAGGTCGTGCAATAATTAGTCACCTCACCCAAATATAATCTTCTTATCCCATTATTGTTACCACTACCTACCAACCTGAAATTTTTTGTCAAATATTTTTACTTTATTGAAAAATGTATTTTATTTAATATTTATAAAATATTTGTGAACTAGTCTTATATTCATAAATGACCTTGGCTCGAAATTAAACTGTGATTATGCTTTTTTCGCCGATGATCTTAAAATTTTTCGTAAAATTAAGTCTGTTTCCGATCATCAGCTGCTTCAAAATGACCTCGACACACTCAATAACTGGTGTACTGTCAATGATATGCACTTAAATGTTGAAAAATGTTACATTTTAAACTTTACTAGAAATAGAATTAAAAAGGATTTTTCTTATGTTATCAATAATATTATTCTCAAAAAAGTTTCTTCAATAAGGGATCTAGGAATCACTCTTGATTCTAAATTCATATTTGATGTACATATTAACAACATTAAGTGCAAATCATTAAAAATGATGGGATTTATTCACAGGATATGTAAACCTTTCAAAGATCCTCAATCAATTCTAACACTTTACAATGCCTTAATTAGAAGTAAACTTGAATATGGAAGCACTATTTGGAATCCACATTACTGCAAATATGAAAACATTGTAGAATCAGTTCAAAAAAAATTACTAAGAATGTTATCCTTCAAATGTGGACTACACGACCATCTCAGATCATACGATGTACGTCGTGATTACTTCAAGATTGATACACTTAAAACTAGAAGGCAATTGACTGATCTTATATGTTTACATAAAATTATTCACGGCCATCTTGATACTACATTATGTCTTAACAGTATTGAAATTAATGTCCCCAATTCCCATTGTTTAAGACGCCATAACATTTTTCATATGAATACATTTAAAAATAATATCGCCTACTTTAGCCCTCTGACCCAGATGTGTCGACTGTATAACAAGATAGAGTGCGCTGATGTGGATATTTTCGTTGACAATTTGTACGGATTTAAAAAAAAAGTTCTAGCGCTGTTAAAAAGTACTAACTAATTATGTTGTGTGAATTGTCTTTTTATGCATGCTCGCGTATTTCATATGTCTTTTACCACTCATTGCAATGTGTTACTTGAGTGACCTTGTATATAATTCTGTATTTTTATTTGTGATGTTTTTGTTTTTCTAATTGTATTTATTTGTATTTAATTGTATGTAATTGTAGATTTTTATAATTGTGTAATAACTGAGTTTTATAACTGGATTGTTCTCATGTAAGTGTAAACATCTGTAAAACCCAGTATAAATAAATAAATAAATAAATAAATAAATAGTCTGTCTCGACCCAGGATTTCCTAGTGAGACAGGCAAGGCCAAAAAATGATAACTTTTTTGTATAGATGCATAAATAAATTTTAAAAAAATCTAATAATTGGCGATGAAAAATATGCAGTGAGCGAAGTGCACTAACTTAACTTCGGGAGGTTATGGCAGAAGAAAAAGAGAACTACCGTTTTAGAAATTTCATTGTTTTTTTTCCAAATTCTATAAAAACCTTTCAATTTTTATGCCTGAAACTACACTTAAAACTTTAAAATTCCGGAAAAGTTATCATATTTTTCTTGTACTATATTGTAGAGTCGGCTCCCAAAGTTAGTGAACTTTACCCCCGGTGTAAGCAAAACCCCAAGAGGTAATAATTTATTCGTATTAGACACTTTGCACTAAGTTTCCTTTTTATGTTTAGTAATCCAGCCTGCAGTCTTTACTGTTTAGGTATAGAATGAATAGTCAGTTATTCTCCATTCACTGAACTACATTCATAGCAGGAAATTCCAACCATTATAGATAAAATGGGTAAATATTGATACATTTAGTTATTTAACTTCCCGCGAAAATTAAAGATGTGTTTAAAAGAGTTTTGCCTTTCATAAACGGTGAAGTAAACTTAAATATCCTGCAGTTCAACAAGGAAGTTATAATTGGTAGTTTCAAAATGCATTCGTCTCGAGAATGCTTTAGGAAGTGGGTCAACCAAGCTAACAAGTAACGAGAAAAGCTGCATTCCGATGCACCTAATATTAGGTTTGAGGTACAAGGCAGGTTATCTAGATCTGAAATGATTTAGAAATCCGCCCTGCAGTCTGTTGGTACAGTACAGTAAGACTACATCCCACACAATGCACTGCATCTATGTGTCTAACCATCGATATGGTATACCAGGTTGGTTAGTGCTGTACAAAATCACCTCTTTACATATTAATGTTATGAAGGTAGGTCGGGGCTCATGGAATAATAGTGAACGTACATATGTCTCTGATGGATTCTATATCGTTTGCGGGATCTTTATCAAGAAAAGGGACTTGATCTCCTGTCAGATTTGTGTGATTTTTATATACTTACCGCCACATATTTTAGTTTAGATCGTTGTAAACACGAATTTCTGCAAGTATGCATGATTATTAGTTCATTTAATGTACATTGTATATAGAAAAGGCAAATAAATCACACAAATCTGTCAGGAAATCACGTCCGTTATCTCATAACGTTCCCACAAAAGATATAGAATCGCTTGACTATTTTCGTGTTATAGAGCCTCTTCCATTTTTGACGTTTTATACTAATTGTAAATTGAATATTATGTTTATTATATTATTATTCTATTAACAAAAAAATTATAATAAACACATACATAGGTACTTAATAAAGAGATGACAAACCGCCACAATGTTCTGTCTTAGCATTATCATCGTTTCAGACATGTGTTCTGGAGGTCTGGGGGTTTAGCATTGATGAACGATAAAACCCTATGGTCAGTTATCTATATTTGCGAGCATGGTCAACAATTGCTAACAAATATTCCGACTTGTTGCCATATCAGTTCAATTTTGCTGCCCCTCAGTGCATTTCTTACCGTCGAGAGTTCAGCTAGAGCATTATTTTTCAATGGGTCTAACAACACCGTTGGCTTTGTTATCTGACTGTAGTATAATACTGGGTTGGCTCTAGCCAATCGACTGATCACAGATCTCGGATCACGGTTTAGTTTCGACAAAAGTAAAAGTAGGTCTTATCTGTGATCGAACGATTGTTATAATATTGTATAACAGAGCATCTTGTAATGTTTCGTAAGTGTAGAGTGCGAACATTGGCTGGGTGTTTAAATGTATAGTTTAAAAAAACTGGTTAATCCTCCTCACCAATTGAACGAAATATATGATTTTGTAATGTTTGTTTTTATTTATTTATTAAAGGACTTATATCCAATTTACAAGATAATTAACACGAAATTCCAAGAGAAATGACAACCATACAGATGATGCGTGGAAGCAAAGACAAAAGATGCAGATATATATAAAAGAAAATAGAAGTGACAAGTCAAGTCAAGACCTCGCTAAAAGTCGTAAAGAACAGGCAAAAATAATTCAGACTTGTATAAAAAAAATCAAGGATTTTACTTGAGTTGATCATTCTGAGCAGTATTAATATCCATATTTAGGTGGGTTTTGATTGAGGAGCAGTTCTTTATTTCTAAGTCTACGGAAGGGGCCATTGAAAGGAATGAGTTGTAGTAATACAGGTGAATATTTTTTTTTGAAACACAGAAAAATCATCGATTCGTTGGACTGACCTCAAATTAGCTCTTCAGCATGCAAGACCGATTGTGTGGGATCCACGAGGGTTCGAAATGTTCGATTTCATCAAGAGATTTGGAAGAAATAGGGATCATTCACAGAACAGCAACACGCTGATATTTTCTAAACAGGTAAAAATGATAATTTTTTTCTCTTCTTTCAGCTTCTCAACATTCCCCAAGGAGTCCCGATGGTACCGGCTGGCAGGGCAGATCTTTGTGCGATGTTTAAGTATTCACGAATAAAGAATAACTAGGGGGCATTTCACCATCCTCTTGATAGCGTATCCATAGGATAACGTTTATTAATAAATAAACAAATAGATAGAAATTTCAGTTAAATTATCCGATATATCGCCACAATTCATAAGTTATGAACTCGAATAGTAAAATCCTATGGATGGTGAAACACCCCCCTAGTCGCATTGGGCAAGAACCTAATTAGCGCTGGCTGGCAGATTCTCGTAGGCTGCCCACAACCCATAATGCACACCTTGGCGCATTGTAATGGCAGTCGGCAGTAGTCAGTGTTGGAAATATTGGCAGCGAGCAGTATGTGTAGCGGTGTTGGTTGATTGGTCGGTTGGACGGTGTTGATTGGTCGGCTGGTCGCTGTTGATAGCGTCGCGGGTCTCCGAACCCGCGGCCTTCACGACTCCCATTGTATTGCACATCTGACACAATTCAGTTGCTAAATTTATACAAATCTCACACGTGATGCTGTTTGTTGATGCACGTATATCAGGGATACTGAACTGCACAGGTTTATTATATTCATGTTTATTGGCGACATGTTTTTGGTAGGTAACTAGGAAGGACCACCATGAAGAGGACATTTTTCTGCTTGATGCTGTAAATGAAAATATCAAATTTAAGCATTATTGAATATTGCTGTATATTCCTATCCTAATATACCCTCTCAGTAAATTCGTAGTGGAAGTCATGTAATCCGTTTGAATTCTGAGTTTAGGCCCATTTTCAAAAAAAAATGGAAAACATAATTTTTAAGGTATTGTGCACTTTGGTTCCCCATGAAACGATTTAGTTTACATTTTGTTGGAAAAGTCGTTTGCCTAATACCTACTAGCGGACAGGTTTACTCAAATAAATTTGCACATGTCCTATCAATTATGTTTTTGTAGAATATGTTGAATTCCACACCCTTTGAAATAAATCAAAACCCATCAATAAGATTCCCATTTTCGGTTTATATTTTTTTCGGGTGATACCCATTTTTTTGTAACGCGTCTATGGATAGAAGAAGAACAGTACGCGGACCGCAATCTGTGCACCCCTGACCTAGACCCTTTTGTCACAGGAGGGTAGAGGAAAGACAATGCTGGCGAAAATATAAAAAATACTATTTATCACAATTGTAACTTTGTGCACATAACCTTATTTAAAATAACATGCCATCTGTGTTTGTCATTGGCGTGCCTTCATCAGGGTGGATAGTAATTTCAATTAAATTTGTTCGGATAACGAAAGTAATGATTGGGAGAGGCCGGTTGAGGGAGACCCTTTGACCTTTCCAGACGGATTCTCTGGACCCATCGCCTTGCACTGCAGTGGATATGGATGGATTCATATATCACTCCTGGACACGCAGATCACAGACATCCCTCACACCCTCATCCTTCCAAAAACTTTCTATTCTTCCTTTCCTTAAAATGACCCTTCATGTACGATGCTGTAGCATCCCAAAAGATGACGTAGGCTCCGAGAGAAATTATTTTCCTCAGGACCTCCTGTGTGCAGATAATGTTAAAAAAGTCAACAGTTCTTCCACTGCGAGCTCTTTTGTAAGATCTCTTTCTGATAAGAACCTATATTCAATGTTTCTGAGAAAGAGGGGGAGCAGTTTGTAACGAGCTATCAGCGCCTCACGTATGACTTTAAATATATGGTTGACTACATTGTTTCATTTAACTTTTACTCTGATTATTATCACGTATTTTATTCACACGTATGTGTAGGTACATGTTACTTTTTTGCCTGTATATATGAGGTTCATAAGACCAGGTGGTTTTCAATTTGGTATTGAAGTTCTATAGCAAATTCGACAAATAATTCAAAATACATTTACTAGGGTCTACTGGTAGGAGACATATATCTTGGATGCGAAATATACGAGAGTTGACCGGTATAAGAAGTGTGGAGGAACAATTCCGGGCAGCACAAGACATAGATACATTTTCCAGAGTGATCGCCAACGTCGGCGTCGGGGGGCCTTATAAGGCACACCATGAAGAAAAAGGGTGTATAAAATTAGGCAATACGTAGTACTTGACCATCGCAACTAGATACATTTACATATTTAATAAAGAATCATTTAAAATACAAGATATTTTGCTTAGGTCATTAATGATGTTACAAGATTTATATTACAAACTGGTTTTGCCACCCGGCTTCGTTTAAGTTTCAACACCATTTCGCGTTGAAAAATTGGATCAAACAACATGGCGTCTTGTTCTATTTTTACATTTAGATACATCAAATCTCCATACTACTTAATACAAAATAATTTGCTAGTTGGGAGGAATTGCGATGGAGGAGCTGGAAATTTCTTATAAAAAAGATATTATTATTTTTATATATACACGGATTATATTCCAAGTTCCAAGCCGTGCTAAGCTCGACATTTCAACCAAGCCGAGTTTAAAATCAACTGATATACTGAGCCTAAGGCATCCTAAATTGGGGTTCGTTGTGAGGTTGAAGATAGTCGGGAGAGGAAGGAAACGGGGAGGATGGTGGGGAAACACCTGGCTATTTAGTATCGGATCGAGTTCAAAACGTGAAGGCGATATTTAGAGGCTGACTCACTTGGTCCGTCCGGCTTTAATAATGTCCCCGCGGGCTTTACATAACATAAATAATGATAGCGGTAGTGGATTTGTAAAATAATTAAGTTTTGTAAATAGATAAATTCAAATTTGAAGGTCCTGAACCATTCATTGAATGGCCTTAGATTAACTGACGCAGATATAAATTTGTAAATAATAATTGTAAATATGAATATGATATGATTTATGGGGGCGATTCATGGCATAAACCAAGATATATATATAGCGTGATATCTCGATATAGGAATGCCCTAGTGAGATGTGCAACATATGTTTTTATGTATTTCTTATTTTTCAATAAATAAATAAATATATATATGTTACAGTCATAGTGATAAAACAAAATTGTTTAGACAATGTGATAAATTAATCACTTTATCCGGATATTATTCATAATATCGGGTCAAAGTTAGCCAAAATAATAAATACGGTCCAACTGCACCTAACCTAACCTAACCTAACCTGACCTAACCTAATCAATAATAATTGTGACTCGCTTGTTTTTTAATATTATTATTGTAGTTAATTCATGTCAGTTAGGTCAGTAGGTTAGGTTAGGTTAGGTTAGGTTAGGTTAGGTTAGGTTAGGTTAGGTTAAGTTAGGTTAGGTTAGGTTGTTAGGTTAGGTGCAGTTGACCGTACTTCAGCTAACTTTGACCCAATATTATTAATAATATCCGGATAAAGTGATTACTTCTGTGTCAATTACCACTTTGTCTAAATTGGGTAGACGTTATAAATAATGGCTGGATAGTATATATAATATCCGGATTTATCACTTTGGCTGTAACATATATATTATATTTTTTACTTCAGATCTCATTTCAGTGACAGCGGGCTAAGCACATTGCAATAGCTGCCCAAATTCAAAAAGAGCTTCATGTCAATAATATAAACTGTTTAATGCGCATACATAATATCTTTTCACACATCACCACTTTTCACATCTACACACATGTTCACACGTACACACACACACACACACACACACACACCTATCCATTAGCACATAACCCGGTAATTACTAAATGTACTTACCTTAAATAAGACACTACAAAGAAATATATTATAGGAACCCAACATGAAATATTACCTAATATCTGTAAATTGTTTCATCACTGTAACCGATGTACTGTTTGTTTCTATATAAATAAATAAATAAATATATATAAAAAATTTCGTTGTTTGTTTTTGGGGTGTTATGCCGTGTTGCGTTTCCTCCTTCTTTAGCCGACGTTTCGGACAGCGTTGCAGTGTCCATCATCAGGGCAGATCCGACAGATGTCCCCATAAATAAACAATGAACATGATCGGGCCGTGAAAATCTAAAAACGTATCTTACATAAAAAAGTTAATAATGTGGATGTGTTTCAGAGCGGTATCGCCTTAATTCGTTTTAAATTATAAATAAACTATTTTGGATTTCTTGTATTTTGTACCTACGTACTGTGTAGATCAATTCAATAATATTTTTATTTTATATTTATATTTGTGTAAGTGTTTTAAACAGTCGTTTCCTGCACTATTTATGAGTAGAATTTTGTAAATATTGTTATGTATACTTATGTAAAAGCCTAAATAGGCGTAAATAAATAAATAAATAAATCAAAGCATTTTTATTTTTATTTATTTTTTATTGTTTCATAAATGTTTACATGTTACAGTTTAGCCATTTTTTTAACTACCATACTGAGCTATTGCCCGTGTTGTAATAGTCATAGATGAAATATTATTTTATATAAACAGATAATAAAATATAAGAAGAGGAAAGAAAAAAATAACATATTTAGGGATAAATAAAACTAAAAACAAATAATAATACAAATAAAAACATTAAAATAAAAAGAAAGCTGAGAAATAAAGAATAAAAATTTATTTTAAAGAAGATTGAAATAAAAATAGAAATAGAAATTGGTACCTAAGTATTATTCTTCTTTAAATATAAATAAAAATAAAATTTGGTAAGTATATTATTCTACACGAGAGTACATGTTTATAGTCACTTTTGAAGTTCGTTCAACGAAAGAAATTGCAAAATAAATGCGCTAGAGTACCTAAGTAAATTTTTTTTCTTGAAGAAATCTCTTCACTTTTCAAATATCCAATGTTTTATACGGACTTTCAAGGAGATTTAGAACTATTTGACTTTATATGGGCACTCAAAGCATTGTATATTTTAGGAGCGATGTACAAAAATTGTCGTTGAGCGAATGAGGTTTTAGTTTTAGGGACCACGCAATTGTTTTAGGGACCACGTATTGTATCACGTATTGGACCAGCGTAGTTTCAACGTCCTTCAACAGATGTCATTACTATAGGTAGTTTGTTGGATAACCAACACCTCTGCCATAGGTCACCCCAAGTGGTTCGGTACGTTTGGTGACTTAGCAGGGGTGTCCGGGCTCATCAGGTTAGGTTTGTCCAGATCTTGGCGGCCGATGCGTCTGCCCACATGCTGCGTGGCCGGATCAAGAGAGACTGGTTGAGGGAGGTCTTTTGACCTCTCCAGCCAGAATCCCTCGGCCCATCGCCTTGGACCGCACTCGGAGGGATAGATTCATAGGTACGTCACTCCTATAAACATTGACCCCCAGATTCCTACCCACCCCATCTTACTTAATCCCTTCCCAGAACTTCTCCTTCTTTCATTGAAAAAACCATCCACACAGCATCCCCTAAGATGATATAGGACCTGAGAGAAATTATTTTTTACATGGCCTCCTGTGCGTGGTTAATGTAAAAAAGTGTCGAATAGGATAGATTTTACGATAATTCAAGAAACGTTAGAGATAATACACTCGTAGCTCTGAAGACCAAATAAAATAATCGGCATCCCGTTTAGACTACATCCGCCTGAAGTGGGTTGTCCGACTGTGCGCGGTACGTGTTGAAGGAAACGCGTGCGGACAACCGGTTAATTATGAAAATAATATTATATATTTATCATCTACGCCATACCTTTATCCACTTAGCAATTTTTTATTTCTAAGCCTGAAAATCTTATTAGGTTTTGCTTTATTTGTAATATTTTTATTTATTTTAAGTTATTTGGGAGACCAAAAGTTTACATTAAAAATAAAGCATAATAATATCTAAGTTACTTTAATTGTAGGTACCATCACACGAAACCATATTTGTCCCAGCTCACATAGGTCTCATATAAATTATTGTGTCTCCCTTACTATCATAGTGAGAAATATGATCTCTACGGTATTGGAAAAAGAAAACATCACGCTATGTTCCCTGACGATGGACACTGTAACGCTGTCCGAAACGTTGGCTAAAGAAGGAGGTAGCGCAACATGGCATAACACTCCTTAAAATAAATAACGAAAACACGCTGTTTATTCATATCTAAAAATTAACCACTAAATACTTAACCCTCCGCCCGTCGCGTCTTTTTTGTAACGCGCGGTGTCGCGCGGGGTATCTTTGGACCCCAAAAATAAATATGATTAATTTGTTGTTATAGCATATATTTTATGTGTTATTTTAACTGATTGTGGTCAGGTGATAATGACTGCATTGAAATATAAATAAATATTAAAACAAATAGATATTTATTTTCAATGTTAAAGCTTAAAAATCAACAAGGAACATTGTTTTATAATTTTGAATCTTACTTTTTTAATAATTAATTAAAAAAAATTTTTTATGAATTTCTATCAAACATTTAAGAAAGATACAGGCTTATTTTTATTACAACAAAAACATCAACAAATTACAAAGAAAAAACATATAAAGTTGATTTTTCATTGTATTTTTTCGACTTTTTGAGCCCCACGTCGAAATACAAGTCTGTATCTCACATCGCACATGCGCGGACTGAATGTTGGCGGCGCTAGCGTCAATATTCCCATTTAGGAAGCTACCCATTTAGGCATCAGTGGGAACATTTAAATGTACATTATTAGTATTTCTGTAAAACATCGTCTTTTAAAGACCCCACCTATACCTACACCTTTATGAAATCAAAGTTTCTGACCGCAATTTGACAAAAAAAATGAAATTTCGTGATTTTTTTAAAACTTTTTTTATATAAAACGATAAAAAGAGGGGTAAAAATAACATTTATTATTAATTTGTTTAATAGATTATGTGTGTGTTTTAATAGTTTTTCATTGTCAGTAATTTTAGTTAGCAAAAATGTAGTTGGGCCATTTTTAAAACTTTATAAAGTTTGCAATAAAAAAATTGTATTTAGAAAATTACTTGGTTATTTATAATAATAAAATTTGATAACGTATTTCATTACCTTTCGAAAAAGGTGTAGTTTGTATTGAAAGTGTGTGATGTACGATAAATGAAGGAGTTTTGCTTAGAATTGGTGTTGCATCGATGGAGGCTAAGAATCACGGAGGAAGTATATTCCTTCCTCCGTGCTAAAAATTGTAACACTACACAAGAGTTCCTCCTCTGCCATTGAACTATATGAAATACATACACGCATACAAATTTTATAACGCCAGAGTTCACAAATCACCAAAGTTTCATCGCATTATGATATATACGGTATAGAAACGCATACGGGACGTATAAAAAAAAACATTCATTTTTATATATAAAGACAAATAGTATTTTGTTCAGGTCTTGGCGGTGGATGCGCCTGCCCACCACCTGCGTGACAGGTCAGATCGGAAGAATCCGGTTAGTCTCCAGCTAGTCTCTCTCAACCCGTCGTCTTTTAGAGAGGGATGGATTCACTCCTGGACACACTGACACCTTAATTTATACCAAACCCTCATACCGTTATCCTCATCAGAAATTCCTCTCTTTCCTTTCTTTAAAAATACCATCCACACAGCATCCACAAATATGACGTAGGCCCTGAGGGAAACTATTTTTCTCGGGGCCTCCTGAATGCAAAAAAAAAATCTCTGTAATTTCGAAATATACACAAAATACAAATATTCTTATCGCTTTTCCGCATTACAACAATACAGCTCAGCAAAAACAGGTTTAGTAAAATTAGATTAAAACACGATGACCATAAATATACCAAACCACCCACTAGATCGATAACTTCGGGCTTTAGTACGTAAATATTTTGGTCACTATTTCACCACCAAAATGCAATAATTTTATCACCTGTGACGTCACACACCATAGACGAAGATAGAGAAAGCAACAACAGAACAATGCGCGACCATAGACAATTTAATTTTCTTTCTGTACCTACCCAATACCACCCAAATCATTAGCCTAAAATATTATTTTAAAAATAAAACTCATAATAGAGAAGTCCAGTCCATTTTTTTTATTTTTTTTTATGAAAAATGACCTTCTAACTTAAATTACTGCATATTTTTTTTTTTTTTAGAGTTAGTTTTAATAGTTAAAATAATTTTCAAAGTTTTAATTTTTGGAGATCCCTCGAAAACACCCATATCTATGGTGATTTTTGTGACGTCATCTACTAAAATAACGATTCACTATTTTTTGATTTTTATGTTGGTTTTCTTGAATCTCACATAGATTTGCGCAGGCGCGCGGCCATCTTTTTTATTATAACGCGTTGATTGGCTAATGGCTTATTTATTGCAAATGGCGAAATCAAATTCTTTGCAAAACAATGAATGACGTTGATGAATTTAAATTGCAGTCTTATGTTTTTGATGATAATTTTCGTTTAAATGATTAATTCACTGTGATATTAGTGTAATTCAGCATAAGTATTAATGCTGCCTGTACTTTTTTTCAGTTTTAGTCCTTAAATAATGTTTTTTTGGTGATTTAGTTTCGTTCGGTTTTTAGGTTACTGACATTACATAATCAAAGGTTACTTCTCTATAATTTTTATGACTTTTCCGCGTGAATTTAATAAAACTTCCATAAAAGTAATATTATTTGATAATGTAAAAGCCTTATGCATGTGTAAATAAATACAAATTCGAGAAATCAACGCATTAATTGCGTAAAACCTAGTCGAAGATGTCAGATTTTTTCAGTTATTTTTTCGGAATTATTATAATATTTTTTTATCCTTTTTAATTGTATGAACGAGATAAAAAGTGAAGTGACAGTTTTATTCCAAATTTATAAAGTAACAGGACTGTATTTTTTAAATTTTGAATTTTCCTAATTTTTTCGACCATTTAATAGAATATGTTTACAGTCGGCTGTTTTTTTTAAATTTTTTCATTTTGAAACTTAAAATACTGCATTTTTCAAACACAATCGTATATGTCAGATACAAAAATCTAAAAGGCAATTCTATTAACTTTCTATAAAGGTATATGCTTTTACGACATCTTCAAAAATAAGAAATATATAGAACATTCGCTTGTGTCATACCTAAATTCCCATATAAATGACGTATAGCATAAATAAACCAGTCATTACCGTGTATACTATCGTGACGTCACCATAACAGCATTACACAGCATACCAACCTGACGCTGTGTTTTAACGAGAATATTAAAAATGCACTTTTTAATATTTTTTTAAAAACTGTACGTTTAATATTATTAAATAAAAGTTATATATTCAGAATCAGCGTTTATTGGTCTATATGAACATATTTTTTTAAAGCCATAATATTTTTCACTGGAGTTCCTTATTACATGATAAGAATTTTATTATAAACATGTAGAAAAAGGAAATACAAGAATATATAATTAAAATATGATTATGCGTTCCTACAAAACTACTGAATTTAAAATATTTTCATCTTTTAACAGAAAAATTTAAAACTCAGAATTACATGTACATATTTTAAACAAGAATACAATATACCTAAGCAGGTTATATTTCTGTAGCAAATTGCCACATGAGGAGGTTGTTTTAAAGATAAATTTCTCTTTTGAACGTACCTATTATATCTTTCGGCAGGTAAAAATAAATTTATTATATTTCCAAGATGCACGGAGACATTACTTTGCATGAGATATTTGATTCTTCATAAGGGGCTCAAAAAAACATTATATTTGTTTATTTGGCATATAAAGTAGCTCAGCTCACCATATTTTCCCTGAAATCATAAAAAATAGGATAAGTTATATTTTCTAAAAACTACATTGGTTCAGTTATGGAAATTTGTAAAATAATGCAATTTTTATTGTATTTGTGTATGTGTATTATAGTACATACCTATGTATGTATGTAGTTACATTTCCTCCCATGTCTTTTAACTTTTAATTGATGATAACTCTTATATTAAACCAAGTTCTAGGATACCTACTTACTTATATAAAGAAGCCTACTCAAATACATTAAATTTTACTGACGTTTTTGTAAAATGAAAGTTATAAAAATAATAATTACCTCTGCATCATGCACCATGACTGATAGTATTTCCCTTAACGTCATCTAACCATCTCCAGAAACAGAAGCGAATGTATTGAAGTGTGGATAAAGACTGTTATATTGTTAACAAGTAAAGTTTTGTTGGTTCAGATTCCACTGAAAAATACGAATAAATTTATTAATTTACTGATAAAAATATAAAAAATGTTGAAAATAAGAAAAGAAAATGCAATATAGAAAACATATTTACTTTTTTAAGATGTAATCGTGATGTTGGATAGCGTCAATTATTAGATCCCAGGTGAAACATAAATATGGTCTGAAAACGGAAACATGTAGGTACATCAGTTTAAATACAATTAAGCAATACATTTCAAAAAATACTTTAGGAACACTGAAATAACAACCAAAGGAAGACTCCCACCTGTAATTTTGTTCCAATTGCGGGTCCTGTTCTCCCATTTTTTATTTGATCGTGAATTCCCAAAGTTCATAATCGTTACTTATTGCGTCGGAAATGTAAATGTCAATTGTCAATCAAACGTAAATAAAGCAGAAAAATGCAACAAAAATAAAAGATTCCTATTGGTTGATTTAGTAGCCGGTGACCATAAACAAATCGAAGTGGACTTGTGAAGTCATCCAAAGATTCTGACCACGTTTTGGCTCGGAGTTAAACCCGCCTGACGATGACAATGCCATCGAACGTTCGAAATTTAGACAGGTAAACAGTTTGGCGAGGTTAGGTAAATAGGTAGGCACTGTATACCCACTATAAACGCGCAGGACAATTTATTAGATTTAAGTCCTAGATGGCGATGCAATTTTGGTACGGCCGGTATCTACCTGCCTACCTCCGGTGTCGTCACTGGCCCCCTCCTCGCAGCCGCGACCAACCAGCGATCGAAGACTTTCTCTTTGGTACGGTGTCGATGTACCGCAATCTTTGGTTCGGTTTCACCTAGCCGCTGCCACCACCGCCGACCAACTCCGGCAGTGACTCCGCGAGATTCCTCGTGCCGTGTGGTGTCTCGAGAAAACCCAACATCCGTGCCGTGAATCGCCAATAATCGATAATCGACCGTCGACACGCGAAAGTGAGGTTATAACCTAATTTGTGTCAGATTCAAAATTTCCCCCCAGTTTTCAAAACGAATTTAGAACACCCGCGCTACATCCTATTAAGCTACGATTTTATCTGTTTAATAGTTTATCTATGGTTTCATTGTGGATTTATTGTTTAGTTTAGAATGATTTAAAATTTATGGATGTTAAGAAATCGCTGCAAACAAATTAATTCTGTGTGTTACAATGTTGTCAGAATAAATGTAGCAAGTTGGGTAAATGAGTGATATTAGAATAGCAAGAAGATTTACGCTTTCTAATAAGGTGAAAAATACAAGAATAAGTGGGATATCACACTGGTACTGCGAGGTATGCTGAAAGTTGTATTTTGCAAACGTTGTAGGTATGCGGACATTTAAATAATCTTTATTTAACATCAACATAACATTAATTTCTTGAAATCCTATAAGAATCTTGTTTGTTTATTTGAGGATCAAACATTCTTGATATTTTTTACACACTTGACATTTTCTTTAGAAACATACAAAGCATTTTTACGAGTTCTTCTTGGAATCATTTATGACGGCATTACACATTTTGGCGTGAATTTTCACGAACTAAAATATTCCCATTCACAAAAACCCACGTCTTTTATTGAAATTATCGTAATCTATGGATATACCAGGACCTACAAACGGAAATGTTTTATGTTTGATACCTACACAAAAAATAAATGTATATTTACTTTTTACTTAAAATATCAATCTTTCACAAAGCATACTCGTAAGTTTTTAATGTTTACAATCCTTACCTACCTCAAGCATACGCGATGTTGTAATAAACATTTTCTATGATGTAACATTGTAGAAAATAATAATATAGTGTGTATAATGCATAGAAGGTGTCCAGGGATAAAGTGCACAAACTTCGGAAGGTGATTCTACATGATGGTAGTAGTAAAAAGGATACATAACTTTTTTCGAAATTCCAATGTTTTTTCCCGAATAAAAATCACCTTCCGATGTTTGGGATCTTAACCCCCGGACAACTTATATATCATCCTAGCAATAAGGGGCCATCCATTTCCATCCATCCAATTTTTAACTAGTGTTTTGATTATTTTTAGATGTAAAATTGCAAAATATGTTATGTCACACTAGGGGGGAGGGGAGACCCTCTAAGGATTGTCGATTATAAATAAGTTGTTGTAGGATAGAAATGAACCCACTTTCTGCGTGAAAAATAATATATTATGTGCTGTAGAAAGAAAAACGATTTGTAACAGTTCACAAAAGTTCCCCTGGTGAAGGCCGGGGTAATTCTCAAATGTTGGTTATTTTCATATAGTTTTATGGATCATATTCAATTTGGGAAGCTGGTATGGGTGCCGCCGCCCCGAGAGCTATTTATGGAATGACCAACATCTCTGCCATGGGTCAAACCAAGTTCACTATGTTTTGTGACTTAACAGGGGTGCCCGGGCTCATGGAATAAGGTTTGTCTTGGTCTTGGAGGCTCAACTGCCTCAGGCGCATCATGATCGGCCTGATTTTACGATTTGCCTGCGACATGTACATAATTATTCAAGGATAATGAGTCGATGCCCTGTGAGATACTACCACCGAACGGATAACTCCTAGAGTTGTGATCTATAATGATTTGAAAGGAAAATGATGACGCCAGAGTAAAAAAAATATATTTTGACTGGACCTGGACCCCGAACCGGCTAATAAAATTCATAACGTGCACAAGAAAAAAACACGATTTTTTAAAAAGTTTGATCAATTTCACCAGAAGTTATGAAAAATATAGCTCACATCGAGCAAACGAACATGCCCACATTACACTTCTATCTGTAAATTTGTTGGTATGTTCCGTTTCCGTTTCAAAATGGTGGCCCTTTTAATGATTTAGTAAAGATTCTTCAAATTTGAAATGGTCGTGATTATGCAGACTTTCTTATACGCATTCTTTTAATATTATGGACCCCACCAGCTCGAAAAAAGTTTTAAAAATAATTGTCGATTTCTTTGGGCAAATCGTGTATTATATTTTATAATCTTATATTTCTTTATATAAAATTAAAATGTTAGGTAAAGTAAAATAAAAATGTTAAGTAAAGAAGGTTTACAATTAAACAGGCAAGAATTTAAGTAATTACTTACAAATCCTATGACTTTGGCGGAAATTTAGGTTTAGATTAAATAAGAAAAAATCGGAAACACTTAGTACTAATATGACTAGTGCATAGGTTCTCAACAAAAAATTACATTATCCAATTTCATGTAGATCTGAAAGTAATTGAATCTTTCAGTTCAATTTGCATCCACTTTCCGAATTACTGAAATATGCGAATTTTCGCTCACGTGATAAGAATGATTACAGTACACACAATAACAAAAAATAACCGATTTTAATATTTACTTTGATTTACTAGTACGTGATTTGCGTGTTTTTTTTACCTGCCCACGCCCTCACTGAAAGAAAATTAGGGCGCGTTGAGATTAATGCCCACTAATTTTCTCTGGATTTCTATCGTCCCCCTGAAAGTCTCAAACGCCCACAAGGGGGCGTTATCGCCCACGTTGAGAACCTATGGACTAGTGCATGAACCTATGGACTAGTAAATGATGTTTGTGTTGCTATTTTCTTTGCCGGAAGGATGACCAAAGAATAATATTTGGTTTCGACATTCAAACGGGTTCCCATCTTCGCTGTTTCAAGGCCTGTGACTTTTCACATTACTCTACTTACTTAATTTACATTAATTAATTTATTTTTAACATTAATTATTTACATTAATCAATTGTTTATTTTATATTTTTTTATTAAATCGCTCCGGCTTTCCATTTGCTGTTAGTAGTAGGCAGATTATTTTTTTATATGCAGTTGTTAAATGACGCACTTGATTTAACCAGAGATTCCAGCCATTATTTTTAGTTAAAATTTTAATGTAATTTAATGCAAGTTTTGAAGTGAAAATTTCATTCGCACCGTTGCGATTTGAAACCCGATAAAACGAAAAAGAGACAATAAAAAGAGGCAAACACATACATCTATAGGATTTAGTCTGCGAGAGAATGGTATAGAATAATCGGTCCCCTCTTTGTGCGGTGCTTCGTAGCCTGTCGGTTTCCTCTTTGTGCGGTGCCTTGTAGTCTTCCCACTCTTGTGTACTTTAGTTTACTGAAGGTTTCCCTTCTACCGCGTGTGAATTGCACACATGTTTTTTTTATATTTCTGCAAAATCTGTTCAATACCAACTGTTTATTTTTTATTGTTTTATGTTAAAAAAAAAACACCAAATGACGAGTCCAAAATTTCATTACAAATGTGTGTTTATACAAACGCCTCGTAAATCACAAACATATTTTTTAAAATTCGTATATCTGTTGTGGACACCAATGAAAAAAAAAATTTCCGCAGTTCAAACGCGATATAAATGAAACCTTCAGAAAACTAAACTTCGAGAGATTGAGACGAATGCAGAGTACCTATCAGGAGTAGGGTAATTGTAGGGTATATTTATTATTATATTGTTACCAAGTTTAAAAATAATTTAACATTTTATTCTACGAAGCACCGCATAAAGAGAACACTATCTCATTATCTCCCAGGATAAATCCTATAGATGTGTGTTTGTCTCTTTTTAGTGTCGCTCGTTTTCGTTTCATCGAGTTTCAAATCACAACGGTGCTAAAAAAGTTTTCTCTTCAAAAAAAATTAACATTTTAGCCAAGTTTTTGTAAGGTTTTGAAATAAATAATCAACCCCCAAAATTTTGCGGTGTGATCGTAGAACACAATGCATTACATTTTCGACATCCCTTCTTATATGCGTGCCTCTTTTATTTAATTAAGTTGTTTTATGAAGAGCTGTTAACTCAGTCACACGGCTCTTGAAGTAGTCTCATTACGATTACTATTACGATCTAGTAGTATTGCATTCAGTCTCTAGTCTGGGTTCTGGTCGCGTCATACCTTTTCCATTTCAAAGTCTTACTTTCATTTGTAATTACAGCTGACTTGGAGTCTCCGCTATGCTGGTACGTTTATCTTCCCATGAATAACTATTTATTTATTAATGCACCGGTACCACGTCCGCGGTGAATCAATTTATTGTTGTGTACAACAGTGGAAGAGTTCCCTGATCTTTGTATCTCTACATATTATAAATAAAGGTCCTCCGCCGCGCGCGTCCGTCTGTCTGCTCGCGATAAACTCAAAACTACTAAATGAATTTTGCGGTTTTCACCAATAGATTCAAGTGATTCAATATGAATGTTTAGGTCAGGTTAGGTTATGTTAGGTTTCATGACGAAGGTTTTGGTATATAATTTGTCTAGGTTTTGTATGTATTGGTTGAAATATATTATATATAAGGAGAATGTCTGTATGTGGTGGCTAAGCGGGCTGGCAAGCGGCGGGGTGGATTTGATTTGTATGCAAAGGAAGGTCACTGTCTACATTTGATTTCGAAAACTTTGTGTAAAGCCCGGGCATCGCCGGGAACTTCAGCTAGTATTTTATAAATAGACCATCTAATTAATGGCAGAAGTCGAGGATTTCCGAAGAAGACATGTTACGATGAATTGAATCAAATATTTGATTCGGTCATGTCTAACTAACTAACCAACATAAAGGTAGGCAGGCATGATGTACCGCCAAACAACTCGGTCTTAGCACATACCCTTTGCCTCATTCACATTCATACTTCGTCTCGTACATATTCTTCTATTATTCTGACTCTTGACTTGGCCCGACTCAAGTATCTGATTCATTAGATTATGCAATGTCTTCCTCGAGCGTCTCCGACTTCTCCTACCATTCACATTTGCGTCGTATATTCTCCTTGCACTCCTTTCTTAGTTCGTTCGCTGTACATGGCCAAACCATCTAACGGTCTCTTTCTTAATCTTACTCATTACGCTTACATCAGCCTTTCATTCTTTGCGGATCTCATGCACATTTCTTACACGATCGTACATGGTTTTACCACAAATACGGCACAGGGATCTCACTTCAACAGCATTCAGTCTACTTTGATCCTACCTCTGCCAATTCCATGCCTCATTGTCATATACCAGCACTCTTTGTGGACTGCTAGCTTCGCTTCTTTGGACATTTTTTTTGTTGCGCCGACGGTATTCAGTCCTCCATTAATGGAGTTACCTGCATTTATCCTTCTTTTAATATCTCTATCAGCCTTCCCATCTCTCGTAAACATACTTCCCAGTGACACAAACTCATCCACCTGCTCCAAGTATTGATAATTCACAACTGTTTTCGTACTCACTTTTTCAAACACTAAGTATTCATGTCAAGTGTCAGGATAATGCAAGATATAAAGGTGTGTGGTGGGTGGTGGTGTATTCTCTCTGCCTGCCGCTGCGGGTGACGGTGTGATATGGTTACTTAGACGTGGTGTAACTATGATTATATATGTTTTGTATTTGATTTTCAAACTAAGCAAACCTAAATGGTTCATTCATGACACGAGTAATGCAATGTCAATATTTTAGTCATATGGCAAAAAGTATTAGGTCTATGTTAGAGTGTGTTTGTACTTGTAGAGGTAGTTTCTAGAAAATCTAGGTACAGCTGAGGTTAGGCACGTACGTTTTCATGCATTCGTGCTTCTTAGTTTAGATACATTATGCGATTGAATTTCATTCGCTTGTATAATACTGTATATGGCTTTGAAAGATCACTGCACAGTGAAGACAGTATTGCCTAAAATTTTGTATCACTGCAGACAGATGTTGCGCATTTGCTTTCTAATAGTGTCAGATTAAAAAAAGTATTTTTGCAAACGTCATGCGCAAAACAATGTTACTTTCAAAGTGTAAAAGCTGCGTAACTTTACAACGTCACACATATAACTCACAATATAGGTACGTCATTCTTAAACTGGAGTAGGATACTTTTAAAAGTCGGATTGAAAATTACATACATTAATTGTATCACAAAACAAAAAAAGTTTTTTTAATCATAAGCCCGTACGTATTTTAAAATAATTATATTCTTGTGTATAAAAATAAAAATAATCGGAAAGAAAAGTTATACGTCATGTTAGAAATTGCGTCAATTAGAAACGTCAAAAGGAAAACGACTTTAATAGCTTTGAAATTTCATAACTCTGAAAATGGTCCTTCTAACTTTTATGAATAATACTGAAAACGACATACAGTTAGTTCGATAGGTTGAAACAACTAAGCTTGAAAAGTATTACCAAAAATGAAATAATAGAGTAACTTTGAAATATAGTAAAATCATTTTTTTACCTAGGTATGTCATTCTCAAAATGATGTAAATATATATTTTTACATTTTTACTTGTCATATATGGGATGATTTGTGGAGAGTCTTTTAAGGAAATAAAGAAAGGAGTTTCTGAAACGACATTTAAGGGTGGGTAGGAATCAAGGGGTTGAAAAACCTACAGGAGCGATGGACAAAATGAATCCATCTCTCCTAAGACGATGCGTCAAGAGGTAAAAAGGGTCTTACTCAACCGGCTCGACCTGCGGTTTTTGGACAGACGCATCCCCTGCCAAGACCTGGGAAACTCCACCCCCTGAATCCGGGAAACCTTGAAAAGTCATCCGATTTAATGAACCGCTTGGGATAACCAATTAATGGTTCCCGTGGAGGGCGTCCCAAAATTATAACAATAAAAGGTAAATTTGAAAGATAACACTAAAATGGAATTAAGTAACAAAGAATCAGCGTGTGTTTGAAACGTCACACCGAAAGCGACATGCCTTCGAAACGTCACACTAAAAACGACAATGCTTTAAAACGTCATAGTCGCGTAACTCGCGCATACTACTAGATTTGAGCAACAACCAATAGACAATAAGCCACTCAGCAAGAGAGTGTACTGTGTGCGGGTACAGCCAGAGATTTGCGCAATGGAAGAGCGGCGCGGGCGTCTCGTGCGACCGATAATTGCAATGCTCGAAGGTTGTGGCAATTTCGTAAACCGGCAAACAACCAGTCAACTAGCTTCTGCTTCTAAATAACTTCTGAGATTGCCCATCGCAGTTACAGCAAACACAAACATCGCCAATCGCCAGTTACTGTTCTATCGACCGTTGCCACGACGACTAACGACCGTTGCCAAGATTGAGGACGCTACGCAAACCTCTCCATTGCGTGGATCATTATCATAGCGATTGACGCATATTAAATTACGATTCTGATTTCAACAATATTGTAACTTTTTATATTATGTTGATGAAATTAGATAAAAAAAATCAGAGTGTGCAATTCACACGCAGTAGTAGTGAAACCTTCAGAAAATTAAAAGAGTGGGGAGACTTCGAAGCACTTTTTTTTATCAATGTGAAGGATGATTTTTTTCCATATTCTATCCATATTTTTTCCATTAGTTGATAGTCCGGCATTGCTTGAATTGATAAGCTTCCGGATTCCAATACGTTATACTAGAAGTCAGGATTTATTTCAATGCAGAAATTCTAGAACTAACTACCATATGTATTCCTCTTTAACCAGAATACTATTGGAGAGAAATAATTATACCAAGTCGGTGGACATCAGTGGATTAAACAAATACAAAATACTATTACTGTAGCGGTTCAGTTATCTAACACACTATATAAAGAGGTAATATTTGTTTGTTTGTTTGTTTGTGTGTTTGTTTGCATCGAATAGGCTCCGAAACTACTGAACCGATTTGAAAAATTCTTTCGCTGTTGGGAAGCTACACTATCCCTGGGTGACATAGGCTATATTATATTTAAAAAAAAAATAGGCATCCTTACTAAAACTTCAATAATGTAACCCAGGGTGTAAAAAAATTACCTAAAATATTCTTTAAATCGCGTGCGCTGCGAAAACTATTGATGATAGAATAAAATAATGTACTACGACTTTATAGAACACATCATTATTTACAAAAAAGGTCGCGGCAGCATATGTCTAACTATTATGGTTATGCCACAATAAGTATTCTTTTATTTTAAAATTTTAATTAATATGTCGCCGCTTGGAAAGGCTCTTTATTTGTATCTTGGTTTTAATCCTTATCAAAATAAATTACTTCATATTCAAGATAGCTTCAATACCTTTATTTAACTTTTTGAATTTTTCAATTCGGATATTTAATTAGAAAGATATCACGAGTTTAAAAATGTTAGTATTAGAAAAAAGTTTCGGCTACGGGCCGCGCGTGAGAGGAGTCAAGAAATGCAGTGCCAGGGGGGTTGGCGGGACGGGGGAGCGGGAGAGCGGGGAAGGTGGAAGTGGAACGCTGGAGGGGAACGCACGGGAAAGGACATGTAAGGAGTAACATTTTATTTATTTGAATATGGCATGTATTATAAAAGAAAGTCCAAAAAACGTGCAGCTCGCAAAAACTCAGAAACGAGTCCCGGTTCGATCAATGGAGTAATATGGTGTGGTAGATCTCTATCCCCCCTAGGGAATAAGGGTATCCGTTTTTACCTAAAGGCCGTGCTTTTAAAGATATAAGGGCTGAAAATTTCGCCCTCTTGAAATTTCTAGAACAGTCTTCCGGAAAGTTCTAGAAGGTTCCATAGAGCTGTAGAAAGTTGTGGAAGGAGTGGAATGATCAGGAATAGGAAATCGGGAACATCATTGTGCAACATTCCAGAACACTATCTTATTGTCCTGAGCGAAGCCGGGTAACCCAGCTAGTGTACAATAAATAGATACTAAATATTTCTTTGTGAAAGAAATATAAAGTATTCATATTTAATTTAATTTGTAAATTTCTTATGTAAAAGCCCCGAAAAAGGGCGTAAATAAATAAATATTTTGGTCGTCGAATTCCAGTGCACCTTTTCCTATGAATTTGGTCATCTTATTAGTATTCGTGTTTTCTTTTTCGGAGTCGCTAGATGTCACTTTCTTTTGTGTTATAGTTGCCTGTTAATTTTGGAGTGGTTTGAAGATTGGATTATTGATTTTACAAAAATAAAAATGTTTTTTTTTTGGATTTCGTAGGATTCGACCCTTGGGTCGCTGAATGTCTGGCCGCTATGGTTCCTCAGGCGCTTTTTATCACTAGACCAAATTTATCGTATAATATTGGAATCGAGTACCCGTGAAATGAATAAATATTTTATTGCTATCTCATTCTCTCGCAGGCTAAATCACATGGACGTATGTGTTTGTCTCTTTTTAGTGTCGCTATTTTTCGTTTCATGGAGTTCAAATTATAACGGGCTAAAGATGTTTTTACGTCAATAAACACTACGAGTATTTTCATAATAATACGGTGAACGTATCAGAAAACTTGATGGAGTTAGTGGAATATACCTACCAACTATTAGATAATCCTGCTGTTCTGTTATTGTTGTTAAGAGCAAACTGGGCTGCGTTTTGTCCATATAAACGTATTTCCCAATTTCCTCTTTGAATTTTGACACTAGTGCAAATATTCGATCTTGTGTAAAAATAACAATTATTATAAGCAACAATTCTTAGCCTGAAACACTCATCAACATTTAAAAAATCTCCCGAGAAAAGATAAATGCCGCCGACGGGACTTGAACCCGCGTCCTTCTGATATCCGGTCAACTGCTCTACCAACTGAGCTACGTCGGCTTATCTCCCACCCGCCAAATAATTCAATATGTACTAGTGTTTCATTTAACAATTACTGCTAATTACATTTTTCACCTGAAAATAACCAACTTTATTTTTTGTGAGAAAAGCGTTTTCAGGTGAAAAATGTAATAAGCAGTAATTGTTAAATGAAACACTAGTACATATTGAATTATTTGGCGGGTGGGAGATAAGCCGACGTAGCTCAGTTGGTAGAGCAGTTGACCGGATATCAGAAGGATGCGGGTTCAAGTCCCGTCGGCGGCATTTATCTTTTCTCGGGAGATTTTTTCAATGTTGATGAGTGTTTCAGGCTAATAATTGTTGCTTATAATAATTGTTACCCTTTGTACTATGCATAAAAATCTTGTCGTAAACATTAGTTTACCAATTAAAAATAATAATTGTGTTAAAATCATATATTAATGGAAAATAATAATAATTATAATATTTTAATGGAAAATATCTAAATACGACTTGACCCTAGCTTGGGATTGCATTAAGGAAATGTAATTAGAACCTTATGCAATGTATCATGCCCTAGCTGGTTACACATGGGCCTATTTGCATGTTTAGTTTATGTTCTAAATAATAGGTATACATCCTATAATTTCTTGTAAAATATGTTAAATTGAAATACTTTACAAAAGATTCAACCTCAATATCATAAATTGGTAAATAGATAATAAGAAATCGTATTTGCGAACTTGGCCACCTCATATATCAGGACAAGTTAAAATGTAGTTAGAGCCCTATCCAAAGTCGAAACTCAATTAAATAAATTAAGGTAGGATTTATCGAAGCTTAAAACCGTGGGAATATACATTACATAACCAGTACCTATGTGTTTTTTTAATCGAATTTGGAATAAGGTCATGTTTCCCATTAATGTATTATTGTTCAAAAACAGAAATTTTCCCAAATCATTTTTTGTGCATGGCAGATTACGATTACGCACAGATAATTAAAATTTTATGTAAATTAATCTTTTAGAATTATACTCGGAATTGCATCACTTGCAAGAGTACAAATTCGGATGTCGTCATTTTTAATGTTTATACATGCAATTTAATACAAATAAAACCTAAAAATTCGGTTTTTAATTTTTTTTTTAATCGATGAACTAATGTTTAAGATAAGAATTTTATGCATGCAAAGGGTAACAATTATTATAAGCAATAATTATTAGCCTGAAACACTCATCTACATTGAAAAAATCTCCCAAGAAAATATACATGCCGCCGACGGGACTTGAACCCTCGTCATTCTGATTTCCGGTCAAATGCTCTGACCACTGAGCTACGTCGGCTGATTTCCTGCCCGCCAAATTATTTAATACTTTGGCGGGCAGGTGTGTTTCATACCAGTGTTTCATTCAACAATTACTGCTTATTAAATTTTTCTACCTAGCAAACAACCAACTTTATTTATATGAGAAAGGCATTGTAAGTGCTAAATCTCTCACTAGGTGCCGTCGAGACAAATTATGAAAATCCCCGGTGATTAGGTGGAAAAAAATCTATATTTGGCAAATTTATGCAGCGCCGTTTTAGTGAAAAATCACCTCAGGTGCCAGCGCTAAATACATACAGCTACACGTAAAAATATATAATAATTAATATAACTATAAAAGGTGTTATTATTATATAACTATGGAAGGTGTTATTGGTATATGGAGTGAACGAGAATCTTACACTGCACATTCGCGCAATGTGTGAGAGATTCATTGCAAGTCAAAAAGATTTTATGGGGTGGTTGTTTTTTAAAGTGTTACGCAAGGTTCTGTAATGTCACCGCGGTTATCCAATCTGTTAATTGATAGTTTATTTACGACAGATCTGAAACTAGAAGGCCTGGGCGTGAAAATGAATGAACTGAAAGTATGTTACCTCTAGTATGCTGATGATGCAGTGTTTATTAGACGGAGAAAAGAGTGTCAGGAAAATAGAAATATAACGCGTAAATGAATGGAAGGAAAAATCGGCGATCGATCAGAGAAGACGTAGCACGATCAAGTGAATTAAATGCTTAAGTCGAGTTAATCGAAGAATAATAATGAAAAATGGGGTATGAGATGATATATTTATGATTGGGAATAAAACATTATGCATGGGTAACGGTGGAGCTCTGTGGTTTTCAGTCCTTGTTGTTTGTCATATTAGACAATTTTGGGACAGTGCAGAACTTCCTATTAACATAATTGGTTGAGTATTGTGGCCATGCATCGTATGAGGATTTCTTTTTATTATCAACTATAAAATCGCTCACCGAAGTGGAATGGACAGAATTGTCAATACGCTGTTGTAGAATTATGCCGCCGTGTTTTTGCAATACAAAAAGATATCGCAATAAGAAACATAATTACTTGTGTTATTCTTGCGAAATGTGTTTGCATAATTTTGATTGCTTTGCGATTTTTCGCATTGTACGGCAAACGTCCGACAGAATGGACTTGTAATATCTAATTGGAATGAAATTTGGTTTTTGATTAATTGCAAATTATTAGCTGACTCTCGCCCCGGAGTTGCCGAATTGCTTGAAAATATAGGCTAATGAAGTAATTTTTTGGAAGTGAAATAATAATGTCGAACTGCTTTCGTATTAGGTATTCAAGTTTAAAAAAATATTTAATTTATCAGTCGACAACATTCGCGTCATAATTCTTCTTCTGGTAACCTCTCCTATTTTAAATTGTCCTCTCCTCTAAATTTTTGTCCCCTCATCACATGACCACAATATTGGATTTTTCTTTACATGCATTACGAGTTTATGTACTACATGTATTTTATTTCTTTTTTTATTAATTACATACGACGTATGAAGATGTTTAAGATATATAAATATAAGGTATAAATATTTTGTTGGTCCTCTTAACCAGAAGATTATGTACTTAGGCAAACTATGTTTTGGTTAGAGGGTTTTTGGCGACTTCTATCTACAGTTAAACCTCATTATTTGGGTTGGGTATTTAAAGTAACTTCCTTGACAATGTTTTTAAAAATACTAGTTCTGATTATTCCTTAACCCAAGATTTGCTCGACTTATTGTAGTCATTAATTGATTTCTTTTGGTGAGAGGTTGCTGTATTACTTACAGCTAAAAATTCAAAGCTTCTTTGTCCAAAGTCCACTTAAGTGAATTAAACTAGTATATTTCTTGGCATTAGTTTTACGATTATGTCAGATGTGTTCCTCTTTTGTCTTTTTTGAGATGATGAATTTGGATGAAGATATTCTAAATTGATTTCCCGCCAGGGAGTGATCAGTCCAAGAAATTTTGAGGGCGTGTATCTATATTTCAAAGGCTTTTATCTTTCTCGACTGTGGATGATTTTGTGTCCAATTTTCCATATCTGATCGAAGAATAGAGAAAATACCACAAGGAATCATTCCTTAATTTTAATCTTGTATAATATAAGGCTAATGGTTACAGAAGAATTTTTCATCATAATGAAAGCGCCTCTGGTAATCTTAATGCCAACTCTTACTTCTTGAGGAGGATCCCATTTTTCTTTGACCTAAGTTCCTAATAATTTAATGCTCGTATGTAAATCGGATATTCGATAATGAATTACCCAAATTCTGCACAGCAGATACCTTAATTTGAAACATTCTTTAAATAATATCCCGTAGTTTAAATATTATATTCATCTACTAAAGTATTTGGGTCGATAATAATAATAAGAATCAATATATTTTATAAAAGAAAGTGAACTATATTGTGCGTGCTGCTAAAACTCAGAAACGCGTCCCGGTACGTTCAAGGGAGTTATTTGATCTGGGAGTCCTCTATCCTCCATCCATGACCATATTTAACTGAAGTGCGTGCTTTTAACGATATAAGGGCTGTAGTTTCACTCTTTAAAAATGTCTAAAATAGCCCACAACATTCTAGAGTTTTTCACAACATTCCGGAACATACCAGAACATTCTAGAATGTTGGGGATTGTTCGGAAATACTCTGAAACGATCAGGATTGTAGAACATTCCAGAACACTCTCGAATGTTGTGAAATGTTCTGGAACATTATGGACCATTCGAAGCCTGTTTTTGTAATGGTGGGGCTACCAATTGGTAGGGGTACGTTAGTTCAATCTCATGTCAACTCCCTGAGCTAAGCCAGGTACCCCAGCTAGTAATTGGATAAGTAGAGCGCCAAATTAAGTCGTGGGTTATATTTGTATCGAATTAGCGGGTTAAATTTGTATTTGCTTATTTGATTTTGAAAAACTTTAAAAAATTCCATTAAAAACATAAATATAAGAATTGTATGAAACAATGAATCAGATATGACTGATAATTTTTTTTTATAAAATTAAAGTATGACTGTAATATCATTATTTATTTTTATGGTTTTATGCCGTGTTGTACTACCTTACTCTTTAGCCAACGTTTTGGACAGCATTACAGTATCCATCACCAGGGCAGATGTTTGATACAGTGTAATAAACCCATATCTGCCCTGATGATGGACACTGCAACGCTGTCCGTAACTTTGGCTAAAGAAGGAGGTAGCGCAACACGTCTAACACCCTAAAAATAAATGACGATAATACTTTTGGCCGTGAAAATCTGAAATCACAATCAAAGTATGATTGTATGTATTATTGATGATTTGATAGTTTTATACCTATGCGAAGGTCATTGCTGAATATTGTGTGTTTAGTATTTTGAGGAAATAAACCTGTTTAAAACTAAAATAACTTAATATTTATATTATGATCACTTTGGGAACAACTTTGCTTTAAATTTATGAGCTGGATACGAAATCCAGTTTCCTACGTGTAAAACACATTTTGGACAATGGTTCAGCGCTGTCAAATCCACCATTGATATATTTACACGTCATTCATAAACATAATAACATAATAGACGTTATTTAACCCAGTGTCGGTCGGTAAACGATAAATCGTTGATCGTGAAATAGGTGAGAACCGAAAACAACGATCGTTGATCGAGAAAATATTGCAAAGGTTGGAAAACGACTCACATACATACATGTATTATGATTGTGTTCTAAACGCATTGCCTCTACTATGATTTATAATCCGTTTATTTATGTCATCTTCGGGGATGCTGTGTGGAGGGTCTTTTTAGGAAAATCATAGGAAATTCTGGGTGAGTGACCTATGGCAGAGGTGTTGGTTATCCAAATAGATTTAATCCAATTGTTAGAATCAACTATATGTACTTACCATCTAACACCTACCTATTACGAGAAATGTAATAATATTATTTTTACTTTTAATTATCTATACTACATGTATCATGTATATCTATTTTAGTAACTGCTATGTCAGTAAATTTATTAATCAATATTTGTTATCATTCATAAGATTATTTTCTTAATTTAAAAAAAAAGATTATATATTTGTATATTATTTTTTCTTTATCTTTTTCTATAATAGCACAACTCCCCAATTCAAACACGAGAAATGTTTTTCTCTTTTAAATTGGGTAGATTCATTAACAAGAAATAACTTTATCTGTAATTAGTTTTTTTATGAACCAAATATTTTCTTTCTGTAAATCTGTTATATATATGTATATTTCAAATAAAAAAAAAAAATAAAAAAATGTAAATTGTTAATTGATGTTTACGCAAATTGATTAAATTTTGCATTTATCCGTTATATAAACTCAAGCGTTTTTTAATTTTTTCCTTATTATAAACGTTAACCGCCTAACAATACTGTCATTTCTGAGAGAGGTATTAGGTACAATTTTATTTTTATTTACCACTTTTTATTATTTATATTTATTACTTAAAACTGAATGTATGACACTCTTGAAACCGGGGTTTACTTAAAACTGAAAACCCCGATGAGATTAGCATAGCTCTCGAAACACGTCAGTTGTATCTAAACAATGGAAAGTGGTTAAAACGAAGTGTTTATAATTTTTAAATAAAATGGTGCTACACAATAGTTTTCTGTGTTTAATATGAAGACATATTATTTAATCATTGCAGACAATATTAACGTCCCTCAAACGAAAAACGTAAAACAGAAAAGACAGTCTTTTCGTTCACATTTATAGTTTGAAAATTGTTTTCAATGATTAAATATTGCATTTTGAGTATTATTTAATTTTCAATTGTTGAAGATCCGCATTTTTATCAACGTTTTTAAATTAAATCAGTTAGCTAGTATACGAAATACTAAACTGTAGCGTATTTAAAAACAATGTACCAATCATTTTTTCACCTAAGACAGAGATAGTTATACAAACACCGGCATTGCTGGTGTACGTACATCAGCCAAAGGAGGGTTAAATCTGAAACCATGTATCGAATTAGTATATTTCAGCAATGAAATGCCGAGACCGATATCCTTCTGTCGTGCCTTTTTTGTATGCCACGAGTTTGGCCTAGAATTTGCCAAGTGACAATCAATTTGTTTAATCTGACGCGGTGAAATATCGAATCATAATGTCGATTGTTACAATTAGGTTTCTTGTTTGGTCTCTTTATAAAAAGTGTTTAAACTAGGGCGTAAAGCACCATCTGTGACTGTCGTTTTTACGTTACGTTTTAAAGTCAATAATAATAATAATAATTGGATGACTTCTATAGCGCCATTTTCGTGAGAAAATCACCTCAAGGGCGCTTTACAAATTTATTTATACATTTAATCTATATCTATATACCACAAGTGGCTTATAACTAAGATTGATAACTAATGACTTACAACTAAGACTTATATCACTAGTGACTAGAAGTTCATCATCATCATCATCTTCTTCCCCTTGTCCTATTCGGGTCGGGGACCCATTGCATCGACAAGGCTCCTCCATACGTCCCTGTCTTGTGCTGATTGTTCGGCCTCCGTCCAATGTATGATAGAAGTTATTCTTTAACTTCTTCCATGGTAGAAGTTATTCTTTAAAAAATATATTCGAAAAAAGCTGGTACTCAAACCGACTGCATGAGGGAAGATATGAACAAAGTTTTGAGTATCCTAAGCAAAGTTAAAAATGTTGATACCTCTGAAATAAAAATGTTCCGTTTAGGTAAAAAAGAAATGGATAAAATACGTCCGATCAAGATTGAACTGTCAGACCAACATCAAGTGAAACTGGTTCTTCAAAAAAAGGCAATAGACTACCAAAATGTCAGTATTAAAACCAAAAAAGACTTAACGTGGGTTCAGCGCCAAGAAATTCAAAATGTATGGAAGGAGTTAGAAAACCGGAAAAATAAGGGAGAAAATAATTTAACTATAAAATATATTAATAACTCACCTAAAATTGTTAATGTTCAACCAAAAAACTCCAGCCATATAAACGCCTCATCTACTACCAGAACGTCAGGGGCATCAGAACAAAACTAAAGGAGTTCAGAGTAAATGCTCCATCTTTCCCAAACGATGTCATCATAATCACTGAAACCTGGCTAACATCATCAATCTTCTCAGCGGAGCTTGGACTACATAGTCACCATGTCCACCGAGTAGACCGGAGTCAGAATACTAGCTCCAATACAAGAGGAGGTGGAGTCCTGATAGCGGTCCGCAAACACATTAATTCGAAAATACTTAAAATCAAAAATACTGATGTGGAACAAATGTTCGTATTGTTAAGTGGTGATTTTAAGAAAACTATTATTGGAACTGTTTATATCCCTCCTAATTCCAACATTTCAATCTATAAAAAACACTGTGAAGATGTTGAGTTAGTAATAACAAAATACCCAAATCATAAAATAATTATTTGCGGCGATTATAACCTACCTAATTGCAATTTTAACGTTTTAGACAGTAACTCTAATTCAATACCAACAACCGCCTACGAACGAGAAATTCTAGATATGTCTTTACTTTTTAATTTAACCCAATTTAACCATGTACGTAATATTAATAATCGTGTTCTTGATCTAGTTTTGTCAAATGAGAGCAACTTAATTGTAAGTGAATCATTGGAGTCTATTCTTCCGATAGACAACCACCATCCCCCACTAGCAATACTTATCCCTAGTACTAAAGAAAGCAATCAAAAAATTTCTACTCCTACTTTTAACTTTAAAAATGCGAACTATCGGGACATAAATGATCGTCTCCACAAGGAAGATTGGTTATTTCTTAAAGAAGGTGATATTAATCAAAATATTGAATCATTTTATTATTTGTTGGATAAAATTATTTCAGAACTCATCCCACTCATTCATTTTAAAGAATCGAAATATCCGAGATGGTTCAATAAAGAACTTGTTCAATTAACTGCCCTTAAAAAAGTTTTACATAAGAAATATAAAGAAGACAGGTCTTTATCAAATTATATTGAATTTAAAAACGTTAGAAAAGATTGCAAAATCTTATCAAAAATTTGCTACAATTCTTTTATTAATAATGTTGAAACTTCAATAAATCATGATGTAAAGTATTTTTGGAACTATGCAAAATCAATGAAAAATAACAACTTTGGTTTACCCACCAACTTAGAATATGCAGGTAAAAAGGCCAAAGACACTCAAAGTATCGCTGACCTTTTTGCTGATTTTTTTAAAAGTGTTTATGAATGTGATACACCAGTTTCTGCTAGCACAACATCAAATTTTACCACTGATCATAATCTTAATTTATCTTATATCCACATAGAATATAATGATATATTGACTGAACTAAAATTACTAGATCAAAGCAAAAGTGGTGGACCTGATAAAATACCTCCTGTATTTTTGAATAATTGTGCTTCCAATCTGGCATATCCTTTATATTTGCTGTTTAATCAGTCTTTACGAACGGGATGTTTTCCTACTAAATGGAAATTCAGCTTCCTTACGCCTATTTTTAAAAAAGGTGATAAACACGAGGTGACTAACTACAGACCGGTGTGCCTTTTATCAACAATTCCTAAAGTTTTTGAAAAATTAGTTCTTAAAAAAATTATTTTCCAATTAAACCACATCATTTCTCCTAAACAACATGGATTCTGTACTGGAAAATCTACCCTTACTAACTTGTTAACGTATCAAAACTATATATCTGACTCCATGTCTAGTAAATGTCAAGTTGACTCTATTTATACCGATTTAAGTAAGGCGTTCGATAAAGTTAATCATGAGTTATTGCTGAATAAACTGCATAAATTCGGTATAGGTGGTTCACTATATGAGTGGATTAGCAGTTACTTGATCAAAAGATTACTGGCTGTTAAAATTGATGGTATATTTTCATACAAATTCACTGCTACGAGTGGTGTTCCCCAGGGGTCACATTTAGGTCCAATCCTTTTTTTATTATTTGTTAATGATATGTTATATATTTTCAATGATGTTCAAGTATTAATGTTTGCAGATGACCTGAAATTATTCAAAGCAATTAGAAACATTAATGATTGCCATATTTTGTCAAATAACTTGTTGAGATTTATTATATGGTGTCATGATAACCGCTTGCAACTTAACGTAACCAAATGTCAAATTATGAGGTTTTATCGAGTAAAGAATCCAATATTTTTCGATTATTCCATTAACAATATGTCGTTAGTATCTGTCACGGAAATTAATGACTTAGGTATTTGGTTTGACACGAAACTCAACTTTATCAATCATATAGAAATTATAACCAATAAAGCTTTGAAAATGTTGGGATTTATTTTAAGGATATCTAGTGATTTCAATAATGTCAATACTGTAAAAACATTATATATGTCACTAGTAAGGAGTCATATAGAATACAATTCCACGGTTTGGTCCCCAAATTATGAGGTTCATTCACATGCCATTGAAAGAATCCAAAATAAATTTTTAAGATATGTAAATTTTAAAATGGGCATTCCTAGTGAATGCCTAAATTACGATAACGTACTTTGTTCATTAAATTTAATAAAATTATCTGATCGTAGAATCATTTCCGATTTAACCTGTTTGTATAAAATCATTAATTCAATGTTTGATACCCCTGATTTATTATATGCAATCTCTTTTCATACTCCAGGCAGGTCAGTAACAAGACAGTACCTACCATATTATTGTAGCAATTCCACATCAATATCACAATATTACACTCCTATGCGACGGATTCAACAGCTAGGAAACAAATACTCCGATGTTGTTGATATATTTAGTACATCAATTTTAACATATAAGCATACCCTATTGAAGTTTTTTTCATCAAGTAGGGGAATATTTTTATAAATCTATTTAAATTGTCTAAAACATTAACAGTATTTTTGGATTTCTATATTTTGTAATAAATTATTTTGGATTTCTTATATTTTGTACCTACTTACTGTGTGGATCAATTCAATAATATTTTTATTTTATATTTATTTTTGTGCAAGTGTTTTAAACAGTTGTTTCCTGCACTGTATTTATGAGTAGAATTTTTGTAAATGTTGTTATATATACTTATGTAAAAGCCTAAATAGGCGTAAATAAATAAATAAATAAATAAATAAATAAAAACAATCATTTAATGTAGCTGTGAACAATGATTCTTTGCAGCGAGAGGATTATTTTGTGTATTTGGGAATAATTCTAACGAGAAATGGAAAGGCTGATAATGGCACTGAAATAAGGGTAAATGCAGACCTTTATGTTAACAGTAGGCTGAATACAGTAGATGTTGAAAATAAGTGATAACAGAAGCAACGTAGAAGAAGAATGACTCTGATGCATGTCAGCGAGGCATGGAGCTGTTAGAGGAAGTTCAACAGTTTGTAGGAATGATATTCCTGTTGTGTGTGTGTAGTAAAACACATGTTTATCAGAAATGGTTTAGATATTCAGAAAGGAGGGTTCTAAAGTCTAAAGGTTTGAGGAAGTAGAGCCGTACATCGAAGATACGGAGAAATGAGTGTCTGAATGGAAAGAAGTTGGAGACCTAATAGAAGAGAAACACCTGGGTAGGCTAATGTCGATAGTCGGTACAGCAGAAGGAAATAAAAGAGTTAATGAATAAGAGACGACAACAGGGATCTCTGGGTAGCCCCTGTGGATAAATTCGAATTAGTTAAATCTGACAGCTCAGCGTTAGCGCCTCATTTTGATGATCCGACACGGAAAAATTCCTGAGATATTTTTATTCATTGAATTCACTTGCTTACGTGTGAGGATCATCGCTACGTCACACCGTCCTATGCTAATTATTATAGCAACCTTTTTGTTCTCTGTCAACACTCAGCGACCTCTCCTTGAAGTCAGCTGCCGACTGTTCTCTCTCAGGTACCGCTACAAGTCATCGTCCTTCACGAAATGGCCCGCAGTACGAAGGCACCACCACGTGACTCATTTGGGGATTAATTTGGAGATATTTCATAGCTGTATGGCAACACAGACAGTTTATTTATATTTTTTATGTCCATTCCGAGAAGTAGACGTACAGTATTCTTCTGAAATATAATAAAAGGATTCCAGGAAAAAAGACAGGTATTTGCATAAATCAAGACTCGTAGTGAATAATAGGTGTGTTTTTGTAAGTTTTATCTACATTTAGCAATCAATAATAATATGTGAATCGTGAGAACAGGTGCATATAGAAGATATAATATCTTTTAAATTTCTGGAAACTCATCCATATAATAATACCTCTATGTTTTTACTCATTACCGTAATTCTTCAGAAGTCGAACCGCCACCTTTCCAGCATTACGTAAGGCGGCACGAGTCTATTCGTTTTATTTTCTTTCAAGATAATACATCTTTTTACTGCTGCAATATATTCCATATAGAATAATAATATTCATCAGCAATCGGCAGTGTTTGAAGTAACACGTAAGGTATGCAGGTGACACCGTATTCTGGGCTTTGTTTAGACTTTTTCTGTGGGCCAAAGATTAGTTTCGAGCGAGAGCTGGCATTCTGAATCGGAAAGTTATGATACCTAGTACCTAGCATGGTCGATCAATATAGGTTTTATTGAAAATGTCGGTAACTTTTAATCGCTTCCGAGCACGACTGCAGGCCGCTAACGAACAAACAACACTTCACAACGACTAAGGGTTCCTAATTTATTTGATGTGAACTGTTATTTCTATTTGTTCATTAGCGCCCTGCAGCCGTGCTTGGGAGCGATGACAAGTTACCGACATTTTCGATAAAACCTATATCGATCAACCATGCTAGGTACCCTGATCTGAATAGCCATGTACTTTCAAAACACATCCTTCCCTATTTAATTGCTCTTCCCTGTACCCTTCAATATTACTTCATTTCCAAACCAGGATCCAGGATATCTCATCTTCTCTGACCCCGGGAAAATTTTAATTTTTTATGGTACTATTAGCTGAAGCCCTCAGCGTTTTTTTTATATTGTGAGGTAGCTGCTCCCGTCTGGAGCCAGTGAGTCTAGTGCATTCTCAATTGGGGTATGTTGTAAGGCTGAAGGTAATGGGAAAGGGAAGGAGATGGGGAGAGAAAGGTAGGGAAGTACCTGGCTATTCAGATCTGGTCACCTAACACCGCTAAAGCCATTTCAAGCAACGTTTTAATTCTTACACCAGGGCGATACTGAGTATATATCTTCTACTCTGGAACGTGCGGCAAATATACCTACTATACGTATATTATTTTAAATTAATTAATCGTAAAATAACACTACGCTGGCTGCCGGTGCTTGAGCTGTATCATAAGTTTTTAGAAATCAGATGTAGTTAAGTATACAAAAATTCATCAACCTCAAAATAAAACTGTAGATTTGTACCAAAATCAAAAGCGCTTACCCGGTGTCCACCATAGATAAGCATCTTTATATAAAGAGAATAAAAAACAGTGATACTCTGTAATATTTCACTTATTTTCTAAGCATAAATGGTCACTTTTCTTCAGATCTTCCCCTCCCGTGCCCCTTTCCCCTCCCTCGCCCCCTTCCCCACCAGTTCCCTTACACCTTCACCGCAATCCCCCTTCCCCCTTTCGCTTTCCCCTCACCACTCCCACGTTCCCCTTCTACCTTTCGCGTCTTCCTCCCTCCCACGTCTCCGTCCTGCGAACCCCTCTTCTTCGTCCCCCTCCGCCTCTCCCGGATTCTCCTCCCCATTCCGTATTCCCTCATTCTCATTCTTAAAACTATCAGCGTGCTACCTATTGCATTTTTTTTTCAAAGTTCATAACGCCAGAGCTCATACATAGAAACCTTCGTGGACGTGAGCACCACAATTCACCAAAGTTTCATCGCAATCGGATGAATTGTATAGAAAATATGTTCATATTATATATAGAAACCATCGCGGGCATGCGCACATCAAATCCCCAAAGTTTCATTGCAATCGGATGAATGGTTTAGCAACGCGTAAGGGACAAACAAAGAAACCCACAAATACAATCCGCAATTCTGCTTAGAATCGTAATGATGATTGTATTCGTTATTTCATCACTCTTCGGTCTCTTTGACGGTCGGCAAAATGAATTATTACGAACATTATTCCAAACGAACAGTTCGTTGTGTTATGAGTGCGCAAATTTGTGTTGACGGACAATGGCTGAAACAATAGATGTTTCTTTCTCTTAACCTACTTCCATGGAAGCAAACACAACGGGGTTCTTTGTTATCAAACTTTTATACGAACGAACTACTTAGCGGAATATGTTCAAATGACTTATCTCCAATCTCCATCACAATTGTCATTAACTCATAATATATATACTCACTAGCTTATCCGGCGAACTTCGTACCGCCTCAATTTTAACTTATTAGCTGAATTAAATTCAGTTTTTTTATTGTTAAAAATTGCACTATGAAGCAATAATCGATTTGCAACTGTCCTAGTTTTATTTTCGTCAATATCAGAGATGGCGTTGTGTACAGATATATACTTTTTGTGATTTTCTTATTTTTCCACTTACTTACGGGAATTGCGTTTCATTTTCTTTGTACGTGTGAGGGAGATTTATTATAATTATTGTTTTTTTCTTTGGAGGGGTGCAGACATACGTTCACCGTTTGTATCATTTTGACTGTTGACATTTAGTGTGTAAAAAAGAAGGGCAGCATTATACAGCAAAACAATCAGCGCATTGACATTTGACGTTTTTAAAATTTTGGAATTCACTCAGTATTCAATATGATACTTATCACAATATTGATGCAGCTCTTTCAAAAGATGAGAATTCGTTCCATAGAAATGTACGAGGAAAAGAATTTTCTTCATAATATATTTTGTCGTGAATTTTTCCGATGTTTTAATAGCTCCTACAAATCCTACAAATCAAAGATTATGAAAATCGGTCAAGCCGTTCTTGAGTTATAAATGGTCTAACTAACCCGACTTTGTTTTCTATATTAAGTGAACAGCATAGACTGTTTTATATCCCGGCTTGCAGAACTAACTTGCCAATGGTCATGCTAGTCGGGAGAGTGGCCTTTTTGTTAATATAATCACTTTAAATATCTATAAGTTTAACATCAATGAAGCACAATTTAGACGGCATTGTTGCTGTTAATTCAAATCTGCTTATCTAATCTTAAATATTTTCGTTTTTTAAAAACGCTTTGAAATGATAATTTTGTAATGTTTTTAAAATGAATAAATTGAATTGAATTGAATAATCGATATCTTATAACAATAATTTTGCTTCTGCGCAAATGCATTAAGAGGTACGGCTTAACGGCCTTTTTCATACTAAACTTTATATTGGATTTGAGACCAAAATACCCAACCAGATAAACAAAAGATACAGCAAATGTCTATTACGTAAGTATATGTACTACTTTATTGATTAATTTTTAAATTATTAAATATAGGACATTTCATAATTCAATTTTGAATGATTTTATTGTTAACTTATTGGTATCTTTTTGTGAGTTAATTATAATTTTTAAAATAATAATCTTGCCATATCCACTGTGTTAAATAACAAAAAAATAGTTAAAAAATATTTTTCTATGGTAGAAATTTTAATTTGTATACGACCAATTCGTAATCCAACGTAAATCGGTCATTTTTAATTTAAATTTCCAAATTTTCCAATCAAATTGATTTATTTAAATAATATTTTTTTTACTATATATTTCATCAGATTTCTATTTTTGTTAATAGACCATTTTTTTATAAATTATTATCTCACAAATAATTTGACAAAGTTGCCTCTAAAATCACGAAAAATTACTTTATATATTTATAATTTAAAACGCAAATAAATAAAGTAGTACATATCTGTAATAGAAGTTTGATATAACTTTTGATTAAAAAAAATAAATACTCAATTTGGTTGGGTATTTTGGCCTCAAATCTAAAATTAAGTTTTTTATGAAAAAGGCCGCGCAGCCGTTCCCCTTAATGTAATATAAAATATAGGTCAACGATTATCAGTATAAAAAAATTGTTTGTCGGTACTTGCAAGTCTGAATATATTACTCGGTTCATATTTTTATAAGTAGGTAACTGTTCATAATATTATTCCGTTAATAAAGTAGATAAGAGGCTTTTGGGTAATGCCAAGAATTTCATGTGGGCTGGGAATGAGTTTGGGATAAAATTTACCATTTATTTATTACACGCCCATTCTACTGTACAAGTTGTTTGTATCACTGTTGTTGTAAATTCTTAAAAAAAAGAATATATTAGTAATAAAAAGAAAAAAGTAACAACAAAAGTATACAATAAAATACACAGGAAAAAATGTGAACAAAGACTACGAATCCTCACTTACATAGATATTCAATATAACAAAAATAGTAGAAAGTATGTACATATGATTATTTGGGTCAAGAATTATAAGTAATTATAATCGATGTACAGGAATATGCTAATTATAGTTTTTATGTACGTACCCCAGGAACTTAACTTATAACTAACTGGAAGTTGAAAGAAAGATTAAGTAACGTATTCTATATGTGAATATTGAAGTGCAAGAGAATGTGAATGAGACAAGAAGTGTATTCCAAGACCGTGTTGTTTTGCGCACCGTCCTCTCTGCCTACCCCTGCGGGGATGGTTAGTTAGTTAAGAAGAATAATTATAAGAGTTTTTTTTTATTTCATCCAAATTATTTTTCATCCTAAAATAACCTCTAGAAATTAAATTTTGAAAGTAGCATATAATTTATTAACAATTTGAGTTTTTAAATGACTAATGACTTCGACTTTCTTCTTTAATCATTTATGTTTACTTCAATATTATAGTGTTACATAATATTATCTCAGAAATATTCCCAAATATATGTTGCCCAAAAGAACATGAAATAAGACTTCCATAGAATTACTTGATCTTGCATCTAATAATGCATGGAAAGATTGAACGGACAGGGCACGAGAAGAAGAAGAAATGAAAATATTGATCTCCGTATATTTGAAATAATTTGAGCCTCTATTATTATTAACTCCCGATTTTTTTTATTAATATACTAACGCAGACCCGTGAAAAATCACGGGATATTATAGTTGCGGAATTGATAGTTGCATGACACCTAAAATGCGCGGCAGAACTCCATGCATGAAAAATCACGAAATCTGACATTCAAGAAATTCAAACAAAAAAAATATGCATTTCAAATATAGAATTGATTATTAAAATAATTTTCTGGTGTAGAAATATAATATTATTATAGGTAATTAGATACTTAAAGTACTAATGAAACTTAGACAAAAGAAATCTGTTACATTATAGGTATATAATATAGGTATATAATATAATGTAATTTATCGATTTATTTCAATCAGATCCAACATTGAAAATGACACATATATACAAAGCAAATCCGAGATAAACAGTTCATTGAACCAGATAGTTATTAGTATGAATTTTTATTTACTTCTCTTTTACTTTTTTTAGAAATGCAGCTATATTATATAAAATAGTGATTTTCAACCAAAACAAATGACTTTAATAAAGTGTTTTATTAAAATAACCACAATTTTTATAAAAAAGTATAATATTTAAAACTCAAATAAATTTTTAAAAACTGCATAACTCCAGTGAAATTTAGCAGAGAAGTGTACTGTCATGACAGTAGACGGTGCCCAATTGTTCCATAGACCCCCGTGTTTGTCCGTCATGGGAAATGAGAAGAGAAAGGGGAGGGTTCCCGAAGAAAGTGTGTTAAAGAAGAAGAAGTGGTTAAGTGTAAAATGTGTTGGTTTGCTACTGGTGGCAGGACTATTCCTCAGCTTCGTGAAAATTGCAGATGGCGCTAGTGGTAAGTACCCTTAATTTTTTTATTTACCCACTACACCTAATTTATAATATATACAGGGTGTAAAAGCATGCACCCGAAAGATTTTAACCGGTGATTCCTCAGCAAATATGGAGACAAAAATGTTGACGTCATTTTGCTGCACGATGATATGTTGTTTCTATTTCTATTGGCTTTATAAGCGCCACCCCATCCTATTATACCGTATTGGATTGTGGATTGACAGAAACCAAAGAAGGTCATTCGTAATTCATTAGCATTATATTCATTAGTATTTCTTTATTTAAAATATATCTCAAACAGCTAAAGGTATAGGTCATCTTTCGTACTCTGTTTTCGATATTGGCTCTATGGGGTCTCATATTAGGCATTGGTCAATACTGATGCCAAGGTATTTAATTGAAGTTGATTTCAATATTAGTACATAGTGAGTTACAGTAGTGTAATTGATTGTTTATTAGAGAATGAATCCTAATATGAGGAGTGCCAAACCATAACGTTTCAAGTGACAGAAAATGAAATTTTCAGGAGACACAAAAAATATTTTTAATGGAAAAATAAAAAGAAAAGTAATCGTTAAAAAATGTATTATAAAATTATCATTTATTTTTAATAATCTAAAACAAATTTTGTGCTCTGTCAAAATACGTAAATAAAAAAAAAAATGATAAAAAAATGAAAAGAACAAAACTTTTTAAGTGCCATGTATTAACTATGGTCAAAACGTTGTAAGTGTTATATTGCTTGCACATAATTCAACACTTTCAATATCTTTATTTTAAAAGGTTTTCATAAAACAATTTGCTCTCGCAACACGTTATGTTGCTACGGCAACACGTTTTCTCGTGAATTTTTGAATTTTTTTTGACATTTTTAGTGAATTAACATTTGCAGCTCAATTGGCACTTAAAACGTTATGACTTGCTGTTTCACAATGTTTAGGTTAGATGGTGTTAGTAACCCTTTAACTTTATAGTACAAGTAAACACCAGCCCTAAACACGTTTTCTCGACGTTGACGAACCGTTTTCTTTTGACATTTTGAATGAACTAACATTTGCAGCTCTATTGGCACTTAAAACGTTATGGCACAATATTAAGGCTAAATGGCGTTAGTGACTCTTCAACTTTAGAGTGCAAGTAAACACCAGCAAATACAACGTTTTACTGCAATAAAACGTAATTGAGTTCGTGTGGCACTCAAAACGTTGTGGTTTGGCACCCCTCATATTATTTCACTCGGCGGGTTTTGTTTTTTTTATGAAGAAGGATATGTATTGTGTTTTTTAGAGTTTAACGTTAGTAGGTTATTGTCAAACCTATTATTGATGTAACATTGTTATTGTAATTGTTATATATAAAATAATACATAATATAATATATTCATCATCCGGCAAAATGATACTTAATTTGATCAATTATATCACCACGAAGACAACACTTGTGTAAATTTACATATAATTTGTGTTGATGACAATATGAAATTATTTTTTTTTATGCGTTCGATGTAATAGATTTGTAATAATGACAATGGATCGGAAATAAGAAAGGAATAACATACAAACGTGCAGATAATTTCGATGTAAGATTTTTAATGCAAATATGTATTATATACCATAATAACACATACCCGATGACGTCCGTGATCGAGGGGTAAGATTCTGGTCTTGAAAGCATAGGTCACAGGTTCGTTTTCGGGCATGCGCAAGGAAACTTTATTAGTTTCAGTTGTTTTATTTCACGCATTTTCGCGTGGTAGAGGCCCAATAACGCGCTGGTGAAAGACCGCCATTCGGAATCGTAACGCAGATTAAAATAGTTTTAGACCAGTTCTGAATGACCAGGTACTTTCCCACCTTCCTCTCCTCCATTTTTTTCCCTTTTTTATGCCCTTTAGCCTCATAACATATATCAATTGATGTGAGCTAACTTAAGATTAATAAAGGGAAACACATTTTTGGGGATGTCATAGTCTCACTGGCTTCGGTTAGCAGGCAGCAATTGGGACTCTTATGCATTATTTATATAAAAAGTAAGAATGTAATTTAGTTTTTTTGTTGTTGGAAAACAGTTACCCCGTTTTAACAGCACTATAGAACATTAATATTTTGGAAGACCAAAGGGGTGATTCCGGTTCTACCAAAGATAGGGAGGGAGTTTTCCTTGATCAATTAACGATTCTTTCGTTAACTGCGATTCCAGTTCTCTCGGATGATAGTGAAAAGGTCGTTAATGTTAAGATTAAGGACAATTCCTTATTCTTAGGTAAACCCGAGCCTTCGAGGTCCCGAGGTAACACTCTCGACTCACAATCCAAAGGTCGCGGGATCGAACCCGGCGTGCACAAATAAATTTTATTTGATTAATTTGTGGTGGCACTTCACAATTAATTAATTAAAAATAATATATAGTATGATAAGTTTTTAGATTTTCACGGCCAAAAGCATTTTCATTGTTAGTTTTTGGGGTGTTATGCCGTGTCTTTAGCCTAAAGAAGGAGATACACGGCATAACACCCCAAAAACTAACAATGAAAATATATAGTATATTTGCGGCACGTTCCAGAGTAGAAGATACTCTCAGTATCGCCCTGGTGTAAGACCACCATTCATAATTGAAACGTTGCTTGAAATGGCTTTAGCCGTGTTTGGTGACCAGATGAGAATAGCCAGGTACTTCCTCTTTCCCATCTCCTTCCCTTCCCCACTACCTTCAGCCTCACAACATACCCCAAGGGATGCCCATTAGGGATGCCATAGTCTCACTGGCTCCAGACGGGAGCAGTTCGTGACTCATGTGCGGCATTCATATAAAAAAAGAACCGGAATTGCCTCTTGGGTTTCGCTTTCACTCGATCAGTTGTCACTAACTGTCGTAGCTAGTGGTTTCCGATAACATCAGATCTCATCTAGCGTTTTATTTGGTGATGTATATAAATATTTTTATTATTTAAATTCCTTATTTGGTATCTTATTAAGTTGATCATCATTAATACATGAATTTCACAAGGAGATATCATTCCATTTCGACTTAAGTTTCTGTCTGGTGCCCGGACAAAATAATACACTTTATGCTTGTAATAAATCCTTGTACAAACTTTTAAAGATGAGCATTTCCCCTCGCGAAGACACAGAATACATTTTGTACCCAGAGGCACCGTGTTAAACAGCATCTCATAATGCAAAAAGCAGAAATACCTCCTTGAAATGTTTTATCTCTGTATACAAGCAGAGGGCAATAACCCCACCCGGAATAACTGCTAATGAATGCAAATTGTGCTGACTTGACTACTTCTTAAACTGGGGACATAAGAGTTAACAGTGTATAATATTCAGACGAACGGCATGTCAAAATAATATAGAAATTTAATAAAATAAAAAATTCACGCCGTGGCAACATCGAGAAATACCGATTTTAAAACATAAACGATTCCAAACGTATAAGTTATGTTATGTTTGACTTCCAAATCTGACGTGTTGACTGGACGGGAAAAATGATGTATACAGTCTCTTAACGTCTTTATTTTTTTTAAACTGAAAGTGATTATTTTTTCCACATAGTTCATTTATTTATTATTAGTGAGTTTCCGGCATGCATTGCAATGCCATTTAAATAAAGGAATTGTTCCCTTGACTTCTTCTGACTCCCCTCCTCCCGCGTTCACTTCCCCTTCCTTCGCTCCCCCTCCCGTGAATCTCCCCCCCTCCTTCGTTTACCTCCGAACCTCCTGGATTCCCCTCCCACTCCCGCCTTTCCTCTCTGCCGCTAAACTACATGAAATGCTCTCATTTTTCAAACGTGTGCACGACAACTCGCCAAAGTTTTATCGCAATCGGTTGAATGGTATAGGAAATAATTTCATAATGCCAGAGCTCAATATTATATATAGAAACCATATATATCAAACCACCAAATTTTCACCAGCACTACAAAAGTCTAACAAAGGAAATTATGTAATTACACTAATTACAGATGATTTTTCTATACAAAATGGTTCATTTAGCAAAATTATGTATTTAAACAATATACCTGTATTTAAATAATATTAATTGTACAAATAAGTCAATATGAGCGAATTGATTATCTCTGGTTGACCCGTGAAGCCTCGGAAGGACATTTACTAACCATAAACATAATTTTCCAATGGAGCCTCTGAAGTTCCGATCTCATCCATACATCATAAAAAAAAATATTTTTTCTATAAAGTTGTATTCATTGTTTGAAAGAGACATAATTATTCCTCTCAGTTTGCCTCAAATATTTATACATGATTTTTAAATATTTATTATGATTTCATGGATAAAATCCAAAAAAATGTCAAAGTGAGCTCTGGCGTTATGAAATTTGTATAAAAATGTTACAATAGATGGCGAGATGCTTGAAAAATGTGTGTATTTCATATAGTTTTGGGAGGGAAAGAGGGAGGAGAGAGGTGAGGGAGGCGGAAGGAGAACGGGAACGGGGACGAATGGAAAAGGACACGCAGGAAGAAACCATTTATTTATTTAAGCGTCATTGCAACGCATGCCGGGACATCGCTAGTTTTAAATTAAAACACCCCAAAGATAATTTTTACTTTGTTTCTAAAATTTTTACAAAATCTAAAATAATAAACATTTAGCGCGTTTAAAATATGTTAGAAAATACGCTTGGAAGCATTTCGAAATTTTTATAAAATTTAACCATGTCGTTGCGCGTTTGGGACTTGTAAGTAAAAATATTTTATAGAATAAAGGGTTAACTGGAATGATTACGATTATAGATCTGTTCAATGACGCCACGGTCGTTCTTCATACATGAATGCAAGGATATAATAGAAAGGATGTCTGTGGCCCAGTTATCAAGCCATAAACTAATCTAGCCTAATAATATAATCAAAGATTCGCAATCTAAATTAAAATTACTATTCAATGTTACAGCGTGGGCTGTAGGCTGTGTGCTGTATAGCGAAATTATTCAGCTATTGTAAAAAAAACACAGAACTTTAAATAAATACCTACCCATTGATAGTAAGAATCCAGAATTTAAAATTTAAATTCGGTTGTAAATATTCTGGAATAGTAAAAGTTTGATAATGGTATTGAAGGGCTAAACGGTTGTCAAGCAAGAAACAGCGTCCTCTCTTCTATCGAGGGTTATCTAAAATTGCCTCCCCTCCATTCAACATTTCATCTCTTTTAAGTCTGAACTCGAATAAAATCGAGACTCGAGTCTAAATTCACCGTTAATTTCTCTGTAATTTTAAATGATGGCCTAGAACACCCTTGAAGGGTGAAAGCCAGAAATAATTGAAAAAATATAAAAGGCGACGCGCGACGCGACGTACGGCAACAGCATAAAAAGGCAAAAAACGTACGTTTTTTATTAAAATAATCCTGCAGCTCCTACTTGCTCACTAAATAATAGTGAGACAAACGATGTACCTACTCCAAAGTAAATAAAAAATCGAAGTGTGCAATTCACATGCGGTAGAAGCGAAACCTTCAGAAACTAAAGTAGACAATAGTGGGGAGGCTACGAAGCACAAAGAGGAGACCGATTATACTATCTCATTCTCTCGCAGGTTAAAACCTATTGATGTATGTGTTTGTTTCACTTCAAAAAGTTCATTTCATCATTTTCTTCCATCTCTTTCACTCGTATTCAAGAAATGATATGCCGCCGTGCTGTTGCCGTGGGAATTATCGGGTATTTTATCTTTAGCCGGATTTGGTGACTAAATCTGAATAGTCAGGTACTTCTCCAGCTTTCTCTTCCCCATCTCCTTACCCTCTCCACTTATCTTCAGCCTCACAACATAACCTTATTGGTTAAGCCATATTTTCGCTGGCTCCAGCCGGGAGCAGTTGGGGCTTCAAAAGTGAGTTATTCACATAAAAAGTATCTAATAATTAGCAAAGAAAAAAAGATATCTTATATTTTAATGCATAATTTGCAAAAAGCGTTTTTTCTTAAAATAGTTAAACTAGCGCCATCTATGAAATAGCAGATTATGAATTCTTTTAAGTATCACCTTAATGTATGTATTTGTGCGTTATCAAAGCAACCGCTGGGAAGTTGAAACAAAGAGAAAGAACCTTCCGCCATCGATGGCGATGTAAAAACAAATAAAATACGAGAACATTAATAACGCTTGTTTTTCTCGCAATTTCAACTTGATCTGAAGGCCGTTTGAGATTCTCCGTCACTATAATTCCAAGGTCATCAATTCTCCAACAAATGCAGCATTTTATACGGCTATAAAAAGTCACAGGTAAACGTTCCATTGCTCTTCTTTCTTATCCTTGGTAATATTAATTTAGCGTCATTTACTGAACCAGAAGATAAATCGTGTAATTAAACGCGTACTTGGTGTTAGTTACTTCGCGTGTTTGGAAAAAGTAAATACAACGACTTACTGAATGGTTTGGATAGGAAAATCACAAATTGGAAACAATAACAAACACAATATGATTATCCTCATATTGCTACGCGAGGAGAATCTTTTTTTTAAATGGAGAAATCATAAAAAAAGTGGAAGAAATTAAATATCTTGGTGTCATCATAGACTCAAAATTGAACTTCTCAAAAAATGCAGATTACACAATTAAAAAAATTGCAAAAAAAATATCATTTCTTGGTAGAATCAGAAACAAAGTAAATAAAGAAACATGCCAAATAATATATAATACAATTATATCACCACACTTTAATTACTGTTTAAGTATTTTTTTTCTCTGCAATGAAGAGAAAATGAAAAAAATGCAAATACTGCAAAATAAAGCAATGCGAATAATACTTAATAATACTTAATAATAATAATACTTAAGCGCAACATATACACACGGATACGAGACATGCTAAAAGAGCTAAATATGTTGACGGTGAAGCAAACTGTGTATTTGAATGTACTTCTTTTTTTACATAAAATTAACGTGGGGACGATGTCTAAGGAACTAAAAAGAAAAATACATTATAATAACGAAACACACGGACACGGGACAAGAAATTCAAAGCAAATTAGACTGCCGATAAGAAAAAAATCAAGCACCCAGAAATCTCTGATGTACCAGGCCGTCCAACTGTATAACAACATCCCGAATGAAATTACTGAGATAGAAAATATAAATAAGTTTAAAAAAGAATTACGAAAGTATGTCTACCTCAATTATTAATGTCTTTATTTATGTGTAATATTTAAAGAATGATTATGTTTGCCAACCAATGTAAATGTTTATATCTTTATAAAATATTAGAACACACAAAGATGTGAGCTAACTTAAGATTAATAAATAAAATAAATAAATACCTCTTAAGTTATACTCCATAAGTAAAATGCAAAAGATAGGGAGTGATAGAGGCAAAACGAAGACCAACCAAGATAAGACTCGTCCGGGTACTGATTTTCCCCATTTTTCTGTCCTGTCCAATACACTGGACAATGCGGACGGGTTCAGTGGTGAGATACATAGATGACATTGTCCTGCGGATTTAGCCTGCCCGTCTATCTCTAGGACGGCGTCTTTGCTCATTGTCTTGTCCTCCAAACTTCCAAGGGCTTGCACGGGAAGAATTATTCCACGGGCTGACACATTTCTTATTCTTTTGTATTATGTTCATGTAAGTACTTGCATACTCCTATCTATCCCCGTGTGCATGGACATTGGAGAGTCTAGAGTCGTTCAAATAAATGTAGCTTCGTTCAATAAAATAGAGTCTTGACGTGAGAGGTGAAAGAGGAAACCATGTTTCCTTATAACGCAGTTGGGAAAGTAGGTAAGGTCCCCTCAAATGTCCTCCAAACTTCTGTTCACACGATGTGATTAGGTCCGGCGCTGGGGCAATACAACATTATCCTGTCTCCTTGTGTACTAAGCATAACTATCCAATATCTAAGTACTGATTTTTTATGTTTTGTTATGGAAAAAAAATGTAATCGGAAATCAAAATGCCATCTACATTTTTTACTCCAAATAAACTCAAGAATCACGTAAAGTCAGGTACCAACGTCTCTTAACATCCTGTATATGTATAAGTACCTACCGTAATGATAGCGGCCTATTCGTATATTCCTACATAATCAATAGTACCTGCCTTAAAAGTTTATGAGTAGATACTAATCTATAATCCGCATAGCAGACACCTGAGTGTTTTTGTCGTAATTTAAAAAAGTTTTTGGATAAAAATAGTTTTAAAAAATTGGACGACCTCTGAGCTAATCTCCAGCGCTGTAATATGTCATTCAATGATTCCTGTAATGAACGAAAAAAGAGAAGTCATAAATATTCTGAAGTTAATTTTGGTCATCGTTATCCTTGATGAGTTTTTTTTAGTTTTGCTATTGGTTTTATGCGACCGTAAAACTTTTTGGCTCTCTTATTGTGACTATCCAAAGCATTAAGTTTATTTGATTTTAAATACAAAGTAATGAGATTATTCGTATGGATGTTTTTTGGAAGGAATGTAAATATACTAGGAGACACATATTGGATAAGATGAGATTAAAAATGTTGGTTTGACTGAGTTGAACTAATTCTAAACATTTGAATCATCAATCTAGAATTCGTATAATAAAAAATCTATTGTCATTGATTTTATCCACCAGTATTAAAAGCTTTGGACAAAAAATACTTAAAATAAGAAGTTTCGGTGACCGATTCGTTAGAGCGTTCGTCCTGGTAAGAAGAGCGATGCTGGGTTCGAGTTCAAGTTGCGACGTTAGCCTTTTATTTTTCTCTCTCTTCTTCTTTTTCTTTTTCATATTCATATATTAGTATTTCCTTCTTCTGCAATAAAAATAACTATTAGCTACCTAACATAAAATATATGTTTTTTTAGCAATGATTGCATCATTTCATTTTATTTTAAAGCCAATCAATATTGTCAGTTGTTTTGGTGCACACACAAAATGTGTATTGCACTTGCATTGAATTTAACAATTCTCAATCTAAATCTAACAATTCTTTTTTACAATAATTGATCAGTGTAATAACAGGCATCTAAATCAGCACATTCTCAGGTGGATAGTTGTTACCTTAATAATAAAGGTGGACATATATTTAAGCGGAAAGTTAGTTGTGTGGGCGGCTTGCGATGCATAATTCCTAGTAGGTTCACCGACCTCGGTCGAACTGTTTGAGAATATGATGCATTGCCTCTCTAACTACTACTGTGTTATGCCAAATTATATGTTTTCTTGTATCGGTTGCTCGTTTGTTTTAAAATTATTTTACAGCTGCAAGGTTCGTTAAAATTATTATGCAATTCCAATTTTGTATGATTAATCGATTTCTGCTTATTATTTGATGAGTTTGCATGTAATTAAATCTTTTGTTAAGTGTTTTAATTAATTTGTGTAAAAAAGGTGCGCGATGTGCTGCTATAAATCAAATTATTTTATTTGCAAGTAACTATATAATTTATGTTTTACTCCGATTTTGGTTTCAAGAATTTTAAATTATTCACATTTTTATTATTATTATTACATAGGTTTTTTAATGTCTGATTGCGTATTGAAGGTATAGAATTTGGATGGCAGGAACGGGTTGCGCCGCCCCGGAACCATTTATTGGATAACCAATTCCTCTGCCAAAGGGCACCCCAAGTGGTTCGCTACGTATGATGACTTTGCAGGGGTTTCCGTGTTCATGGAGTGAGGTTTTTCTGGATCAGGCTGCGGATGACCTGGACACACTGAACCCTAGATTTCTACCCACCCCTCTTACCCTTTTCCTTCCCAAAGCTTTCTCTCATTGATTTCCTTAAAAAGACGCTCCCCACTGCATCCCAGCATCTCACTTATACTCACCTGTTAGCGTAGATCTCCATCCCATTTGAATTTCGTAAATAAGATAATTCAATTAGTAGAGATGCTAGTCCCGGTGAGACTAGGGTTTGAGTCCCAGTTGCCTTTTACTTCTGTGTCTTTATTTCTTTCATATTTTCATTAAGAATTGTTCTTCAATGATTACATATTCGTATTACAATTAGGTTTATAAGCTTCTAAAAGTTAACTCTAACCATAAATATGAAGTAGTGACTTCTTACAAATTTTAATGGAAACATGTGTACAAATGTATCAAAATATATCACAAATGTACCTACCTATCATTTAGCCAAATAGCTCAGCATCTCACTTATACTCACCTGTTAGCGTAGATCTCCATCCCATTTGAATTTCGTAAACATAGTTTGTATTGGAAATTTAAGTCTCGGTTAGGCAAATATTTGGATGATGAAACCCCCCCACAAAGCACTTCTTTTTGTTTTTTATTCCATGATCCTAATAAATTTTGCATTGTTTTTAAAACACATTACTACAAAACGTGATAAAACTTGCAGAATTTAAGGGCTTTTATGTTGAGATTTTTGAGAAACATGGAAAGGAATTTACACAATTTTGCTAAATCATGAGTAGGCAATATGTTCTAATGAATCTCGTGCCAACACATCGCGACTTCTCCAGCACACCACCGTACATCAACCAATTCATCAAGGCCAACTTGTAGAAATACTCGTACACACTTGCTATAACTAAACTTGTCCGCAAACCGACGCTTTGTGACTTCAACCACATACTATACTACATATTTCTACTCAGCAACTAATTAGCAACATTTTTGTAGAACAAGGAAATACCTATATCCAGTATCAAAATTCTTATTTTATGAAGCCATACAAATAACCTTTCAACTTTCAAAGGAAGTAGTTTTATCAAGAAGACAGCTGGCAGAAAGATAGTGTTTAAGTTAAATAATTAAGATTCATATCTTCAGTAAAATGTTGGTTACTTTGGTTTGTTGGTCTGTGTTGCAGTTCGCTTCCTTCTCAAGCCAACGTTTTTGACAGCTTTGCAATGCCCAATCCTTTGGTAGCGTATTGGTGCAGAAAGCAGTATCATTATCAGTGATATTTTATTATTGTTAATTCTGTTTAATGTGATACAGTGGTAACTTCTCGGAAAGCCCTTCTTCGTGCATGTAGCTGTATACGTCAGAACTGTGGACATATACTACATCCCAATGGCATGAGCTAAACATCATTTAAAATATTGCTTATCGCTAACTATTCCTGTTCCTTACATATATTAAATATTCCTGTAGGGATGAGTGCACTCTTTAAAACCACTTCTCTGCCACCGCATCGAGAGAGTATAGCGCAGACGACATTCAAATAATACAATCATCGCTGCCATGATTGCCTGGTTGGAGTCCGCTTCTGAAGACGGTCAAATATCCTCCATAAACGGCTGCTTGCATACATTTTGTGTTTAACATTTATCACTTCTTTTCAGCAATATATTTTTATTTTATGGACCTTATTATTTTGACCAATTGTTAGTTTTTGTTATTTGTTGTTTAATTTCCTATTTATTATTTCGAAACATTCTGGAATGAACTATTATTATTATCAAATTGTTAGTTATACATCTCAACCTCATTCTTACTAATCGGAAGCTGATAAATTAAATATCTCGACACATGTTTGCTGCCATTTTGCTGTCGTTTCATTTATAATGTGAAGAGTACAATAAGAAGAACTCCAGTGCGATAAACTGACTCCCGTGCGATAATGATGCAAGGCAAAAATGTGTTTTAATCGCAAAATTTAATAAATCATCTAATTTATTTCTAAGCGATCTAATTTTCAAACCAAAACACATGATATTGCATTACTTAGTAGTGCATCACCTGTGATAGAGTGTCTTCAAAATGTATTCGTTTTACTTTTTTTATTTGGTTATTTTTGTGTTTACAAAATATTAATGTATTAATGGATACCTAGAAAAAATCTGTTATTTACGGAAATAAATATATCAAAAGATATCCTTATTAGAAACTGGTCACTTATTAATTGGAGGTATCGGAATGCACATAAAAAATCTATTTTCGTTTACCAATAAAATTATGCGAAATACGAACATAATTCCTTAATTAACACCTCGAAAGTATTCGATAACGGGCATCATAAAATCAATATTGTGTGTCCTTTATCAATACCGCCAACAGGTATATTCGAATATTCTTTATTATTAAGTTCGTTTACCTGCAGAGTTCAAAAGTCATCAGTGGGGAACTCCTAAAAAAAAAGACTAACTACCTGTACGATGACATCTTGAACAAACTTATTGAATGTGCACCTTCCGATGTGTGGGATCGAGCCATGTTTGAGGTCGGTTAAGAAACCGATCATTTATCGTGAAAAACATTTGACCTCAAAAGTCACGGCGGAGGTTAAACTGACCCCAGAATGAAATAATTATCTCGGACGTTGTGATGACTTTGGAAACGTAACAAATATTCTGTCTCAAGTTCTTAATGTCAATTATTATTAAAAAAAGTGACATGACATTGGCACGATAAAAAATTAAAATAAGTAAATTTCAATTTGGGGATTCCAGAAACAAGATTTTAAATCTCATTTAAACTTTTTATTTTATTACCGTCATTAACGACGGAAGAAAACCATTTTATTTTTACATCACGTTTACCACATGCGCTGATGAAAATAGGATTATTGGGTTCCCGGTGCTCATTATGACGCAATAAACATCATCAGTAAAAACACGGTTTTCTAACTAACTCACTGCGCGTAGCAACGTCCTGTTTTAACTCGGCCGTTTTGCATTTCAAGGGTCTGCAAATTTGTTTGTGTTCCGTTTCGAAGAATTCCTGAATCCACTTAATTATTTATGCAAGCTTTACTTTGACTAGATGGATAACTTTGACTAGATCGATAACTCTGAGTAGATGGATAACTTTGACTATATGGATAACTTTGACTAGATGGATAACTTTGACCAGGCTAGACTAGGTATTTAAATGGAAGTTGTTGCGAGGAACCGGCTTCATTGATCCCATCGACAGCGGAGCTTAGCCGGGAAACACTCAAATGAGTCACCTTTATGACTCGTCCTTGAGTTCAACAGCTCGGCTGTGGAACGATTTGCCGGCCTCTGTGTTTTCTCCTTCCTACAACATGGGTATCTTCAAGACCCAAGTCCACTCCTTCGTCTCCTCAAAACCACTCTCTCCACATAATTTTCACAGATGGCATAGGCCCTAAGGGAAATTATTTTCTTCCTTAGGGCCTCCTATGTGGAGTTATTGTTAAAAAACACCTACATTAGATTTTATATTACTCACATTTTAATAATGTTGTTTATTATTTTATAAAACGCTTTTTAATAGATATTTCGTATAATTATTACCTGTAGTGAGCTTAAAGCCATAGTTGTGGTCGCTCAAGGGTTAGGAGTGTCCGGCCCATCGGAATCCTGTACGTTCACGGTCATCAAGGTACTACTTTTATTCAGCATCCTGCAAAGCTGCATTTCTCATCCATAATATTGAACCCGGGGCATTCTCACTGCACTTAAAGGTACTTGTTAACTTCTCGTCCCGGATATCTGCCTGGCTACCCAGACCTCTTGTTACCTGGTCACCTAGTGGGTGCGCCCTTTTGTTCTGTTCCTTGATGAATAGTTAACCCAGCAGGCTTGTAGGTAGATTTGCAAGAGTTCCAGCTGTGCTCAGCGGACCTCCAAACGTAGGGTCTGGAGGAAATGTTAGATTTCTTGTAGAGAGGTGATAAAACAGCGTCTTTTAGCTAACCCCTCGAGCCTCAGATATTTTTCAATGTGTTTTTCTCAAGCGAACTCTCAAAACGCGGGAATTATTTTTGCATTTCATTCGATTCCAGATAAATTCGCTGTTTTTGAACGTAATTCAAAATAAAATACCCTTTTTGGAAGCAGATGAAATAATCTTTAAGAATTTTTAGTGTTACTAATCGACATAACTCCAAATACTAAGTTTTTAGATATGGAGGAATCAATAATAATCGAATGTTCACCATAAATCAAATATTATTAACAGGTGTCTATGCTATTACGTATTAAATAACAAATAAGTTGTAAAATAAATATAATAATAAATATGGGAAGCATAACGGTCCGGTACATTATGACGAAAATTAGAAATTTCTTATTAGTAACTCAGAAATCATATTTTTGTTGTTGTTTATTTCACTACAATTGTTTCGGCATTATAATTGATGATTTTATGAGTATTGCACGAGATAGAGGGTACATACTTATAACTGCATACTCAATTCAAAAATCGATTTTTCAAAGATATCTGTCCAATAAACTGGACGATCAATATATGTAATTAAAATTTTGGACGCAAACCTAGACAAAGTTTGTAAAGGTTTTTGTCGCGTAAACTGCGATTATTTACCAGTATACACGGAACTAAAAAAACATTTAAATTTGACAAAGGTATTATAAAAGTAATTGTAACTTCACTCCTTTGTCCTCTGATATGTATTCATTTCTTAATCAATTTGCAAACCGTGATAAATATTTTTCAATTGCTAAATGTTATTTCACAGATTGTGGTAAACTAAAACTTATGTATTTAAACTGAGAGCGTGGTATTCTCTATTCCTTAAAAAAAGGTTTATCATTTATCTCACCGAGATATAAAATGAGATCCTTTTTATGAGTTCGTATCAGGCTGGTCGAAATATCCCCCAAAAAGACTCCACGGGTGTTTGACGTCTGGGAGAAATATCTCCCAAAATTGGTTGAGGAGTTAACTAATAATCAATGATCGACTCAGTAAAGAATAAGACGCGAAAGAAAGTCATCACAGAGTAGCCAATAATGTTAAATAATAATATTTATTTATTAAGTGATAATGTATTACAAAATCATAACTAATATCCATAATACATTATTCCCAATGAGTTTAATAAAACTCATTTCGGGATAGATACTATTAAAAGAAAATTATTTTCACAAAAACACGAAATTAAAAGGGAGTTCAATGAAGAGGCACAAAGATTTTAAAACAGACAAGACACACTTCGTACAGTTAATTGAAGAACATTATATAGACATACTAAAGTTAGAGAGTTCCAAAAAAAGATTTTTTCACTGGTCAATAAAGCTGTTGAGAAAATATCCTTAAAGAGTTTTTGCCAATGTTTTTCGTTTTTCTCTAGTAGTAGTACTACATAGATAATGCGTTGTATTGCGCAAATGCGATGGATTGTAAGAAGTTAATTCTAAAATTAGACGTGTGAGTAGATGAAGATAAATTTGACACATATTTGACGATATGTATTTGATTGTGTGATCATGTTTTGTGCTGGTGTATATCGGAATTACAGGCTGGTTTAGTGTTGAATAATAGTAGACAATATTTGCCCGTGTTGCAAGTAATACCAATATTTCAATTGTGTTGAAACTCGGTCAAGAATATTAAGCTATTTGTGTTTGATCGATCGATATATAAATTGCAGTTATTGTAGAACTGCAAGTAAGAACAGTCAGATAATCCCAGGGTTAGTGGTTAGTTTGAAGATATTAATGCTTACTCGAAACAAGTCGTGGTGTTGTCAAACATTTGGTGGGAAAACAGAATAAGTAAATGAAATTTAAGAAATATACAAACAAATTTCTTACAAACTTTACCAGTGTTCAAAGTACATATATTTTTTAAAGTTATTAATGTAAAATGGATTCATGATCTTTAACAATAAAATAGGAAACTCCAGTATTACAAACTTATAAACTTTACGAATGTTCTCAAAGTACATACATTTTTAAAAGTAACCCGTTTAATGATAGGAGACGAAATTTGTCCAAGCTCACATAAGTCTCGAATAAATCGTTTTATCTCCCTTGTAGAATCATATCTAGAATTTAAACATGTAAAAATTTAAACATGCACCTTTATGACATAAAACTTTTCTATAGCAATTTGAGAAAAATAAGGAATTTCGACAATTTTTAAATATTTTTTTTTTTACGAAACGACAAAAACGTGAGGTGATAAGAACGTTTAGACAATTTTTAAATATTTTTTTTTTTACGAAACGACAAAAACGTGAGGTGATAAGAACATTTATAATACATTTGCCTAATGAAATATGTGTGTGTATGCGTTATCAGTAATTTTATATAATTAAAATTTAAGGTGAGCCATTTAAAAACTTTTTATGTTTGCATTAAAAATTTAAATTAGTCAAAAATAACCTTTTTTTGTGAATACCGTACAAGAGTTCCAACTGCTCCCGTCTTAAGCCAGTGAGACTATGGCATCCCCAATTGGAGTATGTTGTGAGACTAAAGGTAATGGTGATGGGAAGGAGATAGGGTAGAGGAAGGTGGGAAGCAAGTACCTGGATATTCAGATCTGCTCACCAAACACGGCTAAAGCTATTTCAAGCAACGTTTCAATTCTGAATGGTGGTCTTACACCAGGATGATACTGAGAGTATTTTCCACTCTGAAACGTGCTGCTACGTCGTTATTTCTAATAATAAAATTTGAAAGCGTATTTTATAATCTTTAAAACAGTTTTTAGTTTTTGGATACGTTCAGAAATATTCCATTTATTTGGATTTTATTGTAAAGCGGAAATATTTCGATCTTCTAACAAAATACGCCCGATTTCTGAGGGGTTAAAAAAAGCGAAACCATTCAATGGTATATTATAACTTGCGGAATACGAGTATGTGTAGTATTTCAGAATTGTTAGTATCAAAACTATATTTAAAAAAAATTCACACCGCTAACTGCATCCATTGGTCACCACCTTCTTCAATTTGTAATTTGTGAAAGTTGCTTATTTATGTATTGTATTGTACTGCTAACGGCGTGACAACAGGATTTATAAAATCACGGTAATCAGGTAGATATGTGATTTAGTTACATTATTCATTAAATAAATGCTTACCAATACATATAATAGCATTGTGCGGTATTTTATTAATGATTAATCACATACTTAAATAGCCGGTAAACCACCTGATGGATAAAAATGAGACGATAAAAAGTATATACAGGGTGTCCGGGGGTGCAATTACTTCGGGAGGAGATTCTACATGAGTAAAAAAGATTATTAACTTTTTTCGAAATTCCAACCTTTAGGGGTAGTTTTGTGGTAAAAAGATAAAATTAGATGGGCGTGTGCGGTCATATTTATTATTTTCCGCTATTACGATACGGGTCAATCAAAACCATGCAATGTTGCCACCATCGTGCCCGGCAGGCTCTCAGCGAGTAAGATCGTACCTCATACTAAGGATTTTTAATAGTTAAGTCTTTTTGTATGGGAAAAAAAAAGTTGGAATTTCGGAAAAAGTTGTTAATATATTTAACTCCTACCATAATGTAGAATCACCTGAACTTAATGCACTTAACCTCCGGACACCCCGCATATAAGTACATATACAAAGGGTGTAATAGCACACATCCAAAGGATCTTAACCAGCGATTCCTTAGCATATTTGAAGGAAAAATGTTGATGTCAATTTGCTGTCCGATGATGTTTCTTTTCAATGAAAAAAATCTGGACTTTTATTTCGTATATTAAGTGCTAATTTAAAAAAAATATATAATGTCATCCAATTTCAGAAAAAATAATGAAAATCTTGAAAATTAACCTACTTCTAGACATTCGATCGCGCTGAAACTAGGCAGACAGACTAGTTTTCGATGACAGTACCTTTTATATACTTTTTGTGGCATTCATGCATACGCACGCGCATTTATTTTGTGTATGCGCGTGTCTGGGCATAAATGATACAAAAAAATACAGAATGCATTGTCATCGACAACGAGTCTATCTGCCGAGTTTCACTCAATCGGATGTCGGGGTCGGGAAGTAGTTAAATTTAATCTTCCTGGATTGGCATTAATTTATTTACAAAAATGGGTTCGATTTGAATAGGTAGGTTGAAGTATATATGAGAAATAAACAAGTTGAAACAGCAATCTATTATTATTTTCTATTTGGAAGGCGGGTATGGGTACCGCCGTCCCGGGAACCTTTATTGGATAACCAACACCTCTGCCATAGGTCACCCCAAGTGGTTCGCTACGTTTGGTGACTTAGTAGGGGTGCCCGGGTTCATGGGGTGAGGTTTGTCTAGGTTTTGGAGGCGGATGACCAGGACACAATGAACCCCAGTTTCTTACCCACCCCTTAAACCCTTTTCCTTCCCAGAACTGTCCTCTCCTTCTTCCTAAAAAAACCCTCCACACAGGATCCCCAAAGATGATATAGGCCCTGAGGGAAATTATTTTCCTCAGAGCCTTCTGTGTGGAGCTCATGTAAAATAAAATAATATATAATATAACAATACTTAAGTTTGCAGTTTCTAGTTCTCACAAAAGGACGAACTAAGTTTTGCTGTCAATATATTTGAGTGATGACTTATTGTTTTGAACACCGCCAATGCATATAACAAGCTACTCAGCGCAACGCTGTCTTCAAAGATATTTAAAATTATCCATAGATTTATGTATGCTTTATAAATTTTTAAATAATAAATTCCAGTTTTTCCATCATGTCGGTAGTAATCAATATATGAGTGATTCAAAAGAATGTCTTTATTGTACGTGTTTAATTGTTGAAATAGCTAGATCAATAAATACTCCAATTAATTCACCATAAATACACATCTTACGAGTTTGTAAGTTATAAGACCACAAATTACATGTAAGATCAATGGACATATTTTTTCTGCGATATTCTATTATATCTAGTTTTAAACCTGTCAATGACGGAGAAATAATTATTGTTCTATTCGTGTAACAAAGGTAGTCGACTTCAAATTATATGATTTTAAAATCTCAATTAAACTTATCACTTTTGATATTTCTATTTTCTTTAAATCTTATTTCACGCTTCGGCCAACTAAAAAAATTAAATAACTAAAAAAAAGTAGATAACCAAGCTAATAAATTTAATAAATAGGATTGCCGAGAGTGTGTTATACATTATAATTTCCAATTGAGTGATAGTTTTAATTTGATTAGTATTTCTAAATACCCATGCATGTGGCTGACGAATTCACGTTATCCTGTACATTTTTATTTTTACAAGAGCTCCGCACAGGAGGCCCTGAGGAAAATTATTTTCCTCTATGTGGGCCTATGTCATATTTGGGGATGCTGTGCGGGGGTTTTTCAAGGAAAGGAAAGAGAGGAGAGTTCTGGGAAGGAAAAGGGTGGATAGGAATCTGGGGTTCAGTGTGTCCTGGTCATCCGCCTTCAAGACCTAGACAAACCTCACCTGCTAAATTACCAAACGTAGCGAATCACTTGGGGTGACCTATGGCAGAGATTTTTTTTATCGCTTTCGGTTTTTGGGGTGTTATGCCGTGTTGCGCTACCTCCTTCTTTAGCCGACTTTTAGCAGATCCGGCAGATCACATCTGTCGGATCTGCCATGATGATGGACACTACAACACTGTCCGAAACGTCGGCTAACGAAGGAGGTAGCGCAACACGGCATAACACCCCAAAAACAAATAACGAAAATGTTTTTGCCCGTGAAAATCTAAAAACGTATCTATAGCAGAGGTGTTGGTTATCCAATAAAGTTCCCAAGACGGCGGTACCCATACCCGCCTCCCAAATTGATCTAATGTTTAATGGAAATTACTGCGCGGCCCGTTTCACACAAATCTGAATTTTGGATTTGGGGCACGACTAAACAAAATTATTTTTGTAATTATAAAATACAGCCAATAAAAATTTCAGTATTTCTTGATTTTAGAGGCAACTTGGGCAATTATTTATGGGAAAATAAAAATATGACGAAATATAAAATTAAATATAAACATAATCAGAAAAAAGCGTTTTCATAGGCGTAAATTTAAATTATAAATTAATTATTTATGTCGGAAAACAAATACGTCGTAAGTATATAAATTAAAATTACTAACCTATTTTGACGGTGTTCTATTTTTTATTATATTTCTCATCATATAATTAAATATATAATGTATCAATGTTTTTCATAATTTTTTTACATTATTAGGTCAGTCAACATATTTCTTCTAATAATTATAATTAATTAACGATAAATTTCCAAAGTTGTTTCCAAAATTAAGTAAAATATCATTATTTAAGTAGCCATATATTATCTTTCAAAATTAAAATAAATAAAATAGCACATTTCTGTACTCGATGTTTGATATAACTTTTGATTAAAAAATAATTATTTTGTTTGGTTGAATATTTTGGCCGAAAATCCAAAATTAAGTTTAGTTTGAAAAAGGCTGCGCAGCCGTTCCCCATAGGTGGGTAGTCAACTTCTGTCTCCTCTTAGAGCTGAAATAGACATCAACTCAAGTCATTAAATTAAAAAAAAAATGTAATACTTAAACAAGACTTTGTCCTTAACTAAGACTAAGTCCAGAATAGCTCACTCCATTATTACGCGCTCTTATTTCGACCACGCACGAGTTCAAAAACAATCCAAAACACCCTCTTCACAATCTCCGTAAAGTCACGTTCGCCGCAATTTTTTCCTTCTCATCCGACAACTTCAGACACGCGCCGTCCGGCCGCGGCAGTACCAGCTCTCGCGTTCCCAGACTTGGAAAATAATCGAAGAAAACAATACCGTTTATCTAGTACTTTATCGTAATAAATTAATTACTTATTATTTATACGTTACAAGCCCCCTATTGAAATTGAGACTGACGTATCGATTGAATATAAAAAGGATATGATATACTTATTGATATACATTATTATTTATGTTATGCATTATTATATTATTGTATTATTTACGTAACACGTATCCGGTAGTCCAAACATCAATGACATCTGAATACCTATATGACTTATTAAGATAATAATTTATGATTATTTTAATTTTATTGTAATTAATTATATTGAAATCCTTTAAGACTGATTATTGCTCTAACAGGCGTATTAAATAGAAAAATGCTAGTAAAACTGCATGTTTTGTCACTAAAGAATTCCCTGTTGTATTAAACTCAAAATATGGTAAATCCAATTTGAGATGCGGCTGTTGGTATCCCTGCTCGAGAACCATTTATCGGATAACCAAAACCTCTGCCTTTCACGAAAAGAAAATGGAAATTGAAATTGCTACGAAGTTAGCATTTAAATGGTCAGGAGATCGCGCCGTAATCCGTATCTCAATGATGAAATAAATATGCCTTTGTATGGTTATTTCCACAACCGTGCTCGTCTACCTAAATAGAAGATTAATGAGTACCTATTTAAATTGTTTTTTGAAATATTTATTTCTAATAACAATTTTTTTCCCACGATTTTAAAAGCTTTTGATAAAATTACGATGGATGCAGTGAAAGGTTGTTTGATATTGATGTTTTACACGATTTAATAATTTCTGACAAAATAGATTTTTCACAATATTAATCATGATTGCTCAAATCAATTATCATGTTGAATTAATCAATCATGACTGATTGAATTCTTAAAGCTGCGAATGGACAGTTTTTATAAAGTGGAAGTTATTGAATTTGAACATTTCAGAAAATACCTAAAAATAACAACATATTTTTTTTTAAACTTATTTTCTTGTTTTACTGTCATAAAATGGGAATTCACTAAAATTGTAAAAACTTAAAAAATGTAAGGATTCCACATGTTTGCAACCCAGGAAACTTCTCAATTATTTAAAAAAAAAAAAATTAGGTAGTCTTGTTATTTAGTAATCTAATAATTTATTCAATATTTTAATAGAACAACTCTCTTTTTATAACTTTTATTATCCATCAATGTAATATATCATTGAAGAAGAATATAACAATAATAATCTAAACAAAAATATGAAAGAAACAAGACACAGAAAATTAAAAAGATGACGATCGCTACTGGGACTCGAAACCAGAACATCGTTTTTATTACCGGGACGAATGTCTTATCCAATTAGTTGACTTCCCATTAAACCGTCATATTAGTCAATCTCATATTTAAAATTTTAGAACTAAGCCTAGAAGAACGTAGCCTCCCCACTCATGTCTTATTTAGTTTTCTGAAGGTTTCACTTCTATTGCGTGTGAACTGCACTCGTTTTTTTTCTGTCGTTATAAGTAATTTTAGTTAGAAAAAATGCAAAGTGAGCTATATAAAAAAATATATGTGTTTGAATACAAAATTTTTGTATTTCAAAAATTATAAATTTATTTTGAATTATAAAATTTGAAAGCGTATTTTATCACCTTTCTGAAGCAAACTTTCGCTTTCGGAATCGTTCAAAAACATTTGGGTTTTATTGCAGAGCGGAAATATTTTGACCCTTTGAAAAAATATGGCAGAGGCCTGAGTAGCTAATCCCTTTGATAAATATTTGCCTTGTAATAATGGCAAGCAGCTTATAATGCCAACAGAGATATTGCCAACTAATGTTTGTTCAAGAAAATGATAAATATTACACCTTCACCTTTTGCATTGAGTTCCAAGTTGATTAACTGGTAAATATCAAGTAGTCACCTGACGACTCAGAGCGAAATACGGAACCAATAACTAATAATTTTAATAAGGCATAAATCTCCCGCAAAACATTTTAACAATGATAATGGTAAATTTGACGGTAACGGAAATGATATAGTTTGGTGAAGGCCAATAATTTGCACGTAATTTTGATTTAACTCAAACTGTTATTGTTGAATCGAATTTTCACGTAAAATTAATATTGCCAGCTGAAAAACTTGTTCTTTGTACAAGAATATCTACGAAGAATGTAGGTAACTTATTGCATTCAATTATTAAAATCTTCAATAAGAGACCAATTACGCACATCTTTAGCAGATGTTTATAAAATTCATTTTTGATATAAAATAAGAATAAAATTTAAACACATTTAGAATTAATTTACTAAAAAACGTGATATATACAATCAAGCGACATTTATTTAAAAAGCTTTTTTAAAAATTAATATAAATATACATATGTACATACAAGGATTGCATTAGGGCAAAGGTAACTATGACCCCATTTAGAAAAACTATAAATAAATATGAATAATACGTAATATAATAAAACACATATAAAACTTATTTCTACTTAATTTATTTTTTACCGTAACGACATTGCAACTAATATGGAAAAACCATATAAATTGAATAAAATCCTGGTAGGTAACCCTCATTTTTCTTCCCCGCATATAAACTGTAGATAAAGTAACATTTGAGCCAGTCTGAAGATGTCCTTAACAGGCTGAAACCGATTAATATCAAAAATAAATTAAGTGAAAATAAGTTTTATATTTGTTTTATATATATTATTATAATGAAATTCCACCACAGTATCAGAAATAGAAATATGTAGGTATAACACGTTTTTATATCTGAACACTCGTAAAATTGTGAACAAAAAGCAGAAAAAGTAACACCAAACCCAAGGGCTAGTTCAATTCAATTCAATTAAATTCAATTTATTCATTTTTAAAAGATTACAAAATTAAAATTTCAAAGTGTTTTAAAAGATAAAAAGTATTAGGATTCAAACAGCTTTAAGCAATTTATACATCAATGAAGCACAATCATACTAACAGAAACAAAGCTTGTCGTCTGAATTGTGCTTCATTGATGTTAAACATATCGATATTTGAAGTGATTCTATTTAACAACAAGACTGCTCTCCCGACTGGCATAACCATTGGCAATTTAGTTCTGCAAGCCGGGAGATAAAACAGTCTATGCCGTCGGTGACGGAGATAACCATCGGGAACATAGAAACTAATGCTCAAATATGTTATACTAGTTTTCTCCATTGGCGTAGAAATAGGTACTTAAAAATATGTATTTGACTATTTATTTTTGAATCAGGCAATTCACCCTAAAAATAGTGCTTTGTGTCATTAATGTTAAGATAGATTATAGATTGTCATTAAGGAAGGCTGGCTTAGTCCAGCGGTAAGGCTCTTGACTCGCAATCCGAAGGTCGCGGGTTCGAATCCCGGCGCGTGGCAAATACATTTTATTTGATTAATTTGTGTTATTTCACAGTTTATTCATTCAAAATAATATATAGTTTATTTGCGGCACGTTCCAGAGTGGAAGATACTTTCAGTATCACCCTAGTGTAAGACCACCACTCAGAATTGAAATGTTGCTTGAAATGGCTTTAGCCGTGTTTGGTGACCAAATCTGAATAGCCAGGTACTTTCCCACCTTCCTCCTCCCTATCTCCTACCCCTCCCCACTACCTTCAGCCTCACAAAATACCCCAATTGGGGATGCCATGGTCTCACTGGCTCCAAACGGCAGCACTTGGGACTCTTGTGCGGTATTCCTATTTAAAAAAAGATGGTTATAATTTTGAGGATAATCTATAAGAAGCAGGAAATATCTAATATTGAAGTCATTCAAGTCTATGAACTTCTTGTGCCATTGTATTATGTATTATTGTAACAATATAAAATTTTTAATTTAAGAAAAAGGATTAGCGGAAATTGGGTTTCGCGTTTGTCCAGTCGTTAGACATTTTTTCATAAGAATTTTAATCGACTTTACACTATGATGGCAACAAATATCCCCTCAACGGACACTAAATCTAAAACATGACTTTTAAGCAAACAATCACGAGCAGTTCATTTTAGTACCATTTGAGAACATCTTCATCTATTTTGGTGCATGACGTAATGCTAAAGATAAGGCTTTAAGCCAATACAAGCAATATATTCTGGTTTATTGTATCATATTATCATCTACGTTGTTCTTTTGATAGGACTTGTCGAGAGTTTCTCTGCGTCCATATATTAAGCTGTTTATGATATAATGCCCTCTTGTTTACACTTACAATTTAACGCTAGATTAGTGTTTCTTAACTTGTGGTCCGCAGACCCCTGGGAGTCCGTCAATATATGTATGGGGGTCCGCAGTGGACCATTGAACAAGATTAAATAAATGACACCAAAAGTCTCGTAATCGCTACGCGTCTTCGTTTCGGGATTATTTTTCAGTACCCGACAAAAATAAAAATTGGATATTAGACTCTTGTAATTCAGATGTTACTGATATTACTGGCTTGACAATGGCACAGGAAAACCAATTAATATAAATATCTTATGATTCAGCTTTGAAACGTAATTTTCAAAGAAGCCTCTTTATCAAGTTTTTGGGTAAAGAAAGATTAAAGGAAAAATCAGAAGAAGTACTGAAACATTTACTGCTTTTCTCAACGACATATTTTTGTGAAAAGGCATTCTCTGATCTTGTTGTATATACCAAAAACAAATACAGAAACAGATTACAAGTGGAATCCGATTTCAGATTACAACTTAGTAGTAACATGCCCGAATATCACTAATTTAGTCACAAGAAAGCAACACCAATCTTCACATTAATTAACCGTTAATTAACGTGAATGTTGGTATTGCTGTGGTACGTTAATTTATTTAGTATTTTTTTTTATATTAAAGTTTTTTTGTTTGTTTTAGTGGTACTAAAATAAATGGTCCGAAATTTTTTTCTCCTTTTTTTATTAAAGGGGTCCTTGAAAATTGTGCTTGATATGCTAGGAGTCCGTGGCTGAAAAAGGTTAGGAAACGCTGCGCTAGATAATCATTGTTTACTCCAGCATTACCTTAATATTATATTAATCTCTGAAAAAAAAAACATAAATTATTTTGATAAACAAACAACCATTCAAGGGCACACTTCTTATTTTTTATTAACAGTGGTGCTTTGCTTACATGTTCAATTAGCTCCCTAAATCAAAGTCTTCGTCATTTAATGATAAAGACATAAATTAGGTATTGAAGCTCCATCAAACTTACATTCTTGTGACTCTTAAACACTTGATATTTTTCTCAATTTATCAATTATAAAAAACAAATAAAGTGAATGAATTGCCCGGATGCTGTGAGAGGCGAATCATCTCTGTACCATTCGCCTGAAGATTGATCTCACTGATCCCAATTCAATCTACATCCGCGAACATCCCGCGACAAATTGGTCAAGGATTCTTCAAGTTCCTAAGCTCTCAGGTGTACGTATTGACCATGGAACCGTTTCTGCTGTACCTGCTCGTCAATTGCTGTGGTTTCCACTTATTATTAAGCCTGTACAAGATTAGTTAAAGTATTCATATATGTACCTTAAGTAGGCACTGCTTATATTTAAATCTAACTGTAAGATAAAGTTGAGTTTATCCTAGTGTAGGTCAAATTTTATGATTTTCCCATTCCGATATTTTGCCAGAATTACATTTTTTCTGTCAACAAGCGAAATCTTGTAATAATTATTTTGTGAAAGTTAACCCATAGGTATTATAAAAAATTAATTACGTATGTTAAATAATTTATCAATTTAATTGATTTTGTAAACCCACAGAATATCATTTATTTTTAAAAAAACGTATTGTACCAACTACAATCAACAAGTTTGTTACTGAAGTATTGAAAACTGTCAAATGGTGGATTCTAGCCTCATAAAAAATCAACCCGTAAAAACCAAGTTTTTTAAAAATTATGACTCCATTCCGGTCGGTGGCCGAGTTGGCATCGCGTTTGGGTCCCACCCAAGCGTCGTATATTGAATTACCTGTCTATCAGAGATATATAGATATATGCCATATTTTGTAAGAGGGTCAAAATATTTTCGCTTTGCAATAAATTCCAAATCAATGTAAGTCCTGTGTATATTTGTATCCTGAAATATTTTCCGCTTACTGTGGAGGTAGTAGTAGATTTTCAAATATTGTTAGGTTATTCGTAACCCGGAAATGTTTGTCTTTCCTTAAAACTGTATTTTTTTTTTGAATTTTAACCTTTTTTGGTTTTTCCTTCCTAGTGATCAGAATCAACCGCGCTACCAACTTTTATTTGCTACCGATTCCGAATTTTAAAACCTAACGACATTTATTTCGTAAAATGCGTATTGTTTTTTTCTCATGTTAAAAATGTACTGCTTTTATTATTTATGTAAAAGCCTCTGGGCGTAAAATAAATTAAAATATGTCTGCGTATTTCTGCGTGATTGCCACCATTGATAAAATGCATTGTCATCGACAACGAGTCTATCTGCCAAATTTCAGCTCGATCGGATGTCGGGAAGTGGGCTAATTTCCTTTTCAAGGATTCCGCATCAAATAAACAAAAGTGAAATTCAAATTGATGTATTTAAAAACGATAGAGACCTTCGAAAAGTCGGTTAGGACCTATCTACAGCAAATTATAAATAAAAAAATTATGTATTGGTATTTAAAAAATTGTTTCATAAAACATGCTTCTCTAGTTACACCATGCCATCACACCACGGTTCTACCTTTAACCTTTATAAAACATAATCTCATAAATCCTCCATTCGATGACTGTCATTCAAATAATGAAAAAAATTCTCGATATTCATAACTAAGATATCTTGCCTGTGAGTTATTTGTATAAAATAATACCATGACTAAAATACGGATCAATGCTTAAAAATGTCAAGTATTAACAATAAGGTTTCCGGCTTCAAGTCCCATAGATCCGCTTATGTTATTATTATTGTATTATTAAGTACGGGAAATAACTCAGCTATTGATAAAACATTATCATATGAATATAGCAACATCCTGATTGTGTAATTCATGAGAATGTATTCCACTTCACGCCATAAATATGGAAATCTCAACATGTGTGCTTTAAAATATATTTTACACAATTATTCTGTCTATCGATATATTATTATTATTATTGTAGTCATATTAATTTGCTAGCATTGATATGTAATTAAATGGATGTGCCCTTCAATTATTATAGTGAGTAGTTATTTCAAAGAAATCTTCTAAAAGCGATAGGTTATGGGTGATGACATGCATTGAAAACGTAAAAGGATGAAATATAATGAATTTAATAGTTTTTTTTTCAATTCAGCAGAATACACCATCAGTGTTCAGATAAATAAAATATTTACCTTGATAGATTTAATAGATCCACAATTTTTTTTTTACTTTTTCAAGATGTTTTTAGATTATTCTGCTCAATACTGTAAACCATTTATTGGATAAACAACACCCCTGCCATAGGACACCCCGAGTGTTTTGCTACGTTTGGTGACTTAGCAGAGATGCCCGGGTCTATGGAGAGAGGTGTGTATAGGTCTTGGCGGCACTTGCTTTTGCCCACCTATTGTGTAGCAGGCCGGATCGGCAGAGACTGGGTGAGGGAGACCTTTTGACCTTTTCAGCAGAACTTTCTCGGAACATCGCCTTGCACCGCAGTATGTGAGATGGATTTAAACGTCCCCTCATAGCCTTTTTTACTTCAACCCTCCTCAGGTCTCGTCCATATTTTGTCAGAGGTTCATATATTTTCGCTTTGCAATAAATTTCAAATCAATGTAATATTTCTGATCGTATAAGAAAATAGAAAACCGTTTTAGAAAGGAGACAAAATATACTGTCAAATTTTATAAACCGAAATAAACATAAATTTTTTTCCATGCAAACACAAAAAAGTTTTTAAATGGCTCATCTTACTTTTTAAACTAAAATTACTGATAACGAAAAAAACATAAACAAGTTTCATTAGACGAATGTTTTATAAACGTTATTGTCACCTCACGTTTTCGTCGTCAATTCTCACCCCATTTATATTATTAAAAATGTGTAAACTTTAATTGTTTTCTGGTTAACTTTTAGATTTGAATATAAAGCGTGGTACTTTCTCTTTCAAACGCTGTTTAAATCATAATTCTCACTATGATAGTACGGGAGATGGTTAATATGAGACCTTTATGAGTTGTTGCGAAAAGCTTATAAAGTATTTTATTCTCTCAATAGGGTAATGTGAAAGACATAGAAGTAGTTTGCTTATTATACTGACTAGGTCAGTCGATAAGGGTGTCCTTTTTTAAGTTACGAAAGCAATCTTATATATTATTTATCTTTGGCAGAACAAGTTTAGTGTTGGTGTGAACGAGCCTGCTTGTTAATTAATAATTGATTATCCACAGTTAATCATTAAAAAATACTTCAGAACAATATAATAATTACAATTTACTGAACAAAGGGAATTTTTGATGTGTGATTGTTCATGGTGCATGTCATAATAATAGGTAAGTACTCAATTCGTGAGATATCGAGGTATGACTTATTCACTAAGAGCAATTCTAATTGTTTTTTTTTGATTTGCCGAATTAAGCATTTAGTTCAAATGTTTCTTTATATAGTAATATTCGCACGATTATAATTTTTTTACTTCGCGTAAAATACAGCAAATTTTCGTTATATTTTATCACAGGTTGATCATCGACAAAAGTGATTTGCTATGTTTGGTCACTTAACAGGAGTGGCCGATTTTCATGAGGTGAGGTTTGTCCAGATCTTGACGGCAAATGCGTTTACCCGTATGCTGGGTGGCGGGCCGGATCGGGAGAGACTGGTTGAGGGAGACTTTTAACCTATTTTCCTTGAACACTTCATGTTCAAAGTTCAAAAAATTATATGTTATTTTTTAAGATAAGATTAGTTGAGGGAGTCCCTTTTACTTCTCCGGCCGTATTATTTTCCTTCCAAGAACTTCCTCTCCTTCCTTTCCTAAAAAGCCGGACTCTCAAGACCCATCGCCCGGAACCGCAGTGGGAGGGGTGGATTCAATCGTCCGTCACATTGACCTCCAGATTTCTACCCATTTTCTGTCTTTCCTTTCCCTAAAAAGATCCTCCTTACAACATGCCCAAAGATGACATAGGCACTCAGGGCTCAGGGCCTTCTTTGTGGAGCTAATGTTAAAAAAGTAGGTACTGCAAATCTATAATATATAAAATCATTTTAGTAAGCTGTAGGTTGTAACTAAAGTTTTCATCTAGGGATCTAATGAGAGCGATCTTAACTCAGGGGAAAACATTTAGCATAGCAACAGGAATTGAAATGAAACATGCTAATTTTCAATTCAACAAAATTTATTACGCACATGGAGGTTAAGTGTTACATCAAATCCTTGACTCTTTAATTTAATTTTATCTTAATACATTCTCAGGGAAGTGGTTCAAGGTCCCCTTGGGGATCTCTTGAAAAGTGAAGTTGGCAATTTCGACTTCCTACCTTACACATGTGACATGTATGTGGAACAAAAGGGCACTAACCTGTAGATAATAGTAATGTCGGGCGCCAGGCCAGTCGGATGAACATGGCCAAATTTAATATAGTTAGCTAACAACCAGTATTTGTAATGCGAAAGCTAACGCCACACCACGATATCAGCCGGAGATCTCCCGGTCTCAGGAACTGTCAACCTGTCTCTTCACGAAAATCCGTTGAGTCTGCTTCTCTTCAAATTCAACGGCAGATGTCGCTTCTGTTGTTAGTGCGCAATGAGTCACATCTCGCTGGAAGTCGGCCGCTCTTCGCAATGTAACGTCAACATATTAATGTAATCAGTTATAAACTGTTACAATGCCCCCCGAGTTAAAAGACTTATGGCTATAAGTCCCAAGGTTCCCCTGACACCTTCGGAGCAAAGCCTTGACTGCCGTCCCTCAGGAAATATCCTTGCAGTGAAGATGGTATGATGTTGGTAGAAGGAAAACCAAAAAAACCTCCGCAGCGGTAAGTGTAGATCCAATGTATGTGATCCGCTTGAAACGGCATTCCAGATTCCAGAGAGAAGCGTGGAAACAGTTGACCCATTTTCTTTAAATGATGAGGCGTGCCATGGTTGAAAATTTTCCATTGTAGAGGAGCAGTATGTATGTATCCAATGATTATGTTCAGTTTTGAAACGCATTCCAGACTCGATAGTGAAGCATGGAGATCAGATGATTCCTTTTCTTGATGAAAGTTGAGGCGTGCCAAGTTTGAAAATTTTCCAACGTAGAGGAGCAGTATGTGTATATCCAACGATTATGTTCGGTTTTGAAACGGCATTCCAGACTCGATAGTGAAGCATGGAGATCAGATGATTCCTTTTTTGATGAATGTTGAGGCGTGACAAGTTTGAAGATTTTCCATAGTGCTGGAGTGGTATGTATTTCCTCCTGGATTGACCTTCTGGATTGACCCTCTGGAGTGACCCTCTAGATTGACCCTCTGGATGCCTAAACTAACATACTGGTCTTCCTAAAGCAACTCGGTAGAAACTAAAGAACTTGACCTATTTACTGAAATTGCAAAGCCCTTCAAACAAAAGAATAACAATCTAACTAGTATGGAATGTGAATCCTAATAAAATTTATGACCATAATTAAACAATTTGTTAAATCTTGAAAATGATATTACCCTAACACAACATTTAAATAAACTGTTATGTAACATTTGAGTTTCAAAATGTTTTATCTCGAAAAGCAGTGACCCTTGTTTGAATAAGCTAAAACAGCCAATATTTAAACCAATATTTAAAAACAACAACGCCAACCTTCCCACAGATGGCAGTAATAATATCTAATAATTATATCAATTTAAAACAATAAATGGTAAAATAACGCCAATCTAAAAAACAGATGGCATAGTATATAATAAAAATCAATTCAAAACAAAATTGGATAAAACGAAACCAATCTATGAACAGATGGCATTAGTAATAATAATAGATAATTGACAAATAACACCGGGAAAAAAAAATTGTTTCAACTGTGTTCCTCTATCACACTTAATTACGACTGTGAAAGAAAAACCCAGTAAAAAGAAATTATTGTGTGATTGTTCTAGCAATTCCAGAGCTCTTGGAATACCAGAAAAAACACGGACAACACCAATTTTAACAACAAATTAAAATAATATTAATATAAAATTTGTTATACCAAGGCAGTATTTGAAAAAGACTAGCGAACAATATGAATAAGTACGAATTTTCCTAAAAATCCAAAAATATCTCTATTTTAAGCCCGATGAAGGCTATCATGTTTCCCTTCCAGCAATAAAAGCCAAAAGATAATAAAATGACCAGAATATAGTGTTTGATCATTGTACCATCAAAGCAAGAGGCTTACAGAAGCAAGTTCGCTATAAATCATTAAATTAATGATAGGCATAACACTATCCAATACACCAACAATGGTAATATAATACATATAAAAATCAAACCCTTAAAGGCTAATAAATAAAACACCAGACAAAACAACTATGGAATACAAGTACATGAAACTGAAATCAGACGGTGGTTCAACCCCGGATCAAGATATAGGTAAACAACCCAAAATTAATTCAACAAAATATATATCAAATGACTATCGCTTGGATGCTGTGGCCACAGTGAAAGCAAGCGAAAACCATTTAAAACATATTAAATGCTCAGATAAAATTACAATAAGAAATTTTAGTACACATATAATAAACATAAAACATTTAACAGAAAATAACCTATAAAACTGAACTTTCGAAAAAAAAATTCAATATTTCCTCACATCCTCTGTTTAGAGATAATGATAATGTTCCGATTTATGAAAAACCTTGAACATTAACAGGAAGAAAACTACGCAATACGTAACACGTTATGCACGTTCCCCAAAACATTTCCATGTAAACCTCAAGTTGAGATGGAAAAAAAACTGGAAAAATTCCACTCATAATGTAACGTATATACTTCAAAATGTTTCTTATATGCGGTGGAACCAGACCTACCCTCATCATAAAATACCTCTATATAATAGAAAGAATAAATTATACTTATAATTTTCCATTAATTTAATTCTCAAATATTTATAAAACAAAGTTAAGTTTGTCATTTAGAATTTAAAATTATTCTGAAGCAAAACAATTAATATAATGAAAATGAAAGAGAGACATCTATGTGTTCTTACGAAATTTTGAATAATAAATATGTTAATAGCGAAGCTTCAAACCAAATTACAAAAAGTTCGAAAAGTGAAATAATAAGATAATAACAAACAAATTATTTCCCAAAAATACTATCCAATTGACACGTAATCCCAATTAAGGCATGTATTATAAAATGAATGGTTACATCAAAAGCTATACCACTTAGTAATGAATTCGTCAAATTAATTTAAAGATGTAATAACTTTAATTATTTCCCATAAAGCTTTATATTCCTAAAAGGAAAGCCATCAAAACAAATACATTTTGAAAAAAACCAAAGTAAAAAGTAACAAGTACTGTGAATTTACATTCGCAACTAACTGAATGTTCTGTCGCTGAAGTTAATGAACGCTGTTTTCAATTATCAATAAATAGCATGTAAGAGTATTAATTTAAATGAGAAAAATTGACCAAAAGAAGTTGGAACCTGAATCCAGAAGACCTGTGAATTCCAATCCAAGAACCGATAAGGAGCAATGGGACGGCTATCCGGGGACCAGCCCATGATTCCTTGAAGTTCTTCGCTTTCCGTAAAACCGTTAGAAAAAAAAAATGCCCTTGCCGGATCGAAAGCTGCGTGCTGGAAGCCGTCACCTCCATCGACGCAACCCTTCAACCGGCTCCTGCCATCTTGACTTCCGGCAACGGTAGCATCTAATCTCCTCCCTAGAATTCACATTTATGTTTTTTGAAAGAAAAGTTTTTTACAAGAAGGTTATCGCACTAGAAAAAACTATTATTTTTAATAAGAAATAATACTCTCATTATGAAGATACAAATGGCCATTCTGATATATGAAATTATGTCCACAGCTGTGAAACAAGACCATGTTCACACACTAATTAATCATGTTCATCTGAACATAAGGTGAACACAAGTTCCTCCCAAGTTTAGGAAGAAAGAAACACTGTCAACCAACGAGATTTAAATCCTCTTAACAGTACAAATGCTCCAATAAAAAGTATATTTATACTTACAGAGCGAAACAAAGGCGAGCACATCAACATGTTTTAAAAATTCTCGTATGCATAACTTCTTGTTATAACTTAAATTCCATTTATGCAGGGGCACGAGCGGGTACCTCACTGATAGATCCATGTCACAGGCATTTTAAGAATTTGTACCTAAGTCTTAAAGAAACAAAAAAGAACACACAACACTTAATCACGTCTACAGACGGAACAAGAACATAACAATAAAACAGAGAACATGAAATAACTAACCTAATTGACTCAACAGATCTTTTTTTTTAAAAACATCCCATATAAAAATGGTGTAAAATAATTTGCATGACAGCAAGTATAAAGATTATGTATAAAATCATAAAATAAGGAGGTTCCTGAGCACCCAAATCTCCGGCTGATACGTGTGAGCTGGTTTCGCCCCCGTGTTCCGACAACAATGTCACAACCCCAAGTTATTAACTACCTACAGAAAAAAAATTAAAACCACACCAAAAATTGCCAAATCCACCTGTAAATCACCACGTAGGCGCCATTGTAACTAAAGTTTTCATCTAGGGATCTAATGAGAGCGATCTTAACTCAGGGGAAAACATTTAGCATAGCAACAGGAATTGAAATGAAACATGCTAATTTTCAATTCAACAAAATTTATTACGCACACGGAGGTTAAGTGTTACATCAAATCCTTGACTCTTTAATTTAATTTTATCTTAATACAATCTCAGGGAAGTGGTTCAAGGTCCCCTTGGGGATCTCTTGAAAAGTGAAGTTGGCAATTTCGACTTCCTACCTTACACATGTGACATGTATGTGGAACAAAAGGGCACTAACCTGTAGATCAGGGATGTGATGCCCAAAAAAAATATTTCCCTAGATTTCGAGGTGAAATTTCCCTAGAATTTCCCTAGATTTCGGGGGTTCTACCTTGGCAAATCAAAACCCGCGTAGGGGGGGGCGCGCATACCATGTATCCGTATGCAGTATCCTACCCTGCAGAACGAAATGACAGCGAAATCAGTATACGAAGTAAAATTTCACTTGACATTTTAATTGCGTTTTTTCCCATCGCCTCGAATGCAAAAAATTGCCTTTTATAATCATTAAGGCGAATCTGAAGGTTTTTTTTTCTAAAAAATATGTTTTTTATATTTTCTGAAAAGTGTTTTCTTATTATATGAAAAATGTTATATTTTCTTAAAAATATTTTCTTATTATTAAAAAAAATGTTTATTATAATATTTTCTAAAAAATATTCATATTATTAAAAATATCGTTAATTTTCATATATGGCCAGTTCGATCGAAAATTTATCATAATTTGGAAGTATGTACTTTACCACTGAATTAGAAACGGAATTCCTAATAAAAATCACTTAGCAAAATAAAAATCAATCGCAATCACTGAAACTGAAGAAAATTTCTTCTAACACAGCAAACTGCGACGACGACTTTTGACGACCTTCGTAGTTCAGTGGGTAAGACTCTTGACTCACAATCCGGAGGTCGCGGGTTCGAACCCGGCGTGCGCAAATAAGTTTTATTTGATTAATTTGTGTTATTTCACAATTAATTCATTTAAAATAATATATAGTATATTTGCGACACGTTCCAGAGTGGAAGAAACTATAATTATCGCCCTGGTGTAAGACCACCATTCAGAATTGAAACGTTGCTTGAAAATGGCTTTAGCCGTATTTGGTGACCAGATCTGAATAGCCAGGTACTTCCCAACCTTCCTCTTTCCCACCTCCTTCCCCTCCCCACTACCCTCAGCCTCACAACATACCCCAATCGGGGATGCCATAGTCTCACTGGCTCCAGACGGGAGCTGTTAAGATTCCTGTGCGGTATTCACTGAAAAAAAAAAAAAACTGGTGGCACCATTTTAATTCCAATTAATAAAATACTTCTTTTCACCACTTTTATTGTTTATAAAAACCGACATGTTTCGTAAGCAATGCTCACTTCTTCAGGGTTTTAATAATACTATTATTATTAGAGTATTATTAAAACCCTTAAGAAGTGAGCGTTGCTTACGAAACATGTCGGTTTTTATAAACAATAAAAGTGGTAAAAACAAAGTATTTTATTAATTTGAATGAAGAAAATTTCTTGTAATAAACATGGATAAAAACGTAACATGAAACCAAAGTATTTTTTTTAGAAGTCCCTATTTATCTTTTTAGGTACAAAATATCATTTTGAGTTGTCAGTGTTTTTAAAACAACATTACTTGAATGTAAGTACATCAACAATATTTAAGATTCATGGGAATTCCAAAAAAGGAAAAATACGATCAGCAATACCAGTAATATTGTCTTATGTAATTTTTTTTGCTGGATTTCGAAATTTCCCTAGATTTTGTGCTGATTTCCCTTTTCCCTAAAAAATATTTATCCCCTAGATCTAGGGAAATTTCCCTAGACATCACATCAGTGCTGTAGATAATAGTAATGTCGGGCGCCAGGCCAGTCGGATGAACATGGCCAAATTTAATATAGTTAGCTAACAACCAGTATTTGTAATGCGAAAGCTAACGCCACACCACGATATCAGCCGGAGATCTCCCGGTCTCAGGAACTGTCAACCTGTCTCTTCACGAAAATCCGTTGAGTCTGCATCTCTTCAAATTCAACGGCAGATGTCGCTTCTGTTGTTAGTGCGCAATGAGTCACATCTCGCTGGAAGTCGGCCGCTCTTCGCAATGTAACGTCAACATATTAATGTAATCAGTTATAAACTGTTACAAGGTGACTAATGCAAAATAGTTCTTATTCGAAGCAGTCAATTCGCGCGGTTCTGTAGAAATCAAATTAAGATAATTTTTAAAAATCTTTTAATATAAAAGTGTAAATACAAAAGTAAAAGACACCGTTTACAGAATAAATATTGGTTGTAAGTAATTACCATGAAATAAAAAATTACAAATCTTCAAATTTAATTGACGTATTTTGATTAATTTCTGTTGTGTGACGTATGTAAATATTCAATGGGAATTTTGATGATGTGAAGCCTGTTTTACTTCTCGTAAATACCTGAGTCAACTGAATTCGATGAATCAAATCATTCTTTTTCAATAACGTGAGTCTTATTTTGAAAGTATTAGTGCTTAAAAAAATATTATAATCCGTAATCAGCGGGTAATCACTTAATTCTGTGAAGCGTGCAAGGTGAACACCGAGTACTGGGAGCTGAGTAAGTACTGACTGTTTTGTATGGGAATTCGGATACCGTGAATCCTCCAAATGATTTATGAGAACGGAGTGGATGAAAGATGGAAAAATACAAGATATGAAATATATGTATAGTTTCTTGCACCAGCTCCACACAGGAGGCTCTGAGTAAAATAATTTCCCTTAAGGCCTATGTCATCTTAAGGGATGCTGTGTAGAGGGTCTTTTTTAACCAGTGGTGTGCCGAATGTGGCCGCATATGCTTGAAATATTGTCACCCGGATGACAATCGGCACCCAAATGATTAAGGAAGGGAAGGAGAAGATCTGTGAAGGAAAAGGATACGAGGAGTGGGTAGGAATCTGGGGGTCAGTCCATCCAGGAGTGACGGACATATGAATCCATCCCTCCCACTGAGGTGCAAGGCGATGTTCCGAAAGAGTGCGGCTGAAGAAGTCAAAGGGACTCCCTCAACCACTCTCTCCAATTTTTATCTTATCTTAAAAAATAACTTTTTTTTTATAAGAACTTTTTAAGAAACAAAGTGTTCAAGGAAAAATGTTATAAATCGGAAGAATTTCGTAACGCCGGGTATTAAATCCAATTGTATATAATAAATCATAAGAGGAAAACTCCTACATAGAAAGGCTTAGATATACAAATTATTATTTAACGTGTTTTATGTTGATCCACCCAATACTGGATGTATGTATTAAATTGATGATTCATATTTCGATAATTTCAAAAGGTTCTGCAGTTTAATGTTTTACAAGGAAGTGCTCACAACTAAGTCATTGAATAATCTGTTTATTCATTGTACACGTGATTTTTTTTTTCGTAAAAACTTTGATTTATCGAATATTGTTTTATTTTCATTTAAAAAAATATATTCGTCGAAGGCCACTTCTTGATGCAAGTTTTGGATTTATGAATTATTCTTTTTTTTCGGTCTAACGTAGGCTACTTTATTATGTGAAATTTAAATCGTACATTAATTACTTGTTTTGCATATTATAAACAAAGAAACTTTTGTAGAAATCGTGATATTAATCATTCCAAAATAAATATCAAAGTACATTATTTTTAAGTTGAATGGATGAAGGAACGAGAAACTTGTATTTATTTCCCTAAATATTTAGACTTTTATACACAGTATATTTTATTACAAGTGATAACTTGGTGTTTTAAATTTTGCATGACAGAATCGTATTTCTATGCACGATTTATTTGTTGTTTAGTTTGGTGTGAGAAAGGTTTTTATTCTTTACTAATTTTATTAATATAGGTATCTATAAGTAATAATGATAAAAATGTGTGGAGAAAAAAGAGAAATTTTAAATTTTTTTTTTTTGAGAACACTTTACAAGAATCCCAACTGCTCCCGTTTGAAGCCATTGAAACTATGGTATCCCTAATAGGGGTATGTTGTGAGGGGAGGGGAAGGAGATGAATAAGAGGAAGGTATGGTAGATTCAGATCTAGTCACCCAATACGGCTAAAGCCATTTCAAGCAACGCTTCAATTCTGAATAGTGGTCTTACAGCAGGGTAATACTGAGAGTATCTTCCACTCTGGAATGTGCCGCTAATATATCTTTTTATTATATTTAAACGATTAAATTGTGGGAAGACAAATCAAACAAATAAAATTTATTTGCGCACGCCGGGATTTGATCCCGCAACCTCCGGATCATTAGTCGAGGGGGTTGACCCTCGACCACAGAGGCTGTCTATGTATATAAGTGTAGTAATATCGGCAATCTGACCTCATACAAAAGATGCATTAAACTAAATTTGTTTGCTAGTACCACGTAAATATTATAATACATCATGTAAACATTATATGCCTACCAGTACTTCACACTAAAACTACTAATGTACTAGAAATCATAGGCACTTGTAAAATTTATCATATCGGATAACATAATCCAGGATTTTTTACTTTTTATATTTTATATTTAAATATTTATAGGTTACTTTTGGAGATATCTTATATTTCTACATTTTATTGTTTTATTTCTCACTTTAAATTTTTATTTTTCCATTTTACCTAATAATTTATAATTTTTACTTTATACTTTACATTTTACACTTTACACTTTATAATTTACTTTTATACATTTTACATTTTATTCACTGCTTATTACCTTACTTTTTACCTTTTTTCTTAAATTTCACTTACATTTTTTATGTTGTTGTACTATTAATAAGTATGTCAATTATGTTAATGGCACGTGTTGTGCCGTACATATGTAAATAAATAAATATATCGTAGTGGGAAAATGGTGTGATCGCGAGAGTTTATTTGCTGCATTGGTGTTTTTTTGCTTTTGGAACACGAATACAATAGTCATTGTTTTATTTAAGTCAATGCGATAGTTCACATTGAATGAGATTCAAAATTGTGATTCACAGATAATTGTTTAATGAGGTTGAAAAGGTGTGAACGTGATTCGATCATCGGTGGCTCATTTATTGTCCTTGTAGCATATTATTTAAAATAATGCTTTGTCCATCTGATATTGCTTGTAATCAATTAATGATTTCCATGCCACCCATTAGTTGTGGCAGTTAATTGAAAGAATAAGCTGTTTTTAAATCTGATAACATTGGTTTGAACAATATCTTAATCCCATGTTCCAAGAAAGTTTATACGTCACACGTCACACGTCGTATGATGTAAATTATTAGATTAAAGCTCCATAGTAAGCGTTCGAAAAGAAGAAGAAGATGGTTTGAAAGGGAGATACGTAAATATGAATGTTAGAGGGAGCGCTCTAATATAAAAAAAATAAATAAAAAACCGATTATAATTAAGCGCAAAGTGTGAAAGTATTTAATAAAACACGATTCGTTTAAAGTGGAGCAAAAATCTCTCGGCAAATGTCTTTTTTTTTACATGAGCTTCAATCAGGAGGCCCTGCGGAAAATAATTTCCCTCAGGGCCTATGTCATCTTTGGAGATGCTGTGTGGAGGGTTTTTTTGAGGAAAGGAAGGAGATGAGAGTTCTGGGAAGGAAAAGAGTTTAAGAGGTGGGTAGGAATCTGGAGTTCAGTGTGCCAACCACTTGGGGTGACGTATGGCAGAGGTATTGGTTATGCAATCAAGGTTCCCGGGGCGACGGTACCCAATCCCGCCTCCCAAATTATAGGTCTAAAGTAGCATTTAAAGATACACTGTGAACATAAATGTTTTAAAATGATTTACGGACTAAACTTAGCAATTTTTTTTCTATCGAGGGAATTTCATATAATTACCGTGTTGGCTCAGCAAATGTAGAGATATTATCTCAAAAAATAACATTATTTTTTAAAGAAATAAAAAACATAAGAAATGTGGAATGCCGGGCTTTATATTTTTGTATTTATAATTTTTATTTTGAACTTAACGAGTAAAACCTCAAATTGTAACATTTAATTAAATAAAGACAATTTTAGCGGAAAATATGAAAACATAAAAATCAGAAAAAAATACGGTCTCTTCTAAGACTTGAATCCAGGAACTTCGCCTTGCCGGGGCGCAGCTCTACCAACTGAGCTAAAGTGTCCTTATCCGATTCGGTTTATTATTTTTAACTTTGACCAATTTCGAACATACCATAAATGAACACAGCATTAGTCAGTATTTGTCTGCGTTAATCAATGAAGGTTTTTGGATTCGGGGATAACCAGGAAAAATAAAACATACGGAAAATAAACTTGATAAAAATAAAAATACGAATATTAAAGTCCGCCTCTTTCATTCAATAAGCATCGAATAATCACATAGACACGGATGACACATACTATATATAACGCCGTCTGGAAAGACAAACAAAAACAATGAATAATAGTCGTAAAGACCCGGAACAAGAGACAAAGCGTCGAGAGACCGAGCGGTTAAAGGCGTTAAGAAACAGGATCTGCAAGTAATGATGCTTCTAGTTAATACAGCCTAAAGTCTTCCAGAAGGTTTTTAATTAACTCTTAGAATGAGTTACTTTAGTTCGCAGGCTGTATTCTATTTCTAAAGATCTGTGTGACTTGCCTGTGCGTTAATTATAATTGCATAAACTCTTAGCTTAGACGTTAACGCATTACCTATTTAATCAATGTAGAGGTCAAGTATGAATTTCAATAAAAAAGCTTTCCATTTATATCCTTCAGAAGAGTCGATATATCTGGTTGAAATATCATATGAATACTATCATTGATAAATTTCCAATTTCTATAAAATCCTTGGTTAGTTGAAATGGTTAGTTTTCGCCCACAGCAGTGGAATGCGTGAATTCATACGTCCGCCACTCCTGGACACAACGACCCCAGATTCCTTCGCACCCCTCATTTCCCTTCACAGCCCCACTTTTTTCCTTCCCAGAACTTTCTATCTTTCCTTTCCATAAAAAGGACCCCCCGCTCACACACAGCTTTCCTAAAGATGATATAGGCCTTGAGGGATTTTTCCTCAGGGCCTCGCTAATGTAAAATTAGCCTTTCCTTTCCCCGCACGAAGACTAGTAAACGGTTTTTTTAATGTATTTATTTCATCAATGTGACGAATTAATGTATGCATACGAAAATACCTGCAGATAAAAAAACTATATATATGAACTATATATAAAATGTACGTAAACACACGGTTTTTATTCTTAAGAGTAAATAAATATTTGATCACGTAAAATCATAAAGCGGAAAACCCTGAAGTCGATCGAAGTTCAAATATTTAGATTCAGGATATTTCCATCGCTAGTTTTATCTGATCTACAATAAATTATTGAAAATTTATTGTTGTTCAAAATAATTTATATTTCCGGCTGGCGATAATTGGACATGAGAAATGATTTACACTTCCATTCTCGAAATGTAATCCTGACCATAGAGTTCTTTCTGTGATATCATCATTTAAATGCATGTTATTTGATGAAGCGTGGGGGTGTATCCGCCATGTTCCGATTACAACCTGGTTTTATCCATGCTATTTAAGGCTGGTGAAGATGTTTTTCCTGTTTGTGCATATTTTTATCCTTATGTGCGTTTTGTTACAAGTTATGTGAATTTAATTTATTATAAATTTTATATTATCATATCTCTCTCTACGGGGGCACTTTATTCATAATATTATTTTTATTAATAATTTTGTTTAGAAGAATTTTCTTATTTTTTTTTTATATTAGCTCTGAGCTATTTTAACACACAGGAGGCTCCGATGAGCATAATTCTCCTCAGGGCCTATGTCGTCTTTGGGGATGCTGTGTGGAGGGTATTTTTAGGAAAGGAAGGAGAGGAATTTCTGGGAAGGAAAAGGGTATGAGGGGTGGGTAAGAATCTGGGGGTCAGTGTGTCCAGGAAAGACTATCGTATGAATCTATCCGTCCCACTGCAGTGCAAGGCGATGTTCAGAGATAGTACGAATGGAGAAGTCGAAGGGACTCCCTCAATCATTCTCTCCCGATCCGGCCTGCCATGCAGCTTCACATTTGTTACTTGTATATTAACCTGCTACCGGTTTTGACACATCTGTGGCAACCATTATCACTCTCAAAAGAAACTTAAAAATTATACAAATACAGAAATTATTAGATTTTTTAAGGTAGGGGTAGTGTGAGAAGTGATTTGGTGATTTGGAGGAGGGGGGGGGGGGACGTTGGGAGGAGTCAACGTAACAAGTAATATTATCAATAAAGGAGACTTACAGAGTGCTATTTAATTTTTAATTTTTATTTCTAAGGTTTCTAAAGCGCACAAATTAAAATATGAATTAATATGTTAAAGCCGTAACTCAGTTTTTTTTTCTTTATTGAAGCTATGGCTTGTCTCTATTAAATGATTAGCAAAGTCAGAATTGTTTTTCGTAAACAGAGTTCATGTTCCCTGATTCTAGTCTTAAATTTTATAGTAGTCATACCTTCATATTGGGTATCACGTTCATTACATTCTAAAGCGTATATTCTGTTTTTTTAGAATTTATTAGAAATATCCTTCTTATTAATTAAACTTTTTAGCTTGGGATTAGTGTACAAAGCTGAAGAAATGTGTTTTGGTAATATGCGAGATGTTTTTAAAGATAACTCTCCTGTATAAGGAAGTTTTTGTTATATATTAGGTTGTTACTAGATTGGCTGTTATTTTTTCCACTATAAGGCCGGGCGCAACATCAGATTTTGCTTTGTCTCGATCAGACAATCGGATCGGATAGAGACCGCACACATCTGATTCGAAAACCGGATAGGTAATAAAACCGGGGCCACGCCCTTTTTCAGACCGGATTGGACGGCCAGCGCGGAAGGGCGTGGCCTATTTTTATTACCGATCCTGTTTTCGAAACAGATGAAGCGGGCTTTCATAAGAAATGTATGGCGCGAAGGCCTTCCGGTTGTCTGAGCAGACAATCGGATGGAAAAATCTGATGGCTCCAGTTCACGTTGGGCCAACGCATTGGGCCAACGCGAACAGGTCCATTTTGTGTTTATTTGGCGTTTGCGGCCAACGCTCGCCGACGAGCTGATGGGTGTAGGTTTTTCGTGCACAAATCAAAGGAATTTGGCGCCAACCGCAAACAGCGATCACATGTTGGCCGAGCGTTCAGTTCATAGTTATGCGTCGGCCGCAGTAGACTGCGGTGTCGCGCTTAATTGTTTCAATTTGAATTTAAACCACTATCACAAAATGCCATACCACTACAAAAATGCCACTGTATACGAATAATTGATGAAACTGACCAAAAAATCCTGATGAAGAAAATTAACGTTTACAGTACTGCAAATAATCATAATTAAACAAAAAAATCTAGAGATATTATTGAATGATTTATTTTGTCAGAATTAATTTTCTCTTTGCAAAATGTATTCATTCAACAAAGTTATCACTTATGCAAGCCGTAGACGGTTTTTTTCACCCTTCTGCTTAGCAAAAGCCTTTATGAAAAGGCTCCTGAGGATTTGTTTCAAAAATATAAAATTTTCTTGAAATATATTAGGTAGAATAGAAATATATTTTTGCTGGTCTAGAATATATTATATTCCAGACCTGCAAAAACATTTAAATGTAGAAATGTATTACGATTTCATACTTATCTATTTTAGTCAATTTAACTAGTAACCTATTGAGGACATGTTCAAAAATAATCTAAATAAATCATAGTGTAAAACTTTCCAAGATAGCAATCAGTTTGCGGTTGCTACCTAATTGTAATTTGAATAAAATAACTTAATAATTAAATATTAAAATAAGTTTATTCTTATTTGAATATAAAAATTAACATATCTGGGAACTAATTTTCTTGGCGTAAAAACCGCTGAATCAAACTTTTAACTTCTTCAGATAGGACGTAATTTCATCTACGAACGCACGTCCATCTTCATCTAGCGACCAACGCAGAATGAAACACGGCATCGGCAATGTCGCCAATGTGTTCACACGTTGGCCCAACGTGTACTGGAGCCATGATGTATGCGCCCGGCTTTAATGTACTTTTTTGTAAAACAACTTTGTTTCTTATTAACGGTTCATCAACTCCGCTTCATTTTTTTAAATCATTTATGTTATTTTGGTTGTTCTTAATATGAATTTTACACTTTACTGGTTAATAAAACCGTGTAACATGTAATTATTTTAATAAAATATGTATACCTAAATGTTTATTTTCCAAATAAACTAAAATTTTAAAAAGTAACTTGGTGATTGTTCTGTATTGGCAGGAAGCATATCTTCATTAAGGGCTAAAAAGTCATTTTCTTTACTAAAACGCGAACATCCAAAGAAATTCTCTCCCTTCCAAGTCATAAATTTATTTAGTTGATAGCTCACGGAAGCAGTTTTTAGGTTCCAATTACACTTTTAAAAACATGTATGTAGTAGTTACGCGCCGATTAATTATAAAAAAACGACATGAAACTTTAATTTGACAATCATAATATGTGATTGCATGTAACAATAATTAATAACTGGTATTTGGTTCACCGGAGAAGAAGTGACAAGGTAATTGGGCGTGGGACATGCACCTGTACCAGGGACACAGAAGCCAAATGGAGACTGTCAAATCGTTATTTAATATTTCCTCTGACAGGGCCCACATTTATTTAGAGTGAAAATAATTATATCGCGTGTAACCTTCCGCTCGTTAGTACAGCACGAAGCCTGCTGATTTTGACTTTCACAAAACTAGGGCTACTTTTCCCGTAGGGGGTTACTTTGGCCCTTAAAATGTTACTTTTTGTCTTTTAGGATGTTACTTTTTGCCTTAGGGTGTTAGTTTGTCCCTTAGAATATACTTTGGCCCTAGATGTGTTACTTCGTCCTTTAGGAAGTTAATTTGTCCTTAGTGGCTTAGGGAGTTACTTTGTCCCTTAGGGTGTTACTGGCTTGCCATTGAAGTAAAATCATGTATGATTTCATAGTGCTAGTAACTTGGGAATTAATTTGTCTCTTAATGGGATAATTATTGTCTTAGGGGGTTACTTACTGTCTTAGGGGGTTACTTTGTATCTTAGGGTGTTACCTAGTGTCTTAAGGGGTTACTTAGTGTTTTAGGGGGTTACTTTGTACCTTAGGGTGTTACCTAGAATCTTAGGGTATTAATTCCATTAGGGTGTTAGTTTATCCTTTTAGACATTACGTTTCGCCCTTGATGTGTTGCTTCATGCCTTAGAATGTTACTTTATCTCTTAGGATGTTAGTTTGTACCATAGGGGGTTACTTTGTAATTTAGGGTGTTGCTGGCTTGTCATTGAAGTAAAATCTTGTATGATTTCATAGTGCTTGTAACTTAGGTATTAATTTGTCTCTTAGGGGGTTACTTATTGTCTTAGGGGGTTAATTAGTGTCTTAGGGGGTTATTTTGTACTGTAGGGTGTTACTTAGTATCTTAGGATATTAATTCCATTGAATGTGTTGCTTCATGCCTTAGAATGTTACTTTATCTCTTAGGATGTCAATTTGTCCCGTATGGTGTTATTCAGTATCTTAGGGTGTTACTTTGGCACGTGATGTATTACTTTGGCTACTTCGATAAAAGGTACACAAGGTGCGTCCTTAAATAATTACATTTCGTCGCCTTAAATCTTTTATAGATTGACATATTTTTGCCCAATTTCAATTATATTTCCCCGAATTTCCTGTTTTTTTCTTTACATTTTAAAATAATAACCCGATAAAAAGTAAGCCGATGCGGGTTTACTTTGACCCAAAGATGAATGCATAGAAAATAACAGAACTTTAATAACGTGTTTTTAATTATTTATTAAACAAATATTAAACGTGTTTTTAATAATTTATTAAAGCAACTTTCATTTGTTTCAAGTACTCACAAATAATTTCTATATAATAAAGTGCTAGAGAGGAATTACATTATAAATTAGGAAAATATTGAATATTTTGGCCAAAATTAACTCGTTTGTAAAATATTCGAACATGTTTCGAGTGGGATATTTTAACATCCACCTATCAGAGTTATTTTGGGGAAAAATATAAAATACTTTACTGTACGCATTTAAAAATGAAAATATATCTTATAAGTTCATAAAATTATAATGTCTACACAAAAAAAAAAAAAGTGCATTATACATTAGGTACCTACTTAGTAAAGGTAGTTAGTGAGAAACGGTTTACATCTTAGTAATTATTAATAATTAATAACGAACGTAATGACATATTATATTGATAAATGATCAATATTACACATTGGAAGGTTCACTAGTTCAAGTTTAACAATAATAAATAGATTGATCAATGATAATAATAAATTATAAGTAGAATAACCTATAATAGGCCCTTGACTCGCAATCCGAAGGTCGCGGGTTCGAATCCTGACGTGCGAAAATAAATTTTATTTGATTAATTTGTGTAATTTCACAATTAATTCATTTAAATAATACATTTGCGACACGTTCCAGAGTGGAAGATGATTTCAGTATCGCCCTGATATAAGACTACCATTCAGAATTCAAACGTTGTTTGAAATGACTTTAGCCGTGTTTCTAGACTAGACCTGAATAGCCATTTCCCTAACTTCCTCTTCCCCGTCTCCTTCCCCTCCCTATCCCTACTACCTTAAGCCTCATAACGGGGATGACATAGGATAACATCCCCAATCGGGAATGCCATAGTCTCACTGGCTCCAGACGGGAGCCGTTGAATCTCTTGTGCGGTACTCACTTAAGAAGTTCAGTTATGAATATGAAGTAAGAACTTAAAATTTTAGTCCCTTAACAATTAATTATGAACGAATTTTAGTGCAAATTTAAAAACACCAGAGTTCACCATTAAAAAGAAACACAATTATTTTTTTTGCCGTTTCCGTAAATATATTTGCACATTTATTTTCAGAATCTTGTTCTGTGGTTTGCATGTTAATTTCGCTCCAAGGATGAAGATTAAAGTCGGCCGAAAATAATGCTAAAGAACAATAAACACGTGCGACAAGTTTTACTAATTTGGTTACAATATTAATTTCGTAATTAAAAAGTATCGATTAACCATGAGGAAATACTGTATTATCTGTAATGAGAAAAAGTCTTCTTACAGGTGGTGAACTAAATGACTCTTAATGACCACAAGAAGTCGTTAAATGTTCACCGCAGTGACCCCTGTGCCGAGTGCACCGGACAGACAGCCAAGTCATCACCGCTGCCATTGCTAAATATTTATCACCAGACAATCTATAATTAGCATAAATTTAAAACCAAGCACACGATTTTTATTTAAACATTCATTTAAACAGTCAGGAGTCTGCACCTGACTTATCTTAAGTGAGACTTCGTGCGGGCTGATCAGAGAGCGCTGCTCGCACGTCTCGAACTTCATTCTATATTTTCCTGGTACTGCTTGTTGAATTTATAACTTCGTGATAGTTGATAGTTTTTGGCGCAGTTACTACACTGTATTACGGCAAGCTGACCTTATTATGTAACTTTCATCGGTTTTAATGAAATTTCGTTTTTGTTTCCGAATGTGTATATTAAAAAATAAAACCAATTTTTCTTCTGTGTAACTCTTATTGGAGGTTGGCTGTAGCCCGGAACAACTCTACGAAACTGCACTCGTAACCGTCACGAAGTCTTCGAAGTCACGAAAAGTGACGTTTTCTTTGCTTCAATCGTTTATTTGTCTTCATTCTTTTTTTTCTCAATCTTTTATTTGTCTTTAATCTTTTGTTTGTTTTCAATCATTTGTTTGTGTTCAGTCATTTGTTTGTCTTCAATAATTTGTTTGTCTTCAATCAATTGTTTGTCTTCAATCATTTCTTTGTGTTCAATCGTTTGTTTGTCTTCAATCAATCTTTCCCTGGATTATTTACCTTGTAATATGAGCAAGATCTTTGAGTTCTTTTTCAAAACATAGTTCAAAGCAATTAGGTGATATAAATTACCTTACAGATCAGATCCAGATCACTTAGGTCTCGTAGAAATCGTTGTCTTCCTTAATATCATAGTGAGAAGTGTGCTCGTAACGGTATTGGAAAGAGAAAACAACATGTTTTATACTGAAATCTAAAAGTTAATCACAAAATAATTAAATTGTAAAATTTTACGTAACTAAAGTTCCCGACCGCAATTTGAAAAAAAACGAAACTTCGTTTTTTTCTATTTTTATTTTTAATTTGGTATTCTGTATTAAGTGTATTAAGTAAATTATATTTACCATCGAGGCCACCGTGTAAATAATAATCGTATTCTTAAATAAGAAATTCCAGAAAAAATATTATGGCTTATTTTTTTTAATAATTCAACAAACGCCTATTTTGAATAAAGAAGTTTTATTTCAATTAATTATACGTAGAATTATTAAATCGTTATTTAAAAATGAATAAAACACTATCCCTTCAAAACACCCGCTTGGTTGTCATCACTGCAACGGCTCTAGCTAGGGACTCGCCGCGAGTAGTTGCGGATCTTAAATTCTGGCATTGTAAAAAAAAAATTAGGTTTTGTTACCAGAAATCGAGTGTATTTACTATTTTTTAATGTATACCAATATTAATTACCGGTTTTGAAAGTAGATGAAAGACTTTTTCAGACTTTAATATTGCAAATGGACATATGCAATTAAAATTATAAAGTATTTGATATAAAAAATTGAGGAATTTTATGAATTGCGATTACGATTGTCTTGTCGCTTACCGAATGTTTTTCTTGTAAAACTGTAGAAATACCACTTTATACCTGAAGATAAAAATATTTTTAGGTACACAGACTTGTTGTCGCTTTACTTTTTTCGTTTCATATAAAAATAACGAATAAAAAATCACAAACTTTGACAAATCGTTCGCAAACGTGTAAAATATTACTGCATTTATTTTGGAATATCTATTTTAAAATTATTTTGAAATGAATGGTAAGCTTTTATATCCAAATAAAAAGCGTGGTGTTATATCTTTCCAACACTGCCTAAATAATATATCTTACCGTAATACAAAAGCAAAACGAACTACTATTATTATGTTGACCCTGTTGATATAAAAGTAAGCTTTTTGTCACATCACACTGCTTTTATGATATTACAGGCGTTTGCGTACATTGAAAAATTAAAATATTGTAAATTATTATAACTATAAAAAATAAGAATAAATATGCTGTTATTTATGTTAGAATGTCATTATTAATAAAAAAAATAATTGCAAAAATAACCCGGAGTTCTTTAATCGCGTAGTATGCGCCATAAGCTTCCTACACGGTACTAGAAAGTGCTCTAAAAGGGTGCACTTGTCCCTTCAGGTATATTTCTGTAACGCTGCAGTTCCTCGGTAGGCGGAAGAGTTGACGATAAGCCTTTTTTAAATAGTTAACCTTCAGTTTATGCCATCGGGATGCAGCCTTATGGTCTACACATAGTTATGACGTGGAGTTAATAAAATAGGAAGGTACCTAAAAAGAGTTCAACAGAATTGTTGATAATTATAATATTTTTCATTATCTTTGACTGGAAAATAATTAATACAGAACGTTTAATTTGACGTATCTTGATCTTTGCAATTATGGAATCATCATCAACGTAATTAATAGTTGTTCATTGCTGGTCGATGCATTATATCCCGCTAGAGGCAAATCTAATCAATAATAAACGCATAATATAGTCGCAATGTCTTGCAAATTGAAGTTATTTATCTATAGCCTAGAGGTCTGCGTCTATTAGAGTCAGAGAACTGGTTGAAACCATCAATACGTTACGAACATATTAATGTGTTGAATGAATATGTCAAACTTTAGATACACAAAAAAATATGATTTATGGGTAAAATTGTATAAGTCCGCTTCACGGATAATACCGGATGTTCCGTATCGAAGTTCGATACACGGATAATACGGAATATTCTTTTATTAAAAGACAATCAAATACATTATATACATCCCATCTTTTTAATAGTTTGTGTGAATTTATTCTAATACATTTCTTTCAATGTTCTTCTGTTATAAATATAGGTTCAAACTTCTCAATAATGCATTCACTTCATAACATAAATAAATAAATCATTGTTTTATATGGCAATAATAATATTTTTTCTATGATTGACAGCATTGATTGTTTATGAATAAATATAAATATGGCGTAGCGCAGTTCGTATATCGCGTAAGTGAATTAATTTTAACAAAATTAAAATGTAATATGCGCATTTATTGCACATTTTTTCGCCTCCCCCGACATAAATACTCACTTTTCGTGATAATGAAGCTAAATTTAACTGTTTGAATAAGAAATATTCGGTATTAACCGCGAAGCGGAGTAAGACATAAATAATGATTTATAAAAGATGATAAAGCGAAGGGTTATGAAGTAACAACCTTTTAACGCTACATTAACTCCGGCTATTGTAAGAAGGCGCTGCAAAAAAGCGCAATACGTTTGCACGATGATGCCGCTTGAAGTCCTCTTACCTTTTGGACGGAAGGAGATAGGTTCCTCCAATTACCTCTCACCTCAGAAGATAAGTGGAAACTTCAGTGAAAATCTTTCAACGTAGGAAAATCCCATCTAATAGAAGACCCCACTGGGAGACAGTTTGGGTTCTCACTAGCTCGAAAACTCTGGTCCGCTATCAATAGGATAAGGTGTTCCTAGAGCCGTTGTGCGCATATGATGCATAGATGAGGTCTTTAGGAGTGAGTAATGTTCGGTGCGGACCACCGAACATGTGGTCCGCTCCATTAATTTCACGTATGAAACTTGTTTATTTATTTGGTTTAATATATGCAATCAGATTTCAAAAAAGTACAATATATACAATCAGATTTCTCAAAATTTCAACAAAGCAAACAACAAAATTTTGGGTTATCGCAATATATTTACAAAGGAAAAATGATGAGTAAATGTTGTAAGTAATAATATTTCTTTGATGCTCATATTGAAATAATCGAAAGAATTCAAAGATTTTTTTCTTCTAAATTTATTAAAAACTAAACATACACTTTTCAAATTACATCGAATCCATTAAATGTCACAACTTCTCCCTTCTTTCAATTTTTGATAAAATCTTGCTATTTAAAATTCTGAATAATGGCTTGGACTCGCCAGAGCTTATCAATTCAATGAAAATACTGTCAAGATTAACACGACAAACGAATTTATTTTATTTGCCCACATGTAGAACCATATTTAGAAAAAAAACTCTAATTCCGTGTATATGTGCGCAATATATCAAATGTATCTACGAAATAAAATGCACAATGTAAAAATAAATAAATATAAATACAATGTACAAATACAATATACAATGTAGACATTCTTAGCAATGAACCTTTAGCAATATCGAACAGAAGTAAAGCGTACGATCAAAAATATTAATGCGTAAATGTGGAATATGTCGGGAGCATCTCCTATTCTTATCCTGTATTTATTTTCTTCTCTTGCTTACCTAAATTTTGTTTTAAGACAATAAAACTACTACCTCTAAGCGTCTTTAGTAGGTACCTATTAATAAACCACCAAATATATATTTGCATTAAATGAGCGGTTTGTCTCTTATAATTCTGACGGCCGGCGTAGCGCAGCGGTAAGACGCTTGACTCGCACACCGAAGGCCGCGGGATCGAATCCCGGCGTGGCAAATAAATTTTATTTGATTAATTTGTGTTATTTCACAATTTAAATTTATTCATTTAAAATAATATATAGTATATTTGCGGCACGCTCCAGAGTGGAAGATACTCTCCGTATCGCCCTGGTGTAAGACCACCATTCAGAATTGAAACGTTGCTTGAAATGGCATTAGCTGTGTTTGGTGACCAGATCTGAATAGCCAGGAACTTTCCCACCTTCCTCTTCCCCATCTCTTTCCCCTCCCCACTAACCTCAGCCTCACAACATACCCCAATTGGGGATGCCATAGTCTCACTGGCTTCAGATGGGAGCAGTTGGGACTCTTGTGCGGTATTCATATAAAAAAATTAAATAATAATATTGAAAGTTGGAAAATTGGACTTATGTCTAAAATTGTCTCCGTTTATATTTTTTAATTTTATTTATTAATCATCAACGCCATCAACACCAATTTTATATGATTTTATAATTTATATAATTTACTGGATAATACAGAGACAAAAAGAGTTATTAATAATCAGACATTTTTTTTTAAAGAAACAAACAATGTAGGCATAAACGTGCATTTAAGTGTAGTTATATAATATTAATATACTAGCTGGTTCCCGGCATGCGTTCCAATGCCATATTCAAATAAATACATTTTTCTCCCAGAATCACCTTCCCGTGCGTCCCCGTTCCCCTCACGCGTCTAATACTTTCTTTCGTTTCTAATTCTTAGATTTTAAAACTCGTGATATTTTTCGAATAATATGTCCGAATTCAATACTTCTAAAAGTTACATAAAGGTATTGAAGCATTTTTGAATATGAAGTAATTTATTTTGATAAGGACTAAAACCAAGATACAAATAAAGAGCCTTTTCAAGCGGCGACATTTTATTTAAATTTTTAAAATAAAATAACACTTAAGAGCGTAATACACGAGCCCGATTTTCAGCCCGTTTCCAATTGGAGACAAAAGTCAACATTTTTCGCTTAACGCGATCGCTGTTTTCATCTCTATTTTCATATCTACGATTTCAGTAGGCATCACAACAAACAGTATGGTTCATGTGTTGTTTGCAGCGATGAAAATCGAAATCCTAGATATAAAAATAGAAGTGAAAATAGCGATCGCGCAAATCGAAAAATGTTGACTTTTGTCTCTAATTGGAATCGGGCTGAAAATCGGGCTCGTGTATTACGGCCTTTAACTATAATAGTTAGACATATGCTGCCACGACACTTTTTGTAAATAATGATGTGTTCTGCAAAGTCGTAGTACATTATTTTATTCTATCATCAATAGTTTTCGCAGCGCACGCGATGTAAAGAATATTTTAGGTAATTTTTTACACCTTGGGTTACATTATTGGAGTCTTAAGAGCGTAATACACGAGCCCGATTTTCAGCCCGATTCCAATTAGAGACAAAAGTCAACATTTTTCGCTTTACGCGATCGCTGTTTTCAACTCTATTTTCATACCTACTATTTCAGTAGGCATCACAACAAACAGTATGGTTCATGTGTTGTTTGCAGTGATGACAATTGAAATCCTAGATATGAAAAATAGAGGTGAAAATAGCGATCGCGCAAATCGAAAAATGTTGACTTTTGTCTCTAATTGGAATCGGGCTGAAAATCGGGCTCGTGTATTACGGCCTTTAACTATAATAGTTAGACATATGCTGCCACGACACTTTTTGTAAATAATGATGTGTTCTGCAAAGTCGTAGTACATTATTTTATTCTATCATCAATAGTTTTCGCAGCGCACGCGATGTAAAGAATATTTTAGGTAATTTTTTACACCTTGGGTTACATTATTGGAGTCTTAAGAGCGTAATACACGAGCCCGATTTTCAGCCCGATTCCAATTAGAGACAAAAGTCAACATTTTTCGATTTGCGCGATCGCTATTTTCACCTCTATTTTTCATATCTAGGATTTCAATTGTCATCACTGCAAACAACACATGAACCATACTGTTTGTTGTGATGCCTACTGAAATAGTAGGTATGAAAATAGAGTTGAAAACAGCGATCGCGTAAAGCGAAAAATGTTGACTTTTGTCTCTAATTGGAATCGGGCTGAAAATCGGGCTCGTGTATTACGCTCTTAAGACTCCAATAATGTAACCCAAGGTGTAAAAAAATACCTAAAATATTCTTTACATCGCGTGCGCTGCGAAAACTATTGATGATAGAATAAAATAATGTACTACGACTTTGCAGAACACATCATTATTTACAAAAAGTGTCGTGGCAGCATATGTCTAACTATTATAGTTAAAGGCCGTAATACACGAGCCCGATTTTCAGCCCGATTCCAATTAGAGACAAAAGTCAACATTTTTCGATTTGCGCGATCGCTATTTTCACCTCTATTTTTCATATCTAGGATTTCAATTGTCATCACTGCAAACAACACATGAACCATACTGTTTGTTGTGATGCCTACTGAAATAGTAGGTATGAAAATAGAGTTGAAAACAGCGATCGCGTAAAGCGAAAAATGTTGACTTTTGTCTCTAATTGGAATCGGGCTGAAAATCGGGCTCGTGTATTACGCTCTTAAGACTCCAATAATGTAACCCAAGGTGTAAAAAATTACCTAAAATATTCTTTACATCGCGTGCGCTGCGAAAACTATTGATGATAGAATAAAATAATGTACTACGACTTTGCAGAACACATCATTATTTACAAAAAGTGTCGTGGCAGCATATGTCTAACTATTATAGTTAAAGGCCGTAATACACGAGCCCGATTTTCAGCCCGTTTCCAATTGGAGACAAAAGTCAACATTTTTCGCTTTACGCGGCCGCTGTTTTCATCTCTATTTTCATACCTACGATTTCAGTAGGCATCACAACAAACAGTATGGTTCATGTGTTGTTTGCAGTGATGACAGTTGAAATCCTAGATATGCAAAATAGAGGTGAAAATAGCGATCGCGCAAATCGAAAAATGTTGACTTTTGTCTCCAATTGGAAACGGGCTGAAAATCGGGCTCGTTTATTACGCTCATTAGTAAGGATCCCTATTTAAAAAAAAAATATATATATAACTTTTGTCACCCGGGGATAGTGCAGCTTCCCAACAGTGAAAGAATTTTTCAAATCGGTTCAGTGGTTTCGGAGCCTATTCAATGCAAGCAAACAAACAAACAAATCTTTCCTCTTTATATATTGTAGTAGATTAGAAAAGAGAGAAAAATAAATAAAAAACAAACAGAAACCGGTTTTAAAATTGCAGATGGCTTAAAAACAACAATTAATACATTTAAATAAATATGCATTTACAGCCGCAGAAAAAATTTTGTAATCAGATAAATTTAAAACTGTTCTTTTTATCAGGAAAAATTATATCCAACTCTCTGATGTTGAAGACTTGTTTTCATATCTGCACAGAAGCACTGGAGACTAAAGATCAACGATAATAATATTTGACATCAGCCACTTGTACCAAAATGTCAAATACTAATTGACAGTTGTAATCATAACTTTCACATCTTTTACCACTTAACTCAAGACGTTCATTATTGTTGTCAAAAGATCTAAGACTGTGATATTTCTTCTTTTGATTGGCATTATGCAATTACTGTTGTAGCAGGAAGTTATGTCTTTTCTTGCAAAGATTAATTCACTGATCTGTAAAAGCTACTGGGTGACAAAAACATTAAGTTTTAAAATATATTACGTAGACATGATTAAATTAAATCATATCGTGACTCGTGACGTGAGCAATATTGCCGCTGTGTCCTTCATTGTATTTAAAATCAAGTGATGATTCATAATTTTAGGATTGTGAACTAATTTCAAAAGCGTCATCTTATTTGTCACCAAATTGTGCAATCAATTCAATAGAATTTTCCTTAATTAGTTTTTAATCGTAGCTTCATCCATGCTCATTCATACAAGCAAGCATACATTCATTCATGCAAGGACATTACCGAACGATCAATATCACACATGTTTCGTAATACTCATTGGTTGAAAATATACATGTTATTTTGATACATGTTATATGATGAATGAAAAATTTATATGAATGAAATTACCTGTGTTTCAAAACAAATATGGTCAAAGAACCCTTGAACATATTATTATACCATTAATATTTAACAAATTGCCATACGAATTTAAAGAAAACTGCTCTTTAACAAAATTCTCACTGATGTTAAAATAATGGTTCTTAGGCAGTACCTTATGTATTAAGATTATATTTTGCTCTTTCTTACCGTGCATTAAATTGCAAGTATGTGATTAACTACTAAAATATATTGCTGTTTTATATTGCTCTAGCTTACTTTTTCGTAATATTAAAAAAAACATATTTTCCTATTCCACATCACAATGTTGGTAGGTATGTTATATGTGTATGTTGTTGCTACGCCAATGCGTTTATGATGATTTAATTTGTGTTTATAACTAAACTGCGGAACTAATCTCCTGCTGACAAGCTACTTGCAGTAGCTTAGCGGGTAACACATTCCAGTTGTATGAAATTTTTATACAATAATAAAAAAAATAAAAGTTTACGTGTTTAAAGGAACCCTAAACTAAAGATAGGTGCATTGTTGGAGCCCGCTTTTTCGTAGTAGAAAGTTTTAACATGGATAAAATCCAATTACCTACCTAACTTTTTTGACAATAATCAATACAATTTGTTTATCTATCAATTGTAATAATTTGTTAAATTAATTTGTTAACGAAATGAACCGATATTGAATTGGTTTTAAATACAACTGTTTCAATTTAGATTTTGTTTTTGTGAATGACTGAATCTAGGAAGTTGTAATGAACCCCGACTTACCGACATCAGATCGAGCTGACTCGATAGATAGACTCGTTGTCGATAACTTTTTTTTAAAAAAATATTCTTTATTCATTGCATACATATTTTGGTTACATTATTTGTGGATTTTTCGACCACCATGCTAGGCATGGTGGTCTGTTATGCCCGTGTTATGATGGTCGATTTTACATATAGTGCCATAACAATCACATGTTCGTGTAATATTTTAAAAGAAAAACACCGTGAATGCACAATATTGCACACAATGCATACAATTTTATTTTCCAATTGGATGTAATTATCTTTAAAAGAATTTAGAAGTTAATTCACGAAATAACCGGTACCGTCCAATAAGGATTTGTCTTAGGTGTTAACGGTGTTCAAACTGTTCAATCAATAGTCGGTACATAAGGAGAAAGATAGAATCCTCAAAAGATATTTTGATCGTTCACAGCAGATAAGAGTCAGTCTCTGGTAAGGAAGGTTGAATCCTCAGTCAAAATATAATTTTTTCCTTGAAATTAGCTACTAGCCAGAGTATCCAGTCCACGAGATTGCACAACAATGTCAAAAATAAATAAAAAATACTCGTAGAACCATGGAAAAGAAAACTTTGCTTTTCACGGTTTTTTGTTGTTGTGTAATTTTCGTTGAAAGCAATCACGCGAAATCCGTTAAATTGTATCTTGTTTATCCAGAGCTTATCACAACACGAACAACTTGTTATCAAAAAACATGTCCACTCTGAATCAGGTTATATAAGGAATATTTACTCGCAGGTCTGTATAATTAAACATGTTACCCTTTTAAAACTCAATTTAAAGGAAGGTAATTAAGAAAGTAGATGCATAATATACGAAATATTGCTGTTTAAGATCGATTAATATCATCATGTCCCGTTTACTAAGATTATAAAGAAATACTATAGGTATAGATTATATATAATACATTATATAGAAAAAAATTCCATAAAGATAATGCCATATTTAATATAAATAATTCTGATATCTTTAAAAGGTTTTGGGAGGCGGGCATGGGAACCGCTGCCCTGAATTTTTTTAATTGGGTAACCAACACAACTTCCAACGTCACCCCAAGTGGATCGTTACGCTTGGTGACTTAGCAGGGGTATCCGGGTTCATGGAATGAATTTTGTCTAGGTCTTGGCGGCGAATGCGTTTCCCCAATTACTGCGTACCGCGCCGATTCGGGAGAGACTGGTTAAGGGAGATCCAACCTAGACCTCTCCTGTCAGACCCTCTCGACCTATCGCCTTGCACCGCAGTGGGAGAGATGGCTTCATATGACTCTCACTTCTAGACACATTGACTCCCAGATTCTTACCCACCTCCCGCCCTAGGTAACTTTTTCCTTCCTCTCCTTCGTTTCCCTAAAAATACTCCCCGCACAGCATCCTCGAAGGTGACTTAGGCCCCCGGGGAAAATTTTTCCTGAGGGCCTCCTTTGTGGATCTAATCTAAAAATAAAGATATTTAATGATTATTTTATTGCAAAACAGTGCACTTTGAAATATTTCAGCGCTTTCATAAAGTACGTAATTACATACATTATAAGTGCATAATGCTTTTTGTAGACTGAAACTACATCAGAAAAGCAATCATTGATAATTACATTTTAGATTGGGTGCTATCTATTCAATTATGTGTTTACAATTCCGTTTTATCGATGTAACGATGAAGAAATGGCCAACATCATAGTAGTCATTATCAAATATTTTATAATTTTCTATTTTGAACATTTATTTTTTGATTTTTATTAATTCTAGATTTACAATTTGTGTGATCCAAGCCTGTATCAATAAGAAAATCTGTGTTGAAAGCAGGTATTTTAAAACATAGAAGTTTATGATAAAAATAACAACACGACCAATAGTAAAATATTATTTCATTTAAAGTAATAGACAATTATCGTTGTACCATTAAAAAAATACACATTTATACGTTGGTTTTGATAATATATTTGATATTGGATCTGTTTTGGCTGGTAATCCAGGATTCGGTGTCAGTTTTATATTTAAGATACATTGTGTTTTGTATAATAGCCGGTGAAAGGTATCTAAAATTTCTTTGGAAAAAGGTTGTTTTAGCAAAAGGAATAAATAAGAGATTATGCCCGTTGGTTCTAGTAACTCGAGCAGTTTGTACATTTTCATATGTAGTTCTGTGTTTGAAGAGGTTTGCTAGAATGTTTTTGCATAAAGTTGCCTAATGTCTAAGACACAGATTCTCTTGAAGATTTCATCCGATTGTAATGATCGGTAGTTTTAATATAATCTTTGTAAGTAGTTTCTGAGCTTTAAAAACCGGATCAATGGCGGTAGCGTTAGATCCTCCCCAGGCAATAATACCGTACTCGATTAATTAAAATGCCAATCTTGTGTAAATATATATGTTATTTATTATTTTTTTTTGTATTTAAAGGTCTCTGTCATTTATCATTAATTTTCCTTTCATTATAAGATTATTCTTCCACGAAGATTACCAAATATTAGAAAATAAATGTTTAAGCCGATTAATTAGTCAAAGCTTCAGGGTTGCCTGTCTGATAGTTTAAAATATAAAATAAAAACTGCTGCAGAAAACTCTTAAAAATTCATTTTGCCTCTTGGAGGACATTCTATTATTACAGATACAAGGAGAACTAACAAGTCAGAATTTGAAACCATTTATGGAATTTGAGAACTTTGTTTAACTGATCAACAGAACCTTTGCCTGGAATTTCTTGAAATGATTCAGTTGAGATTATGATGAAATCATCATGTAAAAAATATTATAGAATACTTATTGTTAAAATTCTAAGAAATATAAGGAACGTCAGATTTAATGTTGGTAAGTAATCTACTCAATTATGATATAAAGAGACCCAAATTGCTCACCGTCATTGGATTCTAGGTTTCTTCAGGTAGAAACTGAAAAAGCGAACGCCACGAGGAATTCATCAATCACTTGCGCGATCGCAACCAATTAATTAAAAATGCTTCATAATTTTCTTGACATCTAACCATATTCTACAAAAAAAAATTGTGTGCAGTTCACACGCGGTAGGAGTGAAACCTTCAGAAAACTAAAGCACACAATAATGGGGAGGCTACGAAGCACCGCACAAAGACGATACTGATTATTCTATCTCATTCTCCCACTGGCTAAATCCTATGGATGTATGTGTTTGTCTCTTTTTAGAGTCGCTTTTTCATTTCATTGAGTTTCAAATCACAACGGTGATAAAGAAGTTTTCACTTAAAAAAGGCTTTTATATCATTTACCTGTCAGTGGCTGAGTTGGCATCGCGTTTGGGTCCCACCAAAGCGAACAAAGCGACGAGTCGCATGTTCGATTCCTCGGCTGGCTATGTCCTCCATCACAACACAAACAACATTTTACGCTTACTGTGGTAGTAGGAGATTTTCAAATATTGTCAGGTTATTCGGGAATGTTAGTTTTTCTTTAAAATGAAAAAAAACGTTTTAGCTTTGAAAAAAATTACGCTCCTATCGATATGTTATTAATTAGAAAGTCTAGAAGAACACCTACATAATTGCAGATTCACCTTGTCCTGATCGGGCCAGAGACCAATCTTGACAAAGTACCTCCAGGCATCCTTGTCCTTTGCTACTTCATCGGCCTCGGTCCACAGCAGGCCCAGCGTCTCCTCCCAATATTTTGGATTTGCTTATCCTACTTAATCTGGGGCGGCCAACTGAACGTATAAGCAATGCACTTATAATACTTTCTGTAAAACCTTTGGTTTATTGGTGATGGTGAATGTGTTATGTATATAACATAGGTTAATTGTCGTTTTAAGTTAGTACTGGAGTCTATGAGGCGGCACCTTAGCATTGTCTATTGTTTTTCATCCTGGCAACACCAGAGAGGAGCGGAAATGGGATGGTGGCACTTCCCGGCGGGCTTCCGCCCGCCGGAGGTCGAGTCGGGCATTGGAGATAATCGGGGAATATGAAGTGCATCGGTGCCAAATCATAGATTCGAGAAGTTCCCGTAAAGTTCGGGCGGTTATTATAGTGCCGTTACAAGTTTATTTGAGTTCCCGTTATGGTTTCGACCCCGCTAGTCGCGCTCCGGAAAAAGTGTTGTGTTCACACATGGCCGAATTGTATTTCGATTAGGAATAGGAAAGTTCAATCTGGACAGTAAACGCCCCTGCCTTTAGTCCCAGAAACACCGTGGGCTAGTATGATTTCCGGCCAATATAATGTTCTACCCGATCTCCGCCAGGAAATCTCCTGGTGTATCAATTCACCATACACGTGCGTGACTCATCATTTGCAATCAGCGCCAGCTTACTTCAGCAGAGGACGTGGAGTAGCCTTATTTGCTCATGCTGCAGATGCCAGAGGGTTCCTGCCACCAATATAGTCAGCTTACTTCACCGTGGGACGTGGAGTAGCCTTATTTGCTCATGCTGCAGATGCCAGAGGGTTCCTGCCACCAATATAGTCAGCTTACTTCACCGTGGGACGTGGAGTAGCCTTATTTGCTCATGCTGCAGATGCCAGAGGGTTCCTGCCACCAATATAGTCAGCGCGCATCACCGTGGGACGTGGGCCGCTGCACCAACCTTAGTCACCGGGAAGATCCCTCATCGTCTAAACGATCGCGTTAATAGTCAGTTTACTTTAGCTTTAGTTTTCGGTTATGGTCTGTGGGGGTAAGTTCTATCCTATCTGTACTATTACATGCAATATTTTAAATAAACCTATATGGTTAGTCCATTTATAATTAACCTTATTTTATTTACAAAACCTGGTAATTCCTGCCTATGCCTGACATCTTAGAACATAATTCCCCGCTCTGGGAGGGGGAACTCTGCTCTACCGCTGTGCTGGTCGATTTGGCGGGTCTGAGGCCGAGGATTCCTCGGGATCAGATCCTGGCGCGTCCGGTACTAACCGGCAAAGCCATTTCGACCACTCACTATAATTAAATTCCTTTGATAAATATGCCGACTATTGGCGACTCTGACACTAACAAATGTTTCCAGATTTTCGATTGAATTTTACTAATATTGTCTTCATTTAATTAAATAAACCATTCGTACACCCTTCGGTGATAATTTATTTGACGTAATAATAAAAGCGAAAATAAAAATCATGATCCCACGACAAATGCTAATTGCTAAGATATGTTTTATTTGAACATGACAAGCCAAAAGTAATATCGTTTCACGAGGATTTCGATGTTTAATTTGGTTATCTTGCAATCTTAGAAAGACAACAGATGCACTGAATTATTCATCAATAATGAGATCACTATGAGAAAAGGTAGCATCTGGTTGGAATCAAAGACCTTATATGACTTAATAATATGCAAGAATGAGATTATACTGGTTTGAAAAATGTATTTATAAAAGGAAATTTTGCAATAAGCAATAGCTAACTGTTGTTAGCCGCCAGGGTTTGTATCCTCAGGAGAAAACTTAGCAAGCGTTTTAAAAACTTTGAAATACATATATTGGAAATTCTTGATATTACAAACGAACATCTTAATGAACCAAGAGAGAATTTTGTGGACACCGCTAGACTTGAAAAACAATACGCCAACCAGTGTATTATTATTTTGTAAATTATTTATTTATACTCAGTTTTAAATCAGATTTAGTACGGTGTGAATGTATGTGCATCTTCACTATTACAATATATTTTATGTTATTTCTTCAATATTCGAAAAAATCACTTTGGTGTGTCATTTTAATTAAATAAAAACAAATCACTTTGTATATACAAATGATGCGCCTAGCTACATCATGATCTGCCACATGTGAAATGGCAGCAGATCATGATGTGGCGAGGTGCATCGTGATCCGCCTGATTTTACGATCGGCCATATACTTCGCCAGTTTAATCAAAATTATCAACATGTTTCAATACCAATGGTTCATTTGTCAGGATAAAATTAAAATTCACAAAAATGAGAAAAGATAAACAAGAATTGGCAAAAAGTACCTACGAATAAAAAATATTAAAAAGAGTAGTGACTAAGAATAATTTAATAAAATGATTTATTTCTTTTGTCACATTGTCATTTCTGTAAATTAAAATTTTATGCCGATGAAGGAACCATTGGTTTAAAAAAATGTTGATAGTTTTGATTAAATAAGTGGCGTATATGTCGCAGGCCAATCGTTAAATCGGGCAGATCATGATGCGCCTCGCCACATCTTGATCTGCCGCCATTTCACGATGAGCGAGATCTTGATGGTGCGAGGCGCATCAAGATCTGCCTGATAGTACGATCGGTCTATGATATATTCGAAGTGATTTGTTTAATTTAATTATTTTATGTTATACCATGTTACGTTCACAGTGCTCTGAAAGGTATTCAAAATGGGTAACTTTATCGCCATCCGGTTGGGCAAAGTTGTGAAGCTGGTTAGGGAAGAGCTTGTACGAAGGGATTTGTTAATGGAGGGATAATGAGGTCCTAAGGTGATTGCCGCCCAAATTTGTTCCGCCTTACATAAGAGTCTGAGACTGTATTATTTCTCCCAGCCCTGAATAGACACAGGTAATAATAAATACATTGCGGAGAAAGCCAAAAAACGGTTTCGTGAGAACTTTAATTTGCAACGGAAATGTGCCTATTAAAAATCCATCTGATTTATTTGGCCAGTTATTCTGAACCGTTCACATTCATCACGGGAAACGCTTAACTTGTCTGCTTTGGTAAAAGAGCTCGGAACAGCGAGGAGATTGCTGCAAGTAGGGCTTAAGTTGGAATAACATGTCGAATAAATTGTCGGTTTGAACAATTACAATATGTTTGTTATTGTTTTTGGGGTGTTATGCCGTGTTGCGCTACCTCCTTCTTTAGCCAAAGTTTCGGACAGCGTTTCAGTGTCCATCATCAGGGAAGATCCGGCAGATGTGTAAAGAAGGTGGTAGCGCAACACGGCATAACACCCCAAAAACTAATAACGAAAATGCTTTTGGCCATGAAAATCTAAAAAACGTGATAACAAAATGTGCTGAATATGAAAGAACTAACTAATGAATAAATATGTAATGAGGTCGGATTCGATATCGAAATAAAATTACTGGCAGTACGTTAGGTCATATATTATATTAGGTAGGGGACTGATTTTATATTACCCCACTTTTCGCAAATTTTAACTTTGTTTTTGGAAATATTTTTCTTATTGAACATAATTTAAAAAATGTAATGTTTTGCCATACATACATTTTTACAAAAACTATATTTCTAAGCTTCACAGTTCATAATAGAAATGAAGTTGCATTCCACATTGATTTAACTGTTCACATTCCGTGGAACCGAGAGTTTACATAAGCAATTTTAAATTATATGATTAGTTATCATAATTATATGTAATTTACCAATAGATATTTCCATGTTCTATATTGATTTGCTTGAAAATATGCAGAAAATATACTTACGAAAAATGCAGCTATTTTCAAAATTTTCGAAAAATTTCGAGGTTTAAACCAAAGATGCTATTATTGAATGGAACGAGAAGAATTCGTCCCGATCTTCAGTACAATTTCTACCATGCAACGCAATACACTGTCATATATGCAACGGGCAAGTTTTTTCATGGGCGATAACGGGCAAAGCAGTACGTAGTTACGTAGTCCGTTTTGTGCAACATCCAGAGGGAGCAAGATAAGATACCAGTTCATAAGGTAGGACTTTCATCTCCCTGTTCCCTATTTCCTTCCAAAGCTTCACATAAAATTCACGCGGCCCAAAATCACCACAAGTTTTCATGAGCTATCGAAACAAAACAACTCCTAAATCAATAATTAAATTTGCTATGACTAAGCCCGTCCATTACTTTCCTCGGTCTGTCAATTCGGTGAGAGCCGAAATGTCGAACGGTCTTCTATTGCCTATTCATAAATCAAATATTCTAGTAATTATTCTAATCACCTATTTTTTTTTATTAAATCCTAAGTAGCCGCCAAGGCTGGTCGATTACCCACCCACTATTGAGAGAGGCCTATCGTGAATCATTGTCGAACTGCATTAAAGTAATTGCAGTTGCCCAATAATGATTTTAAATTGATAGAGTAGTCGTCATTGAATGACCAATACTTTTCAGTTCTTTATTATTTATGCCAACTCATGTTTCCAATGAACTTTATTTGGTAATTTTTTATATTTTTTTTGTGGCTTTCTATCGACCTCTGATAATAAATACGGAGTGGATAAACTGATGTTTGTAAAATGAATCATTGTAATTGGTTGAAGAAAGATGCATAGTAATTAAAAGGGTATTTGATAAACGTCATGACAAAAGGTTACCGGGAATCAGATATCCGGCACCTTTAGTTAACTGTGTGAATGTACTACGGAGTCTATCTTTGAACTCGTCATGAAAATCCTACATACATATTTTTTTTTTTTAACAGAATGCAGATTTAAATATAGGTACATATCTTAATAATTATTTAGCAAAAAATCTTAGCAGTGAACTCTAGCCCTATGAATTATACTTATCTGTTTTTATCGAGTTTTTCTATGCCATGAATGAAAAAAAATTGAATTAATATTATTTTTTGAAAACATCACAAAATAATCACATTTTGCCGGGAAACTGAAGCGCATCGCGCTTGCGCCACTATACTATATATATAAAATGCAATGTTGCTAGTTCGTCCGCAGCGCAGTTAGACAGCCAAGAAATTGTACAGCCTTTATTCGACGTGTAACTAAAACACCGTTTAAATTTTAAAAATGCGTAATGAGGGCCAAAGGAAGAAATCAAAATTTGTAGACAGTTGACATTTATCACATGAGAACGGGTCGTTTCTACAACTAGTTCTTGTATTTCATCCCTACCACAACATGGGTCTCATCAAGAGCCAGGTTTATCCCTCCTTTCCCCAAAAAGACCATCCACACAGCATACCCAAAGATTTCATATGCCCGGAGGAAAATTATTTTCTTCAGGACCTCCCGTATGGAGAGTTACGAAAAAAAATAATCAAATACCTACCGTTGTTGGTTTTGTAAATAATCCGTACAATATAGAAGTCAACAACGTAGATATAAAACCGCATTATTTCTGCCCCCGAACGCAACACATGAAGTATGCTTCAAAAATAATGACCCATCGTAAAATAAGTCACTTTCAAAAGATGTTTTATGTCGTTATGAACATGTTTATTTGGACCGAATGTTATGATGTTATCTTTACGGTCCATTCAGATTCAATTCCCCGCAAGAAAGCAACCAGTTGGTTTTCGCTCGTACGTGTAGGACTTGTAAATATAATATGTGTAAACTTGTACATTATGTAGCTATATATTATGTGTAGGTATAAGTTTGAGTATGTTATAGTGGCATCTTTCTTATTCTTGAAGGGTAATCTCCGCATGCAAACATGTCCACAGCGTCAAGATTAAATTGATGATTTAACGGGACATGATTTACGTTCAGGCGCTGCCGCTGTACTTTCTCTGTTATCAACAACATTGAGAGGAATTTCCGTATAAATTGCATAGGTATTAAAAAAAGTAAGAAAAATTTAGTAAAAACGAAGTACTCGTACATAAACCTTTTAAACCCCTGGGACCTATAATATTATATTATAATAGGCCCGTATTACATAAAAAAAACTCCCGGTTTTTCGTATCCCAAAATGAAATACTGTTTTTGAAGGCAGTCGAAAGACTATTTCAAGGTTTGATTTTACAAAAACATATAAATATATTTAAATAAATGAAGACAATATTAGCGAAACTCAATCCAAAATCTGGAGACAGAAAAATCAGAAAAGGATGTAATTTCCACTGGGACTCGAACCCAGGGCCCTTTGCTTACGTAAGGAACGCACACGGACAAACAAAGAAACATTTTCATTTTTATGTATTACTAGCCTTTGCCCCCGGCTTCGCTCGCATATTTGCCCCCCCCCCTCTCCATACCTTTTACATTAATTTTTCACGATATCACCTATTAAAACGTAACAATCAAATACGCGCTAGCTGTTGGCTAAGGTCAAAATGTAGATTAGTACCTATTTTATATATATTTGAATTTTTGCTATCAAAAGAATCTCCAGAGTAACCTAAACAAATAACAAAATGGCAGCCCACGTCAAACAATTACTTAGCAACACGTTTTACTTTTCGTTCGGACAATAAACGTAAAATAAATAATTTCATAACGCCACAGCTTATTCATAACGCCAGAACTTACCAATATATATAGCCTGTATTAATCGCAAATAATGTAGCTTTCGATTAGAGAAATAATTTTTAAATTCCATTCGGTATTTATTGCGTGAAAAAGTAACGAACACACATCCATACAAACTTTCGCCTTTATAATATCTATAAGAAGATTAAAATATTAAAATTTTGAACGAAAATTCGGCTCAAAGTTTTTTTTTTGGTTTCTTGTGAACTGTATTTAAAACACATTTAGGGCAATAAGAATAATATTTCAGCGAAATAGATTTAGTAAATAAAATGTTAAGGGAACTAAATTGGCTAACCGTGAAACAGATGCTGACCTTGAACACGATGATATTTATCCATTGACGTATGGTATACTTGGTCGAAGTATTTATCCATAAAATATTAAACAACCTGTTACCAAAATACTTATCAAATAAAATGATATACAACAAGGACATTCACAGACATAACACAAGGACGTGCAAGGAAATCAGGCTACAAAAAAAGACAAAGCGATTACGCAGAATAGTTAACTGCACAAAGGGATGAAGTTTTACAACACCCTACCAGAAACTTAGTCCGCACCAATTGAAGGTTCAAGATGTATTTTAGGACCTACAATATACTGTAAAAATATAATATGCAATAGGTAATGCTATCATTAATTAGAAATTTGTAAGCTTTATGTACAAATTACTAAAATAAAATAAATAAATTAATTTAATTAGCATTCCATCCAATGGATCAGTTTGAAACTTGTTTGTTTGGTCAAATTTTAATAAAATGGAAAAGTTTATAAAAATTATTGGTCTTCACTAGTATTTTTAAGTGTCTTCCTTCTATCCTTCCTACCTACCTTTAAAGACCTTCAACGGATCAACCATTTAATAATGGCCACGGATTGGATCAAGCGATCAACGCGAATTTACGACCGGTTATAAATATTTTCCTTGGTGCAATTCGAAACAATCTTTTCGAAGTTAGTCACGAAAATAATCCAGTTAAAGTTACACTTATTAACCTTTCGATATATCTTACTTCGGACGGTCTCAAAATTATTTAAGGCCATTATTTTACCATAAAAGATTAATGCAATCCCAACTGCAACCTTTGTGATGCATTATCGCTTGCGAAATTCAAAACCATTAAAGTTGAAGAATGGGTCAACCTTTGGATAGAAAAGATATGGTTTCAGTGGTTGGCAATCTGGTATCTGGCAGAGTACAAATCCCACAAAGGGGTCCAAACATTTTAAATTTTTTGGACAAATATTTCAAGGACAATTATTCTTTCTCTATTTTCTGCATGAGCCAGGACTATTAGTATCTATTCAATTAAATGCATCTAAAAGTAAAGAAGTAAAAAAATATAAAGAAATAATAATGTGCATAAAAAAGAGTGTCTGTGTCAGACGGCAAGCGAGCAGCGTGGATTTGTTTTTTTTAAATACTAATCTACAATTAGTATATTCGGAGAATGATGAAATTTTGTAAACTTGACCTTCAACACAAGAAGAAGGATTTACATCTGATTTTTTTTTAAATCTGTACAAAGCCCGGGCAACGACAGGCACTTCAACAAGTTAAATAAAATTATTGTAGAATTTTTATAATGCCACTTTAGAGAGCTGTAAAAAGAAAGCAAGTAATTAATGACTACATTATTTACTTCTTCAAACTTTGCAAAATAACTTTGTGGCATTATTTATTATTTAATTAATAACAGATCACTTTGTATAAACCACTTTTTAATAAACAATATCGACATGTTTTAATAACAATGTTATCTTCTTCAGGATATGTTAATATATTAATATTAACATATCCTGAAGAAGATAACATTGTTATTGAAACATGTCGATATTGTTTATTAAAAAGTGGTTTATACAAAGTGATCTGTTATTAATTAAATACTACATTATTTATTTATCCAAAGAATATTTACCTACATGAGCAGTGAAATGGATCAGATTTGTGAAATTTAAACTTATATTATCCGAATCATGAAAAATTTCAGCAAATTTTCCTCAAAGTCTCACCGAAACTGGATAAAAAATAAATTGACGTATTGAAAATTCACAGACTGACGATATTTCCGTTGTCAATTTTTTTTTTTTTTTTACATTAGCTCCGGGAGGAAAATAATTTCCCTGATGATTTTGCATCATCGCTTATGCTGTGTGGAGGGTCTTTTTAAGAAAAGGAAAAAGATGAAGTTCTGGGAAGGAAAGGGAGGAGAGGAACAGGAGAAGAGAAGATAGGAAAGGAGAAGAGGGGAGAGATAGGAAGAGTGGAGAGGTAGTCCTGGTGTAAGGGGTGGGTAGAAATATAGGGGTCAGTGTGTTCAGGAGTGACGGATGTATGAATGCATCCCTCCAACTGCGGTGCAAGGCGGTGCGTCGAGAGAGTTCCCTTAACAGGTCTCTCTCGATCCGGCTCACTACGCAGTATGTGGGCAGACGCATCCACCACCAAGATCTAGACAAACTTCACGCTTATAAATCCGGGCACCCTTGCTAAATCACCAAACGAAGCGAACCACTTGGGGTAACCTACGGCAGAGGTGTCGGCTATCCAATAAATGGTTTCCAGGGCGGTGATACACATGCACGCCTCCCAAATGTATCCAATTCGTATTATTTTATACGTATCTCTACAAAACAGATTCTACGAAGTGCATACTCGTGCAGGGTTACAAGAGATTAACGTGATTCATCAGCCATATTATCTTAAATAATCTACAAGCTACTTTCATCTCTTTCCAAACGTTGATAAATAGTTCCCCGTCATATAAAATACTAAATAAAACCTTTTCAACGTAACCATGTCATTGTAATGATCTGTCAATCAACTTGTATTTGTCATTAAAAAATCTATCAAAGAATCTGTAGAATTGGTTTCATGTTTCTTAATCTCAATAAATACGTGCATGCTGAGTTGGTCTGTTAAAATACCTAATTAATTCACCTGGTCATACAAATATTTAACCATTAATCAAACTCAGTAAAAATTTAAATTGAATTCAATGATTATTTTGTTACACGAATCCTACGGCAAATAATGCTTGTCTTTTAAGGCTTGCTCCATTTAACCTTGCATTTTTTTGATAATGATCTCCAGGTGACCATCAACAACTGAGTTAAATTGATTTTTTATTACATGGGTTAGGTAATTTGGGAAGCAGATAGAAAAAGAAGTTGTTTTTGAGATCCCCTCATTGCTACTTAATTAATCGACTTACAAATTACCCTTCAAAAGAGTGAAGCCTTTTCGTTAGATCATTAATCTTGGCAGGACACAAATTTTCAGAGCTAACAACAACTTATGTGGGTCTCATAGAAATCGTTGTGTCTCCCTTACTATCACAGTGAAAAATATGATCTAAACGGTGTTAGAAAGAGAAAACATCACGCTTTATATTCAAATATAAAAATTAACAACAGCAAAAGTAAATTTACAAAACCAAAGTTTAGAATCGCAATTTGAAAGAAAAAAGAAATTTTGGTATTTTTTTATTAAATTTTTACATGGTACGACAAAAAAGTGAGTTCACAATTTTTTTTATTTATTTATTTCTATTCTTGAACATACAAATTATAGATTATTACATAGAGAATAAGTTTAGTAATAAGAAAAAAAAGTTAATGATCCTTAGGTATAGTAACAATAAGTTTATTATACATTAATCTGATAACCTATGTACGTGTTTTTAGTTTTTTCTAGAAATCAGAAATTTTACTTGGAAAAAATGTACGATGAGCAATTTTAAAAACTTTTTTATGTTTGCATGCAAAATTTTAACGTTTCTAAATTTGTATGTTTTTTTTTGGTTTACATAATTTGTTTATATTTATCGGATACGTTATGAAATATTTAATTTATTTTGATTTTATTGTAAAGCAGAAATATTTAGACCAAATGACAAAACATGGTCGAGGCCTGAGGGGTTAATGCTTTCAAATCGTTGATTCAAATCGAGTGATATCCGATTATTTTGATGATGGAAAATATTTTGTATAAAAAGTATTCATCTTTCCCCATTCTCATTATCTTAAATTATAAGAAGTTTGCTTTTTGATTTAAAGTCAAATCGGCCTTGAAAATAATCACTTACTTATTGTAGAACTTATTATTAACTACCGAATACAGCTTTCCTGTGATCAATTGCTAATTTAAAAAAATATATATTAGTGATGTTTTTTAAAGTCATTGTTGTTTGCTAATGATTCCAAGAAATTATGTGCATTTTCACGTCTCGCCATCATTACCGAACTCTCAAAAGCACTTAATTTACCACGGACAATAATTCGCAAGTAACGATTGGGGATTTATTTTAATAAGGCACGTGTTTCGAAAAACGGGTAAACGCGTCGCGCTCAAAAACTTGGCCACTTTTACAAATTTGTTCCGAGAAACAAAAAAAGGTATACCAAAATACTAATTTAAATTGTCTTTCTTTATTTCAACTCTTTCAATAATTCAATTATTTCGGTGCTTCATATATTATTTCATTTTCGTTGAATTCTTTCTGTTGGGATCCTGTAATAGAGATTTTAGAACCTTGATAAGCTATTTCAGCAATTTCCTCAGTCATTCACTACTTCTTCAGCCATTTTTTTAATACATGGTATTTTATGTAACTAACTAACATTCACGCCGTTTCCCCATAGGGGTAGGCAGAGAGGACGGACCGCCAAACAACTCGGTCTTGGCACACCCTCTTAGCTTCATTCATATTCATGCATCGTCTCATATAGACTCTTCTATTATTCTGACTCTTGACACGGCCCGTATCCTATTCACTTGGTCGTGCCATGTCTTCCTCGGTTGTCCCCGACTTCTTCAACCATTCACATGTATTTTATGTATTTGTGGTAAAACCATGTATGATCATGTGAGAAATGTGGAGATTCGCAAAGAGTGCAAGGCTGATGTAACTTGTGAGTCAGATTAAGAATGGACCGCTTCGATGGTTTGCGCATGTAGGGAATGAAGAAAGGAGTGGAAGGAGAATATATGACGCGAATTTGAATGGTAGAAGAAGTCGGGATGCCCAAGGGAGACATTCCATGATCAAGTGAAGCAAATATCTACTTGAGCTTGTCGATGCCAAGAGTCAGAATAATAGAAGAATATAAATGAGGCAAGGAGTGTGTGCATTGGAGGGGACCCCAAAACTTTCCCAACAGCATTATAAGGAAACATTTGGTTTCCTCCTTCACCGCACACGTCAAGACTCTATTTTATTGAACGAAGCTACATTTATTTGAACTACTCTAGATCCTCCAAACCACCAGGCAGTCCTAATGACAATGTGCATGGCTATCGGCTTAACCGCAGATGAAACCCGGAGTCCGCGCCCTTGAGCCGGCTCCCGGAGGAGTGTGTGTGAAAGACCGAGTTTTCTGGCGATCCCTCGAACCTCCAGGCTTCCCTTTTCTGTGCGTTTTTAGCGACCTCCGTCCATGGCGGGTACAGCCTCTTTAACATTTGATGTCTTCCCTCTGGAATAGCAGCCAGTGTTTTGTTCATAAATCGTTCTTCCGGCATTATTAAAAATTGATTAAGATTTCAAATTATAATTAATCTCACAAGGAAATCAAACCATTTAAATTATTTTGAACGACGCGTCCAAGCAAGCCGTCGGTTAAATACGAGTGTGCCAGATTACGTTTTGAACCCTACTCAAGGTAGTTAGTTGGCCGAGACAGACGCACTTCGAGATACGAAGTGAGTAACTGCATAAATGAGGTGATAACTGACAGAAACACGGACCACGCCGGGCAGACAGATTTCAATGTGATTTAATATTAAATAAAATGGTTGGCAGGAATGAAGGTGATCGACCGATAGCGCGAGAAATGATTGAAAATAATTATTGCGTAATCTTATATCGCCTACATGGTTCTGTCTGACCTCCAGTGACCTCTATACCACACTCACGATTGACCATTCATAACAACTACATAATGTGCCTGTTTAATGCAAGTATTGCAAAATTATCAAGTTTTTCAATCGCGAGTAATTTGGTACCATATCAAATTTTTTTATTAAGACGACCTCCGTAGTGTAGTGGCTAAGACTCTTGACTCACAATCCGGAGGTCGCGGGTTCGAACCCGGCGTGCGCAAATAAATTTTATTTGATTAATTTGTGTTATTTCACAATTAATTAATTAAAAAATAATATATAGTATATTTGCGGCACGTTCCAGAGTGGAAGATACTATCAGTATCGCCCTGGTGTAAGACCACCATTCAGAATTGAAACGTTGCTTGAAAATGGCTTTAGCCGTGTTTGGTGACCAGATCTGAATAGCCAGGTACTTCCTAACCTTCCTCTTCCCCACCTCTTTCCCCTTCCCACTACCTTCAGCCTCACAACATACCCCAATTGGGGATGCCATAGTCTCACTGGCTCCAGACGGGAGCAGTTGAGATTCTTGTGCGGTATTCACTGTAAAAAAAAAATATATATATATTATAAAAAACTACTTTTTCAAACGGTAAAGTAAAACCCTTTTTTATATAATAGGTACGATAAAATAATTAATAATGATTAGAATTTATGCTTAAAAATAGGTAGGTATAAAGAAAATCAATAACAACCTTTTTCTTCTCCTGTGTGGAGCTATTACACATTAGGCCCTCTGGAAAAAAGTTTCCCTAAGGGCCTATGTCATTTTTGGGAATACTAATAGGAGGGTCTTTTAAGGTAAAGGAAGGAGAGGAAGTTCTGGGAAGGAAAAGGAATGAGAGGTGGGTTGGAATCTGTGGGCCAATTTGTCCAGGAGTAACGGACGTATGAAACCACCCCTTCCACGGCGGTGCATGGCAACGGATTGAGAGTCCGGCTGGAGAAGTCTGCAAGGTCTGAATCAGTCTCTCCCGATCCGGCAGTAGATGGGCAAAAACAATCACCGCCGAGTCCTACAAACCTCACCCCATGAAGCCGGGCACCCTGTTAAGTCGTCAAATTTGGCGAACACTTGGGGTGACCTTATGGCAAAGGTGTGGGTTATCCAATAAATGGTTTCTGGAGCGGTCATACCCATACCCTCCTCTCAAATTGTTAAATATACAGACTATTTAAACGACAAATAATATTTTTTATTAAATGAAGACAATTTTCGCGAAACTCAATCGAAAATTTGGAGACAGAAAAATCAGAAAAAGACATCGGAGGTCCAAGTGGAGCCAATATCTTTTTCTGATATTTCTGTCTCCAGATTTTCGATTGAGTTTCGCTAATATTGTCTTCATTTAATTAAATATTATAATTTGAGATTTTACTCATAAAGTTAAAAAAAAGAAGTCAAATAATATGTTTTATTATAGTCAGTTTTATTTTAGGTCTGAAAGGATTAAGAAGGTAGAATCTTCTGACGTTGGTCTCATATTTCTTTATTTGCTTTAATGTCTTATTCATCATTACTCTGCATAATTTATTTTACTTTCTTTTTTTTGAGGCATTGTTTAAGTGGGTTTGTACGCGCTGATGCAATGCTACAGTTGATTAGTATTTTAAAATTTATAGCATTTTTACAACTGTTGCGTTGGCTTAATTATATTCTGCAAATTTCAGTAGGCATATCACGACCACTGATTAAGAACACACAAGACAGTCTTAGCGGCATAATAAATGACCACGAATTATTTGAATATATGCATTTTAATTAACATTTTTTTTATTATTATTGTACAACAGAATATTATTCCAATTACTGTACACTTCAGCCGCCATATTAGTATTTAGGCTGGTGACTCTTCAATAATAGTTTTAAGAAATTTAGAGAACAGTCACTTACATCAAAATGGTTTGCAAGTTCATTTAACAGTACCACTCCCCTTGTCATGATATGCTTTCTGTCGGTTCTGCCGTTCAGTACTCTGAACAGGTCATAGTATCGACTGCCAGAGAATGAGATAGTATAATCGATATCCTTTTTGTGCGGTGATTTGTAACCTCCCCACTCCAGTCTACTTTAGTTTTCTGAAGGTTTCACTTCCACCGCGTTGTAATTGAAAACTCTTAAACTGTATTTTTTTCATATTCTCCGTAAAATACCAATATATCATGGATAAGATTACAATAAATCCTAGTTAAAGGTGGAAAATTCGGTTAACTTATATGATACATAGTCACTATTCGTAGGTTCAAATGCCGAACAGTAAAATCGGACTTCATAAATAAATAAATCGAAAACATATGTTTTCTTATGAATATTACTTTTCATAGAGATGAGCTATCAAGAGGATGGCGAATTACCCCCATAGTTGAATAATATGTAAAATATAATGTGCTTTGTAGAAAATATAGAGAGGGATTTTTAAAAACATTTTATAAATAAAATTTAGCATTTTGTGTGCTTGTGTTTGATGGGTAGACACGCAATATAATTATAACCATTAACTTCTTCGAACACAGCAAACTTATAAGTCAGCATTGCTTACGAAACATGTCGATTTTTGAACAATAAACGTGGTTATAACCATTTAATCTAACAAAATTCTCGTAAAAATCTTCGATTTCGTTCAAATGTTTTTTAACGACTAATATTGTAAGATAGTGTGCAATGTAATCCTAATTAAGAGAGTTCCAGAGGTAAATAGAGCATTTTTTTAAAGTTGGAATTGGCTTATTATGTTTTCCAGACTCACAAATTCCAGGAAGTCAGAATCTCGGAAGGTCAGAAGTGAACAAATGCGTCGCGGGTCATTCTCTTCTAGCTAAATCCTCCACCATCATTGCACAGTCAATATTTAAACTTCCCAGGAAATTCTAATATTAAAAGAAAATACATTAAAATTTGATTTGAATTATTTTTTGCAAAAAAAAAATTTTTTCGCTGCTTTCAAAATTGTGATTTTTTATTGTTTTTTTGCGATAGGTCGAGTGCCGTCTACAATATTTTATATCAGTTTGACGCATATAAAAGCTTGACCTACCTTAACGAGATCACCTGCATTGAATGGAACATAAAAATTCTTATGGCGGTCCCATAAATGAAAGGCAAAGCAGAATAATGTATGATGATTGGCATAAAATGGTCAATTGAAAGCTGCCAAAATTATACGAGTATGGCTAGTTGTTAACCTTATTTCAACTGCGAATTACCCAGCAGTATAATGATGGACTCATTGCAGATCATTGAAATTATTCAGCCGAGATGTAATTGTTAGTTTAGGTCCTTTAATGACTTAAATAATTACTGTTTTTTTGCGACATTTTCACATTGAAATGAAGACATACTAGCAAAAAGTAAAGATTTTTTTCCCCTTTTACTTTTTAGGTGGTTAAAAATATCAAGTTGCGTTTTGAGGATTTTTATTCCGCTTTCACACATTGCACATAGGGCCATAAATGAAGTATTTTTTAAACTTGCACCAATACATCGCACCTAAGCGATACTAGTAAGCACAAGTCAAAATTTTTAATTTTTATAGCTAAGTATGCAGAAATGTTCGTGGATATCTATTATACCTTCGATAAAAAGGCACAATTATTAAAAATATTATTGTGGCCCTAAAAGAGAAAATGTCATTGTTATATTATAATATATTTCTCGATATCAAGAAAAATAGTGGCACAATGATCATTGAAATTTCAAAAACAAAAGATATGTAACGAAATAACATAACAGCTTCCCAACTTTTGTAAAACAATCTTTTTTTATTGTTTAATAAACTGATTAAATACACTAATAAATAAATAATACATTTAATACAAATTGCTCTCCAGAATAAATTTTTTTTTGAGTTGTGCCATTGTTATTTCCCAGGTACGACATAATTACAGTACGATAAAGACATTCCCGTGCATCTTTTACGTAACTTTTATCCCACTATGGCCTGGTATATTAGTTAGTCTTTGCTATGTACGATATATATATATTCCTCGCTCCAATTTTCAAGCTTTGATAAGCTGCAGAATAGTTCATATTTTAAACGCTGAGGCGCTAGAATACACACGCCAAATCTACATTTACGTAAATAATATTTAAATACTTGACAAAATGAAAATTTCCGGAAATTGCCTAATTTTACAAGTATTGACTATTATAATCATCGATCGATGAGGAATGACGATGTTATTAATTGGTAATCAATCAACAATACTCTGATAAGGGATTTTTAAGGTTTCAACATCAGGACAGTTTGTTTTCAGCGGTCAATTTCATTACTAGCTCTAGCAAGACAGATACTAAATAAAATTAGTGTACTGGCATATTTATAGCACGCACCACACTGAATGAAGTGGGGAACTTTATCAAAAATGAACTTGTAAATTAAACCTAAAAATTGTGCCGTTTTTTGTCGAGAATAAACGTAATACATTTTTAGGCTTTCGATCTATATACGGATTATGTTCCAAGCTATCCTAAGCCCGACATTCCAACCAAGCCGAGCTTATAATCAACTGATATACGGGCCTAATATTGAGTATATGTCTTACGATTCTACTACAACAGCCGAAACTTGCCTGTTCGTTAATTAAAAGTGTTCGAAATCATCGTTTCACTATTATTAAGACTTTTCCAGACTCAAAATCAAGTCTGAAAAAAAAATCACATCTTAAACAGTGTAGGAAGATAAATACCTGCTGCCACTATTTAATTCAAACTAATATATTATAATTATTATTCAGTTCGATTAATGAATGAGTTTTTCACCTGTCGATATGAATGTGCAAAAAATGGCCGCTTCTGACCGCACCTACACAAAGTCAGTACGTAATGGTTGATACAAATTTACATGTTTGTTTTTTATTTATCACCTCTCCGCGATGATAAATGCGTGGATAATAATATATTAATTCAACTCAGGACAAAGAATACCTTCAATCAAAAACTCAGCAAAACTTCACGGTGCGTAAGACTGCTTCCTTTTCAAATAAATTCGTTGTCAATGACAATGCATTCTATCAACTTTTGGCAGTACTTATGCACACACACGCGCGCATTTTTCTAAAATATTAAAAAAATTACTGCAATTAATATATGAAATAAATGTCGGTACTCTTTAATTGGGATACGGCTCAGGGGTTAGTGTTGTTGACCTCAGTCGCTCGGGAGGAAGGTTAAATCTTTAGTCAAAACCAAAAAAAAAATATTTTTAAAGTTTTAAAAAATATTTAAAAATGTCGTATGAAAGTAAAAAAAGGTTTAATTTTTTTTTGATAACTTATATGGAACCAACGGTGACTTTTTGAAACATGTGTAGTATTTTAATAAGCATTAATGTTTTTGTTATAATATACCAAATATTATTTGCAGTAACTCATCGGCACACTGTGGTACCCACCACTTCATTTACCGTGTTTCGAATTGTCTTCGACCAGGTTTTTTTGTATTTTTTTCTTTCTTTAATCATACAGTTTTTACAGGTGATTCGACTACCACGCTAGGCACATGTCCGTATTATGGTAGTAGAAGGTAGATATATATCTAATATAGGCAGACATTTTCCTGTGATAGATACTTAAATGGAATTTATTGTACATTATGTACCTGCCCGGGCTTTATATAGAATTTTTCGAAATTAGATGAAGACAGTAATTTTTCTCTTATTTTGGACGTTAATCGTGCAAAATTTCATCAAGAAGTGTCAAAATTTTGCTTTGAAGGGTGGGAAAAATGGAAAGTTGTGAGTTTTCAAAATCTTATATAAACATTGATCTTTATCTTACTTTTAAGGTCTAGTGTGCAAAACCTCGGAAATAAATAAACCTATAAATTGGTATAAAAATCAAAACCACGCCTCGTACTCACCGCAGATATATATTTTTTTCTTTTCTTTTAAATAGGATTATACAGGGTGTTAAGGGACGCACTTGACTTATTGAAACCAGTGATTCCTGATATTATGTGAAGTAAAAAAAGAAAATTTCGGTCTCCGGTGAATTTTTGATTCCTTTTTTGTATATTTTTTCTTAAAAAGCAAAGTCTTCCGCATGTCGTCACTGGTCACTCAACTGCCTAACCCCTCACCAAGCCCTGTCTAATATCTACTGATTTTCTATGTTTTTAGTTGAAAAAAAAACAACAAAAATGTCGGCGGAGACAAAATTTCATTTACATTTATTACTCCAAATAATATCAGGAATCACTACTTGAAGTGAGTCAAGTAGTGATTTACGCGTTTTATTAGTAACATGATTTTAGCTGATTATTGATTGTTCTTAACTAAGTGTTATTCTTGTTCATACTGTTAATCCATTATTTGAACAACATGATACTGCTGTCGTTATTAATGTTTACTTAGTAAAGTAGAAATAAACATAAGTAGTTAATGGGTAAGAACTTTGTACAAATATTAGCTTCCAACCTACAATCTGGTAAAAATGTTGATTTTTACATATTTTTCAACGTTCCTTACGATAACTTGGAGGAAATGTTTGTAAGATCCACAAAACCTATCGTTTAACATAATGTCAACAAAAAATGTAAAATACACGATACGTTAGGTGTCCATTACATAAAGTGTGTTTATTGACGGAATTCATTCACATGAACTAAAATTACGCACTATATACTACAATTAAATTGTCACACTATGCAAGTGTTGAGATTGGCCTCTAATGAACTGCAAGATTGTGCAGTAAACTAAAATTTATTACAAGTTCCATCACCCTCTGTTAAACTTGATCGTTCTTCAGCGATCTTGAAAAATTCCTGTGTCCAGGCGATAGGCAGCTACCAGTCGTCAATCCAATGTGGACATTGGCTCCCTGTGTTCGGTAGTTCTTCCTATAGCGCCTAGTAAGTTTTTTTTAATGAATATTGTTCTAAAATCTTTTGTTTTAATTTTTCAGAAACGTTACACAGTCACACAGAGAAGCAGCGATACGATGGCTGGTTCAACAACAGGGCGCATCCGGACTGGGGAGCCGTTGGTGAGTTTGCCTTTATTATCCTTGTTAGTACACATTTCCTCGTAAATATTACAGGTATCAAAGATGTTCTGATGTTTTATTAGTTTCTGAGGCAAAGTTTGTACGCCTTTTAAGCATAAAGCGTAATATATGAGAATAATATCACAGCTTTGACAGACCTCCTCTTCCTGTACCGAGGCGGTCGGTTGCTTTTTATTTTTGTATTTGGTATCTAGTTGTCTTTAAATTGTCTTCATAATGTTTGCAAATTGATTATTACCCTGATTCGACGAAACATTAAAATAACGCAACTAATGTAAATTGCAAAAATCAAATCAATAAAATAGGTGGTATTAATAATACGCGAAAAAGAGTTGAGGATTGTCCATTAAAAAATTACCTGTTTAGTTAAAAGCCATCTTGAGGGCAACAAATTTCAACATTATTTAAACTAAGAAGTAGCTGAGATCTCATAACTGACTTCGGGTCTGATCCCTCAAACTTTCACAGGATTTTTTCGAATGAATGTCAGTGAATTTGAGAACTTGAACTTCTTCATAAATTGAGGTTCGTAAGGCTGGTAATATATGCATAGCTTTAAGCAGCTGATTTCGATAGCTTCAAGAAGTTACTACTAAATACATAGCAATCAGATTTCGTTGAAAGACCTTTGATCTATGAGAACTGTGAATATACAGTCACTTCTCGTAAAACTGTCGATGTTGACTGCTTTTAGCAGTTTGTGTATTCCCAGCATACCTGAGATGACGGTTACTGATCGTTTTTAGTACCTTTTCAGTTTCGTTACACAATATTTTTTTTAATAATTCGTTGTTACACTGTATTTATAAATGATTCAAACCGAATAATCAAAGTAGCTAATAGTTTCAGACTCTCAAGCAGGTTCAGTGGAATTGTGAACGTGGCAAGTTAGTTCCACAAATGAACGTGAACGTAATTACACAAATTTACATACGCACAAGAACCTTGTTATTGAATAGTTTGGTGTGATCAGATATGCGTGCCTACGTAGTATTGTATTTATATTATACAAGTAACATTTGACAAATATGTTATTTGAAGTAACCACACTGGAGTATAGAGAGTAATATTCTACCATCATTCAATCTACTACCAATTTGATGTTAATAATTTGAATACACAATTTACCAATAGAAATTAAAATTTGACGTGCCATCGCCTTCATCTTCATACTACGGATTTATAATTATTTTATTGAAAGAGAAGATGGTTTACGTATTGATACACTTCGGCCACATGCCCATTGTGCTATTTTACCTCATTCCTTTAACAGAAACCTGGTCCCCTTTATAAAGTTCACCAGAGTTGTCATTAGATGTGAGGGCTATATCTTTCTACGTATCTGAATCTTGTTTGCAACAGAGCGGGACATTTGCACCATAGAGAATTCGAATCTCTTCAGCCTCTTTGCATCATCTGTCTTCTGAGATGGCAGTGTCCCGTTAGTAGTCCTACCAGTACCCTCGGTGAGTTTCTGTCCATATTGTTTAAGAGTACTTTGGATTGTTATTTGTTGCTCATTATGGGTGCCTTCTCCTATTCCTTCCAATGCTAGGATTTGACCATCCTTTCAATATGTAATTTGGTTGCGAAAAGCTGCTCCCCTTACTGCATACTTACAAATATATGTTAAAGTTAAAGTTGACCCGCGAATAAAAGAAAAATCGATCATAGCTTACAATTTACCAACTTTTAGATCAAATACATTTATGTTATTATTACTGTAAATCTTTATCGTTCCCTCACAGCTCACGCAGAGTCACATTCCCCTATATGGGTATGCGAAGTTGTTATGAATTAACTGAACATTGGCAATTAGTTGTACAAATTTTTATTCTCGGGCGTGGTTGTAACTTTTTATAATTATGTGGCTGCTCGTAGTATTGGTTTCTTACGTAAAATGTAATTAATTTCAATAGGCAAGGTCACACACATGAGCGATCTTTAATGTACTGGGCACTGGTCTGGCAACCCAAAATGCGGAATGAGGAAATGTTAAATCCTTGAACAGAAGTACTTACGTATCTGAGAATAGAGTGTAATACTTAAGTTATTGAAGTTTCTTCTCCGCAAAAAGGTTTTTTAGGCTCACATTGGTACGTTTTTTTCTTAATTCTTTAGACAATTCAGTAGAGAAGACATCCAGATGGATGCCCCCATATAAAAAAGAAAAATCAAGAAATATTTAAAAAAAAAAAGATTTTAAAAAAACTAACGCATCGGCCCAGGTAGACTTTATTTTTTTTCTTTTTCATCTTTATTAATTCTATTAAAACTGGTGTGCTATGCCTGCCTCACTAGGAACTCTTGTGTTGAGAGCAGGCGCAGTTTAAAACAGAAAAATAAAAAATAACACAATAATAAATAATAACACAATATTTAAAAAAAAAATGGCATCGTGCTATTGGAAACGCATTCGTAAGTGGAGGCACAATTTATAACATAAATACAAATAACAATAAATGTTACGTTTATAATAAAAGATAATCAGCATCTGACCATTGGAAATCCATACTTATAAATTGATTTTGTTATCTCTGATGTTAGATCTGTCTTGGCTGATGATCCAACACTTGGTGTCTGATTTACAAAATCAGTTGTGTTCTGTCTAATGTCAAGCGGAAGTACATTGTATAGCTTATTGCAAGGTATCTAAAATTTCTTTGGCTAAGAGTTGTTTTAGCGAAAGGAATAAGTAAGATACTTTGGTTCTAGTAACTCGAGCAAATTGAACTTCGGATTGCAGATTGGATCCAAGTGCAGTGATTGCGTTGGCTAGTTTCCATCAATCATTATACACATTTTATCATGCACGTTTTGGAATTGTGGTATTGTCAATAGCCTGCACGTGTCTCTATGTGGAAATGGTGTGACTCAAGCCAACACTTATGTAACTAATTTCCAGAGACACTTAATTAGTTTCCAGAGTTTCTACAGTTTCCCAGAAGGCCAGCTGTCCGGATGGATAGTTTGAGCAAAGCTATTTTCTTTAAGAGCTCGTAGAATTTGTCGTTATATAGTACCGCGTTACTTCGCCTTATTATTACTCTAACTAACCAAGAAGCAATTGCACTAGGTTTTTTAATCTCGCATCCCGCAATCCCGGAGGATTTCATCAACATTTGATTGCTGGATTGAAAAATACTAAAATCTGTTGTGTAAAATTAAAATTATATGGGACGTGTGGGATTGCACTATCCTCCCCACATCCTGGAATAAATAAATTGTTATTATTATAGCAAAAAAATTATGATAATTATTACATCACAAAATATCTCGGAGTAATAATTGATAAAATCTTAAATGGGACCTACACATCAAAGGTATTACTGAAAAACTCACAAGCCTTATATATTTCTTTAAAAATCTAAAAAATGTCGTAAATAAAAAGGATTTGAAAAAGGTTTACTACGCGTTATGTCATTCTAGAATTGAATATGGAATTATAGGACGGGGATCTACTACATATAAATACACACACAAACTGAATACAATTCAAAAAGGAATCATAAATACCATACTGAAAGTACCTATTAGAACGCCTTCGATTGAAATTTTCAATAGCTTTGACGTACAAAATGTACAACGAATATATGCCAAAAATATATGAATGAAGCTATTCAAAAATACTGAATCCCTTACTAGACCGCGTATACATCACACCAGATCGAATAAAAATGATATAAAAAACATTTAAGTCATAAATCCACAATCGGAGAAAGAAACTACACTTACTTTGAAACTTAACTCCATAATATTCTTTCCCAAGACATAAAACTAATAAAAATTTTTAATGAGTACAAGAATAAAAACATGGCTGAAAGAGATCAACGATAACACCCTAATGAAGAAACTAAAAACGACATAGAAGACAAATGAACTATAATTAAATAATTTTATTCCGCCTCGGCACAGGAACCCCTAGCGAGGAGGACTAAAAAATACAATATCATTACCTAACATAACTATTATATTTTGTATACTTGCAGAATTATTTTATATAGTCGCTTAAGTTTAAAAGAAAGAGTTCTTTCACTCCGAATTTAATATTAGCTTTTTTGAAGCGGGTCGAATGATGCGCAATAATATATTACCGAAGTCTGACTAAGTTAGTAGTTACTTTTACTAACAGCAAAACAATAACATAACAGAAAATCAACAAAGCAATAACAGAATCACGCATTGCATTCATGCCTTTAATCCCCCTTGTTATTTATTATCATTGATAATAATCGGCCATGAAATATACTTCTCAATAACATACGGTACCTAGGCCTTAAAATTAAGGTTTAATTAAGCGATTTCAAGAATTAATTAATTTTGTGGTATTCTTAAGTACCTACTGATTCATCGTGTGAAATACACGTGAATCAAATAATTATTAATGAAACCGTTCCAGTAGGTGATAACATCAAAGGTCTCAGGGAAATAGTAGGCAATAGGCAACATAAACCTTGTTTTTTGTGTGTTTCAGATTTCGGTAATCTTCTTACACGTGCAAATCATTAATTCCTAGAATTGTCTTAATGGCAGGTAATCTGAAATGATCGAATCAAACGTTGGTGCTGGTGTAGTTGAATATCATGCCAGCCATTATTTCTGGTTCCACGACAACTCAGAATCAACTCAATTCAACACCTCTTTGAAAAGTCATTAAAATCAAGAAAAAAACAGAAAAATTGCTTATAACTGCCCTGGTGTAAGACCACCATTCAGAATCGAAACGTTGCTTGAAATGGCGTTAGCCGTGTTTGGTGACTAGATCTGAATAGCCAGATACTTTCCCACCTTCTCCTTCCCCATCTCTTTCCCCTTCCCACTACCTTCAGCCTCACAACATACCCCATTTGGGGATGCCACAGTCCCACTGATTCCAGACGGGAGCAGCTGTGAGGTATTACTATAGAAAAAATAAAAAAAACCTATCCTAATGTATTTTCGTTATTTGTTTTGGGGGTGTTACTTCCTTCTTTAGCCAACGTTTCGGACGTTTAGAACTCGATGAAACGGAAACGAGCGACACTAAAAAAAGACAAACACATGTATTATATCTATAGGATTTAGCCTAAAACAATTATTTAATTCACGGCTACTCGGTTCCAATATAATACGATAAATCCACAGTCCCATGTAAATCTCCTTCGGTATAGTGGTATAAAGCGCTTGATGTCTACCGTCATCCTATTTGAAATTCGTAATCATGGTTAAAAACAGTTTTGCATGGAAATATAGGCTTAAATTAGGCTTATAATTGGATTATGAAACAAGGCACTTCTTGTGTTATTCTTTAGACCCCTCCCACACACAGGTATAAAATATAAAAAATCATCGCACGCGAAATAATGCTCTCCATACAATCCCTTAAGACCTGTCACACCTAAGCGGTTTATGCGCAGATCAACCATAGACAATACAGATCCTACGCCGTAACCGCTCTTGACGCGATATGTGAAAAGTTATGCAATCAACTCTCCTCCGAAAACATGAGAGGGGTCATTATAATTAAGGAGCTGCCTAAAGGGGTCTCCACACGGTACTGCCGCAGTACGTACTGCCGCAGAACTGACTAAAAATCGTATGGTCTGTAGTCAAAAGCGCCAGTCGTATTGTTATTATAAAACAATACGGCTGGCGCTTTTGACTACAGTTCTGCGGCAGTACGTACTGCGGCAGTACCGTGTGGAGACCCCTTAAGAGGGCGGATGACGGCTGTCAAGTTGATAGATTCACTACAAAGAAATAATGGCATTTCGTGGCACTCCCTAATTCATCTGACCCCCTCTCCTACCGTAGGAAGTAATATTTGATAGCGTCGTGTGACGGTACAATACGTCAGCGCTCGCGGTTCAACAAATATCTGCTCGCGCTTTTATGGCTGTGTGTGTCAGGTGCATTATTCTATGTATTATATGGATTAAATTATGTACGGCCTCAACTGATATATGATTAATGATTGATTATTCATCGTTTAACCAGTTAAAATCTGTTCCGAAATTCGAGTTACGAAAAAGTGTAGTTGTTTTATCTGACGAGTGACTTTTACTGAGAAGTGAGCTGTTTCGTAAGACCGTATAACTCATCAGGCGTAGATATTATTATTTTTTATGGAAACACCCACAAGAGCGCCCCGTACAGAGTAAAGACAGGGGAACTATATACATGTACAGACATTCGATTGAGGCGGGTGAAGGTAGGGGTTGTAGAAAGGGATTGTAGAAGGAGGAAAACAGATGCTGGTAGCTCGTTCCACACACGAACCGACTTACATAAAAAGTGTTAAAAAAACAACCCGTTCTCATGTGCACTGGTGTTCCGGCCGTGTCCGTTTTTTTTCAAGTTGTACGTGCTTCAAGGGATTAATGCTGCTAGCTCCTTAGAGCAAACTCCTTTAAAATACTCGTAGAACAAACCTAGAATGCCCACATTGCGTCTGTGCATTAGAGATTCGGTATTCGGTTTGTTAACAACAGATTGTCAATCAGTCGGGCCGCCCTCCTTTGCACAGAATCGAGTAGGAATATCAAAGCACTTTCGGGTTCCAGCCCAGAGGTGGCTCCCAAATTAAATTGTTAGGCATAATTGAGATTTGTACAGTTGCGATACCTCCTTCGTTCTCTCCAGAGATATTCGTTATTTGTGTACTGTGTACTGTGTACTGGGACCAGTATTCTACAGTAGGTACCTACTCAAGATTCTTATTGAAAGACGTTCTTTAAATCACATTAACTGTTTATTGACGTATCGTAATTTATAAGTATACTTCGGAGGACAAACATCCCTCCTGGCTGGAAGCTAGGTTTTTTCTGCGGAGCTCTTGAATTATAATGACTCCGCACATCTACCTTCGGTTACCTTCGACAAATAGCCGGTTCCTCGGATCCAGTGACAGCTAGTCACCGGGACAAAGTAACCGCGACAGGCAATGACGTCATATATAATATAACAAGTTGTAGAAATCACAATGTGGTATTATTATTCACAACTGCTAGTTACACCAATAGTCATACCATCCATTTCTCCAAACTGGTTCCAAAAATAGGCGGTTCCTCAGATTCAGTGATAGCTAGTTGCCTGGACAAAGTAACTGCGACAGGCAATGACGTCATATATAAAATATAGACGTGTTGTATTACTAGTCACAACTGCCAGTTACAACAATAATCATATTATCATCAATTTCTCCATGCCCGACGAGATTCACGAAATCGCAGATCCAATAGTACTTATACCTGCCAGTCGAAGATCCCCAGGCTAGTTGTTAACATGAGTGGCGCGATCTTACGGCATTATTGGCTACTTGCTTGAATTCGGTTCTATTAAAAAACTAGCTTTTTAACAAACTTCAAGTACGAAGATGGTTTTGCATCAGGTGCGGCGTCAGAGTTGTATTCGAAGTAGGGTTCTTAAATTTGAATTGTACAGTCACTAGGCTATTAATAACGTCCGATATGATACATTACACTTTTGAAGAATATGCCAGCCCTATGAAAGACGCTTTACACATACCGTCTTTCGCGACCTCCGATTAAGATATGGATTGTGAAATAGTACCTAGGAATTTACTATGAGTATGATCCATATTGCGTCATGTTCTACATACATCGGAATGTTAATGTCGTGACACGTAAGTATATTTATTGGTGGAACGCCTAATAAAGCACCATCGGATTGATTTGTAACTGTTTCGGAGGCGTGTTCACCGTTCAAGTTCTCTTGCATTCGCTACGGATTGCAGATTAACACAAAACACCTGAGCCAGTCCTCTAGGCTCTAGATACGTCAGCTTGTGTTGTCACCTCACACTCAATATGGTAAAAACTAAGTTGGAGACCTGCCAATTATATATGTTTTCAATTTTCAACCTAGTTGTACCTTCTATTGGGCCAGCTAGTAGCCAATTCCAAAGAAAAAATATTATTTTTGGTTTGAATTAGGATTGAACCTTCCACCCTACGGAGTGACTAAATTAAGTGAACACCGCTAATACAATACCTCGGCAAAATCCTAAATGGAAAGTACCGAGATTTATTGTTAATATCATTCAATATCAGAGAAATGCGTATGTTGTGTGTGCGTTTGGGTGTGTCCTTGGGTGCCACCAAAAATTAATAGAATATATTAACATAAAGTTTCAGTTCGATGTGATGTCGGGAATTAGGTTAATTTCCGCTTCAAAGATTTGCATTTATTAATTCACGAAAACAAAATCGAAATTCAAATATGCATTTTGAAAAATATTAAGTTTTTCTCATAAAAAAACCTGGGCAACCTCAATAATCATCACGCAATTTCTCCGAAGAGGCAGCCAGATCCAGTTCCACATCACCAGATCATGTTGTCCTGGCACACACTTGACATGATCGAGCCAAGTCAAACCTTTTTTTCTATTTTATGAAACCTAATATAATTTATTTTGCAAAAAAGCCATCTTTTCATAAAAATTTCACATATTTTATAAAAATTTTAATGTTCATCATTTATATCTTTATCAAATATATTTACAAAATCGTTTATAAACATTAAAATCAAAATTGGGCCTAAATGAGATCCTTGTGGTAAACCACTGGTAGCCTCAAATTGATTGGAAAGGAACAAATTAATTTTTACAAGTAGAACTCTATCAGATATCTCGCAAACCAGTTTAAAAGTTTTCCGTCAATACCGAGCTTACGTAGTTTAACCAGGATTTTTTGGTATACTTTGTCAAAAGCTTTGATAAAGTCCATGTATATGGAATCAACTTGAGTTATTTTAGTACATATAGTTTACTAATAACGAAAGATTTGGCAGTTTTCTGTTGTTTTCAAAATTTAATAATTTAAAAATAATATAAGCCACACTTGAGGCATGCTCCAAAGCGGAAGATACCATTCAGAATTGAAACCTTGCGTGAAATGACTGTAGAAGTATTTGGTTACCAGATCTGACTAGTCAGGTACTTCCCCATCTTCCTCCTCACCTTCTTTTTCACTACTCTAAGCTTCACAAAATACCCCAGTGAATGTACTTCAATAAAAATTTTAATCGAGGATAAGAAAACATTTGTAATACAATTAGAGCAAGTTGCCGGCTTTTAAACATACTCATTATTCACCTTCTCATGTTGTCATATAGTCCATGCTCGTACATATCGAGCTGCGAGTCGTTCTCAACTCCGTGCATTTTGGTCACTACTTTAATTATAGTTTTTAATTCTCCCATACTTGGAGAGAAATCAACTAATCCGTGTTGTTATACCAGCTTTAGATTCACGATCATTTAGAGATTAACATATTTGAAGCGTTACGCCTCGTTCGGGTGTGTGGCCTAATTTAGATTTTGAAAATGATTTATTTTGAAAACGTCGATATTTATCGGTTTCATCGATCGCTGCACTAAACAATCCAATAAATAGGCGTTCCTGACTTTGGAAAGAATTATTTATGCGTATTTTGATGTCTAAACCTTTTTCGTGTTTCATATGAAATTAGGACACTATTAATAGCGTATTTAGAAGTTAAAACTATTTTAGCACCGTTGTAATTTGAAACTCAACGAAACGAAAAAGCGGCACTGAAAAGAGAAAAACACGTACACCTATAGGATTTAGCCTGCGAGGGAACTAATCGGTTTCCTCTTTGTGCGGTACTTCGTAGCTTCTCCACTCTTGTCCACTTTAGTTTTCTGAAGGTTTTACTTCTCCCGCGTGTGAACTGCACACATATTTTTTTACATTTGGTATGGCGTATGGGTTGGTTATTCGATTGCGTGGCGGGCCCGATCGAGAGAGACCTAACGTAGAAATCTCCAGCTGGACTCTCTTGACACATCGCATTACACCGCAGTGGGAGGGATAGATTCACACATCCGTATTTTCTGGACACATTGAACCCCAAATTCCTTCCCACCCTTTATATCCATTTCCTTCCCAGAACTTCCTCTCTTTAACTTTCCTTAAAAAAAACCCTTACACAGCATCCTCAAAAATAACAAAAAAGTTGCACAGGTAGATAAATTTTACAACAAAGTGAGGTAGCTAGTTTAAACACTTGCACCTTTACATGTCACTGGAAAAAAAAGTTTTGTGAATAGAAGCTACGTACTTAAAATTCATCTCTGGTATAATATGAACTATTTAACATCCTACATTTTTGGAGTATTATACAGCGTTTAATTCCGTCTGGTCACTGTCCGTGCTCGACGCTCGTTGATTCTGAAGGTTGTATGTGACCACTTCGCTTTGAAGTCAATGAAAAGAATTTCCAATTCAATACAACCGTTGACATTGCACGATCGCGGTACGACTTACACTTCCTGTTGCCATTTTGGAAAATTAATGATGCAACCAGCAAAATGTCGGCAAAAGATCTCACTCTCACATCTCCTATCCTTGTATTAGTGATGAATTATGCAAATAATTATACTGATTTGCATTTGGGTTTTGTTTGAAATTCTTAAAGAGAAATTATCGTTCATTAGTATAGCTTCAATGATAAAAATAGCAATTGTTGGTGTTTCTGCTTCTAGACGTATTTAGAAGACCGTTATAATCCCATCAACCTGTTTCACTCTTGCGAAAAAAATATATCAATGAGACGTGTTAAAAAACAGCCAGTCCCGACGACAATCCTAGAACTCTCGGCAATCTGTCATCTTATTCTGTTCCCCTTTCCTATAAAATGTTGGCTATCAGCTATCATCAACCCTAATCTATAGACTGTAGCCAGGGAACATAGTATCAGTCATACACAAGCAAATTTACAAGGTGCTGAATTTTTTAACTACGTATTCCATTAACCTTCCCCTAGCTGTTCTTTTGGGTTAGCTTTTGGTCTCTCTTTATAAAATCATCAAAATATTGGTTTCTACGAACTCTGCTTGACATAAAACAAAAATTGAGTAATTGTTTTGTCTTTTATCATTTCTGTTGGCTTATATTCTTGCCGTTAATCATTGCATAACTCTGCTTTTCAAAATATTTTTTAACTGCTTGAAGCTTTTGGTAAGAGAGAATTTATGATGGTTTTGCTCATTCGCAAGTGGCGCCTGATACGCCCACATCAGATTCGAATGTTCTGATCTTAACACAAAACTTAAATTTGCATTTACAAAAAGTAATTTAATTAAAAATCCATTTAAACCGACATGTTTTCAAGTCAGTTGTCGCTTGAAGTCGTGGCGCTGAACGATTTTGTAACCTGTTGATCAAAAAAGAGATAAAATATAGAAAGAATACGACAGACCTCTCCAATGCCATTGTGAGGGCGCTCTTGGGTTGTTTTCAAAATCACGGATGGAGTTGTTGAATACACGGAAAGTTTAATAATTTCATTAACTTGTAGCAATTAAAAAGAAATTATAAATTAATAGTAGTGTGTAAAATAAAGAGCATGAAAATAAATGTCAATCAAATGAAACATGAAATATTTATTTAATCTACGCATTGTACAAGAATAAATTAAGGAAATCGATTGACAAATACTGTTTACTAATTTATAATTAATATCTCACGGGTGTATGGAAGCTCCAAGAAAACTTTCATTCGTCAAAACATCTTAATTCTGGAGTGGATAAGTTAATACAAAATAATAAAGGGCGCCAGAACGTTTAAACATTACGTACAAGTAAGTGGTTTGAAGTAAATTGCTTGGTAAACCAAAGTTAAATCTAATAATTAAAGTTGAGATTTTAAGGTTGCCTAAACGAGGCTTTTTTTGTAACAAATAGAGATAATGATATCCTCACTGGGATCTCCCGTCCTGATGATTTCATTCACATATTAAAATTTAACAGTATGAATCAGGGTATACTTGGTCGAAGGTATGAATAATTTAAAGTAAATATAAATATATTATATTCTGAAATAATTATAAAATATACTACCAAAGGGTTTTACTGCAGATGAGTTGTTTTGGTTTTAGTCTGTATTTTGTGTCAGTTTATTTTCTATTTCTGATCTCGCTTTAGGTATTTTGAATCCAGCTTTTCATATGAGATTTAAATGTTAAAATGTGGTTGTGATTTTTGAGAATAAAATTTTTGGGAATGAGATTTTATTGTAAAGTTTAGTACCATAGCATACATAAGCTTTTGTCAAAATGTTGTATTTTTTGCGGTTACTTATTGGGTATGTTTTTAAACTCGGGATCTAGCATTCCAAATGGTAACACAGGTTAGTTATTTATTTCTTGTGCTTTATATTTATGAGATCGCTTTTGTGTTAGCCACCACAATATATTGTCATTTGAACCGCCTCATCCAGTAATACCGTATTCCATGTTTTATCTAATGCCTTAATTATGTTTTTTTACATAGCCTGGTAGATAAGTAATTCAAGCTAATCTCCATCAATGCTTAACATAATATAAGGTCTCTCTTCCTTAAATCGTGATTAGAGTGAAATTAGTACCAGAAAAATATCAGTCATCTTTATCTTGATGACAGAAAGTATACCGTACATAAATTTCGCGTTCATGAAATGAAACACTAGGAGTAGGTAGCTAATTTAAATTCTAGTCTTGTTCTTGTTTAGGCTCCCGTCGTTGAAACATGGACATGCTAGAAAGTGTATAGCTGTGGTACACACCTATCTGCTTGATTAAAACTTTGGTTTTTCCAAAGCGTTGCAATTCCATGTAAATTGTCTTATGCGCTAAGTGTATTTTTAATCCCCGACGCAAGGAGCGATGTTATAAGTTTGACTTTTTGTGTGTCTGTCTGTATGTCTGTCTGTCTGTGGCATCGTAGCTCCTTAACGAATGGACTGATTATGATGCGTTTTTTTTGTTTGTTTGAAAGCTGATGTGATCGAGATGGTTCTTAGTTACAATTCATGAAAATCTGTTCAGGCGTTTCATGGTCATCAGCTCTTTTTTCTATCGGGGGTTGCTTAATTTTTTTTTTATTTGAATTTATTTAATTGTGAATTTAAATTGATTATATTTTATTTTAGTTGAATTGATTTTATTTTGAATTGGAGTTTTAATATTAACATTATTGGCTTTAATTTGAATTCAGATGTAAATTATTAATTTATTTTAAGTTCTTATATTTATAATGTGTGTTGAATTAGGGATTTGATTTCATTATTTTGCATGTAATTTAATTTTTGTATTTATTTTATTTTAATATATATATTTTTTAATTTTATGTTTATATTGGTGGCACTACTGAAAACCAGCTGCATTTCAAGAGAAACCCTAAATTGTAGCTGAGCAGTGACCTTTTCTTCAATAGTATCGATAATAAAAGAACAAAATTTGCATTATTATAAAAAAAAATCAATTGATGAAAAACGTTATTTATTATTTAAAAGCTTACAATTTCAGTGAGAATTAGACCACTCTAATTGTAATAAACAAATAAAATAAATAACTGTAATGTGACGATATATTAGTCGGTAGGTTAAGTGAGCGAAATGTGTACATTTCTTTAAACTAAATATAAAATGAATCAAAAAATAAATTTTAGAAAGTAGGCCTTACGAGTATAACATAAGTAATTTTTTTAAATATTAAGCCTTACGAGCATACTGAATTTCTAACGTCATAAATCCATTTGAAGGCAGGCACCAATAACGTACAAGAACCTATCATTACATGTCACGCAAGCCGTAAGTGTTTCAAGTAACGTAAAATTATATGTTTCGAAAAATAATAAATTGCTATAAACAAACAGTTTACGTTCGGCACTGTCAGTTCTCTGAGACCCCAGGGACCATAAAGTCGGCAGAATTTAAGAGGCTGTGAATTTCAAATTTGGTTTCACGATCTTTTTTGGTAAGAGGTACCTACATACGTTTAGGGATCAATTGGTGATAATTTTCCGATTGATAAACACATTTGCCTTAAAGGATTTCACTTCTATGATTAGTTTACCTTGGTATAGGCGCCTGAAAACTTCAGTCATTGTCGTCTCCGCGATTTGTTTTTAAGAAACCATATGGCAAACAGATGTTCTAGCACAGCATAGCACAACAAGAGGAATAGTGCTGATGAATGAATTTTCTTAAACAGTAGATATATTTAATCACTCTGTATACATATTATAGTCTAAAAACTTTGAGTGTAAGAATGCGAAGATTTTATTGTATAGTATATATCTTTATCTTTACTAAGTATAAAATGAAGTTGCTCACGCTGTATGTGCGCTTAGATCTTTTAAACTACGCAACGGATTTTCATGCGGTTTTCACCAATAGATAGAGTAATTCACGAGGAAAGTTTTTTGGTATACAATTTGTCAAGGTTTTGTGTAAATTGGTTGAAATACATAATACATCTGGCCAAGCGGCAGCGGGTAGCGGGCAGCGTGGTGAGGACTTGGTTTAACAGATGGCGTTGGTTATACAGGTTTTCTTAGCCACAACAAAGTGTGGCCGAGTTTGCTAGTATAGTAAAATTAAATATTGGGGGGCGGATATGGGTACCGCCGCCCCGGGAACCATTTATTGGATAACCAACACCTCTGCCATAGGTCACTCCAATTGGCTCGCTACGTTTGGTGACTTACCTGGCACCTAGGTCTGTGCGGCCAATGCGTTTGCCTACTTACTGCGTAGCGGGCCGGATCGGGAGAGATTGGTTGAGGGAGACCTGATCCAGAACTATCCAGTCGGACTCTCTTTAAACATCGCCTTGCACGTTAGTGGGAGGGATGGATTCATATGTCCATCACTCCTAGACAACTTGACCCTCAAATTCCTACCCATCCCTCATATATTTTTCCTTCCCAGAATTTCATCTCCTTCCTTTCCCTAAAAATAACCATTATACAGCATCTCCAAAGATGACATCGGCCCTAAAGAATTTTTTTCATAGGGCCTGCAGTGTGGATCTAATGTAAAAAAATAAATACACACATTCATATTACTTCAGCTTTAAGAAAGTTATTGCAATCAAATGACTGAAATTACGCGAAAGCTAATGCAGTCACCACTCGCATAAAAACTGTCTAATCTCTTTTAAATGTCTACAACCTCCGTAGCAGAACGTAAGTTTCTAGTAGGTTTCATATAGGAACATAAATACATCAAAAATTAATTTTGCTTCTCGTTCTAAGGAGGAAGACACTATCTGTATCGTCAAAGTGATAGAAATCAATTCAAAGAGAACCGTTACCTGCGTTAATTACTTGAAATGGATTTAGCTGTTATTCTGGTTCAGAGCAACAGATGAAATGTTGTGACCAACCAATTCAGAGTGGAGTCGATAGACTACTCGACTCATTACCTTTCTTGTTATGACCGTTTATAATTATTGAAGTGAACACTTCTTTAGCTCCGTTGTGATTTTAAAGTCGATGAAATGGAAACGAATGATAATAATGATAATAGCAACAAACACTGTCATACATCTATAGGATTTATAATGAGAGAGCAATAAAATATTTATTTGATTCACGGGTACTAATATGGTTTCAATATGGCATCATCAATCGAAAGTCTCACGCAAGTCTCCTTTGGTATAGTGGTATAAACCGTATCGAACGACGGACCTCTGTAGACATTTCATCGGACCAAGGATCAAATCCTACGAAATCCAATAAAAAAAAGTTATAAAATCAATATATAATCTACAAACCACTCCAAAATGAACAGACAAAAAAGCGATTCCTAAGAAGAAAACACAAATATTATTAAGATAACTAACCAAACGTTGATACATATAGTAAAAGTATACTGGAATTCGTCGACAAAAATATGGAAAAAATCATGCTTTACCTTGATGAAAAAGTGCTTCGAAATCTCCCCACTCTTGTCTACTTTAGTTTTCTGAAGGTTTCACTTCTGCCGCGTGTGAATGGGGTATTTCCACAAACGAGGGATTCTGTTGAAATTGTACAGAATATTTAGAGATAATTTTTCTGATTTTATTAATAATACTAAAAATGTTTGTTTTTTATGTTTTCATTCCATATTATTGATTTTAAAAATGATCTAAAACTGACAAAATCAGAACGGCCCGTAGTTGGCAAATTGGATTGTGACGTCACAAGCTATGCCCAGCTGGGCCAGCATAAATAAACACTATCAGGGAGCGTACGCACTCATGACGTCACACGATAGCCACGCCCCAAAATATCGTTTTAGCGGTAATTCAAAAATGGGAAATTCTAACTCGCTGTCAACATTAAAAATACAAAAAAATTCTATAATCGTCATAATTTTTTACATAATTTTTTTAAGCAATAAAAAAACTTGGAAAAATTGCACACTGATTTTTTTCTCTTTTCCGATATCTTTTCCTTTCATGTATTGTGCTAGAAGTTGACACAGATTAGTAAATATATCAATACTTATATGGAAATCCAATTACTTTCATACTAATGGTTTAACAGTTGTCTTGTCAAAGCCGCCGCGGTGGCAGGTGAGAGCGATACGTTATACATTTTCATCCATTATAATTTATATATGGCAGAAGTGTAATATTCACAATAATTATTGTTCAACCTGTTGGTCGAAAGCTGTCAGATAAAAAGGCGAAACTATGAAACAAAGTGACAGTTAATCAAGATAGATGGAAGTTATAGAATGAAAGAAACAAAACTCTCATAATGATTTCAAGTGAGAGGAAAAAGAAAAGATTTGATTGAACAGCGTTTTGTTAGATATATAGTACATATATATATATTTTTTTTTAACACATTGAACACTTTGTTCATAATAATTGTAAATGTATGAGATTTAACAACTAGTTATTAGTTTATCCTCTCCTTATTAATATTAATGCCTTTCGGTTTTTACATAATATAACATAGTATCTGGTATAACTACAACATGAAAAAGACAGCTCTGGTGAGCTTGTAAAACAGAAAGAAATAAAAAAAAAACAGAAGTTGAGAAAGACATATGTAGATTACAAATAAAACAATAAATACTACAGTAGATTACAAATCAAATGTAAATGCTACAATATTGAAACAATGAAAAAATATATTTATATAATAATTATTTTTTCAATTGATAAACTAATGTTTAAGACAAGATTTTTTATGCATGCACAAAGGTAACAATTATTATAAGCAATAATTATTAGTCTGAAACACTCATCGACATTGGAAAAATCTCCCGAGAAAAGATATTGTCCTGAACATTAGTTTATCAATTAAAAATAATAATAAATAATATTTGACATTCACACAAAATTCACCAAAAAATGTAAACATAATTTTTCTCAACGCCACTTGGTGAGAAATTTAGCACTTATAATGCCTTTCGAGTATAAATAAAGATGGTTGTTTGCAGGTGGAAAAATGTAATAAGGAGTAATTGTTGAATGCAACACTAGTATGTATTGAATATTTTGGCGGTAGGAGATAGGCCTACGTAGCTCAGTGGTCAGAGCATTTGACCGGAAATCAGAAGGACGCGGGTTCAAGTCCTGTCGGCAGCATGAATCTTTTCTCGGGAGATTTTTTCAATGTAGACGAGTGTTTCAGGCTAATAATTATTACTTATAATAATTGTTAACCTTTGTGCTATGCATAAAAACCTTGTTTTAAGCATTAGTTTATCAATTAAAAATAATAATTAAGAAGTTAATAACGGTCTCAGGCCTCAAGGGCTTTTATCTTTTACCAATTTTTACATTAATTGTAGTCGTATAGCGTACGTACTTTCCTGTATCATCCGGTATAACAAATATAAATAAATACGCAAAGCAGATAAGTTAGAATGATAAAGAGGTCATTATTTTAATCAAGTTTTTATTCTCACCGTTCCTACTTAAGACGCATGCCTGATTTTCGTGAGATTTTCCACGTGTTCAACTGAAGAAAAAAAATATTCACGATTTATGTTCACGATTAAACAATTGCTAATTACTTATTCTTAATTTTTAATATACAGTAGATTGAACAAATTGAAAATAGCTAGATAGTCAAAATTGATAGCAAATATAATTGTACGGTTACCCGATAGTTGATTCCCTGATAGTTGGCCCCACGAAATTATAATAGTTATTTTTTGTGCAATATTTATCAATTTCACAACTAGCTTTGAAGACTGAATGCTGAATGAGATCCCTGAGGCGTATGTGAGTAAAACCTTGTACGACCGTGTGAGAAATATGGAGATCCGCAAATAGTGATGTTAGCTTAGTGAGTAAGATTAAGAAACGAGCGAATGAACGAAGAAAGGAATGTAAGGAGAATATATGACGCAAATATGAATGGTAGAAGAATATCATAGTTCACGTAAGATATAATAAAAGAGAGAGAATAAGTTAGTTGTGGCATTTGGTTGAGAAGTGAAACAAGGAGCTACAATTACATGTAATACTAGTGTAAAATAAAATTTATACTTATTGATTGAAAATATTCGATAGAATAGCCTTCTTGTACCTAGCTTACGTGCAGTTAAATAGATCCGCCACATCTGCGTATCTATTACTAACTTCATGTAACCTGGGTACAAGCGAGTTTTTCATGTACTCGGTCTTGGTGTTGTTACATTTAAATAGCATTTTGGAGCGAGTTGCTCTAGTGGGTACATGAAAGTCGACGAGCTTAGTTAAATCAGGACTGTCTATTCTACCATTTACAATTTTGAACATAAATATTAAGTCAGATATAATTCTTCGATCTGAGAGTTTTATTAAATTTAATTCTTTCATCAAGTAATTATAGTTTATGTTTTCAATGGGAATACCGAGTTTAAAATTTATGTGTCTTAGGTATTTGTATTGAATTTTTTCGATTGTATCTGAATGTATTATCTGAATGTATTTTAAAATGAGGGGACCAGATCGAGGAGTTATATTCGACTTGACTACGTACTAAGGATGTATACAAAAGTTTTAATGTAGAAATATTCCTAAAACCTCTAGAATTTAGAAGAATGATGCCAAGCATTTTCATTCCTTTGTTACTGATTGTGTTTATGTGGGATATAAAATTTAATTTAGAGTCAAAAATTATGACCAGGTCATTAATTTCTTCGACAGAAGTAAGGATAGAGTTATCAAGTACATGCGGATGAATTATTGGTTGACTTATTCTGTCAAATCTTATCGAATCACATTTATTTATGTTCAGAAAAAGTTTGTTAAAAGAACACCAATTTATTAACTTGTTTAAATTATTTTGTAGACAGATGCAATCTTCGGCAGTTTTAATTATTTTAAATATTTTCAAATCATCTGCAAAAAGCAACACATTTACATCTTTATCGAATATATCAACAATATCGTTTATAAACAGTAAAAATAAAATTGGGTATTAAATTATGCTTTGGTATTTGGCGGTATATCCTCTCTGCACACTTTTTCGGGGATACTTGGTTATTTTGTGTGAGTACTAACTAGGTTTACCGTAATTTCCCTAAGCCGACTGCATATTGTATATAAGCACGGGGATCCAACTGTCGGGGAAAAACTATCATGGAAACTAATTTATTTATTTATTTATTTATTTAGTTTTATTTCACTTTATGTTTCTAAAAACTCTATTTATTTAGTTTTATATCACTTTTCTCACAAACTTTACACCTATTATTACAATGTATATCATTAATTACACTTACACTTATTTAACCGTACACTATTATATACACTTTTTGTACAAAATGATTTAAACAATTTTTGTTTTTGCTTTATATACCCCTGTTTGTTTTTTTCTAGGTACTAAAAAAAAACTTTTTTTAAATATATTACCCACGCACAGGCTGCGCCTTAGTGGGTTCCCACATTATTGTTTATGATTTTCAAATATGTAAATATAAATTGTAAAACATGGGAAAAATAAAGGAATTAAAAAAAAAAAAAAAAAATTCTTTATAGATAATTGAAAGGGGTGTGTTACAATAATTTATAATCAATTCAACATGATGCCCAAACATGTAACATGTCCAAAATTTAGACGCCGATAACAAACCTTAATACATAATAACAAGCGAAGCATGCAGTGGCAGCGTGGGTATCAGCCGCCCGGGGCGTATGAATATTTTGCTGCCCCCTTATTTAGGTGCTTCAATTTAAAATACTAAAATATATACTAATTCTGATGAATAATGAAAATTTCTAAGATTTGTTAAATTGTCATTGACTTCTGTGAATAGTCATAAATAACTATCCCGGTTTTGTCACAGAATAATTAATGAAAAATTCCGTGCTGATATCAATCGGTCCGAATCTTAAGTGTGACAAAAATATGTTCAAATTTTTTCAAGATACTATTATTCTTTATTGTGAAATTTTGCCGCCCCTCAAAAGTGCCGCTCATTACGCTACGCCACTGGAAGCATGAACACATCTGAATGGCAATAAACAACCATGTTTTACCACAATTCCTGCTCGTACCTCTGGTATTCTCATGTAATATCTAATACATTGCAGGCACTGGTCGCATGAACAGCACGTATCGAACCACGGCACGCGTATCAGAACATTAAATGCTGGCTCACGTAATAACTGCTTTTTTGGACCGTCGTATAATTTTTAAATTGTATAAAGAAAAATGATAGTTATCGGTCTATTCAAACACTAAAAGTAAATACTATAATTGCCGTCCGATGGGACTTAGTACAAATCGCATAAACGAAATGCAAATTCTAAGATTTAATGCACTGATCTTGCGATCTGGGTCAACCACCTGTTATGTAAATGAAAAAAGGCTTACGTATCATAATTTTTTTCATAGATATTATCACTTCAAGAATTGAAAACGTGATATACTACATCCCATCTAATTTGTTCGCGTATTGTGTGGTACACGAGCGCATAATGATTTTTTTGTCGCTCTATAATAATTGTGGTGCAATGGTGTTTAAATAGTTGTTTACTTTTTACTTGTTATATTATGCATTCATATTAAACGTTTTCTTATTGTATCATTGTGAAGGTACTAAATATTGCTATGTCCTAATACATATTGATTCGAAGTGAGGCAAATAATTTTATAATATTATTTGTAAAGCGACGTGTGAAATACGCCCTGGGTTTCGTTGTTGTCTACTCGTTGATATCACATATTTTAAAAACACTCGCGATATTAATTTATTATTATTACGAACTATTGATATTGATGAGGCATTAACTAGAGGCCGAGAATTTAAATTTCGTCGAACGATGATCTTGCGATCGTACCCTTGCTACTGTACATGGCGGTTCCGATGAGAAAGATTTATTATTCTCCATACCAGCATTTTAACATGAAAACTCTATATCGATTTTATTTCATTCACAATTTGCTTTGATAAATATCCACATTAAAAAATGCTCAAACTCGTGAAGATAAAACTATTAAAGGTTTATAGTTTCAACTAATAAAATATTAATTTTTCAAACTATTAAACATTAATTTTTCAATAATGTATAAGCAAAAACAGAATGTTAAAAAAATCTTAAATATATTGATTTGTAAGACCGTATATAAATAGACAAACTAACTAACTAACAATCTATTTTTTAATGATTTTATTTTAATTAAAATTCTGAAACATAACTTTCCCAGATAATTTATTGATTTATTTTACTGCATAATTATATGATTTGAAATGTGTGTTGCATAATACAAAATTTAGTTTGAAAATTTAACAAATTTGCCAATGCCCCACGGTAAATCCTTATTGTACTAAAAATAAACATATTTTCTCAAAATTTAAAACACAGCTTTATCAGATGAAAGAATAGTTCTTCAAAATCAATTTATATTTTTTTGTGGAAAGAGTCAATACATCTAAAATTTGATTTAAAAATGATATATTTCCGTTTTTGTCGGGTTATTCCTTCTTAAGTTGTTAAGTTCCCGCCTTGTTACCATGGCCGGATGGAGGTACTTGTTACCTACATAATATTATGTATGTAGGTATTACCCTAAGTACGAGCACTTTCTTTAAAAATTGAGTAGGTGCTTAAGTGCATTACATAATATTTTTAATAACACGCTCATAAAAATATTTTTTTAATATCGAGCAGCGGATATTTTGTAATGCCCCTCTGAAAGTGAGCGTTAACTTGCCAAAATAACCATTAGTAAACATTTTACAATTTGGGAGGCGGGAATGAGTACCGCCACCCCGGGAATGATTTATTAGATAGCCAACACCTCTGCCATAGGACACCTCGAGTGGTTCGCTACGTTTGGTGACTTAGCAAGCGTTCCCGGCTTGATGGGATGAGATTTATCTGGATCCCAGCGTCCTTGAGATGATTTTTCACAAAAACAACGCTCTACTAATTATCGAATAATTATTATTATTATCTGGCGGTGGACGACCTAAACAGTGTCCAACTGGACACACTGAACCCTAGCTTCCTACCCACCCTTCTTACCTTTTTCCTTCCCAGAACTTCCTCTTCTTCCTTTCCTTAAAAATATCCTTCACACAGCATTCCCAAAGATGACATAGGCCCTGAGGGAAACTATTTTTTTCAGGGCCTCCTGTGTAGAGATAATGTAAAAAAAAACAGAGCGTGCAATTCACACGCGATGGAAGAGAAACTTTCAAAAAACTAAAATGGATAAGAGTGGGGAGGCTACGAAGCACCGCACAAAAAGAAGATCAGTTACACTATCCCATTCTCTCGCAAGATAAATCCTATAGATCTATTTTTTTGTGCCTTTTTAATGTCGCTATTTTTCGTTTCATCGAGTTTTAAATCACAACTTTTTTTTTACATTAGCTCCACACAGGAGGCCCTGAGGAAAATAATTTTCCTCAGGGACTATGTCATCTTTGGGGATGCTGTGTGGAGGTTTTTTCAAGGAAAGGAAGGAGAGGAGAGTTCTGGGAAGGAAGAGGGTTTAAGAGGGGTGGGTAGGAATCTGGGGTTCAGTGTGTCCTGGTTATCCGCCTCCAAGACCTAGACAAACCCCACCCCTTGAACCCTGGCACCCCTGCTAAATCACCAAATGTAGCGAACCACTTGGGGTGACGTATGGAAGAGGTTTTATCCAATAAAGGTTCCCGGGGCGGCGGTACCCATTCCGGCCTCCCAAATTGTAAAAACAATGTTGCAAAAGAAGTTTTCGCTTCAAAAAAATAGCATTGCTAAAGAGCAAGTAGTAAGAATTTAAGAATGGCATAAATAGGCAATATAGAGCAATCAACACATTAACAGAAATAGATGATAATCCTCCATCAATTTATATACCTATAAAATTTAATATATGTTTAAAAATAAATTATGTGTAGTCAGCTAAACAAAACATCTGTTTTCTTTGTTGCTGTGAATATTATTATTTCCATTTGCTAACACATTATAAAAAATCTGTATGTAGGTATTACTAATAAGAGTTTAAAGTTATAATACAACACCTACATAACAATAATTAAAGCATTATAATAACACTCAGTTGACCTTAATTTGCATCGTAATGTCGGTCGGTCATATTTTCGTTTACCTCCTGCAGTTCTGCAATTTTAAATGAAGATAATCTCTAATAATAATATGGATTATCACTCCCGCTGCTTGTTTAATGAGGCTTTCATATAATACAGACTGAATTAATAATATATTAAAAGCCTAAATGGTAATATTCTACCAGCCTGAATAGTGAATAGTAAAAAATCAGATAGGCTGAATGCGTTCGGGTGCGGATAGGAACTTCCGTTGTTCTAAAGTTATTTTATTACTATTACTACCATATTTGCACAAATTATAATAATAGTTAGTGCAGGAAATGATACGAGTAACTAACTGTGAAGTGATGTCATTGCAAGATGCTAACTAAGAGGTAGGTATAGGTTATATCGTTTGGCTGTTTTCAGTGTGAATTTTTCATATTTTTAACACTGAGTAAAAGGATGAGGACACCGAAATGATCCTTGCATTTTTACTTCCAGTTGGACATTAACTTCTCAGGCAACAACTCATATGGATATCATAAAAATCGTTGTATCCCTTACTATCATGGTTAGAAATTTGATCTAAACTGTTTTAAAAGGAAAAAGAAAACGCTTTATATTCTATTCTAAAACCTACAAAATAATTAAAATGTATACTTTTATGAAACCAAAGTTTCTGATAGGAAAACAATTATGAAATTTTGGGAATTTTTTGTCAATTATTTTTGCATGAAACGACGAAAAAGTTAGTAGACAACATCGTTTATAATACATTTGCGTAATAAAATATATGTGCCTTATTTTTCGATAGCATATAATATTTTAGTTGGAAAAAACGTTAAGTGAGCTATCAATAAAACTTTTTTATGTTTGCATTAAAAAATTTATATTTCAAAAATTATATGTTTACTACGAATTTTAAAATTTAAAAGCTTATTTTACGACCTTTAAAAAACGGTTTTTACTTTTTACTGCGTTAATAAATATTCCTCTTATTTGTATTTTATTGCAAAGCGAAAATATAAGCAGTGGCACAGACAGCCGAAAGTCCTGGATTCGAGTCCCAGAGGTGCCAATTTTTTCTGACTTTTCTATTTCCAGATTTTTTATTGAGTTTCGCTAATATTGTCTTCATTTAATTAAAGCTTTTAAATTATTCCATTTCCAAAACAACAGTAAATTGCCTTTTACTCTTGGATAAACTTCTTTTCCACTTATGCATAAAATTATAAAATTGCGACTTTCTCTAAATCTCTTGACTATTTACTGCTTTTGGTATCGTTGACACTTGACAAATCTTTGAACAAATTATCTCTCGTCATCCTTAGAGCTGCGTCATTGATTACACTTCTGATCTCTTAATTAGGTTTTACCAACGACTCTTGTGTAAAAAAATATATTGCGAATGCTGTGTGTTATTTTCTATATTTTAATTATTTATATTATATCTTGATAGCGCCGTATTTACATGCTATCCGACGCGATACAAAAAGAAAACTTTCGCAATTTTTTAATCAATCTCATTCCGTTGATAGCGAACTTAATTATTTAAACCTGCACCCGATAAGAATCACATTAGCCTCTTAATAAACATGCCGGTTATTAAAACGTAGCAGTTAATAAGGTTCAGTGGTACACAATTAATATTGTAGAGGCAGTTAAATAATTCGAGAAGAAATTCCTAGCCCAGTCTTTTTTTAATTAATTACCTTCTTACTTATAGTTAATAACGTTTTAATTAGTGCTGACCGTAACATGTTGTTTTGTACATTGTGTCTACTGATATTGGTTAAAAATGAATTCGTTGAAAAAATATGCATAGGTACTCGTAATACAATCTTATTATATGGATTCGCAGAGCAGCTACCCATTGAAAGAAGTAAAGAACAATTGAAATTTAAGCAAAAACTACTACAGTTATGTATGGTATTGGTTTTTCCAAAGTAATTAAATAGTTATTATTATTGTAGAAAGCAATCACTTTGTGGTTTGACATATTTAATAAAATAAAATACTTTATTGTTTAAAACCACGAGATTTATTAATTAATGAACGTAATAATTTGTACCCTGAAGATGATTGAGTAAAGCGAAACCGGTCGGCACATTAATTAATAAATCTCGTGGTTTTAAACAAAAAACTATTTTATTTTATTAATTAAATAGTATTCATTTGTCTGAAGAAAAATACGACGCACCTACGCAAATAGTCTTCATTTAACATTATATTTTAATTTTTGGAAGCGGGTATGGGTACCATTTATTGGATAACCAAAACCTCTGCAATAGGTCACCCCAAGTGGTTCGCTACCTTTGTGACTTATAAGGGGTGTCCGGGTTTATGGGGTGAGTTTTGTCAAGGTCTTGGTGGCCGATGTGTCTGCCCTCCTACTGCGTGACGGGCCGGATCGAGAGAGACTGGTTCAGGAGGTCTTTTTACCTCTCCAGCCAGAATCCCTCAACCCATTCATACACCCGTCTTTCCTGGATACACTGCACCCCCCAGATACCTACCCACCTCTGATACCTATTTCCTTCCCAGAAATTCTTCTTCTTCCTTTCCTTAAACGAACCCTCCACACAGCATCCCCTAAGATGACATAGGCTCTGGGGGAAATAATTTTCCTCAGGGCCTCCTGTGTGAAGCTAATGTTTAGATCACTACCCTAGCAAAGCAGAAGTCCTGGGTTCAATTCTCAGAAGCGACCGAATCTTTTTGTCTTTTCGTTTGCGAGTGTTTAACATTGTTTTTAAAGATTAGATAATGTATAATTTACAAAAAAAAAACAACTTAAACGATTTTGATAGAATTGGTAATATTTTCGAATTCAACTTTTAATTAAATATTGAATAATCGTTTCCAGGGTCCTTAAAGGCTTATATCGTCGCATTAATTCGTAGAATGCGTAACCACCAAATGTCAAATTTTACAGGAGGCACAAAAAACCTCATAGTGAAAAAAAGTGAAAGACGGGTCATTGTTTTTATTTATGTTCCAAACATATAATATATTTCGAAATTTATTTTCAATCATTTAACTTTTGTAAGTTAAGGCTTTCTATTTCAAATCGGAGTTAGGAAGTTTACATAAAAACCGAGAATGGACATACGCATTTTACAAAGATACCTTCGTACTTAAGTACGTAGGTATCTTTGTAACTAGTTAAAGACTTGGGAGATAGGAATTTTACATTAAAAAAATAAAACAACAATACAGAACTGCAATATTTATTTTACAAATTACTCAATAACATCGTAATTGACTTTTATATTTAGTCTCAGTATGTAAGAATAACAGGATAAATATAATAGTACTTAGTACACAAGGCATAATAGCACAATACTACCTAATACTACGAATAATTTTGAAGTTAAATAATAAGACCTGAAATGGTGAATAAAATATAGTATGTGGAGTTAAGGAGTTTCGAAGTATTCGCGATTAAAAATAGCTCCGTGGTATTACGCAGTTTCTTAATTTGTGTTTATCTAAAAAGATATATTTTTTTGAAATTTGCGAGTTTTACTAGTCGATGCGGGACTAATTTTAACACCAGATGGCATGAAAAACATATTTTCGAAAAATTTGGAGACGAATTAATGCGACGATATATCTTCATTTCTCCTTATCTTTTTAAGGATAATTTGTTTGGTAAATAAATGTCAAGATGAAATTAATATCCATTGCGGCCTGCGGAATGAAACTGACCAGTCAGTTTTTTTTATTATTATAAAGTATAGCCTTGGGGGTACCACAAGGGACAGACAACAGACCTTTAATAAAAACATGTTTTGTGTAAATTGACGCGAGTTTCCGTTACTTACAGCAAAAATGAAATTTTTGCCAATTTTTGCCATTCTTACACTGAATAAAATTTTCAATTACTTTTCGAGCAGTTGGCAGGTCTCGTTAGAGCACACAGGTATAAAACTACGGAATATTGATTGTAAAAATATTGTTCATTGTTAATAATTGTTGCTTCTTTCGTCCTGTAGCCTTTTTTACTTATTTATTGTTGACCATTTATTATAATCATTATAAATTATATGAGAGCGGGTTTTGCTAAATATAAATATCATTCAACTAAATCAGAAGTTAAAAAACATGGAACTGATTTACTAGAAAAACACCTCTGAGAGTGATAATTATTAACAATTATTATAAGAAATAATTATTAGCCTGAAACACTCATCAAGATTGAAAAAATCTCCAGAGAAAAGATAAATGCCGCCGACGGGACTGGAACCCGCGTCCTTCTGATATCCGGTCAACTGATATTTTATCCACTGAGCTACGTCGCCTTATCTCCCACCCGCCAAATAATTCAATATATAGGTACTAGTGTTTCATTCAAAAATTACTGCTTATTTTATGTAATAAGCAGTAATCGTTGAATGAAACACTAATATATATTGAATTATTTGTCGGGTGGAAGATAAGCCGACGTAGCTCAGTGAATAAAAGAGCAGTTGACCGGATATCAGGACGCGGGTTCAAGTCCCGTCGGCGGCATTTATCTTTTCTCGTGAGATTTTTTCAATGTTGATGAGTGTTTCAGACTAATAATTATTGCTTACAATAATTGTTACCCTTTGTGCTATGCATAAAAATCTTGTCTTAAACAGTGGTTTACCAAATAAAAAATAATAAATAATAATAATTATTGCATTGATTACATTGTTTCACGCTTCCCTTTTACAGACAAGAAAAGTTTTTTGCATCTTTCTAGTAAAAAAACAGCATACACGAACTTTCTCCAGTCTCATTCCATTCTTCTTCATATCAATAAAATGATTCCTAACCAAAAAATGAACCTTAAATTAATGATTCTTGTGTGGTATTCAGACAAGCAAATAAAATAATTGCATGCCCATGGCCAGTCTTTTTTTATTTCTATTTTACTGTTATATTCACAACACTGCGAATGAATTTGAAAAATAAAATAGTATAATAGCTTTAATGCAAAGTAGAGCATCTTGCTGAACAGGTGAAATGGATTCCATTACCTCCGCTGACACAAGTGATACAGGCGACACTGTTGATGGTTTGGCTGTGAAGATAGATTGATTTATTGCCTGCGGCAATTGCCCAACTGTTCTGCCTGATTTATTCAGGGACGGTACATACACAATTTACAATAGGTATGAAGCTGTGTGTTGGTAGGAGAGTAGACAAAATTACCTTGTTCACATAATGAATTACAGCTTGGACGTAATAGGTTTCGAAGACTTGGTTGAAACTATGTCATAGAATGTAAAATATGAAAAAAAATCTATTTACACGCAACCAAATACTTGGTTAATTAAATAAAACAAATAAATGCTTAACTAAGTAACCATTGAAACCGTAAAATAAGCAGATATCCAATTCAATTTAATTTGGGAGGCGAGTATGGGTACCGCCTGTTTATTGGAACCAATACTTCTGCCATATATATATATTTTTTTTACAGAGAATATAGCACAAGAATCTCAACTGCTCCCGTCTGGAGCCAGTGAGACTATGGCATCCCCAATTGGGGTATGTTGTGAGGCTGAAGGTAGTGGGGAGGGGAAGGAGGTGGGGAGGAGGAAGGTTGGAAAGTACCTGGCTATTCAGATCTGGTCACCAAATACGGCTAAAGCCATTATCAAGCAACGTTTCAATTCTGAATGGTGGTCTTACACCAGGGCGATACTGATAGTATCTTCCACTCTGTAACGTGCCGCAAATATACTTTATATTATTTTAAATGAATTAATTGTGAAATAACACAAATTAATCAAGTAAAATTTAATTGCGCACGCCGGGTTCGAACCCGCGACCTCCGGATTGTGAGTCAAGAGTCTTAGCCACTGGACTACGGAGGTCGTCTCATGTCATCTCATATGTCATCCCAAGTAGTTCGCAATGTTTTTAATTGTACTCGGCTTTACAAATCAACCTTGTTGGTCTTATTTTGACTGCATTCAGTTTAATTTTATCCCTCCTCTGCAATTTACATGCCTCAATGCCGGACACCAGGGTTGTTTATAAATATATGTAAATAAATCCTGATTTACATATGAATTAAGAAGGTAGCTCATAAATAACATAAAACCTCAGCCGATCCTCCATCCGAATTACTTAAGGCAGTCAAAAAATCGTAAGCGAACTACTCGGCGTTAAAAAAAACCCTCAGAATTAAAGCTTATATGTAGGATAATATCATTTAGGTACTAGTAGATATATTACATGTTTTGCTCGTGATTCTTATTCTGTTTTAATACTGCCCTGAACTTTGCCGGGATTTTCACTTGGCCTTGCTCTGAATCAATTGAAATTGGAGCACAATGTAAAGATTGTAAAGCGTAAATTCCCCACTGACGCTATGGAGAAACCTGTTTTGAAATAATGGAACCAGTTTCTCTTCATGAATTAAAACAAAAAAATAAATTACCCAAAATTGCATTATTTTATTTATGTAAAAAAGAGGCTTTCGTTACTTTGTAATGCCAGACAAAAATGTTACTCCAATGCTGTAATTATTGGAATAGAGTGAAAAGAGGGTTTTGAATTTTCAAATCGATTAGGTACCTACATAACTTTGTTTTTTAGATTTTTGCTGACAAGGAGAGGTTTGCCCAGATGGTTTTGGCAGTCCGTTCTCTCTGCCTACACCTGCGGAAAAGGGTGCTGTGGTTAGTTATTTAGTTACTGTTATTGTACTGTAATGTAGGAAGAACTACTGCAACGGTTAATTAATGTTTGTGTCCAAAATCAGTTAGCTTTCAATTAAATTAAATAATGTTTTTTAATTAATTTTCTTAAATTTTATTTTTCGGTTTGACCGGTTTCAACACAAACGTGTCATTCAGTAGCAAACTTAAAAGTAAGTAATTAAAATTTAAGTACATGGAAAATAAAACTCTTCAAAACAAAATGTGTAATTATGTTTTCTTTTATAAGAGAGCCGACTGCTGACACTCATTGTATAATCTATGAATATGTAGACGAGGTAATTTTAATGCAATCATCATCACCTTTAGCCATTCTGGGTATCACCAAAGATCATAATTAAATAGCGAAATGTTGCTTGAAATGGCTTTAGCCGCGTTTGGCGGCCACATCTGAATGAATTTATTTGTTAAAATAGTTTTTTTAGGTTTAATTTTATTATCATAGAGAAGAATGCGTGCATGGTGGTCAGTTATATTAGCTTTCCAAACAATTGATTTTATTTTGTCGATATCTTTAATATTTATCTTAGTCCATATATGGTATAAACAAGATGGAGTGCTATTTTTTATTTCTCTCGTATTTTTATTAATGCACGACATGAAGTTAAATTCAACCATATAGTTCATGTTTCTAGATATATTATTCAAATACAAAGGAAAATTGTTTCATAGTTATAATTACATAACACCAAACTAACAACTAATGAAAAACAATATTTTTACCTTCACATTGTAATTTACTTATCATATAGCATTAAAAAATGTACACTACTCTTCCAGACACAAGCTAATGCATCCGTGGAAGAGTGGTATTAAAATATTTGAATATGTACTTAAATTATTACATCATATAAATGTACATTGTATATATAATAAAAAAATAATAAAAATAAAAAATCGTATTAGAATAAGTTAACAATAATAATCTAAACGAAAATATGAAAGAGAACAAAACACAGAAAAACAGAAAAAAGACAATGGTCGCAACTGGGACTCGAACCCAGACCTCTCCGTCTAACCGGGACGAGCGCGTTAACCAATTTCGCTTTTGCCACCTTCTGTCAAACCGTCATATTTGTCAATCTCGTATTTTCAAATTTTAGAATTAACATTATTATAAACTAAATATTTTTTCCATATATGGATTAGACGGAGAGGTCTGGGTTCGAGTCCCAGTTGCGACCATTGTCTTTTTTCTGTTTTTCTGTGTCTTGTTCTCTTTCATATTTTCGTTTAGATTATTGTTATTATTGTTAACTTATTCGAATATGATATATTTCACTGAAGGGAATAACCTTCAACAAAGTTATAAAAAGAAAGTTTTTCTTATAAAATTGAATAAAAAATCATGTTTATTCAGGGCGATCAATTGAACAGAACATTTTCCCTATGGAATTGTGTGGACTTACCTACATGACATACTATCATCTTGAGCACGTGTCAACTTCAACTAAATGAACATATTTTTTCAAAACAATTAATAATGCAGGTGTGCATTTTTTGCTTCTGTGCCGCCATGAAAATTTATGTTACATCTGCAAAATAAATACGTTTTTGAAAGCAGTCATGTTTCGTCATTTTCGCAAAGCATGTAGCAGGCTTTAATGACGGCAATAAAATCACTTGTCGTCCAACACACCACTTTTGAAAACACGCGATAACTTACGGAACATGTGTAGGAACATTAATATAAAATACGGGTCTATCAATTATAACATCGATATAATAAATAAGTAAAATATGGGCTCCGGCGTGATGAATAACTACAATAAACTAATGAGATCAGAGAGGTAATGAAATACACATCTGTCGACTAATAAATATTATTTTTTTCATAGGAGATTTGAATCAGTAGGTACAAACATATCTAAATAACATACGGATAAAAAATACTGAAAGAAGTTGATTTAGATTTTAAAGATTACATGAAACGATCGTAAGTTTCGCCCAATGAGTCAGAAACTAAATGAAACAAATCAGAAATATGTTAGTTAAACGTCTAAATAAATCCCTGAGGTGTTTATGTGGTGAAATTATCAAACTTATTAATTTCGGGTGAACGTCTGTCTGTGATGTAACTCTGATTTGTTGAACTTGAATTTGTTTTAAATTGATTTTGTCAAGAATTCAGTGAAGCGGTAAAGTTTTTACACACAATACAAGATTTTAACAGTATAAATACAATTGCCATTTTAAAAATTGCAACTGATGTGTCAAGAATTTTTACCAGCAAATTAAATTTTTCTATATATTTTTATTTCATGCTCAAAATTTTTTACCGTTAAAACATTTTTTAGTATTATTTCACCTGTCATATCATGGATGTCCCTTTGTTATGGCGGATGAAGTTGAGAGATTTTTTTTACATCATATCCACTCCCCAGGTCCTGAGGAAAATAATTTCCTTGCACCCGAACTCTTTAAAACAGTGTGCTAATTGTAGGAATACTCAAGGAACTTCTTTGAAGTGATTAGTGACTTAACCTTTTATATTAAGAAGATTATCGTGGGCAAAAAACAATCTTAAACAAATTTGGGTATGGTTTGAAATTTTCGCCACCAAAAGTATTTTAGTAATAAAATTTTGTGAGAAAACGGGTTTTTTAAAATTATACTCGTGCGTTCGACATGTGTAGTTATCTAATAGGGCATTCACAGATAAAGTCATATTGGCATACTGTGCATATCTTGTTGCAGTATTAATGTCGTTCAGCTACCCGGCTATAGTATTCCCAGGCAGACCTCGTATCCACGTCATTATAATATTTGGGTGATAGTGATTATTCTTCTATAATTGAAGGGACCTAAATATTAACCTATCTTCTTCTTCTTGGTGTGCCCACTCAGGTACCCCCGACGTTGTATATCACTCTGGAAAATGTTTCTCTGTCTTATGCTGCCCGGAATAGCTCCTCCACACTTCTAATGCCGGTCCACTATCGTACATTTTGCAGCCAAGGCATTTGTCTCCATGAACATTAACCTATAACATATTTATATTAAAAACCAATAAATAGTAAAAATCAATAAGTATTTACATCGATGATTCGGGTGTATTATATTTTATTTGTATGCGCACATTAATAAATTTGTGGAGTCGTAATAAAAATTCAATTTAATACAATAATTTTATTTAATTATAAGCACATCATTACTTGTTTAGTCGAATTTGCTGCAGTATCCCAGAAAGTTGCATTATTTTTATTCCTTATGTAAATAAATGTAATCCTTCAACAACTGATGCCCCCTTTGGAGTTACCTATATTTTTTTTCCAAGTTTTTAAACATTTCAATTTTCAAAATTAGTTAGTCAGCTTACCATTTCATCATATTTCGTTTGAATTAGACAGTTGACAATAATTGATAAATTGTAGAAATATGAAATCCCGGTCGGGAACTTTACTTTATAACAGTAATATATATTAATTTTACGTTAAAGTTATTAACGGAGTATGTGATTAATCTTAAATGTTTACCTCATCCTGTGCGAATTTTATTACCAACGTGTGGTTTTATAAAATAAAGCTTTTCTTCTTTGTTTTTGTAACTAGCAATACCATAATAGTTATATGATTCGAAAGAAACATATATTCGTGAAAATTCTATAGAAATATGATTAAAGACATTTAACGTTCTAGTATCTACTGTCTTTTTCGTTTTCATACAAAACGTGTGAGAAGGAAGATTTATATGAACGGATTTTAAGTCAGATATGATTTTTGATTTTCACGGCCAAAAGTATTTTCGTTTTTTACTTGCCACACATCTGCCCTAATGATGGATGCTGTAACGCTGTCCTAAGCGTTGGCTAAAGAAAGAGGTAGCGCAACATGGCATAACATCCCAAAAATAATAAAAGGCTTTTAAGTTGATCGTCGATGAAGTGCTGCCAATCTCTCCGTGGTATTAGTATAGCAGCAATTACCTGGTTATAGCGGATTGCCAAATGCGGTTTAAGTAACACTCAGTGTCCACAATTCCACAGTTTACCGGCATTTAGAACCATTACACGTTCAACGATCGCGGCCAGAGATGGTATTGACATGCACGATTGGTCCTCAGCTTTGCATTATAAATGGTGTGAGAATCGATCTATTCAATAATAATACCTTTACCTCTAGGTAGGAACATACATTATATAAAAAAATATAAAACCGTGTACGTACATATTTTATTTGGCATGTGTATTATAAATGTTATTTATACTGCAATTTTGTCGTTTCATGGCAAAATAATTTAATTAAAATATCACAAAGTTTCAAAATATTACATTAAAATTTTTCTGTATGTGGTGTTTTCTCTTACAAATACCGTTTAGATCATATTTCTCACTATGACAGAAAGCGAGATACAACGATTACTGAGACCAATAAATATGAGTTGTTACCAAAAGCGAACAAATTAGCCGGAGGGGTTAACAGGTAATTAAAAATATATAATTATGCTGATAACAATAAGTATAAATATCACAATTTTAAGTTTTAAAAAATGTCTTGTAAAAACCAGTCTTGAGATGGACTTTTGATTGTCGGCAACCGGTTCGGTTGGCGACAAATAAAAGCGGTATAAAGTTAAAAGTTATTTTTACGCTTTTTCATTTTTTATTAATTTCTTTAATATATATTTACATATTTTAATATTTTTAATATTAAGTCCCGTTAAACTGATTGATATATACTTAAAAAAAAAATTGAAACTGTTGCATAAAATGTACACATTATTACATTATATGTACATATATATTAACGTACGTTTTTTCCGAAAAAAATATTGTTTATAACATTTATAAAAAAATAAGGAACAGAGCAAATTACGGAAAGAAAGAAAAAAATAATAGTAGTGAAAAAAAATGAAAGCGAAAAGCAGAAAAACTGAGTACAAAACAGTTCTTTAACTTAACCATTCTTTTAGCATACATTTCCCTTTGAAAATCAATTCTCTGCTTTTTATAGAATCGAATAACATGTTGTAAATTATTGGAACAAGGTATTTTAAAGTCTAACCGTATTTATCTAGATATCTAGGAATTATAAGTCAATCGTTTGCAGTTAGTCTTGTATTATGCACATGTACCACTATTTTATTATATTCAGATGGAGATGTATGCTAAATCGCAATTTTAAGCTACAATATATCATTAACAGATAACAAATTTATAGAGTTGTTAAGTAATAATTTCACCAAGGAATATTTTGCACGGAAAGAAGATTTATTTTTGTTGAATGTCCCCATGAAGTTATTCCATATCTTATTAGGGGTTCCGCCAATTGTATTGGAATAAAGTTTTCCTATTGGAATGGTTTTAATAATCATAATTTATACCTACACGTTGCGTAGTATGTAAGTACATAATATATTCAAACTACGTGAGGCTGTTAACATTGCGAGGTGTGCCTCGTACTTCCCGAGAATAAAGGATTTAGACATCATGTCACTCTACTAGAGGCTTATCACTAAACTGATGTTTGATCCGAATACCTGATTCATAAAGACATTTCAATATTCATATTCAAAGCAGAACAGGTTTTGTTAATCAAACAACTTTATCAGAATATCACGTTTATTTCATTCGAACTTAATAATACTTTCTATTAATTATGTTAAAATGAGATTGCGTTGCGTACGGACGGAATTATGGATAAGTTTTTTTCTATGTAATTGATTAATGTATTTACTTAGCAAATAACCATACGATGTACGTTTTTTTCTTATAATACTAGTCAGATAACTATATTAATATTCATCTTGTGCAAATAATGTGATAGCTGTATGGGTAGATTATAATAGTATCAAAGAAAAACTGTAATCAATCATATTTTGTTTAATTGAATAGCGCAAAATTATTTGCGAAAGATGACCTTTTGCAAAACTTGATTGATGAACTTAAAATCAGTGTGAAATCTACTTAAAAAGCATTTTATTACCACAGTTGTTAAATGTTTTAAAATTCTTATAAAACGGAATACCTAAATTTTAATGTAATGATTTAAAAAAATTCAGAGTGTGCAATTCACATGCAGTAGAGAAATCTTCAGAAAACTAAAGTAGATAAGAGATGGGGAGACCGCGAAGCACTTTTTTTAATCAATGTGATTGATGATTTTCTCCATATTTTTGTTGTGGAATTCCAGTGCACCTTTTCCTATACATTTGGTCATCTCATTAGTATTTGTGTTTTTTTTCCGAGTCGCTTTCTTTTTTGTTTTCTTTAACATGTTCATTTTGGAGTGGTTTGAATATTGGATATTGATTTTATAAAAAATTTTTTTTTTGGATTTCGTAGGATTCGATCCTTGGTTCGCCACATGTCTGCAGAGGTTCATAAGGAGCTTTATACCACTACATTAAATCCACTTACGTGGGATTGCTCGTATTATATTGGAACCGAGTACCCATGAATTAAATAAATATTTTATTGCTATTTAATTATCTCGCTTAATGCCATAGATGTATGATTGTGTTTTTCTCTTTTTAGTGTCAATAGTTTCAGTTTCATCGAGTTTCAAAAAACAACGTTGCTAAAGAAGTTTTCACTTCAAAAGCATTTTTTTATCGCAGTTAGAAAATGATTTAAAATGCTTAAAAATTGGATTGCCAATGATTAAAAAAATCGAGTGCAGTTCACACGCGGTAGAGGAGAAACTTCTCAAAAACAATAAGTTTCATTTCAAAAAACTATAATGTGTTCTCAGTGAGTGGATGAATTCCGCACCTTTTGCGAGAACATAATATTTTAACAAGCCATATAATTGTTTAAGGAGTGAAATCACTTAAGAACCTTTCCAAAAGTGGCCACTTAATATATTATTTCATGTCCTGCGCTACTTGAATGTCACTTAGCAATAAAGGTCTCTTGTATCGGTAACAGAATAACGGCCAATTATTGTGTCTCAAGTCTCTCGATTAAATAACATACACGTATGAGGTATGAGTATTTTCACGCAAAATGAAACATGCGTATATCTGCCATGTTAATTTAAATACTAATTTCTTCCTTCATACCCGAAAAGAAGATTCAAGTATAAACACATGCATAACCAAAGTGTCACTTGACGGTTAACTTCAGTGAGTGAGTTATTTATAAGGATAAAATTACACGAAGTTGATTAATTAAAGTGTATTCTTTTTAATTATTTATTAAGTGCACTTTCTTGTTGTAAATGTTGAAGTATTATTTTGTCAGAAATTACACCAAACACTAAAAACATGTTTCTACAAATCGTCTTACGAGTACACTTGAATCAACTCGAAAACATAGATAGAAGTTTGGTCCGAAAAACGACCATTCAAGTTAAATTAAATTTAAAAACTTTTAATGCTCCACAATTACGCTGTTACTAAAATAATTTTGAAGCTTAATTATATGTATATACAATTTGGAAGGAGGGTATGGATAATTTATTGGATAACCAACACTTCTGGCATGGTTTTTATCTGCTAGGTTTTGTCTAGGTCTTGGCGGCGGTTGCCTCTGCCCATCTACTGTGTGGTAGGCCCGATCGGGTGAGATTGGTTGAGGGAGACCATTTGGACTCTCCTGACCCATCGCCTTGCACCGCAGTGTGAGGGGTGCATTGATACATACATTCACCCAACTGAATCTCAGATTCCTACCAACCCCTATGCCGTATTCTTCCCAGAACTTCCTCTTCTTCCTTTCCTTTAAAAGACCCTACATATTTTAAAGTGTCCTTGATATGATTTTCTCACGAAAATGGCGCTATTAAAATCATCCAAAGGAGCCCTGAAAAGTGAGGTCATAATCAAAGCAGTCAATGAGCGCAGACCTAGCATCATTTCCGTTTTATATCTCTACCATTAGGAGCCTTTATAGGAGTTTGATGCTTAGCAGGTGCAGTAACGCGTCATTTCCGTTTCATCCGAATTCCAAATCACATCACATTAAACACGAAAAATGCATTAGTATGTAAGTTATAAAAAATAACTATTTATTAAAATAAATTTTAACAGTTCCAATCGAAACACTCTACCTTTCAAATAATTACCATTTTGTAAAAAATGTCAACATTTCATTGAAAGTCTATGTGACCAATTCTTTTGACTAAGTCTTTTTAATTAATGATGAGATATCGATCACAGGAGAAATGAGCTACATAATGGTTTGGAAACAGAGAATTAGACTAGTTCGTTCCACTTGTTGTGAATGCGAAGTTGTATTGAAGAGGATGCGCGCTGACAGAAGAAACGAATGGCTGCGATCATTAATTTGATGTTCGCGCGATTAGATCCAGGCTTAACAATAATTTATTTTAGCATTCATGCATATTTTCTCTTCTGTTGATGCAATGTGTGGTCATTACTCATTCAGTACAAGTTACTAATTTTTTTATTATAAAAAACAAAGAAAATCATTTCCAGATTATGCTACCATCATTATAAGCGAATTTTTTTGTTTTTGCTGTGATGAAGGACTTAAAAGATAGAACCTCTTCCTAAAACATAGAACTAGTCAGTATGAGTGAGGTTGGATAAATGGTTGCTTTGTAATTAAACGTGGTTATGGTACCTACTTTATCATTATTTTAAATATATATATTAATTCGTTATAACAAACTGTCTTTATCAAACCGTTATTATCAAACTATAATTATTTAACTGTAATGATCAAACTATCATTATCAACCCGTTATTATCAAATTGTCATTATCAAACTGTCATTATCAAACTATCATTTTCAAATTATCATTATCAAAGTGCCATTACTAAATAATAATAATACTTGGAATCTTGCACATTGCTCGTATTTAAAACAAAAATGATTTTAAAGGAGTTCTTCAAATTAAACTTCAAAATAACGACAAAAAATAACACCATCAATCGTTTTCAAACTACACCATTATCAAATAAAAACAATACTAAGGAACATACCCGTTATTTAAAACAAAAAGGAAATTAAAATTAATTTGGAAATTAACAAATTAAACTTATAAAACTACGACGCAAATAACACCATATAAATTTTTTTGGAAATATGCAATTCACCCAAAAAAGAGTGCTATGGTATAACTTTGATAACATAATTTTTTTGATGCAACTATCGGGACAGTTAAAAACACAAAACCCAAAAAAAGAAGAAAAAATTGAAATACACTTTATTTTGTCTGCCCTGACGAACACACTTAGAAAACGGTTGGCGTTTTTTTAAACGTAATATCTTTTAATGATTTCTTAACGTGCTCGTTGTTTTTTTTAGCACATGCTAACGATGCGGGAATAATAATGATTATACAAGAACTGTAAAAGTTTATAAAATGAAAAACATTCTTGGCGATTTTATTTTATGAAGCTGCAATAAATTGATGGAAATTATAGCAATCTGATCTCAAAGATCGTGATGGTGGATTTTTTGCCATTATTTTAGTTTATTGACCTCAAATGGTCCCTAATCTATCCTTACACCGACTGAGTGTGAACATATATTTCATTTAAAATTAGTTCAAACTCGCGCCTTTATTTTGTATATTTGATAAAATATTGCCCTCCGTATAACACTAGCGAAACAATAAATATAAGTATTACAAGCAATCAATCTTTACCACCAAATTATTTTCGACAAAACTTCAGATGATGTATTCTTGTCAAAAGTACAATAATGTTTAAAATTTTGCTTTAAAATCCTGGGCGTAAAGTTAATCGATTTTTTATTTTTTATTAGAATAACTTTCGTTTTATAACTTTTGAAGGTTATTTCCATCAATGTAATATAACATTAAAGAAGAAAATAACACTAATAATCTAAACTAAAATATGAAAGAGAATAAGACACAGAAAAAAATAAAAAGATAATGGTCGCAACAGAAACAGAAAAATAAAAAGATAAAGGTTGAAACTGGGACACGAACCGAGAACCTTTCGTCTTACCGGGACAAACGACAACAATTTGGGAGGCGGGTATGGGTACCGCTGCCCCGGGAACCATTTATTAGATAACCAACACCTCTGTCATAGGTCACCCCAAGTTTTTCACTATGTTTGGTCCATGGGGTGTGGTTTGTGCCGGTCTTGGCGGCGGATGCGTCCAATAAGTTGCATGCAGGCCAGATCGGGAGAGAACGGTTAAGGTAGTCCATTTGACTTCTCAAGTAGTATCTGGGCTCACTCATCCACAAAGACGGAGGATGTACAGCGGATGTCACCCATAGAATAGGTGTGGAAAGATTAAATTTAGATCCGTAACGGGAATATTGTGCGACTCCAAAATGCCTATAAAACTTAAAGGAAAGATATCCCAGACTATTGTTAGACCCGCTATAATGTATGGCTCCGAATGCTGGACTATGTACAACTCCTATTCTAGGCAACTTGAAACAGCAGAAATGTGGTGGTCGGCAGGAGTATCCCTAAAAGATAAGATTAAAAGTTCACACATTCGTGGTAGCCTGGGTGTCACGGACATAAACAGCAAGCTGGAGGAACGCCAGCTGAGATGGCATGGGCACATAAGACGGAGACCATCAGACCACACAGTGAAGCAGGCAACGTCTATGGAGCTTCATCGACAGTCATCCAAAGGAAGACCAAAGAACTCCTAGATGACTCAATGCTCGAAAATACTTCGGAGAAACGGCCTGGATGTAGACGATACTCAGAACCGAAAAAGCTACAACCTGAGAACGAGAAGAGCCGACCCCAACAGCCTACCTACGTTGGGATAGCGCAAGGAAGAAGATTTGACTTCTCAAGCCGAACTCTCTCGGAACAATTACTTGCACCGCAGTGGGAGGGATGGATTCATAGTTCCGTCACTCCTGGACACATTGACCCCTATATTCCTACCCACCATTATACCCTTTTCCTTCCCAGAACTTCCTCTCCGTCTTTCAACTTATTTTCATAAAAAGAACCTTCACACAGCATCCCCAAATATGACATAGGCCATGAGAGGAATTACTTTCCTCCGGGCCTCCTGTGTGGAGCTAATGTAAAAAAATACACGGTTTAGAACAATAATATTACGTACATTATTGTGCTAAAGCAGTTGATTTTTCGGTTGATCGTTAATCTTATTTTTTATAGCTTGTATGTAAGTACGAATAATTATTGACGGAATACAAATTATATAAGTACATATTTTCCGTACTTGGTCTGATTGTAGTAGATTAAAACATAATTATTCAATTATGTAAGCTTACCTTATGCCACCTGGTGAACGAAATCAATTTATGAATTAAACGCACCGTACGCGTTATTTGTATAAAACTAATATAAATCTTTACTTTAAATTACAATATGCCTTTTAACTAATTGTTATTAAATTCGTTGTTGCTCATTATCATGTTATTTGGTCTCAAATCCAAAGTGAAGTTTTATACTTGTATGTAAGTATATTTTTTAATGGCTTCTTTATTCCAGAAGGTATGCAAGTTGCAGACATTTTTACAAAGTCATTATTGTCTGATACAAAGGAAAAGCTTTACGTTTAAATAATACACGAGTGCATTTAAAATGTTTTATGCGCGCTGCGAACAAATATAGGCCCTTTCTCTCTGGCTCAACCACTTTACAGCTTTATCGCGAACGTCATATACGTCAATCCCTTTCTGCCGATATAATTGACATCTCCATCGATTATAAATAATAAGGAAGTCACACCAGCGGCGGGCGTTAAACTGAAGGCGGACAAGAAGACAGAATTATGTTACCAGCTCCTTGCTTTATGCTACCAACTTATTTGGCGACTTATCACTTTTCTGCGGGATGTGCGAAAAGTATTTTCTTGTACATTTTAATTATGTAATTACTATAGACTTAATATTATATTCCTGAACAACTCACCTTTAATAATGCTTACATGTAAAAGCCTTCAAGGCGTTAACAAATAAATAAATATTGCACCTGATTTAACAAAGTTAATAACTTTCCGCGTACCAAATCGTAACACGAGATTTCCTGAGTTGTTTTTGTTTATTCTTTGAAAACAAACCATTTTTATTCATTCCTCAGTCCAAAGGCTTGAAAATAAGCTTGAAAATATAAAATATTTGTTTTGAAAAATAATATATATTATGATTTTATGAACACCGCACAAGAGTATAAACTGCTCTCAACCGCCTGGAGCCAGTGAGATTATGGCATCCCCGATTGGGGTATGTTGTGAGGCTGTGGGGAGGGGAAGGAGATGGGGAAGACGAGAGAAGTACTGTAAGGTATGAGAAAGACGGGTGAAGTACTTGGCTATTCAGATCTGATTACCAAACACGGTTAAAGTCATTTCAAGCAACGTTTAAATTCACCACAGTGATACTGAGAGTTGAGAGTATCTTCCACTCTGGAAAGTGGAACTTATATTATTTTAAATTGTGAAATAACACAAATCAACCAAAAAAAATTTACTTGCGCACGCCGGGATGTAAACCCGCGACCTCATACAACATACCTAAATTTGAATCAGAAATTTCTTTTCGAAACATTGTGTTTCGTTATTATTTTTCCCCATTTCCCGGTATAATTTTTCCATATCAAAGGCAAATAACGCAAATCGAAGATAATATTGTTAATTCTAAAATTTTAAATATGAGATTGACAATGGGGTATTTCCACAAACAAGGGATTCTGTTGAAAATGTACGAAATATTTAAAGATCATTTTTCTGATTTTAATCATCCTACTAAAAATGTTTGTTTTTTTAATGTTTTCATTCAATATGATTGATTTTAAAAACGCTCTAAAACTGACAAAATCAAAACGGCCCGTTTTTTGAAAATGGGTTTGGGACGTCAAAAGCGTAGCCCAGCTGAACCAACATAAATAAACACTGTAATTGAGCGTCCGCACTCATGACGTCACACGATAGCCACGCCCCAAAATATCGTTTTAGCGGTAATTCAAAAATGGGGAACTTTTTTTAGTGCCGATTTTGGTATGTAAATTTGCGAAATACAGATACCATATGAGTACACGGCCGAAATAAAAATAAAACTACGTCCTGTATGAAATATATACCCTACAAACCTACCTACATAGTACATAATACAATAACATAAGATAATACATAAGGAAATAGCCATCAGACGAGAAGTATAAGTAGCGATAAATTGCTAATTATGCGATAAATTTTAGTACCTTCATAATCTTGACCATCTTCCTTTGATTTAAAGCGGTTTTGACGGTTAATTTCCTGGAATTATTAGCAAAATATATTTTTTAAATCGGAAAGGAACATTTAAGGGCAAGTTGTTAGACCTACCGTCACATTTTGCATGACACAAAACGACGATCATCAACATTTTGAATTGTTTGTTGTGTTGAGTTTTGTGTGCCTACCCATTGACTTGATGTTTCCATGCGACGATATTTAATGTTATCGGGAGAACGATATTTCAAGGACGTCAACTGTAGACTCGAGGCTCGTGGATGATGGTTTAATAAACTGGTTCAGCGGTTTTTTATATATTTTTTTAAAATTAATAAATAATTTATTGACCCGTTGCACGATGGCCTCCGTGGTCGTGGGGAAAGACTCTTAAGACTAAATTATAACTTAAGACTTATCCGAAGGTTGCGGGTTCGAACCTGGCGTGCACAAATAAAATGTATTTTATTAATTTGTGTTATTTCACAATTAATTAATTAAAAATTATGTAGATTTAAATAAAACAATCACTTTGTTTGTAACCACGATTTTGTTTTTTTTTGTTTTCAACACCGACCGGTTTCGCTTAACACAAGCTTCTGTTTAATTTTGTATCCTGAAGATGCTTTTTTTAAGCGAAATCAATCGGTATTGAAAAATGTATTATAAAAATCGTGGTTACAAACGAAGTGATTTTTTTATTTCAATTAATTTGTAAAACCATAAAGTTACTGCTTTCTACCAAAATATACAAAAAATTAAAAAAAATAAATTATGTATAGTATATTTGCAGCATGAGTGGAAGATACTCTCAGTATCGCCCTGGTGTAAAACCACCATTCAGAATTGAAACGTTGCTGGACATGGCTTCGGCCGTGTTTGGTGACCAGATCTGAATAGAAAGGTACTTCCCCACCTTCCTCTTCCCTATCTCCTTCGGCTCCCCACTACCTTCAGCCTCGCAACACAGATGCCATAGTCTCACTAGCTCCAGACAGGAGCAGTTGGAACAATTGTGAGGGAGTCACATAAAAAACTCAAATATAAGGCGTTGGTGAAAAATATACTCGAAAAGTGGACTCGAATAAGGTTGGAAACCTCTGGATTGTACTATTAGTTAAGTGCACTTGGAGAGAGATATCAATTAATAACGCAATATGCAGTAATAATATAATGATTATTCATTTAATATATAAACATTAATACTGTGTAATCAGTAGATAAATGTTATTATTTTGTTATTAATATTGTATGTGTTGTCATTTATTGCTTACTTTTCTGCAGGCTTCTTCAAGTTAGTACAAAAATATAATAAATTTATAATTAATTTATAATTATTATTATCCCTAGCTCTCTCACTCAAAATTTAGGCGTATTCGATTTGTTAAAGAATTTATAAATAAAAATGCAAAAGTCAGTCATTTTAAATACATGTAGGATTACGAAAGATTTTTTAAATATTTATATTGCGGGATCAGTTGGATTTATTGGTCCAGTTAGGAGTTCTACCGAGCCGAACTCTCTGATATAAAAATATCTGGAGTCGGTGAATATTTTTCCCATTTGGTCTCTGGTAGATTGACGCATTTTTCTTGTATTGTTTTGTATTTATTATTCTTATATAGTGCACTTACATAGCGTGGATGCGGTAGATGACCTCACAAACGACATCAAATCAGCCCTCAGACAATCCACCACAGAAGTCCCATTAGATAAATCCAGACCAGATCTACCTAACGACATTAAAGAACTAATCAGACAGAAAAATCGCGCAAAAAAGGACTGGCAAAGAACCTGCCATCCTCTAGACAAAATTAAACTAAACAGACTAACTCATGAAGTCAGAAATGAATTAAAAAAATACCGAGACCAACGTTGGCATGACTTCATCTCATCATTAGAAGACGACCAAGGAGGCTACTGGAAACTCACCAAAAGCCTCCGAAAACCAAAAACCAAAATCTCCCCACTTAATGGCCCCAACGGCTTTGTTTATTCAACGGCAGAAAAGGCAGAAACTTTCGCTGACAGTTTAGAAAAACAGTTTACACCTTGCACAACGTACGACGACCCCTCATTTGTCAACACAGTAAACAATAGGGTAGCCGAAATCGTAAATCTCCCACACACGGGTCCTCCAATTAAATTCACTACCCCCCTAGAGGTCACAAACATAATAAAATCACTTAAATCCAAAAAGGCCCCGGGCCCGGATGCCATAACAAATAAAATTCTTAAATGCCTCCCCCCTAAAGGCGCTTGCGCCATAACCGCCATAACAAACGCCTCATTCCGATTACGCAAATTCCCAAACGCATTTAAAAAAGCAGACGTCATCTTAATCCCTAAACCGGGGAAAGATTTACTTCAAGCAGAAAATTACCGACCTATTAGCCTACTCCCCTCGATAGGCAAAATAATTTAAAAACTCATGGTAATTAGAATAAACGCCCATCTCTCGGAAAAAAACATAATCCCAGACTTTCAACACGGCTTCCGTGCTAATCACTCAACCCAACACCAACTTCTCCGTGTGGTCGAACATATATCACACGGCTTTAACAAGCGCCTCCACACCGCAGCTATCTCAATCGATATAAGTAAGGCATTCGACAGAGTCTGGCACGAAGGCTTATTATACAATATGGACGAACAAGAGTTCGAAGACTCCATGATTCAATATACGCACAGCTACCTAAGTGGTCGCACATTCACCATTAAAATAGACGGCCATCGTTCCACCCAATCAAAGCAGGAGTACCTCAGGGCTCCAAAGTCTCCCCAACCCTCTACATTGTGAGCTCGAGCAATGTACCAGTCCCCAGAGACAGCGAAACCATAATGGCGCAATTCGCCGATGATACCCTCATTTACTCTAGCTCAGCAAGTGCGCGACATGGCGCCCGCCGAGTTCAAATTCATCTCTCAGTTCTAGAAGAACATTACAAAAAATGGAGAATCTCGGTCAATCCCACGAAAAGCGTGGCAACCATGTTCAGTAGAAAAAGACCTAGACGTCCGCCGAACTTTCACCTGTTCGGAGAAAATGTGCCGTGGTGCAAAACTATGAAATACCTAGGCCTAACATTAGATTCAAGACTCACCTGGCGCCACCACATAAATAATAAACTCAAAGCAGCTACCAGAGCCTTACACTCACTATTCCCCATGATGTGCAAAAATAGCAAGCTTGCAATGAAAAAATAAATTATTAATTTATAAAGCAATCATCAGACCCATATTCACTTATGCAGCCCCAATTTGGGGAAATGCATCCAACTCCCATATGAAAAAACTCCAAATCCTCCAAAATAAGGCCATTAGGCTAGCCCTTGGCGCTCCCAACTGGATGAGGTTAACCCAAATCCATAAAGACTCTGAAATTCCAATGATAAAAGAATTCATTAAAAAACAAGCCGAACGTTTTTACGCCGGCATTCCCTACCATAAGAACAATTCTATAAATAAGCTCGCCCGGTATGACGAAAGTGTCCGAACAAAATATAAAATGCCCAAACAAATCCTCCGGAAGGATTAAATAAATAGCAGCCATCTCCCGCTCATACTAACAACTAACTTAACATTACATTGTAAAAAAAAAAAAAAAGTTACCCCAATAATCATTTTTCCATCATTATAAAGGAGCTAGAGCTTGTAAACCAAGCTAATTACTCTATTTGCCATTCTATCAAAGTCAAAGTCAAGTCAATTTTCCCCGTTTATTAGGAGAACAGTATCATCCCCGAAACTGATGATTTCTCCTTCACAATCTATGTGGCATAGGTCATTTGTGTAAATAAGGAACAGAATCGGACCCAGAATACTTCCCTGAGGCACCCCGAATTTGACATCAATACACTCACTGGTTATGTTGTTAAGTTAGGTTATGTTGTAATAGAGTCTAAGGAAGCTCGTCCTCTTCACGTATTGCGCCCACTGCCCATTGCCACTGACCAGTAGACTAGTATTGCTGCCCACGACCAGGTGTGGATTAACCTAATAGAATAGGCTATTAAAACTTGCATATGTACTTAAGCCAACAAATAATACACTAAGTACCTATTTATTACTTGTATGGCCTTAAAAATCTTGTCTTGTGTAATTATCGATAGGGATTGAAATACATGAAACTCCAATAAAATAATCAAATTAACACCAATTTTAAACACAATTTTTACAATTATTTCATAGAGGCTTAGGTGTAGGTAGGCACTCGGGGTTTTAAATGATTTTAGTTTTTGAGTCTCCACACACACACATTACATTGCACTTTATTTATCTGGATTTTCTTTATACCTACTGCAGATACGTTCTAATATAAATTTGTTTTTTTTTCTTGTTATTGAATATGAGTAAATTTTGTGATAGGTATTTCACCCAAAGTGCGTATCAAAACCAATCTAATTAAGACTCTATCACAAAAATTTTTACCTACTGCATAAAAATGTAAAATAAGTTTATTTATATCTTCAAAGTAAAAAAAAACCCATTGACAAACTACTTAAAAGTAGTTTATAGGGGATTTTTTTCTGTAAAATATTTATATTTTTCCTGTCATATTGTATTACTTTGTCTTTGTAATTAATAAATAAAAAAATAAAAAGTTTTTTTTCATTAGCTCCACACAGGAGGTCCTGAGAAAAATAATTCCTCTCAGAGCCTATGTCTACTTTGGGGATACTGTGTGGAGGGCTTTTGAGAAAACGAAAGAAGGGTAAGAAAAATGTATGAGGAGTGGGTAGAATCTGGGTGTATAAGGGTAACAGATATACGAATCCATCTCTCCAACTGCGGTGCAAGGCGATGGGTCGAGAGAGAACGTCTGGGGAGGTCTAGTTTAGGTCTCCCTCAACCTCAACCTCTCATTGGTCGCCAAGACCTAGACAAACCTCACTCCATGAAACCGTGAACCTCTCCTAAGTTACCAAACGTAGCGAAACACTTGGGGTGATCTATGGCGGAGGTATTGGTTTTCCAATAAATGGTTTCCGGGGCAGAGGTACCCATATCCGCCTTCAGTTGCATTATATGTATGGTTTGACATGAAGCACCAATTTTTTCTTACAGATGTTATCGAATTGTACTAGAGGAATTTAAACATCTACATAGCAGGACGATCAAAGAAAGACTTAATTATAATTAAATCTGTAATAATGATAAAGATCAGCACAGGGTACTTGTTCAATTTGAAGCTGTCATAATTATTAATCGTTTTATTTAGAAAATTTGGGTTCAGGCGCAGGTGGTAATCCCCCGTGAATGAATGCCTAAAGCAAAACGGCTGACAGGTGTTTGCTCTCTGTAAGAAGTTAAGATTGAATACATCACTTTATGCGATGATGTAATGGTCCTAATACGCGCTGTCTTATGTCTCGAAGCCATCCACATAGAGAGGTAGTGGAAGCGATCTGAATAATTTACGAGATTTATTCGAATGCTTTTGAATCTTTATTGGAAGTTAATAACAGTTGTAAAAGATAACTTTAATAAAATATGAATACATATATATTTTTTTCAATTGTATTTGATAATATTGTGACCTAACATCACATGTATTTAATTATAAGTCAGTCAATTTCCAGCCGACACTCACGGAACCATTTATTTTAACCATGTCACAGGTTACCATGAGTGGTTCGCTACGTTTGGTGACTTATCATGGGTGCCCGGGTTCATGGGGTGAAAGGTTTGTATAGTTCTTGGCGGCACATGCGTTACCTACTGCAGGCGGGCCGAATCGGGAGAGGCTGGATGATGGAGACATTGTACCTCTTCAGCCGGACTCTCTCGACTTTTTCGCCTTGTACCGCAGTGAGAGGGAAAAATTCATAAGTCAGTCACAGACAAATTCCTACCCACTCCTAATACCTTTTCCTTCCCAGAACTTTCTCTCCCTTCTTTCCCTAAAAAATCCACCACACAGCATCCCCAAAGATGACATAGGCCCTAAGGGAAATTGTATTTATGGGTGGAGCTAATGTAGAAAAGGTCAGATGTTGTATTTCGTAGCTTCCAATATCAATACAACTTAAGATGCGTTGGGAATCTTGAAAATAAGTTTGAGGGTCGAGAATTGGTTGATTTATTAAGTTATCGTAAATTTTAAAATGAATATTAATTTGACCAGACCTCCTTAGAGAATAAGGCTAGGCTGCCAACTCGCCGATGCTTTCGGAAATCATCGTAACTGTTCGTGCCTAAGACACGAACGATGATAGATGATACTCTTTCCATCTGTTGGGATATAGCAAAACTTCGTATTGCTTGCTAAGTTATCGACATCTATTGAAGGAAGCTGAAACAACATGAATAATCAATACACCACACTCTTCCTTTCCTAATTCAAAGCTACCTAGCTATATTTTATTACTAATATATGCATCAACGATTTTAAACAACAGTAACAAATGATTTTGTATAGGTATTTCACATATTTTATTGAACAACTTTAGAAATATTTGCGGGACTTATAACACCAGTATCAGTGAAATATCAATACGTATCATCAAAAAAATACTTATTGCGGTTGTCTGTGATGTGAAACGTAAAAAAAAGCTTTGAAAAATGATCAACTTTATAATTTTTGTTTTCGAGCGTTTAAGAATAAAAATTAATATTAATATACAAAATTGAAGGTTTTGTGACTGACCCTCACCCGTACTTAAATACACATATATGTACCTACCTGTATAATATGTATTTTTAAAGCAAAACTCATGTCGGTGGTTGGCCCATAAAATACGAAGATAAGGAGGCGATCAGAGAGCAAAGTGCAATTAAACCCGAGCCGCTGACATATATATTTAATTATAGGCGAAAGAAATGTGACCGGTGTGGAAATTTCACGCAGCTCAGTGTCAGGAATATAAATGGCCGAGATGTTGGTGATTTATTAGCAAAACAAATCGAGATAATTTTTCTCTTTTATTCACTCAACCCGTTTTGCGGGTTCCCACGGTCTAAAGCAGCTATAATTATCGTGTCGAAGATGTACCTATCAACTTTAACATAAAAATATTTGATATGTTTTGAAGTTGCCCGAGCGCTGAATAATACCGAAAGGGTAAATGATTTTACGAAACAAATACTATACGTATACCACCTTGGAGTCTTTATTTTACGGACAGCCCTCGTATCATAAAAATTGAATTGTAAATCGAGACTTCTTTCGCAGCATAATTATAAATTACTAGGTACCGAAAACATACATTATTTCGGATTTGAAGTCCTGGGAAGATCCAAAACGCACAGAGCAAACTTAATTACGGAGGCAATTAAAATTCACAAAAATCGCGTTAATTTCAATTAACGTTCAATAGCAACACCAAAATTCATATTAATTATCGGTTGATTAATGCGAAGGTTTATGCTTTTTGCAACTAAATTAGCGACATTCGGGTTGAGGTTTCTATTAAGTTGGATAATCTCAAATCGGATTCCACTTGTAATCTGTTTCTGTGTTTGTTTTCAGTATTTAAAAACAAGAGCAGAGTTTACATTTTCACAGAGGTATGTGGTTGAGAAAAGCAGTAAATGTTTCAGTATTTCTTCTGTTTCCTTATAATCTTCCTTTATACTTTACCCAAAAACTTGTTAAAGAGGCTTCTTTGAAATTACGTTTCAAAGCTGAATCACAAGATTTTCAATTAATTGTTTTTTCCGTGACGTTGTCAAGCCAGTAATATAAGTAAAATCTGTATTGAAAGGGTCTAATATCCAATTTTTATTTGGGTCGGGTACTGGAAAATAATTACGATGCAATAATGACAATTAAATAATGACACGTAGCGATTGGGAGACTTTGACTGCGGACCCCTAAACATGTATTCGCGGACCCCCAGGGGTTAAGAAACACTGCTCTTTTTGGATCGCACATTTTAGGAATATTCAATTCATGTTTATTTCTCAATAATATCTTCTGTACATATTTTACATTTACTTAGTAATTAAGTAAGCTTACTTGTGAACTGTGGGTTTTAACAGTTCACAAGTAAGTCGAAATTACTCAAATTAGTCAAAATTACTCCCACAGAAAGTGGTATTTACATTAATCGAGCTATTTGTGGTGTTAACATTAAATAAGTAATGTTAATATCATTCAAACTGCGTAACTGTAAACTTTAAGTGGCAAGAGAAAAACAAAACAAATAAAAATATAGAAAATTTTAAAATTACTTCGACATAATATTATTAAATCCACCGACATTGTAGAATCTTGCCACCAAAATTGTTGAGGAAATGTTTTTTTTTTCACAGCCGCTAATAATAAATAATTAGATTTAATTTAAACAAATTAGTCACTTGTTTGTAACGTATTCATCATACTGTTATTTAGTAGTTATTAAAAACTCTGTATTATTTAGTTATCTGCCATGCCAAGAACATTGATGCGTTTAAACATGATATACATTCATAATATGTATTCTTGTTAGATTTTGCATTTATTTTTATATAAAAAATAACGTTTCAGCCTATTTAATAGATTATGCATCTTTCATTTTAATCATGTTTCCTTTTCTGTAATGAAAAGACAACCAACTATATAAATCTTGATGTGTTCAATGTTATTTATGGGGAAAAAGCCTGGTTTTAAAAAATCTTTCAGCTCTTTTTTGTTTGGCAGCTTCTAATCTAGAGAATTTTATTACGACTAATCTAATCTAATATACATACCAATGTAATCAACCATCAACACTTGTCAGCGAAACAGTTACGAATGTTTTATTATTACACTAAAACCTAAAAATATAATTTCATAGATAACCTAGACTTTAGAGTTTTAGAGTAATAGATTTTTAGAATTATTTATAAGAGTTGTTAGAGAAGAAATACTTTAATACTACAGAGAGAAAAAAATCATTGCATCAAGCCTTGGGCGGGATTAACGCTCGCTTAATTATTAAGTTCTTTAAATACGGGGTGTCCGGAGGTAAAGTGCATTAATTCGGGAGTTGATTCTACATGATGGTATAAAAAAAAAGATAATACAATCTTTCGAAATTCTGACTTTTGTAATAAGATAAAATTATTCCGGCATTTGTGGCCAGCATTATTATTTTCCGGTGTTACGATAAGGGCCAATCACAATTTATCGGGCAAGTTTGTACCTCACACTAAGGATTTTTAGTAGGTGTGTCTTTTTGTATGGGAAAAAAGGTGGAATTGTTAATTATTTTACTCCTATCATCACGTAGTATTAATTATTTTACTCCTATCACCTCCCAAAGTTAATGCACTTTACCCCCGGAGACCCAGTATATAAATTTCATGAGTTCATCAATCTTTTGGGTTGGTCGACGGTTACATGCAAAGAAAGTACTGATATTTCAGACGTAAGAAAGGTACGAGACTCGTGCTCTTAAAAATGATTTACGAGTTTTGCCATAAATAAACAAGCGCATACTTATTAGTAATTCCAGGGCATTCAAGTATGTTTTATTTGATTAATGGAAGTTTCTTTGAAATTTTAACTCAGCGCTGGAGGGACCGAGGGAAAGCTTTTAATGATTAATTAGGTTCGTGTTTTATTTGGAGACGCTGCGTGGAGGGTCTTTTAATTCCTCAGGCCTCGTGCGTATTTTACCAGAAGGCCTCAGTGTTTCTGCTTTGGAGTTAAATCTAAGTAAATGGAATATTTTTGAACGTATTTAAAAATTAAATACTATTTTCGAAAGGTGATGAAATGAAAATGTAATATTAGAAGAAATAAATTTTTAAATGTAAATATTAAAAAAACGAGTGTGCTTTGGACCACACGACTGAAATAAAACTTCACTAACTTATAAAAGAAGAGAGAAAGAAAATGTGCGCGCGCACTGCTCTCTCTCTTGCTCCTACAGTGTGATACAGACAATATGCCTGAGATATATAAAACGTAACTGGCTATGAGAGAAAGAGAGAAAGAAAATGTGTGCTTGCACCTCTCTCTCTTGCCCCTACAGTAATATGCGAAACGTAACTCTCTCTCTTTCTATCTTCACTAACTTATATCTCCCTCTCAACTTCCGTTTGCCTTGCCCGATCACACTTTTCGTAACGCTCTCGTCACGCATTCACCAGCTTAATCCCCAAGTCAAGCGTGCGGAAAGATGTTATACTTCAAAAAGTTTTAAAAATGGCTCACTTCACGTTTTTTTAATTAAAATTTCTTATAATGAAAAATCTAAAAACACAGTTATTTTGGTAGACAAATGATAAACCTTAGTATCCCCTCACTTTTACGTCGTTTCATTAATAAAAAATGCTCAAAGTTTCATACATTTTGGATTTTATTTCTTCCATAATAATTTAGATTTGAATAAAATGCATTGTTCTTTCTCTATCTAACACTTTAGATTATATTTATCACCATGGTAGTAAGGGAGACAACGATTTCTCTAAGACCCATATGAGATGTTCCAAGAAGCGAATAAATTAGCCTGAGGGGTTTAAATAATGGAAAGAGTGAACCTGCATTGACTCATATTATTTATAGAATAAAAAAAACGCGAAGCAAAGAAGCAACAAAATCTTCCCACCAACGAGGTGTGCCACGGGAATGAGTCATATAAGTGATCTCTTTCTTATGCGACAAATATTAACAGTGCATAAATGTTGGACATATTGCGTTTGGCAGCGTTTTGCAGAGCACATTCATTTAAAATAACGATAGAAAAAATACAGCATTCCAACATCACGCCTTTATTTAACAACCCGTCCGAACGTGTCCGTTAAGATAGGACAATCTATCAAACAGGTTGCCCGTTTTTGCACTGACTCCAGTAGAGTTTTTTTTAACGTAACCTTTTTTTAATGATAGGCAGGCTTTTTGAAGTATGCTGCCGATGTCCGGATCGCCATTCCACCGGGTACAAACAACCATACGTTTAAAAATAATTGCGTAACTGTCGATGATGGCTGGTTGAAAAAATCTCAAGGCATCGGTATTTTTTTTCAAGGATGTTTTTTGGAGTAAAGTCTTACTGCGGCAAATGCAAAACAGAGGCTTGACTAATGAAGCATTTCAGTGTTATTGTAATTGTCTAATATTATTTTTGAAATTGTGGTGCCTGGCTTCATTCCATAGTCTACCTTGTTTAAATAAATGTAAATACTAGAAAGTGTCAATTTACAACACATCCGAAAAGATTTGCAAAATGCAATTGAAAAAAATGCGAATCTTGCGTGGCATATTGACATGATCATAACCACATTATACATGCCCCTCTGAAACTAACAAAACTCAAAAGATCGAGCACATGTGGTATCGGCCAATGACACCAGTTAAAAAAGTAGAGGAACGCTTTGGGGTTAGATGATGTTAGGTTAGGTTTGGAGTGGCATGCGCAATGCGATCGTGAGTTCATCGATACAGCCGCACAAAAACTTTCAGTTTTACTATCGATCGTGTTCCGCATAACGGACATGTCGGTACCATTGTTTTTGTTTATTAATTTATAAAAGATTCCAAAAAATGTGTCGGGGATCATGGAAGAAAAAACGACCTTTTTTTCACATTTTTCCCGACACATTTTTTTTGGATTTTTTATAAATTAATAAACAAAAACAATGGTAGTCCGTTATGCAGAACACGATCGACAGTAATACTGTAAGTTTTTGTGGTCGGGATCAATATTAGGAAAAAATATACCAGCACGTGCTTCATCCAATGTACAGGAAGACCAGGGGTTGCTTTTGATCTCTGCAGCCGATTTTTAAATTGCATTTTTATTTTTGCAGCAAATCACCTGACGCGGAAGACACCATCCGCCTATGCCGACGGGGTGTACATGATGGCAGGACAGAACCGGCCAAGTCCGCGAAAGCTTTCGCAGATCTTCATGCGCGGTCAGGACGGCATGGGCTCCATGATGAACAGAACGGCTCTGCTGGCATTTTTCGGTAAGTCCAACTAATAAACCAATCATTGAACCAAACTATCATCTAACCTATCGACTGACCACAAATTAACGGAACAATCAATCACTAACCGATAGAAAAACTAACAGAACAACCAATCAAACAACCAAACATTTAATAAAACCAATCAACAGCCGAACAACCAACAAAACAACCAACCAAACGATCAACAAATAAATAATCAACCAACCGAACAACTAAACAATCAACTGATTAACTTAATAACTTCCAAGTATGTCGAACTGTACTGATGGGGTAGGTATAGGTACCTACAAATATTGAGATGGGTCGTCTTTGCATGGAGGATTTTTGTGTTGTTGAGAGACGGTTCTATCAGGGATCAGGGTTCTGATAAGTTATGACAGCATATCAACCACCGTAAATATGAACATCTAAACCAACCAATAATGTTGAGAGAAAGGGACGCTTATATGGTTTTGGCATGTAGAGAGGATGAACAAAGGACGCTTAAGGAAGACACGGCACTAATCAAGTTAAACAAGTATTTCAGTTGTCATATCAAGCGTCAGAATAAGATAAGAGTGTCTATGAGACAAAATACGAATGTGAATAGAACATGGAGTTTGTGTCAAGCCAGAGTTGTGTGGCGGTCTAACTTCTCTGCCTATCCCTGCCGAGAAATCGCATGATTGTTAGTTAGTTAAACAAACTTCGTGATATTCTAATTGTACCTCATTAAATTTATTACTCGTTTCCTTTTTCACATCCTTGAAGATAAAAATCACCTGAATTTATGTCATGGATCCAAAAAGATTTATTGCAAAAAGATAAGATGTTAGGCAAAAAGCACAATCTGTTTTTTCTTTATTATTTTTTTGTCGTTACCTCATAAAAGCTTCGACTGTCTAGAGCCACTTAGAGAGTATCCTTGGGCAATTGGGGAAATGTAGAGAGGAAGAAAGTTGGTAAAAGTTGAGAGAACCTTGGTTTTCAGATTTGCTAAATTCCGTGGAAATTGGTTCCTAGTATTGAAACAACAGCTACCTTTCCTATCTTGGAATTCGAAAATATTTTTTAATATCAAAATTATTTACACAAATGCATTTTATTAAAATGTGCCCATCAATCAAATCACCAATAGTTTAGTTTCATTGCAATACTAAGCCTATCGCCAATGTATTCGTAATGTAATTCTAATATTACACCGGATCCCCCAGCAGGACGTGTTCAGTCCAATTTCTGTATTTATGGCACATTTTGCAAATTGTTTGATTGCAATCTTAAAATTTATAGCACCAAGAACTTTAATTGGATATCCACGTGGGCCTTGAATTTTACGGGCATTATTAAATTTAAGGCTTTAAACTTTATTACTAAATGATCGAGGACTAATTTGCGAGTGTTAAAATAAGACCAAGTTAATGTATGTGTTGTTATATTTTTTTCGTAGCTGATGGCATAAAATTTTCAACAAATTCAGCACAAAAAACTTTAGCCTGAAGTCCCATAGCACAAATTAGATAATTTAGAATTTGTGTGCTTCAGGTACATTCGAAAGATGTCGTGTATTGTAGGCATAAGTCCACAAAAGGGCTTCGTTTAAAAATGTAAGTTTTTTAAGAAATACCTACTGTATGCCGTATGGATACTAAACGATGAATGAGTTACCATCTTTATTGTATTTCACCAACACTTCTTTAAAGCCATCGCAAACAAAATATATACGGATGATGATTATCCGGTTACCCTCTGAAGTTTTTTAACGTTTAAAATCTAAAAAAACTTCAAACGTTTTATAAAACTTATTCATTAACATTCGTGAGATCACCACTGTTAACTTTATTGCTGTAAAAAGCTCTCAGCAATCATGTTTCTAATTGTTTTTATAAGAAATCGTTAACAGATTAACATAACGATGAAACTTCGACAGGTTTGAATAATGGTTATCATGGAACACTTTATGGTTTGAGGTGATCCACTAGTCCTGGAAAAATACGAAATCGGAATCCCCACCCCTCTTTTTGGGAGGGATTTAAAAATTCTTGTCAAGACTTGAGAAGAAGCATTTGAAAAGGTTATTAGATATCATAAGGCACAAGAGTTTCTCTTTTCTGATATGGTATACGTGACCAAAAATGACCTTTATTATAATATTTTGTAAAACATATATGTATATATCTAACAAATATTTTATTTTACAATAAAAAAAAATAAAAAATATAGACTTATTAAAAAAAATTGTTTCCGATTGCACGATGTGTTCTACTCACAGTATTTAATTTATCTATAACTAACATAGCCGGACACACGTTGCTGTGGCTAATGAAACACAACGCCATTACCCAACCTTTATAAAATCCGCACCACCCGCTTGCCAGGTGCCCGCTGCACGCTGCCCGCTGCTTAAATTGAACATTTGAATTTCTGGGCTTTTCTCTACTATAATAAGCATGTATTATAGATATAAACCTTCCTTTTAAATCACTTCTCTATTGGTGAAAACCGCATGAAAACCGTTGCGTAGTTTAAAAGAACTAAGCGCACAAACATTTTGAGCGATTTTAATAAAAAATTTTGAGCGACTTCATTTTATACTATGCAATGATGAATATTTGAATTTATCGGTCTTTCTGTACTACAATAAGCATAAATTATACATATAAACCTTCTCCTCTTGAATCACTCTATTTATTGGTGAAAACCGCATGAAAATCCGTTGCGTAGTTTAAAAGATCTAGGCGCACAAACATTTTGAGCGACTCATTTAATGCTATGTAATGATATTACCAAGCGATCAACTTGTCAAACCAAAAACACACGATTTTGTATGATTTTGCATTATTTCGAATTACCTCTTCTTAATTGTGTTCTTTGAAATATGCGGAATACTTTCCGTTTGCAATAATGAAAATGTTTGTATCATTGAAGAAGATAACAATCATAATCTAAACAAAAATATTAAAGAGAACACAGAAAAACAGAAAAAGACAATGGTCGCAACTGAGACTCGAACCCAGACCTTTTGTCAAACCGTGACGTGCGCGTTTTCCAATTATATTGCCATCTTCTGTCAAACCGTCATATTTAAAATTTTAGAATTAACAGTACTATCTTCAACTAATTCATTATATGGAACAACCTTCAAAAGTTATAAAAGGACAGTTTTTCTTATAAACAATTGAAAATGTTTGTATTTTATTTGTTTCGGATGCGTAATTATTATGGATTCGTAAAATGTAGTACCTACATTTTGCAACATGATATTATTTATTTGCATTGTAATTTAAATATATCTCAAAATATGCCATCATTTTGAGAAGAACCAAATTCTGAAAGATCTTTATCAGTTTGATTGAATACTTTAACCGAATCAAAGTTGTTAGTTCTCCTCGTTGCATTGTGTTCGTGACTTATGAAATAATGACGCTTATTCGCAATAGGGCCTATTTGATGAGGGGCGTAACGACATTTTGGGCAACCTGAGCAGACTCAAAAAAAAATATCGGAGTGCGCAATTCACACGCGGTAGAACTGAAACCTTCATAAAACTTTAGTAGACAAGAGTGGGGAAGCTACGAAGCAACGCACAAAGAGGAGACCGATTATACTATCTCATTCTCTCGAAGGCTAAATTATATAGATGTATGTGTTTGTCTATTTTTAGTGTCGCTATTTTCATTTCATCGAGTTTTAAATCATAACGGTGTCAAAGAAGTTTTTTCTTCATTAACGTAAAAACAAATTAAAGGGTCGTTGGGAGAATTTTTTGAAGTGAAAAAGCATCGTTGTGATTTGAAACTCGATGACATGGAAGCAAGCGACAATAGAAGATAGAAACACATACATAGGATTGATTTAGCCTGCGAGAGAATGAGATAGCAATAAAAGATTTTAAATAAATAAAAAGAAAATACTTTATTTTACATCACTTTATCGATATTTTGTAGTCTACCTGTTTCGGTACCTCCACACCATCCTTAGGACGGTTATAAAAATACATTTTTATAACAGTATTTTTATAACAGTCCTGAGGATTGTAAGGAGGTACCGAAACCGGTAGACTACAAAATATCAATAAAGTGACGTAAAAAAAGGTATTTTCTTTTTATTTATTTAAAATGTAAAGTCACAATGTATTTACTTCCTTTGAAAAAAAAAATTATGTAGTTTTAAGTAAACCCTGAAATAGTGAGCGTTGCTCATGAAACATGTTGATTTTTATAAACAATAAAAATGGTAAAAATTAAGTTTTCTAATCTATATATCCACTAATTTTTTTAAAATTTTATTTATTTAGTAAAAGATTATACATTTATATAATATATCTATAAATGTATAATAACATTTTTTTATAAGAAGCATTTACTTTGTGGTTAGACATTATATTATGAAAATAAAAATAAACACTTTGTATTTAACAACGAATATTTATTATTTTATCTATCAACCCATTTCGCTTCAACCAAGCTTCATAAAGATATAATAATAAATAATATTAGTGGGTATTATTATATCCTGATGAAGCTTGGTCGAAGCGAAACCAGTCGATACATAAAATAATAAATATTAGTGGTTAAATACAAAGTTTTTGTTTTAATTTTTATAAATATTTATTTATTTGAAGGGTTATCGGTTCTAATATAATACGATAAATCTACGGTCCCACGCAAACTTCCTTTGATTTAATGGTATAATAAATTCAGTTGAATCTATTTTTCTTAAATCGGTATTCTGAACACATATGTAGATGACATAAAGCCACTGAATAGACGATACACACTAGAAATGGCTTCCATGTAGATTTTTATGGAAACCAATGTCGATACTGACTTGTTTTGGTTGGAGCCCATCTCTCTTAAACTTGCCTGACATCGTAAATCGCCATCCCATTTGGTCAAATGAACATCCTATATTGATGATGAAACACAGTTCTGTTAAGGAAATTAAAGCAGAGAGTGATCAGACTTATAAAACACGCCCACGTCGCATTTTTATATTCTTCTTTATTTTATGCATAGAGTCCCTTTATTTGCTCTTTACGCCACTGATTTTAATCTACCCGAAATCTTCGCCGTGCGTTTCATCATGTATTAGATAATTTCCTCAAAGCAATCATCAAATGATAGCCATCGGATGCTCGTGCCCGAAGAGTGAAAGAAGAGGGGCTCTCAATGATTTCTCCGCCTAATGAAAGGCTAAAGACAATACGACTATAATCTGGTAAATTCTTTTGACCCACTTTCCGCAACTCAACAAAATTACATCCTTTTATATCTTCGAGAGTTTCTTTTGAAACACCTGTTCGCGCATCGTACGTGGTGTGTGCAATGCAATATATATTTTATCTAATCATGGATTTGGATATAATTTTTTTGACCTGCACCTTTAAATACGTGAAATATGAATATTTTTCAGGAATCAAAATTTATAAATAATATTAATCCTTTTGATATTATGAACCAAAAATAAAACTTTATGTACCAATGTGATGTTGTTATCATTAAAAAAGAGCATTCATCTGCAATATCGTTTCCAAAGATTTAAAAATGTCCGGAATCCGGAGCTTATTCTCCTTTGTATGGAGGCTATCAGTGATGTTATATGATGGGATGTGAATCCACTTGTATGAAGGCGACGGTGATGAAATATGTGATGGGATATGAACTCACTTTATGTGGAGGCTACCAGTGGTGATATATGATGGCATATGAACCCACTTTATGTGGAGGCTACCAGTGATAAGATATGATGGGATATGAACCCACTTTTTATGGAGGCTCCCGTTATGAGACATGATGGGATAAGAACCCACTTTGTATGGAGGCTATCAGTGATGAGATATGATGGGATATGAACCCACCTTGTATGGAGGCTACCGGTGATATGATATGATGAAATATGAACCCACTTTGTATGGAGGCTACCAGTGGCGTGATGTGATCGGATATGAGTCCATTTTGTATGGAAGCTACCATGATATGATGTGATGAGATATGAACCCATCTTGTATGGAGGCTACCAGTGATGAGATATATAACTCAAAAGTGATCGGAAGAACAAAAAAAGGAGGAAGTAATTTGAAGAAATGTTTTTGAGGGTAACCGAAAGAGTCAGGGACTCAATCAATTTTAGCGATATGTATAAGAGACTCAATTTTGACAATGCCATTATTTGGCTGAAAATATTGAAATTATGATATTTGAATTATTGTGGAAAACATTAACCATATTTTCCACATGCAGGATAATGTTTATTTAAGACATTAGTGGCGGAATAATCTTTTTGCCCTATTTATCTCATTATTTATCTAGATTGTTGCAATTATTATGATGATTTTTGCTATGCCTGTTTCACTGGGATGAATTCCCTGGTCCTGATCACAATTTACATGATTATGTTGGTTATTAATAAAAAATGATATTTTTGTATTACAGGTCAGGTGGTGACGGGCGAGATTGTAATGGCCTCCGAATCGGGCTGCCCCATAGAGATGCACAAGATCGAGGTGGAGAAGTGCGACGAGATGTACGACAAGGACTGCAGCGGGGAGCGGCACATCCCCTTCCACCGGGCGGCCTATGACCGCAGCACGGGCCAAAGTCCCAACAGTCCCAGGGAACAGGTAGGAACAGGATAAATTAACTTAAGATGAAGCCACGCGAATTAATGCAAAGTCATATCAAATCATGTATGTTTTTTTTTTACTTCAGCTCCACACAGGAGGCCCTGAGGAAAATAGGAAAATAATTAACCCCAGGGCCTGCGTCATCTTTGGGGATGCTGTGTGGAGGGTATTTTAGGAAAGGAAGGATATGAGGTTCTGGGAAGGAAAAGGGTATGAGGGATGGGTAGGTATCTGGGGGTCAGTGTGTCCAGGAGTGACGGAAATATGCATCGAATCAAATAGCGGTGTAAGGCGATGGGTCAAGAGATTCCGACGGGAGAGGATAAAACACTCCTTCAACCAGTCTCTCCCGATGCTGCCCAACACACGGCAGGTGGGCAGACGCATCGGCCGCCATGACGTGGACAAACCTAACCCCATGAACCCGGGCATCCCTGATAAGTCACCAAACGTAGCGAACCACTTGGGGTAACCCATGGCAGAGGTGTTGGTTATTCAATAAATGTTCTCCGGGCGGCGATACAAATACACGCCTCCCAAATTAGTATAAGTATTTAGTATTCTTGGTTTAAAAATTTGATCTTTTAAAATATTACATACCCTTCAATTAAATATTGCGAGTAGAACACATCCTGGCTTTGGAAATAATCGAGTATTTTCCTAATTAATCCTTTTGTAAGTTTATAAAAAATGGCATATAAAAATACGTTCAAGTGCGAAATCTCCAACTGATGAATCTATTTTCGGATACATTTTTAATTATGTAACATGGAAAATGAAGTTACAATGTTACAATGCAATTTCGCGTTGTTTTTTTCGGCATGAATCAAAATGGGCGGCGTTTAACGAACTTGGAATTGAAAATTAAACCGTATGCCGTCCGCATAAAGACTGTGCATTTTGTTTCCGTCTCTTCGTCGCTTGGTTCCGTGAAATTGATTTTAAATTTCCTTCTTACTATAATAATCATTGCATTAGAAAGGTTTTATATTTTTTAAATGCCTTTACGAAATCAGTCTGTAAAAAAAATACTCAAATACCTTCTTCCACCTTTCCAAAAAATACTTCTCTTGTTTTTTCAAGTATTTTTAAGAGCGCGCAGGAGCGCCGAGAAATTTTAACGATAGGTATTTGTAAAAATTATTTCTATTTCGTTCATCTCAGCGGGGACAGCAAAAGCGCTATCGGTGTATTGGTGAACCCCAATGCGTGTGTGTGCTTGGCTGCAGGTGTTGGAAGCACGAATCGCCGCGCCGCGCCCGCCAGCGACTTCGCGTTCTTATTATTTCATTTACTGTTATTCATTTATTCCAAAAATTAAGTAGGTGCCTAGGTACATATTCGTAATAAAATAGCGAGGTCTACATTATTTAATATTGTATTGTACTTAACTTTATTATTATTATTACTTACTACAAATACATGTGACTGCCTGCTCCGAGCTCATCTTCTGCACACGCACAAGTCAATGAGACTTGTAGGTGCGTGTATACAGGTTGCTGCCTGCTGCAACAGATAAGTCAATACGCGTCGCGACTTGAGCGTGCGTATTCCTATATAATAGATATCTTCTGCGCTCATAGTTCATTCATCTTGTTACTATTAGTAAAGTAAGATGTACGCTGTTTTGGTTTAGTAATATCGGGAGATTCATACCATCTTTTTTTATAAAACGGCAGCATAGGCGCAGTAGGTACATCACGTACTTTGTGATTGTATAGTGTTTTTATTTTTCGCTGGCTGCATCACTCTACTGTTTTTGACTAGCCTTTTTACTGGAAACTATTCTACGTCAAATACAGACCTTCGAATTTTGACCCTGAAACCCCCTTGAATATTGAAATCTGTTTGGTCATTTCTCACGATTTACACATATAGGACATATGGTGAGTAGATACCTACTAAACTATTCATAAATTATTCATAAACTATTATTATAAACATAAACTATTCATTCATAAAAACTCAATATTACAACACAATTTCCTTTTTTAATTAAACATATAAATATCGCTAAAAATGTTGTTGTTTTTTGGCTCTCCCTGAATAACGTAAATTCATCAGTTTTGACTGTATGCATAAAGTGCATTAGTGCAAGTCGGTACATTTGTTAACATATCTAGTAACCTATAATAAATATTATTCTACGTCTTAGGCTGCGTATACACACGCCAGCCGAACAACGGATTATGGGAAAGGAACGAAGCAAAAGCAAACTGCCCAAAACGCTGCGCCGCTTGCGGTTGCTTCGTACCTTTACCATAATTCGTGGTTCGGCTCGCGTCTCTGTCCGCAAAGAGTGGCGTGCACTGATTTTTCAGTGGGCTAGAATCCTAAGATTGAAAATACGACATTAATGATGTTGTCGAAGCTGAAAATTATTTTTTTTCCGAAATTTCAATTTTCAAATTCTGTGCACGCCACTATTCGCAAATATATACGTAGCATAAGATATGTGTATTTAGAAATTGAGTTACATAAAATCGACTACTATATTACCTACCTTCAACTCAAAAAATTTTTTCTTACAGATAAATAATGGGTAAAAGAAATGGAAACAAAGCGCGTTTGTTTTTATCTGCTAGACGAAAAAAACCGATTATTAGTATCAAACGACAGATTCATGTTGCACCACGTTCGACATCTAGGTAAGTCGAAATATCGCTTTCCTGTCACTCTTACTACTGAACCTTCCTAAGGTTACCTTTACGTACGTAAAGTTTTTTTTCCCGTAAGTTGCTCACATAAGAGAGTTATGGCAAAATTACCAATGGTTATCGTTTACATTGATAATTTTGCCATAACTCTCTTACGTGAGCGACTTACGAGAAAAACCTAAAGATTTATGCTATGAGAGCCGTGTATTATGTAGCATGTATAACGGGAAAATGGGATGGACAAATTTAAATAAATAAATCATTTGCATTTACAGGGAAATGGATGTGATCGATACTACTTTTGGAAACTTAACTACATCTTCACTAATGCATGAAACTTCCATGGATGAATCATTTGCTCCAAATATAGACGAAAACGCAAGTTCATCATCATCAACAACGCTTGATGATTTGGTGATAGAACCAGACCATATTGATGAAACCGATAATTTCGAAGGTCGCAGAATTGTGGATATAAAATATTTGTTTTCGGAGATATCAAATATAAAGCACGAACACACCAACTGCACATTTTCCGATTTAAAATTTATGAAGGAACGACGAAATGGTCTTCTAAGCCAGTATGTTTTCGAGTGCAAAATGTGCAAGAAAATAGAATACATTCACTCCGAAGACCCGAAACGGAAAATGTCTATAAATACTGCTGTCGTCGAAGGAGTGATGTGTACAGGAAATGGGTATTCACAATGGAATGAAATTTGTGGGGTTTTAAATATGCCAAATATGGATTGTAAGACTAACACGAACATAGAACAATGTTTAGCGCCAACAATTGAAGAATGTGCCTTAGAAGAAATGATCGCAGCTGGTGAAGAAGAAAAAAGGCTAGCCATTTTAAACGGTGACGTAGACGAGGGTGGCTATCCTTTGGTAACGGTGGTTGCAGATGGCTCCTGGGCAAAGAGGTCGTACAAAAGTGGATTTAGCTCCTCATCTGGCGCAGGGTGCATAGTTGGACTACGAACTAAAAAGGTTTTATTTCTGGGAGTGCGAAACTCATACTGCTGCATATGTGCTAGAGCTACTAAACTACACATAGTTGCTTCTGAGCACAGGTGCTTCATAAACTGGCGTGACAGTGCTAATGCCATGGAAGCCCACATTATAGCAGAAGGGTTCTCGAGAAGCATGGAAATGCATGGATTGAAATTTAACAAACTAGTTGGTGATGGCGACTCCAGCATCATGAAAAAAATAATGCAACAAATGCCATATGGTCCTAACCTTATAGTACAAAAAATAGAGTGCAAAAATCACTTACTCCGCAATTTTTGCAACAAAATGAAAGCACTTGGAAAAAAAACCAATAACGCTAAAGGCTTTGTACCAGTTCATATAAGGAAAAAGGTTGAAGCAAACGTTTTACGCATGAGAAGAGCTGTAGTTGGAGCAATAAATTACAGGAAAGAGCAAGAAAACACAGTACAAAGTGATAAAATAAAAAATTTGAAAATGGACATAAAAAATACCGCAAATCATGTGTTTGGTGATCATAAAAATTGTGCATCGTACTATTGCAAGCCGGAGAAGTATACTGATGATCCAAATTTAGTAAGCGATCTTCGAGATTGTGGAATATGGACTGATATCCAACAATTCTTATTGTCTCTAATAGCAAATGCAGAAAGTCTTATTATTGACGTGACAAATAACACTGTGGAGCAATTCAACAACGTTATCGCCAAATTTATAGGTGGAAAAAGGGTAAATTTTACTACAAGAGGATCTTACCAAGCAAGATGTTTTGGAGCAGTAACTTCGTGGAATAGTGAATTGGCAACCCATTCAAGAATACAAAAGAAAATCCAAGGCCACAGTCCCGGCAAATACACGAAGCACTTTATAGAGAGAAAACGACGTTCGAAGGAGAATAAACAAATGTGTCGAAAAAAAAAACTAAAGTATAATGAAAATACGACAGAAAAAAGAAAAAAAGTTACAGGGCCCGATGAAAATTATGGTCAATTGGAATTAGAACCAGATATGCCACCTGAAATATTTGAAACGAAAAAAGAGGAATTTCTCAAAGAATTATCTTCAACCAATAAGGAAGAGCTCGAACGGAATACGGTAGGCCAAAGCAATAACAATCTGTGGGCAATTGAAAGACGTAAGCGGATAACGGCGTCTAACTTTGGAAAAATATATAAGCTTCGGCAAAAAACTTCAGTTACGGGAGTACTAAACTCTTTACTGTACTCACAATTCAAAGGAACTATGGCCACAAATTATGGAAAAGAAAATGAAAGCCTAGCAATAGAGCAATTTTCAAAAAAAACAAGTTTTCAGGTATCCGCTTGTGGGCTATTTATCGATAAAACCAAAAACTTTTTAGCGGCAAGTCCGGATGGCCTTATCGGTGAGGATTCTATAATTGAAATTAAATGCCCTTATAGTATAGCAAATATGTCACCAGAAGAGGGAATTGCACAAAAGATAATTGATTACTGTAAATTGGAAGACCATTCTTTAACATTAAAACGGAATCATAATTACTTCTACCAAGTACAAGGCCAGTTACATATTACTCGTCGTAATTATTGTTATTTTGTTGTGTGGAGTCCAAAAGGTTTGCTGTATGAAAAAATTGAGAGGGACGATGAAATCTGGCAAAAAATCGTTCCACTGTTAGAAAATTTCTACCACCAATGCCTTTTACCAGAAATAATTGACGGTCGCATACCAAGAAATTTACCGGCGAGGGAAAGGTCTGGACCATAAATTGTTTTAATTTCATTGTGTAGATGTTAAACAGTAATTTTTTTTACAATAAAGCGTTTAAAAACAAAAAATATTAGATCAATGAAGAAGATTGAAAATGTCAAGTGATGTAGGAGGTATTCCCAAAAGTGCATTTTTCTGTAATAATATAACGTATTAAAAAAGTTAAATAAAAACTAAACTAGTTATGTGTATGTACCTAATATGTAGCACAATAAACAATATGGTGCCTCTTATACATAGATTTCAATATTCATTTGTATAATATGATATTATAATAACATAATCGATTCAACAACATGTGGTAGATGCATGTACCACTGAACATACGCTGTACCAGCATTCCATCAAACGATCAGTGGTGTATGTACTTACCATCACACATTTTCTTGTAAAATATAATTTTTTTGAAAAAAAAATCTAGAACAATATATTTAGTCAAATATAAAAGTTTTTTTTTGGTTCGGTAGTTGTATCTTAAAAAAAGTGTCCTATAAAGGGATAGTATTATGTTGAGTACAACCTTCAAAAGTTATCAAAAAATATTTTAATTAATTTTTGTGTTCCATATCCAACTCGGCAATACGGAACGGAATCATCTCGGGGTCTGTCTGTAACAGGTGTTTTTTTTTCAATTTTTTTCCATTAATTTATTTGACGTAAACAAATTAAATTTGTCACAATAACTTTAGTAAATAAGCTCGGTAAGTATTGGCACACTCAAAATAAGTCACCAAACAGAAAAATAATTTTAAAAAAACATCGATAACTCGGGACATGACAACACTAGTGGACTAGTGTATCGATATAATTATTGAGAATGTCACATCACTTCGTTGACTGTATACGTATTCAACAAAACCCTCTCCGCCCCCCCTCACCCCCGAATACTGAGAGAAAGGGACACATGCACCTCAGCCTGATAATACCCAAATAAAAAAGTCAAAATCGAGGTTTTGTAGTCCTCATTTTTCTACTCCAAAACTGAACCAATTTCCAAGATTTTTTTTACCAAATGTATTGGAAGAAAACATTCTATGTCTGTACCTTTTGCTTTTTTTAAAAATACATCGTCTAATTTGTATACTGAACGTTTGTTGATGGCGTTAAAAAAAGGCAATTTTAACAATTTTTGAAGGGTTATAACTCCTATAAAAAGTAATTTATCAAAAAAATCAAAACGTACCGACACGCTTGCGGTCAATATTCATATTATGTAAAAAAAATATTTTCTCTAGTGTCAAAATTCAGAGAGGGAAATGAGGAATACGTTTGTATGGAAAAAACACCACCCGGTTTCCTCTTGGGCCCTTCCGATTTCGATTTTTTCAAGAACTAGTGGATCACCTTATGTGATGGCTTCCGAGTCGGGCTGCCTCGTGGAGATACACAAGATAGAGGTGGAGAAGTGCGACGAGATTTACGACACATCCCTTTACACCGAGTAGGACGGTCCAAAAAATTGGAGAGCATAATATTTTTGGTTCTTTGGATTTTATGCCAATATGGGAAATTCATTTTAATTAAATAAACGGTTCTCAACATATTTGGCAGGGAGTTGAGGTAACGCTTGTAAGTAGATCAAGGGAGACAAAAGGCCACCAAAATGCATACGAATTCAACTTAGTAATGGAAAAATGTCAATCTGACGCTCACTGTAGGTAAGTTCTTTGACACAACAAAGAGAGATTGATTAAGATAAATTGACCACGGTGGAGTTGCAAGATTTCAGAAAGAATCTACAAACGTATTTAAAAGGTTTCATGTAAATAATTTTTTTAAACTTTTTTATGTGAATACCGCACAAGAGCCCCAACTGCTCCCAACCGCCTTGAGCCAGTGAGACTATGGCATCCTCAACTGGGGTATGTTGTGAGGCTGGAGGTAAGAGGGGAGGGAAAGAGGACGGGGAAGAGGAAAGTGAGGATGTACCTGGCTATTCAGATCTAGTCATCATACACGGCTAAAGCCATTTCAATTCTGAATGTTGGTCTTATACCAGGGGGGTTACTCTCTATCTCTCGTAACCGCCAACCGCTACGTTTCACACCCGTATTTTGACAGATGTTTGTCAGTTTCGCCAAACTTGGTACTCTCTATCAGTCGGAAACCCGAAAGTCACAGATTCCACAGCGACGCCCGGTTTTTGTCATTTTTGGTACTCCCTATCGAACTCAGTCGTATAAGTTTCATGTTTCCCAAAGTGGATCGGGAGACCTCCGTTTTATGAAACTTTTGTTGGGTTAAGAAGTTGGGTTATGATTTTATGAAGTTGACATTTCGTCTAACGAGACATTATACATATTTTATTCGAATATCTCGTTTTAAAAGGTAAGTAATATGATTTATTTGGAATTAAATGATACCGGGTTGGTAGATGTGTACCAAACCGCCGTACTTTTAGGCACTTATTCGTAATTACCTACACTTCGTTTTAGCAATTCCTACAACTGACAACTATTTGCACAAAATGGGTTGGAATTTGTATGCATTTTTTACCTCTCCCTTAGTAAATAGTAGTTTGTTGAGTAAATATTTACATATTATGTACCAAATAAGTACGGGTCTGTTGCAATCTAAGGTATTCATAATTTATGTGCTATATTTTAGCCACAATGGAAGGTTATTTCCGCCTACAATTTGCTTTGCGAATTTTTCGCCAAGACGATTACAGGGAAGAGGCAGCCCGAAGAAGACAGTTGAGGGATCTGTCAAACCCCATGAGCATTCCTGAATCACTATTTATTGCTCACTACCGCCTGTCGCAGGACCTCTTTAAAGCGTTGTGTGACGAGTTGAGGCCGTTAATCCCTGTACCTAGGAGAACAACCGGAGTGCCCTTGGAGCTAAAAGTGAATACAAAGTTTTTAATTTATCATCTTTTCTTACAATGTCAAACTCCAATCTAACAGCACATTCCTTAATATCTGCTTCATATGAACAAATATTTTTTTATGTTTCAGGTTCTAACAACACTGTCTTTCCTAGGTACAGGGTCGTACCAAAAAGTTGTAGGAAACGACTTCCACAACAGCATTTCGCAGCAAACGGTTAGCCGACACATGCGTCAAATAGTGTCGGCTATAAACCGAATCATGCATAGGCATGTCAAGTTCCCAATAACGCAGCAAGAAAGGAATGCTGTAAAACAAGGGTATGTTCAGATTTATTATATTTTGTGGCATATTCCGATGATGGGCTAGCTAATGTGTAATTATTTTATGTAATATTTCATCTCTGTTGAAATGTCAACCGTGTTGGGTGCGCTTTTGGCTTATTTCCCGACTATGCACCGGTGCCGAAAGGATCAAGGACACTAGTTCCTCGGAGCATCTTCCAATAAAATGCTGGTAGAACAAGGATAGCACAGGATTCCTACCCGACGCCTGTGCTCTAAAGATTGCAATCCGTTTGTAAAGTTAGGAGAATCTTTCAAACGGACAGCCCGTTTCTGCACAGAGTCAAGGGTTTTTTCATGTAGATTTGAATGGAAACCAATATCACCACCGACTTAGTGCCTTTTTGTTCTAACCCTTTTACCTTTGCCGTCTTTCGTACCTAATATTAATTTTATAGCATGTCGTATCTATCGAAGTTGAAGGGAGGAACAATAATAATTACAAAAACAAATTATGTATGTGGTGTGATATTTTATATTTGTACATAGAGGAAAACATAAGTCTTACATAATTACAGAGAAGATTAAACATTTAGAACACATACAATAAAGGAGAAATGGTAAAATATATACCTATTGATAAACAAACACATAGTAACAATAGCAATTACATGGTGTATGATACATGCATATTGCAATGACAGTATTAATAAAATACAATATTCATTCTAATCGAACCAAAACATATGTATTTTTTCATATATGTATTTTTACTAATCTTATGAAAAGCATAGCCATTCAGAGAATATGTGTGTACAAAAAATAAAATAGTTATATGAACAGCCAACTGAATTTTGACATGGCCCGACTCAAGTATCTGATTCACTTGATCGTGCCATGCCTTCCTCGGGCATCCCCGACTTCTTCTACCATTCACGTTTGCATGATGTAAACAAAGCTGTTTGTCTTTTCATAAAATAAATAATGCCATCACAAAGTGAAAACCTGTGAGAAGAAGTTTTCTTCTGAAAATATCTATTTTAAGCATTTAAATTGTATATATTTCAGGTTTATAGAAAAATTTAATTTTCCCGGAGTAATTGGATGCGTAGACGGGACGCACGTCGCCATTGTTAAACCAAAGGTACATGAAGAGGCCTACTTCAACCGAAAGGGTTTCCACTCGATGAATGCTCTCATGGTAAATAAATATATCCTTTATTCAAATGTTTACAGAATAGCTGATCATATAATATATCACACTATTATTCCACCCTACAGATTTGCGATTCCAAGTTAAAAATAATTGCGATAAATGCGAGGTATGGAGGTGCATCGCACGATGCACATATATGGCAAATGATGGCCATAAAACCACACTTGGAAGAAGCAAATAACCGAGAGACTTTCTGGCTTTTAGGTAAATTTCTTTTATGAATACATAAATATTTGTTAAAGTTTGCAATTTTTAATTATTTTTGTTTTAAAAAAAAAATGTTTTAAAATAAATTGAATATTTCAGGAGACTCAGCATTCCCACTTAGGCCATACATGATGACTCCCATTTTAAACGCGGCACCGGGATCACCAGAGGACCATTTTACAAAAATGCATTGCAGAGTCAGAAATTGCATAGAACGCTGCTTTGGGATTTTAAAAGGAAGATGGCGCTGTCTCCTAAAACATCGTGTTCTACATTATACGCCAGAAATGGCAGGGAAGGTAGTCAATGCATGTGCTGTTCTTCACAATATGGCCATTGAAGCTCGAATGCCAGAACCAGAGGATGTGATCATTGAAGATGATTTTAGAGAAGTGGTTAATGTTATCGATCAACACAACGATAACCTTAGGCAAGGTCGGATAACTCAACGAGAGCTTGTTGAGACTCTCAATCGCCAAATTTAAGTACCTCTAACCATATATCCAAGTTCACTTTTTTTTTTAATCCAATTCAATACTTATTTCTTCAATAATCACATCCTCGGTTCTGGCATTTGAGCTTATATTATTATCTGCTATACATGTTTACTTCCTACACTCACATGAATAGTTTTGATTGACCTCTTTCTTAAAAATCTTTATAGAAAATCCTTTTTTTAATAATTGCTATTCCCTGGTCATTGTCCGGTAGCCTTACAGACCACAGAACGGCCTATCGTTTTGGATGCCTTAATTTTCTAATCACTTTGTTATTTTTTTTCCTTTCATGTTATCGCTTCCCGTGAGTCGTGCCCTTATTGCTAAGGACCGCGATCCCTGTTACTAGCGCCACCCAGACTCACTCTCGATGCTCGGCGCTGTATGAAGAGTTGCGTTTACCTGTGTTCCAGACACTAGCCTGGCCACTCCATTATGTTTCTGCGATTGCTATGTACACTGAATTTATGTAAATTATGTAACTTTGTTGCCAGGTTTTTAATGCAAATCTCTGTGCGGATGATGTTTTTCTGACACTTTTATTTCACGAAATTCTCCCATTCTCACAGGGATTTAAGCTTTTCCTGGCCTAGAGTCCTTTCTGAAAATATAACCTTTTTCTAATAGCAAAAGAGAACCCTTTTATTTACAATTGTCCCAATATTTTTGTGTTTTCCTGTATTTTGTTTTAACTGCAACCTAGCAGTGGTTATTCAAGTCGTATCAAAGCTGAACTGAGGACACCCAAGCTAGTCGAATATAAGTAAGTATTGAGTTATCAGCGGTGTAAGTAAATTAGCGTTGGTTAATTAATTCAAGAACGGTTCGAAACCGAATCTCAGTACCTAACAATTGTCATCTACATTATTGAGTACTTCTAACCAGTGTGTAATTTTTTTTAAACATTATTACTTAATGTAAAAGCCTCATGGTCACAATAGTAAATAAATAAATTATATCTTACACTTTCATTTCAACAGCTCTGTTAAAGTCGCCTGTCGAAATTTTGCGTACATACTTTCTACTCTTTGGTTCTAACTCATTTAGCATACGCTCTATCTTTCTTACACTTGAGTTTTATGTAATTAAGGTATCGAACCACCTGATTACTGATTTATAGGCAAATTAATAATGAACAACAACATATCGTTGTCACTGATAGAATAAATGTAGGAAAGGTTATAATAAATTAAAAGATCTCTTGTCGTTTTCAAATAACTTTGGAATTTATTTATGACTCGACGCTTCTAGGAAAAGCTTTGAATCCCAATGTGAACTTTGTAATTTACTGAATATAAAATATAATGAAAGGGATGATTGGATAATGTATAATTACATAGGTGAATTACATACGTTATAATTATATATGATAGAATTATAAGGGATGATTGGATAATGTATAGAACCAGAAGAAGCGCGTATGGCTGCCTGTCCTTCCCCTCCCACCGAAATTTGGGCCAATGAAGGCACGTCGGTGTTGCTAAAATTCAAGAAAGTACTTAAAGACACAACCCCAAAAACACCAGGAAAAAAACGCCGTCATAACGAAGGCTTTTGACTTTAAACCCTTCAAAGAATTTTTGCTTCATCCCATTGTTTGTTACTAACCCTTGTGTAATTTTTTTTAAACATTATTACTTAATGTAAAAGCCTCATGGTCACAATAGTAAATAAATAAATTATATCTTACACTTTCATTTCAACAGCTCTGTTAAAGTCGCCTGTCGAAATTTTGCGTACATACTTACTACTCTTTGGTTCTAACTCATTTAGCATACGCTCTATCTTTCTTACACTTGAGTTTTACGTAATTACGGTATCGAACCGCCTGATTACCGATTTATAGGCAAATTAATAATGAACAACAACATAATGTTCAGTTTGAATACTTACAAAACCAAGTTTATACTCACAAGTCTCCCCAGCTAGCTCAATCGGCAGGGTCTCGTGTTCACAGACTCGATTCAAGACAACTATCGTTGTCACTGATAGAATAAATGTAGGAAAGGTTATAATAAATTAAAAGATCTCTTGTCGTTTTCAAATAACTTGGGAATTTATTTATGACTCGACGCTTCTAGGAAAAGCTTTGAATCCCAATGTGAACTTTGTAATTTACTGAATATAAAATATAATGAAAGGGATGATTGGATAATGTATAATTACATAGGTGAATTACATACGTTATAATTATATATGATAGAATTATAAGGGATGATTGGATAATGTATAGAACCAGAAGAAGCGCGTATGGCTGCCTGTCCTTCCCCTCCCACCGAAATTTGGGCCAATGAAGGCACGTCGGTGTTGCTAAAATTCAAGAAAGTACTTAAAGACACAACCCCAAAAACACCAGGAAAAAAACGCCGTCATAACGAAGGCTTTTGACTTTAAACCCTTCAAAGAATTTTTGCTTCATCCCATTGTTTGTTACTAACCCTTGTGTAATTTTTTTTAAACATTATTACTTAATGTAAAAGCCTCATGGTCACAATAGTAAATAAATAAATTATATCTTACACTTTCATTTCAACAGCTCTGTTAAAGTCGCCTGTCGAAATTTTGCGTACATACTTACTACTCTTTGGTTCTAACTCATTTAGCATACGCTCTATCTTTCTTACACTTGAGTTTTACGTAATTACGGTATCGAACCGCCTGATTACCGATTTATAGGCAAATTAATAATGAACAACAACATAATGTTCAGTTTGAATACTTACAAAACCAAGTTTATACTCACAAGTCTCCCCAGCTAGCTCAATCGGCAGGGTCTCGTGTTCACAGACTCGATTCAAGACAACTATCGTTGTCACTGATAGAATAAATGTAGGAAAGGTTATAATAAATTAAAAGATCTCTTGTCGTTTTCAAATAACTTGGGAATTTATTTATGACTCGACGCTTCTAGGAAAAGCTTTGAATCCCAATGTGAACTTTGTAATTTACTGAATATAAAATATAATGAAAGGGATGATTGGATAATGTATAGAACCAGAAGAAGCGCGTATGGCTGCCTGTCCTTCCCTTGTGCAGGAGCTTCTCCTTCTCGAGCAGGAGCTTCTCCTTCTCAAGCAGGAGCTTCTCCCTCTCGATGGTGCTCTTTTCCTGTAGATTGATATTTTTCAGTTCCTCCTCATTGAGGAACTTCTCCGTCATGGCTGTTTTACTACCTGAAAGTAAAATATTAATAATATTAAAAATAATATCATAACATCACGAGAGATGGAAAGGCTGATAGAGAAATTGAAAGAAGGGTAAATGCGAGTAACTATATTAATGGAGGACTGAATGCTGTTGGCGCTAATAAAAAAACTCTCAAAAGAAGCAAAGCTAGCAGTCCACAATGGAGTCCTGGTGCCCATCCTGATGTATGGCAGTGAGGCATGGCACTGTCAGAGGAAGGATGAAAGCAGACTGAATGCTGTTGAAATGAGATCCCACCACGTATGATCGTATGAGAAATGTAGAGATCCGCAAAGAATGCAAGGCTGATGTAAGCGTAATGAGTAAAAGAAAGGGACCCTCAGATGGTTTGGGCATGTAGAGGGAATGAATTAAGAAAGTGGTGGAAGAAGAATATATGATACAAATGTGAATGGTAGAAGAAGTCGGGGACGCCCAATGAAGACATGACATGATCAAGTGAATCAGATACTTGAGACGGGCCATGTCAAGAGTCAGAATAATAGAAGAGAATATATGAGACGATGCATGAATGTGTGCGAAGGCCGAGTTGTTTGGCGGTCCGACCTCTCTGCCTATCCCTGCGTTGAAACGGCGTGATGGTTAGTTAGTTTTTTCATAACATTATTCCCATTCACCCTAAGATATTTAATTGTAAGTACTTACAAAGCTCTTGGTCGGAGGCCTTTCTTTTGACGCCGGACGGTCCACGCATTACGGGCAAAACTTCTGTCGGCACCGGCCCAGGCATCGCGGACAACACTTCATCTTCTTCGAGGAGTTCCATTTCATTTTAATTCTGCAAAAAAGCAATGAACTTTTTATCAGGGTTTCACCATCCATATTAAAATATAATATAAAATAATAGTCTGAAACATACCCACGGCACAGGCAGCGTCTCATATGTCACCGCTATCCCTTCAATTGGTTCCCGCCCAATGATGTAGCTCGTAGCCCTTTTATTCTGTAGAAGAATTATTAATATACATTATTATTATTAATTTAAAACTAATAATGCAATGAATAAAAACATGCAAATGCGGTTGGCAATGATAGTATTCCGCTGGCGGTGGCAAAACGAAAATTCATATCGCTCGCCATACATTCTACAATCGTTTTGCCACCGTCAACCGGATACTATAATAATCACGTTTCTTACATAAATAATTCAAATGGCACAATTGACCGCAGTAAAAAACATACCTAAACATATTATTTGAACAATAAAATATCTATAAAAACAACATTAATTATGTTTATTTGATGAGTGAAGAGAAATTTACAAATATGTAAAACACCAACCGCCATTCTTAAAACACTCGGAGGTTATAATGTCTTTTTTATTTTTATGCTAATAATTATCGCACGAAACACATTTATCAATGTACACAAACACAAAATAAACATGAATGTACTAAATAATCATATAACTTACGTTCATTGCAGCAGACATATAAAAAAAACAACACGAAACACAATGGTCAAATTCCCGCCTCTTTGCTTGCGCTCCTCGAAGATTATCAAAACTGTCAAATATGAACCATAGTCAAACAAATTAGCAAACCATAGACTTTAGGCGCATAGACAATCCACATTATTTCTATGTAGAGTGTGAAAGTCTATTTATGGTCAACCATACCGACGCCAATCGACGCTTTTCTAAACCCATTCGTGATGGAGAGATACAGAGTGCAGTTTTCACAGTAAACTGTGATATGACACGGAAACTTTACTCTGAACCGTACGAACGCTGTGGAAGATAGGGAGTAACCCCCCAGGGCGATAATGAGAGTATCTTCTACTCTGAAATGTGCCGCAAACATACTATATATTATTTTGAATGAATTAATTGTGAAATGAAACAAATTAATCAAATAAAATTTATTTGCGCAGGGGTTCGGTCACAATTTATTCGGGATTTGATCCTGCGACCTTCGGATTGCGAGTAAGAACCTTACTCCTAGACCACAGAGGATTTTTTAAATTTTATTTTGATATTTATCTATATGAAGTTTGTTTACATTGGGTTTTTCGATGCTTGTCTCACTAGGATCTGTTTCGAGATAGGCGTAGAGCTACATAAATGAATATCGTAGTTACAAGAAAATTTAAAGTTAAATACGAGGACATGTTAATAAATCAATAATAATTAATTAAGATATTCATTCATATTAAATAAGTATAGAGGTACTTGTCCAAGTTAGTTGATTTATCGTTTTAGGTTTTGATAAGCTTTTCAGAATCCTTTCTGACCCTAAATCCATATGAATTACATCAATCAGCATTGTACAATATATTTATTGGAATTTAGAGCTAAACTTAAAACTCACCTTTCCAGACAATCGTATCCGTAAAGTCACAAACCTTTCTCCTTCACAGTCCGCGACATTGTAAATAACTAATTGTGTAAAAATGAAAAAAAAATTGAAAGCTTTTGTAAAAGTCATTTCATAAAAATTCTCCAGTCCTTAAGAGTCCTAAATTATCCAGTCTTTCAAAATAAAATTAACTCAACTTTGGCACTGATTTTTTCATTAATGTAAAATCAATTGTGATAGGGGTAGCAAATGTAAAGTCATGCAATGTTAAGTGTTTTAAATATAGTGTCCTTCACGTGCAAAGTCGTATCTTCTCCGAACACAACTTCCTAATTAAAGTGTGTTGTCGGTAGTAACCTGCCAGGTAAGTATGTTTTCTGTTTCCTTTTGTAAATAATAAAATTAGATAAAGCCTAAGAATTCATAATACGAGTAAATTGTACAGCGCCCTTGAGGTGATTTTCACAAAAATCGGCGCTCTACAAATCATCTAATTATTATTATTCGGACGATTTATTCACGAGTGGAATATTTCACAATTTCAATTTTGCACTACTGGTCTGTAGAAGGCGTCATATGCAGGCTATATAATTATATTAATTTGAGAACATTCACGAAAAACAAATTGCACGAAAAGCACGATTTTAAATTTCGCCAGCGAGATGCCGGCAGCATCCATTAAAATGCAGAATTTAAAGTACTAACTATAATTATTTTGTTTCTTTTACATCCGACTGACCACTGTGTGAATGTGGACCCTGGGGGACCAGAAAGAAAATTAATCATCTTTGATAGTGCTGTATTCTGCAAAGAGACGAATGGTGGCTGCTTTGTATTCATCGCATGGAACCTCGCCGAATCGATTCGATAACACTTACGGCCGCTGTTCCCAATTCTACTAAGCCAAAATTAAGATTCAAAACTGCTTAAGCTTGACTTAATCTAGACTAAGTGATGATTAAGTGATGCTTAAGCAATATTGAACCTTAGTTTTGGCTTAGTAGAATTGGGAACAGCAGCCGTTAGTATCGTGATTCTTGGTACAACTTGTATATTCTATTTTAAATCAATCTACCTCGACGATCAAGGGAAACGGCTGCATGGCGTTTTTCACACAATACTTAACTTTGAATTTGAGGCCAAAATGCCCAACCAAATAGAATTATTATTTTTTTAAACAAAATATTATAGCAAGTATCTAGTACGGATATGTGATACTTTATTTATTTATATTTTATGTTAAAAAATACAGGTCAATCAAAAAGTGGCATTTTTTGTGAGTAATTTATAATTATTAAAAAATTGTTTTGCATTATCTACTGCGTTAATATAATGAAAAATAAATAAAAAATGAAAGCTTTTCTGGGTACAAATTTTAATTTATATTTGATAAATTTGTATTCCAACGTAAATTGGTAATGCATAATTTAAATTTACTCCCATCAAATTACCTTATTTTATATATTTTTTTTTTATATGTTTCTTTCAAATGTTTCATTAAATCATATTTCTACAATAAGTAGACTAGACTTTTTTGTTTGTTTATAAACATCATTAACTCACAAACAATTTGGGAGGCGGGTATGGGTGCCGCCGCCCTGGGAACCATTTATTGGATAACCAACTTTGCCATAGGTCACCCCAAATGTGGTGAGGTTTGTCCACGTCTTGGCGGCGAATGCGTCTGCCCACCTGCTGTGTGGCGGGCCGGATCAAGAGAGACTGATTGCAGGAAGCCATTTGGCTTTTATTGTTGAACTCTCTCAATCCATCGCCTTGCACCGCAGTTAGAGGGATGGATTCATATGTCCGTAACTCCTGGACACACTTAAACCCAGATTCCTATCCACCCCTCTTACCTTTTTCCTTCCAAGAACTTCCTATCCCTTCCTTAAAAGGACCCTCCACACCGCATTCCCTAAGATGACATAGGTCCTTAGGGAAATTATTTTTCTCAGGGCCTCCTGTGTGGAGCTAATATAAAAAAAATATATATAAAAAAAATTGATAAGGTTTCATCTAAAATCATGAAAAATCGATTGCCATGTTAGAAAATTGAATGTCTTATATTTTATAATTTAAAACACAAATAAATAAAGTAGCACATATCCGTTTTAGATATTTGCTATACCTTTGGATAAAAAAATATTTTTCACGCCTTAAAACCAAAATTTTATTATGAAAAAGGCCGCGCCGCCGTTTCGCCTTAACATTCGGGATCGGTCGAAATTCACTATTTATTACCTCTTCTTGCGTTGCATTCAGAGAAAATACTACAAAAAATTGCAAAAGTCACTGTCAATTCATAGAAAATTGTACATAACATTGCAAAAATTACTGTCACCACTAGCCGCCAGTCTGTCAATTTGAGTCGCTTTTGGTCGGTCTTGTTATTTTTCACTAATTAAGAGGGATATTTCATATATTGAACCCTTAAAAGTATCAAAAAATGTTCCTTACTGTGTGAAAATTACCTAAGTGCTGTAAAAATAATTTTTATGTGAATAGTGTGGACGTGCAACGAGTTTTAAATTTATGTACCGAGCAATTTGGCTAATTATAAGATGCATTCTAAATTCTGTGTCTAAAATCTCAGACGGGCATCGAACACTCGCCAGATGTGACCATCCCTTCGGCTGTTGGGTAACCCAGGCGTGCCCCTCGCCTACCCCGCACCTACAAACTACACTGCACCCCCGCTGCCGCACCGTCATGCAGTATACATCATGACCGTTATGACCTATCCGTTGCATCGGCCGCTGGAGCGGCCTTTCGCAGAAAGAAAGAGAAATGAGATGAGTGATCTGGTGGCTTCTGCACTCTGAGCTTCACCCCCCGCCCTGCCGCCTTTCCCGTCCCTCCGCCCCGCGCACACAGAAGGATGACATCGGACGGAGCCTGCATATTTTTTCTGCGTTCCCTAAGTGAGAGTGATTTACAGTGATAAGACATTATATGACCAAAAATTTTACAATTAAATAAGAACTTAACAAGATATAAACATTTTTCGATGACATAATTATTTTACGGTGATAAGACACTATATATTTTTTTCTTAGTGTTAATTAAGTTGTTAAGTAAGTAATTGTATTGATTTTAACTATTGTTTGTTTTGAGTTGTATAATTATTAGAGGTAGGTTTGAATATGTGTAACGTTGTTTTTGGGATGTTAAGGTGTTATATGTAGTACCTGGAAGGGAATGGCCGAAACAGATGTCGATGAGGCTCGCTACCCATCACATCGCCAACCCTTTGGTAGCGCAAAGAGGAGGACGGAACGTGAACAATGTCGAATTGGTACATGGAATATCAGAGGAGGAATGGAAAGAAAGATGAACGAATTATGCGATGCAATGGATAGTAAATTTTTGGATATACTTTGTGTGACAGAGAGTATGAAAAAGGAGAGCGGTACAATGCAGCATAATGATAAGTTCGTCATCTGGTCTGGGAGACCGGATACGGAGAGGGCTTGTCAGGGTGTTGCAGCGCTACTGTCTCCCAGAATGGTTGAATGTATGTTGCAGTATGAATGTGTAAGTTCGAGAATAATGTGGATCCGATTTAAAATTGGGTTGACAAGGGTGTTTCTTGTTATCGGCTATGCTCCTGTTAATTCTGAAAGCGACGAAGTGAAAGATGATTTTTGGACTGGTGTGAATGACGTAATGAGATTAAAAAATTTGAATGAAAGGATTATAATGGCGGGCGATTTGAATGGGTGGGTGGGAATTAGACGTGATGGATTTGATTCAGCCTTAGGTAAGTTTGGGGATAAAAGAACGAATGACAATGGGAATAGAATACTTGAAGTATGTTTAGAGTGGAACCTGTTTGTATCGAATACCTTCTTCGATCATAAAGGTATCCATCAATATACGTGGGAAAGAGGAAATGAAAGATCATTAATCGATTTTGTGGTAATTGACTCTAGGTTGAGAGCCGTTACTGAGGACACAAGAGTTTTCAGAGGGGCTGAGGTTGAAACTGACCACTTTCTGGTGGTGTCAAGAGTAAACCTCTTTCGCGGATGGCGCTCTAAAGTGAAAAAGGTATCAACTCCTACCAGAGTCAAAGTAGAAAAACTGCAAAACGCTAATGTCAGAAGTGAGTATGAGAAGCGTGCAGAGACGAGATTGAATGAGAAGGAAATGGATGGTCTAAGCATTGATGAAGCATGGAACCACATAAAGGTTAGTCTTTGTGAATCTGCTAGAGATGTGTGTGGAATAAGTACGCAAGGTAGGAAGAAAGGTGACGCATGGTGGGATGACGAGATTAAAGCACTGGTCTCAGAGAAGAAGAAAGCATGGTTATGTCTGATAGCGGCTGGCAGTGCTTCTAGCGAAGAGAGAGATAGAGCGAAAGAAGTATATAAGGGATGCAAGAAAAGAGTAAGTGTTGGAGTGAAAGTACGAAAGAAACGTCTGGAAGAGGAAGAGGGAATAAAAATGACAAAAAACTTCCAAGAAAACATTAAACTGTTTTGGAAGGAGGTCAAAAAGTCCCGGAGCGGTCCAGAGAATGGGAGCCTAAAAGTGATAAAATCGAAAGATGGAAGAATGTTGACGAATGAGGAAGAAATAAATGAGAGATGGATGAAATATTTTGAGGAAGTCTTCGAAAGCAACCCGAGTGATAGTGAGGCCAGCGGCGAATCGGGTATGAACGATGACGGAGTGAATGTTATCAAAATCAGCACGGATGAAATTAAAAATTCGATAAAATGCATGAAGAATGGTAAGGCTGTAGGTTTCGACAATATTGCGGCCGAATACTTTAAAGGAGATAGCCATATTATTCTCACATGGTTGTGCAAATTTTTTAACCAGTGTTTAGAGGAGGGCTACACGCCATTAGATTGGAGAAGGGCTGTAATCATGCCATTATACAAAGGTAAAGGGTCACGTATGGAATGTGGGAATCATAGAGCTATTAGCCTGCTAAGTTCAGTCGGCAAGTTGTACGGAAGAATATTGATTGAAAGGGTAAGAATGGAAACAAAGGATAAAATATGGGATGTGCAAGGTGCCTTTATGAGTGGAAGGGGATGCATGGACCAGATTTTCTCCTTGCGTATGCTCACTGAGAAGTTTCTGGCAAAAAACCAAAAACTTTTTTGTGCCTTTGTAGATCTACAAAAAGCATACGACCGAGTCGACAGGAAAAAGCTATAGAAGGTGTTGTCCAAGTATGGAGTGAATACAAATCTCATACAGGCAATTGCGTCTCTGTACGAGGGAAGCGTTGCATGTGTTAGGGTGAACGGTGGTTTTACGGGGTGGTTTGACATCACAAAAGGTGTTAAGCAAGGCTGCGTAATGTCACCATGGTTATTCAATTTATACATGGATAATTGTATGCAAGAATTGAAAGAGATGGGATTGGGCGCGAATTTGAGTGATCTGAAAATATGTTGCCTGTTGTATGCTGATGATGCGGTGCTGATTTCTAACACTATGGAAGATCTACAGTCTCTCGTGTCTAGGATGAACGAAGTGTGTATGCAAAATGAGTTAATGATGAATGTAAGTAAGTCTAAAGTCATGGTATTTGAAAGGGAGAGTACGAAAACAGTGTGCAATATAGTTGTGAATGATGAATACTTGGAGCAGGTGGATGAGTTTGTGTACCTGGGTAGTATGTTTACGAGAGATGGGAAGGCTGATAGAGATATTGAAAGAAGAGTAAATGCAGGTAACTCCATTAATGGAGGACTGAATGCCGTTGGCGCTAATAAAACACTGTCAAAAGACGCGAAGCTAGCAGTCCACAATGGAGTCCTGGTACCTACCTTGATGTATGGCAGTGAGGCATGGAGTTGGCAGAGGAAGGATGAAAGTAAACTGAATGCTGTCGAAATGAGATCCCTGAGGCGAATGTGTGGCAAAACCATGTATGATCGTGTGAGAAATGTGGATATCCGCAAAGAATGCAAGGCTGATGTAAGCATAATGAGTAAGATTAAGAAAGGGACCCTCAGATGGTTTGGACATGTAGAGCGAATGAAAGAAGAAAATAATGTGAAAAGAATATATGACGCAAATGTGAATGGAAGAAGAAGTAGGGGACGCCCGAGGAAGACATGGCACGATCAAGTGAATCAGATACTTGAGTCGGGCCATGTCAAAAGTCGGAATAATAGAAGAGTATGTATGAGACGATGTATGAATGTGAGTGAAGCAAAGACTGTGTGCCAAGACCGAGTTGTTTGGCGGTCCGTCCTCTCTGCCTACCCCTGCGGGGAAAAGGCGTGATGGTTAGTTAGTTAGTTAGTTATATAAATTTTTATTTTATAGCCGATATTGACCAAATTTTAATCTTCGAAAATAATCAGTCACCTTGTACCAGCGGTTCTGCGATATCTCACGTAAGTAACACGTAATATAAACGCCGATAAGTGTGCAGGTAAATGTTTCAATATACATATAATTGAGGTTGAATAATTGTGGTTAATTGGATCTTCTTTCGATTGCGAAGATCAATCGGCCATACCGATATTACCGGTAATAATCAAAAGCCCCCGGCCCCGGGGTGAATGCTTCGGAAACCGGCACCAGATGAAAGGTCATTCTACTTTGTTTTAATCGCAAGATCTTTTGCTTGTATTTTCATACACATTAAGTTTTACATTAAACATAATAAGTGACACCCCGCGATTCGGAAGAAGTAGGAAAATATAAATTGTACTTTATTTAAACCTATTTGTCAGATTTGTAAGAATTATGTTGCAACCTATGATTATTTATCATCTGAAGAGTCCTTAAGGCCCTGTAGTAAGCGTTCAAAAAGAAGAAGAAGAAGGGGAGATATGTAAATGCGAATATTATAGTAATAATAATATTAAAAAAGGATAATAATTAAGCAAGAATTGTGAAAATGTTTACTAAAACATGCCTCATTTAAATTAGTGGAAAAATCTCTCGACAAATGCTTATTTTGCCTGTAAAGACACACTGATTTTTTCATACATATAATTTTTGGAGCATACTTTGCAATTTTTTCTGTCGAAGGAATTTCATATAATTACATATTAATTAATAATAATTACAATCTTCAAAAATCACATAATTTTTTTTAGAAACTTAATAACGGTGTTCAAAGTAAATATGTTATAAAAGGTAGAAAATCGGAATGCGGGGGCAAGGTAATGGTGATATTCAATCAATGGTGATATAACACAGCTGATAAGTTATTTTCGTAATGTCCATCAAAATTATCAATCGACATAAGAATAGTATGCCAGCACCCATATATGAAAATATCCACTCATTGAAATGTCAGTTAGCACTGAAGGGAATCGAAATGTAACCTTCTGCATGTTTCTGATATTGACCATTTCAATAATTCATACGTAGAAATTGTTCACAAGTGAGAAATTGTTGAATTTACCTTACATAGAGAACCCAAAAAACTTTTTTTTCGATTTGAGTTATAAGATTTTTTTAAGGAACTTTCGGAGCCAGATATAATAGGCTTTGATGCATTAAATTTAATTACATGAAATAGCTAATATTAAGACGACATAAGACTCTAATAAAGAAGGTTAGCTCGACGCTCTCAATATTTTACGTAAAACATTTTGAAAATTTTGTAAAACGTGTTTCAGCTATAAAATTAGCGATAAACACCATTATTTTTCTAGAAAATGAATCAGTAATTTCCCGAGAGGTTCTTTTGGAAATATCTGATATGTTAGTAGTACGTTTATCAGAATTAATTCAAATATACCCCGCGGAAAGAGCAATTTTCCAGGTCTGCTAGGGCATATTCGACCGTAGGTCCGTCCAATACCCCTGAACCCGGCGTTGCATAATTTTTTTTTAACATTGGCTCCACACTGAGGAATACAATTTCTCTCGGGGCGTACTTCATCTTTGGGGATTCTGTATGGAGGGTCTTTTTAGGGAAAGTAAGGAGAGGAAGTTCAGTAGGTGGGGAAATGCATCTGCCGCCAAGATATACAGATATCTCACCAAACTTAGCGAACCACTCGGGGTAACCTTTGGCAGGGGTGGTGGTTATCCAATAGATGGTTCCCCGGGTGGCGATACCTATATACCATCTCTCAAATATTGTTATACATAATACAAAGTCGACTTTCAACAAGTCAAATATACGGATACAAGATGTCCGGTCCTGTAATTGAAATATTCAAAAAATAAAAATATTTAGACTTGCGGCTTCTGATTCATTGAACTTACTTGATTAAAATTTATTTGCGCACGCCGGGATTCGAACCCGCGACCTCCTCGATCACGATCACGAAGGTCGTCCTTACAGGTAATAATTTTTCCTCTTGGGCTCAATCCCCAGAGGCAGATGATAATAAACAATTATCGTTAATGGCTTATGGAATTGGCAACAACCACACAATTTTATCGGCGTAGGCAGCTCACTTTTACATTTATAATACTTAGCACCAGGTACTTCGAATGGCCTAAATACTTCAGCGAGAATGTTAAAATCGATAGCAATTAAACGGCAAATAATGTTCTTCACAAGCGCTTCTTCAGGTTGTTCCAAGGTCTAGTTAGATCAATAAATTTTCAGTTTTGTAATGCCTATCACATTCCGTAAGACTTTAACGGTGAAATAACCTAGTTTACATGTTCGTAATACAATATGTTAAGTTTAATCCATTCATCTGCGCGGGCATGACATAAATATCAACTTGTAAGATAATACAAAAAAAACACATTTAAAACTTATTTCCACCTAATTTATTTTTGACTTGTTAAAGCCATATTCAGACTGGGACAAATGTTTCTTATTCTACAATTTATATACTTACATAACAAATGCTGGTAGTGGTAATGTTGGGTAGACCTAAAAAATCCATTTCGGAAAATGATAAAATTTCCCTACTTAACGTTCGATGTATTTTATCGCTTCATACAAAAGTATGTATGTTTGGTGTTTGCTATTATCTACTACTGTCGGAATTTTCATAAATCTTTCAAACATGTTTTGAGAGGTGGTTATGGGTACCGCCATCTCGGTAGCCATTTATTGGATTACCAACATCTCAAGTGGTTCGCTACGTTTGTTGACTTAGGGGGGTGAGGTTTGTCCGGATCTTGACGACGGATGCGTCAGGCCGGATCGGGAGAGACTGGTTGAGGGAGACCCTTTGACCTCTCCAGCAGGACTCTCTCGGAACATCGCGTTGAACCTTTGTAGGAGAGACAGATTCATAATGATCCCCAGATTCATACTCATCCCTCGAACCTCTTCCCAAAATTTCCTTTCATTAAAGGTCTCTTCAGACATCATCCCCAAAGATTGCATAGGCCATTTTCCTCAATGCCTGCCGTGTGGAACTATAAAATAAAGTTTTAAAAGTTGTAATAAAGTTGTGGAACTATTAAATAAACTTTAAAATAGTCCCTAGCCACACCTCCACCTTTGTAATAATTTACACAACACTTTGTAATAATGTATTGTACCCACCCACTATTTTGTAACTGTCAAAGCAGTATATTTTTGCCCTGAGGAAGGAACGGTTGTTTCGAAACCAGTCGGCTTCAAACAAATATAGAAGTGATTCAAACAAATTAACATTGTTTCATTTATCTATAATAGATTACCACAAAGTTAGCTACATTCAAAAGTAAAAAAATAAAGTTTTGTTTAAAAATTAGTTTTCATCTTTTAATACTCGTAATATCCAGTTTTCGTAGTCCTTGAGGCCACAAAACTTATATAAATTGTCTTTAAATTGTTATTTTTTATTCTAATCCTAAGTAGGCGTAGGTACATAAAAAAACGTAACAAGTACGTAGTCAACCACATTCAAAGTAAAAGTGCATAGAATTTTTTCACTAAGAAATAAAAGATTCGTGTTTTTTTAAGGATCTCATCCAGTGTGCAATGTGAACGCTATCTATAAAAAGCGTAAATTTTTACGGCGATATAGCACAGTGCAATGTTATTTTATAATGATGTTATCGGAATTCTAAAAAAAAAACAGAACATCTCACTAAAAGTATTCTGTCCGCAGAATGAGAATTAAGTCTAAAAACTTGCAGTTTGCGGCATGCCCTTTTTTAAATTCTCGGCATTATAGAAATACCCATTATTATATGGGATACCTTACAACCATTATACATATTATGGTTTTACGATGTGAAAGACCTGCTGCAACGTTTAATAAGGAAAAGGTGCCTATTGCTGCTTTAGTCGTGGATACAGGGTTAGACAAGTCTTACTAGACAGTCATTAACAACTGATTCCTGATCTTACGTGGAGTAAAAGAAATAGATGACATTTTGGTTAATTAACCCTCGACCCGCCGCGTGGGGTCTTTAAAAGCCCAGGTTTTACATAAATGCTAATTATGTACATTTTAAATATTCCAACCGATTCCTTACTTTAGGTAGCTTCCTAAAAGAGACTATACTTGACGCTAGCGCCGCCAATATTCAGTCTGCGCATGTGCGATGTGAGATACAGACTTGTGTTTCGGCGTGAGGCTACAAAAAAATTCAATGAAAAACCAAGTTTATATGTTTTTTCATTGTATTTTGTTGATTTTTTTGTTGTTGTAATAATAATAAGTCAGTATCAATCTAATAAGTTTGATAGAAATTGGTTAGATTTTTATTTTTTCAAAGTTTTCTATTAAAAAGTATTATTTAAAATTATATAAAAATGTTCCTAGTTGATTTTTAAGCTTTAACATTGAAAATAAATATCTAATTTTTAATTTTTCTATTTATTTCGGTGCAGTCATTATCACCTGACTATAATCAGTTAAAATAACACACAAAATGTAAGCCATGACAATAATTTAATCATATTAGATTTTGGGGTCCTCAGCGACCCCGCGCGAAACCTCGCGTTATAAAAAAGACACGACGAGCGGAGGGCTAACAATTTTTTTTTCAAATTAACAAAAATCGTTCACTAGTCACTTTGTCGAGTAACCATCATTAGACCTCCAACCCAAACCTAACTTTTTAAAAATTTATTTTACACAGGAGGCCCTGAGGAAAATAATTTCTCTCAAGGTCTATGTCATTTTAGGGTAGCTGTGTGGAGGGGTCTTTTTAAGGACAGAAAGGAGAGGAAGTTCTGTTATGTACGTAGGTATGACGGATGGTAGGAAACTGAGGTCAGCGTGGTTGGTGATGAACCCATCCCTCCAATTCCGATGGCAGAGAGAGCAGCTGGCATGGTTAAAAGGTTTCTTAAAACCGACCTCTCCTGATCTGGCCCGCCATGCAGCTAGTGGGCATGTGCATCCGCCACCAAGACCTGTGCACACCTCACCCAATGAAACAAAATTAATAAAAAGCAAACAAACACGTTCGTTGCGGAATGGCGGTGTGTTGGGCGAGATTACCTATGTAGGTATCCATGACTTGAATGTGCCGCAAATATACAAGGGCTATTTTTTTTATGCCTGCCGAATGAAATAACACATGAATGAAATAACATTTTAATATTTTTTTTATGCCTGCCGAATGAAATAACACATGAATGAAATAAACATTTTTTATGCTCACGCCAGGATTAGAACCGACGACCTCTAGTAGTTGAGTATCATACGAGTAACCAGTCCGTCACGGAGATCTTTTTTTATAAAAATGCGTCAAAGTAATTACTCCTAATTATTTGTTCATCCGACCTCAACAATACTTTCAATGTCATTTAATCAATTTTCGGTTAGTTTCTTGTGCTAAATTTGCCTAACGAGGTGCTCATTTAACAAATGGTAGGAAGTATCGCGTTGGGTAAATACAGGGTGGACCATAAATTTTTGCGGATTTGAAAAAATCACACTTAAAAACGAATGGTCATATTGACTGACTATTTAATAATTACATCAAAGTGTGACCCGTGTGACCCGACGACCTGATCTCGATGCAAACACTCGTTAAACCTGGAGCGCAAATTTGCAACAACTCTCTCGCACATTGCGCGTGTAATGGCAGCCATTTCTTGGATGATGATGTCTTCCAATTGGGCAATTGATGTTGGTTTTCCTATGTATACTCGATTTTTCAAGTATCTCCATAGGAAGACGTCTGGACTCCTTTTAGTCCATGGAATATCACTTTTCTTGAGAACATTTCTCTTACAACCGCCATTGACCCATTGAAAGTATGGCACGTCTTATTGAAACTATGTCCTAGTATTATAACCTTCAAATTGATGCAGCTGCGGATAGAAAAAAAATCACGTAACATTGTTGTTACCGGTCTGAATTCACGACTTTTGGCGAATGTAGGGGGCTTTTGAGTGTTTTGGTTTTAGACTTTCTGCCGCCCAGTAGCGACAATTTTGTTTATTTACATGCCCTTTTAGGTGAAAATGGGCTTTTTTATAAAAATGTTTTACACAAAATGTACGCTGTTCTCCCATAAAAAGCTCTATTGCGACTGAATTTCCGTGAATTAAGTCATTGATCAATGATCATCACCACACGCGCCCTGTACGCGGCGCCGCTTTACTACAATATTTTTTTGAAATTCGTAAATCTTTGCGGCCCACTCTGTAAGTATAAATGTAATTTCATGTTTAACTAAATTCATGCAATTGATTTAATTTAATGAAACTTCCGATGATTAATGGAGATGAATAATGTTAGTTTTTTTGTATAATTATCTAATAAAACTGTTGTTCACTGTTTACGCAAATTGTGAATTATTAGACATAGAAAACTTAAATAGGAGATTTTACCCCTGTTTCATCTTTTATTGTTTTTTTAGTACTTAAGTCTAAAAAGTCTTAAAAAAATAAACTTCGTTGATTACCTTGGAGTAGGTATTAATTTTTTTTTAAATCATCTTTGTCCTTCACTCTACATATATCTGCGTTTTGATACTTAGATTTCAGAGCGACAGATACTCTCAGTATCCCGGTGAAAGACCTATATTAACCACTTGGACCAATAAGCTTGTTTTCACGGTAATATAACACCACCAGACAAATGTATGACGTATGAGGCGTGCCTGACTTATTTAGAAATAAAACCTTGCTCGAAATTGCTTTACCGTGGTTAGTGACCAGATGCGAAAAGTCATATATTCCCCAACTTTACTTTTTCTCGTCTCCTTCCCCTCCCAGTATCTTCAGTCTCCCAATATACCCCACTTTGGTATGCCATAGTCTGACTGTTTGAAACTTAAATTTAGGTGAATTTTTTGAATTCACATCCACAAATAATGAAATATAATGTAGAATAAAAATACATTTACAATAAAAAAAATAATTAAAGATGTGACTGTACCTTTTTATAATTTTTCTGTTTCAGATTTTCGATTGAATTTTGCTAATGTTGTCTTCATTAATTAAATTTGAGGGTTTAATCATAAAGTTAAAAATAAAAATAAATATTCATCCTAGACTTGCAGAAAAGTCAATATATGTCGCATATTATATAAAAAAATGATGAATTTATCCACATCACTATCTAGATAGCATTTAGTTCTGGTTGAATCTTGCAATCATATATAAAGATAGGAGCCAATCGACCACCATAACACGGGCATCAGCCTAGCATCTTGGTCGAATAATCATCTAATAATGTAACCCTATTTTGTAAGTAATGAATAAAGAAAATTTAAAAAAAAAATTAAAAATATGCGTTAAGAAAATTAAGATAATGTAGCTAGTTTTTAGTCGAAGAATGGTACAGTTAAATATGATTGAATCGGATTGGGACACATTAGCTCAGTTGGTAGAGTACTGACAAGGTAAGTCATAGGACCTGGTTTGAGTCCTAGATGTGACCGTAGCTTTTTCTGATTTTTCCATTTCAGATTGTCGATTGCGTTTTGCTAATATTGTCTTCATTAAATAATTTTTAAAAAAGTCTTCCAAAAGCAAAGAATTTTGCTACGCATATCTGTGATGTGATGTAAATTTAAATATCTTTTCGTCGATATATAAAAACAAATCAATAATAGTTATGTTTTTTGTTTGTCCCCAGATCAACTCCATGACTTCCTGGATTGACGGCAGCTTCGTCTACAGCACCAGCGAGGCCTGGGTGAATGCTATGAGGTCATTTCAGGTCAATATATAACATGCTTAGCATAGTCCTTATTACATACCCGCAGATCAAATGCAAAAAGAAGCCACTGGTCTAATATTTTGCTTTCAAAATTCATAAGCATTCTGGCGTCCAGCTATGGACACGGGCAATCCTAATTTTTTCAAGATTTGCGGATCCTTAGGGCCTTTATCCTTGCCTCTCACCATGCTTTCATTATACTTGCCAAAAAACAAACAAACTAAATCGTCAATGGAACTTTCCATAACAAAAAAAAATAAGAACACTCGGTTTTTTTCAGGTTGGTATGGATATCAAACGAATTTTTTTACAGTGTCGATTTTTTGTACTTATTCACTGATATATATATACAGTACGGAGACAAGCAGTTGTATCATTGATGCATTTGTATGTTTTGAGCTTTTGTTATTTGGCGTCATTCAGCGTTTTGTTATTCGGCGTTACATCCTCTCTGCACACCTCTTCGGGGACACTTAGTTATATTTTATGTCAGTAGGTATACCGTATTTTCTTAAACCTACTGTATTTTGTATATAAGTATGCCAGGAGGCCAACTGTCAATAATGTTAATAGTGTATATAATAGTATTTTCTATTGTGTACAGTAGGAAGTTCGCGCTTTCAAAAGTTTAAACTATAGTCTGCTAGTAGAATATTAGCAACAAATTTTTTACATTGAAATTGTTTAAGCTTCAACATGTAGCAAAGTTTCGAACAACGGAAATTTTACAGTGAAATTATTTAAGCTTCAATATGTAGCAAAGTTTCGATAGTTCATGTCAAATTATCAGTCTCAAAATTGTTAACGGTGAAATTATTTAAGCTTCAATGTGTAGCAAAGTTTCGAAAGTTGTTGAAATGTTTTAATATTATCAGTCCCAAAATTGATACGCTGAAATTATTTAAGCTTTAATGTGTGGCAAAGTTTTGATAGTTATAGATATGTTTTCATATTATCAGTCCCAAAATTGTTAATGATGAAATTATTTAAGTAATATATAGCAAAGTTTTTGATATGAGTAGGTATTCCTATTAAATTTGCATCTAGTGACAGATCGGTAACCCGGGGGTGATGGAAATATATTACACACAATCATACATATGACACTGATCAATTCGATTGAATTATGATGTTCGTCATCAATACTCGTAATCACCAATGACAAATAAAAAAGTAATATCTATGTCATGGAGGTACACATATTAAAACGCTCGGTGTTTTTTAAAACTGGATCTTAATGTATTATTAATGGCTCTCAGTGTTTTAATGACAAAGTTGGATTGGTTTAATGAAAGTGATTACTCAATCAGTGGTCCAGTTGTTGGTAAAATTAAAGTATTTAAAATAAGACATTGAAAAGTCACAGAAGACTTAGAGCGATATTAATCGATTTGCCTGCTCTACAAACTCGCGTGATATTTTGCTGAAATATTGAAATGATGAAAGAGTGCCGTCTATTCACTCTCGTGTTGCGCTTATGTTGCTTTTTCTTACATTGAGGACATTTTTGTTCATTGACTAAACTTGAATGTACGAGTATATTATGTAGCTATACTGGTTTCGCCGAGAATGTAGATTGTAGATAGGAGTTGCTCTCCAAGGGTTTGAGCAGCGGATACCTTCAATGGAGCTTTTTTACATGAGGAAACTTTTGTTCACTGACTGAACTTAAATGAATGCATAACTACATATATTGGTCGCACCGAGAGTGTAGAAGTGTAGATTGTATTTTACAAGTTGTTTTTTTTAAATTTTATTTATTTATTAATTTATTTAATTTTCAATAAATTAAATGATGTAATTATTAAGTGCTGGAAGTATTTCAGTTTTTTATTATTGTGACAGCTGCTTCGGCTTACAAGGCTATTATCAAACTGTGGTTATACCTCTTTGAGGCGACTTATTTATATGATTCTAAATTTCAAATTTGACGGCGCTTTTACTATTTTTATAAAATCTAGTTATTGAGAAAATAATTGTGACATATACTTTGAAATCTGTTTTTCTCACATTAAATGTTGATGTGTTCTTAACTGTTTAATAATGATGTGACTGCTATTGACTTATTTAAATGTGTTTAATATTATTTAGGATTTGTCAACATTCTAAGAAGTGGGGAATAAATAATTTTCCTTAATTTAGTGTTATATTAGGGTCATTCGTTCGTATGTTGATTTCTAATTATTCAAGTAAATTTAATCTAAGACCATTTCTTTCTAAATGTAATAGTCCAGGCTCCTTGTTGTTAAGTAGAAGTGATAATTCACTAAAGGTACTAAAATACTTGCAGAACTTAAAAATAACATTACTTAATGTAATTTAAATTAACTTTAAAAAAATTAATGGAGTTCTACATATTAAATACAAAAAACAATAAATAATGGACTAGTTTTTCTCCAAGGGTTCGAGCAGTAAAAAGCTCCGATGGAACTTTCTTACATTGAGTTCATTTTTGTTCACTGACTGAACTTGAATGTATATGTTATACTGGTCTCTCCGAGAGTGTAAATTGTAGATATTAGTTGCTTTTCAAGGGTTCGAGCAGTGGACAGCCACTCTGGAGGTTTCACATTGAGGACTTTTTGATTCACTGACTGAACTTGAATGTATATGTAGCTATACTGGTCTCTCCGAGAGGGTAGATGGTAGATACCAGTTGCTCTCCAAGAGATCAAGCAGTGGAAGGCTACAATGGAACTTTCTCACATTGAAGACATTTTTGTTCACTGACTGAACTTGAATGTTTGTATGTGGCTATCTATACTGGTTTCGCCAAGAATGTACGTTGTACAGTGTACATCAGGCATACCAGTCGCTCTCTAAGAGTTCAGGCAGTGGAGAGTCACAATGGAGCTTTCAAATTCAGTCAGTGAACAAACAGATTAAGCTTTCAAATTCAGTCAGTGAACAAACATATTAAGGATATGTTTGTTCACTGACTGAATTTGAATGTATTATGTATACAGAATGGTTCGTTCCTGAGTGACCCCAGCGGCAGGCTTCCAATTCGGAACACTATGAGGGTCCCCCTCTTCAACAACCCCGTGCCGCAGTACATGCGCATGCTCAGTCCAGAGAGGCTTTTCTGTAAGTATTATCATATTTTAATTAAATAGGTTTGGTTGGTATACGATCTTCTACATTAAAAGTATTATTTTTTTGGTGGAGGACTCTTCACGATTTGACTAATATTTAACAGACAACAATGGTATTTTAATTCGTAAGTCTAAATTGTCTACAAAGTTACAGATACGCTAAACATTTAAAATAGACCCTTGTATGGTGGTGTACTGTATAAAAAATAACAATTACGTATTAACCTTTTTAACTTCTGACTTTTCGATGCAAAATCAAATAAAAAAAACCGAATGCAGTTCACACGCGGTAGAAGCGAAACTTCACCAAAACAATTTCAACCAATATGAGCCTTGAAAAGTGAAATCATAATCAAAGCGGCCAATGAGCGCAGTTTGACGCTTCGTAGGTGCTGTAATGCGTCATTTCCTTTTTTTAATATGAATATTGCACAAGAGTCTTAACTGCTCCCGTCTGAAGCCAGTGAGACTATGGCATCCCCAATTGGGGTATGTTGTGAGGCTGAGGGTAGCGGGGAGGGGAAGGAGATAGGGAAGAGGAAGGTTAGGAAATATCTGGCTATTCAGATCTGGTCACTAAACACGGCTAATGCCATTTCAAGCAACGTTTCAATTCTGAATTGTGGTCTACACCAGGGCGATACAGAGAGTATCTTCCACCCTGGAACGTACAGCAAATATACTATATATTATTTTAAATGAATAAATTGTGAAATAACACAAATTAATCATATAAAATTTAGAAAAAAAGTTAGACGGAGAGGTTCGAGTCCCAGTTGCGACCATTGTCTTTTTTCTGTTTTTATGTGTCTTGTTCTCTTTCATATTTTCGTTTAGATTATTATTGTTAACTTATTCTAATATGATATATTTCACCGATGGGAATAACCTTAAAAAAAGTAATAAAAATAAAGTTTTTCTTATGAAAATTAAATAAAATTTATTTGCCACGTCGGGATTTGATCCCGCGACCTTCGGTGTGCGAGTCAAGCGCCTTACCGCTGTGCAACGCCAGCAGTTAAGTTTCAAATCACAACGGTGCTATAGAAGTTTCACTTCCAAAATTTTTATTAAAGGTTATACCCGGATCTTATGGGTTCATGCTATTTCTTACAGCTAACCAAATCGTAGTATTTAATTAATGCATATAAAATATATCTTATTTTCAAATCAAAATCAAATTTTTATTTAATTTTATTTGGATTTTACATTACTTTGTAGGGCATCACCATAATTTAATTATTTTATATCGACCTGTTAAAAGCTAATCCGTCGAATTATTTATACGAACTTGACTTTTTATATTTCTCCAAGTAGGTATTCGACGCAATTAATAAAATTAAGATTGTTTTGTAAATTCAAATTATTAATGCTCATGTTTTCATTAAACAAATTAACAATTGTTAGATTTATTTTATGGGTATTTTTCGAAAATGCGTCAATCTTGCAGTCACTAGATACGTCAGGATTAATGGGACAAGAAGTGGAGATAAAAAATGATTATCAATAATTGAAACAGGTAGACACTTATAGGATACTAACACCAATTTATTTAAACCCAAATCTCCTTTTTTTTATGTAGAAGTGTAAAGTTGGGAATGCAAATTTATTAACCTACTTGGTACACGCTATACACGAATGAAAACGATAATTCTATCATACTTTTTATAGCGCTGTTGGGTGAAAAATTACACCGAGTTCGAGTTAAATAACTATCTAAATAAATAAATAATCTTACGCGAAAATGGGTGGGTTGGTAGAAATTGCCCTAGGCAATAAGCTCGCCCATTCTATGTATTTCTGTGTCGAGTGTATGGTCTTACACCTGCCTAATCATAGCCATTGATAAAAACAATAACATATTATTTATAAACTACGTTCTTTTATGTAACTACCAAACAATCAATAAAAATTAACGGTTTTGATTGATGGGTGTGATATGCGAAAAACGCGAAATTTGCCATTTTTACGAGAATAACACGAGATTCGCAATTTTCGGGCATATAACAAGATTTTTGTATTTTCGCTCTATTTCCTGGTAATTTATTATACTAAATTAATACTATTTTAGCATATATTGGTCAGTGGCCTAGTTGATATCGCGTTTGGGTCCCACCCGGGCGTTTCGTATCGATTCCTCGGCTGGCTAAGTCCTCCATCACGAAATTTTCAAATAATGTCGGGTTATTCGTAACCCGAGAACGTTTGTTTTTTCAAAGTATAAAAAAAATTCAGGGTGTGCAATTCACACGCAGTAGAAGTGAAACCTTCAGAAAACTAAAGTAGACAAGAGTGGGGAGACTAAGCACGCTCAATGAGGAGACCGATTATACTATCCCATTCTCTCGCAGGCTAAAACCTACAGATGTATGTGTTTGTCTCTTGTCGCTATTTTCCGTTTCATCGAGTTTCAAATCACAGCGGTGCTAAAGAAGTTTTCACTTAAAAAAAGCATATAAAAATTAGAGTTTCTTTGTTTGTCCCTTATGCGTTCCTAATCCATTCATCCGATTGCGATGAAACTTTGGTGATTTGATGTGTGTTATGCCCGCGATGGTTTCTATATATAATAGTGAGCTCTGGCATTATGAAATTATTTCCTACACTATTCATCCAATGGCGATGAATTTTTGGTGAGTTGTTATGCGCATGTCTTTATTTAAGTGGCTTTGCAACGCATCCCGGGAACTCGCTATTACATTATAAATAATGAATAATTGAAGAAATTATCTAAATTCCTCACACAAAAAGTTCCAATTTTGAAAATGAAACTTAAATTCAAAGCAAATCCGAGTTCCAGAGCTAAAACCGAAATTAGTATTGTTGATTGTTTTGTGTAAATAGATTTTTTCTTAAAACAAGAACATTACGCACTCACACATTTGGGAAATTCATGAGGCATTTCTTCGACTCGTTCTTGACTTCAACAGCTTGACTGTGGAACCATTTGCCGGCCTCTGTGTTTCCTTCTTTCTACGTCATGGGTCTCTTCAAGACCAATATAAAAAGGCCGAAGAAAATTGGAAAATTTAATGAATATAATAAATTTCGATCTTTTTACTAAACTTTGCGAATGCCATTTCAAGATAAGCCAACGTTTAAGCACCCCCCCCCCCCCACTTTATGTAAAAAAATGGGGGCTCTAGAAAAAAATATTTTAAAAGTGGGCGGTGGGGAAAAGAAGGTTGAGAATCTATGGTATAGATGTAAGAAAATAAAAAATGCGTAATAGCTTTAAATAATTCAAAAGAATTTTGCGTAAAAACTTTTTAATGATTTTCAATGAAAACATTGCCATTTGCGTCAGGTTTCGAACCTTTGACTTCTGAGCCGGAACCAATGCTCTTTTCATATACAAGTAGTTGGTGATTACTGATTACTGATAAAATTAGTACCTACCTAAATGCTTACGTCCTGTTAGTAAATTCACTAATGGGCATTTCACGCATTTATGTACGGCTAAAAATAAAACTGAAAACAAACCGCTCGTGACAAAGGCGGAATTTTTTCGTCAGGTGCAATACAATAATAACATAATCTTAGAATCGCGGGTCGTGTTTCACGTTTAGCGATGGTAATTATAATATATTTTATATATCTCTCTTGTTAGCTGGTTTTAGCGCGCATCCTAGTATGCGGCCATGTTGGAAAATGGCGATGATTGCTGAAGGCCGTCGGTGTCTGACAGATGTCCGCTGGGTCAATTACCCGCGATAAAACATGTTTTGTAAAATAATATGAATTATAAGCAGTGGCGCGCTGTCTGTTTTTAATTGAAGAGAACATAATATATTATTTTATCAATGGAATTGTAAAAATGTTTTGACATTACATAACAACCTATGAAGTTACATGGTCATTTCTTTTTCTTTAATTTGGTACTTTTTATTACTGACAAGGAATCAATAAGTCAATTAAAAATATATAAAATTATTTATTACACCTTTTTGTTTTGTTTTTTTCTACCTCCTTCCTTCTTGTATTTATGATATAGTTTCAATTCATAATGTAATAATGCACGCAAGATGATTATATTATATAATTAAAAAATATTTTTTTCATGTCATCAAATTTAATGTATATCTGAATGTAATTGAATCTTTCGGTTCAATTTTCATCCACTTCCCGAACTACCGAAATATGTGAATTTTCGCACACGTGATAAAAATGATTACAATACATACAATACCAATAATTAACCAATATTAAAGTCTACTTTGATTTATTAGTACATGTAGTATAATTTTTTTTCCTGCCCACGCCCTGAACGCCCATCTCAACGCCCACTAATTTTCTCTGGGTCTTCTACTGCCCCCCTGAAAGTATCAAACGCCCACAAGGGGGCGTTATCGCCCACGTTGAGAAACTGTGCTCTAAATTGATGCTGATAATGTTAATTGATTTGATATATGAACACAGATAGCTAGAAATGTATTTCTACCTTTTATGTACATTTAATCTTCGTTTCTAAATATCGACATTTTATTAAAAATACACTATTATTGGATACCTAACTTAATAATTTTGCAGTGCTGGGGGACCCCCGCACCAACCAGAACCCGGCCATCTTGTCATTCGGGATCCTGTTCTTCCGTTGGCACAATGTAGTAGCCGCCCGTGTGCTGCGTCAGCACCCTGACTGGAGCGACGAGGACGTCTTCCAGAGAGCCAGGAGAATCGTCATCGCTACTCTGCAGGTAATAAATGAAAGATCCACTGCAAAGTTTTTTGGGTGGAGATCTAAGGATATTAGAGTGTCAAAAGACGTGAAAGAGAGGTTGGATACGATGATGCAATTTTTGATAGTATTGGCTCTTCGGTATACTATGAAAGCTCGAAGTTCGAAACGTGCCCACACCATGAAAGATCTTGGTGTTTTATTTGATAGTAGGTTAAGATTTCATACTCATATCGTAATGACGTTTAGCACTTCATTGACATTGCTGGGTTTTGACCCAAGCACTCGGAGGAATTTCAGAGACACCCAGCTTCTCACGGTACTTTACAATGCAATGGTTAGGAATCTTCGACCAAGTATACTTTGTCGAAGTTAGGAATAGCCTTGAGAGTGGATCGGTGGTTTGGAGCCCGCATTAGATGAAGAATTCCCTCTTGTTGGAGAAGGTTCAGAAGAGATTTCTCTACCTGAGGGAGTATGGCTTATGGCTACTCCCCTTGGATCTATTTGCATAGACTTTCTCTTGGCCTGCTCGGTATGAACCATCAATGGATCAGAAGGGATGTGCACACACTGCACATTGTATCACATTTCTTCAGACTGTTTCGTGGTTGGTTCGAAACTTGTTTAGTTTCTATGTTCCCGACGGTTATTTCCGTCACCGACAGTGTTGAATGTTTATCTTTCGGCTTGCATAACTAACTTGTCAATGGTCATGCCAACGGGGAGTTCTATCCTGTGAATCTCTTCAAATATTGATATCTTTATCATTAATGAAGCAGAGTTTAGACGACAAGCTTTTTTGCTATTAGTATAAATCTGCTAATTTACATTTATTCCTTGCTGATCGGCATAATTTGGATTTTGCAGGATTGATAGGCGCTTAATGGTTGCTTGTCAGTTGTGTAGGGTTTGGAGCGCATTTATCCGTAAAGGACTTATTGTTTTCTTCATCTGTCTTTTAAAAACGATTTGAAATAATAATTTTGTAATGTGTTTTAATACAAATGAAATGAATTGAATTGAATAGAGAATGATTATTAAATGAATTTATCTTCTCCATGCTGTTTCAGAACGTGATAATGTACGAGTATCTGCCCGCCTTCCTGGGCGTGGAGATCCCGGCTTACGGAGGCTACGCGGGGGACATCCACCCCGGAGTGTCACACGTGTTCGCCGCCGCGGCCTTCCGCTTCGGACACACGCTTATACCTCCGGGAATCTACCGTCGCGACGGACAGTGTCACTTCCGCGAGACGCCCATGGGACACAAGGCCATCCGGCTGTGCTCCACGTGGTGGGATAGCAACGTAAGTGCAATATTTATTTATATAATGCATCAAAAAATATAACAAATTCTCATTTTAATCACATGCTAATAAAGACCACATCGATTGAATATTTACGTGTGAGAGTCGACAGAGCATGAATTTTATTCCCAGAGCCTATTTCTCAAAAACTGCCATGACCACTTAGAATCGACTGTATTGCATGAGCTTCTTGCTAGTTTACTGAGATTTCTGATGCCTTAAATGAAACTCTGCGTATAAATTTCTTAACTTATACGAGGCGAACTCTGATAGGAGAGGACAATCAGAAGAAGTAAAGGCTATGATGTTATTAAATTAAATTTAACTCAATTTACCACAAAATCATAATATTATTTTTTGTGGTTGTTAAAGTTCTGGTATATCAATGTTTAAATATAAAATAAAGATAATAAAAAAACTTAAGCTTGTGATAGATACTTCACGTGGAAATCGGTGTTACATATATTGGTAGGCAATTGCTGGGATTTCAACTATAAATATCGTTTTTCTGAAGATATGCCACAAAAATGTACAAATCGCGTACAGGGGGGGTACGTATGGCCCTAAATTATATATATATCTTTACATATCTTTCTTTACATTACTATGGGAAACGCTGTATAATATTCATGACTTTACCAGAGAAGGAAATAGGTAACTGGTAGCTGGCGGGCAGCTGATGTAAAAAATTTCAAATGTTGGAAATTTTTTTGGTATGTTGTATTTACAATATCTGAATCTGACGATTCATAAATAGGGTCTTTTTTAATTCTAGGATATTCTATCAGAAACATCGATTGAAGAGTTTTTGATGGGAATGGCGTCCCAAATATCTGAAAAAGAAGACACGGTGCTGTGTTCAGATGTTCGGGACAAACTGTTTGGTCCCATGGAGTTCTCTAGGAGAGATCTGGGAGCTTTAAACATCATGAGGGGAAGAGACAACGGTCTTCCCGATTACAACACTGCAAGGTACTAAAGAGATCATTATATTATTATTTTGGATAGGAAGTCGTTTATCTCGTGCATAATACGAACTTAAATTTACCAAACATAACATTTTTTATTCTAAAATCACAAAATCATTTCAGGTCCTATTTTAAGTTGGCCAGGCACAAGCAGTGGACAGACATCAACCCTGCGTTGTTTGAAAAGCAACCCGAACTTTTGAAACTTCTAGTCTCAGCGTACAATGACAATCTCGATGATGTTGATGTTTACATTGGTAAAAAAATATTTTTCATTCTTATAGATAGAGATATTTGAACTCGTAAAATTTTAATATTTTAACGTCTTTTACTTTTCCAGGTGGAATGTTAGAATCCGATGGAAGTCCTGGAGAACTGTTCACTGCCGTTATTATTGAGCAGTTCTTGAGAATAAGAGATGCTGATCGATTTTGGTTCGAAAATACTGAAAACAAGTAAGTAGGAAATTATTTATAAAATAAATTAATACAAACCTGAATATTGTAATTTTTTATTAACAATGACAATAGGTTATTCCTATCTCTTCTTCCTCATCTTTCTTGAGCAAATGTTCTAGATATAGGACGGCTCAAAGGAGTATAATTATATAGAATTTATTTTGTTTTGTCCTCAGTGTGTTCACAGCCGACGAGATCGCGGAACTGCGGCAGATCACGTTGTGGGACATCATCGTTAACTCTACCAATATCATGCCCAATGAACTACAGAAGAACGTCTTCTTCTGGCGGGATGGGGACGTTTGTCCGCAGCCCTTCCAGTTGAACACCTCGCTGCTGGCGCCCTGCAAGTACCTCAAGGGTTATGACTACTTTGAGGTGAGTTTCAGTTCACCTTTACTAACATGATATGTGCCAAACTGAAAATAAACTTCAACAGGGTTTTTAAATATCCACAGTGATAATAATTCATAATAACTAAAAACCAACAACATTTCGAAGACAATATTTGTTTGGCAAACAAAACAACAGAACACAATGTTGAATCCACTCTATGCGTTCCTCAAATAACGTAAATGTTGCACGACGCGGTGCTGGATGTGATTGCATCTGTTATTAAGAGGTGTTCAACATATATATGCTGCTGCCAAATTGTATACTTATATGTGTCTGTATTCATTTACGCCTCGCAATATGATGATTGCTTACTATATCTTATACCTGATTCATTATTTCCAGGGAAGTGAACTTGCCTACATCTACACGTGCGTGCTCCTTGGTTTTATTCCGATCCTTTGCGCCGGCGCTGGTTATGGAGTTGTCAAGTTGCAGAATTCCAAGAGGAGAAAGCTGAAGATCAAACAAGAGGAATTGAAGAATGCTCACGTCAAAGGTGAGAAAGGTGACTACGGTTTTTTTAACCACTCTCCTTTCTTAACCCAATATCTTTACTATATCTTGTGCAACATTGTAGCTGCACACTAAGTACCCTGAACTCTGCTCATATATTTTAATTAATATTTTGTTGTTATTTCCAGGATCCGTGGATAAGATGGTAGTGAGGGAATGGTTGCATGCACACCATAAAAGACTGGTAAAGATCAGGTTTGGTCCAGAACAGGCACTTCACATGGTGGACAGAAAGGGTGACAAGTTAAGGACCATCTCGTTCCAAAACATTGACTGCGTAAATGTAGAAGAGAGTGCGGTAAGTGATTTGTAATTATCAGCTTATCTATTACTAGCTGGGTTACCCGGCTTCGCTCAGGACAATAAGATAGTGTTCTGGAATGTTGCACAATGATGTTCCCGATTCCCTATTCCTGATCATTCCACGACATACTCCGCCACTCCTTCCACAAATTTCTACAGCTCTATGGAACCTTCTAGAACTTTCCGGAAGACTGTTCTAGAAATTTCAAGAGGGCGAAACTTTCAGCCCTTATATTTTTAAAAGCACGTCCTTTAGGTAAAAACGGATACCCTTATTCCCTAGGGGGGATAGAGATCTACCACACCATATAACTCCCTTGATCGAACCGGGACTCGTTTCTGAGTTTTTGCGAGCTGCACGTTTTTTTGGACTTTCTTTTATAATATATGCCATATTCAAATAAATAAAATGTTACTCCTTACATGTCCTTTCCCGTGCGTTCCCCTCCAGCGTTCCACTTCCACCTTCCCCACCACCGCTCTCCCGCTCCCCCGTCCCGCCAACCCCCCTGGCACTGCATTTCTTGACTCCCCTCCCGCCCGGCCCGTGGCCGAAACTTTTTTCTAATACTAACAATTTTATACTCGTGATATCTTTCTAATTAAATATCCGAATTGAAAAATTCAAAAAGTTGAATAAAGGTATTGAAGCTGTCTTGAATATGAAGTAATTTATTTTGATAAGGGTTAAAACCAAGATACAAATAAAGAGCCTTTTCAAGCGGCGACATTTAAATTAAATTTTTAAAATAAAAGAATACTTATTGTGGCATAACCATAATAGTTAGACATATGCTGTCGCGACTTTTTTTGTAAATAATAATGTGTTCTATAAAATCGTAGTCCATTATTTTATTCTATCATCAATAGTTTTCGCTGCGCACGCGATTTAAAGAATATTTTAGGTAATTTTTTTACACCCTGGGTTACATTATTGAAGTTTTAGTAAGGATGCCTATTTTAAAAAAATATATAATATAGCCTATGTCACCCAGGGATAGTGTAGCTTCCTAACAGCGAAAGAATTTTTCAAATCGGTTCAGTAGTTTCGGAGCCTATTCGATGCAAACAAACACACAAACAAACAAACAAACAAATATTACCTCTTTATATAGTGTATAGTAGATTTTAGGTAATTTTTTTACACTCTGGGTTACAATATTGAAGTTTTAGTAAGGATGCCTATTTTAAAAAAAAATATAATATAGCCTATGTCACCCAGGGATAGTGTAGCTTCCTAACAGCGAAAGAATTTTTCAAATCGGTTCAGTAGTTTCGGAGCCTATTCGATGCAAACAAACAAACAAATATTACCTCTTTATATAGTGTAGTAGAAGTAGATAGACGATCCAGCCGATGTCGTCATGGTTGGCTCAATATGTATTTCTTTCGAAAATGTTCATGTTTGGGCTTCTTCTATAGGAACACGGAAACAAGCATCGTCCCTTGGCTCTGCTCCGAGTGGCTCGGGAACACGACCTGTTACTCGAGCTAGACTCATTGGCTTCCCGCCGCAAGTTCCTCAACAAGTTGGAGTCCTTCCTCACAGCGCAGAAGAAGAACCTCAACTGCATACAGGTAAATAATTATTGCTCCTGATGTCATAACTGAACACATCTTGAACGTTACGTTTTTGCTAATCGACCTTTGTAACCAATCTCGATGCTATATTTCAGTCAAATCGCGAGCACATACTCGCCAAAGCAGAAACAAGGGAGCGCCGCCAAAAGAGGCTTGAGCATTTCTTCAGGGAAGCTTACGCCATCACATTTGGACTAGCTCCTGGAGAGCGAAGAAGAAGGTCAGATTCTTCTGATGGAGAGGTAAATAAGTGTTTATTTATGCTAATATCACAGTTTGAATGAATCGACCGTCTCCTGACAGAAAACAAGTATGGTCATGTTTAAACCATCCTCAATAAGTACTCCTCGTAACTAAAATCCGTGAAGTGATAATTGTTGCCAAAAATATATTCCTTTCATTCCACAGGTATCAATTGTAATGAGAACGTCGCTATCGAAAGGAGAGTTTGCTAGTGCTCTTGGAATGAAATCTGATGCCGTGTTTGTTAAGAAAATGTTTAACATTGTTGATAAGGACCAAGATGGCCGAATATCTTTCCAGGTATTTCAAAATTCTTCACACATTTTTCTTTTGATAATTCTCGTAATACACAAATATATAAAGAAGTGGTGTTTAATCATCAGTTTTAAATTTTGTTTTCGTTTCTAGGAATTTTTAGATACAGTTGTCCTTTTCTCACGAGGCAAAACGGAAGATAAGCTTCGAATAATATTCGATATGTGCGACAATGATAGAAACGGAGTCATTGACAAGGGAGAACTTAGTGAGATGCTGAGATCATTGGTAGAGATTGCAAGAACTACTAGCCTGAGCGATGATCACGTCACTGAACTTATTGATGGAATGTTCCAGGTGAGAACCATTATTAAACAGGAATTATACATTTGTAATGAATGAAGTGAAAGATAAAAAAATATAACCTAACGTTATTATTTATTTATAGGATGCCGGTCTGCAACACAAGGACCATTTGACTTACTCCGACTTCAAGCTCATGATGAAGGAATACAAAGGAGAATTTGTCGCCATCGGCCTGGACTGCAAAGGAGCCAAGCAAAATTTCTTGGATACATCCACCAACGTTGCCAGGATGACAAGTTTCCATATCGAACCAGCCCTAGATCAAAGCAGGTAAGACTATTCCGATAAAGATTTTACCGAAAACCACAAATTTAATTTAGTCATATTTAAGTTATTCTACTAAACCATGTGTCAAACAGTATTAATTTTGTTAAAGTGGAGAAAACGACCTGTGTCCTAGCGTCTGTTCCGCCTCCTTTGTTCAAATCTTTCGCGTTAAAGAAATCATAAATAATATGCTAAATTCGCCAATATATACCACTATTCACTATATGGTAGATCTGTTACTTTTCATCAATTTTATGTACCGAGTTAACTGATATAATGTGTCGTTTCATTTGTATTTTCGCGCAAGAAGCGCAATATTTTAACGCTTAATGGTTAGGTATGTTACCAGTCGAACTATTCCTAAAAAATAACGTTACAGAAAATCCCAAAATGACATAAATATGACCCTTGATTGTAAATAGCTGAAACGTTATTAATATGTGCAAAATTTATAATTCCAGGCATTGGATAATAACGAAATGGGATAGCCTCACGACTTTCCTTGAGGAAAACCGCCAGAATATATTTTACCTGTTCGTGTTCTACGTGATCACCATCGGCCTGTTCGTGGAGCGCTTCATCCATTACTCCTTCATGGCGGAACACCTCGACCTGCGTCACATCATGGGAGTCGGCATTGCCATCACCCGCGGGGCTGCCGCCTCTTTGTCTTTCTGCTACAGTTTGCTGTTACTCACCATGTCCAGGAATCTCATCACTAAATTGAAGGTCGGTTAACATGCCACGCTTTGGTTTTTCGGACACTCAAAATATACTTATATAAGTTGTCCAATTTACAGCGAAATGCATGCTGAAATTGGTATTACGAAATAAAGTACTAATTTCTGTATGATAATCCAAACCACATCTGGAGTTGGTTGTACATATATATTCGTTGTGTTGAATGTTGTAACAGTTTATTGGCCTAATTCTAATTCTAATTCTAATGCTATCTTGGGCCAATATTTGGGACACGCTTCTTTCCCTAACTAATGAGGTATTTATTTCCCGTAGGTATAAGTACAATGAAAGCAAAATATGACGAAAAAGAGATGATGGGTACTAAGAAAACCCATGTAAAGAATGTGATTAACTTATTCACGCCTTGCTCTTTTGATTATCTTTTTATTTTAGTACTAATTTTTTTTATTTGTTATTTTTGTTATCAAGTTTATTTTGTAGAACTCTATTTTAATTTTTATTTCTTTTATATATTTAATAATATTATTATTAATTTAATCTATAAAAAACAGTTTATTATTACGCGTGACAGCTTTTTCGCCCTCAAGGCATTATCTAACTGTGGTTGTACCCCTTGCAGACGATGTATTTATTTAATTTCTAGACAGGCACTTACGATGAAAAATGGATTGCTTTATTTTTATTACCTGTGCACTAATCAATATCCAAGTAAAATGAGTGAAAATTTTAATGGTTCCTTTTAAATTTAACTTAAGTTAAGTTTCCCAATTGCATTATTTAAATTTGACTGAAGGTCGTTATTCTAAACCCATGATGATTCATGTGTTCACTTTATAGCACAATTAAGTATTTGAAATTTGAATTTTATTTATTTTTTATTTTTATTGTTGATACAATATTTTACATTTCATAGTACAATCCAGTAATGTTGACCTCACTGGGTTGTTAACCCGTGCCGAGGCCCCCATTTTATAATATAAGAATTTATAGATAATACAGTTTGAAAAAAAATATAATAATGTTGGTTACGAAAAAAAAACACTTAAAATAAAGATAAATGGTCTTAATTATGCCCTAGAATAAACCCAAGATGACTTATGGATTTACTTCACAGCACAATTAAGTATTTGAATTGGGTTTGAACTCTAAAAGTGGCGGGCGAATTATATTTGTATGTTCATTTATTAAAATAGGTTTAGGATTATTATTTTGTTTGTTAGAGTGACAGACCATTCACAATCGAAGCTTCGCTTTAAAAGGCTTTAACCGTGTTTGGTGATCGCTTCTTAACCGACGGATACTTCCCCTCCTTTCTCTGTCCCATATTATTACCCTCCCCGCTACTCTGTCTCACAACATAACCCAACAGGGTATGCCTGGCTCCAGGTGGTAGGAAGCATTTTAGACTCGTGTGCGGTATTCACAAAAAAGGTGTTGTATGGTTTAATTTTCTCACTTTTTTTATTTGTTTCCAGGAGTTCTCTATCCAGCAATACATCCCGCTGGACTCGCACATCCAGTTCCACAAGATCGCAGCCTGCACGGCGCTGTTCTTCTCCCTGTTGCACACCGTGGGTCACATGGTCAACTTCTACCATGTGTCCACGCAGCCCGTGGAGCACCTGCGCTGCCTGACGCGCGAGGTGCACTTCGCGTCCGACTACAAGCCGGGCATCACGTACTGGGTGTTCCAAACCCTCACAGGTTAACAGACATAATAAATACATCACGAATGTGAAAGCCCGAACAACTAACAAACTCTAATTCCTTACAAGCCATTACACTATTATACGTATATCTGGTTAGAAGACTAATTAATAATAATAATAATATATATCTTTATTCAACAAAATTTGCAAGATTTATAACAAAAAAAGAAACGTACATATTCAGCGTTAATATTTACAATGGTTTATGTAAGTACAAAAGATTAGCAACAGAAGATAAATAATATAAATATGAACAGAAGGTACCTACTTGAAGAATAGAAAATAGCTATAAATTATGTTTTTTCGTAATCCACCTCACTAGGCTAATTGAATATAATTCATTAGTTTGGTCTCCATCTTTCTAATTCACATTAATAACATTGAGCGAATACAAAAAAAATCTGCGTTTTATAAGTATCAATTAAATATACCACTAGAAAACTTCAAATATAATTTACTAGCTGGTTTCAGGCATGCATTGCAACGCCATATTTAAAGAAATACGTTGTTTTTTCGTGAATCCCCTTTTCCCTCCCGCGGCCCCTTCCTAGCTAGCTTTATAAATTATAGCCTATATGTTATTCTGATGTATGAGCTATATTATTGTAAAGTTTCATTAAAATCCTTTTAGCGGTTTTTGCGTGAAAGAGTATTAAACACACATACATTCTTAAAAACTTTCGAGTTTATAATATTAGTAAGATTGTTAAATATTCTAAAAATATACACATTAGAAGACGAATGTAAAATAAACGATTTAACGTTTTTTTTCGAAATACTACTAAAACTCTAAATTCGACTGTTGCGAACTCCTGCAAATCATAAACTTACGAATACCCAAAGTAACAACACGATAAAACACACTATTTTACTGCAGCGTTCATAAGCTTAACTACATTGCTAACTTTCCGATACAACAATTTCACACTATGGGAAACAGTACTTAGGTGATGGGCGAGTTTTGTGGATAATATAATATATTTATTCCAACACTATTTCTAAACACATCTTGTATTTTTGTAAACCTATAAAAGCGCTGTATTTTTCAGTTTTTGTTTCTTGTATTTTTATTCTTGTATGTTTATGCATTTTTTAAGTAAAACTTCTTTACGCACGCTCGACACTTGGGGGTAAAATGATGAATACGTTATGAAACATTACGAAAAAATATGAAAGTTACGAAAAAATGTGACACGCTTCTTTTTATTTATTTTTTATATGAATACCGCACAAGAGTCCCAACTGCTCCCGTCTGAAGCCAGTGAGACTATGGCATCTCCAATTGGGGTATGTTGTGAGGCTGAAGGTAGTGGGGATGGGAAGGAGATAGGGGAGAGGAAGGTGGGTAAAGTACCTGTCTATTCAGATCTGGTCACCAAACACGGCTAATGCCATTTCAAGCGACGTTTCAATTCTGAATGGTGGTCTTACACCAGGGCGATATTGAGAGTATCTTCCACTCTGGAACGTGCCGCTAATCAATATGAAACGTCATCAATGTGAAACGCTAATCAATTATATGAGTTGAGTTGAATTGAGTTGAGTTGAGAGCTGAGAGGTGAGAGCTGAGAGAGCTAAGAGCTGAGAACTGAGAGCTGAGAGCTGAGAGTTGAGTTGAGTTGATGGGGATGTTGAGGGGATGGGGATATTTTTATTCCTGTTATTGTTATATTGTTAATGGACGGCATAAGTTAGTGAAGATTTACTTCAGTCGTGTGGTCTAAAGCACACTCGTTTTTTTTATCTAACTAATTTTATTTTTATTATTTCGTTCTTAACTTTCAAAGTTATCTGTCATGATAAAATTGTACTACCAATCATCTAAAAGCCCTCTGGGCGTTCAATAAATAAATAAAAATAAATAAGGGCAGATCCATCTTGTTTTTACCCCTGGATTAGTTAACTGCTTTTAAAGAATTGTCCATAAAACCTTTAGCGAAATTTAGTATGAACTAAATGAATATCCATGTTTAGCCGTTTTTACAATTTATCCATTATTAAGTGTATTTATGCAGAGAATCAACTACCAATTTGTCCATTGCAGGAATAACTGGAGTACTCCTCTTCATAATAATGGTAATAATCTTCGTGTTCGCGCACCCCATGATCCGCAAGCGCGCCTACACGTACTTCTGGCGTGCGCACTCCCTCTACGTGCTGCTGTACGCGCTCTGCCTCGTGCACGGGCTGGCAAGACTCACCGGAGCGCCCAGATTCTGGATTTTCTTCTGTGGACCTGCCATCATTTACGCTTTGGATAAGGTTAGTTCAGTTTCCTAAACGGACGAGTCCGTTGTGAACAAAACTTCTAGTAAACGCTTACAAATGTTATTAGCTCACAAGCTTTTTCTAATAAAACATGTACGATGTTATAATAATGAAATCACTTCTTCAAAATTCGTAGAACATCTATTAGTGAATAATTACGTTCCACTTAATAACAATAAGCATAAACCATTACATGTAGAAGGCTCTTAGAAAAAAATTGCTTGAACAATTAGAAATCAATATAAACTAATTAATAAAGTAATGAAAATGAGTTATTCACCACTATTTAGTATGTTTACAGAACCTAATAACATATTTAAATAAATCAATAGCAGATACGCTTTTAAAGGAGGAAGCGCAACACGGCCCACCCTAAAAACAAATAAAAGAAAAAAATCAATAGCAGTAAACAATTTATTCATTAGTAAACAATAAAAAACACATAAAAATTTAATGTGGTTTCAAAGTACCCCACAATTATTTGCTCAGTAAAAAGATTTAACCGATAATAAATCAATAGCACCTTCAAAATTGAAATTTATGGCCTCTTAAACAAAATTATTATGAACACGTTTTTTTCGGTTATTTTACAAATTAAATGCATGAAATTAATCCACAGTGTTTCTTTAAATGCTTTTCAAACATTTCCCATGAGATTTTTGCTCTATTTAAAATGAATCGTGTTTTGTTAAACATTTTCACAATTTTGCCACAAGAATAAAAAACTAAAATACTTGCAGAACTCAAAAATAACATTATTAAATTTATTAAGTAAAATTTAAAAAAATGGAGTTCTACGAATTACTACAAAAAACAATTTAAAAAAAAAACCTTGCTAAACTTTACATGACTTACGTAAGTTAATCCCTGGACATTTACATAACCAATATGGAAATTTCTAAACTTACAACATGAACAATGAATACTCTACACTCTACTCTTGTGTTACTCATACTTTAGTCTAAATTTTTATACCCGTTTTCCTAGCAATTTGTAATCTACTCTTTCCTGATACTCTTTTTGTCCATAGGTTGTATCTCTGAGAACTAAATACATGGCTCTCGATGTTATCGAAGCTGATCTTCTACCGTCAGACGTTATCAAAATTAAGTTTTACCGACCACCAAATCTAAAATATCTATCAGGTACATGTTTTAAACATTTTACAAATAATACAACTAAAATGGGTATTTACTGAAATAAGTGAAAACGTAAATTTCAGCAACTCCGAGGTGTTTATTTTCAATCTGAATTAATTTTAGGTCAATGGGTGAGGTTAGCCTGCACAGCCTTCAAGCAAGAAGAATTCCACTCCTTCACTCTGACGTCCGCTCCTCATGAGAACTTCCTGAGCTGCCACATCAAGGCGCAAGGTCCCTGGACGTGGAACCTCAGGAATTACTTCGATCCTTGCAACTTTCAGCCAGAGGATCGCCCGCAAATAAGGTACAGAATATAAAATTATATAATATGCTCACTACTTGAGGCTTCTGATGATATTGAACTAATAAAAATACATTGACTCTTGAAATTTACTGAGAATTCTTTTAACTGTTTGGAAAAGACAACAACTGGTCTGAGGAAAATAACGAAATCAAACACCGATTGCAATCGAAATCTCTGTTTTTTTAAATAATTTGGATTGAAATGTAAATATATGTAAGAGTGCATTTAGTACTGTCATTTAGAGAGTCTTTTCTGACATTTTCAGAAATTCTGACTCTTTCAGGCCACACTAAAAATATATATGTATATCGTTTCTTCTTCAGGATCCAGGGTCCATTCGGTGGTGGCAACCAGGACTGGTATAAGTTCGAGGTGGCCGTGATGGTGGGCGGAGGAATTGGAGTGACCCCTTATGCTTCCATCCTCAACGACCTGGTATTCGGCACCAGTACCAATAGGTACTCGGGAGTTGCGTGTAAAAAGGTACCTACTTTTCATTCACACATTTAATTTACTTTGAATCTCAAGTTCGTTGAAGATTTCGAAAAAAATATTTACAGAGTTAAGATTTAACGTACAAAAAAGGACAAGCTTCTACATCACAATAAGTTCCAATTTTTGTAATTACGGTTCAAAAATTAAATTAATAATAAAATGTTTTTTGTTTTTGTTTTTTTAAATTAGCTCCACTCTGGAGGCCCTGAGAAAAAAAATTCCCTCAGGGCCTATGCCATCTTTGGGAATGCTGTGTGTTAAGGAAATAATTATGAAAGGGGGGTAGGAATCTGAGGGTCAATGAGTGATGGGCATATGTGGCCCACTGCGGCGCAAGGCGATGGGTCGAGAGAGTTCGCATGGAAAGGTCTGGGTTAGATCTCCTTTGAACAATCTCTCCCGATCCGGCCCGCCAAGCTGTAGGTGGGCAAACGCATTGGCCGCTAAGACTCCTCTCTCCATGAACATCTCTCGACATCTCTGCTAAGTCATCAAAAGTAGTGAACCACTTAGGCATGACTTATGGCAGGGGATATTGAGGGCTAAAGTTATAACATATATTCATGAAGAACCTAATGCACATTGGGTGTTGTGATTTTGCAGGTGTACTTCTTATGGATTTGTCCATCGCACAAGCACTTTGAGTGGTTCATCGATGTGCTGAGAGACGTGGAGCGGAAGGATGTCACCAACGTCTTGGAGATACACATCTTCATCACGCAGTTCTTCCATAAGTTTGATCTCAGGACTACCATGCTGGTAAGTTGATACCTCTCCAACTCTTGGTTTTGACTTTCATTGATATTGGTGGAGAGTTTTTTAGTGCCGTGCTTTTGGAAATTGATCAACCGAACTTCTAATAATCAACAACAAACAAAATGATTTGTTTTATTCTTCCTCTCGAATTTAAGACTCAATATGTCTGCAATTTTCCGCAATATATTGATTAATTTTTTTTTTCAGTACATCTGCGAGAACCACTTCCAGAGGCTATCAAAGATGTCGATGTTTACTGGTCTGAAAGCCGTCAATCACTTCGGTAGACCAGACATGTCCTCTTTCCTCAAATTTGTACAAAAGAAACATAGTTATGTAAGTATAATAACATTGCGATAATAATGTGAACACAAATATTTATATTTTTACCAAACTTAATCCTAGGGATCAACTCAACATTTCTAGCAAACAAAATTTTATCGGAATAAATAAATTAACTTCATATTATAATCGCTTGAATATTGCTGATATAGACGGTCCACCATGCGCAATGTCGTGCTGTCGCAGCTATCCCGAGTTGAGCCTGAGCAATGTTTCACAGAAATTCAAATGTAGCATTGTCTTCAACAATCAAGACGCATTGACATTTGGAAGTTTCTCGTTAAACGCCGATTCTAGTTCCGTTTCAGCTTTTGAACAACAGCAGAAAAGCACAGCTGTCGTGTTTTAATCAGCTGATCAAAATTTGACAAAGAGCTGAAAAGGACAAAGAATCGGCGTTTAACGGGGACCTTTGAAAAGTAAAAAAAAATTGTTGGCTCATTTAATGACAACGTTAAATTTGAATCACGGTGAAATTTCCCAACACAAACCGTCTATATTATAATAATTGTTTGTGTGTTTAATTCGTAGAACTCCATTTAATTTTTCAAATTTTAATTTGAATTAAATTTAATAAAGTTATATCAAGTTTTGCAAGTATTATACATACAAAAATCTTTACAGAACTAGATAGTAACATTATTAAATAAAATTTCATAAAATAAACCATCTAAACGAATGTATGTATCGTATAAGAGCCCTCGGGTCACGTGGTCTCATTTCCGAGTTGTGCCGAAGGTAGATGTGCGGAGTCATTATAATTCTAGTGCTCCTTAGACAAAACTTAACATTCAGGCGGGAAGGACGTTTGTCCTCCGAATTGTACTTATAAATTACGTTACGTCGATAAATCGTCACTGTGATTCAAAGAACACAAGTATTTCAATAAGCATCCTGTGGTACTGAAGAATACTGGTCCCAGTACTTACAAACAACGAATGTCTCTGGAGACAACAAGGGAAATATTACATATACAGAATGTACAGCACCGATTTTTTTGCAATAAGATAAACAACCTTTTTATTTCGATTGCTTGCAGGTGTCAAAGATTGGCGTGTTCTCTTGCGGGCCGCGACCTCTTACCAAGAGCGTGATGTCCGCTTGCGAAGAGGTCAACAAGGGTCGCAAGCTTCCCTACTTCATCCATCACTTCGAAAACTTCGGATGAGACCATCCATCCACACAACTTCACCAAACCAACCATCCATCGAACATACTACTGAGGCTGATAATCACATAAAGACATTCTTGCACTGTTACATTCAACACTCAACACTCATATATATAATATTATTAATATACTCGTATTAGTTTTAAACCGTGTGTAATGTTAATATCCGTAGAATAAAGAAGAACATTAGAAATGCCTTGTGGACGTGTTTCGTAATCTAATACAAAAATGTTTTTTACGAAATTCTAATGGGATGCAGTTCTACGACCTCACGCTAGTCTAAGAGAGACAGAGCGCTATTGGGCTAAATGGAACATTTGTTTCAATTCAAATTCATTTGGAAGGCACTACTAATTTTCTTCTTTATTCTATGGTTAACAACTATTAAGTTCTTATGGGTGAGTTTAAAAAGAATTAGTAAATTTTATATTTTGTAAACTGTTGACGGCACTACTTAGGAATCAAATTTGTTCAAAAGTATTGCATACTAATGATTCCATCCACACGGAAGCCCTGAGCCGCTCCCTAATAGCAAAAGCGTAAACTGAAATATACGAACCTTATTATAAATGTTCAAGTATTTATTAACTGAGGCCTAATTGTTTCGCGGAAATTCACGTGTGACAAAGTTATCAAATGGCCGTTAAGCTTTTGAACAAATTGCGGTCAGCAGAAGAGGATAACTAGCATGCTGTGCTTTTCTGATTATTACAATTTGATATAAAGCTGAAACGCACATAGAATCGACATTTAACGGGACCTTTCAAATGTCCCGACAAATTACCATTTGATGATAATGTTACAATTGAATTCCTGTGGTGCAACTGGGCCTAACTTGCTAATTCTCACGGTTTAATGCGTGTATCGTGAGTACAGAAACATTGATTCAATCCAGGAGCAGATCTATAAATCTCAATAAATATCGAAAAAGCAGCTTTTCTAACCGGACGTAAATAAAGTTAAACGACGAATTTTAAAATTAATTTTATATTCGCTAAAATTGTCATACAAAGAATATCTTAGTTAACTAAATTAGATGCCTTATGTTAAAAGCAAATAGTAAAAGATCTGATTTTTTATTTATTTCTCACGAATTTTGAAATTCGCATTATTTGAGTGGTTAATACACGCTGAAATACGAAAATCCAGTAAAACAATTGTCTTATAACAACAAATACCAATTCTGAATATTATAAACTCCATTATATATATAACCAAGTTAATTGGGGAATTGATAAATTATTTTTGATAAATTAATAATTTTACAATTGGCTAGCTGGTCACTACTTATTCAAACAACACAAAATAATTAATTTTACTGCGAAAAGATGTTGTTTATTTTCGATTGATTCTGGTGTAGCATCACGCCGGTGAACCTTGATTTTAAAATAATCTTGAAAATCCTATTCACTTTATTATTATTATTAAGGCTGTAACAAGGTGACCGGATAAATGTTTGTTTAAATCAAAAGTTTCATGAAACATGTGATTATGATTGTAACAAGGTGGGATTAAACTAAACGAAATTTAGTAGAATGCTTTAGAATGCTCGTTCGTTTGAAGTAAACGCCGCGAGAGCGCCCAAGCAGTTGCATAGAGCACGCCTAGAGCATTCCTTCGTGTTCAGACGCGATCGCTCCCCATGGCGATCTCTTCAAAGTGTCTTGTGTTCTTGGAACTTGCGTCGACTTGTTGCGCAACATTGTGGATTCGAATAATGAAAAATGTCTACAAATGATTTCAAATGTCTGTGGGATCCAACTTATGGAAAAAAAAATTAATAATAATAATAACTCATTGAAAATACTAGTAAAATAAAAACGAATTATAAAAATAAGTCTCTTCCTTCTTTTCTTTTTGGATAATTGAGTCAACGATAGCTGCACTTGTAATCAAAATATCGCTGTCAGACATGGTGTAGTGAATATGTACTACCACTGATTTTTGAAGAATGAGCAATGAGCATTAGCTCGCCTGATCTTAACATCCCTAGAGTATCTGCAAGATTTCTGGTTCTTGATGTTCTCGTTCTTGTTCGTTGGTATTCTTTTGGTGTAAATGGTGAAAACAAATTACCATTTACACTAAATATCAAAAAAGAACGCTCTTGTTTCAGCTCTAGTTCTATATTCGTTTGGTCTAGTCCCACCTTGTGTTACACGTGTTCTCTGTTCAGAGTGTTGAGTGGTTCTTTATCTTTATTAAAATATGAATAAATGGTATGCAGGAATTGTACTGATTGTATATCACACTGCCTTTGCATTGTATTGTATTCATTCTTGTTTGAGTCGATACGATGCGCTCTAGAAGTCAAATATAATATTATTATTAGAAAGTAAATAAATTGTAATTTAATGTAACTTATTAATCTAGTGTAAAGAGAGACCGAGGTAGAATATTGTAGCTCGATTGGAACATACGGTTAAACATTGCAATAATATAACTGTGAAATGTACATTTTATCTCATAATATCTCCGCATGAGAAAACAGGAACTTCAAACATCGAAAATCCGAAGATGAATTCTGCAAAGCATTTAAATGTCTAGATTTTTGTAATTAAGTTTTAAAAATATGTGTTAATTATACTTTTATTGAATCAAACGCTGACGGACAGAATAAAAAAATTAAATTGAGGCTAGTTGCCGATTCGATAATGACGTCATAAACGACGAGATTAAAACCACTAGATCTAATTAGAAACAACAAAATCAAAAGGTAGGGTAAATGATCATTGAAAATATGATTATTTAATTTTCTACATAAAAAATAAATTCCGAATGAAATTAGCCGCTTTAACGCTTTTAAAAAAAATCTTCACGAAATTTCGTCAATGTATTGTAAAATTTTATCAATGCATTGAAATATTTCATCAATGTATTGTAATATTTCATCAATGTGTTGTAAAATTTCATCAATGTATTGAAATATTTCATCAATGTATAATTTCATCAATGCAACGTAAAATTTCATCAACGTTTTGTAAAATTCATCTATGTTTTGTAAAATTTCATTAATGTTTTGTAAAATTTCATCAATGTATTGTAAAATTTTATCAATGTATTGTAATATTTCATCCAATGTATTGTAAAATTTCATGAATGTATTGTAAAAATTCATCAATTTTTGTAAAAATTTTCATCAAAAAATATATATGTAGGTTTCATTTTTAAAAATCCTCAATCTTTTCATTTATCAAAAAAATAATTCTAACTACTTATAATATGATACATTATTTTGAAGTACTTAATCCGATTCCATATGATGTGTCAGTTAATTTTCATCGTTGTATTTAGGTGATGAAATGTTGTATAACTAATTTCTTGTAAAGAAATTGTGATGTGATAAAAAACTATGTACATAATTAGGGACGAATGGTTCTAGATCAAATCTGTTTGTGTATGGAAGAATGATTTGTGCTTTTTATTATAAACTTAATCAAATGTATTTAACTTAGTTCATGATATAATAATATTAAAATGTATTCAAATAAACTCTAAATTATACGTTTTATGAAATTTCATATTGAGAATCATTGTTAGTTTTGTCCTAAAAAATCATTTCATTTTGATTTCTGAAACGAGTAGGTGCATCATGAGAATTACAAGGTACGAATGAAAAAATATAATTTTTAAATACTGTCTGTATATGGAGATTTTAATATTTTTTTATGACAAGTCTGTGCCTTTTATAAGAATCAAGGATAATTTTTGTGCAAATATATCACCCCCGAAAAAAATCCAAAAAGGTTAAATAACTGTGGTGATTTAAATAAATTGTTTGCTCAGGTACTTTTTAACTTCGTTTGAGGAAAAGAAAAATATTTCGTACGAAATGATAATTCATAATATAAAATGTACGAGATAATAACAAACATAATATTGTATATTTTTCTATGTCATCGTATCGCATTATATAAAATGTCTTTTATATTACTGTGTTCATTTTTATAATGTGCTTTTACAATGCTCACATGCTTGAGACAGAAAAGAGTCATCATTAAATATAAAGTATGTGTTTTCTACCTTGAGAGATTATTTTATTTTTGAAACCATTTTTCCCATGTGAGAAGAATCTTATTGTGAATTTTTTTAATACTGAATGTACACATTGATTTTTTTAATAAACAATAGACACAGAGGTACACAGAGGTTTTCACTGCAGTGAAGCAGTAGTGAGGAAAACCCTAAAAAATGCCTCGAACTATACAATAAACAATAATAGTTATAAAAATATTAAAACACTGCTCAGAACCGAATTTACCTCCCGATCAAAATGCAAATACCATAACCAAAAATTACAATTATACATATTAATATATAAGGTAGGAATCTAGGTGTACTGGATACGGTAAACCGACAGTTGATCCTCCCACACTATAAACAGTAATATCAATAATTCAACGTTACTTACTTTTGGGGTGTTTTGCCGTGTTGCCCTATCTTTTTCTTTAGCCAACGTTTCGGACACTGTAAAGGCGGATCTTCTCCGACCGTGAACTTAAACATATGCTTGAACATTTGCTTGAACATTACTATAAACATTTTTTGTTTTCTTTCTCCTCAATTTGTTGAAACATGGTCAAAAGATTGGCGCGAAGTCGGCGTGGCCACACACAATTTGGCTAGTGGTCTGTGGTAAAGACGTATCCACGCTTACGCACTGAACACTTGACGTTTAACGTTTACATAAATGTCAAAATGAGTTCTGATGATGAAGAGATGCTACATTAGTGAGAAAACACAGATTTTATGGATATTTATTTATCGGGAAAGATTTCTGGCTAATATCGATTATTACATGAAATAAATTTAATAAAGACGTCAAAAAATGTCGAGTTCTGTTGTAAAAGAGATTCTCATGGTTTTAGCGATAAGATTATAGATGTTACACGTAAATATCAAGGAGAAAACGCAGATTTCCAATTAGACCGTACCACCTGCCTCGAATTTTAATTACGTATTTATTTATCAAGAATTAAGAATATAATTGATTGGTTAATTTCTTGCGTATCTCTGAAACCATTTTAAAGAACTGGGTTTAATTATACTATATGTGCAAGAAAAACTTCACCAGAAATACGAATTGGAATTAAATTATTATTTTTGGTTATTAGCATTCGTACGAGACCTCAATGTACCACTTAAGAATTTAAAAACAAAAAAGTATTATCATAAATTGTTACATACGTTTATGGGTCATCTACATATAAATTAATAGACTTTATTTTCAAAAGAGTTCACGATAGAAATACTCATCCATTACAAGAGTTCTTGTTTAAAATTTAAACTCATAATTATTAGGCTCGCGCAGTTGACATAACCCCAATAACTCATTCAATTTATTCTCCGTGACCATGTCCATGACTGAGCGCTTCCGGCGGCTGCTGTAAAAAAAATGAACCATACTCCCCCGCCTGACTTCCCCGCTTCAGCCGGAGATGAATTTTTTCTACTGATTATAGAAAGCTTAAACATAGCATCTGCGGACAAGAATTTTTCTAAGTCACGACCCTTTGTCAAAGTTTAAAGTGATGTTCAAGGGAAAGTTCAAGCAAAAGTTTATGGCGGAGGTTGCAGGAGACTGAAAGGAGGAGGAGAGTGAAAATTTGAAAACATATCTCATATCAATAATTTGAATAAAATAACTTGGATATTTGGACACCAGTTCATTGAGTCCGTAAACAAATATATAAACCAACCGGTTTCGGTTCAGCCCGAACCTTCCTCAGGGCTTCATAAAAATCATAGTAAAATTATCACAGAATAACAAAGTATGATACAATATAGAAGAGGGAGAACGAACATCAACCTTGGTAGCGAAGGTGGAGGAAAGGTAAGATAGAGTGGGAGCATAACTAACTAACTAACCATCACGCCATTTTCCGCAGAGGAAGGCAGAGAGGGCGAACCAAAAAACAATTCGATCTTGGCACACACTCCTTGTGCCTCGTTCACATTCATACATCATCTCATACATGCTCTTCTATTATTCTGACTCCTGACATGGCCCGACTCAAGTATCTGATTAACTTGGTCATGCCATGTCTTCCTCGGGCGTCCCCGACTTCTTCTACTATTTACATTTGCGTTATATATTGTCCTTACACCCCTTTCTTCGTTTCTTCACCGTACATGCCCAAACCATCTGAGCGTCCCTTTCTTAATCTTATTCATTAGGCTTACACCAGCCTCGGTGCGGGAGGATTTTTCTTTATTAATCATTTTTTTGGTACATACATTGGTATAAGTTTACAGTACACACAAGCTTTTTTATATAAACATTTAAAAGGTAAAGAATAAAACAATTAGCAGATTAAACCAAAAAAATCCCACATAGGCATCGCCATTTCGTAGGTATACTTGTGTGTTTTTAAAACAGTTAAAATTTTACTCATATGCATAGGTATACATTATTATCTTTATATATATTAAAACATAAAATTAGATATACAAAAAATAAAATTAGTGTTTACTGAATTACAATTCAAACGAAATGTAAATAAAGATTAAAATGAATGAAATATATTATATCATTTAAAGATACCTAATAAACCTCTACTGCCCGATGCAGTGGGTAAATATTGTGAACAAATATGGTTGGTTGAAAATTTTGACCGAAATATAAGAATTTCGAAAATTCGGCCCATTTTGATGCCATCACTGCACACCATCACAACATCAGGTCACGGACTCTATTGCTATCGAAATCACATTCAAAACGCATCCGGTTGCAGCTTCATGAGATTTGGTTTTGAAACACTTCTCAGTTTCATTTGGCTCCCTACTTCACAATCTGCAACCAAACGATTTCATACTGAATCTACCACGACCTCAGGGCTGCCACAAACATCCTGCTGATGACAATGGAACCAGGCAATCTAGGAGAAGAAATAAATGTGATAAATTTAGGAGGCGGGTATGGGTACCGCCACCTCGGAAACCATTGATTGGACAACCAACAATCCTGTCATAGTTCATCTCAAGTGGTTCGCTACGTGTGATGACTTAGCAGGGGAGCCCGGGGTTATGGGGTAAGGTTTGTCCACCTACTGCGTGGCGGGCCGGATCGGATGACACTCGTTGATGGAGACCTTCTGAATTCTCCAGCCGGACTCTCCGAACCATCGTTTTGCACCGCAGTGGGAAGAATGGGTGCATACGTCCGTCACTCCTGGATACATCGACCCCCCAGATCCCTCATACCTTTTTCCTTCCCAGAACTTCTTCTCCTTCCTTTCTTTAAAAAGACCCTCCACCACACAGCATCCCCAAACGTAGGCCCCGAGGGAAATTATTTTCTTCTGGGCCTCCTGTGTGGAGCTCTGTAGGTAAACAAAAAAAAAACTAATTTAAATTCAAATAGGTGTATTTTAATATGTTTTCCTTGGGATTATTTCCTTTCAAAAACAATCAGAAAATTATATTTCGTTTCCAATTAAAACCGTGTTAGTAAACGTCAGTAAAAATTAAGACATCTGTAAAATATTAAACAAAAAAACACACATTTCAAATACGGAATTATTAATTAATAGTATAATAATTTTGGTAGCCTACCTACTTTATCGCTTGTCTGAATTGTTCCTACAATCAGTTCCAAAAAAAAGAAAAAAAATCTAAGAAAATCCCAGTTCTAGTGGTCACAGAAGCGGAGTTACACAGAGACACACCACCGAAATTATTCTAGATACAAAATTTGCCTCTTATAACAGAACTATCGCTTGCCACTATTTTCCAAGTCGCCAAATAAATTGATGCACTTGTAGGGCTTCGTCAATTTGCAAATTCCTTCTTCAAACCTGCAACTCAGCCGCCTAGGAATTTAGCCAACTTTTCATAGCTTTTTGAAGATCTTTATCGTCACAGAGGTACTGGGTCTCAAGCCAGTTTTAATTATTTTTTTACATTAGCCCCACACAGGAGGCCCCTAAGAAAATAATTCTTATGTCATTTTTGGGATCCTGGTGGAGGGTCTTTTTAGGGAAAGGAAAGAGAGGAAGTAGTGGGAAGGAAAAGGGTAAGAGGGGTGGGTAGGAATCTGGGGATCAGTGTGTCCAGAAGTGACGGACGTACAAATCTATCCCTCCCACTGCGGCGCAATGTTCCTAGAGTATGGCTGGAAGAGTTAAAGGGACTCCCTCAACCTTACCCACTCGGTACTACGGTACCCATACTCGCCTCCAAAATTGAGTGCAAGTCTCCTTCCTTTTTCCTTCCTAGAAATTTTCACCGTCCTTTTCCTTTAAAAGATTCTCCCCACAGCTTTCCCAAAGATGACATACGCCTTGAAGGAAATTGTTTTCTTTAGAACCTCCTGTGCGTGTTTTTTTTTACATTAGCTCCATATAGGAAGCCCTGTAGAAAATAATTCCCCTCAGGGCCTGTGTCATCTTTGGGAATACTGTGTGAAGGGTATTTTTAGAAAAGGAAGGAGCTGAAGTTTTCGGAAGGAAAAGGTATGGGGTGGATAGGAATCTGGTATTCAGTGTGTCCAGGAGTGACCCATCCCTCTAACCGTAGTGCATGGCGATGTTCCGAGAGAGTCCTGCTGGAAAAGTAAAAAATAGTTTCCACCCAATTTAAAAAAAAACTCATCTCAATCCTACGTTCTCCTACGTACAACAAAATATTATTTTAACTTTACCCACGCACAGGCTGCGCCTTAGTGGGTCCCATTACTCTTATGTAAAATTGGGAAAAATAAAGGATTAAAAAAAAAAATCCATTCAAATAAATATTAGATATTTTAATGTTAATACGCGGGTTATAAATCATACAAAAACACCTTTTCAGACGTATTATGAAAACAGAATAAAAAACATTATTGTATTATTCATTAGTTGGAATAGGCAACCTTGTTCCCCGTAACAAAAGATCGTGCCGCTTGGAACACTGTATAGTGCACACTGGTTGCGACATCCATTGAGATATTCGGTTTTACCTTCAATGAGAATTAAAACAAACATGCTTTTGTTTAGATACACAGCACACAACTTACCGAGCTTGAAACACAATATTACACATTGCACAAAAGCACAGACAACCGCAGTTGTTGGTTCTAGATTTACTACAATGTTAGATTATAATAATATTATGAAGTAACGCAATCATATTGTGCATTGTTTTCCACAAAATCTGTCCTGCTGTTAAATCGATACAACTTGGTTAGATGACATTTGCTATACGCAAACTGAATAATTACATTATTACATAAATACAAAACTGCAATAATTTCTGGAAATGAGCGCTTTTACGATTACGGTACCGTGACGGCACAAAAAACATAAAATATACGTTTTTTATTCTAATGACGCTGCAGCTCTTTCTTACACATTAAATAATAGTGTGACAAAGGATGAGGCACACAATATACGTGTGTCTGTTTACTCCAAAGTAATACTTTTTTTTTATTTTGAAGGAAACTGATATATTTTATTACTGCTCAGCTAAGGCGACGGGAATTGCATTTTTTTCGTGTGAGTGAGATGTATGATAATGATTGTACACTTTATTTAGGGGGGTGCAGACATACGTTCACCGTTTGTCTCATTTTCGACTATCGTTATTTAGTTTTAAGGAAGAGCTGCGGCATTATTTTTATGTTTAAGAACAAAAGCAAAACTATCAGCGCATTGACGTTTGACGTTTTTGAATTTTTGGAATTCACTCACATTTCAATATTATTCTTGTAACTACATGTAATACTGTCAAAATTATCCTCACGGCTACTAGCGTATTACAATACTAGGTACTACCTAGTATTGTAGGGTCAACGGAGATTTCACGGTGCTGTGTGTGAGGAAGACGCAAGAAATCGATTACTTTTTTTCTTTGGAAGAAACAGACCTACGTACATTGTGTATCTCATTTTTGAAAGAGCTGCAGTATTATTGTGATAAGTAACCTATGTTTATTGCCTTTTTTTGTGCCGCCACGGTACCTTAATCGTGAATCGTCACTGTAATAACAAAAGCGCTCATTACCGTGCTCATTAATGAAATTAAGATACACGAGGTGAATCGAACTCTGTCACTTCGCGTCGTCTCTCACAGGGGTAGGTAGGGTGGACCGCCAAACAATCGGTATTGGTATTCACTCCCTACTTCATTCCATCTTCTCGTATTTGGGTCGTCAATATTATTTGAAATAATCTCCCTCTTCGAGTGCGCGTAATATATTAGCAAATTTACTGCTATTACTTATCTGTGCAGAAGAAGGAAGTCTATCTGTATGTGTTTAACGAAAGATCAATGGTATTTTAATAACTGTTTTGGCAGCAACGAGGAAGGTGACGCTTAAATATTACCAGGAGCACAAGAGTGCGAGAAGGTGACTTGATGACGTTATTTCTCGAATATGGGATATGAGACGGTTGTAGAGTATTATTTTTGCTTCTCAATCTTTGCAAATTCACTTTGTGGCGTCATTTTTAATTAAATGATCACAAACCAATTTATAAAACACCACTATTTATGTATTATTTTTGCTTTTGTGGCCGAAATTCTAATTTCTTTGCGGCTCCATTTCAGTTACGGTGACAACTGTATCTAATAAAGAAAATTCTTCAAAAGAAGCAAACACTTTGCGACTTGAAATTTTATACAAGCCTACATACACTGTACAATAGCGATTTTTTTTAAAGTCATATGATATAACTTTTTTTATATATTTTTTTTTACTTTTTACTATAACACAAGAGCCCCAACTGCTCTCAACCATCTAGAGCCAGTGAGACTATGGCATTCCTCATTTTGATATGTTGTGAGGCTGAAGATAGTGGGGAGGGGAAGGAGATGTGAAAAATTCTGCTGATGTGAAAAAAATATTATCACTCCAAGAACCCGGGCAACCCTTATAATTCACCAAACGTAGCGAACCACTTGGGATGACCTATGGCAGGGGTGTTGGTTATCCAATAAATGGTTCCCGGGGCGACGGTAAATATGTCCACCTCCTAAATCTTAAGTAGATCCACATATAAGTATGTCGTATTTTACCATTCGTCAGTATTCACTCAGAATTGAAACGTTACTTGAAATGGCTTTAGGCGTGTTTGGTGACTATATCTGAATAGCATTTTTTCACATCAGCAGAATTTTTCACATCTCCTTCCCCTCCCCACTCATATGATTTGTTTAAATTTTTAAATTTTTTGATTTAATCAGATGTCCTGATTACGTCTGCCTCAAGTAATCTCTCCCGATCCGGACCGCCACGCAGTAGGTTGTAGCGGGTAGCTACTGCTGCATTATAATTATGACAACGACGCTACTATATTATCCTGAGGTTGGTACGCCGCGAGCAGTCAAGAACATGAATACAAGTTTGCCCCGCAATCTTGAGTTGTGAGAGTACCGTTCGTGAGGGTGGATGTTGCTGCCGTGCCGCTGGTGGGTGGAACCGGAATTTGGAACACGTTGTGAGACAAATGAATTAAGCGATTGTATTTTAGATTATGGGTTTACTATTAGATAAATTTTGCCAGGATTGCTTCCTTGGCTGGCGCCCTTTACTTTAGTTTGTAGCATCATAGTTTTGACGGCATATTAAATAATTATAATTGCGTCTTCAACGCACATGATACCACATTATTACTAACAGCAATATCATTATTTTTGTCACGCCCTGACTATAGGATCTTTTGCTCTACCTTATATTGCATTATTATGTTGCACCACAATAAATGTTAATTTCCTATTGCAGACTTTTATTTAAATATCGTGTACTACCCTCATGGCTAGTAATCATGTTACAAGGTGAGGAAAAGTATTCGCCAACAAGACCTTGACAAGCATCACTCCAAGAACCCGGGCAACCACAGATACGGGCAACCATAACACCGGCATATAATCGACCACCATAACACGGGCATCAGCCTAGCATGGTGGTCGAAAAATCCACTAATTATGTAACCATATTTTGTAAGTAATGAATAAAGAAAAATTTTAAAAAGAACCCTTATAATTCACCAATTGTAGCGAACCACTTGGGATGACCTATGGCAGGGGTGTTGGTTATCCAATAAATGGTTCCCGGAGCGACGGTAAACATGTCCGCCTCCTAAGTCTTAAGTAGATGCACGTATAAGTATATCGTATTTTGCTATTCGTCAGTATTCATTCAGAATTGAAACGATACTTGAAATGGCTATAGGCGTGTTTGGTGACTATATCTGAATAGCATTTTTTCAAATCAGCAGAATTTTTTACATCTCCTTCCCCTCCCCACTCATATGATTCGTTTAAATTTTTTCGCTGTTGTACAGTTTATATTGGTTTAGTCTAATTACTTGAAATGGCTTAAGCCGTGTTTGGTGACTAGATCTGAATAGCCAGGGAGATATGTTTTCCACATCTCATTCCCCTCCCCACTACCTTCAGCATCACACCATACCAAAATTGGGGATGCCATTGGCACTCACTGGCTCGAGACGGTTGGGACTCTTGTGTTTTTTTTTTAAATTAGTCAATTCACCCTAAAAAGATGGTGTTAATTTCAGATAAAAAAAGTTATATTATTTGCAAGTAGGAATCTACTTAAGCCGACTGCACGTATAAGTATGTCGTATTTTGTTATTCACGCATGCTTCATCGGAGAGTCGAAATTATTGTCAGTAAAAATATTTTTACAGCGGATATCCACTCAAGATGCCTTCAGATATAAGTATATCGATTTTGGTTGTACGGCCGTATATCCTCTTTGCATACTTATTTGAAGAAAAAATCTTCTAAATGATCAGGAAGGATGAATTGTCGCAGGATGAACTGTCGGCAGGATGACCTGTCGGCAGGATGAACTGTCGGCAGGATGAACTGTCGCCGGATGAACTGTCGCAGGATGAATTGTCGCAGGATGAATTGTCGGGTCACCATTTTAATATATATCTTCTAATCTCAATAAAAAAATATTTACTGAAGTGGTAGGCTTTATGATTTTGCACAAACAATGACGGGTCAGTGGCCAAGTTGGTATTGCATTTGGGTCTCACTAAAGAGTCGTGTTTTTTGTACAATAGCTCCACACAGGAGGCCCTTTGGGGTATGCTGTGTGGAGGGTATTTTCAAGGTAAGGAAGGTGAGGAAGTTCTGGGAAAGAAAAGGGTGGATATGAATCTGGGGGTCAATGTGAGGGACATACAAATCCAACCCGTATGACGTATGAATCCGCCCCTCCCACTGCGGGACAAAAGTCACTCCAAGAACCCGAACACCCCTGCTTAATCATCAAACGTAGCGAACCATTTGAGGTGACCTATGGCAGGGGTATTGGTTATCCAATAAATGGTTCCTGAGAGGCTGTACCCATACCCGCCTCCCAAATTGAAATTGTCGTATGTTCAATTCCTCCTCTGGCCAAGTCCTCCATCACGACACAGGCAACATTTACCGCTCGCTACAGTGGTAGTAGGAGATTTTTAAATGTTTGCCATTCTTTTTTTTAACAAAGCAACTCTTTTGAGCTTTCTTTGTAAATACGACATCCGGAGCTCAGAAGTTGGCGGAGTATAAAAGTAGGAGAATAACGAGTTAATTTGAATTAAATAAAAGTATAATCTAAGAGCTTTTTTAGCAGGAGTAGATAGTGTTAATTAAAATGACTATATTCACTGACGGTTGGTAGATAGATGCGCGTTGAATGCAGTATGAAATAGTTTTTTTTTTTCAAATAATGAATTGAACTGAGTGGCTTACATTGTGAATAGAAGCATAACGAAAATCTGAAAACGAGTTGGAATTGGTACGCACCCCAAAGAAAACATTGACCCGCAACCACTTTGAATAAACAAGACGTGATCATTTCTCCCATTTTCAACATGTATTTATATAGCAAAGTCCTTGTTTGTGAGCCATTCAAGGACTTTGGACGAACGAGCACCCACGAGAATATCACTTGAACACGAACCGTTAAACATTTAGAGCGGAAAGACCGCGATTCGACAATTTCACAAGACAAGAACTTAACAATAAACTTTTCTTCAAACATTAAGAGCTGAATTTAACATTTTAGGCATTCGGACGTAAATTTTCTACGGCGGGATGTGCTGTTTGGCTACTGCAACATTAAATTCTTCCGCGGCGGGATGGCTACTGCGATAGTAACATGTAGATAAGTTAAAGTTTAGACTTACGAAATACAATATTTCGTTTTGTGACAACACAATAAGTCTTTTCCTTTTTTCCGAAGGACTTCGCACTCCAATTTCCATGTTTCCAGACTCCTGTAACAGGAATTTGATATGTCGAAATATGCATTGCTTCCCACATAATCTTCACTTTTTGTCAATCCATAAGCCAATATGGTATAATAGGATGGGGTGGCGCTTATAAAACCTACACACGATCTCTTTACGTTGCACAAAAACTAATAATTAAAAAAAGATTATATCCTTATGAACTTATATTTAAAGACTTTGAGGTCAGAAAAATACTAGGTTCCTATATCAAGAAATCTAACAAAAAAAAAAAATTAAAAAAATAAAAACCACACGATAAAAACAACAACAGCAAAATTGGGAAGATGAAGTGTTTCATATATTTTGCATACATGTAATTATTATTCTGTTATTAATTATGTTTATATTTTTGTGCAAATAAATTTCTTTACGGAGTTGTCTTTAATAGATAAGATATGCAGATGATACTGTATTACTAGCTGACAGTATCAGTGACATCCAAGACTTATTAAATCTTATTAATAATGCTGGTGAGCAACTGGGCCTAATAACAATCAACGTCAATAAAACTAAATGGATGACATTTGGACGACTAGATCACTCTGGATCAATGATACAGTTAAATGGTTGTAATGTCGAAGAGGTGGAGAGATTTAGATGCCTCGGCAGTATTCTCACGGAGACTCTTGACTTAGATATAGAGATTAGGTGCAGAATTTAAGCAGCAAGAACTGCGTTTAGTTAAATGAAATCCCTCTTCTGCAATGACAACATCAGCTTAAAACTAAGGCAGAGAATGCTAAAATGTTATTTGTGGTCGGTCTTACTGTATAGATGTGAAACATGGACCTTGAAAATAAATACCATGAACAGGTTAAAGGCTTTTGAAATTTGGCTTCACCGGAAAATACTCAAGGTTCCATGGACCGACATGATCACCAACACAGAAATTCTCAGGCGGGCTAGAGCAGATAGAGAACGGCTTACATTAATTAAAAAAACAAGAAAATTTAATATCTGGGTCATATATTTCGAGGGCAGAAGCATCACTTGCTCCATTTAATATTGAAAGGCAAGATAGAGGGTCGCCGAGGGCCTGGTAGAATACAAATGTCTTGGCTGCGAAATGTACGAGAGTGGACCGGCATTAGAAGTGTGGAGGAGCTATTCACCTGGATCGCCAATGTCGGGGGGACCTGGTAGGGCACACAAAGAAGAAATTTCTTTAAAAAAAGATGTTAAGAGAGTCAGAATGAGAAGATTGTACTCATTGGATGATTAATCTGTTATACAATAATAGTACGCTTGGATTTTTTCCATTAGCGTTTGTAGAATAAACTTTTCCACCAAAATAATTGGAAACAATTGCGAAATCAGACTATTTTTTAGACTTCAAAAGATTATGAATCCGGTTCCCATCCAAATGTCACGGGTTCAGTCCTCTGCTAGCTGAGTCCACTATGATCGCACTAACAACATAATATTTAATTAGTGATTTTAATAAAGGGGTTTTCTAACAATGTCAGACTATTCGCGACTTGGAAAGGTTAGTCTTTTCTTAAATGAGATATCAAAAAACATCATCAGTTTTCTTAATGTGCAAGAACAATTTGGTAATAGCATTTCTAATCGACTGTTGCCACTGCACCAATAAGTTTAAAGAGAAAAAGCCATTTCCCCGTTGCACCGATAGCCAGTCTAGCATGACAGTATCATTTCATGGAGCCGTGAATCCCAGTGATGGTTCAGCGAATAAAAGATCCATGGCAGTTACAGAACTATTTGTCCACCATCATTGTAGTCTGTTGTTTATGGCCTTTTAAGCCGATCGTGACACGAATAAGAAGTCAGCTACATTCTTCAAAGTGCATTTATGTGTCATTTTAATTTGAGTCTAGATACTGTTTATATTGCTCGAGGCTTCTGCTAGTTTCAGATGTTAAACACTAGATAACAAAATGACGCATGACAGAACATAAATTGGCAAGGGCGATATTCGTATCGGTGTATGTTCATAGCTTTTCCCTTGTTGCCAGTTTAAGTGTAAATAGGAACAAAAGAATAAAGTTTGGAATTCTTTGTTTGGACATGAATGAAGGTTATAAGGCATGTCTTGTATGAGAAACGGTATCTTCTCCTACGAACACCACGCAGTAAAAACTACATTAATATATTCTATAATATTATATAATTGTTAATTCGTGAGAAATGGTTTGGGTGTAGGTGAGTTCTCTAGTTATTGTTTTGTATATTCTTGTCAATTGACATCTGTATCTGTATTTTCTCCTAAATAAAAAAAATAAAAAATTAAATAAAAAATATTATTTTATTTAACGGTCCCGAACACATTAAAGTAAAGACATCTTACATACTTGTATTTTTTTACTTGAACACCGCACAAGAGTCCCAACGGTTCCCAACCGCTTGGATCCAGAGAGAGATTATAACATACCAATTGTGGTATGCTGTGATGCTGAAGGCAATAGGGAGGGGAAAGAGATGAGGCAGAGGGAGATTGACAAATTAATACTTGTGCATGTTTCAAGTCACAAAAGGATTGTATTTTGTCTGGATTTTAAGTGGATAATATTATGGACGCCTCCAAGCTGAAAAAAGCTGCATCCAAGGTGAAACTGTTATATTCACTTGAGATTTTGTCTGATTGCTATTTCATAATCATATCTTTGAGTAGGTAAAAGGCTCAGAGGGTCTGGTGTTATTCACACACCCTAGGTTCACATATTATAATACAGGGCCCATGTCGTCTTTGGGAATGCTGTGTGGAGGGTCTTTCTTATCTTATATGGAGTGTCTTATATGAAAGGTGGGGAAGTACCTGGCTTCAGATCTGGAAACCAAACACGTCTAAAGCCATTTCAAGTATGGTTAACTTCTGAATGGTAATCGTATACCAGGGCGATACTGAAAGTATCTTCCACTTTAGAATGTGCGGCCAATATACCTTATATCATTTTAAATGATTAAATTGTGAAATAACACAAATCAATTAAATAAAATTTACTTGGGATTTGAACCCGCGACCTCCGGTTCGCTTATCGAGAGCCTTACCCCTCCACCACGGAGGGCGACTGAAGCATTAATAAAATCAACCCGATAAGTTATTATACGACTATTTTTATTATGTTGTGAAACAGTTTCGACTTTCCGCCACAATCCTACGCATCGAACAGCACGACCTAGTAGCGCCATCGTGTGAAATACTTGTTATGCACGTGTATGTGCACGAGTGTCGGGAAGTGGGTTAATATCAACTTCATCGTCATTTCCAATCAAATTCGATTTTTTATTTTTTACATTAGCTCCTCACAGGAGACCCCGAGGAATACAATTACCCTCGCGGCCTATGTCATCTTTGGGTGTATGAAGGGTGGGTAAGAATCACGGGGTCTGTGTATCCAGATAAACATCACCCCATGAACCCGGGCACCCCTGCTAAGTCACCAAAGGTAGCGAACCACTTGGGTTGGCCTATGGCAGGGGTGTTGGAGAACTAACATCTCGACAATAGTCGGGGTATGTTGTGGGGGTGAAGGGGGAATGAGACGAGGAGGAATAAGGTGGAAAAGTGCCTTTACTTAAGATGATTGATTTTAGCTGTAACTCGCCGAATTTCAGATTCAACGTTTCAGGTAGCCTTGCAGGTGCCATCATCAGGGGTGATATATTACCCTTCACCTTATTATTAAATAACCCCTTCCTTTTTTTCCTTTTTTTTAACATTAGCTCCACATAGTACACAACTGCTAACCCTGTAAAAATCGCAAGTGCGCCCCACGGTTGAATTTGGCAGCCACCTCTGGTCTGGAGCTCCAAAATACCTTTAAAAAAACCCTTGACTCTGTGCAGAAGCGGGCGGTCCGTTTGATAGATTATCCCATCTTAACAGACGGATTGCAATCTTTAGAGCACAGGCGTCAGGTGGGAATGCTGTCCTTGTTCTACCGGTATTACAATGGAAAATGCTCCGAGGAACTAGCGTCGTTGATCCCCTCGGCACCGGTGCATAGTCGGGAAACACGCCAAACACGCGCCCAACATTTGTACACGGTTGACATTAGTCACATGAGAACGGGTCGTTTTTACGACTCGTTCTTGAGTTCAACAGCTCGGATGTGGAACGATTTACCAGCCTCTGTGTTTCCTCCCTCCTACAACAAGATCCATGTTCACTCCTTACTTTCCTCAAAAAGACCCTCCATACAGCATCCTCAAAGATGACATAGGCCCTGAGGGAAATTATTTTCCTCAGGGCCTCCTGTGTGGAGTTAATGTAAAAAAAAAAAACATAGGAGTCCTTATGGAAAACAATTTCCCTAGAAACCTATATCATCTTTGGGGATGCTGTATGGAAAATCTTTTTAGGGAAAGAAAGATCTGAGAAGGAAAAAGTTTGAGGGGTGGGTTGGAATATGGGGTTGATGTGTTCAGATGTGACCATGTGACGAACGAATGAATTCAACTTCCCACTGCAGTACAAGGCAATGAGCGAGAGAGTCCGCCAGTTAGTGAAGAGTCAGCCAGGTCTCCATCAACTAGTCTCTCTACATCGGGCCCGCTACACAGTAGGTGGGCAAACGAAGACGAACCTCACGCCATGAACCCGAGCACCCCTGCTAAGTCACCAAATGTAAAAAAAATCACTTGGAGTGACCTATGGCAAAGGTGCTGTTTAATCAGGTATTCTCATGCAACGTAGTATCGGGATTATATCGGTATCGTCAGAAAGTACCTTACCATTCTAACAATTCAGGTACCAATGTAGAAATAAACTCAGTAATGAACCGACTGCACAGTGCAGGGAATAAATATTACATGAACACCAAATGTACTGATAGATAGCATATAAAAACATTGTTATTAAATCTGTATGTCTATATTGATAGCTTTGAAATGTTTATAAATTTCCAATATGTATCGAAATTTATATGAATGTGCATCCTTGTCATTTTTAAGTTAATTTTTTTTTCTATCTGGAACTTATTTTAATTGTTATATCTCTTTAATTCTTTGATTAAGTCAAATGTATTTTTAATTTTATCGCATATAAAAGCCCTAATTGGGCTTGTACAAATAAATAAATAAATAAAATACCGTTTAAAATGTTTCTATTTGAAGGCCCTGGCAACTACCTAGAACCTACCTGTGCAAATAATGTCATATTCGTTAGCCCGTATTAAGTTTTAATGGTCCTATGCCAATAAAGGTGCTATTAGTGCAATGTGTGTTATTACGGTGACAGTGTGCCAGTCATTGTGTGCCGGGCTCGGTGCCAATTACCGCTCGTGCGAGTTACCTACAACTTGCGATTTACAAGGTGTCCCTAGGTGTGAAGTGGAGTAAGCCATTGATTAAATTATAAACAAGGTACACTTATGCACATTGTTCGGAAAATAATAATTAAGGCAGGTGCACAGCGCATTTGAAACATGGTATGTATTTAATCTATCTATCTTTCTATCTAAATAAATAAAAATGAATGGCCGAAATGTATGTACGCGCATAACTTCCGAAAGTCTGCACCAAATTAGATAAATTTTTTTTGTGTTCGTTATTGTCAGGACAAATTCGTATTAAACTACTGGTGAGCTCAGGCATTATGAAACTTGTATAAAAAATTGCAATAGGACAGCTGTTTGAAAACTGAATGTACTGGGACTGAATGTATGGAATGCAGGAGGGGGGAGTGGAATCTGGGAGAGATGGGGGAAAGGGGGGAGTGGAGTGGGGAGAGGGAAGGTGGAGGAGGCGGAGTGGGAACGCGAGAGGAAAAGGGGACGCGGGAGAGGAAGAGGTGACGGAAGGGGAAAGGGATGAATGGGAAAGGACAGGCAGGGAGAAACAATTTCTTTATTAAATGGCATAGCAATGCATGCCGGGAACCAGCTAGTCATTTATATAAAATGAATAACAAACGTTATAATAAAAAAAAACCCTCTTTCTCAAAAGATTGGTTAGTCTAATTCATAAAATTAGTTTTTTTTAGCCTAAATATTGTTAAAATCAATAACTAATACTACCCTCTTTAGAATAAAACTTATAATTAATAAAATATTGTATAAAATGGTTCGGCGCTTGGCTGAACCTCTGTTGTGTGTTCTAGTAACTAATCCTAAGTTGATAAAATAGATACGTAATCCAGCCGGTCATGGCTTTTTTTAAATGACTTCGAAAAAGAGGAGGTTATCAATTCGATGGTATTTTTTTTAATTTTTGTTACCCTAGAACTTTCGATTGGGTGTACCGATATTGATGATTCTTTTTTATTAGAAAGCTGGTGCTTCCCGTGTGGTCCCATTTTAATTTAATCCAGTTCTTACAATAGGATCCATGAGAAAACCATAAATGTCTTAAATTTGCAATAAGTATGTGCGCGACAAATGGACGAATAACTCAATATTACGCCAACAGATTTCGATGATTCTTATTTTGAAGTAAAACGTATTTACGCACGCTCGCCATTAAAAATCAAAAAATAAACAAAAAACGACTTCAAAAAATGCACTAAAAAGTAAAAAGATAATTTTGTACGATTGATATTTTTGGAGTCGGTGTCAAATTTTTGTTTATACAGTTGTATATTGTTTATTTTGATTGTTTTGGTTATTTTTGCTAGCATTTTTATAAATACGATGTGCTTCTTAAGCTTCCCTCTTTTTACGTGTTTTAGATCCCAGGGACCGAGACGTCTTGCATCATATTCCACAAGAATAGTGTAAGCTATGTCTAAAGTAAAACTGTAAATAAAGTGTCGAATATTTATTTGAAACGAAGTGCCTTTCATTTGAATTGGGACCTAAAGAAATTTATGCAGATATATAATTTTAGGTATATTTAATGCTGTTATTTAATCGACATAATTATTTATAAACGTCTATAACATAATTAAGTAATATTAGTATAAAATATAAGTCCACTGACTATTAACTCCTTTTTTTACATTAACTCCGCACCAGAGGCCGTGAGGACGATAATTTCCTTTAAAGCCTATGTCATATTTGGGGATGCTGTGTAAATGAAGTAGAGGAAGTTCTGGGGTTTAAAAATATGTATGCAGTTACACGCGGTAGAAATGAAACCTTCAGAAAACTAAAGTAGACAAGAGTGTGGAGGCTACGAAGCACCGCACAAATAGATGACCGATTAATTACGAAGAACCACCCTAATAGGAGACCGAGTATTCTCATTCTCATTCTCTTGCAGGCTAAATCCTATAGATGTATGCGTTTGTCTCTTTTTAGTGTCGCTTTATCGTTTCATCGAGTTTCAAATCATAACGGTGCCAAAGAAGTTTTTACTTCAAAATAAAAGGTGAAACCGAGCCCAAGAATCTCAATTGCTCCCAACCGTCTGGAGCCAGTGAGACTATGGCTTTGTCAGTTTTTGTGGTTGAAGGGAAAGACCCTCTCGACTAGCAAGCCGGAGGTCGCGGGTTCCAATCGCGGCGGGCGAAAATGAATTTTATGATCAATTTGTGTTATTTCATAATTTATTCATTTAAAATAACATATACTATTTTTACGGCGCATTCCGGAGTGGAAGATATTAGACATGTATCGTTCATTGTAATAGTGGTGTAACTCCTCTTTACTCAATTTTTAAATAACGAGCATTTTGCGTATTAAAATGTAGGTAAAAAAATGCATTTATTAAATTTTTTCTATGTTTATTGTTTAGTAAAAATCAAATAAAAATAATTTCTAGTAACTTAATATGGATAGATGTGATACCGTTAAGCAAGAAAAAGGGGGTTTCAAAAATATGGAGTTTAACCACTTTTACAATGAACGACACATATCACAGTATCGCCCTAGTGTAAGACCACCATTCAGAATTGAAACGTTGCTTGAAATGGCTTTGGCCGTGTTTGGTCTCCAGATCTGAATAGCCAGGTACTTCCCCACCTTTCATATAAGACACTCCATATAAGATAAGAAATACCCTGCACACAGCATCCCCAAAGACAACGTGGGGCCTGAGAGTTTTTTTCATCAGGGTCTTCTTACAAGAGCTGTGTTTTTATGTTTTATTTGTACGGTCTGTTAGTGATACTTGGTATTTGTTGGAGTTTAACATATAATTGGTGTATATTTGGCGTTAAAACACTACTAAACTACATTTTTGACCAAAATAACAAACACAAAATATCATTAACAGACCAGTTAGACAAGCGTACAAATAAAACATAAAAACTCCGATGGTAAACACTACCTTTGCTATAAAAGCATTCAACAGTCTTTCACTTGAAACAAAAATTGAGGAAATCCAAAACAAATTCAGACATAAAATAAAAAAATGGATTAAAAAAAAAGACAAAATTACCAAAATTATATAAAATAAAGAATAAAACACATAAACGCAACACACAAAACCAATATAAAAGACGCTACACTCACAAACACACAAATCATAATATATGTCGATTATCTTTTTTTTTTTTTCTTTAGTTTATTTATTTTTAGTTTAAATTTATCGTTACTTTATATTTATTTTAAGTGTTTTTTTCGACTGTACTATGTATACATTATTTTGTAATAATACGCACGGGTAAACAACCCAGTGGAGTGGATTGGATTACTGGATTGTACTATGAAATGTAAAATATTCTTTTGAAATCAATATCTATTATGTCCATTGTTTATAATTAGTATTATTAAAACCCTGAAGAGGTGACCATAGCTCGCGAAACATATTGGTTTTTAATATACAATAAAAGTGGTAAAAACGGAGTATTTTATTAATTTGAATTAAAATAGTGCCACAAAATAAGTTAGCTGTGTTAGAATAAGTAAAATATTGTATCAACAATAAAAAAATTAAAAAAGAGCTCCGCAAAAAAACAACAGGCTTGCCTAAAGGAAAGGCCGCTCAATGAGTCTTTTGACGCATTGGCTTATGTTATAACGGATTAATGCGCTAGTCTGTAGGCAGTTTTAGATCTGCTTATAAAACCATCATGGTTCACGCTTTAATCGAGGGTTACGTTAGGCGTGGAAAGGTTGGGACAAACTGCATTTTGGATGATCTATTCATTCGATACGTGTGTTCATTATTTTATCTCCTCGGTGTAACCTTTTATTACTGGTTTATGGTATTCGACTGAGGAATTGAAAAGAGCGTCATCTTGATATTAGCAGTGCACAAACACATTGATAGTAAACACATTGAAGTTTTATATACTAAACGCGAGAAAGAAATACTATGTAATGACCGTGTTACAATAGAGTTCTACCAATAATCATAAGGCAAAGTTTTGGGAAATACCTACATGATCTCAACATAGAGGAATGATTTATCGAAATTACATTATTGCTACCGAAATAACCAGATTGTTAAACGCGTCTATTTCCAAATTATCTCATTAAAAATATTGAGAATTAAATGCCAATCAATAAGTAAGCGCTATTGAACAGAGCCAGATTGGAATATTTTGGGCCTAAGGAAAATTACAAAATCATATATCTATTTTAATATTTGTTTAGGAAGAGGATCGATGATTTAAAAATAATGATGTCGATTCGATGCCTTTTAGGAATTTCACACATATAGAATTTGCACATGGAATACAAAAGCCTGTTTTTGTGTATTTGTTTTATGCATCGTAGAAACTGTGACATTTTGATTTGTGCTTTCTAAAATCCTAATAAAATTTATGAAATGAAAATGTTCTAAATATTTAATGCTATTTTTAAAAATTGCATACTGTTGTTATTGTTATTTTCAAAAAATTACCGAAACTGCTTTCGAAATACAGCTTCAGATGCACTTGGACAAATGATCTGAAAATACTAAAAATGAAACGATACGAAATGGTGTTTGTTGGAATTGGGTGTTAATATGTGTAGAAAAAATTAGGAAAGCAATGAAAAAGGATAACCAATCGTTTACCGCTGCGAAGAAGCACCTAACACCATCTCAATATAGTCATATGGTTCCACCGCGACACCTCGAGGTAATTATCGCCACAACTAAACGATTAAGTACAAAACGATGTTATTTACTTTCGAGATTGTCAAATACATTATTTTAATTCGAAATTAAGAGAAAACTTAGTTTATACCACTTTCATTGTTTATAAAAACCAGCATGTTTCGTGAGCAACGCTCACTTCTTCAGGGTTTACTTAATACTTGTGTACGCGTGTATGTATTAAGTAAACCCTGAAGAAGTGAGCATTGCTCACAAAACATGCTGGTTTTTACAAACAATGAAAGTATTAAAAACTAAGTTTTCTATTAATTTCGAATTAAAATGGTGCTACAAAATATGTTTGCTGTGTTTGAAGAAGAGACATTATTTTTAGTTCAAAAACGAGATAATGTACACGAAAAAAATACCGAACACTTGCTTACAAAGCAGTCTTAAATTGTTCTTCTGTTTTTAAAAAAACAAACGCACTAAAATTTGCTGCTTTTCTTGCTTTTGCTCCAAGTTTTAAATACTTTTCCAGCAAGACTATGGCTAGGGAGAGGCAGACACTGGATAACTGATATCCCGGTAGGAATTATACATATTCTCTGTCAAAATCAAACACATGAATATAATTTGATTAGTGGCAGATAGCAAGACTTTCGTTTGCAATTTAACGGTTAATTGTTTGTGTTCGTGATCTCTAAAATTTATTGTGTGCAATCTTTAGACTAGGACATTGGAGGTTATTATCCACCACTTACCCGCCCTGGTATAAGTAACAGATGGTTACTCCTTCAAGGCTCTCGCAAGGACTTTAATTTTTTTGAAAAAACGAAGCTACATTTAGTTTAGAATGAATTTAAACCTCCAATGTCCCTGCATACGTCGTTAGCAAGCAGTATGCAAGTGCTTAGCGGGAAATACAAGATACAATATGTGTTAGTATTACAAAATATAGACAAGACAATGGGACAGGTTGGTGAAAGTCCTCGAGGTGGCAAGCGCTGGGTGATTGTATGCAGCGTATCCTACAAGCATCTGTTTGGGAAAAAGACACAGTACAGAAGTAATACAAGCATGGTAAACGGTTGGGAGTCCTCTCCAATCAATTGGCAGTCCCAGCAAGAATGAGCATGAATTTCGGTCTAGGACTAGGACAGTGTGTAGAAACTTGTAATCTATTTCAATGCTTTTGCTAGATGTCATGTTGAATTGGCTAGATTTTAACGCTTTTCAGATATCGCGCCCAGTATCAGTGTATCAGTTCTCTCTGCCTAGTTCCGGCCCCGCTCTTGGAAAGCATGTAATCAGTGTGTGGGCATTGAGCAATTGGCGTAGTAATCCGAGATGAATGATCGGCGTGAAAGTAGTTAATTATAAATTCGGCTGATCGTCCGCAGTTCGTGGTCCGTATCTCCGTACCACCAACCATCACAATATATTATAATATTTTGTTATTGTGTTTATAACATTGGTAAGCCGTTTTACCGCGAGGAAATCAAAGGTGATATTACCCCTCAACTATTGAGAATATTTAGGCCACAAAGATTTAAAAAATATATTTTTGAAATAATTTAATGAGCAAAACTCCAAATTATAATCTTTATTCGTTTATGAAAATATCAACGACTTTCAAATTAAAATTTGAAACAGAAGAACACACCGTCTAACACAGTATTTCTTAACCGTATTGAAAGAATCGCCCCCTTTACCATAATAACATTTTCCAGCGCCCCTTTCCCCACCCCTGTCGTACTGGTACTACTGATCTTGCTCCGTATCAACGAATGAACACATACGTAAGAAGTGTCGAGCCTCGGACGGTACAAAACTTTCAATCATAGGTGATATTTTGAACCTTTTGAATGGGCCTTTATTTTATTTGTATCAAAATGACATTGAGTATTATTGTGAAAGTGTATGTAGTTTATTTAACAGAACTTAAAAAATCAAAGCCTTTAAATAAAGTTTAAAAGCGTATAAGTGTACATAGCTCGTGAATGAGCTTATTTTCTACATTGACACAATGCCGACTCGAACTTCTGCAGCGTCCCCTAAATGCAAAAAAATTTTAAATGCCTCGCCAGACGAAGGGACGTTCCGGATAAGAATAACTGGTCTAACATAACTAACTCCAAGATCTCTAATTTAATTTACCCTATTAAAAGATTGTTCTTATTTATGTGGGGACATAATAGATACGATAGATATTGGGTTTTTCTTTCGAGAATAAGATATGACGCTGCGCTTAACTGCAATCAAATGAAGGTAATAAATAATACAGACATATGGGTTGGCACTTATAAGTGAGCCTATTTTGATATAAAGTTCATTGTATTTTAGTGTCTCATCAAGTTAGTTACCTGGAAACACGAAATATATTCCTGATGATCTCCCGGTGTTTATGTTTTGCGCATGACCTACTACCTATAATATCAACAGCGTTATTGTGAAACCGACATTAAAATAAAATCACGAAACGCAAACAACATTGAAGATCGTATAATAATTATGAATACGAAAGAAGAAACCTATGTATATGGATGACGGGTATGACGTCACCTCATGATTCCAGCAGAAGTATCATCAGTAACTTTCTCCGCTTTCTTCTGGGAGCCGGGCAATGGCGTGCACGGTGTTTTAAATCAGGATTATGCAGTAGGAAATTAACACAGATAATTAACTTCTTGAAAGTTTTTGTTAATAATTGCTAAGATTCTGGTTGTTGTCAATGTTGGTTGATATTACCACTTGAAATATTTAAAATAGCTGCTGCAAGAATGCACGTGTACACTATAGGTACACCGATACATGAGTTCCCTCAATATAAATATTTCTAAACAATTTCGTAATCCTACAAGTATTTAAAATGACTGACTTTTGCATTTTTCTATATAAATTCTTTGGAATAATTAAATTATTAATATTATAGTTTATCATTATTACTACTACATTTGGAAACCATGATATACAATAAAATATTTGCAATTTAATTTCATTTTTATAATTTAGTTTATCAATCATAATATGAATGCATTTTTTTAATGATTCCAATCTCTAAACTTCATCCGCCATAACACAAGGACATCCCTAGCATGGCGGATGAAATAACCCAAAAATCTATGCAATGAACAAAGTTCTTATAATAAATAAATTATTATCTGTGTAGGATGAAATAAATATTTGAACAAGATATATGTTTCATTTTGCATACTTAGTTCCTGCCTTTGATACGTTAAACTGCTACTACACCAACGATTTATGCCCAAAGTGGGCCAAAGTTTTGAGCTCAAAATGAGCCAAAGTTTTGGGTCAATGCGCTGGTCCAACGTAAACGACCACTTGGCGTTGCAATGCGCTGGCCGCCGACTTTAGCCGACCAAATGATTTTTGTCGGATTTTCCAGGATCTTGTACAACCCGCCAAAACCTTCACGGGCGCGTCGGCGGGTAGGCGCCAACATTGGCCCAACACGTTGGCCCAACGTGTACAGGCAGCTTTATGGAAGCGTAGTTGGTAAATTTTTTCTGGTGATTTCTTGCAATGATTTTATAAATTTTAATTTTGTAAAGGTATATTTTTATGCCCGTTACGTAGGGTAGACATTTGCACAAGTGCCAATGTGTAATGCACGCCTCTGGAGGCGGACACTAAGACTTGATGGATCTTCCCAACCCAAGCCATTGTGCCGCGGCCTGTGGCTGTTCAGAGTTTGGTGTTCAATGCCGCCCGAGCGATATTTTCTCTCTCGTTAAGAAGTACCTGACGGAGATAATGTTACGGGCAGCATGCTTTATCGTCATACTTTACAGGCATAATGGCTGTGATACGATCATAAGCACGTATTTTCATGGAAGATATTTGATCACGGGTTGGCTTTCATTACAAGCAATGTTTGTGAAGAGATTTGGTATTCTTAAAGTTTTTGGAGAGATGTGAAAAATGATAATTCCAACTTTTATTGTTGTAATGTAAGTATAAAATACGCCAAAATTTAACTTGCCGAGCAATAGAGAAGTCCAGTCCATTTTTTTAATTTTTTTTATGAATAATGACCTTCTAACTTAAATTACTGCATATATATATTTTTTAGAGTTAGTTTTAATAGTTAAAATAATTTTCAAAATTTTAATTTTTGGAGATCCCTCGAAAACACCCATATCTATGATGAATTATGTGACGTCATCTACTAAAATAACGATACACGTATTTTATGATTTTTATGTTGGTTTTCTTGAATCTCACATAGATTTGCGCAGGCGCGCGGCCATCTTGTTTATTATTACGCGTTGATTGGCTTACTTATTGCAAATGGCGAAATCAAATTCTTCGCAGAACAACGAATGACGTTGTTGAATTTTACTTGCAGTTTTATGTTTTTGAAGATAATTTTCGTTTAAATGATTAATTCACTGTGATATTAGTGTAATTCAGCATAAGTACCAATGCTGTCTTTACTTGTTTTCAGTTATTATATTATTTAAAGTCCTTTAAATAATATTTTGTTGGTGATTTAGTTTCGTTAACGATAGGTTTTTAGGTTACTGACATTACATAATCAAAGGTTACTTCTGAAAAAAAAAAGTATGATTTTTCCGCGTGAATTTAATAAAACTTCCATAAAAGCAAAATTATTTAATAATGTAAAAGCCTTATGCATGTGTTAATAAATACAAATTCGAGAAATCAACGCATTAATTGCGTAAAACCGAGTCCAAGATGTCGGATTTTTTCAGTTATTTTTTCGGAATTATTATAATATTTTTTTATCCTTTTTAATTGTATGAACGAGATAAAAAGTGAAGTGACAGTTTTATTCCAAAATCATAAAGTAAGAGGACTGTATTTTTTAAATTTTGAATTTTCTTAAAATTTTCGACAATTTAATAGAATATGTTTACAGTCAGCTGTTTTTTTTTTTTTAATTTTTTCATTTTGAAACTTAAAATACTGCAATTTTCAAACACAATCGTATATGTCAGATACAAAAATCTAAAAGGCAATTCTAGTTTAAGTTTAAGTTTCTATAAAGGTATGTGCTTTTACGACATCTTCAAAAATAAGAAATATATCGAACATTCGCTTGTGTCATACCTAAATTCCCATATAAATGACCCAATTGAATTACAGTGAATCTTCCATCGTGACGTCACCATACAGCATTACACAGCATAACAACTTAACGCTGTGTTTTAACGAGAATATTAAAAATGTACTTTTTAATATTTTTTTAAAAACTGTAAGTTTAATATTATTAAAAAAAATTATATATTCAGAATCAGCGTTTATTGGTCTATATGAACATATTTTTTTAAAGCCATAATATTTTTCACTGGGGTTCCTTATTCTATATCTTTGTGGGATCTTTATTAGATAACGGACGTTATCTTCTGTCAGATTTGTGTGATTCTTACATATTTTAATGTAGATCGTTTTAAACACGATTTTCTGCAAGTATGGATGATTATTTATTCATTTTATATACGTAGCACACATAAAAAGCAAATAACGGTCACAAAAATCTGACAGGAGATAACGTCCCTTATCTAATAACGATCCCACAAAAGATATAGAATCGCTCGGCTGAACGTGGTACGATTCATTCTCTCATTCATTTATAATGATCGTAAGCGAAAGAGAAAGATGCGTAAAAAATACGTGCGACAGAGAAATGCAAGCGATGGAGGACATGCCACTTTTTGATCTTAAACTCGCCCATTGCGACGATTTTTGATCAACGTCAGGCCGGTCTTAAAGTTTGGTTTTGTACTATACAAAGCTGCATTGGGTTATTTTTCGCAAGTCGGGTATTTACTGACTTTTTTATTGTCTCATTTTGCTGTCAATGTGATTTTAAAGAGTGTGTAATCGGATTCTGCCATGTGCAATTGCTTATTGTTGACACCGATGCCGGTGGTTTACTACTCACTACTGAGTTATTTTATCTCGCTTACTTAAATGAGTTATACAGTGATGAGATTTGTCACCATTCCGAAAATTCTATTTACCATTTGGAAAATTATTTAAATCTTCTACCCTTTTTGCACGTAAGAACCTAATAATAATAAAAAAATAGGAATGAATGTAGTTACTTGCTTTCTCTTTTATTTAAAATTGAGATAATGTTAATTTCATCTTCATGTAAATATTTAATTAGAATAGTATGAAGTTGCTGAATGAATTTTATATTATGTTATGTTTTTAGTGCAGTTGAATTTTTTTTTCAGTCTGCATTTGGTGTTAGTATATTTTTGTATTGCAGATCTTCCTAAACTTGCTTCTTTAAGTAGATTATGTATGATTAGATATATTGTATAATTATTTAATACTAGCGAGTACCCGGCATGCGTTGCTATGCCAATCAAAGAGAGTGTGTGTGTTTTATTTCAACTTTTGAAGTCCTTTTGGATACACAATATTTATTGCTCTTCCGTCTGGTGCGTAAGGTTTTCCGACCCGTAGACCGGCCACACGCAGCTGTCAGTGTGAGAAGCATAGATTTTCTAAATTTACCCCTGCTATTACCTACCGCTACTATGTCTCCTTTGCAATCTTTCCCTATGCTTCTCCTACATCCCCCAACCCTCCGTTACCCTCCCTATGCCCCCCATTCCCCTCCCAAACTTCATAACGCCAGAGCTCACTATTGTATATAAAAACACTTGCCAAACAAATCACCAAAGTTTCAGCGGATGTATGGTTTAGGTATCTCGTAGGGGACAAACAAAGAAACATTCATTTTTATATATTAAGATAAGAATTTGAATAATTCACATTGATTTTCCACTTCACACTGAACACACATTTGTTAGACCTATTAAGGTTGGGAATTCATAGCTTCGTCGTTCGGCAATTTCGTCATAATTTATTTTCGAATAAAACCAATGTTAACACAAGATATGAAAAATATTCGTATTTATTTTGGACACAACAAATAGATAAGATTTTTTGTGTTTGAAAGGAGCGGAAGTCGTGCAACTGTCTATTGTGAATGCCCCACAAAATTTTAGGTTCATTGTTGTTATTTGTCAGTAACTTTCAAAACAATATTGTGCTCATTTCTTTCACACATTCACGTTCTGAATCTGTAAAGTAAAAATGAAATTACAGGTGTCAATCATATTTTGGAAAATATTTTTCGAATTGGATTTTTTTTCAAAGAATAATAATAAATAATTATTTTCAAATATTTTACATATTTTGTAAATCAGTTGTTTAGATTGATGAAAAGAATTTTATTGGGAGATTTCCTACCCAAGTTGTTGACCGGGGGAAGAGCATCAATCATTCCTATCAAATAAAACCTTTTCCGTTTTCGTAATACCTCCGGCGTTCTTCAAGGTTCAACACCGGGCCCATTCTTATTTTTCCGCTTTACAATATACATAAACTCTTTTGTTAATAATTTTCTTATCAAAAGCCCTATTTTTAATCACACAATAATTGCTCAGAACTTCCATAACCATTTTTAATGTAATTATTCAGTAAATTAGTTACTTAAAGTTTAAAAAAGTAACGAAACTTAATGCCATTTCTGGGGGGTTTATACCCTTGTTTTTTACCCTAGCAGGGGCAGACTATAAATCAGGACTATCAAATAAAATCCTACCCTTTTTGTAGTTGTTCGGCTTTCCTCAAGGTTCAGCAAAGGGCCATTTTTATTTCCCCATAACGAGTTAACTATTCCACAAAGAGTTTTATTATGTTGAAAGCCATCGTTTTATTTATTATGATACTATTTTTGAGGATTTTAAATCTCTTACCGAGTCGAATCAATAAATAAACTTTTTGATTCCAACGATTGCATCATAACAACTATGTATTTTAATTATAATATTTTTGTATTACATCAGAGCGAACAGAATTATGCAAGTATTTCAATTGTAAGATGAGTATTTCTTCACATAACCATGTCATTCATACGAAGTGTTTGAGAATAAAATTTGACTCACAATTAACATATTTCTCAAATTAACACAATTTAACTCATTAAAACATTGAAGAATTTTCTTTGTATGGCGTACGCATTAGGCGCCAGGTAGGGAAAGTTTGTAGACCTTTCAGACAAACTAAATATTTCGTTATCAAAACCTTTAATTAGATGACTTGAGATAATATTCTCTAGCCCAGTGATGTGGTCAGCAGACAACATCGTAATACCGATTATAATTAGCATCATAATCAGACGTTAAGTAAGCGAAAGTAATTGGTCTAGAATTAATCCAAAGCATATTGGTAATACAAATCACATAATATCATGACGACAATGTACTTATCGCAGTAGACTTTGACTTTTGATAATAATTTTAATTTATTTTATTATTTGACTAGATTCGTAAGGTAGCTTATTCGATTCCTGGGCATGTATTAAAAAAACTTTATTTTTATATTTTTTTATTACTTTTAGAAATCAAACAGTTTTTTTTCTGATGCTTGTTTTAAGCGAAATCAGTCGTATTAATAAATTAAACAAATTTCGTGGTAATAAACAAAGTACTTGTTTTATTGAAAAATTAAATTGTAAAATAAATAAATCATTAACCAATTAATTTCTATTAATTTTCTATATATGTTCAAATAAATATTAATTTATAAATAGGTTTTTTTCGACATTTGATCGATGTGTGTACCGTATGAAAAAAAAAAACTTTTTCTTTTCAATTTCACTCTTTACTCCTAAAGAAAAAATATTCCCAAGGGCCTTCGTCATCTTTGGGGATGCCTTTGGATCTATGTAGGGAAAAAAAATATCTGGGAAGGAAGAAGGTATGAGGGGTGGGTTGGAAACTGGGAGCCAATGTGTCCAGGAGTGACGGACGTATGGATCAATCCCTCCCACTGCGGTGCAAGGCGATGGGTCGAGAGAGTCCGGCTGACATAGCAAAACCTCACCCCCATGAATCCGGGCACGTCTGCTAAGTCACCAAACGTAGCGAACCACTTGGGGTGACCTGTGGCAGGGATTATCGAACAAATGATTCCCGGGGCGGTGGTACCTAAACCTGCCTCCCAGATTAAAACAAGAAAACAATAAACATAACTGTGTCTCTTTTGCATCAAGCGATGGATTCTGTCAGTTTGATTTTATACGTTCTCAATATAACTTATTTTATATTAAAGTTTATATTTAGTTTTTCATTTTATTAACGATGGGCGACGCCAAATTTTGGCAAAATATTTTATAAAAAAATTTGAATTATGTGTTAAATAATGAAAAATGTTTTGCAACAAAGTCATTTCTTATGAGAACAAAATCAACATTCGTTAATTGAAGCGTTTCTGTCTATGAATATTTATTTAATCTAATTATGTACTTAATAAACTTAATTAGTTCATTTACATGAAGGTTGCGTGTTAACAAAATGCTCACCTTTCCAATGCTACTTTTATGTTGTTTATATGCTATTTTAAATTTATAAATATTGTCTGGTTATTGCAGCGGGAAGTGGTAGTAGTGGCAGTAGTGGCAGTGGTGGCAACGTAACGATATTGTGACAATATTGATTGCTAAGAGCTTAATAATAATTGCTGGGCACGTAACAAACACCTCAGTGAAAAGAACACCAATCACAGACATAAGATTCACGAGGTAGAACTTTACGGAAACAAAAAATGACTGTAAATATGTTGGTTTTTTTATGAATTGTAGACTGTTTACAAATCTAAAGGTAGCCATTTTTAAAGTTCTCTAAATTTGTGATTTACCAACCATATTTTCAATAAAGCAACATAAAAAAATAATTTACCTATTTTTTTTTTCTTATTAAAACATTTAAGAAGAAAAAGGGCGGCGTTTGGTCCATATATTTTTAAATAATTTCTTTCAGGGCGAATGACATCCGTGGAGATGTTTTGTGGTGGGTCTTTTTAAGGAAAGGGCAAAGGGGAAGTTCTGGGAAGGAAAAAGGTACGAGGGGTGGGTATGAATCTGGGAGTCAATGTGTCTAGGAGTAACGGACGTATGAATCCACCCCTCCAACTGCGCTGCAAAGCCTCTTTTAACAAGTCTCTCTCGATTTGGCCCGCTATTCAGCTGATGGGCATGCGCATTTGTCGCCAAGACAAGCCTCACTCGATAAACCTGGCTAAGTCACCAAACGTAGCGAACCACTTGGAGTAACTAATGGCAGGAGTGTTGGCTATCCAATAAATGGTTCCCGGGTTGGCGTTATCCATACCTGCCTCGCAAAATGAAAAGTATTCCCCAATTTCCTCCCTGTATTTTAACAATAGTGCAAAAATTTTTTTTACAACATAGTTTGTACATGTCGGTACGTTTTTCTTTTTATTTATAAGGGACACTCCAAAAATCTTTAAAATTTGCCTGGTTTGAACGCCATCAAAAGACGTTCAGTATACAAACTAAAAAATATATTTTATAATAAATCAAAACTTACAGCTATTAAACATTTTCTACTAATACATTTTTCTCCTCCGGAGGAGAAAAATGGGGAACTCAAAACCTTGATTTTGACGTATTTTTATCAGTTAGAGGCGCAATTGTCACTTTTGGTCAGCATTCAGGGAGGGGAAACTCCGACAGTGACGGCAACAGTATGGTAAAATACCTATTGTTTAAATTTCTCGGCGACCGTGCTATCTTTTATGGGAATCCACAAAGCTAGGGTAAATTAACAAAAAATACCTGCATAAAAGCCATAAGTTAGGACAAATTTATTAATCAAGGGGCAAAGACTATTATTTTTTCCGATGATAAGACTTGTTGCATTATGTATTTTTTTTGTTAAAGGATCGAAGTTCCGCAAAACAGCTCTGTTTTTGAAAACTTCTCGTTTTAATTTGGACTAAAGTCTTGTTTTGCTTATCAAATTTCTTTTGTCAGATTTTTCTACGGTGGTAAAAAAGAAAATTTTGTCTTGTCTCTCTTGTGCGTGCTATGTCCACGAACATCATAATAATATAATATCAATCACACGATGACCTGAATTCTTGACGAAATTTCAAGAACTTTGCGGCGTGAAAGGTGACTGTAATGGATTCCTGATTACAAGAAGCGAAATAAATTATCCAGCTAAGAATGGCAGCGAAATGAGGTAGCCAGTAGCCACCACAGATTATTAGGATTGGCTTAGAGCCAGACTATAGAGACAGAGGAATCACCATTCTCACCAATACATCCAGTTCCACAGTAACTCCAGTCTTCACTCTTCAGTATTACGGAAGTTGAAAGCGAAAGGAAACGAGATCTTATCGCCTGGCAACATTTAACTTCTTGAGTGCGAGCTCAGTAGGAAGCTATCTAAATATTTATTTTTTATTTTTCTGTGTTAGCCATATAAATCTCGCTTTACTTTATTTAAAACAAAATTGCTTTTGTTTTGCAGTCTACGTGTTTTGGAAAGAACCCATATAACTAAAATTAAAACCTTACCTAAAATGAATTTCATACCTGCGGTAGATATCCTCTGAAATTGTGAAATGAATTTCATGGCTGCGGTATCCTCTGAAATTGTACAACGAATTTCATGGCTGCGGTATCCCCTGAGATTGTGAAATGAATTTCATAGCTGCTGTATCCTCTGAGATCGTGAAATGAATTTGATAGCTGCGGTTTCCTCTGAAATTGTGAAATGAATTTCAGGGAATAATAAATAATGTATCGGATCTTTAATGAACACCATTCTAATGATTTGGCGATCTTTACCTTTTATTTGTAATGTATTAGTAAGTAATTATTAAGTAAGGATAACTTAAAAGCTCCAGAGCTAAGGAAAACATTAAAAGCAAGGTAATTTACAACCAATTAAAAGTTCTTTGTCAATAGGTGGTTCCCTATTGATAAAGAACACTCACTTCCCAATCCTTCAACTGCCCTCAATGAAGCTCGGCCCATTTTTTAAAAATCCACTGTGAGAGCATAATAGATACACATGTTGCTAAACTGGTAGCTTTAGTGTGAGATATAGGAAATAATTTCATAATGCCAGAGCCCCGTATTGTATATAGAAACTTTCATGGATGTGCGCAAAACAAATCACCAAATTTTCATGGCATTCGGATGAATAAAGACAATATCACATCATAAATCAGTTATTATTAATCATTGAAAACAATTGTTTAAAATTGATCAACTGAAAACGATTCATTCTTTTCCCCCCGAATTTCACTTAGATGCTGATAAAATAATTTTCTACTCTACTTTTCTGCCCTAAATATTGGTACAGAGAGACAATTCACACAGATTTGAAAATGTTTTACATAAATTTTATCAACGGTACCTACGTGAGAAGTTTTCTAAGAATGAAGTCATAATTCACCGCCGCACGAAACAGGTTAGAGAGTGAGAGTGGTGGAGATAGCAATACTATCTCCTGTCCTTGTTTAACCTACTCGGAAGTGGCTACTGCAAGTACCATCGAGACGAGAAAGCCATCAGCTGAGTGGAATATCTTCATACAAAGGTACAAAAGATAAAACAATCTTCTAGGAAATTACCAAAGAGTATGGGTAAGAAGAAGTACCTGCTTAAAAGTTCATTCGTTCTTGGAGAGATATTTTTCTATGTGGAAACATTTTGTGCATTGATGTTTCAATAGACTTGAAATAGGAAATCTGTTATTATTATTTCGAATGCGGTCATTGTAGGTTGTTTTGTTTTATTGTATTATTATTCTAATTTAGAACTCACGTAGGTCCGTAAATTGGCGCGGATAACGTGAAGGCATGTTGAACATTTCTTAATCTTTTTACAGTACGTTTTTATGTGGTAATTATTTGAAAATAGAAAACTTTTTGCAGCATTAACGTTTTTTATAACCGCCTGCTGCTATTTTGAATTCTAAGAAATTGTTTATTCTCCTGTTATTATCAATAAGTGTAATTGATAAATAATTGTAATGCCGCTACCGTGGTATAAAAATATATTTCAATCAACCTGTTTTTGTTGCCATTATCTGTGAAAAATCTGTGTAATTTCCAAATTTAAATACCTCTGACTGCAAGGCGTTTGATTCAATCGTGTCAAATAACAGACAACCACAGACAACTAACAGAGATTTGTAAGATAGTATAAATTGATATTTTGTGGATTTTTGACATGTTTGTAGAATGAGATACTGGTGTCTTTTTAAATTGTTGAAGAGAAAACTTTGTAAACCGTTGTAATTTTAAACTCAAAGAAAGAGCGACACTAAAATGAGACAAACTACACACATATAGGAATAGCCAACGGGAGAATGAGATAGAAGATAGAATAATCGGTCTCCTCTTTGTGCTGTGCTTCGTAACCTATCAGGTTATGGTTTTGTGCGGTGCTTTGTAGCCTACCCCCACTCTTGTGTTAATGTATACTTTAGTTTTCTGATGGTTTCACTTCTACCGCGTGTGAATTGCACACTCTTTTTTTTTGTTAAATTAATTTTCAAATTCGTTAGTAAATGGGATAGACCTATTTTTGTAGGTACTACTGATAGAAATGAATATAATGCCTTTATGAAAAATCTGAGCCCCAAAAATGATTAACTAGTAAGTACCTTCTTAAGTATAAACTATCGGATATTTTTAAAAAGCTTAGGGTTAGGTTCAATGGTCATAATCCATTTTTCAACAACCATTAATATAAACTAATGATGAAAGAGAAAGGGGCCTTTTTGGCCCGGAGCTCTGTATGCCAATATTTCAAAAAATCAAGGTTCAATGGTTTACTTCAATTTCGTTTTTATTTAGCTATGTGGTAATTGTTTTTATCAATTTTTAATAAAACCCCGTTTATAATAGGGCTCTGGAAAAATAGAAAACAAAAACTAATAAACTAACCTATTTTTTCCAGTAGTTACCCACTTTTGAAGTGAAAACATCTTTAGCACAAACAAAAGAGATCTGTAGGATTTAGCTTGCGAGAGAATAAGGTAGTATAATCGGTCTCCTCTTTTGGTTCGACGGTTCTTCGTAGCCTATCAGTGTCCTCTTTGTGCGGTGCTTTGCAGCCTTCCCACTCTTGTCTACATTAATTTTCTGAAGGTTTCACTTCTATCGGGTGTGAATTGCACAATTGCACACTCTGTTTTTTATTAGTTACTAAATATACTTACCCCTACCAAAGTACCTACCCATTTATCATACCGTCATTAAAACAACGAAAAGAAAAGATTACAAATTAAATGGTCAAAATTTAAAAGCGGGATAAAAAACGGGTTAAAACTGAATTTTAAATAATTTTTCTTCTTGCTGGTAAAAATATGAAACTATTATTTTATTTTTGTTTTATAAATATTAAGACGGGTTTTAAAATCCCCGGCTCTGTTATAAAATAATGTTTAAAATGCAAGAGAGAGTTCGCCGCGAGTGACAACAGAGGCAGGGACCGAATAATCACTCTTGGTTTTAGTAGCCGACGAATATCGCCGTCGTTCGGAGGTGTAGCCGCTCGTATGCCACCATTTTCTTTTCGTATCCCGCGGGAAAACGCCAAAAAAATTATGTTCGAAAAAGTAACGGAACGTGCCCGTAAAAAATGAGTTAGATTTAAAAAGTGTTGCCAGTGGATGTTACATTTTAGATTAGCATGTGTTGCACGAGTTCTAAATGCAAAAAATCATTATTGAATTATGTGAGAGTTTGAGGTATTTTTGCCGGAAGGTATTCGCTTATCGGCTAGACAACATTATTACATACGGAGTGTTTGTGTTGTGTGATTTTTTCGCAGCGTTTGTGTCTCAGTTTGCGCCCGAAGGTGAATTGTTTGCGATATTTAAATTCGTGATGTCAGAAAAAAACAGTTTTTGTTTAATATTATTCGAAGAAAGTGTGTGTTGGAATTTGTTTTGGTCGCTGTGGATTTTGTAACAGATTCCTGGAGGTAATTTGCTTTGAAATATTTTTAAGTAACTGTTATTATCTGGTGTTATGATATAACTTACATGAATTTTATAATCTATGATTGATAAACATTTTGTTATTGCACCGACAGCTGTTTTGTTGTAAGGTCAATACACAATTTATAGGTCACAAAACGGGTCACATAGGTCACCCCAAATGGTTCGCTACGTTTGGTAACTTAGTAGGGTTTGGTAATGTTTGTTAACATTGTTCTTGTTTATGGGGTCCTCCTTGTTCTACCGCTATTTCAAAGGAAGATGCTCAGAGGAACTAGCCTCACACGGTACTAGAAACACGCATGTACAATGTACACTGTTGATATTTGTCACATGTTCTTAAGTTTAACAGCTCGGATGTGGAAAGATTTGCCGGCCTCTGTGTTTCCTCCATCGTGCAACATGAGTCTCTTCAAGACCAATGTTCATTCATTCCTCTTCTCAAAAATTACCTCTACACAGCATTTCAGATGAAATAGACCCTGATGGCTGATTTTCCTCAGGACCTCCTGTGTAAAGTTAATGTAAAAAAATGGATGAGGTTTGTCCGTATCTTGGCTGTGGATGCCAACTAACTGCGTGGCAGGCCGGATCGGGAGAGACTTGTCGAGGGAAAATTTTTGTCCTCTCCAGCACGACCCTTTCAAACATCGCCTTGCACCGTAGTGGGAGGGATAGATTCATACGTCCGGCACTATTTGACGCACTGACCCCCAGATTTCTACCCACCCCTGATATATTTTTCCTTTCCAGAACTTCTTTTCCTAACAAGGCCCTCCGCACAGCACCCCAAAGATATCATAGGCATCGAGGAGAATTATTTACCGCAGGGCTCCCTGTGTGGAGCTAATTTATAAAAATAAATTATTTAGTTCAGAAAAGATTTTTTACTTTGGAAAATTAAAAGGTTAACGAAGAAGTTTATTCTGAATACGTAATGCTAAGAGCCGGTACATCAATTTATTGCTCTTTATCCTCGCTTGGTTGTTATGACGAGCTTAGCATAATATAATAACAGCGCTATCGTAAGCATGGATATCACCAGTATTAATACAATTTTTCAATGATTTTAATAAAGTAAGGTGTTCTTTCCAGAAACAAGATGTCATCATGATGTTTCAAAATATCGACGACCGCTAGCTGGCTATTTTTACTTGAGTTATTTACGATTTGGTTTTTGATAAAATCCCCCACAATCAGCATGACACTAATAGTATTGGTTTGCCGGGATGCATTATTCATGAATTTTCCACGAACTATCCGTTGGTTGCAACAAACATGTTCTGACTTTGGAACTTTGAAAATCGCTCTTATACTTATCAGGTTGTTATAACATCTTTTATCAATACTATTAATATCATCGACATTCCTCATCGAAGTTCAAACTCTTAAAATTAGGCAATATCCGTAAATTTCTGCTGGACGTAAGTTTGCAATGGGGTATTTCCACAAACGAGGGATTCTGTTGAAAATGTACGGAATATTTTTCTGATTTTAAACATCCTACTAAAAGTTTATGTTTTTTATGCTTTCATTCAATATTATTGATTTTAAAAACGATCAAAAACTTGACAAAATCAAAAAGGCCCGTAGTTGGCAAATCGGATTGTGACCTCACAAGCGTCGCTCAGCTGGGCCAGCATAAATAAACACTGTCAGTGAGCGTCCGAGCTCATGACGTCACACGAAGAACCGCCCCAGAATATCGTTTTAGCGGTAATTCAATAATGGAAAACTTTAATAAGTAGAAAATTTATTCGTCAACATAAAAATAAAATAAAAATGCTGTAATTTTCGTAATTTTTTGCTTAATTTTTTTAAGCAATTAAAAATCGTGGAAATACCCCCATCATTTACATACTTGTACATGTTAAATTTGACAGATGGATGCGGCCGAATTAGCACGCTCTAATTTTAGCAAGGATTCACGTACTAAGCGAGCATACATTGCAACTGATGAACCGACTCTAAATCTCTGAATGCATATTTTGAGATATTCGTTATTATTCGTTGTATTACTCTAAAAATATCTATTTATTAATTTAAAAAAAAATTACATTACCTCCACAAGGGAGGCCCTGAGGAAAATAATTCCCCTCCAGGGCCTTTTTCGTCTTTGGGGATGATGTGTATGGGTTTTTTTAGGAAATTAAGGTGAGAATGTTCTGGGAAGGAAAAGGGTATTAGGGGTTGGTAGGAATCTAAGGGTTAGTGTGTCTAGGAGTGACGAATGTATGAATCCATTCCTCCCCACTGCGGAGCAAGGCAAGGCGATGTTTTCGAGTACCCGGTAATAAAGTCGTCTTAATAATAAGACACTTTTACGACTAAAACAATAATCGTCATTGATTTTTGGGGTGTTATACCGTGCTGAGTTTCCTCCTCCTTTAGTACAGGGTTACAGTGTCCCACATAAGGACAGACGTGAAGATAAACACTATAACGCTGTTCAAAACGTTGGCTAAAGTAGGAGGAAGCGCAATACGGCATAGTCCCCAAAATCAATCACAATAAATTTTATATAACACTTGCCTGACAGTTTGTTGTTTCTGCTTCTGGTTTGGTATAGTGTCACGTCACGTAAGCGGCTGTCAGCGATGACCCTCTTCAGTTTAACCTTCCCCATTAAGATTTTGACGGATACGTCCATGACACCTTCTTCCAATGACCATAAACAATACGCGACTAAAATCGCTAAACGGCTATTCGATCAAACCAACTATAAATAGATGGCCACTCGAACCATAAACCTCCCATCTTGTCACTAGTCATCAGTCAACAGTCATCACGCGTCTATTTTAATAGACGATTTGCATTGAGGTAAAGCAATTGAAGAATATTTTCCCTTTATTGTTGTATTATGTATAGTAGTTTTTTTTATAAGTACTCCGTGGTCGAACGGTTTAAATCCTCTACTATGAACATGAGTTCGAATCTCGGCGTGCACAAATAAATTGTATTGAATTTTGGTAAATTTACATCATAATTGGGAATTTGTTTATGTGGTACAACTTTTTTTGATTGGAGCTTTCGTTTTCGAGTAAATCGAATCTGAAATTGGAATTTTTAACCTCTCAGGCCTCGGCCATGTTTTATTTATTTATTTATTACACGCCCTAGTGGGCTTTTCTTATAAATTTTTACAAACTATTTGTATCAAAGTAAATACTTAAAAATTTAAACAAAAAAGAAAAATATAAAGGTAGTGACAAAAAAGGTTGCAACAAAATACATAGATAAAAATGTAAACCAAAACTAAGAATCCTCACGCATATATGTAATTGAATTTAAAAGATTCTACCAAACAAAATAATAGTAGCATGGAAGTTATTTGGTAGGTAAATAGGTCTGTTTGTATCTTAAGAGTAAAAGTGATAGAATTTACAACATTTATACTGATTAGTTTTAAGATGAAATATATCGCCCAGATCAGAATATTTATTCTCGAGACTGAAGAGTCGGAATCGGAGATGATAAGCTAGTGTCCTGTGTTATTGTGAGTAAAAGGGAAATAAATATCGGCATGGTTTTTTGGGAACATGTGTACCTACTGATAAATTGAAGTAATTTAGGACAGACAATTTTGTAATGCAGTTATTTTATGTAATAGTATTAAATCTATGCTTATTCTTCTTTCTGAAAGTTTCAATAGTGACATTTTATCCAGGAGGTAATTGTTATCAATGTTTTGTATAGGAATATGCATTTCATAGTTTATAAACCTTCGAAACTTCCGTTTAATCTTTTCAATGTTGTCTGAATGAATATTGTAAAAGGGATACCATAACGCAGAGTTATCGGAGGGTCAAAATATTTTCGCTTTACCATAAAACCTAAATGAATTGAATATTTCTGAATGTCTCCGAAAACTGTAAACTCTTTTCGAAAGGTGATAAAACATGCTTAATAATTAGAAATAAACATATAAATTTTTATAAATTATATTTTTGCTTGCAAACATAAAAAAGTTATGAAAATGGCTCGTATTACGGTTTTTCAAACTAAAATTACTGATATCTGATACAGAAACAAAATAAAAACTGATACTTATTTTATTAGAAAAATGTATTATAAAACGTTTTTAACTCACTTTTTCGTCATTCCTTGTAAAAATAATTATTAAAAAATTCCTAAATTTTCTTTTTTTTTTTTCAAATTGCGGTCCGGAATTTTGTTTCATAAAGGTGTACATTTTACTTCTTTTGTGAGTAATTTCTAGATTTGAATATACAGCATGGTGTTTTCTCTTTCTAACGCCGTCGTCTAGATCATATTTCTCGTTGTTATAATAAGTGAGATACAACTACTTCTATCCTGATATGATTTGAGATTTTCACGGCCAAAAGTATTTTTGTTATTTATTTTTGGGGTGTTATGCCGTGTTGCGCTACCTCCTCCTTAGCCAAACGCCAAGGCAATTGAAATTCATAAAAATCCTATTAACTTTAAAAGAGACGATGGAGCTAAGCTCAATAGTTCTTGGTATCCGGTAATTGACGGCTAAACCAAAGCTAAACGCAGAAAACCATTTTGAAGTATATTGTAATACCAGATCGTAGTGGAGTGGAGCTCGCAATATGGTATCGCTTCTAAGTATTTAAAAACACCTTTCACCACGAACAATTACACTTCTGCCCTGATGATGGACATTGCAACGCTGTCCGAAACGTTGGCTATTTAACCGCTTGTTTGGCGAAAAAATTATAAAAATGTGATGTAAATTCACCAGCTTCGTACCATTTTTTTCCGAATATCGTGCATAGTGTATTTCGATGCTTTCCAGGGTGACGTTGCCTCAGCGAAAGACCACTATTCAGTTGACCAATGCATCGGGTTCCCATACATGCCTCGTGGGTTCAATTTCTTGGCTGGCTTAGTCCTCCAGCATTGCACGTGCAACATCTTTCCCTTTTAATGGTGGCAGTAATAGATTTTCAAATATTTTTCTTTACATGTTTAAAAAGACAAAATAAGAGAGAGAAAAAGATCCAAACTTTCCTCTCCGCATCTCCGTCCCTTCCCCACACCCATAGTGCCATAATCCTTGGCTTCAGACCGTCGCGCGTTGCGTCAGGGGTAGTTACTAGTTACGTATGATACAAACCTATGCCATACATTAACTGTATGGCGTAGCATTGAATTTGATGTACGTTTTTAAATTTTATTCTCATTACTATATTTGAGTAATAACTAATTTCAAGCACAATCGTGTCGTTTTCATAGATAACTTTGTGGAAGATGTCACTTCATCAAGAAAGTCGTGGAAATTGATTTGGTTCATAATGTTCATGACAACATATTACATGAATCTTTCCATAAGTTGCGCCAATCGTAAAAACAAAAGGTTACCCGACAGTTGATCTGTCGACAGTTGATATTTAGTTGATCCCGAAATGATATTTACTATAAAATTATATTTTTTTGTGCATTATTTACCAATTTCAAATGAAAAATCAGCTTCAAAAATACCCTTAATAATAATTTGGTTTATATCAAACGAATTTATATACAGTGTCGATTTTTTGTACTTATACGCTGGTAGATTTTTCCTAGACGCATGCGACCCCCATAACACGGTCATGTGCCTAGTACACATATTATGTAACTATCAAAGCAGTAAAGAATAAAGAAAAAAAGGAATAATACAATAATAAGATGTTTTATTCTTTTGTTATTAAGCAGTACATCCTCTCTGCACATCCCTTCAGGGTCACTTAGTTATATTTTGTGCAATTAGGTATACCGTATTTTCCCGAAACCGACTGCATGTTGTATATATGTATGCCGGGGACCAACTATCGGCGGATCAACTGTCAAGGAACCAAAATTAACATTACAAATCACAACACTCTGACTGAAAGAATGGTTCTCAGGAATGTTATTTTAAATTATTTATTTCATCAAAAAAAAAATCATGAATATATAATATAATATCATATAACAATCGTGTATTGGTTACATTTATAATTATTTATTCCATTTTTACTTTTTATTTTCTTCCTTTTCTTTTACATAGTTATAATAATAACACATTTTAATGACAATAACACTCAGTTTCTTTAGTATGTTCTCTTGGGGAAAGAATATCTATTCTCTTGGGGTAAGAATAATCTCGTCGAATTTAATGTTTCAAAGACCCAATCATGTTTGATAATGTCTAAAAGGGATCGAAATGATAATCTAGTCTCCTTCAACGGAAGCATTCTTCCGAACAGGACCTCCATTGATATGCTTGGTGTTACTCTAAGTGACCAGCTCAGGTATGGGGGCTCCATCGAAACCAGAGTTAAATTAGCTTCTCAGAAACTGGGCGTACTGTACAGGGCCCGCAGATACTTTAATAGTACACAACTGCTAACCCTGTACAAATCCACGGTTGAATTTGGCAGCCACCTCTGGTCTGGAGCTCCAAAATACCTTAAAAAAACCCTTGACTCTGTGCAGAAACGGGCGGTCCGTTTGATAGATTCTCCCATCTTAACAGACGGATTGCAACCTTTAGAGCACAGGCGTCAGGTGGGAATGGTGTCTTTGTTCTACCGGTATAACAATGGAAAATGCTCCGAGGAACTAGCGTCGTTTATCCCCTCGGCGCCGGTGCATAGTCGGGAAACACGCCAAACACGCGCCCAACATTTGTACACGGTTGACATTAGTCACATTAGAACGGGTCGTTTTTACGACTCGTTCTTGAGTTCAACAGCTCGGATGTGAAATGATTTACCAGCCTCTGTGTTTCCTCCCTCCTACAACATGGGTCTCTTCAAGACCCATGTTCACTCCTTCCTTTCCTCAAAAAGACCCTCCATACAGCATCCTCAAAGATGACATAGGCCCTGAGGGAAATTATTTTCCTCAGGGCCTCCTGTGTGGAGATAATGTAAAAAAAAAATGCGTTAGTAAGTTAATATACATAAGTTAATAACATTGTTATTAGAATAATGTTATAATAATTTATGTCATTAGAGCAGTATCAAACAGGAGAAAAAATAAATATGTGGGTAAGAACTTGTTATGAATCGGATTGGTTTGTCGGGATGTCTGTCTACCAGAGAGTAACTTGAAAAACATAAATATCTCCCAAGCCGAGCTTAACAAGCAACTGAAATACTGGCCCTGAAAGCGTCAACTTAAAAAGGGCGATGTCCTAAAACAGCGGCGTAATTACCAACTTCTGGAAACCAAACAATGCTGCTAATTAAAATGTATTTGCTGAAATGGCAGTGCAAATCAGTGAAATAAGACAAATGGCGATGGCGTGCAGATTACAATCCCAGCAGATCTTATCACGCCATTGGTTATTGTAATCAGAAGTTTCACGCTTCACAGAGATAGTCTTTAGTACATAGCAAGTATCCAGGCCCAGATTCAGCATAGGGCTAAAGGTGTTATAGCACAGGGCACCCAGATTACCAAGGGCTCAGGGGATCTAAAAACTTGATCTTAAAAAACTTGTTCAATTTGGTGCCATTTTCAGTTTAAAAAATTAGAATTCCGAAAACTATTCAAAAGTTGGAAGGTAAATTTTTAATTTTTAATTTCATTTCACGTTTTTATTGAAATAATCAACTGCGTTTAAAATGGCACTAAATCAATAATGACTAAACAAAATACCTAAGTAAGGAATTTTATTTAGTCATTGCGGAAAACAAATATTTTTAATTTCCAAATCATATTCCAGTGGACAGAACTTTCTTACAAAAACTTAAATAATGTCGAAAGCATGTTTTAGTGTTCAGAAAGACATGCACGAATTAAACATTTAAAAAAATGGAGAAATGTCAAGATTGATTAAATTCGTTTGTCTTCAAGACAATAGATAATAAGATATTTTAACCGTTGCCCGGGCTTTTGTTTTTCGAAATTAATGTAGACAGTATCCTTTTTCTTATTTTAAAGGTCTAGCATGCACAATTTCATCAGTCTCTGTAGTTTTGCAAAAAAATCAAAACCCGCCCGATGTCCGCCTGATAGAATACAGACCCTCACCTTTACATAAATCTATCGTAGATTTTTTTCTTCTTTTTATTTTAAAGAAAGACAAACATTCCCGGGTTACGAATAACCCAACAATGTTTGAAAATCTCCTACTACCACCATAGAATGCCGAAAATGTTGCTTGTGTTGTGATGAAGGACTAAGCCAGCCGAGGAATCGAACATGCGACGCCCGGGTGGGACCCAAGCACTATGCCCACTCAACCACTGACCGGTCAAACGGATAAATCTTATCTTTGCGTACACCAATTTTGGAGGCGAATATGGGTACCGCCGCCCCGGGAACCATTTATTGGATAACCAACATCTATGCCACATGTCACCCCAAGTGGTTCGCTACGTTTGGTTCCTTAACAAGGTGCCCGATTTCATGGGGTGAGGTTTGTTGGTGGCCGATGCATCTGTCCACCTGACGTGTGGTGGGAAGGATCGAGAAAGACTAGTTGAGGGAGATCTTTTATCCTCTCCAGCCGGAATCTCTCGACCCATCGCCTTGCACCGCGGTTGGAGGGATGTATTCATACGTCCATCACTCCTGGACACACTGACCCAGATTCCCACCCATCCTTCATACCTATTTCCTTCCCAGAACTTCCTATCCTTACTTTCCTTATAAAACCCCATACACAGCATCCTCCAAGATGACAAAGGCCCTGAGGGAAATTATTTTAAATTATTACAAAGCTACTAATTTTTCTAATGATTATATCTCCTTTATTAAAATCTTAGATAACGATAGGGTCTCTAAAAATACAGTAAATTGCTTTTGCGTCATCGATACAGATTAGTCCGTTGGCCCCTTTAGGGTAAATCCGGCCCTGGCAGTATCTGCAGCCTCCACCAGCCTAGAATCCACATAATACAGCCTACAGCCAAGCCAATAGCTCTCACGGCCTGCTTCTCAGCTCAACACAAAACCATTCCTCTGATAAATCAGAAGTCCTTAGGTGCAGAATTAATATTCATTAAAATCATATCGAATCTGGTAAATAATAAATCTCCAACTCATTATAATACTATCTTGTACAATGAAAAAGGCTTATTAAGTCAGAGGAATCCTGTCAAATTATATCATGTTTTTCACACAGAATTTTCTTTCATAATTGCTGTTGTGGGTATAGATACTTTAATGTATTTAGCATGCCAATGTTTACATAATGTGATACAGGAAAAATTATAATTACTGAGACTATTGTTTTAATGGTATTGATTTTGATTACACGGGTGAATGTGAACAAAGACTGTTATAAAATTAAAAACACGGTTTAAAATTATTTATAATTTTAGAACTAAGATGTCTGAGAAAAGAAATCATTAATGTTGAAACAGTTAGTACACGTCTGGTGTAGTAGATCTGAATCCTGCTCAACACCATATTAGAATATTTTTATTAAATTTGTTCGGTTTGTGAAAAAGCGTCTAAGATCAAAATGATGAAAAGAAGAATACTATCTATTTTTACTGGTTATTAAGAGACGTACTTGACTTACTTTAACCAGTGATTCCTGACATTATTGTGGAAATTGTAAAAAAAATTAAGAAATTTTGGTCCCCGGTGACATTTTTGATGTTTTTGTTTTCAAAATTAAAACATAAAAAGTAGGTATTGACTGAGTGACCAATGTGGAAGAAAAAAAATGAAAAAAAGTGAACGGAGACCAAAATTTTAATTTATAGTTTTTTCTCCAAATAACGTCAGTAATCACTGGTACGTAAGGCAAGTCCGTTCCCTAACACACTGTATAAAGTAGAAAGTCTGTGACGGGCGATCGGGCGTCAAATATACAATACTGTCGCCATTAATTTTATTATATGTTACAATTTGAAGTTTTACTCATTAAAAAAAACAAATAAAATAAGTGTACTTGATGTTGAATACAAAAATTTACTGTCTAACTCATAGACTCTCAACCTTTTTTTGCCCACCGCCCACTTTGAGAATATTTTTATTTCTAGCACCCCCTAACTAGTCGAAGGGGGGCGTAATGGGATACCACGACAGGGTTAAATTTGCCATAATGGAGGGGCATAATGGGATACCACGATGGGGTTATATTTGCCACAACGAAGGGGTCGTAATGGGATAGGGAAAATATTTTTGTGGATGGATGGCCCCTAATGGTATGGGATGATGAGGCAAGATAGGATGTGGTGGGATAGATTTCTCTGGGTCTCCTAACGCTCCCCTAAAAGTCTGAAACACCTCTCAATTTTCTTTTGGTCTTCTACCGCCCCCTTGAAGGTCTAAAACGCCCCCAAAAGGGCGTTATCGCCCACGTTGAGATCCTATGGTCTAACCAAAAAAAGAAAAATAAACTAATAATGCTTCTATATTTTTCTGAGTGAAGCCACTTTTCACTCTACATGTTTTGACTTACGAGACCAGAAGTATTTAATTTATAAACAATGCATGTATCACAAAATAGTAAAAACCCAGATTGATAAGCGTGCAACCTCAATTAAACCCGCATATTGTGTTTTGTGACTTAAAACCACTTTCGTATTCCTAGTTATTTGCTAATTAATTCGATAAATCCAATTATTGTGTGTTATCATCGGGAAATTTTAACCTATTTCCAATTGGCCAATCACTATTATGGCACAGTGCAACTATTCGGGGCCAGCAGAAGAAATATGGCAACCCCGATTGGGTAACATCATGAGGACATGGGAAGTAGGTAAGGAGAAGTAGTTGAGCGAGTTCAGGAAGTTTCTGGCTAGTCTGACCTAATCACTACACATAGTTGATTGCCCAGAACTCCTACAACGTATACAGATACGAGTTCCTAACAGACGAACCAGGTCAGACATGATTCTTAGCCTCCCTCGGTGCAATACTAATTCTAAGCAGAACTCTTTCATCTATCGTGCGTCCAATACTTTTAACACACACTACAAAAAATTTGACATATTTAATTCTGCACCACATTCCTTAAAATCACACAGACGCTCTCTTGATACTTTATAACAATAATTTCTAATACCACCAGTCACCATTATATTAAATTCCTTTTTTTTCTCTTTTAATTTTTTGTTTACTCATATTTCTATTACTATACCTCAACCTAACCCATTCTCCCCCCCATCCTACCCCCGCCCTATTCCCCCCTAATTAACTTGTCTCTTGAAATGTAATTTTTTTTCCTTTAGCAAATATCTCTGGAACCACTACACTTGTATACAATACCCATGTGGAAACCTGTAAATGGTTCAATTATTGTGACTCAATTACTATTATGCTCTGTTATGAATGTAAACTGTTGGTCTCCCAAATAAAATAAAATAAAATAAAATAAAAAATAGCTAAAGTCATTTCAAGCAACGAAATATTTCGATGGTCGCTCACAAAGATCCTTCTATGAGTATGTCCTTGTTGCGAATGTACTTCACATTACTTTATTGAAAAATAATTACGAATCGAATATAAAAAAACATATAAAGGTTGTTAAGGGACGTACGTGACTTACTTTTGATGATTCTTTATATTATTTGGAGTAAAAAAATTATTAAATTTTGGTTTCCGGTGATATTTTTGATGTTTTTTCAACTAAAACCATAAAAAAATCAATAGTTATTGGACAGTTAGGGACGGGGTGAGGGGTTGGTTGGTCACTCAACTACCAATAAAGTCACCAGAGACCAAAATTCTAATAACAGTTTTACTCCAAATAATGTCATTAATCTCTGGTTAAGGTTATGGCAGTACTTATTCACATTACTTATTTTCACGCGTATGGTATCCCAGATGACCGACACAAATGTCACCGATTGCCCCGAGATAGGATCACATGATTATTCCGCTTCTAGTACTCGATCCGTCCGGTTGCACGGCAATTTTACCTCACTACCAGTTTGTACACGAATCTATATTCGTTGTAAATAATATTTTAAATAAAACTTAATATCGTGGATAACTAAGTGTTTTCAATTAAACATCATCATTATTATAAGTCTGAACACAAGATCACGGCTTGGAAGTGCCGTGATCTCAAGGAGCATTTTAACCTCAATATCGGTAAAGTATGAAGGCAATCCTGCCTGACGTGGAGAGGACCTCTTCATCAAATACTCTCCATCCACTCATACATCTACTAAAAAACACTTCCAACATTGGTGACCCCGAGAATTTCTAATGATAATGATGAATACTGCCAATACGGAGGATTGAGTACTGGAATGCGGAATCCTGGACACCCCAATCTTGTGAGTAACATTTCAATTTTTTAAACTTAAATTCAGTAGGTCCAGTATGTACATTAGAATCATATGAAAATAAATCAGTAAAGAACATTATTGTCCAACATAGTTCATTGGTTATTGTCCACCAAATTCAGTAGCGTACGAAAATACCTACATCCCGCTACTACTTTATTAATAATGCTTCCCCGCAACTCATTACTTGTTTATGTGGATAGTATATTGCCGGTAAATATCAATTTCAGATAAACAAGAAGCCCAGCAGCTAAGGCAGAGTATCCTAACCAACAGACGCGATTTTGCAGACAGACCCAGGTACCCGGAAGCCAAATACCCGGATGCCATATACCTGGAGATCCTACACCACCCCACAGCATCCACCGCAGATCGGAGTAAAGCAAGTAACGCAAATTCAACTTCTCACAGTGATCCTTGTTAATAATTGATAATCCGAACATTTCAACGAAATTTAGCAACCCAGCGAGAATATGCAAATATTGTTACACGGTATAAATTTTTAAACTGCACTTCATCAAAGCATTATTACAATTACAATATATTTGTACTAACATTTCAACGCAAAGATAAGAGATTTGTAAAAGATTTTGGATATCATCAACTTAACTTTTCAGACCTGGATTAGATTTATTGTTATTTTGTTTTATGCACAATTTTGATAATTTTATCTGCATACCTACACGGTCTATCAGTACTACTACTGCTTTCGCCATTGCCTATCACTTGCCATATTACAACGACAATATGCCGCTAGAAGAAACAGCATCAGGAACCAGCGCCAATTACACAATAATGGATCCAGTCATAAACTCCGTATCAGTTAAGCTACCCCCCGTCTGGTGCGACAACATACAGCTCTGGATTGCCCAGGCAGAAAGCCAGTTCTCCAACTCAAGAATCAAAGATGACACCACGAAGTACAACATTATTGTCGCCTCCCTGGACATCGAAACCCTCAGGACCGTCAGCGATGTCGTCATCAAGCCACCAGCAACGGAGAAGTACTCTACCCTAAAATCTGCACTCATCACGAGGTTGCAAGATTCCGAAGGAAAACGTCTCACCCGACTACTAACCGGATTACAGTTGGACGACAGGAAACCATCCGGACTGCTTCGATTGATGCACGAACTCGCCGGTCCCGAGCTTGCTGAAAGCGCAATCATACGCACGTTATGGCTACAAAGACTTCCCCAACATGTACAAGCTATATTGACCGCACGGCCAGACGACAATCTACTACAACTTGCGTCAGCAGCCGATAAAATCCTGGAAATCTACCAGACAACCGAGTGCGGAGCGATAAACAAAAATCAACGTAGAGATAACAATTACAGAGAAGATCCCGACATCACTTCCGTTCTTCAGAGCCTACGTGAACAAATTTCTGCACTATCTCTAGAAGTCAATCAACTAAAGTCAAGTCGCAGAGACAGTCATAGCCCCGTACGTCATTTTTATAATCGGCGTAATCCTAGCCCCCGCCGAGAATGGCGTCATCCACCGACATCGTACTCCAATACCGACCGCCAACATCGATCCCGGTCGAACGATCGAACGGACAATAACAATGAACTTCACAAAACAAACGACTACTGCATATACCATAAAAAATTCGGGCAGAGATCATTCAACTGCATTCCACCATGCACATTTCACAGAGATAATTCAAAAAACAACGGCAACGCCACACAATAAGTGTGATTTTGCTAAAAATTGCAGTCCATCGTAACTTTCCTTACTTACGCACAAGTAACAAAAACACTTGTAGCTATTTAACAAGCACAGACAACAGATATCACCAGATAACAAGAAACATGCGACTGGACGAGATCCAGTAAACGGGCAACGAGCAACTGGGAACTGTCAACATATATCACCAGATAACAAGAAACATGCGACTGGACGAGATCCAGTAAACGGGCAACGAGCAACTGGGAACAACAAATCACCAGATAACAAGAAACATGCGACTGGACGAGATCCAGTAAACGGGCAACGAGCAACTGGGAACAACAGGAATACTAATGGACTCACGAATATCTACTGAATAGCTACGATCTCGAATTTTTTTAAAGAAACAAATCGTTTTTTCACCATCTTCTCAACTTCAACATCTCCAATAATGTATATATACAGTAGCTGACACAATATCTCAATCTGACGAGACTAACTGTCCTACTACAAGCAACCAAGGATCGAAGGGAAAGCGCAGAGTCAACCTGACGATTAAATTAAGGCAAAAGATGACTCCGCCCTCGTCCTATGTTAAATTAATGTTTCCAACTGTGACCGACTCAAACCTACATTTTTCCAAAAGTCGGAGGAAATACCGCAAAAAACGGCAAGCACACTGCCCACAATAACAACAAGAAAAACACGCTGTGGAAGACACGTACATTTTCCTGAAAGGTACCAGTCGTAAAAGTAATACTTGGCAATACTTCAATTAAAAAAGCTATCGTTTAAACAAATTAATTAGAAAACTTATATTGATGTATCCAAAATTTATTATACGATTTGTATCACTTTTCCCTGATAATTAATTAAAATTCTAACTAACTACTGTGAAATAAAACTAAGTTTATTTAGGTATTTAGCTAGCGAAACACCGCCATATAATTTATTGTATTATTACGTAGTCAGTATTTCTAACAAATAATAATATTATATCAATTCATTTTCGTATCCCGAATTCTGAACAGTATACAGACTACATTTTATTTGTAAATAACTAATTAATAATATTAGTAAGGTATATCAAATTTAGCAAATAAGTTATCCAACCTGTAAATAATTTCTGTTAATTTCCGATATCTATTAATTTTACGTAGTGTTATCTTATTAAAAAGAAGCCACATATTAGATCGGACCGTCATAAATGCTAACCAAACTGTATCTGTTTAACAATAACAATATAATAAATAATAATTCGACATTCCAATACCACTGCGGAGGTACTTACGTACCTAAAGTCAGGTAGTAAACAAAGACAGCACTTGGAATTCGAATTATTATTTGCCCTCGATTAAAAACGAATTCACTCCTTAGTCTAAGATTTATAAAGTTAATTTTGTATAATATGGTTCATGTATTTTATTTATATTTTAATATTACGCACAGTTAGTTATGTTTACTTTAGTTGAAATTGTATAAACGCATAATAAGTATGTACCGAGTCAGCCAGCAGCTACTCGCCTTTGTAAATAATCACCGTTACGCATTCTAGCAGTACCTACCTACCTCAACACTATATGTCTAGCCGTAAGAAGGAACAAGTAATAATAATTTTAATCGGTCAATACCGACTGAGAAATAGGTACTTACTCCTATTACTAATGATAATTAGGACTTGTAAATAAATAACATTATAATTTTAAAACATTTTGTAACTTTGGTTATTTTTTCTTTTTATAGGCATGTTATGTTCTAAGTTATTGATGTAAATTTAGAATTGTTCACAAAACTACTTATGTAAAAATTATATTTTCAACTATGAAAAACATTGTATATAGACATGTATATCTCAATAACATACTAAACCCTATTTAGGTGTATATAATTATTTTCTTTTCGTATGCCATATTTTGTTATTCGCGTGCAACGCTGGTGGGGAGGTATATGGCAGTACTTATTCACATTACTTATTTTCACGCGTATGGTATCCCAGATGACCGACACAAATGTCACCGATTGCCCCGAGATAGGATCACATGATTATTCCGCTTCTAGTACTCGATCCGTCCGGTTGCACGGCAATTTTACCTCACTACCAGTTTGTACACGAATCTATATTCGTTGTAAATAATATTTTAAATAAAACTTAATATCGTGGATAACTAAGTGTTTTCAATTAAACATCATCATTATTATAAGTCTGAACACAAGATCACGGCTTGGAAGTGCCGTGATCTCAAGGAGCATTTTAACCTCAATATCGGTAAAGTATGAAGGCAATCCTGCCTGACGTGGAGAGGACCTCTTCATCAAATACTCTCCATCCACTCATACATCTACTAAAAAACACTTCCAACAAGGTTAAAGTAGTAGAAATATTTCGATTCTAATGCCTGCAAAATTTAAAATCGGGCGTCTTATTTGCGCGAGAAAAATAAGCGAAAAAGTGGTTTTTATGTATTCTGTTCATAATTTTGTAAAAATGAAAAAAATTAAAACATAGAAAACCTCAAAAATAGTATTAGCCATAAAAGGATTTTTTTTAAAATTGTTTCTTGTATTACTTCATAGTTAAGTCTTGAAAAAATATTTTTTTAGTGGTTAACGCTTAAATTTTTTGTAACGTAAATAATAATTTTATTGTAATTTCAATTCATAGAAAAGCTTCAATTTATCCGTGGCATATTTTTTGCTGTAAGCCAATTCGTCGTAAAGATTAATCTAAATAGTATCTAAATAGGATTTCACGTATAACTTCACCTTAACACCCTGTATATTATTTGCCCAATTCGAATCCGCGATCTCTGCTGCGGATAACTGCTTTTTCAGGTACTCGAATGTTTTCACAATCTTGACAAATCACGGGATAGTACGATTTCTTGAACCTTGACAAATAACCTTCAATTTTTGAAATCATAAAATATTGTATTTAAAATGGAGGTAGACACATTATCCCTTATCTGATTTCTTCACAGAACCGGTTCCAATTTAGAAAATCATACTTAAATTAAAAGCAAGTTTGTGAACCAGATTCCATGAAGAACCAACCGACAACCATATTTATGAACAAGTAACATATACATTTTATTAACGATTTTTTGTTCTGAATGTGTTTAGCGTATCTGACTATTTCAATTTTTTTTAACATCACAAACAATTTTAAATAAATTATTTCTTAACTGGGCAATTTTCTGGTCGTTAATATAGAAGGCTACTTTATAAAACCCACGTTATAATAAAATACCTCCAAATAAATAAAGTCAACCATAAATTAATAAGACAATATCTAGAATTTCAGACAACAGAAAATTCATTATTTGACATTTGATGTTTGAAATATTACATTTCTCAGTGATTTCGAATTCGGCCATATATTAATAGTCCACAATGTTGGGTAATTCTCTTGGTCGTGTCTTGGGAATTATGTCCGACATTACCCAAATAATACTAGCACAATAGACTTCTCTGAAAGATTAGATTTTTTAACAGCAAACTGATAGCTCGTTGATATAGTGAAATCACATGTCGTTAAAGGTTACCCCGATTTGCTGGGTCCATTTCCTGAAGTTTAATTCAAAGAGATTATTAGTGGCGATTGCTAAATTATTTGAATTGATTTATGAAATTGCATTGTGTTCACAGACCAAAGGGACATTATTAACTCTGTGATTATATTGTTGCAAAAGCGAGTATTGTGAAAAATTGGAGTAAACCCACTGAAGTTATCCATTTCAATTTGAAAAGTATGCCATATTTATTTATTTCGTGATTTTACATACAGTACACATTTTTTTTTTAATTCATCTTTATTAATTCGACACTTACAATTTGTGATTTCGTAAGCCTTTCTAGAAGACCCTGTGTTGAGTGCAGGCGCTTTAAAACATGAGCAGTTTATTAAAAAAATAATAACGCAATACAATTAAAATACAAATAATAACATAATATTACATTTAAAGTTACAGACAATCATCAATGTACCATTGAAAAAATACATACTTATAAGTTAGTTTTGATAATACGAGTATCTTTGATGTCTGTTTTGGCTGGTAATCCAGGACTTGGTGCAGATTTATACATATGATACATTGTGTTTTGTCTAATGGCCAGTGGAAGTGCATTGTATAGTTTTTTTGCAAAGCATCTCAAATTTCTTTGGCTAAAATTTGTTTTAGAAAAAGGGATAAGTGAGAAATTATGCCCTTTGATTCTAGTATCTCGAGCACTTTGTATATTTGATGTACTAGTATGACATATTATATTTCTCTTTGAATGTATGAAATAAATGAAACCATAAGTTTGAACAGGAGAAAAAGAAATAATAAAATTTACGTTGCAATAGATCATAAAATACATTAATTAAAAAAAAAGTTTGCAGGTCACACACGGTAGAAGCGAAACCATCAAAAAACTAATGTAGACAAGAGTGGGGATGTAGCGAAGCACCGCACAAAGAGGAGAACGATTAGTCTATCTAATTCTCTTGTAAGCTAAATCCTATAAGAAGCATGTGTTTGTCTCTTTTTATTGTCGCTTTATCGTTTCATCGAGTTTCAAATCACAACGGTGCTAGTTTTCACTTCAAAAACAGGTTTACAGAAAAAACGCAGATGGTTGAGGTTGGAATAAGTATTTTGGGGAATAAGCTTGTTGAGTTGGAATAAGAAATTTTGTGGAATAAGCATTCCGGGTTTGAATAAGTATTTTTGGAGAATAAGCATACTAGGTTGGAATAAATAATTTATATGGTCCACGAAATTATCGGTAGATAATACCTATTATTTCAATTTTACCAACTATTGGTTTTTCGTAGTGTGAACTCCGTTTATTTTTTAAAAATTTAATTTAAATTAAATTTTATAATGTTGTTATCAAGTTCTGCAAGTATTTTAGTTTTTATTTTTGTTACAGCTGTTTCGGCTAACAAGGCCATTTACTATGAAAAAGAACTGTCGAACAGTTTGAAACTAGGCTAAACTATCTAGTCTAAACATAGCTTAAGCCATTTCATTTCAGCTTCATCATATAACCTTTTGGTTTATGGGAAAATAATTTCACCGGACTACATAGGTCTCCATGTAGGTAAACTAGCAATATTGTGTTTGTCTTGTCTGTCTAGTTACCATTCTGATTCTTGAAATAAACACGGTTGGTCGTTCTTTCCTAAAACGAAGACAAGAAAAATAATAATCGGCCGTTGATAAATAAACCATAATGTAACGGGAAAAGTATATAAATGTACAATTTTAACGATGACGATTAGTCTTCATTTTTGGTACAATCAATTTGAGATTGACACGTGTTTATAGCAGCTCAACAATAGCTAGACAGAGTAATTAACTTTAACAATAACTTTATGGGTTCATTGATAAACAGGTTACACCAATGTCGATCCTCCCAAAATAACCTAATTGTTCCATTAAGCTTTATTCATCAAACGAGTTTCAACGAGTATTTTTTCCCTCTAGGTTAGCATAACTCCGAAGCAGACGGTTTACGAAGTATTTCTTGAGTCAGTCCTGATAAAGGTTCATTTGAAGTAGCGCGGTAAGCACCAGGAAGCAACTTTCCCCCTAGAGTTAAAACATAACCTATTATCGATCATCCCGGTTGTGACATCCCTTCCAGGAATCACATCTTTAAGCTTGAGCGGTGGGGTTAAACACCTAACAAAAAACATAGCTCGCCCAAAGAGACAAAGCGATATGGGAATGAGAAAGTATTCGAGATCGGAGAACTGATCAATCAATATACGCTAGGAAATCTGCGCAACAATTAGATGGTTTGTTAAAAATCACCAAACCGCTACACAGGTCTCCAAGTTAACATAGTAATATTTTTTAATTGTTTATTTTTATTGTCTAATTACCATTCTGATTCTCGATATCAAAATGGTTGGCCGTTCTTTCCAGAAATGAAGACAAGAAAAATAATTGACATTTATTATTATTTTTAATTGATAAACTAACGTTTAAACAAGATTTTTATGCATAGCACAAAGGGTAGATAACAAATATTATAATCAATAATTATCAGCCTGAAACATCTTTTCTCGGAAGATTTTTTCAATGTAGATAAGTGTTTCAGGCTGATAATAATTGACATTTGATAAATAAACCACAATGTTTTATTTCATGAGACGTAGACTATTTTGTTTTTGTTAACTGACTACCCAATTTGTTATGTACAATATATCAACAAATAAAATTTATTACGGCTATTAGCACAAAGCTATATAAGATAATTATTGAAAAAATTAAAATTTTTAGTGATGTTAGACAAAAGACCTGTAATTTGAAAGTTAACTTTCTGTTTTTATTACAAGACTTGTGGTGAAGATTAGCTAATTTAATTATTGTAGCTTAAAATGATTTTTCGTAAGCCATGTACTTTTATCTTATCTGAAGCCATATCTCTACCAGCTCGAATATATTTCAGGTTAGTAAATAATTACTAAAACAATTAAATTAACATTAATGGCGTACATAAGGGGGGGAGAGGGGTTAGGAGGCCCCGAGGAGGAAAACATTTTCTCTCAGGGCTTGTGTCATCTTTGTGGATGCCGTGTGGAGGGTTTTTTTAAAGGAAGGAGAGGAAGATCTGGGAAGGAAAAAGGTATGATGGGTGGGTAGGAATGCGATGGTCAATCTGTTCATTGATGTATGAATCCATCCCTCCTAACGGGCGATGGGTTGAGAAAGTTCGCCTGGAGAGGTCATAGGGCAATCCTCGGCCAGTCTCACCCGATCCGGCTCGCCACCAGTAAGTGGGCAGACGCATCCGCTGCCAAGACCTGGACGAGTCTCACCCATGAACCCGGGCACCCCTGCTAAGTCATCAAACGTAGCGAACCACTTTGGGCAACAAATTGCAGAGTTGTTGGTTATCCAACGAATGGTTCCCGGGGCGGCGGAACCCATACCCGTCTCCCAAATTAGAACCTAACTATATATCGATGCAGCATAAACACTAAGGCCCAGTTATTACGCAGAAATTCAAACATAACTTTCTCGTCAAATAGCCATTTAGCATCATTTCTTTCTTTGATATTTGAAAGGTCTCCGTGGAACACCGATTCTAGGTGAATTTCAGCTTTATATCAATTGGAATAAGCTGAAAATCATAAGAACGTGATAGTCGTCCTCTTCCACTGATCGCAATCTGTGCAAAAGCTCAAACGGACTTAGAAACGGTATTTAACGAGAACCTTTAAACTGTTAAAATAATAAAATCAATTAGCTTGAAATTATTTATTCTAGATTCACCCATCTTAACAAATGGATTGCAATCTATAGAGCAGGCGTCAGGTGGCAATGCTATCCATGTTCTACGGGCATTTCAATAGAAGATGCTTCGAGGAACTAGATCATCGATCGCTCCGGCAACGGGGCATTGTCGGGAAACACGTCAAACGCGCGCCCAACATACGTACACGGTTGACATTTGTCACATGAGAACGGGTCACTTCTTCGACTTGTTCTTGAGTTCAACAGCTCGGCTACGGAACGATTTACCGGCCTTCTGGTGTTTTCTCCTTCCTACAACATTGATCTCTTCGAGATTAATTTTCATTCCTTCCTCTCCCCGAAAAGATCAACCACACAGCATCTGAGATGACATAGGCCCTGAGGGAAATTATTTTCCTCAGGGCCTGCTGTGTGGAGTTAATGAAAAAATGTCTATTTGACTATATCACAAGTGAATTTCTACGAAACAACTGGACCTAATAGTTAGACCTGCAGAAAATCGTTCTCGTACACTAGGTATTACGTAAATATGTTCCCTACAAATATCTTATGAGTTCTAAGAAATCCGCCTGTGTTAGTAATATGCTAAATTTATATGAATAGTCAATAATAATATGCAGCTTCCTACAAATAAAATGTATGAGTAACCTAACCTAACCTCACTATTATATAGGCGTTTGCCAACGACCTTTCACGCCCATGGCACGCCTTTTTAGTAAATTGTTGATTTATTTATTGATGGTTTTAAGTATTGTGTACCTATTAATAATAAATGTTATCTTTAATTTATACGATGCACCAAATCGTGAGCATGTGGAAATAACAAAAATGCTGATCTGTTTTATGAGGTTAAATTGTTGCCTTGTGAAACACAATTTTGTCTGAGTTTGGTAACTATTTTCGAACAAAATCTTAACTTCATCAGGACAGCAAAGCAATAATAGTAAAGTAAAGATTTTGCAAATGAAATAATAATTAAAGACATCACCTTTATTATTAATACCTACCTACTCGTCACTTTTTTGGACAGAGTTCTAACTTCACTTTACTTTTCTGAGATGTGATATGTCAAAGTTTGCAAAAACGATTTCTCATTAACTATTTACCGATTTATAATTTTGAGGTTGAATCTCGTCTAAAAGTGTTTTAATTTAACATATTTCAAAGGAAAATATTTTAAAGGGACGTTTTTTTACCATTTTAGAAGATGCCTAAATGTGAAGATAGAATCATATTAAGCTATGGAATCATAATTAATTGCATAAGGTTCTAACTATAAAATTATTTACCGAAAGTGCCCATCAAAGTAATAGATACCATATTAATATTAATAGATATCAGATACCATTGAAGAAGCACTTAAAACTAATAAGTCGAATAACCTTCAAAAGTTATTATAAAATAAAGTTATTTTAATAAAAATTGAATTTAGATTTTTAGAAAAGGGTTAATAAGTGTCCCGTATAAAATAAAATCTGAGTGAAAAAGTGAGATAATATCTCGGATATAGTCCATTTTTTTGGACAATTGAGTTTATTTAAAAAGATAGTTGCCCTATGAAAAAAATAGTCGATGATAATATTGTTAATTCTGAATTCTAATTATGAGACTGACAAAAACGACTTTAAAAGAGGTCTCAATGGCCGAGTTGGTTGAGGCACTTGTCCCGATAAGACGAGATCCTGGGTTTGAGTCCCAGTTGCGACCGTTACCTTTTTATTTTTCCGTCTTGCTCTTTTTCATACCCTCCTACGGTAACCCGACGCTCATCTTTTCCTCAAGGTTTTCCAAAACTTCCCCTTCCCTCCCAAGTACATTTCTTCGAGGCAAAATTGGGGAGCCGGCTAAAGGGCGCGGACTTCGAGCATCGTCTGCGGTTGGGCCGATAGCTATACGCATTCTCATTGCCCGGTGGTCTGTGAAATACCTCCTCTGACTATTCTTTTCTTTTGATATATTTTATTTTCTTTCTGCTATTATAGTCATTGCTTATATTATATGATTATGTTATAACTGTTTTTTCCTTCGTTACTTATTTTATTTTCAGAAAGTTTCTTCGACTGGTTAAAGCCCTTATTTTTCTTTTTCTTTTACTAACGCTACGATTTCTATTTTTATGTTACCTATTTCAGAAGAATTATTCTACGGGCTGATACTTCGATTTATCTTTTGTGTAATATTAATGTAAGTACTTGCATACTGCTTACTAACCCCGTATGCATGGACATTTAAGGGTCTAGAGTCGTTCAAATAAACGTAGCTTCGTTCAATAAAAAAGTAGAGTCTTGACGTGTGCGGTGAAAGAGGAAACCGTATGTTTCCTTCTAACGCCGCGCCGGTGGGAAAGTGACAGGGTCCCCTCCAATGCGCTTTTTCATATTTTCGTTCAGATTTTACAGTATTATCTTCTTCAATAAAAAAATCAGAGTGTGCAACTCACGCGCGAAGGGAAACCTTCAGAAAACTAAAGTAAGCAAGAGTGTGGGAGACGACGAAGCACTTTTTTTATCAATGTGAATGATGATTTTTTTCATATTTTTGTCGCCGAATTCCAGTTCACCTTTTTCTATACATTTGGTTATCTTATTAGTATTTGTGTTTTCTTGTTCGGAGTCGCTAGATGTCGCTTTATTTTTTGTTTTCTTTTGCCTGTTCATTTTGGAGTGGTTTAAAGATTGAATGGTGATTTTTCAAAAATAAAAATATTTTATTTTTATTTTGTAGTATTCGATCCTTGGTTTGATGAATAACTTTTTGCTATTTCATTCTCTCGCAGGCTAAAACCTTTAGATTCGCTCGTTTCCGTTTCATCGGTTTTCAAATCACAACGGTGCTAAAGAAGTTTTCACTTCAAAATGTATCATTTCTATTTACAATTTGAAAACGAGACGTCTGTTAATTAATCTCACGATAAAACAAACTACTCAGTTTCCTGTCAATTAATTACATTTCCTTAACACATTTATCACTTTCCAAAAGCCCTTTGCAGATGCCGATATATAACGAAACGTGATACAAAAACTCAATTTATAACATTTTATACTAGATCTTATCCTAATTACTGTTTCAATCTCACAGATAAATTGCCAAGCCCTTTGGAAACCCAAAGCAACACTATTTGTAATGGTTTTATGAGATGACCTTAAGTTTTTTTAATTAGTTCAATCTGATATACGTGTACCTACATCTAATGATAGAATATTAAATCTTTGCAAAATATTGAGTAACGAAACTCTAAAACACGAACAATTATTTCGTTTTAATTACTTCTTCCAAAACAACTAATTTAAAGCAATTTATAATAATAATTATCACATTAGGTGAGTGAAACATTTCATTACACAACCGAGTCTTACTTTAAAAAATTAGGTGAGCAGATTTTTTTGTTTTTTTTTTAATTATCGGCACACAGAAAACCCCGTTGAAAAAAAATCCTTCAAGAAATATTTTTTCTATGCAATCTTTAGGGATGCTGTGTGGAGGGTCTTTTTAGGGATAGGAAGGAGAGAAAGTTCTGAGAAGGAAAGGGTAGAGAGGTGGCGAAGGTAGTAATCTGGGGGTCAGTGTGTACAGGAGTGACGGACGTATGAATCCATCCCCACCACTGGTTACGCTATGGGTCGAGAGATTCCGGCAAGAGACTGGTTGAGGCCTCCCTCAGCCAGTCTCTCCTGATCCGGTCCGCAATGCAGTAGGTAGGTAAAATCATCCCCCGTCAAAGATAAACCTCACCCCATGAACCCGGGCATCCTTGCTAAGTTAACAAATGTAGCGAATCGTAAGAGTTAGAATTTCTCCCTGCTAATCGGAGGCAGTAAGACTATCGATTTTCTAATTGGGGTATGTTATGAGGCTGAAGAAGATGAAGAATTTTGCCGAACCTAAATAGGTGACTTTCTGAGAATCTCATAATATTTATTTTAAAATTAGAACAGTGTATACGTACATCGGACACACACGGCCAACCACAGTCGGTGTTGTTTTGGGAAGCACTTTTTATGTTACAGCTGCTTGGTAATACACTTATTTTGCATGATTTTTCTACCCTGATAATATTATATAAGTGAATTTCTATGAAAGCCTCCAAAAACTCTTGTCAATACTAAGTAAACATTTTGCACCATTTCATTAAATTTTGAGTTCTGCTTTCGGAATAACCTGCAGTTAACTGCTGATAGGTTTAATTTTAACCTATTATTGAAGTACCTATTTATTATTTTTTGAACATTAACACGAAAAAGTTATAAGATTAGCGTTGTAGAGAACGTAGATGAAAATGTTCACGGAATGTACATTTTAAGTTTATTTGTTCTCTATGTTTTGTTATTATTGGCTGCTATCTTTATACATAAATAATTTCGAGATTCAAACCCGAACTAAATGCTATCTAGATAGTGTCTGGATAAATTTGTGTCCATTTTATTTAGAATGAAAATTTTTATGTATTTTAAAATATTTTTTATCCATTTTATTTAAGAGAAAATGAAGATAATTTTGGTAGTTCTTAGTCGAAGTATGATTCAGTTAAAAGCGATTGAATTGGGCACCTAAGCTCAGTTGGAAGAGCTGTTGCCATGAAAGCAGAAGGTCCTGTGTTCGAGTCCAATATATATTTCTGATTTTTCTGTCTCCAGATTTTCGATCGTGTTTCGCTAAAATTGTCTTCATTAAATTTTAAAAAAGAAGAAGTGTGTTTTGTGTGGTTTATTGAAATTGTATACTAAACCTCAGTAATCAAAATTTGTATATTTGAAGAAAAAAGTTGAAAATAGCGCTGACTTGTGAGCACATTGATTCCTAGATTCTTAAATCGGTTTATATGGTATGTGTACCTAAGTACAAAAAATGATATAATAATATATTTTTAAAGCTCCCTTCCATAAACTTGTTTAAAATTTTATGCAACTGTTGAACAACCATTATTGTATGGAAAACCGTTGTTTATCAGTTGTGTAAAACTTAAAACACGTTTATTAGTAAGTACTCGTAATTATTTTTTTATAAGAAAGACAAACATTTCCGGGTTAATCTCTTACTACCACAGCAGTAAGCGGAAAATGTTGTTTGCGTCGTAATTTCGCTTAATTGTAAATGAAGTTTTTAATGTTTATACCTTCTTCTAATATGATTATTTTGAGACGGTCGACGTAGTCCAGCGGTAAGGATCTTGACTCGCACTCCAAAGGTCGCGGGATCGAAGATACTCTCAGTATCGCCCTGGTGTAAGATCACCATTCAGAATTGATACGTTGCTTGAAATGGCATTAGCCGTGTTTGGTGACCAGATCTGATACGCCAGGTACTTCCTCATCTTCCTCTTCCATATATCCTTCCCCTCCCCACTACCTTCAGCCTCACAACATACCCCAATTGGGGATGCTATAGTCTCACTGGCTTCGGACGGGAGCAGTTGGGACTCTTGTGCGGTATTCATATAAAAAAATTTCATCTATCTGATAAACATAAACCAAAATGTCATAAAAGAAAATAATGTAGATGTTCAATTTTTCTGACGTTCTTCGTGAATTAGTAAACTCTCTAGGAAGATAAACATTGCGAAAAAGACCCGATACAAATAAAATTTGCTCATCGACAGTCGGATTTTATCTCACAGCAAACAGCACAGAGTGAATTAGCTTCGATGAATTTTTATATAAATTGCATAACTAACAACAAACTGAATGGGCGTTCACGGAATGGCGAAATCTTTATTTATCATCTTGCGCTAATATTTTCTTAGGACAAATGATAAAACAATACTCAGATTGGTCTTTGGTAATCCAAAAATGACCATCTGCAGAAACTAGTTAAAAGCTGCACGCCAATGATGCGGAAGAGTAAAAAAAAATAGTTTGAATTTTATCGATTTCATTAAACCTTTTTAGCTAATTACAATATTAAAAATGAATGAATTTAAAAGATTAAAATATGAATTGATTTTTCCATCTGTCGCTCTCCCTTCGAGCATGAGATTTGTGTACAAAAATATTAATATGACAGTAATTTAAAAAAGTGTTTAGTACAATTACAATCAATGCACCAACTACGGTGAATAATAAAATTCGTAATATACGAAATAAAATTATATGGATTCTGTGGCATGTAGGTTAGCCACGTAGTTTCAACATCTTTCAATCAATCAAATCTACAACAGATGTCAATTGAGTATTATTATCTCTAACTATCATATATCGTCGTTCGTGCCTAATGTACGAACGGTTACGATAATAGAAGACATATCGTAGACGGTATCACAACCCATAGCAGCAGGCCTGCTAGAGTAAGGACGTCTGGTCCGGTTTAATATTATTTGTAAACTTTGCGATGAACGTAAATAAAGCAATTTGTAATCTAAAGAACTTTGATCTTGTTTGGAAGTTTCCCAACATTTTTCAAATAGTATTAACCATTGAAGTTAATAGATACTACGACTGGCGCAGCCGTTACGTTAACTATATGACTAACCTATTCCCTACAGATATTAAGTACAGTCATTAAAAAATCATGACTAACCCACTTCCCTTATCTTATATCCAACATTGAAATTCATTTATCAATAATATGGAATATATGGAATAATAGGATGGGCTCAGCAGCATAAAAACACATAAAACAACTGAAAGTAACTCAAAATTGCATCATAAAGACCATACCAAAGGTCCCCATAAGGACGTCAACAACAGAATTTTTTTAATGGTATACAGAAAATCTATGCCAAAAACATTATTGTACACCACTTCAAAAATGATTCACAGGCAAACACCTCTCATACTCATAAAACCAGAGCCAAAAAAACAGAGATACTAAATATACCAAAGTGTAACTCTACCTTTGGACAAAGAAGTTCTGAATTTTTAGCAGTAAAGGTATACAACAAACTCCCACTTAGTATCAAACAAATTAAAACCAAAAATAACTACATTAAGGACATTAAATCTTGGCTTAAGGAACTATCGGAAAAAGAACTTACTGGCATATTTAAAACATCGTCGTAGAAGTTTCTGGAAAACCTTACCCAAAACATGAAGTCGAACCATAGAAGTCGCTGAAAACTTATCCAAATCCTAGTCCCTCTCAGCACAGGATCTCCTAGTGAGGAGGACTATATATATATATTCTTATAAAAATGTAAAAAAATGTAATATAGTTACTAAATAAATAAAAATAAATTGTTGTGTATCAGATTGTCAATTATTTGAAACAGTATGTAAATATATTTTAAAAATTCTTTTGATTCCTTTCAAGACGTGGACTAATCTAGTTACCAAAGTATCAATGGTGCAAGACAATTGACGATGTCATGTTATAAATAATAAGGAATCCAAGTTTGATTTATTATCGTATCCGTCTGAACACGCGTTTCCATCAATTAGTCAGCAGTCAGCAACAACTAGCAGTAGTCTTAGTGTCAGCAGAATGGTGGGCAGCTTCCGTTACCATAATATGATATTATTCTGCTTTTTATGCCACCTATTAGATATACATCAGTTTCATGGGTTTTTCACAGATCTCCAGCGGTAGAAAGCGTAAAAAATAACAGCACGAAACAGAAACGAGTGATTAATGACCGACAGTTTTACAACTAAATTACCTGAAACCTTCCTTAAACGGAGATGGAGACCAACAGATGTTTCGTTTTAATTGACTCATTTTGTGACAGAGCATAACGTAAGCCATTTTTATTTCAACATATTATTGTGCATGGAAAACCAATCAAAATGACAATATCTTTTACCCTGCCCTGATGTTGCCACCAATCATTTTTGATTTGTCTATTAATTTGGGAGGCGGGAATGGGTACCGCCGCCCCGGGCACCTTTATTGGTTAACCAACACCTCTGCCATAGGTCACCACAAGTGGTTCGCTACGTTTGCTGATTTAGCAGGCGTGCCCGGGTTCATGGTGTGAGGTTTGTCTAGGTCCTGGAGGCGGATGACCTGTCCACACTGAACCCCAGATTCCTACCCACCCCCTATACCCTTTTCCTTCCCAGAACTCTCCTCTCCCTCCTTTCCTTAAAAAATCCCTCAGCACCGCATCCCCAACGATGACATAGGCCCTAAGTGAAATTAATTTCCTCAGGGCCTCCTGTGTGGAGCTCAGGTAAAAAAAAAAGATTGATTTATGTGCGATAATTTTTAAATGGACATTGTTAATATCGTAAAATTAGTATTAATTACTATCTATATATTTATATAAAGAAGGTCTTTGACGGGCGGGCTGACCCTGGGTGATTGGCTTAGATTTGATTTTTATACAAATCTACATTTTTTTTCAAGATTGATGAAATTTTGCCCACTTTACTTTCAAAACAAGAGGAAGGTCACTATATATATATTTCATCATCTATACTTACCCTTTTCATTCCCACGAAAACCATATATTATGCACACCAGCTCTACTGTGGTACGATTGTAGCGTTAACACATATTAAAGATCTTGTACAAAAAGTCCGTCTTTTCTCTAAAATCTATAAATAAATGCCACTTCCCAATTAGAGAAAAATTTCTCATATATTTTTTTCGTTTTCAAATGTTTTTGATACATACATATATGGTATATTTGTGGACTACTTTTCGAATGGAGACGCCATGCGCCCAATTTCCTCGAATTGATGCAACTTTTCCTCTCGGATTTTGACGCAAGCGTACACCATGACCAACGGATTTACCTCCCACGAGCCACTCATTGCACTCAATTGAAGTAATATTAAACTAATTTGAGATAGCCTTACTTCCTATCTGAAAGTGGCCTGATTCAAAAATCACATCGCATCATCTCGACCACCATCAATACCAGTGATACAATACTTAAAAAACCAGGAAGCCTTTGGAAAAGCCTTAATACTAATGAGTCTCCTGTTGTTTGCATCCAGTTTTCTTTAGAATGATCCTAAGTCCAGCTTTTGACACTGGTTAAGCACCATAATATATAATTTATTTCTTGTTATGGTTAGTTTATAATTTCGTTTGAGTTTAAATAAGTACTTACCTCAAAGTTTGTATGTCATGCCTTTTAGTATTAATAATGTGCACTAATCTTGTAGGTACTTACTCAATTGCACGCCAAATGGCAAGTCAGTCTATTTTGGATTTAAAATAATTCAAAATAAGAATTGTTCTTCGCCTATTTATCGATGTTAGTCAAGGTTCGTAGAAAATGCTTTTAACAAGGTTAGCTTATCGAGGGGAAGAGCGGCGATTGGCTAAAAATTCATGACGTAGCTTGAAGTCCATGTTCCACTGGGAGATTTGAATAGAGAAGTCCAGTCCAATTTTTTTATTTTTTTTATGAATAATGACCTTCTAACTTAAATAACTGCATATTTTTTTTTAGAGTTAGTTTTAATAGTTAAAATAATTTTCAAAGTTTTAATTTTTCAAGGTCCCTCTAAAAACACCATATCTATTATGCATTTTGTGACGTCATAAACACGTCATCTACTAAATACGAAAAAACGTATTTTATGATTTTTATGTTGGTCTCCTTGAATCTTACATAGATTTGCGCAGGCGCCGCCGGCCATCTTAACGCGTTGATTGGTCTATTTATGGTGTATGGGCAATGGCGTCTATGGCGACGGCGAGATCAGAAGCTTCGCAAAAATGACATGATGAATTTTACTTGCAGTTTTATGTTTTTGAAGTGAATTTACGTTTAAATGATCAATTCACTGTGATATTAGTGTAATTCATCATAAGTACCAATGCTGCGTTACTTTTTTTTTTTAGTTTTAGTCCTTTAAATAGTGTTTTGTTGGTGATTTATTTTCGTTGTACGATAGGTTTAAGGTTACGTCTGTAAATTTTTTTTAATGACTTTTCCGCGTGAATTAAATAAAACTTTTATAAAAGTAATATTATTTAATAACGTAAAAGACTAATGCATGTGTAAATAAATACAAAATACAGAAATCAACGCATTACACCGAATCCAAGATGTCATATTTTTAAAGTTATTTTTTCGGAATCATTAAAATATTTTTTCATCATTTTTAATTGTATGAACGAGATAAAAAGCGAAGTGACAGTTTTATTCCAAATTCATAAAGTAAGAGGACTGTATTTTTAAAATTTTGAATTTTCCTAAATTTTTCGACCATTTAATAGATTATGTTTACAGTTTTAATTTTTTTCATTTTGAAACTTAAAATACTGCAATTTAAACGCGATCGTATATGTCAGATACAAAAATCTAAAAGGCAATTCTATTTAGTTTCTATAAAGGTATATGCTTTTACGACATCTTTAAAAATAAGAAATATATAGAACATTCGTTTGTGTCATACCTAAATTCCCATACAAATGACGTACAGCATAAATAAACCTGTCATTACAGTGATTACCATCGTGACGTCACCACAGAGCATTACACAGCATACCAACCTGACGCTGTGTTTTAACGAGAATATTAAAAATGCACTTTTTAATATTTTTTTAAAAACTGTACGTTTAAAATAATTAAATAAAACTTATATATTCAGAATCAGCGTTTATTGGTCTATATGATCATATTTTTTTAAAGCCATAATATTTTTCTCTGGAGTTCCTTATTACTGCAATACAGGTAGTGTTTTGCTTCAAGCTCCGTCACGCGTTCGAAATTTCGAAAGAGACCGGACGAGTTTTTGAAGTAAAACTTCTTTATGCACGTTTGACTTGGGGAGTAAGCTGGTGAATGCGTGACGAGAGCGTTACGAAAATTGTGATCGGGCGAGGCGAACGGAAGTTGAGAGAGAGATATAAGTTAGTGAAGATAGAAAGAGAGAGAGAGTTAATTTTCGTATATTATTGTAGGGCCAAGAGAGAGAGGAGCGAGCACACATTTTCTTTCTCTCGCAGCTAGTTACGTTTCGTATATCAACACAGTGCTGGCCTATTGTCTGTATCACACTATAGGAGCAAGAGAGAGCTTTAGTTAGACATAGGTAAATTTTGAGTCATAAATTGGCAAAGAATAAGATAAGACAAATTTTCATAACAACTTAAATTTAAATAATAACGTTCACGCGATAAACAATATTCTTGTACAATAAGCATCATGAGTTTAAACATTATTTTGGAAATTGCTTTGTAAAAGAGTTAAAGTATTAATTGTGTCGTCTGATAAACGGCTTCTGATATTGGACACAAGGTAGCCAGCGGCTAAAAAAGCTCGTTCTGCTTCCACGCTGGTTGGCACAATAGTCATTAGAGAATTGTAAATGAACTGAAGTTATGTGCCTTTTAATCCACCGGACTCGAAGTAATTCATTTCCTTCTTTATCAAAACCTCAAGGTTGCTCATATTGCCAGATCTAGGTTGTTGGGCTGTTGATCTCGAACTCTTCATACTAATCAAAGTATGTTCGAGTTCGTCTTGAAGTGACATTGGTGCTCTTGCTGCGTACAGGATTCTCTGTAATCCCGCCAGTCCAGCGGGATCCCGCAAATTTTTCGACCGAGATTAGTCCCGCAAAATGTCTGCGAGATCTCGATATTTCGGGATCCCGGTATACCGGGATTGCATTCCCTAATCAGAAGTGATCTGACAGGTACATACGTGTATTTTCGGTATCTATTTGTAAATAATAAAATAAGATAGGGCCTAAGAATTCATAATAAATCGTACAGTTCCCTTGAATGATTTCGCACAAAAAAGGCTCTCTACAAATCATCCAATTATTATTACTATTTTAATAAATATCAAAAAAAAATTTGACATCAATAAAAAATATTTAATAACTCTGCCTATTTTTGCACGTTAGCAACAATAAAAATATATGAGTTGCATTTTTACAGCGTCGCTTATAAATCATCGATCATAAATTTATTTATTTATTATTTACAGGTTCATAATAAAGTACCATCTACCTTCAAAGTGCCTCATAAAATGTAAAATATCTAGTTTCGCCATGGCGGGATTTGAACCCGTAACCCCCGAACTTAAAGCCGAATACGTGGACCGTAACGATGCGAAGTTGCGTAGTACAGGCTGAACTAATTGGATTATAAAATAAGTTTATTGTTATAATCAATAACTTGCGTTTGCTGGTAGTAGTAGAAATGTTACCTTAATTGAGCAATAAAAAGGTGATTTAAAGCCATGCTCTTACAAAATAACAATGATATTAAAATTCATTCTATTACACAGAATGTTTCGCCATTTTTGTATGGTTTTCTAGATTTAATTAAATAAAACATATATTTCAAATTAAAAATAGGTATCTTCAAAATTTTTCACTAAGGACTTATAATTTGTGTTGAAAGTGAGTATCTAAGTCAATCCATCAGACTACTAGTCGAGTGTCTTTCCCACCGCGCCAATGACTGATTCAAATATCGTGTAAACTTTGTTGTACTTTAATTAACGTCCCTGAACTATAAATTAACGACTGGAGCCAATCAGACTTTACCTCCAGTCATAAAAAAAAACAGTCAAGACTAATTTAGGGCTATTTTTCAATGTGAATATCGCAGAGTCCCAACTGCTCCCAGCCGCCTGGGGCCAGTGAGGTTAAGCATCCCCAATTGGAGAAGGAATGTTGTGAGGCTGAAGGTAAGTAGGGAGGGGAAGGAGATTGGAAAGAGGAAGGTGGAGAAGTACCTGGCTATTCACACCTAGTCACCAAACACGGCTAAAGTCATTTCAAGCAACGTTTCAATTCTGAATTGTGTTCTTGCACCAGGGCGATACTCAAAGTATCTTCCACTCAATATGTATCTTTACTAAGTATAAAATGAAGTCGCTCACGCTGTTTGTGCGCTTAGATCTTTTAAACTACGCAACGGATTTTCATGCGGTTTTCACCAAAAGATAGAGTATTCATGAGGAAGGCTTTTAGGTATATAAATTGTCGAGGTTTTCTGTAAATTGGTTGAAATATTATTAAAGGAGTGCATAATGCAGACAGGCTTATAGGTGGGTACCTACCTGCTTAATGCCAGTCGGTTAAATGCAATGTGCTTAATTAGTGACTTTTTTACGCATACCTTGCTCTAATTATTAATTGTCTGACAAATGAAACTCATTAAATGGCGCACGTATGAATGCCAAAGCGTACTAATTCATTTTAAATTCAATAAATCTACCTGTCTCGTTAACGTTTTTTTTTACACTAGCTCCAAACAAAAAATATGAGGGTTCTATTTCGAGGTCGCTATATGGAAGGTCTTTTTTAGGGAAAGGGAATAAGGAGAGGAAGATCTGGGAAGGGTGGGTAAGAATCTGAGGAAATTTGTTCAGGAGTGACGGGCGTGTGAATTCATCCCTCCCACTGCTGTGCAAACAAGAGTTTGGCTGGATAGGTCTAGAGAGAGATCTGAAGAGGTCTGGTCTAGAGGTCTGTTGGGTCTCCCTCGACAAGTCTCTCCCGATCCGGCTCGTTTCGCAGTAGATAGGAAGTAAGTCCTAGACGCGTTTATCCTATGAATCCAGACACACCTAAGCGTAGCGAACCGGAATATTTGTTATCCAATAAATGTTTTCCGAGCCGGCGGTACCCATACTCGTCTCCCGAATTGTAATTAATAAGTTTTTTTACTGAAATTATTTTACTAAATCTAATATCTTTGAAAGTTTCATTTTAACTTAACTGTTTCGTAGTCATTTTTTGTTTTTGATTTTTATCAACATTGATAAAGGACTCAAAATAAATTTCAATAAATTATCGTGTTATTAAGCCGTTGAATTTGTAGAATGACAATAATATAACCGGTGGTGTCTTTTAACATCCGAGGTACATTTATAATTGATAACTTAAGGCGAGTTCACATGATATGTATAATTTTATCGTATCAAATCACCATTTTGAAAACAGTATCTTATCACCGTACCACGTTTAACCTCGAATTTAAGTTGTCGACGCCATTCCCATCGTACCTACATTCCTACATTTTAGAAAATATTCATTTCCATTATCCGGTACGAAACGCAAGAACAAACCAATAAATTCCACATCCCACACTCAAAAAATAACTACACTCAACATTCGTTTCTCAGAAGGACGCGCACAAAATACAATTATCTCTTCAGATGCTGATATTTTCCATTTGTCCTTAGGTCAACTATTAAATACATGTTAAAAATACATATGTACATATCAAAAGGTTAATTACGAACCCTCCACCCCTGACGTGTGTAATTCTTTTAAAGATTTTTTCTCGTTTCAATGAAAATTGTGTTGTTTTTCTTTGTTTATTTAGTTTATCTTTGATATTATGTGATGTAGATATGATTTTTATGTAAACACTTTTACATTATGTATATATTTATATACATTTATTGTCTGTTTTTAAAGATCTTCTTTTTATGTCAATCATGGAAATTTGAAGGACAAAATGTAAATTGTTCAGAAGAACGAAAATAAAGATTTTTATTCTAAAAATTACATCATCTTTTTGGAGACATATAATTATGAATTTTTAATAAAAAATAACAATGAGTAGATCTTTTTTAATTTCTTTTTCAAACAGTATTTAATTTATTTTTAATTTTTCATGAAAAAAAACGTTTTAATCGTCGTAAAAGACGCACTTATTTTTCTAGAAATATTTCGACGACGCAGACCAGAAGCGATAAAAAAGGTTCAACGACAACTCGGAATCAATTCAACTCAACACCTCCTTGAAAAATCATTAAAAGCTATGAAAAAAATAAATTGAAAAATTGCCCAAAATCTAACGATCTAACCTGACGTAACCTATTTAAATAATTTTTCATATATTTTTTTCGTGACTTATGACTTTTTTAAGGATGTATTGAGTTGAGTTCAGTTGTCCGGTCACCATAAAATAACGGAGAAAAATAACATATTATTTAGTAAGTCAGGTACGCCTCATACGTCATACACATGCCTGGTAATGTTATTTTACCATGAAAATGGTTTATGGTTTGAAGATTGGATATTGATTTTACAAAAAAAAAAATTTTTTTATTTTGGATTTCGTAGGATTCTATCCTTGGTCCACTAAATATCTGGCCGCTGAAGTTCGTCAGGCGGTTTATATCAATACATCAAGAAGACTTGGGTGGGACCGTGGATTTATCATATTATATTGGAACCGAGTACCCATGAATTAAATAAGTATTTTATTGGATAAGTTTTTAAATTTTCACGGCCAAAAGCATTTTCGTTGTTAGTTTTTGGGGTGTTATGCCGTGTTGCGCTACCTCCTTCTATAGCCGACGTTTCGGACACTGCAACGCTGTCCGAAACGTCGGCTATAGAAGGAGGTAGCGCAACGCGGCATAACACGCCAAAAACTAACAACTAAAAAAGTATTTAATTGCTTTCTCATTGCCGTTGTGTTGGTCGTTTCAAAACGGTTCACAACGGTGCTAAAGAAGTTTTCCACTTCAAAAGGTCGTCTTGGCCTTGTGGCGTTCCAACATTTGGTACGCCCACGTCCACGTTTCTCTTCCGCAAAATTTCGGATGATTTCGGTAATTTAATTTCTCTTTCGTCATTCGACAAATGTTTTGGTTGAGAATGCAGTTTTGCAACACCTTCGTTGTGCAACTGAAAGTAATGTTTTGTGTCTCATTGTTTTGTATGGGTTTTTGATGCAAATTATCCAGGAAATTGTTTTTAAATTTGTTTTGTGAACGATGTTTTGAGTTGTCAAACAGGAGTTTAAAATTGAAAAAATAATCGTTCTCCACGGGGCTACCAATGTTTTTAAAAATGCATCGAAGCGCAAATCCGGCACCAAATGATTTTTAACCCTCTAGGTTTCCTGCTTGTACCATTATTTTCCGGGCTCTGTGTACAATAATGAAAGATATATAATTTCGAATACGGTTTTAAGATTGTTTTAGAGGAAGCCGGGCGGTGTTTTATACTTATTATCCAATTTCGTCTCTGGATTTTGATACTAGTGCAAATATTTTTTTAATATAAAATAGATACTTTTTGCTTATGATAAGTTACTTCTTATAGAAGTTAGGACCCTCCACAAAACATTTTTTTAATTCTCGGGGCCGCCTGTGTGAAGCTATTTATTGTATAAAAAAATCTTTCAGATTCACAATTATAATGTCCCGTGATGTTTCCAGTTTTGGAGGAGAAAAATGGGGAATAAAAAACAAAATAACGTCGACTTTGACGATTTCTTTTTAGATATCATCAGTATGAGGTTCAGATATCCATTTCCGGAGGGCTAACAGCGATGTATTTGTAAATGTTACTTGTACTTCGTAAATTGTAATTTTTTATATTTTCTCCTAGATGTATGTAAAACTTACGTAGTACATCTAAATATAAATTTAAAAACGAAAAAAAAAAAACAAAAGTGACAAACAGTTTGGTAAAATACCTATTACTCAAATTTTCTGCAACCGGGAATGTTCTTAAGAATTTTAAAACCTTTTAAAATATGTAAAAAATAAATATTAACTTTGCTGCTTGAATTGACGAGCCCGAAATTTATTCTTTTTTAAATAATAAACTTTATTTGAAATCCTTCCATTACCAATTGAAAATGGAAGATTTTTTTGTCTGTTTTTACATTATCCCCACACAATAAGTTTTGTGTGCAATCAAGGACGACTTAGTAAGGAGAGGAATTGAACCCGCGATGCCTGGGTGGGAACCGGATGCATTTATCACCTCACCTTACTAACCGGTAACCATGAAATAATATGATTTTCACAAACTTAACAGTTTACACCGTAGGTAAATCGGTCTAAATATGATTACATAAGTAGCATTTCTGTAAAAAAACAATTTCGTTATATATTAACTCGACTTCGAATACATCTTTGACGCCGCACCCTAAGCAAAACTATCTTCGTACTTGAAGTTTGTTAAAATGCTATTTTTGTAAGAGAACTGAATTCAAGTAAGTAGCCAATAATGCCAAAAGATGGCGCCACTTTTAACAGCTAGCGTGAGGAACGTCGGCTGGCAGGCGTAAGTAGGTACTATTGGATTTGTGATTTCGTGAATCTCTCCGGGTATAAAGAGATTGATGATAATATGAATATTATTGTTGCAACTGGCAGTTGTGAATAATAATACAACGCGTCTTTGGAAAAAAAACAACTTATATCATTGATGTCGCTATTCCGAATTCCTGTAATATTCAGGAACTGTTTCTGAAAAAATAAGAAAATACATAGATTTAGGAAATGAGATTAAAATTATTTGGCATTCTCAGAATATAAAGTATTAGCATTTGTTATTTCGGCTACTGGCATTATATCTAGCTCTCTCATTCAAAATTTAGGCTTATTAGATTTGTCAAAGAATTTATATATAAAAAGTGAAAAGCAGTCACTTTTAATACATTTAGGATTACGAAAGATTTTTAAAATATTTATATTTATTTATTTATTTATTTATTACACGCCCTGATGGGCTTTTACATTTTAGTTTATAAGTTGAGTATAAAAACAATGAAGAAAATATAATACAATGAGAAAAGAAAGTTCGTAATACAATATAAAAACAAAACCACATAATAAAATAAAAAGTACATATGTAAAAATGATAAGAAGTCTCACATTCAATATAAACAAAAAACTGCAGAAATTATGTAAATCTATTTGTGTCTAGAAGAATAAAAGTGATAGAATATGCAACATTTATACTGATTGGTATTAAGATGAAATATATCACCTAGATTAGAATATTTATTTCCGAGACTGTGAAGTCTCGGAAACGGAGAATTTTGATAAGCTAGTGTCCTGGTGATATTGAAGTAAAAGGGTAATAAATGACGACATGATTTTTTGGGTACATGGATATTGATAAATTGAAGTAATTCTGGACAGTCAATTTTGTAATGCAGTATTTTATGTAACAGTATTAAATCTGTGCTTGTTCTTCTTTCTGAAAGTTTCAACAGAGAAAATTTATCCAGGAGGTAATTATAATCAATGTTTAGTATAGGAATACGCAATTTATAGTTTATGAACCTTTGAAACTTCCGTTGTTTCTTTTCAATGTTGTCTGAATGAATATTGAAAAAGGGAGACCATAACGTAGAGTTATATTCAAGTTGGCATCTGACAAGGGTTTTATATAACATAATAAATGTGCCTAAATCATTAAAATCTTTTGCAGCTCTTAAAACAAAGCCAAGAGTCTTTAGGGATTTGTTGATAATATTATTAATATGACATACAAAGGTGAGTTTACTGTCGAACATAATGCCTAGATCCATAATTTCATTAACACAATTTAAATTTTCATCATTTAATGAATACTGAAAAAATATAGGATTATTTATTTTGGAAAAATGAATGAACTGACATTTATTTATGTTTAATGCTAGTTTGTTGATAGAGCACCATTCAAAAAGATATATCAAATTAGTTTGAAGTGTAATACAATCATTAATGTGGTTGATCTCTTTATATGGTTTCATGTCATCAGCAAACAGTAGCACGTTTATGTTTGTGAGTATATCAACAATATCATTTATAAATATAATGAACAAAATGGGCCCTAAATGGGAGCCTTGCGGCACTCCACTTGTTGCTATAAATTTGTATGAATGTGTGCCATTTATTTTCACACTAAGACTTCTTTTGGACAAATAACTAACAAACCAAATTAATAAGCTACCATAAACTCCAAGTGTCGCCAATTTATTGATTAATATTTTGTGACATACCTTGTCAAAGGCCTTGCTAAAGTCCGTATATATTGAGTCAACCTGGCACCTGTTTGCTAAAGAATTAGATATGAAGTTTTCGTAAATCAGTAAATTGGTTAGTGTAGATTTATTCGAACAAAAGCCATGTTGGTAGGGTGTTATAATTTTTTTTATATTTGTAGATATTTTATGGAGTACAATTTTTTCAAAAAGCTTGGGAATCGATGATTGGATACATATTGGCCTATAATTTGTTACGTCCGTTTTGTCCCCTTTTTTAAAAATGGGTGTTAGAAAACTGTGTTTCCATGTATCAGGGAAACTGCCTGTCTCTAGTGACTGGTTAAAAATTAGAAAAAGAGGAACAGTTATGCCATTTAAACATTCTTTAATTAACACTGGTGGAATATTATCAGGTCCTGCATTTTTTCTAGCATCTAACAAATTTACATGGTTTTTGATATCATTAATTTCTATGCGTATTTCAGATATATATATCTATATCTTAGCCTGGGCTAAGATTCGATGAGAATTTTGGAATTTCGTTGCTAGGTATATCCTCTTCATACACAGACTTAAAATAATCGGCAAATAGATTTGCAATGTTTTCATCATTACATCCAATTTTTCCATTGAAATTCATAGTAGTTGGAATACCCAAGTTATTATTTTTTTGAGAGTTAGTATAATTCCAAAACTGTTTTATATTTACACGAATATCAGTTTCAATTTTGTCGATGTAATTTTTATAGCACAGTTTTGAGATTTTACAACACTCCTTTCTTAACAATTGAAATTCATTGTAATCACTCTACAGTCTGGACCGTTTGTAATTTTTATGAGCTATTTTCTTACGATATGTTAAAGTGATCAATTCGGGACTAAACCAGTTTGGAAAATGAGTAATTCTATTATGTCGAAGAGGCACAAAATTTGCAATAGCATCATTTAGAATAGCATAAATATATTGAGGGATCAGTAGGATTTATCGGTCTAATTAGGAGTTCTACCGAGCTGATCACTCTGATATGAAAATATCTGGAGTCGGTAAATTATTTTCCCATTTGGTCTCTGATAGATTGACATATTTTTTCTTGTATTGTTTTTTATTTAGTATACATACATATGTAGTGCACTTACCTACATAGCGTGGAAAAATGTGTGGAAGGGTTTAGTCTTTCCTGTGAGGAAGATTAAACCCGGACATAAAATCTGAAGCACGTCATTGCCTGTCGCGGTAACTTTGTCCCGGAGACTACCTGTTACTGGATCCAAGGAACCGGCTCTTTTTGGAATCAGTTCCTCTACGATTTATAAAATGGTCACCAACACTTAAGCTGGGCGAAAGCCGAAGAAAAAGCCGCCCGCAGGGCCTATCAGCAACTGCTTTTAATAATTATTGTATCGATTAATACAATGTGACGCTGACGTTAATTTTAAAAACCGAGAAATTTGAAACAAATTTTTAACTCAGTCATTAAATTAAATAAATTAACCGACAACTAAATGCAATGTTGCAATAGTATCCGACCACTTGCAACCAAATACCGTTCGTATTCCAATGACCGTTTTAATTGTGCTGCAGAATAGCAAATAATCTGTAAAATTTAGTGCCACGAGCCGTGGACACTTTCGTTGTTTATTCCTAATGAGGCATTTGTATGCTGTCTCCAACCCAAGAGTTGTTCTTCAGAGGTTGGCCATTCCGAGCTGGTACCAGAGGAATACTTATCAACAACTAACCATAACCTTCTGTGGACAATTAGATATCCTTCGACAACGTAGAACTGCCACTGAATCGTTAAAGATCTAAGTATGTATTATCTCGTGAAGGATAAATTGGTTATGATTATTTAATTCTCACGGCAAATAGAATAGTGCTTGATTTTTAAGGTGACGTATTGCGCTGCCTCGTCCTTCCTAACCCAAGTCGACGGTAAGCGTTGTGTACATTGTTTTTTGATTGTACAGAACAAATAATACGTTTTTCCACAATCTACAAATCATCCCTGCAAAATGGACACTGTAAGTCTTTTACACTCGTATTTGAGAGGCGGATTTTTTATATCGCCGATCCGGGAACCATTTATGGGTCAATCCAAGTGATTCGCTACTTTTGGTTACAGTGTTTTTTGGCACCGCCGCCCCGGGAATCATTTATGGGATAACTAACACCTTTGCAACAGGTCAATCCAAGTGCAGGGGTGCTAGGGGTTCATGAGGTGAGGTTTGTCCGGGTCTTGGCGACGGATCCATTTGCCCACCATCTGCACGGCAGGCCAGACCGGAGGAGACTGGATGAGGGAGAACTTTTGTTCTCACCAGCAGGACTCTCTCGAAACATCGACTTGCTCTGTAGTGTAAGGGTTGGATGCATACGTCCGTTACTCCTGAAAACATTGGCCCCCAGATTCCTACCCACCCCTCATACCCTTTTCTTTTGCACAACTTTCTCTCTTTCCTTTTCTAAAAAATTCTCCAAAGATGATGTAGGTACGCCCCGAGGAGAATTATTACCACACGGCTTAACAGCCTAAAAATTAATCAATAAAACGATAGAATGATCTAGTATCATTAATGACCATAACCATTTCTCAAATTAGTGAAATATTTTAAATCGAATTATAAGACATAATTAAATTTATGCCCTAAATAATTCCACTAAAATAAAACACAGCGAAAAACTTTTTCGAATACTTAGTGCGCAATTATAATGAATTGAATATATTACATTATGTTTATTGCCTTTAGATTTGAAGCACTTATTCCTGCCGCAAAGAAAAAAAGTTTTCTGTAAAAAACTAACAAAAATAAATATAATCTACATTTTTTATTTCATTTTATTTATTTATTTTTATTTATTATTGTAAGAATAGTTATTACAAATCACAAACAAGTCCTGCTAAGCCAATTGAATTGGCTGGTCAGCAGGTGCTTATAATTAAGTTACATATAAATTTTCAATGTTATAATTTTACATCTTATATCTAAAAATTCAACATTATTCATACAAATCTATCTAAATATAAATATTTTTTTCAGATAGCCAATTTTTCAGCATGTATTTAACCTTTTTCATAGAATTACATTGCTTTATAGTATGAGGTAGTAAATTATATATTTTCGGTATGTTGTATTCAAACATTCTCTGTCCGTACTTATTATTAAATTTCGGAACTATTAACCCGTCGTTGCGCGTGAATCTAGTGCTGTATTTATGTTCTAATTTCTCTTTATGCTGCTGGGTAAATATATGCTGAATTATAATTTTGTGCCATAGTATTGCCTTAACAGGTAAAATTTTAGTTCTCTGAAACAGTAATGGTGTATTATGACTCTGTTTGAAAATATTAGAAACGACTAGTAATTTTATAATTGCGTTTTCTACAACTTGGACTTATTTAGATAGAAGTATTTTCCCGTATTGTATATTATTGAGAAAAAACGTAGATTGATTAATAAAAAATAAAAAAACAATCAGGCTTTTTCGAAAAAACTTCGACGAACTAGATTCAATAAGATTAGATTCATAGTTTTAAAGTAAAAGCATTCAACAAAAGACATAAATTATAACACTTCAGGCTGTACAATATTATTACAACCAGTCTTAAATATTTAGTACTTCAGCAGGTTAAGGTATACGGAAAGATGTAGAAATAATAAAGCATAGAAAATGTATGTCAAAACAGCTTAGTTTATAGTTAATACTAGAGATGCGGGACACGTTACGCCAGGATAATTATCATACGAAGCTGCATAACTTGATTCATCACATTTTTTCACCAGATGCCAGAAAATAAGGAATCTTCACTAGTTAGAATGCGGTCATCAGTATTTTCTTAGGGAAAAAATATTACACACTTCGTCAGTCTTTTCATATAATGCCTGGTGGCAAAAAAAGTCGTAAGTTATTCAAGTCAAGTCTCGTGCATTATTTTCTACGCAAAAAATACGGTGCGGCAGGTAGGTACAATATAAACATATGTTTTGTAAGGATGCTCATAGTACCTACGTCAAACATTTTAAAATAAACATGTTTTTTTTTATTGTCACTTCATTTTGAGATATACATGATGCCAACTGGTTTCTAAGCTGCTTCGCATTCGTCAGGACAAATTTAATAATAATTAAGGTTTGGTTGCTTTGCAACTTACGCAATTTTGGTAATGAATGTTCACCATGATACATTTTAGTTAAAATTATTATAATGACTGAGTAACAGTCAACTTTTACGCTGTTATTTTATGTATCGAAAGCACGAGATTGTAAATCAAGCATCGATTTTTGTGTTCTTAGGTCAATACATATTTATATATGTTTCTGTAAAAGCCCGTTCTACGGTAAATCCTAAGATTTACCAACTTACAATGTTGGTAAATATTAGCATTTACTGGTAACCTAAGATTTACCAATTTACGTGCTTTTACAGTAACATATCGTCACCTCAGTTCTTAATTGTCCAAACGACCATTTCAGTTTTTGTTCAATTTCCACTTTAAAACTAATAATAAAGTATTAAAAATTATAGTTAATCACTTAACTAAGAATTATTTAAACAAATGAGTCATTTAACTTTACAAAAATAGCTTTATCTTACACCTATCATAATATTTCATTGAAATAATGAAGGAAAACCTTCTCCTCCTGTAAGATTTTCAAATGGTCATTTGGACAATTAAGAACTAAGGCGACGATATACAGCACATTGGTTGGACATCTCAAAAACCGTTCAGGTCTGGCATCGGGCGTGTGTCGGGAAGTTACCATTGTATGGGATCCATTCAACCCTGCATAGTTGTAATGGAGATTTTCTCAGGAGAAGATCAATTCAAAACGTAGTTGACGGCTCTTTTCCCTCTCCGCACCATATCAATGTGGGGGTGTTACAAGGATTTGGGATGTCACCGATGCTATTTTTGTTGAACATTAAAGATTTCGTTGAATGTGCACCAAATCATTTCTACACTGTCGATAGCACCCTTCACGAGGGTTATCTTTTTGACAGGCCCCTTTCCACTTATGATGTCTGAACAGTTCTGGAAGTTTTGAGATAAAAAGTTAAGTGCCTGGGGTAAGGTTAACCCAGTCAGTTGAAACTCAAGCACAGCTGATTTTGGCAAAGAGAGAGAGAGAGATCAGTGACTGTGGGATACTTCATCTCATATAAAGACTCTATTGAAACTGTTTGAGTAAGCATATCAGACCGGTTCAAGTATCGGGGCTCCATAGAAGCCCGAGTAAATCTAGCTTCTCATATAATCCGGGCCTCTTAAAGACCAGCACCAATAAATCCTTTCATTCAGCCCTACCTTTACCCTTTTCTTATCGCTGCCCAACCGGGTAGCGACGTAGTTCTTCTGTCTTCACTTATTCAAAGAGGGGCGCTCTTTTGAGGTTTTATATACATTTTATTTAAGTGCTAAATGATAATTTTGTGATAGGCAGATTTTTACAATAATTGTTGCGTAATCTTTCATTTGATATACCTAACTATGAAATCATTTCCTCAAACATGACCAAGCCAATAAGGAAACCAAATTATTTTAAATAAATATATTAACATTAATTGATGTCATTTTTCCTCATTGATTCAACTTTTATCCGAGGCAATCGACGTACAAGGTACCTACGACGGTACAAAGATACGAAGTACGACTCATCAAATAGTATTTGTTATATTATGTACCACGAATTACTGTATCAATGGGTTGAACTTATCAATGAGCTGCAAGTATCAACATTATGTTTAGATATCAGAAACACTGCAGTTACAAGAAGATACCTAGGTGTGTAATCAGATAGGAAGAAAATAAATTAATGTTAATGACTTATTTAATGCGGAGGACTTCTCTGAATTTTATTGATTTGACTTTTAAACGAATTGACTCCCGTTGATCACGTGAATACGAATGATGTAATTTTGATCTTTATCATTTAAGATGATTTTAAATTGTCGTAAAACGATTACAATTCGTCCCTGCTTTAAACATCAAAAATGTTAAAGATATACTTTCAATAAAGTTAGGATATAAAGTTTTACTGTCTACGTGTACGTAATACCTTTCTCATAAGCGGTCCATCTAGTCAAAATAGAGGTAACAACGAAGCTTGCAAGCAAGAATTTATTAGCATGTATATTAATTTTTCTGGTTTATTTGCAATTTTGCATGTTAGAGTTGCAATCTAATAGGAAGGCTGAAAACAGACTGAATGCCGTAGAAATGAGATATCTCAGGCGTATGGGTTGTAAAACTTTGTATGACCGTGTTAAAAAATGTTAAGATCGAAAAAAATGCAAGGCTGATGAAAGCCTAATGATTAAAATTAAAAGAAAAGGACTCTTAAATCATTTAGGCTTGTCGAGCAGGTGATCAAAGAATAGAGTGTGGTAGAAGGAGTCAGGGATGCCCGAGGAAGACATTGCACGATAGGGGCACATCCAATGCCATGTCAAGAATCAGAACAACGCAAAAGTAAGTGTGATACGATAAACGAATGTGAATATAGTTGGGAGTGTGTTCTGAGATAGAGTAGTGTGGCGGTCTAACCTTTCTGCCCACCCCTTCTGTGGTTATTTATTTAAATAAATCATTAATTAACCCCGCCGATTAGTAAGTTAAATAATTAATAAGATTGACGTGTAACCGCAACCTCAAATTACCCATTACATAGTATGCAGGTTCCTTACCTTGTGAGTAGTGAGCCCACGCTTACATATATAGTCAAGAACAACATAATATCCAAGTAGATTCCATAAGAAGATATCAACTGATCCACCTTATTTGAATATACCTACAGAAACCTTTAACCCGATGCACTAAAGGTATTTCGAAACGAAGAATGTTGTAAATTTGCATCCAGATGTGCCGATTAAGACATAATCTACTCATTACTATACACGTAAATATCATTAATTTCACATTTATTGTTATTGCTAAGACTATTGTGACAAAAATCTCCCGAAAAGTAGCGTGACACTTAGGACGAGTTGTTTCACAAAATTTGAATGATTTATGACATTCAAGTTTTGTTATTATTTTATTATAGGCAAGTTGCTTCATAAAACTGAAAATTAACTTTTTAAACAACCCATCCGTAATTTAAATTATTCTGAAAAATTTTCAGGATTTTTCTTGAACTGTTATGGTTACCCTAGTAAGTTGTGATAAGCATCTCACGATACGAACACCTTATTGCCATTATTACGACATAATGCATTATTCGTGATTGCATTTCGAATGATTCCAGATAAACACTTCACCAGAAAACTACACAAATCTTCTACATATCTATGCAGAAGTTATTTCTAGGGAAAGGAAAGCGGAAAACTGAATCCAGAAGAGACCGATGTTAAAGGAGAGACATAGCGTTCTATAGATAGTTTCACAGCTAAATTATGAATGCAAAAATAAATAATCATTTATTGATACAAAACCTCATTCTTGAGCACCGGCGTCAAATGAATCAAAGTCGCTATTATTTCCCCATAGCATCTTCCAGACGAAGGCTGGTTTAACAGACACAGCGTCCCAACCTTTATCCCGGGCTCCAACAATTTATAATGATTAATGTTAACCTGCTCACTGTTTATAAGTTTCTACCTACCAGGAATGTTGAATAAAGAACTCGTTTGCATACCGTTCTTCGATTAAAATACTGTCGATGTGGACATTCGATACTGTGTAATGCGTAATGCGTTGAAGATTTTATAATAATACCATTAATGTATAGCTTTTATCCAAAGGTCGCTGGTGTGGTTGTATACACATTTGTGCAATAGCGTTAACAAGCAAAAAAAAAAACGGACGTGGTCTTCGTTTCCCTAAGGTAGTAGCTAGTATGTGGCCAAATTTTTGTAAAGTTGAGGTCGTGTATGTTGTAATTATAATTGGACTGTATTTGAAACGTTTTAAAATTAATTTTGTTTGTCTTTCTGGTTGATGTAAAGTGGTGCAGTGCGGATACCCACTGGAGAAAATAATATTATGTATATTTATAGACCAAATTTTCAAATTCGCGCCCGTGAAGACTAGCGAAAGGGTGTTGGATATTTTAGAGGGCAAGATCGAATAATTTTGGAGTCATCCGAAAAAATTCTGTTGAACAATGTACATCCATTAGCTATACCAATTGTGAGAAAAGCTGTCAATGAGATCATAAATAGAGCTAGAACGAAGGTCATTAGTAGAGCGCGTATGGAAGTATGGAAGACAGTTAACTGCTAAAGAGGCATATTTACAATGGTTTGCAGGAAGAAAAGTGTGAGGAGATCTTCAATTATAGGTGGCCAGAAGGTGTAGAGATGAATGCGCCTTCCTCGGGCATAAGAAACTGTGAAACTACATGAAGTAGACAAGATTTCAATCGTGGCGTCATCGTAATTATTGTAATATTATAATAATAACAGAAATTAACGACATCGGAGGGTATGAATCGGCACCTTCAAACATGCATACATCTATTGATAATTCTTCTCTCAAAAGGGGCGGACATCACATTACTAGGGCCCCATCCCACTGTCACTTTTCGCTGACTATAAATTCCGAAACTAACAAAACTGTCAAAAGACAAATCATGCGAATGTCTGGGACACACCTTTTGAATGTTAGTTTGAAATTTTGCAAAAGTGAAACTAAAAAACACATCATCCGCTTGTTATTCCGGTCAGGTACTGTGGGGACATGACGTCACTGATAAAGGTACAAATTGCGAGATATAAACATCCATTCATTGTTCGTGCTTAAGGTTGGTCGTTTCAGAGTTATCGGTTGGTGAAAAGGATGCATGAAATCATGTGAACAATGATACAGTTCGATAGTTCTTTGTTGATGTTTCTTGAAGAGAACTAACTCTCACGGCCTCTTTTGAAGGAAGCAATCTTCCCAGCGTACATACCATTGATGTACTCGGTGTAACCAATCAGCGATCAGCTCTGTAGGTTTACCCGAATAGGAACGCGGAAGAAGATATTCGTTAAAAATATGCCAATGTTTATCTAAGTCAAATCACCCGATAAATGAAACCGACATCAATGCTCGATGTGCATATATTATTAAAATTTGTCGATGGTCATACAGCGATGAAAGAATCACCGATTCACGAGCTAACTGTAGATAATTATTCAACTGTTTCTACTTATATTGATTTTGAAATCATCACGGTTCAACAACCAAACGCTGTAGTTACAAGTTCATTGTATTATCACATTTATTCATTTTGTGTAGGTATCTTCTTACTATATTTTCTGAAAAGTGATCAAATGTTAACACGCTAAGATTCGCTTCGACCTTATATTTTTCGGTCACTCCTCCAAACAGTAGATAAGCAGATACATATATTATAGCCTACCAGTCAAGTCAGCTTGGTCCGACGAAAGCTGCTACGACATCTAGCATCAACAATGGTGGCTAATCAGTGATTAATTTAGTACTATAAAATAGGCGTCGATGTTTGAAGAAACCCGTTCCGCCCGCGGGTCATTTGTTAATAATTTTTAGATGGCGTCCAAATCAAATGCTCTTTTACGTAGAAATTTCGAAATTATTTTTATGTAATGATATTTTTGTTGTTCTGTTCGCAGGTATATTTGTTGTAAGTTTCGCAATTTTTTTAGACAGCGCGTAATTCATATGTTTCACTTTAATCATAATATTTCGTATTCCATTGTCTCAAGTACCTACTGTTTATGTTTCGTAGAAAGATGCCAGAGCACCGCTCCTTCTTGTAAGTTCTTCTTATTCCTTCTCCTCCGAAACTACGTACTCTCTTGCAACAATACAAAATTAGGTCCTAATCTTTGGAAAATTCAATATTTATATTTTAATATTAATTTTTTAATATCCTTACCACCTTTCTCTTGGGCTAGCTCGGAATGTGCACATTGTGTTTCATTACTTCTGACCAATTCGTGGATGGTTCGAAAATTTGACTATCATGGAGATCTTTAGTTTCCATGTTCCAGATGGTTATCTCCGTCACCGACAACACAGACTTTTTTATCTCCCGGCTTGCATAACTAACTTACCAATGATCATGTCAAAGGGGAGAGCCGTCTTGTTGTTAAAAATAATCACTTCGAATATTGATATGTTTACCAACAATAAAGCAAAATTTAGACTGCAAGCTTAGTTTCTGTTAGTATAAATCTGCGTTCGTATATACGTGTATTTCTCTGTCGTATATTAGGCCGTGTTATTAATCTTTATAACATTTACCTGCCTCGTTATATCTTTACAAATAAATAATATTATCGTACCTTGGTATAATTTATTTGACTAGCTAAATGTCAACCTAGTAGGTGATCAATTCGACATAGTCAAACAATTATACAATCAATTTGTAAATTGTGTATTTAAATGGACACCATTAAACAAATTTGAGTCGTTAATGTCAAAGAACCATAAGATTATGAACCTTTAAGTATCGGAATCGATCATTCATCTTTGTCCGGAGAGATTAGAATCAACTCGTAAGCATTCATCATGATTTTCGGGTATTCGAATTACTCAAATGTACTAAGCTAAAGCCACAAACAGGTTCGGATTAGGTTCACTTTGCTTATTTAATTACTAGCGAGTACCTACCCAGCATGCGTGGCAACACCATTCAAAGAAAGTTCACTCCACCGTTCCTGTCCCGGGTTCCCTTCCCTTTCCGCGTTCCCCTTCCACCTTCCCCGGCAACTCCCTCCCTTTTCCCTCCTCCCTTGAACGAAAAAAAATGAAATGCATAATTAAAATTTAAGGCAGAAGTACTGAATAACAAGGCCATTTTCAAAATGATCACAATATTAAAAAAAAACTATTTTTATTTTGTTTTTTGATTAACTCCACACAGGAGGCCCTAAGGAAAATAATTTCCCTCAGGGCCTATTTCATCTGAGATGCTGTGTGCAAGGGATAAATAATAATAAAATAGTTGCAGAACTTACAAATAGCATTATTACATTTGTTTATTTGTTCATATGAAGCAGTTACTTTGTGATGTGATATTATAATTTTAAATAAAACATTAACTTTGTAAACACCACTTTTATTTTTTTATACTTTATGTCGACTGGGTTTCGCTACAACCGTAGCTTCTCAGGGCAGTACAATCTCTACTGATTAGAGATTGTACTGCCCCGAAGACAAAGTTATTGTTTTATTTTTAAAAAACATTTGGTTTACCCTAAATTTTAAAAATTTCGGGAGTTGCTTATCCTTTCCCACAGTCCTATCATCCCGGTTCTTATTAGAGCTGCAAATCTAGTAACTTGCCCTTCCGTGAACACCGAGGAGGCGCTGTAGTGCCTGGGTAGTCCCAACAACACATGGTGTGTATTATTGTATTACACTCGAAGCCTTTCCATGGATCTCTTTTTGAAATTGGTCCAGATCTCGCATCAGAGTGCCATCAGAAGCGTATCGTCATCGTAACTCGCATTGTTAAGAGGAAACCAGTTGACGATAAATTTGAACAATAAGTATTTCACCAAACTGTCGCTGTCTCTGTCGTTCTTACTCCTCCAAATACTGAACGAAAGTGACAACTGCTTCTCAAGCTGACAATAAATTTAAAAAAATCATCAAAATAGAGCTTTTGTGTTCCCTATTTTTCTCCTCCACAACTGTACCGATTTTTGATTTTTTTTAACTGTATTAGAAGAAAATACACTATGTTCGTACCTTTTTATTTCGCTAGTGCGTGCCACTAGGTCGATATCTATATTATAATACAAAATATTCGCAGTAATATCAAAATCCAGAGAGGAATTGGGGAATAAGTTTGTATAGACAAAACTTCGCCCGGTTTCCTCTTATGAATATGAACTATATTGAGGTTACATACATGTAGGCATATGAACTATATTGCTTTTCCAATTTGAGTTAATTAAGTCAACTCTGTTTTCATTGCACAAAGTTAACAATATGTTGATATTATCTTGAATAATTACAATGATTTTGAGGTCATCTGCAAAAAGTGAGATAAATATATCATAAAAATATTTTTGTAATATCATTCATAAATATGTTAAACAAGACAAGACAAAGGTGTGAACCCTGTGGGGCTCCACGTGTTGTGTTATTTGTGATATTAAAGCATTTAAAGTATTTGACCTGTTTAGTGGCTGAGTGTACCAATATGCAATGCATCGAATTCCCTTCCAGTCTTCAGTCATGGGTCAAATTTCTCTGCAAAGTCTACCACGATTACAACATTTTCCGCTTAAGGCGCTGCGCCGCAACTGGGCTCAAAAAGAAGAAGATGGAGAGATATAAAATTACGAATGTTAAAGGAACGCGCTAACATTTAAAGCGAGAAAATCGATGCGAAAATTGTGAAAATGTTCGAAAAAACACGGCTCGTTGAAAATAGAGCAAAAATCTCGCGGGGGTTGTCTTAACAACATTTAAAGAAACACTGTGATTTTTTTCATACACATAACTTGTAAAATAACTGAAATAAATGTTTAATTAAATGAAGACAGTATTAGAGAAACTCAATCAAAATCTGAAGACAGAAAAATCAGAAAAAGATATTGGTTCCACTGGGACTCGAACCCAGATACCTTAGCATTCATGGCCAACTGTTTGAGTTTTTACTCACAAAGTTAAAAATAAAAATATAAATGAAATAAATGTGTTTATAACAATTTTTGGAGCAAATTTTTTATCGAGAGAATTTTATATAATTTGCGTTTCTAGAATGTCTAGATATTATCTTCAAGAATAACATATATTTATATATATATATATATATTTTTTTTTAAGAGCTTTGTTACTTGTTTAAGGGAGATATGTAATTAATCGGTAGAAATTCGGGTAGCGGTGGCCAAAAATCGATGTTAGTAGGAATTTATCAAATATTGTCAGGTTATTCGAAACCCGAAAATGTTTTACGAAAAAGTTCTTATTTATTTACGACTAGGTACATTGTGAAATGGAAGAACAATTTTATTTCTTTAGTTAGCTCAGTGGACACATCCCGTCTTACCACATTCGGACATTTGGAAGCAACCTTTGCGCGAACGTAAATAATTTATGAAATCGAAATTAGGATTTTTATAGACGGCTAATTATCCGCATAATTTCAGTATCTTTACGCCGATTGTGAAACAAATCAGAGAACAATCGTCCATTGATTAGAGTCGAGTTAAATAAAGCTAGTATCGCGATTAGCTATCTTCGTAACAATGACACCATTGTTGGAAGAAGCAGAAAATTCTTGCCATTACCTCTTGTGTACTTGCCTTTACCTGATGACAGTCCCGCACTGTTCGGCCTACTAAACAATGTGTTGACACTGTCGACATTTATAGTTGCAGAAAATTCATAAATTTACAAAAAAATCAATAAATAATGAATTCAATTTCAGTATGTAAGTACTTCATTGGTGTTTATTTTATGTTTACTAAATTAAATCATTGATATATATACATAGATGAGACAATTAGCGAATAAATTGGTTCAACGGAATCGTAGGTTAGTACCTCCATTTCTCTATTAGTACAACAACAACAACCGTCTACCGTGACTGGCGTGTGACGTATCAAAGTAGGGTGGAAAATGATGAATCCACGGGCTTGAGTAAAAGGAAAGGACGGTCTGACAGCCGAGCCTTTCGACGCGGTGGCTTCAGTTAGAATTCACTTTCCCGAAGGCCTGTTCATGCATGATTTGAACCCGAATCTCGGAGAATTATGTACGGGGTAGCGCCTCTATAGTATATCTCTATGGATTAAATAGATACATTAATTTTAGGACGCGTGAATGTGTACCGCACAGGGCCGTATTATTCCGGGCCCCCCATTTTCCAGGGACACAGACATGTTTAATCCGGCCCTGGTACAGTCGCCTCGGGACCATTCATTGGATAACCAATACCTCTGCCATAGGTCATCCAAAGTTTCGCTACGTTTGGTGACTTAACAGGAGTGCCCGGGTACATGGCGTGATGTTTTCCGGATTTTGGCTGGGGATGCGTCTGCCCACCAGGCCGCGTGGTATGCCGGATTGGGAGAGACAGGTTGAGGGAGACAGGTTGAGGGAGACAGGTTGAGGGAGACAGGTTGAGGGAGACCTTTTGACCTCTCCAGGCGGACTCTCAGGACATCAATAATACACATTCGAAAGGTCCTGACGGTCTTAACACTCATATACTTAAAATCATTAAACACAATATTGCATCACCTTTATCGAACATCTTCAATAAAAGCTTTTCTTCAGGGGTTTTCCCCGACCATCTAAAAAAGTCTTTAGTGGTACCGATCTACAAAAGTGGACCTAAAAACCAAGTGGGCAATTATAGGCCAATATCCCTGTTAAGTGCTATCTCAAAAATTATAGAAAAAATATTTAAAAATAGATTAAGTAATTATGTAGAGAGCCGAAAACTTTTAAGCAAAAATCAGTTTGGCTTTCGGCCGGGGAGGGGAACGGACGATGCTATAGCGCAACTTACAGAACATATTTCTAGAAATATAGATCGCGGAAAGAAAAACATTGCACTGTTCTTAGACTTAGCCAAGGCTTTTGATACGATTTCACATAAATTACTCCTCAAAAGATTAAAAAATATTGGCATTGTAGGAATGCCCTACGAATGGTTAAAGAGTTACTTAACAGGTAGAAGCCAGCAACTCAAATTGGGAAAAATAGTAAGTAATTCACTAGACACTAACTTTGGGGTACCGCAAGGAAGCACATTGGGACCTCTTCTATTTATAATCTACATAAATGAGTTATGCGACCTAAAAGTAGGCGGAAAAATTATTACATTCGCTGACGATACGGTAGCTATATTTGAAGGAGACGACTGGACTCAAACACATAAACATGCTGAAAGTGGAATCAATGCGATAAAACAATGGCTTGACAAAAATCTACTTACATTAAATATAGCTAAAACTAAATACATAAGATTCAGTTCCACTATAATAGGACAACCTAGTACATCATACACAATAAAAACACATAAGACTAACTGTAATTCCGATAATATTGATTCTAACTGCAACTGTGAAGCTTTGGAGAGTGTGAAAAACATCAAATATCTAGGCATTATTATAGACAATCATCTTAAGTGGAAATTTCACATCGACAAACTTTCAATAAGGGTAAGAAAATTGATTCATGTATTCTTTGTATTACGAAACATAATCAAACAACAAGACTTAAGAAAAATATATTTCGGATTATGCAACCCCATCTTAACGTATGGGTGTATTGGTTGGGGAGCGTCGGGTAGAACAATTTTAGATCCATTAGTGAAGGCCCAGAAATCCATAATTAGAGTCATTATGCGTAAACCCTATAGGTTTTCTAGCGATCAGCTCTACAAAAAATTTGATGTACTTGATGTTCGTCAAAACTATATAAAAAAGGTTATTATCCACGTACATAAAAATGTTGAAAATCTTAAGCAAATTGACCATAAATATATAACAAGAAGTCACACCAGAAAGGATCTCGTGGTCCCAGGGAGCAATTCGGCAAAGTTTCAAAAGACATATACATATCTGTGACCGAAATTGTATAATAAAATTCCACCAGAATTAAATATTAAAACATGTAAAATGGCATCCATCGGTACAATAATAACTAAATGGTTGATAGACTTAGGTAGGATTGAGTCTGAAAAATTATTAAATAATGTCATTTAAAACTTAAAATTACACATGGCTAACTATTAATGGCACAATCAGTAAAAACTTAGTATAGTATATTTAAACTTAGTATATGTATATTTAATCTACAAAAAAAAAAAAAAAAACAATATTTTGTTTTTTCTTTTTTTTTACAGAAGACATTTTTGGCATTTTTCACCAGCATTTGGTTCCTTAGAACAGGCAATCTGCCTAGCTAGGAACTAATAACGTACAAGACATAATAACACTTGTACACATTTTAATATCTACAGTTATTTGAAATATTATTATTATTATGTAATTTTGCTGTATAAATGTAACTAATGTAATAAAAAAAAAAAAAATAAAAAAAAAAATAAAAATTATCTCTTGCACCGCATTAGGAGGGATAAATTCATATTATGTCCGTCACTCCGGGACACACTGACCCCCAGATTCCTATCCATTCCTCATACCTTTTTTCTTCCCAGAATTCCTCTCCTTTTTTCCCTAAAAAGAGACAACTTCCCATATTTTGGCAGCTACTTTTTAAAATATCAAAAATTTTCAAAGAACTGGTTTGTATTTGTAACCTAGATAGTGTCCGGGATGAACATAATTACGTTGATGGGAATATCCTTCCAAAGTTATCATAAAAGAGTCATTCTAATCAAAATTAAATATTTATTTCCTTAATTAAAAGACAAATAACATTGATAATACAATTTTATTTTGATATACGATTAAAATGTTTCGTGGACGATGTGCAATTCTTCAGAGATAAGGTGGGTGTTTTTAGGTTTCCACCCGTAGGGTAAAAGAGAGTAGTATCTACTCGTAGATTACATTCCTGAAAAAACAACAATATTATTTGCTTTTTTTTTTTTTTTTTTTTTTTTTTTTTTTTTTTTTTTTTTTTTTTTTTAATTTTTTTTTTATTTATTTTTTTTTTTTTTGTTCATATGAAGCAGTTACTTTGTGATGTGACATTATAATTTAAAATATTATTTGCATTATCAATGCGATGTAAGTAATAAGTTGTGGCAAGTAGAGAACTCCCCCCCCCCCATGTGAATGGTATAGCTATGCTCTTAATATCTGTATACCGTATTAGGAATAACAGTTGTTCCTGAAGAAGTGGACATCGTTCACGAAACGTGTTGGTTTTGTATCAAGTGATGTAAATAAAGTTTTTTGTCTTTCATTTAAATAAATAATGCCGTCACATAGTTAAAAACGGTTAGGAGAAGTTTCCTTCTAAAAAAATGTTTGTTCCTTTCTTAGGCCCACTTGTTTCTTAAAAATTCTCGTGTAAAGTAAATTAATATAAAGTAATGTAAAGTAAAGTAACAGTAAAGTCGTTAAATGGGCATTTAGCTTTTTTTGACAGTTTAAAGGTTCCTTTTGAATAAATGAATAAATCGGTGATCAGCGGAAGAGGGCAACTTTTATATTGTTAAGCTTGTCAGCTTAAGACAATTTGCCAGAAAGCTAAAACGCACCTAAAGCCGCGTGACATATATAGTATATTCTAGATAGTAGCTTGTAAACTCGCCATGACACAGGGCGAGTTTACACGCTACTATCTGGGAAGTTTGTTAATAAATCTGTTAAGCGTCGATGACACAGGGCGAGTTTACAAGCTACTATCTACTAAATTTAAAAGCGGGTGAATCGGCGAGTGAGATTGTCATGATGACACACAAAACTGTCCACTCGCTCAGTAGCCCGCGACATTTTTGTAGGAAACTGGACTCGCACGTAGCTGCTAGCGCCAATAGCGGAAATAACGTGAACTAATCCTTCAGACAGTTGACAGTCGAAATCAGCTGGTTTTTGGCAGCCATATTGGAAACACAAATAAACCAATCACGAGTCGGCTTGTAGCGTGTAAAGTTGAGGACCTTTCAACTTTTTCCGTGGATTGTCAACAATCTGCTAGTTAGCAAGTAGCACGATGACACTGAGCGAGTTTACGAACAGATAGTGAATTTCCGAGATAGTAGCTTGTAAACTCGCCCTGTGTCATCGACGCATTATTGTAAATTTGTTAGTAAACTCGCTCTGTGTCATCGTGTTACTTGCTAACTAGCAGATTGTTGACTATCTACGGAAAAAGTTGAAAGGTCGTCAATTTTACTCGCCACACGCTAACTGGTGATTGGTTGATTTGTGTTTTCAATATGGCTGCCAAAAAACAGCTGATTTAGACTGTCAAACTTCTGAAGAATTAGTTCACGTTATTCCCGCTACTGGCGCTAGCAACTACGTGCGAGCCCAGTTTCTTACAAAAATGTCGCGAGCTACTGAGCGAGTGGACAGTTTTGTGAGTCATCATGACAATCTCATCCGATTTACCCGCTTTTAAACTTTGTAGATAGTAGCTTGTAAACTCGCCCTGTGTCATCGAGGCTTAAAATTGGAGTTTAACGGCGACCTTTCAAATGTCAAAAAACAAAATGGCGCTGAATGCCCATTTCATTCATTGAAGACAATAAATCTTCAATATTAAATGTGTTGATATTTAATATTGACGATTTGTTAATTTTTAAATCACCGCATTAAAAAAAAGACAACAAACTTTCAGCTTTTTTGGAGAACTTAATATTAAAAGTACACAGTGCATATTATTGTAGAATGCAAAACGTTACATTGTGTAAAGTGTGCTTACAAAAAAAAACCGGGCACAGAGTAATTGGTAAACCTTGTCTGTAGTAAAACTACTAAATAACTAAAGACTTTCATCACAAAGGTGTTTAAATTATAACTTTATTTCACACTGCTCTTAGGTAGGTACTTGTATTGTACAAGACTCAATTACGATTAACACTAATAGCTAGAGATTGCAATCCGGATAGTTCAGATTTCGATATATCCGGATTTTCAGATTTTTCACATTAAAATTAGAATCCGGATTTTCACTAAATGGAATCCTAAATAAAAACTTTTAAAAAGAAAGTAATATGTGTAAAATGCAATAAAATTTTATAAAATTAAATAAATGCGTAAAAAAAAGTAAAAGGCAAAAAATTATTAATATTCGGAAAATAAATATTTTTATAATAATTACGGGCTACCCCAATAACAAAATGATAAAATTATGCACAAATACAATATTTAATGCAAATTAGTATGTTAATTTTATAGATAGAAAAATACAAAACATGAAATGAAGAATTTTCTAAATTATTTTATGAGAAATATTTATTTTTCTTTTATTTTTAATAAACATACATATTTAGTACCCAGTTTGACAAAGTTCCAATAGAAAATCCAAAAGGACCCATTGTATTATCAATATGACGTGTTAACCTTCATTTCTGTACCTATTTCTGTTTACGTTTTAATCAAAGAAATTAAATGTCTGTTATAATTTTGGAGGCGGTTATGAGTGCCGCTGCCCCGGGAACATTTATTGGATAACCAACACCCCTGCCATAGGTCACCCCAAGTGGTTCGCTACGTTTGACGATTTAGCAGGGATGTCGGGGTTAATGGGGTAAGGTTTGTACGGGTCTTGACGGTGGATGCGTCTGCTACCAATTGCGTGGCAGGTCGGATCGAAAGAGACTGGTTGAGGGAGATCTGACTTTGTGCAGGGCTCTTTCGGAATGCACCTTGCACCGCAGTGGGTCACCATTCGTCCGTCACTCCTGGACACATGGACCCTCAGATTAATAGCACCACTCAAACCGTTTTCCTTTTCAGAACGTCCTCTTCTCCTTCCTTCCCTAAAAATACCCTCCACACAGCATCTTCAAAGATGACATAGGCCACGAGGGAAATTATTTTCTTCCGGGCCTCCTATGTAGAGATATTGTAAAAAAATGTCATGCAAAAAGAGTCGATAAATTAAATAATTTTGTAAAATCCGAATTTAATTTAGAAATCCGAATTTTCCCAAATAACACCGGATTTGCAATTTACTCTGGACTTAACACACAAACCACTCCGTGTTCTGTTGAACAACCTACATTATATTATTATCTGGAAATAATGCAATTTCCTTACGAACTAGGCCGGACTTCCTTTTACTTGGTTCTTTAACACTTACATATTTCACAATAACATCTGGTCTCATCTCTGTCGGCCCCGAGGAACAATGTGCTTTCATTGTCTTGTGAAACACAAAAGTTGTACGATCTGCTTAGGAACTTCTTTTAAAGTGGATACATGTCCTTCACATTGATTAGTAACATTAAATATGGCTGAAAAGTTTTAGTTTAATTTTTGACTTTTTTGTGGTAAATTCATAAGATCGTAGTACTTAGATAAAAAAAAAACACTTAGTAATATTTATCACTGAAAATGTCTGAATAAATTTTAACTTAATGGTTTGTAGTTATTCTTTTTATTTATTTACGTGTAAACAGCTTAAATTAATATATTAATATTACGACATCATAAAGAATGCATCAGTTTAAATGTGAGGTAAAAAAAGTAAAAGATAAAAAGTAAGTAATAAGTCAAAAATATTAGGTTCAAATAATAAATAAAGTTTCAATGCATAAAGTATTTTGAGAGAATGGATTTTTTTAAATCTTTATATATTCTTATAATGAAGCCCAACATTTTCATTGCTTTACTAGTAATGATATTAATATGAATAGTTAGTTTTACATGTTATATTTGAATGCATAATAATACGTTTGACTTAATTCCGAATGGAAATTTTACCCACGAGGGCCTGTATCATCTTTGGGGATGCTATGATGAGCATCTTTTTGAGGAAAGTAACGATTGTTATTTGAGGGAGGAAACAAAGCCAGCATTATACGAATATGAATGATGACCTTTTAGAACGGTGAGATCCGTGACTCAAAGCACATATTGAAATCCTGGACACAATTTTCATGTATTTTTTTGTTATTTTTACAGATAGCAGATCACCACCATCAACGTAAAATATAAACGCATTTAAAACAGAACTTAATTGTTCCATTCAGTCAATAGCCATTAGTGATATAAATCAGTGTAAAACAGTTTTTCTGTAAAACCCTTTTGTCTGAAAGAAAAATTAATATTCGCTTTGAAATGAGATACAAAAAAATGATAAGTGAAGTGATGCGTAACGGGATGTTTTAAATCAGTGAAATTAAATCATTTAAAGTTATTAATCAAGAAATGAAAAGAAAGCGACACAGAATATTGCGGCTTGCGTCAACATTGGTAAGTCACTTATTTTAATTATTTTTTAAACATTTTCTCTTCAGCTACTGTTAAATAATTTAAGTTTGGTCATTTATCAGTTAATAATTAAATCACAGCATTACTTATACAGAAATTTTTCAAAGATATACCTTAATGAATACAAAATAATTTTGAAACAATGTACTAGTGTACTCAGTGGTTCTAGCATTAACATAATAGTAATCCTATTACATTCGATAATTTTTTCAAAATAATTTTAGGATGTGTACACCACATCCCTCGCGTCATAGAAGGCCATGAGAAAGTATTTAATTATATTTTTAACAATAATGCTTTATGAAGTATCCACCACTTCAAGATTATTGAGGCACGGAAACAATTGTCGCTAATGTGTGGACATTTGAAGATTGTCATCGATAATTATGAGAATTGAGCACTTTTATTATTACCGTGACGATCCAAGATTACGCTATCGTGACGACCCAAAAAAGCACGAAACGTACGTTCTTTATCGTAATAATGGTGCAGCTCTTTCTTACACATTATAAAATGGTAAATAAGAACAAAACAAAAACCCTTCACACAGCATCCCCAAAGATGAAATAGGCCCTGAGGGAAATTATTTTCCTCAGGGCCTTCTATGTGTAGCTCATGTAAAAAAAAAACATCAACAGCGCATTGACGTTTGACGTTTTCGAATTTTCGGAATTCACTCACATTTCAATATTATCCTTGGTATTAACTATATTCCATACTTTTTAAAATTATCGTCACGACTAGTAGTAGTCTACGGAGACGCCACGGTGTGGAGAGATGCAAAAAAGGTTTACTTTTTAAAAATCATGTGTTTTTGGTTTAAAAATTTGATCGCCCGGAAATATGTTAGACGCTGTAATTAAATACTGCGGGTAGAACACATCTTGAAATAATCGTGTTTTTTAATAAGCTCCGAAAAAAATAAAGCATCAGGCCTAAAAAATCTGCTCTAAAGATAAAAATCTCCTACTTACAAAATATATTTGGGTAATGGTTTGATTGAATAATATGGAAAATTAAGTGCTTTAGGAAATGATCGTAAATATTTAATTAAACACGCTTTTTGGCGATGTCTTTTTTCTTGTTTAAATCAAAACACGCGACAGGTGAGAGGAAACGGCGTTTCGTCCATACAAAGGTATTCCCCAATTTCCTCTCTGGATTTTTGTACTACTGCAAATATTTAAAAACATAATTTGCACATCGACCACTAGAGTGTTCGTACGTTTTGTTTTTTTAGAAATTACTTCTTATAGTAGTTAGGACCCTCCAAAAATTGTTAAATTTGCCTGGTTACACTGAACCTCTGTTGATGACGTTCACGTCATCAACAGAGGTTCAGTGTATAAAGTAGAATATAAAACACTTAAAGAATTTTATTCTTATATAGTTAGCAAAAAAAACTTCAAAATCGATCCAGTTTTGGAGGAGAAAAATGAGGAATACAAAACTTTGATTTTAATGATTTTATTTAGGTACTATCAACCTGAAGTGCAGTCGTCTCTTTCGCTCAGTATTTGGGGTAGTAAGAGCGACATTGGAGTTTGTCCACCACTTTCCCGCGGCGTTCTAAGGAAATATAAGGTTTCCTCCTTCACCCTAATTTATATTTCTAAAGGAAGCTACTAATTTTTCAAACTGACTAATCTAGAACTAATAAATAGTGCATACATTTTAGCTCACAGCATGCGAGTGCGTACATGGTATTAGTTACATATAAAACTTGAATCACTTCTGATATCAGCTACTGGTGTTTTCTGGAAGAGAAGAAAGGATTTAGTTCGAAGAAATACAACCTAAGGACTACAAACTTGGCACACCCATTTCGTATCAGTTACACCGCGCAAGCGACGGGGAATAGACGTCTTAGACTCCGCGTCGCTTGGTTCCGTGAAATCAATTTTTAGTTTCCTTGTTATTACAATAAACAATGCGTAAAAAAATATTTCATGTTTTTTACAGGCCTTTCCAAAAGCTTTTTCTCAAGTATTTTTAAACTCCTCCCAAAAAGAGGCGTTGATTCCGATCTCGTTTTTTTCCTGGACTATTGGATCACCTTGAGCAAAAATTTAAACCGTATCGCCATCTATATTATGAGTGTTATTGTTAGCGGCCCGATTTCGAATTTTACCCGACGTGGAGCATCGACTTGATGCTTATTTTATAGAAAGTTCAACAAATTGTGCCATCAATATATCAAACATATTTAACTTGAGTTTGATATGCATTTACCTCATTACAATGGTATAAAGAGATAATAAAAGGAAGTATTGATAAGCACAGATAAGTGATTAAGTTAGTGTCAATGAAGTAACATGGTTTATATTGCAGAGGTGTCCATGTCCACACCGCGGCGTTGATATGCTAAAAGGGAAAATGGTTTAATGTAATTTCCTGTAATATATCTAACTATTATGAGAATGGAGCAATGTGAGGTATTTTTTGTAGTTGCAACTGCAATTAAATAAGAATGTACAGCCTTTTCTCATCCTGTGTAGATTAGAATTAAAAAAAAGAAAGCAATTCCTAAGTTCCTTGCCAACACGTTTTTTTACTGGTTTGGCACTACTGAGTTACTGTTGAGGGAGACCTTTTTATCTCTCCAGCAGGACTCTCTCGACCCATCATCTAGCACCGTAATGGGAGGGATGAATTCAAATGTTCGTCACTCCTGGACACACCGAACCCGGGATTCCTATCCACCCTTTCCAGATATTCCTCTCCTTCCTTTCATTAAAAAACCTTTCAAGCAGTATTAACAAAGATGACATACAACCAGATTTTAAACAAAAATGCTTCAAAGTCATTAGAATAATAATTAGGCCACCATTAGAATAATATATTTTTCTTTGTTTTACATTTTTTCAGAGAAAAATGTGTCCTTATTGGGGTGTCCCGTTCTAAGGACACATTGTGCAAGTTTTTTTGTTTAAATATAAGTAAATATATATGTTAAAATATTACGTACAAAAATTATAAAGTTGAATCTAAAAGAAAGTACAATACAATTATATTTGTTCGGTTGCAAAATGGGGTATTTCCATGAATTTTTTTTATTGCTTAAAAAAATTAAGCAAAAAATTACGATGATTAGAGCATTTTTATTTTATTTTTATGTTGACGAATAAATTTTCTAGAGCGAGTTGAAGTTTACCATTTTTAAGTCACCGCTAAAACGATATTTTGGGGCGTGGCTATCGAGTGACGTCGTGAGTGCGGACGCTCCCTGACAGTGCTTATTTGTGCTGGTTTAGCCGGGCGTAGCCTGCGACGTCACAAACCCATTTGAAAAAACGGGCCGTTTTGATTTTGTCAGTTTTCGAGCGTTTTTAAAATCAATAATGTTGAATGAAAACATAAAAACAAACATTTATAGTAGCATGATTAAAATCAGAAAAATGGTCTTTAAATATTCCGTACATTTTCAACGGAATCCCTCGTTCGTGGAAATACCCCATTGTGTCTATCTTCTTCCTTCCCATGTCCATAATCCATATTTTTATGTTTCTTTTGAAGTCGGTTGTTTTTTTAATTGTTTTTATTGTAAGAGGGAGTAAATGAAATAATTTTATGGAGAAGTTCTGCATAGAATTGAACAGTTGCTTGAAATGAATGAAACCATATTTGGTGACTATATCTGAATATTTAGGTACTTTTCCACCCTCCTCTCTCCCATCTCATTCCCGTCCACACAACTTTCAACCAAACAACGTACCGCAATTGGGGATGCCATAGTCTTCACTGGCTCCAGAAATCCAGAAATCCAATTTTCAATTTAAAAAAAAAATAAACACGGCGAAGGCCTTTTCAAGCAACGTTTCAATTCTGAATGGTGGTTTTACACCAGGGCGATACTGAGAGTATCTTTTACTCTGGAACGTACCAAAAATGCACTATATATTATTTTAAATTAATTAATTGTGAAATAACACAAATTAATCAAATAAAATTTATTTGCCTACGCCGGGATTCGATTCCGCGACCTTCGGATTGCGATTCAAGAGACCCCTAATCCCTAGACTACGCCGATCGTCAATTACTATTTACTTATTTCTAAAGTAGGTATAATTTCGCTTTCCCTAACTTCTGAGACGATGACCAAAAACACCCTTGAAGGTAAAAACAAAGCACACCGAAAATATATATTTTTTATAGATGTTGATCAGTTATTTGCGTGGTATCAATGACAACCCGGACCATAGCCCCCTTCCTGTCGTTAATTAGTTTAGAATACATTGATAAAATCAATATTTTTTCTTTATTATATGTAAATTATTACGAGACAAGGTTCTGGATATCTATAAGCGATTCGTGAGATAATGGAGCTGTTTTGACGCTTGTTGGTGCAATTAAATTATTTCGTAATCCATGTTCAATGAAGTGCTTGTGATAGCGAAGATATCCAGTTAATGTAAATAATGTAAAATATGGTATTCATTCCGTGATTCACAGATCTTTATCAACTAGCTGGATGCTCGCCAGATTTCAAAAACGCTTAGCTTATTATTTGTAAAATCGTTGTTCCATTTTTACTGCAATGTGGTGAAAATGTTCAAAATTATAAATATAGGTATATATTGTACTCTGATTTAGTTAGGATACCATATTATTAATATCCTAACTAAATATTGTTAACTAAAACAAAGGTGTCCCTCGTGGAATCGCCAGTGTTTACTAAAAAGGGGCTCCAGGCTATGGCAAACCTTCTTCCGGTATCTAGCTCAGTCGTTCCGGCGTTAAGCAGGCTCTCTTCACCCAGGGGGCGGGTTGGCAGCAAGAAAAGGTTAATTGGGGGAAACTCCACACATGATCTGTCTCAAATAAAAGAATGCTTCAGGGTAACAAAAGCAGTGTATTGTATTCTACAGTTGGTTACATCGTACATGGATTATAAACAGGGTAAAATTGGCTAACTGGAAACTAACTCTCTCTCCAAGTCTGGGTTTATCGCGCAGGTGCAAGGCAATTTACATGGACACAATTAAATGGGAAAATGAGGCAACTCACTGTGTTTGTCGGGCGGACGGCGTGTCTCCTCAGCCGTCTACGTAAATCTACAGGTTTGTTAAAAAAATGGCCAACGGAGCGAGCGGGAAGCGCAGGTCAGCTTGGTTCGGCCGCTCGTTGCTTTCTGGCGTGCGGGGTCTCTCCGGGCCGAGGGCGGAATAGGCGGGGCGGGGAAGGGGTGCCCGCCGTTGGGGTCAGGCGATCGTTACGCACCAATGGAAGCAAGCGTGCAGTGTGGCTATTCCCGAAAACAATTCTTCCCGGTAACTACTATGCACCTACCCGTGTTACATAACAATATCAATATTACATTTTACATGCCTCAAATAACTGTCAACTTGTAAAAATGTGACTAGAACACGTTGATAATTTGGGAGGCGGATATGGGTACTGCTGGCGCTGAAACCATTTATTGGATAACCAACACCTCTGCCTTAGATCAGCCCAAGTGGCTCACTACGTATGGTGACTTAGCAGGGGCACCTGGGTTCATGGGGTGAGGTTTGTCTAGGTCTTGGAGGCGGATACGTTTGCCTTCCTACTGCGTAGTTGGCCGATCGGATGAGACTAGTTTAAGGAGACATTTTGATTTCTCCAGCCGGACTCTCTCGACCCATACATCGCCTTGCACTTCAGTGGAAGGAATAGATGCATATATGTCCTTCACTCCTGGAGGCACTAATCCCCAGAATCCTACCTATTCCTCATATCCTTTTCCTTCCCGGAATAGCGTGGTGGGCGGGATTGGGTGAGACTGGTTGAGGGATTTTGATCTCTTCAGCCGGACTCTCTCGACCCATCGCCTTGCACCGCATTGGGAGGAATAGATTAATGATAATAATAATGTTTTATTCCAGATTAAGTTTATGTTAATAAGATAAGAATTTGCAATATATTTTTTAACTGTGTAGGTATATTTCATATTTTAGGCTTGCAATAGCTATTTCGGACTGGCAATAATCCTTGATAATAATAATAACATTATTATAACTTTGTTTGACTCTACTTTATTATATTTTTAAAACCAACCCGTTTCGGTTCGACCTCAGGGTGAATAAAATGCATTAAATATAATACAGGATTACAGAGCATTTAAATGAAAAGTAGAAGATGGACATCAACTTTGGTGGAGGGCGAGGGAGAGTTACCTAAGAGGGAGGGAATAAGGCGTGGAAAAGTGAAATATGTTAAAAATAGGGCTGTTTTATAAATCAAACTATTTATTTAGTAAATTGGTTTTATTAACTGTTAATGATTTTATTTATTTATTTTGCGAGCTTCTAGGTTATTAAGGCATACCTACCCTATTGGTATTAAGTACATCTATCCCCGAAGATTTATTAAACGAGTGATCTTTATCTATTAGGTGCGTTGCGAATTCTGAAAAACCTACACTATTTGGGCATCTAAAGTGTTCAGCAACCCTTATTGCAACATTTCTAGCCGTTTTACCTATGTAAAATGCTGGGCAATCGTTACATTTAATCTTATAGATACCAGAATGGCTTAAATTAATGGCTTTATCCTTAGAATTTAACAAAAGTTTACCAGTTTATCCTTGATAAGTTTCCCCAAATTGATGGCTTTGAAAACATGAAACTTAGACATCCGTTATAATAATTCTTCTGCAATTCAACCCGCCCACCACAGGAAGGTGGTGGCTTACCCAACAGCTAAATAATAGATAAATGCTGACTGGAGTCTGTCAGTAAACCAAGTGGGTGGATCCAATTACTCGTAAATAATCCACAATCTCTTATCTTGGGTGATGAATAAATATTCGTTCAACGCTTTTTACACTGTGAATTGGTGCTTAGGCTTTTATTTTATCAATCGCTATTACATTACTTTCTAAAATGTATTTGTATGTTTGTTCTTGAAATAAATTCATTGTTTCTTTTGTTCACAGTAAATATTATTGTATTTCAACATTATAATTTGTGCTTATTGTGTTTGGTCTATAATAATTCATTATTGTGCCCGTTTTTGGTGCCTATAAAATATTAACATTTTTATAATAAATCCAGAATGTTTACTACATTTAATTTGTTTGACTTATCTATTAGGTTTTCAAAATTATACATTACATTAACACTATTATATGTCATAAATTAATATCTTCTGCTTACCTTTTTTAGCTTGTAGGAATGTAACAACAAATAATTCATGTAAAAAACATTAAAAACAGCTTGTTTCAAAAAACTTTTCATGTTCTGTGAAAGTTCTATTCAAGTTCTGTGATTATTTCAGATTTATGAAGCAACTGGCCTATAAAGATAAAATAACAGAACTTGAATATAACTTTCACAGAACATGAAAATTAACCTCAAATTTTGATGAATTGTACAAATTTTTGTACAATTTTTTTAGATAAAACACCATGCTATATAATCAAATCTAAAAGTAAACCCCGAAATAACTAAAATGTACATCTTTATCAAACCAAATTTTCCGATCGCATTTTGAAAAATAATTATGATATTTTCGTTAATTATTTCTACAGTAAATGACAAAAATGTGAGTTAACGATAACTAACTAACTAACCATCATGCCGTTTCCCCGCAGGGGAGGCAGAGAGGACGGACTGCCAAACAACACGGTCTTGGTACACATTCCTTGCCTCCTTTACATTCATACAACGTCTCATACAAGCTCTTCAATTATTATCAAGGGCCCGACTCAAGTATCTGATTCATCATTCATCAAGCATCATATTGGTCGGGCCATGTCTTTCTTGGGCGTCCTCGACTTCTTCTACCATTCACATTTGCGTCATATTCCTATTCTCCTTACACTCCTTGCTACACTTCATTTGCTCTACATGCCCAAACCATCGGAGCGTCCCTTTCTTAATCTTACACATTACGCTTACATCAGCCTTCCATTCTTTGCGGATCTCCACGTTTCTCACACGATCGTACATGGTACTTTGTACATTCGTACATTCAGTCTACTTTCATCCTTCCTCTGCCAGTTAGGTACCAGTACTCCATTATGGACGGCTAGCTTCGCTTCTTTGGACAGTTTTATGTTCGTTCGGCGTTCAGTCCTCCATTAATAGCGTTACCTGCATTCACCCTACTTGCAATATCTTTATCAGCCTCCCCATCTCTCGTAAACATACTTTCAAAATAAACTCATCCACCTGCTCCAAGTATTTACAAATAAATTTGCCTAGTTAAAAATGTATGTGTTTGTATTTTTTGTTATCACAAATTTAAGTTTAACAAAGTAATATTTAAAAAAAAAAGTTTATTTCGAATTATCAAATTTGAAAGCGTGTTTAATTACCTTTCAAATACGGTTTTTATTTTTTTGTTGCTTTCAAAAATGTTGCCTTTATTTGTATTTTATTACAAAGCGGAAATATTTGACTAACTAACTAACTAACTAACCATCACGCCGTTTCCCCGCAGGGGTAGGCAGAGAGGACGGACCGCCAAACAACTCGGTCTTGGCACACACTCTTTGCCTCACTCACATTCATACATCGTCTCATACATTCTCTTCTATTATTCTGACTTTTGACATGGCCCGACTCAGGTATCTGATTCACTTGATCGTGCCATGTCTTCCTCGGACATCCACGACTTCTTCTACCATTCACATTTGCGTAGACCCTTTGCACCACACGTGCCGTGGGTTCCATCGCTATTCACGAACTTAAGGCTTTATATTGTGCGATGCCTTCACAATGAAAAACGATTTCCAAACTTGGCCTCAGTAATAAGCTGAAGGTGCGGAGTTACGAAATAGAATATTCTCGGTTCGTGGATTGAATTACCAATTATTTAAATAAAGTTTCACTGCAGGGGTATGCGGAGATGATTGACTGCCACAAAACCCTGTCTCGGCACGCCCTCGTTGCTTCATTCATATCAATATATAGTATAATTCGTTCAAAAAGACGCTCGCATACTGACAGTACGTTTTATTTTTATTTTTTATATTATATTCACACAGGAGGCCACAACGAAAATAATTTCCTTCAGAGCCTATGTCATCTTTGGAGATACTGTGTGGAGAGGAAGCAGTAAACATAGGTCTTGAAAAGACTCATGTTGTAAGAAAGAGGAAATACAAAGGCCGGCAAATCGTTCCACAGCCGATCTGTTGAACTCAAGAACGAGTCGTAAAAGCGACCCGCTCTCATGTGACAAATGTCAACCGTGTATACATGTTGAGCGCGCGCTTGGCCTATTACCCGGCCAGGCATCGGTGCCGAAAAGATCATTGATGCTAGTTCCTCGGAGCATCTTCCATTGTAATAACGGCAGAATAAGGACAGCATACCTACCTGACGCCTGTATTCTAAAAATTGCAACCCGCTTGAAGATAAGGGAATCCATAAGTAATCTACTAAAATCTAGATTAAAATAATAATAAAATGTTTTTTTTTATTATTTCCTTGTGGAAGACCACCAATCAGAATCGATAAAACTGAAAAATCTAAAAGACATTAGCATCATAAAATTTAAAAAAAAAAACTGTTTAATGTTTTAGTTAACAGGGTTTTGAAAGTTTATTTGATATTCGGATATATTTTCATTATTTGTGGCCTCATAATATATTTAATATTTACGACCAATTATTTTTATGCTTAGTAAGTACACGTTTTAAAAATAATTATTTAAAAAAATCATAAATTTGTGGTAATTATTTTTACAATAATTATTTCGTAATTCACAGACAACTGTTTGTCTCGTTTGTAACAATCCTAGAACGTAAACTTTCAAGTCTCGAAGCTGTTATTGCTAAGTGACATGTTGTAACTAAACTACAAGTTATATTATGGCTGCAAAGTTACTCTTACTTAAATGGTATACAATTTAAACAATGGTTCAGGTACTACTGAAACAAAAGGCCTTAATACAAACCGATTTTTGCTTAATATGCACTCATTTAATTTATTTATTTATTTTGGAAAAAAAAATACTAATCAATAATACAAATACAATCTAATGTCTGATTTTTACATAAATTAAAAATCATAGGAAAAAACCAGGAGTCCAGTACCTGTGGGCTAAAATATTATTATGTAGTACAATCGCAGCCTGCCATATTACGTGAGATATATACTAGGGTAAGTAATGCACACATGCTTGTAAAACACGAACAAAAACAAATAGCAAGATCGGAAAAAAAATAAACGATTCTTAAGCTTCAAAATCAAATATTTATTTTTCAACATAGTCACCGTTAAGGCTAACGCATTTCTCCCAACGTGTAACAAGTTTTTGCTTTACGAAACTGAAAAATTCTTCCGACATTTCTCGAATCCAGGACTCCTTTAACTCATCGTCCGAGGTGTAATGATTACCGTTGAGGTGTCTCTTAAGTAGACGAAAAAATGTAAGGCGATAAATCGGGGGAGTCAGAAGGGTGTGGATTCGGTTCCAACTTCAGGTTTTGCAGAGATTCTAATCGACGCTGTTTGTTCTCGTCTATGAAACGGCGTGGTATCCATCGTCCACAGATTTTACGGTATTCTAATTGTTCAACAATGAAGCCGACACGTTTCTTGTATATTCCAAAATGGTTAGTGATAGGCTTTTGAGTGATTCGACGGTCATTTTGAATCAAATCCTGGACGAGTTTGATTTGTTTATTGACTGTATCAATCATCGGACGTCCGCTGCGTGTTTCATCAACAATTGTTGCTTTTCAGGCTCAAATCGTGAAATTTTACAACCCATCATTTATAGCAGACTTATTAACAGCATCGTCACTATACACATCCTTTAAATGACGATGAATCTCAGTAGGAGTCACATTTCAGCATTTAAAAATTCGATAACAGCACGCTGTTTACCTTGCGTTGACATAACACTAAAATACGTCACCATACTTTCGCTTCTCAAAATACACTGGATGAATGCAACGACCTCAAACTTACGTACGTATAGAGAAGGAATGTCACTTCCATATTCCACCTGGCGCGCTTCTGAAGGTCATTCTGTTCGCGCTATACAAGCATGTGTGCATAACTTTTCAGCATACCCTCGTAGATACAGCTGTTAGGCACATTATTTAAAGAGAAAAAAAAAACTAAAATTAAAACCATAAAGGGTAAGTACCTAATGATGACATAAAATAAAATCAGCCTAAATAAGTACAATTAAAAATAACATAAAGATTAAATTAATTAAAATAAACGTTCATTATGATTTAAGTTTAAGTGTACAACAATAGCGGCACCCATATTGCAGTACACTTTTTTATATGGTATATATATATATATATTTTTTTAATTATTTCTGGCTTTCACCCTTCAAGGGTGTTCTAGGCCATTTAATTTAACATAAATCAATTAATAAATATTGTCAGCTTATTTGAAATATAAAGTATAAAAAGAGAAGTAGAGTATGCTATTATAATATATTGTTTATAAATAACTTAAACCTACTTACCCCTTTTCCTTTTGAAATTCATTCTCGTTTTTTAAAAATAAGTGAAACAAATAATTTTTTAACTCACGTAAAAATCGCTTTGAAAGAAATGTCAAAGCGCACGTAACTCGTACGTGTAGGTTACATACATTCCGCGGCTTAGACATATTATCATTTTTGTATTAAAAATATATCAATAAATAAAATTGACTTCGCTTTTTTTCAAATGTATTTCAATTTCGAAATAAAATCATGTCTCTATTTAGACAATGTTTTATACGTTGGTTTATTTGTTTTGCCCTGGGTGGGATGAGCTTTCGTTTATCCTTTTAAATATTATTTAATTCATAGTACCTACCCACATGCTGTACCAAACGGCCTAGTCACCAGGGCTGCCACTAAATTTTCATCAATCAAATATATGTCGCACATCCCGTAGAAAAGTGTCGTAAGTCGAAAAAGTTAATTTTACAGGCGAGCGAAAACATATATATTCACATATATATTCACAATCATGAACTAGAAAATGAAAAATAGAAAATTTATACTTATCACACTTTTCTACGGGATGTTCGATGTACGGGCAGAAGAAAAAAAAAGTTGGGTTTTAGCTGTGTATTCATGGCGGAATTGATAATAAATGTAATAATTCTGGAAGACGTGGGAACGCTTGCTGAAACATACCAGAATGTAGGTAGATATAAGTATTTATTTTATTTTACATTCGTTTATTTGTAACGATACTTACGTCACACGCTTAGCATTTCTATAATTTTCTTTTTAAGTTTATTTTTCCTTTTTTCGGCTATTGCAATGCTTCGACACCTTTTATGTAAATGAATCCACTCAGCTGATATTATCACCCTAGCGATCTATTTTTTCATATATGATTAAAAAAATTCCACCTTCAGACTCGATTTACTCGAAAACAAAAACTAAAAAAAAAGTTATAACACAAAATCGACTCCAAACTTGACGTAGATTCTTCAGTTGCCCGCATGTATCTACTACGAGTTTCCGAACACAGTGTATAAGTACGAAGCAACCTACAATTACCTATAAACCACGACGTGATTGATAAATATTGATCTTAAACTAGTTTTCTCGATAAAAATTAATCATGTTATAAGGAAAGAGTTTGAAAAATAATAATTGCACTTATAAATATTATTAAAAGTTGAATCTGTCAACCATGTTTGCAAGAATGCTCGGGTAGAGAAAGTGGACTCGCCCCAGGCAGTTTCTGACCATGAGAGCAGTGCGGAGAGATACGAGTGGGTGCGGGTGCGACAGAGAAGACAGTAATGTTCTGGAAAACTTTCTTCTGCCAGATGAAGTCACGTGACGGTGCATGCGCGGGATAAGTCAGGTACAAAATATCATAAAATATGTACATACATATATAAATTATATATATATATTATTTATTATTACGTTTTATCCGTTATAGAATTATTAACTCGTTTGAAATAATGAATTGAGACGTTTGATGATGTGTTCATCTTAGTATTTACGTTTATGTGAGCTTTGTTTGGTGGATCAGGCCATATGGAATCATGCTTACATTTTATTGTCAGTGGTTTTTTTTATTTATTATTAATCATATATTTAATTTGACGTAGCCCATGGTCGAGGGCTCGCAATCCGAAGATCGATTCCCGGCGCGCGAAAATAAATGTGCGTTTTTTTTTTACAGGAGGCCCTGAGAAAAATAATTTCCCTCAGGGCCTATGTCATCTTTGGGATGCTGTGTGGAAGTTTTTTTAAAAGAGGATAATTCTGGGAAGGAAGAGGGTTTAAAGGGTGGCAGGGGCGTGCACTCCATATAGGCACATAAGCACTGCCTACCCTACCGTATTTGTAAAAAATATCTAAGCATGTAAATAATATTATAATTTATTAAATTATTGCTATATAAAAATAAACTAAGCAACCGAAACTACGCGAGCACCACATCAAATGGCATACTAAAAACGTGGCATACATAAACTGTAACCAGAAACTACACGCGCCCTCCGACTGTCTCACTAAAATGCGGCCTAAGCAGGAATTATTTCTGCTTAGAGCTAACTTCATACAAGATATAATATCAATGTTTACGAAATGCACGAAGCATAGAGTAGAACTGTCGTTTTGAATTTGCTTCTATGAGGTTTTGTTGTTAGTATTAGGCCGTGCTTTCTGGAACAAAATTAGCAAATGGCAATCAGTGACGACAGCGACATCTGTTATCTGAAGTATGAAGTGTGAGACAACGCCAACGGCCTTTATCAAGGCCATCTCGGATATCCAATAATTGGCTTGTGATAACATGCGTAAATGAAGCGATTATTTATTATTATTATTATTATTTGGATATTTGATGTGGCTTAGATAATCAAAAACCTACATCATCTGCAGCAACTTAGCAACGAAGGGAGTTACCTGTGGTAAGTTTATTTTTTATTTATTTGAATCAATTCGGCGGTTTTCCTACTGCCTACCCTGATCAAAAACTCTGTGCACGCCACTGAAGGGTGGGTAGGAATCTGGGGTTCAGTGTGTCCTGGTCATCCGCCTCCAAGACCTAGATAAACCTCACCCCGTGAACCCGGGAACCCCTACAAAATCACCAAACGTAGCTAACCACTTGGGGTGATCTATGGCAGAGGGCGGCGGTACCCATTCCCGCCTCCCAAATTGTTTTAACAATTAATTACTTAAAATAATATAAAGTATATTTGCGGCAAGTTCCAGATTGGGAGATACTCTCAGTATCGCCCTGGTTTAAGCCCACCAATCAGAATTGAAAAGTTGCTTGCAATGGATTTAGACCTGTTTGGTGACCAGATCTGAATAGCCAGATACTTCCCCATCTTCCTCTTCCTCATCTCCTTCCTCCTCACTACTTTGAGCCTCACAACATACCCCTATTTGTGGATGGCATAATCTCACTAGCTCCAGAAGGGAGCAGTTGGAATTCTTGTGCGGTTCTCACATAAAAATTTGTGCAAAATGTGAAAAAGCACGGGATTTTATGAATGCAGAATTGTGTAGCTGAAAGCTTTTTTTAAAATAAATGCCTCAGGATAATTGTAAATCAAAAAAATATATTGTCAGGTCTTTAAAACGAAATTACCCTTTTTTAAATAAGATAGTGAGACAGAAATTAACCTTTCGAATGAACAACGCAAGTAAAAATCAACTTATAATTTATAATTATTTATTTCGAAACATAAAATAAAAATAATGACAACCTTATTCAAAATATAAAATATTCGTCAAAAAGTCGAACGTTTAGCTTATTGAGGTACAAAAACAACATTTATCTAGGATCAAAAAGCCAGATCCCAATAAATTATTTTTCTGAAGGAATGTCTGCTTCTAATATTTTAAATACATGTTGAGAAAGGTTCGTACTTTGAGTTGAAAAAATACCTTTAGTAATGCAATTAATTTTCTACAATTTTCTCATTGCGACTACAGACCTACCAAGGACAAGACTTGTTTGTTAGCGTAGTAAAAATTATAATTTAATAATAAAACGCAAGAGATTTATTTCTTTATAGCAAGGAATGGCTATTTTTATTTTTATATCAAACACATGTACAAAATAATTAGTATATTTGTGGGAAAAAACATGTATTAAATATTAAATAATAAAACATAATGACGGGTACGCACGAGATGCGAAACTCTGCAGATCTGGAAGTGGGGAGGAAAGAAGAGGAAGAGACATTAAGGAACTTGAGAAAATAATGAAATAATAAACTGTAAATATTCAAATGTGTACAAGTATTATTATGTCTTGTTTGTCTATATTAGTTCCTAGCTAGGCAGATTGCCCTTTCTAAGGAACCAAATGCTGGTAAAAAATGCCAAAAATGTATTCTGTACAAACAAAAAAAAAAGATATTTTTTTTTGTAGATTAAATATATATATATATACGAGTACTAAGTTTTAACTGATTGTGCCACTGAATGTTTTTACTGAATTAAAAAAAAAAAAAAAACTAACTAACTAACCATCACGCCGTTTCCCCGCAGGGGTAGGCAGAGAGGACGGACCGCCAAACAACTCGGTCTTGGCACACAGTCTTTGCTTCACTCACATTCATACATCGTCTCATACATACTCTTCTATTATTCCGACTTTTGACATGGCCCGACTCAAGTATCTGATTCACTTGATCGTGCCATGTCTTCCTCGGGCGTCCCCTACTTCTTCTTCCATTCACATTTGCGTCATATATTCTTCTCACATTATTTTCTTCTTTCATTCGCTCTACATGTCCAAACCATCTGAGGGTCCCTTTCTTAATCTTACTCATTATGCTTACATCAGCCTTGCATTCTTTGCGGATATCCACATTTCTCACACGATCATACATGGTTTTGCCACACATTCGCCTCAGGGATCTCATTTCGACAGCATTCAGTTTACTTTCATCCTTCCTCTGCCAACTCCATGCCTCACTGCCATACATCAAGAATATATTATACATACATATATTTACTGAATTAACCATGTAAAATTTAAAGTTTTAAGTGACATTATTTAATAATTTTTCAGACTCAATCCTACCTAAGCCAATTAACCATTTAGTTATTATTGAACCGATGCATGTCATTTTGTATGTTTTAATATTTAAGAGCGCGCAGGAGCGCCGAGAAATTTTAACGATAGGTATTTGTAAAAATTATTTCTATTTCGTTCATCTCAGCGGGGACAGCAAAAGCGCTATCGGTGTATTGGTGAACCCCAATGCGTGTGTGTGCGTGGCTGCAGGTGTTGGAAGCACGAATCGCCGCGCCGCGCCCGCCAGCGATTTCGCGTTCTTATTATTTCATTTACTGTTATTCATTTATTCCAAAAATTAAGTAGGTGCCTAGGTACATATTCGTAATAAAATAGCGAGGTCTACATTATTTAATATTGTATTGTACTTAACTTTATTATTATTATTACTTACTACAAATACATGTGACTGCCTGCTCCGAGCTCATCTTCTGCACACGCACAAGTCAATGAGACTTGTGGGTGCGTGTATACAGGTTGCTGCCTGCTGCAACAGATAAGTCAATACGCGTCGCGACTTGAGCGTGCGTATTCCTATATAATAGATATCTTCTGCGCTCATAGTTCATTCATCTTGTTACTATTAGTAAAGTAAGATGCACGCTGTTTTGGTTTAGTAATATCGGGAGATTCATACCATCTTTTTTTATAAAACGGCAGCATAGGCGCAGTAGGTACATCACGTACTTTGTGATTGTATAGTGTTTTTATTTTTCGCTGGCTGCATCACTCTACTGTTTTTGACTAGCCTTTTTACTGGAAACTATTCTACGTCAAATACAGACCTTCGAATTTTGACCCTGAAACCCCCTTGAATATTGAAATCTGTTTGGTCATTTCTCACGATTTACACATATAGGACATATGGTGAGTAGATACCTACTAAACTATTCATAAATTATTCATAAACTATTATTATAAACATAAACTATTCATTCATAAAAACTCAATATTACAACACAATTTCCTTTTTTAATTAAACATATAAATATCGCTAAAAATGTTGTTGTTTTTTGGCTCTCCCTGAATAACGTAAATTCATCAGTTTTGACTGTATGCATAAAGTGCATTAGTGCAAGTCGGTACATTTGTTAACATATCTAGTAACCTATAATAAATATTATTCTACGTCTTAGGCTGCGTATACACACGCCAGCCGAACAACGGATTATGGGAAAGGAACGAAGCAAAAGCAAACTGCCCGAAACGCTGCGCCGCTTGCGGTTGCTTCGTACCTTTACCATAATTCGTGGTTCGGCTCGCGTCTCTGTCCGCAAAGAGTGGCGTGCACTGATTTTTTAGTGGGCTAGAATCCTAAGATTGAAAATACGACATTAATGATGTTGTCGAAGCTGAAAATTATTTTTTTTCCGAAATTTCAATTTTCAAATTCTGTGCACGCCACTATTCGCAAATATATACGTAGCATAAGATATGTGTATTTAGAAATTGAGTTACATAAAATCGACTACTATATTACCTACCTTCAACTCAAAAAATTTTTTCTTACAGATAAATAATGGGTAAAAGAAATGGAAACAAAGCGCGTTTGTTTTTATCTACTAGACGAAAAAAACCGATTATTAGTATCAAACGACAGATTCATGTTGCACCACGTTCGACATCTAGGTAAGTCGAAATATCGCTTTCCTGTCACTCTTACTACTGAACCTTCCTAAGGTTACCTTTACGTACGTAAAGTTTTTTTTCCCGTAAGTTGCTCACATAAGAGAGTTATGGCAAAATTACCAATGGGTATCGTTTACATTGATAATTTTGCCATAACTCTCTTACGTGAGCGACTTACGAGAAAAACATAAAGATTTATGCTATGAGAGCCGTGTATTATGTAGCATGTATAACGGGAAAATGGGATGGACAAATTTAAATAAATAAATCATTTGCATTTACAGGGATATGGATGTCATCGATACTACTTTTGGAAACTTAACTACATCTTCACTAATGCATGAAACTTCCATGGATGAATCATTTGCTCCAAATATAGACGAAAACGCAAGTTCATCATCATCAACAACGCTTGATGATTTGGTGATAGAACCAGACCATATTGATGAAACCGATAATTTCGAAGGTCGCAGAATTGTGGATATAAAATATTTGTTTTCGGAGATATCAAATATAAAGCACGAACACACCAACTGCACATTTTCCGATTTAAAATTTATGAAGGAACGACGAAATGGTCTTCTAAGCCAGTATGTTTTCGAGTGCAAAATGTGCAAGAAAATAGAATACATTCACTCCGAAGACCCGAAACGGAAAATGTCTATAAATACTGCTGTCGTCGAAGGAGTGATGTGTACAGGAAATGGGTATTCACAATGGAATGAAATTTGTGGGGTTTTAAATATGCCAAATATGGATTGTAAGACTTACACTAACATAGAACAATGTTTAGCGCCAACAATTGAAGAATGTGCCTTAGAAGAAATGATCGCAGCTGGTGAAGAAGAAAAAAGGCTAGCCATTTTAAACGGTGACGTAGACGAGGGTGGCTATCCTTTGGTAACGGTGGTTGCAGATGGCTCCTGGGCAAAGAGGTCGTACAAAAGTGGATTTAGCTCCTCATCTGGCGCAGGGTGCATAGTTGGACTACGAACTAAAAAGGTTTTATTTCTGGGAGTGCGAAACTCATACTGCTGCATATGTGCTAGAGCTACTAAACTACACATAGTTGCTTCTGAGCACAGGTGCTTCATAAACTGGCGTGACAGTGCTAATGCCATGGAAGCCCACATTATAGCAGAAGGGTTCTCGAGAAGCATGGAAATGCATGGATTGAAATTTAACAAACTAGTTGGTGATGGCGACTCCAGCATCATGAAAAAAATAATGCAACAAATGCCATATGGTCCTAACCTTATAGTACAAAAAATAGAGTGCAAAAATCACTTACTCCGCAATTTTTGCAACAAAATGAAAGCACTTGGAAAAAAAACCAACAACGCTAAAGGCTTTGTACCAGTTCATATAAGGAAAAAGGTTGAAGCAAACGTTTTACGCATGAGAAGAGCTGTAGTTGGAGCAATAAATTACAGGAAAGAGCAAGAAAACACAGTACAAAGTGATAAAATAAAAAATTTGAAAATGGACATAAAAAATACCGCAAATCATGTGTTTGGTGATCATAAAAATTGTGCATCGTACTATTGCAAGCCGGAGAAGTATACTGATGATCCAAATTTAGTAAGCGATCTTCGAGATTGTGGAATATGGACTGATATCCAACAATTCTTATTGTCTCTAATAGCAAATGCAGAAAGTCTTATTATTGACGTGACAAATAACACTGTGGAGCAATTCAACAACGTTATCGCCAAATTTATAGGTGGAAAAAGGGTAAATTTTACTACAAGAGGATCTTACCAAGCAAGATGTTTTGGAGCAGTAACTTCGTGGAATAGTGAATTGGCAACCCATTCAAGAATACAAAAGAAAATCCAAGGCCACAGTCCCGGCAAATACACGAAGCACTTTATAGAGAGAAAACGACGTTCGAAGGAGAATAAACAAATGTGTCGAAAAAAAAACTAAAGTATAATGAAAATACGACAGAAAAAAGAAAAAAAGTTACAGGGCCCGATGAAAATTATGGTCAATTGGAATTAGAACCAGATATGCCACCTGAAATATTTTAAACGAAAAAAGAGGAATTTCTCAAAGAATTATCTTCAACCAATAAGGAAGAGCTCGAACGGAATACGGTAGGCCAAAGCAATAACAATCTGTGGGCAATTGAAAGACGTAAGCGGATAACGGCGTCTAACTTTGGAAAAATATATAAGCTTCGGCAAAAAACTTCAGTTACGGGAGTACTAAACTCTTTACTGTACTCACAATTCAAAGGAACTATGGCCACAAATTATGGAAAAGAAAATGAAAGCCTAGCAATAGAGCAATTTTCAAAAAAAACAAGTTTTCAGGTATCCGCTTGTGGGCTATTTATCGATAAAACCAAAAACTTTTTAGCGGCAAGTCCGGATGGCCTTATCGGTGAGGATTCTATAATTGAAATTAAATGCCCTTATAGTATAGCAAATATGTCACCAGAAGAGGGAATTGCACAAAAGATAATTGATTACTGTAAATTGGAAGACCATTCTTTAACATTAAAACGGAATCATAATTACTTCTACCAAGTACAAGGCCAGTTACATATTACTCGTCGTAATTATTGTTATTTTGTTGTGTGGAGTCCAAAAGGTTTGCTGTATGAAAAAATTGAGAGGGACGATGAAATCTGGCAAAAAATCGTTCCACTGTTAGAAAATTTCTACCACCAATGCCTTTTACCAGAAATAATTGACGGTCGCATACCAAGAAATTTACCGGCGAGGGAAAGGTCTGGACCATAAATTGTTTTAATTTCATTGTGTAGATGTTAAACAGTAATTTTTTTTACAATAAAGCGTTTAAAAACAAAAAATATTAGATCATTGAAGAAGATTGAAAATGTCAAGTGATGTAGGAGGTATTCCCAAAAGTGCATTTTTCTGTAATAATATAACGTATTAAAAAAGTTAAATAAAAACTAAACTAGTTATGTGTATGTACCTAATATGTAGCACAATAAACAATATGGTGCCTCTTATACATAGATTTCAATATTCATTTGTATAATATGATATTATAATAACATAATCGATTCAACAACATGTGGTAGATGCATGTACCACTGAACATACGCTGTACCAGCATTCCATCAAACGATCAGTGGTGTATGTACTTACCATCACACATTTTCTTGTAAAATATAATTTTTTTGAAAAAAAAATCTAGAACAATATATTTAGTCAAATATAAAAGTTTTTTTTTGGTTCGGTTGTTGTATCTTAAAAAAAGTGTCCTATAAAGGGATAATATTATGTTGAGTACAACCTTCAAAAGTTATCAAAAAATATTTTAATTAATTTTTGTGTTCCATATCCAACTCGGCAATACGGAACGGAATCATCTCGGGGTCTGTCTGTAACAGGTGTTTTTTTTTCAATTTTTTTCCATTAATTTATTTGACGTAAACAAATTAAATTTGTCACAATAACTTTAGTAAATAAGATCGGTAAGTATTGGCACACTCAAAATAAGTCACCAAACAGAAAAATAATTTTAAAAAAACATCGATAACTCGGGACATGACAACACTAGTGGACTAGTGTATCGATATAATTATTGAGAATTTCACATCACTTCGTTGACTGTATACGTATTCAACAAAACCCTCTCCGCCCCCCCTCAACCCCGAATACTGAGAGAAAGGGACACATGCACCTCAGCCTGATAATACCTAAATAAAATTGTCAAAATCGAGGTTTTGTAGTCCTCATTTTTCTACTCCAAAACTGAACCAATTTCCAAGATTTTTTTTACCAAATGTATTGGAAGAAAACATTCTATGTCTGTACCTTTTGCTTTTTTTTAAAATACATCGTCTAATTTGTATACTGAACGTTTGTTGATGGCGTTAAAAAAAGGCAATTTTAACAATTTTTGAAGGGTTATAACTCCTATAAAAAGTAACTTATCAAAAAAATCAAAACGTACCGACACCCTTGCGGTCAATATTCATATTATGTAAAAAAAATATTTTCTCTAGTGTCAAAATTCAGAGAGGGAAATGAGGAATACGTTTGTATGGAAAAAACACCACCCGGTTTCCTCTTAATTCTGGGGGGATTTTATTATACATTTTCGGTCCCAGATATGTATGTCTTTTGAAACTTTGCCGTATTGCTCCCTGGGATCACAAGATCCTTTCTGGTGTGACTTCTTGTGATATATTTATGATCAATTTTATTAAGTTTTTCTAGATTCTTGTATACATGGACAATAACCATTTTTATGTAGTTTTGATGAACATCAAGAACATTAATTTTTTTGTAGAGCTGATTGCTAGAAAACCCATACGGGGTTTTCGCATAATGACTCTAATTATGGATTTCTGGGCCTTCACTAGTGGATCTAAAATTGTTCTTCCTGACGCTCCCCAACCAATACAACCATGTTTAAAAATAAATATGCTTGTAAACTAACTCTCATTGCCCTCTGCGTAGTAAAAATTCGATGACATTCAGGATATATGCAGTAAATGTTGGGATTTGGCTCGGTTGGTAGATTTGTCCATTCCAGTTCCTATGTAGGAGGGTTCAACCCTCTGTCCAACCATTTTCTTTTTTAGTTTTCAAAGACATTTGGTATAAGATGTGTTAGAGTAAAAAAGGCTTTGTTTTTACTGGTTGATGTTTTATTATTATATGAGCCATTACTAGATAAATTAACAAAAATAATAAGCGTATAGTTTTGTGCAATTACTAGATAAATTAACAAAAATAATAAGCGTATATTTTTGTGCAATTACTAGATAAATTAACAAAAATAATAAGCGTATAGTTTTGTGCAGTCGACAAAAGACGATGTCAAATCTCTTATTAAAGTTGAAAAATAATCACATCGTTCCTCTTCTTATAAAATAATGAGTAAAAAGTGGTATGTTGGTTACAGAAACTCAAGTTTTTAATATTTTTAATAAATGAAAGAAATAAAACTTTAGATTAAAGTTTGAAATTTTCAGTACCTCCTAAGACAATGAATAAATAAAATGACAAACGGTTATATTGAAAATCAATTTCTGACGAGAAATGGTTAACTGAATAAAAACATCTTTTCGATTAATGTGAGTCGATCCATAATAAATATATTATTCCTAGTACAATATCAAGAAACTAACTAGTCGTTTTCAACGGAAAAAATCGTCCGAATTGTCCTCCATTGATATGCTTGGTGTAACTCAAGTGACCAGCTCAGATACGGGGGTCCATCGAAGCCAGTTATGTTAGCCTCTCAGAAATTGGGCGTACTGTACGGGGCCCGCAGATACCGAAGATTGTACACAATTGCTGACCCTGTACAAATCGCAAGTGCGCCCCACTATTAAATTAGGCAGCCACCTCTGGTCTGAAGAAGCTCCAAGAGACATGAAAAAATGTAACATGAGAACGGGTCGCTTCTAGGACTCGTTCTATAGTTCAACAGCTCGGTTATGGAACGATTTTGCGGCCTCTGTGTTTCCTCCTTCCTACAACGTACATAGGTCCCTTCAAGACTCATGTTCACTCCTTCCTCCTCTCCAAAAGACCCCCCACACATCATCTTCAAAGATGACATAGGCCCTGAAGGAGATTATATTCCTCAGGAGTCATTTCTAGGACTCGTTCTTGAGTTCAACGGCTCGACTTTTAAATGATTTGCCGGCTTCTGTGTTTCCTCCATCCTACATCATGGGTCTCCTCAAGACCCTCCACGCAGCATCTTCAAAGATGACACAGGCACTAAGGGAAATTATTTTCCCCAGGGCCTCCTTTGTGGAGTTATTGCAAAAAAAAACAGTGTAGTCACTTTTAGAAAATGTACTTTTTCCGCCTCGGCAACATTGCGGTTTGTACCATTTAAGCGAGAGTCGGTTATTAGCTGGCATTACATGTGGAATTACAGAAGCGATGACCGATGTTTAGTATTAAAATAACTTAGTATATTATTTGTATTAATTCCGCGTTTTCGTGCAATCTCGTTAGAAAGTGCTTATTACGAAGCATTACCATTAGCGCTTAGCGCTTACCGGCGCCATTACCGCTACTTCTGAACAAACTACTCTTTGGAAATCGAATTAATTGTTTCTAGCACATTTATTATATAACATCTGTTAATTAGTGTTTTTATTACTGGGAAATTTAAGAGAGCCGATGGAATTTCTTTTTCTGGATATATAAAACAATTTTCTTCGTTCTCTTCAAAACACGTATGCTTTATTAATAGTAATAATTTACTCACCATGTTAGGTTAAGTTAGGTAACGAGGAACTTGCTAATTTTGTAACCAGTTCCTATTAGATTTACAAAATGATCACCAACACACATATTTCTAGCGTTTATATTCCTCTTTTTTAGATTATTTTCGGCAAACGTCGCATTGTCAAGTCGCTAGTTATGTAATTTTGTGTTGAACTTACTTCAGTATTGTTTTGGCCATAAATATACCAAACCACCAACCCACACACGTTGTTGCCAATATACTGTCATTTTTTTTACACAATCGCTGAATGCAGTGTTGAGTACATAAAAAATAATGCTAATACTCAAGAAAAAAAGGTTGAAAAAAAATAAAAAGGCCTCCGCGTCCACTTATATATACTACGTAATTATTCTTGTTGTAAAAACAATAATAATTAGCAACGTGCATTGCTGTAAAAAACATTAAAAAATTTAATTCCTCTGAAAGTAAATTTTGATTAGATAAATCTTCTCTTGGATTTCTGAACCCCCTGTTAAAAAGACCACGAACCGCCACTGAACATATTTCTATAATGCTCTAAGTTAAAATGTACAAATATTATTATTTATTTACATTTTTTAGAGGCAGAAAATATACAGGACCAAATTTACCTGGGAGGTCAATTGGGATTAACACTGTAAACATATTCATAAATATAATGAAATGGCAATATCGGAGGCAAGGTCAATGGTATGACCATTTCGCCGAGAGGCATCATAGATTAGCTCAGCATTTTGGAAAAACACATGATTTTTTATGAATTTGCTTATAAAATTGCAAAGAGCATATAATATTTATTTAAATGTCAAAGGGATTTTAAATATTATGCACTACTTACGTGTTTTTTTTAAATGAAAATGAAAAAAAAGAAAATGACAAAATACAGGTAACATAAGAATTGACACACAGTTGAAAACATATAAAAATATAAGTTAAATAAAAATAGATAATTTGCCAATATTCTCAAAATCAACGTTAATAAATAAAAATGTTTAAATTTGGTGTTCACAATATTTGTATTGGGGAATGCAAACTATAATTGGATTCAGATGTATGTATATATGAAATGTAAATGTATGTCTAGTTATTCGTCTAGGTAGGTGTAGATAATAATAATAATTTAATAATTTGTATGGCGCCGTTTTTGTGAAAAATCACCTCAAGGGTGTTGTAGCATATTAATTTCTTTATATTTATTAGATACCTACTCGTTTTTAATATATACAATTGTTTAAGTATATCTATATTATTGTTGTAAGCCCTGTATTCAAAATAGGTTTTATTGGCTGCAATTTAGTGTAAGTTGTTTCGTATTAAGAATTCTGTCGTAAGTTTCCACTTCGAGAAGCAATATTGATCGGAAAGACAACCACAAATTACTGAAACCATAGATTCAGAGCACGCTGTGCAAGATTGACAGATTTCATCCGTGGTTTTGAAACCGAAGAATTGTTGTTCACTTCGACAACCAAAACTAAGTTTTTAACGGATTTATTTATGGCGCGAGACAGATTTTGCATTTAAGATGTAAGAAATAAAAGGTTTATTATTTTTTTCAAAACGAATAACTTTATTCAATATGAAGTTACACGCGCGTTATGTTAAACAAAAATATTTGAAACATGATAAAAAAAAGTAAGAACTATGGAACTTTTTTTTAAAATAGGCAATTCACCCTAAAAAGAGTGCTTCGTGAACTATGAACTTCTTTCAGCTGGCATTCAGGACGGAATGAATTCCTATATTTTTTAAACGCGTAACTGACGGATGTGGAACCATGCGTAATCACACTTGCGCCGGTATGGTCATTGATTAAATGCTGACAGAATCGAAAAAAATCACAGTCCCAAGACCATTGCTTTAGACTACTTTAGAGAATTAAACTGTCAGAGAAATAAATCATTTCAGAATTTTTATTCTGCTTGCTACTTTCAGGCCCCTCCATAAAAATATATTGAAAATTCGGCAAAGCATACAAAAGATTCATTGAATTCACTTGTAATTTCTTCTACAACATACAAATCTGATTATAAATACATTTTAGTAAATAGCCTCACGATTTGTAGTCGAATACCCTAAATATCAATGATATTTTCTCTGTTAAAATTGTTTATTTTACACTGGTATAAAATTTACCACAAAAGTCTTCAAACCTGTTTATAATTTATTGATGATTTTATTTATTGTTGATATTGAAATCATTGCATTATTACGGTTATTTCTATTAAAAAACCGAATGATTTTAAGTTTTTTTCTTAACTAACCTTAAAATTTTCACGACATTAAGAATGACAATTTTAACAAAATAATTATTAAAATGCAACATTTTCCATTTCCCATTTCCCGAAACTGAATAACCTACTTACGTACATACTTCAAATTATTATATAAGTGATATAAAGTGTTTTTTTTAAAGTGCGTAATAACTGTATCTCACTTTTATGTTTTATTTACCAAAACTAACAAACCTGCGCGGGTTGTAAGAGGGTATAAGTATGTATAGAGTGCGTGAGTTGTCAGAGGATATAGGTGTATGTCAGAGTGCCGGAGTGTCAGAGGGTATAAGTATACATCAGATTGCGTGAGTTGTCAGAGGGTGTATGTGTATGTCGAAATAAGGGAATTGTCAGAAGTATTCGTGTATGTCAGAGTGCGTAATTGTCAGAGGGTTTAAGTATATGTCAGAGTGCATGAGTTGTCAGAGGATATACGTGTATGGGAGTGTTCGTGAGTTGTTAGAGAATACGTATATAACAAAAAGTAAGGCTTTAATCTCGAATTATTTCATTTCGATGGCTTCATTTAGTCTCACTGGACCCTTTTTTGAAAATATATACTTTAACCTCAGGATAATGAAATGGGAGTAGCGGTTAATGCCTGCGGCGTTGAACTTAAGGTCGGTGCACTTTTCTGCAATGCTTCCGTCGTGTCTATTCTTGCCGTGGCGTGCAACCACCACACAATCGCACCAACATATAGCCAAACAAAAGTATAACCACAGAGCCATACCAACACAAAATTATCAAACCGCACAACCTCACACTCATTGCGAAAGACGGACAAGAAGATCGCTTCACTTCATTATCCTCCATTATATCCTCTTACTTAGTAAATCTGGTCTTCTGCCACCGATTCCATAAACAATACATCAAACATTCCCATTAACATTTAGTTTTTGTGGGCGTGGTTGTTCACATTTTGTTTGCAAATGCAAATGTTTGTGCTTCCGTGGTCGATGGAAAACATTCTCCACGCGGGTGAGCAGGGGAAGAGGGGAAGGGGAAGGCATGAACAGGCAGGGGAAGACAGGGGATGGGATCATTTTATTTTTAGATTAATAAATGAATTGCTGTAAATTAATGGAAATTGATGCTAATTAATGAATTAATGGAAATTGATGCAAATTAATGAATTCATGAAAGCCGCGCGATTAATTAATGAATTTTAAATAAATAACGTAGTAATAAATAAGGATTACTGTTTCCCTCGTGAACCCACCTTTAAATAAAGGCCCAACAAAACCTAATATTGAGCCGTATTCATAAACCAATTTTATGAATACGGCTCACTATCTAGGTTAGAATGCCGTGTTGCGCTACCTCCTTCTATAGCCGACGTTTCGGACAGCGTTGCAGTGTCCATCATCAGGGCAGATCCGGTAGATATGACGATGTGTGTGATCCGACACATCGTCGAATCTACCGGATCTGCCCTGATGATGGACACTGCAACGCTGTCCGAAACGTCGGCTATAGAAGGAGGTAGCGCAACACGGCATAACACCCCAAAAACTAACCACGAAAATGCTTTTGGCCGTGAAAATCTAAGAAGATAATTTTGTTAATTCTAAATTTGAAAATATGAGATCGACAAAAATGACTTCAAAATAGCTTTTTATTTTTCTGTTTCTTGTTTTTTTTATATTTTCGTTTGGATTTATTAGTATTATTATCTTCAATGATCTAATTTTTTTTTTTTGGTCCCTTATACATTTAAACGAAATTGCACGGAGAGAAGGATCTTAAAGCTGTTAGTTTATGACGAAACATTGTTCGTTCATCCGATGACCCATTTAAAGTAAATGTAGTTAAGTTAGTCAGTTAGTAAGGCTACCTTTCTACCTTCTCAGTCTACAATTGGTACTCCTCGTATCCGCTGTTTGGTTCACGTTATTTATCTCACATTGTTTTCCAACACAGGTGCAGTTTTAACATTTATATCCGTTGCGACACGTGGAATAAATAACGGTTACGACTTACAACACTTCCCTAATAGTTCCTTTATTTGAAACATGTAATTAAGTATAATTACAGTTTGAATCTAAAAGAGTTGTTTGTTGCAGAGACCATTTTACACTTTTCAATCTTTCTTCATAATATCATAATATTATTTAAAAAATTTATTTATTTGACGCCCATTGGGATTTTACAAGCATAATACAAGTCAAAATTAATAAGTAGAGATATAATATGTATCTGTAAGTACATATAACAAATATTAGTAGATACGAGTACAATAAATACTTTTCATGTTAAGGACTTTGGACACCATAAAGCTGCTTGTCAAAAGCACGTGGTTTTTTGTTGATGGTTAGCATTTTGAACGTCTCTGGCTTGTCACAAGCATTGCGTTAATAATCTACATACCTACTGGCAGCGGGCTTGATGCAAATTTAAATATTTTTTTCAGAATAGACAAATAAATACCTATGGTAGATAAGTGGCGATTATGTATCATGTAAAACAATTACATAAATCAGATAAAATGATTATAAAATAGGTATCAATTATTGTTCGTTATTTTTGTAGAAATCCATCTGGTTTTTTAAAAATTATTGTAAATCTGTTAATTTTATGTTCTGAAGGTATTTTTTTTAAATTTGTTATGACAGCTGTTTCGGCGTTCAAGGCCATTTACAAACTGTTGTTAGGCCCAGTTTAGAAGACTTATTTATATGATAAAAAAAACTCTTAAATCCCCTTATTAAAACACATCTTAAGTCTAGCGGAAACATTTTTTGTGGGAATTCCTATCCATAAACTGCCTCGCCCAGTACGACGAAAACGTACGTACCACACATAAAAAAAACCTAAACAAATCTTCCGTAAAGATAACCTCCCCATATTGCAGCTATGTTTAACCTCCCCATATTAATTTTAAACAAAACAACGAAATAAACCATTTCTCAATAACCATTTATTATAAATTCGTGGTGAAAGAGAAAGGGGCCTTTTTGGGCCAGAGCTCTGTATGCCAAAAAATCAAAAAGCTAAAAACAGTCTATTTACTTCGCCCAGTTTCAATATCCACGGAGCCTTAAATGATTTATTATTGATAATGATAATGTTTTCTTAATTGTTTAATTATTACTGCTATTGAATTATTGAACATCTGAGAAATGGAGAGTAAATAATTTTCCATACTTTATTAATTAATGTTATATTGTAAGATTAATAAATAACATTTATTATAACATAATCAATAATGCTTTGTCTTTAGATTCCATTTCGCACAAAATTCATTTTCGACAACTGCACCTACGAAATTACACGAAGGCATAGCATTTCTTACAATCAAACTAATTGATCAGTTTCGTAAGATTTGTAAGATAAAATATTGGAAAATTAAAACTGACTAAATATACTTTTAAAAAAAAGATAAAGGCTTGATGCGCGCGTCAAGCGGCTAAGCATAGACAATAATAGATAACAAATTTACGTACCGTCAAGCTGCTTGACAGTTTCAAAAGCCCTTAAAGTTACACTTTATTTTTTAAATGACTTCCAAAAGGAGGAGGTTATCAATTCGACGGTATTTTTTTTAATGACCTGACGCATCGAATAAATATTAGCTAGGTACTTCAGTCAAGAATTCTGAAATTGTGATAGATATAAAATAAGATATTTTCTCCATCATCATGAAAAGCGATAATCACAATATTTAATCGTGCAATGAAATGCGTAGTAGACGAAAAGTTGCACATTAGAGGTTCCGAAACATTCCTACGTGAATGGTACGAGTTCCGAGGAAATATTTCAGGCTGCTGCCTGCAGGGTGGGGGTGGGGAGTGATGTAATGATAGAAAAGACCTTCCACAGAAGAAGGCACCAGAAGAAGTAGAAAATTTTCAGAAAAGTCAGTAGATGTCGCACATTAAATAAAAGAAATAGATATATTTATCCAAGACACTATCTAGTTTGCATTTAGTTCGGGAAGAATCTTGCAATCAAATTAGATTTTTTCAACGATTCTTTAGATTTACAAATTTACAAGGTCTTTAAAAGCAAACTAAAACAAAAACAAACAACAATTCTCTAAAATAAAGCCGGAATCCAACGCGACGTATTTGAGGAAGGTGTGCACAAAATTATGCGTCGCTCGGCCAACGGGACAAGGCGCGCGGCGTATTTGACGGAATAACGCCTACGGTCGAATTCGTCCCATTGAATCCCTCGGAATTCATTAATTCATTGTCTAGAAATACAAAATCTTCTGCTTACCGCTAATAGTAATTATTATGTTAACAAATTATTTTGCCTTATTTACTAAGATAAAAATTATAAAAAAAGCATTTTTGATGGGAAATGCAAATTACAAACGACCGATTTCCGTTGTTGACATAAATTTGTTGTATATAAATTATAATTTTTCCTAAAGAAATGTTTTTTATGATGACGCAAATTTTTACTTTATAAAATCAATAAGATAATTTTTTTAAATAAATACAATCAACTCAAAAAATTGATTTATATAATTACCTGTATTTTATAATTTAAAACAATACCTTTGATTAAAAAAAAGTTATTTAGTTTGGTTCGATATTTACGCCTCAAAACTAAAATTAAGTTTTATTTGCGAAAGGTCGCGCAGCCGTTCCTCTTAACAAATTTAGTTAGGCTACATTTTCCACTGCTTAGTAATAAACCTCTACATAATAATATGTAGTTGAGAAATGCAAATGAAGAATAATCGTCCATTCATCTCAGTAGGCTCAGAACCAACACTGTCACAGAGTGGCCACGCTCTCAGCTTTCAGTTCTCATGTAGTTCTCAGAACAACCAATCTTTGACATATCTCAATATTCGCTTTTCCTGTTTTTCCTTATATGCTCAAATCATTCTGACCCGCTTATGGCCGCCACACATTCTATTCATACTTGGTTTCATCCTTTCTAGTGGATGCTATTTGTATGCTGCCTATTTAGTAGTTCCATAGAATTCTATACCTCTGTCTTTTTTCAGCGGCGTGCGGGGGCTAGAAAGATAATTATTCTCATCTTTCGTTGATATTCTCGTTTATATGCATTCGAGATGAAAAGAGGGGATTGTGTTTTTTTTGTATTGATTTTAGTGTAATTTAATAAAGCGAACATCATTTGACTTTTTTATCGTCTGCCATTGTTTTACGTATCATATTATGTAGATATTTGCATGTTTATATATTTAAAATATTGATGACAAAATGAGTAGTTTGTGTTTATTACTGATTGTGATCGGTGTTAATATTTCGATATCGTGAATTGCACGTACTTTTTTCATGATTTATTAACGGCAACGGTTAGGACAAATGACTGATGCTTTCTTGTTCTATGGTTATGGAATGCCAAAATATTATTACTTCTCTTTATAAAATTATATTTATTTTATTTATAAAATAAATTATGCATATTTAAATATTTACATAGAACAGATATATTGATTGACCGTTCTATGTGGCTGCAAAGAAATCTTAAGAATGAAATAAAATATCGTTTTAAGCAAAGATTTTTCTTCCGCTTATGTAATATGTATTTACGATGCTAGTAGGAGTTTTTCAAATACTGTTAGGTGTTTCGTAGCCCGTGGATGTTTGTGTTTCTTGAAAAAAGACGTAAAAAGATGAACCCTTACAATAAATCTATCAGGGGTACGACTGCCAATCCTTGTGGGTAAAAGTGTTTTTTAGGAGTAATTTCTTTTCAGTGCTACTCATAAACGCGCTAGAAAATGAAAGAATCTTAACACAAAGTGGAAGTTAAAGTTTCCCGCAAGCCAATGGTCTTTTCCCATTGTAATTGCACAATAATTATAACATGTTAGCGAAGTCAATCCCCTAAAGGAGTCACAGTTGACCATTAGGCGCACAAAAGACGAACTGCGCTTATATGGAGGCCGCATTCACCATTGAAAGACATCGAAATCTGACCTAACTCTTACCAAGTAATTGCCATGTCTAACTGCTATTCGTGGGATAACCTGCGACACCAATTACTAGGTTGTTGTTAAAAAGTTCATTGGAAAAACAGTTTTGGCATAATTATTTGTACAATATATGGTAGTAGGTCCGGCTATTACGAATTAAACAAAAAATAATATATCATTGAAGAAGATAATGCATAAAATAACAAGACAGAAAAATAAAAAGTTAACTGGGACTCGATCACAGGATCTCTCGTCTAACCAGCTTAACCAACTCTGCCACTGAGACCTCTTCTTTTTCAGTCAATTTTGTCAAAATCATATTTCAAATTCAGAAATAACAATTTCATCTTCGAATAATTTTTTTCCCATATTTTTGGCAGCCACCTTTTAAATAACTCTATGAAGAACTGGTTTGTAACTTGGATGGTGTCCAGGATGAACATATTCGAGTTTATTTATGTTAAATAGAGTTAACCTAACCAAAATTTAATTCGTGAATCCCCCCCCCCTCTATCTCCACCCAATTCAGATGGAGACTGTATTTTCCTCTTATTTTCGATGTGATACGTGCAAAATTAACCAAGAAGTATCAAAATTCAACTTTATCCGTTTTTGAGGTGGTTTATTGGAATCTCATATGTGCGGTTACATTACTCTTTTTTTTTTGAAGAACAAGTGTGCAAAATTTTATTAATCTCGGAATAAAACAGTAGATTTGCATTAAAAACAAAACCACGCCGCCCGCCACGGACATTCTCTTTAAAAAATATATACATGTACATTGATAGATAGAATATTTCATTTTCATTGGAAAAATCCGTAAAGGTTATTTATTTTTAATTTAATTCAATTTAATTTGAAATATTTTTTATAAATATATATTTTTTTACCTATTTAATAAACGGAAACTATTTAAGAAAAGGACGTGACACCTGAAAATCATTTCTGTTTTTTTTTTCTGTTTGGTTGAGGAAAAAAATGTGCTGAGTGCGTTTAGGTTTATTTATGTAAAAAAAAATATCTGTAAAAACTTTTGCCTGATTTAATTAAGTACAATCCTTTTTAAAAGTTATCGCATTGTTTACGAAGAAAAACACTTTTACTGTAATATTGCCTAAATGGTTTTAAAAACGCATTATAATTATTGTCATAACATAATATTATTATATTAAATCGAACATAATTCAACTCCAATACCTAGATACCACACCTCATCCCAATTTGATTAAACAGTAAGGGTAGGTGCCTTTGTACCTATATCACGTTTAACCGTCAAGTTTCTGAATGATATTTTTTAACAAAGAAATAAATAAATAATAATTATTATTATATAAAATATATCCTAGTACGAAAGTAAATTTTAGTAGGCAAACATATTTTATTTTTATGCAATATGATATTTTTAATACTAGCAGTGACATCTTGCGGCCGCTGTAAGAAGTTGTGTTTTCAAGCCGCTACAGTCGGCTAAAATTTTCTTACTGCTAACAGATTATTTATATCAGGAACTTTACTGTTTTATAGTTTTGGCGCCTATCTCATCTATCTGATATTTTATGTTATTAATATTATTATTATATAAGCAGATTCTTGCTCAAAAATTCGTTGGTTTATAATAATAATTATAATGCGTGCAGTGTCCTACGGTGACGTTTCGGAATTAATTACAAGATCTGATAATAATATAAGGACGCGTAATATAATCTTTTTCATAATGAAGATAGAAGTGAATTAAAATAGTTTTATTGTAGAGTTAATTATGGTGATCAAACGATAATTTATACAGCGCCGTTGAGGTGATTTTTTGACAAAAACGGCCCTATAGAAATTATACAACTATTATCATTATCATTAGCGCCGTTTTAATGAAAATCACTTGAAGGGAAGATTTTGTTTTGATTCCGCACAAGAGTCTCAACTGCATCAAACCGTCTGGAGCCGGTGAGACTATGGCTTCTCAAATTATGAGATTAGTTTGTGAGACAGGTAGTGGGGACAGTTTGGGCTTGTGGCTTTTGGGTGTGCTAATATTTTTTTAAAGTGGCATTACTGCTGTTCTGGTAGCAAAATTATTAAAATTTTGTTTTTGTATGTTCATTTTCAGAAAATCTGGTACACAGCACTGTCATACTGAAACTTTCTGAAAATCTTCAAACAAAAAACCGATTTTCGGGACAATAAAAAAATCGTTTTCGGCTACAAAAACATCAATATAAATGCATTTTTTTGTAGTAAGCATTAAAAAAAGAAGAAGATGGTTTGAAAGGGAGATATGTAAATACGAATGTTAGAGGGAATAATATTTTAAAGCATAATGTTGCAACTATTCTTTCAATTATCCTTGTTGGATCCTCTTTTCTGCACCTGATTTTTTTTCTTCTTATTTTAATATCTAATAATTTTTATCTAATGTGTTTGTGCATTTTTCTCTTTTTTTCAAGCTTAAACTTTCCAGAATTTTATTTCTTGTATTAATTTGTCTACATTCATCCATCATTGATCATTTTCCGGGACAAGTAGTAATAATTCATCTTCTATATTACTAATTCCTGCCGTGCAGTGCATTCGAGCATCTTGATTCAAGGTTCAATACAAATCTAGCTCAAAATAGCCCTTGAAAGCACCCTGACGGTATAACTCCTGGTCATCTCGACTGCCCTGGTATGACAAAGCTACGGTTTGTAGAGAAAAATGGTCAACATTAGGTATACGTACAAGTAAAAATGGTATTTATAAAGTTATTGTTTATTTTTAAAAAACTCCGTCCGTTAGTTAGTTACAATTTTAGCCGCCTGTAAAGTTAATGGCAAGCTCTGATTAGTTATACAAATTGGATATTTTGCATGTGCTAAGATGTATTTATGTGACCTGTTGATTATCATAAATACTACTAAAATAAAGACCACTGGTCAGAAAATTTTAAAAACCGTAAAATAATGACAAATTTGCTAAACTCTGTAGTATATGCAAGATTAATACCTGCTATAGAAAATTACTACACTTCGTTGTAAAAAAATTAAAGTTTAAAAGTTATTTTAAAAATCTTAATCGTAATTTTTTTATCACTGCTTTATGCTTAGGTACCATTTAGGTATGAAATATAATATTGTTATTGTTAATGCAGACATTAAAATACAATCACACGCACTTGGGAAGTTGAGCACGACAAGAAGACGTGTAAGATAATAACACAAGATAATGGAGGGAGTGAGTTCTTCAAAAAAAATAATTAGCCCTTTTATATGTCATGGCAACGCACCTAGGTAGTTGATATCAACAATACTTTTTAATCGAACTTTGATTGTTGTGCCTCAAGTGAACTTTACAAAATTAAGTGTCAATGTACGAACACTACTATATTCAATACTAGCTTTTACCCGCGGCTTCGCTCGCATGGTATTGGTGGGAAATTACTGGCATAATTATTGGCATAATTGTTATTATTCTTGCTTTTTTGTCTAATAAAAAATAATTATTGTACAATAGAAAACTTCAAAATTTGAGAATGACATTTTGCAAATAAAAATTCTATTTTATAAAATATTTAAATAATATAAATTTATTTTAAGTACCTACTCCCCTAATTTATTCTGATGATTTCGCCTCAAGTAGGAATTAGTATTCTATTCATATTTGAATCCAGAGTAACCTAAAGAAATAACAAAATGACAGCCCACGTCAAATAATTACATAGCAACGCTATGCTTTTCGTCCGGCCAATAAACATTTTTAGAGATAGGTAGATATTAACTATGACGCCAACAAACCACTATTTTTAGGGTGAATTGCCTAATTAAAAAAAAAAAAACATTGTATCCAAGGTAACAATTTGTTTGACGTTTGCAATAACTCGATTTTGTTAGGGACAGAAAACGTATGAAAAATAATTGCATAACGCTACAGCTTATTCATAACGCCAGAGCTTACCAATATATATAGCCTATGTTACTCGCAAATAATGTAGCTTTCGATTAGTGAAAGAATTTTTAAATTGTATTCGGTGTTTATTGTGTGAAAGAATAACACTCATCCATACAAACTTTCGCCTTTATAATATCTATAAGATCTATAAGATAAGATAAGATTCATGTTTTTGAAATGGTCAAGAGAATCATAGAATATAAACATAAACATCTTATTCCCCTTGTCGTGTTCGGGTCGGGGACCCATCTCAGCGACAACGCGTCTCCAGGCGTTCGTGCCTTGCATCTGCGTTGTTTCTGCGGCCTTTATCCATAGCAGACCCAGCAGGTCCTATCCTCGCACAACCTCTAGATTTGTTTCTCCTAACGTGACTATGACGTCTTTCCTTTTGGAATAACAAATAGAATTTTCATCAGAATTCGATCACCAATGCAAAAATCATATTAAAATGTAAGTCCGAATACTTATGTATTTTACTTTGAAAGAATCGCGTTATATATGAGGAAGTGAATTGTAACCTAAATGGTTCTTTCAAGATTTTGATGGAAAATTATATTAAGACAAGTTTTTTTTGACAGTAACTCCACATCGGAGAAAATTATTTCCTCAGGGCTTGTGTCATCTTTGGGGATATGTGAATAGAGTATCTTTGAGGAAATGCAGGAGTAAGACGTAAAAGAAGCCCATCTTCGTGGGAGTCGTAGAAACTACCCGTTCGCATGTGGAAAATGTCAGCTGTGTAAAAATGATGGGCACGTATTCGTTTCCCAATTTTGCTGCGGTAGGATCAATGGTCAAGATGCTGCAATAGGGACGTTTATTCATACTGGCTGTGATCACGTTGACACGTGCACAAACTGTACGTTCATTAAAAGAGATTAATTATTTGGCGTAAGTAAAAAAGATTTTTGTCGTTTACTAAACAAATAATAAAATATTATAAACATTTATTTTGACGTCTAGGTGAGTCTTGACTTGACTTATACTTTCTTATATTTGCGTTTTTCTTGACTTTCATATTCTTCATTCTTATAATTTACATTTCTATTTAATTTCGTTTTATTATATTGTAAAATACTCGTAAGTCCGTAAATAAATAAATAAATTTGTTTGTTAAAAATAAGACAACTCGAAGGAGACGATGATTTTTGCGATCTCCCGACCACGTAAGGTCTTGCGAAGAAGTGGTGTTCTGAGATCAGAATCATGTTTAATGTGTCACTTAATCTTTCCAAGAACGACAAGATGAAACGCCATACGACAGTAAGTAATGTCTCCTACGTCAATAGTGCAAATGAAACAAACAATGTGTATTAAGTGCATCATGTCAGGTATATATCTCATCATTTAAGGTTGGGGTTTTGGGTTATCATAATTAAAATCGTTAATTACGCTATGGACAGAGAAATGAGAACGTATTATTTTTAATAGATGGCAAAACAATTAAATTATTGATAAAACAATATTCCCACGCGATGGATATTGACAAAAGGATGACACAACTCAGAAATGTTTGGGCAGGTCAGGTCTGTAGCAAGAAACAAAGATTGCTGGTGCAACTAGGAAACATAAAAAAAAAAAAAAAAAAAAATGGATGAAGAAAAAAAATGAAAATCTAAATGGAGACCAGAAATAAGTGGCTGTGATGCTGTGATGAAGACAACCGCGTATATTTCAAAACGTGCAATGGGCTGTACGTTTAGACCCTGGCCCAATACAACGAATACTGGAAGGGCAAGAATAAGACAAAAATTTCACAATTCGTGGAAAAATGCAAAAGGGAAAATAAGATGAATAAATTACAATGACTTAAAGAGCCTAAATAGAAATACGTTTTTTTCTATGTATGCATTTATAACTAACATAGAAACGGCAAAATATCCATTGGTTTCTCTTGTGCTATATAATAAGTAGAAGTTTCTGTATTATCCCACCCTGATGGGAACACGGCACTTGAAGTGAAATGACACAAAACTGCGCTATACAAATAAAACGTTATTATTAAGGCTCAGTTACCTGGGACCGGAGTATAATGTAGATTATGGTATAATATATGTATTCATTTAATGTACGTTTTAAGTTTACCGTTGATTTGACATTTGCGAAGTTTCGTTTCAATCTAAATACCTACGCATGAATTAGTTTACCGAAACTATGAACCATCAACATATTAATAAATTAAAATTTGGGGAAGATATTCATTGATTATATTATTTCACTAATCGCAGCACTTTTATGAACGGATTATGGATATTACACTTTATATCATCGTACATTAAATTAATAAAAAATCATGTAGTTATACTTACTTACATTTGCGTACAGTAAATTCTTGTTTTAAACGCTCTAAACTAAAATATACGACAACTGATGTCCATAAATATACCAAACCACCCACCTGATGTCTGACATCGCCAAGGTCACCCATAGAGAAAGAAAATGACAACCATAGAAAATCACACAAATTTGACAGCCGATTTCGTGCGGAATCTTTTCCGTGTCCACAAAAGATACAAAATCGTTCTTCAGAGTGCTCACGAGATCTATGTAAATCGTCTCCGTTTTAATAATAATAATTCTTTCCTCGACACATTGATATTTTTTGTAGATAATTTAAACCCCAAAGGCTACGTTAAAATACCAGCTTTGGAAACAAGAAAAAAATTAGGTCAATTTTAATATCTTATTTGACAACAAAAATTACGACACTACCTTCAATAGTAACAACTTATTGTTAAATACATTACTGAATATTTGTTTCTATTGTAAGCATCTTAATCGGCACCTAAAGGGCTGGCCTTGGGATTAAATTGGGTATTAGACAGATAAATGTGGAGAACTTTATTATTATGATATGATGAAGGTAATAATATAAAAACCTATTATCTTACGACACCACCACTGGAATACTTCAAGACCAATGAGCCAACACTTAAACATTTCAAATGAAATTAATGCCGCACGTGAACATCGCTTTAGATATTTTGTTAATCAAATATTATAAAGAAAATACTGACTGACGAAATGATGTATAAAAGGAAAACAATAAAATAATGAATATCATTGCATCACTTATGCCTTAAGCCTGGGAGTAAGGAAAAAAATCAAATGCGGCCATCTAGCTGATGAACTGGTAATGCTGTTAACATTTTTACTATCTTTTCTGGCTATAGTTCTGACTATAAACTTGGAAATTGGTGAACTACCACGCAGGAATTAGATAAGTGTCGTGGCATGGACCATAATATTATAAGATTACTGTCTGCAAATATATTGTCATTATTGTGGTCAGTTTTTTTTCAGCGATTAATTTCACGAATAGTCGTGACTCCTGAAAAACAAATACTATCTAAAATAAGTATCCTCGCATATAGTACAATGCTGATTGAAGTGGGGAACTTCATCAAAAATCATCATTCTTGAAAAAGATCGCGATCTCACTATGACAGGAGAAAGCATAGATGTACTCACGTAGACAGTAGTTGGGTTTTTCAAATAAATTATTCTATTTTTTTTTTCTATTAAAATCATAGACAATCCGTGTAATGATGGTGATATCTAGGCTTGCGACCTATATACCTACAGATTATGTTCCAGGCCCCGATAAGCACGACATTTAAACCAAACCAGATAGAGATGTATTTATTGATAATGTAAATATATGTAAGCATGGGTGTGCATGTACATGTGTGCACGAAGAAAGAAAGAAATATGTATAGGTATATATACGATCTAATCCTCATGAATGTCTTTTTCTATTTTCTACTTTCTATTATAATTGTTCCAATTTTCATTATTATTGTACTACCAATTTGCCAATTTTCAGCATGTTTATATATTTTACCCACATGTTTACACTAGACATCACAAGTAACTATATTCCATTGGTCACCATGAAACAGGAATCCGCCTAGTAGGTACCTATGGTGATTTAATATATCAACTAACTAACTAACCATCAGGCTGTTTTCCGCAGGAGTAGACAGAGAGGACGCACCGCCAAACATCTCGGTCTTGGCACACACTCCTTGTCTCGTTCACATTCATACATCGTCTTCTACATATTCTAATATTACCTATTCTGACTCTTGACATGACCCGACTCAAATATCTGATTCAGTTGGTCGTGCCATGTCTTCCTAGGACTTCTTCTACCATTCACATTTGCGCCTTGTATTCTCTTTACACTCCTTTCCTCGTTCATTCGCTCTACATGTCCAAACCATCTGAGAGTCCCTTTCTTAATTTTACTCATTACGCTTACGTCGGCCTTGCATTATTTGCGGATCTCCTCAGGGATTTTATTTGTACAGCATTCAGTCAGCTTTCATCCTTCCTCTGCCAGTTCCATGCCTCACTGCCATAAACCAGGGTAGGTACCAGCACTCCATTATGGACGACTAGCTTCTATATATAGTTTTTTTGTTGGCGCCAATGGCATTCAGTCCTCAATTAATGGAGTTACCTGCTTTTACCCTTTTTTCAAACTATCTACAAGCCTTTCCAACTCTGGTAAACATACTTCCCAATACTTAATATATCACATATGTATACGTAATTTTTTTGATGTATGTTTCACGTGTTATATATATAAACAAATTAAGCTGAGCTTAAATCAACAAATATACCGGACCTATATATAATGTACCTAGCATGTTCAGAGAGTAAGTGTACCATACGGACAGTAGTTTTTATTTTTTCGAGGGTTAGCTGAGTGGTAGAGGGGATCTTCTGACCAGAGCGAGCATCGAAGGTTCTATTGTAGTACTATGGTAGTACTTAAATTCACGTTGTAGTGTCCAGTTGCGATGATAATAGGGGAATTCGGACAGAACGCTCAGACGCTGTCGAAGACCTTATCGCAGCGCAGGGCCTATTTTTACTAAACGAGCCAGGTAGCTTATCTACATTTTCTGGCACCCAAGGCGAGAGCAACATCGATCTAACTCTCTGCTCTGGATCTGTTGCGGCCAAGATATCTGAATGGAAGGTTCATGAACGTGCGATCGCCTCAGATCACAGATTAATTACATTTAAAGTGGGTGTCAAAAAGACCGAAATACCAAGATCCTCCTGGAATTTCAAAACCAATCAGGCGAACTGGGATAACTTTGGGGAAGCGCTACGGGATACTTTAAGGGGATTTCATGACGTAGCAGCTAGAGATCCGGACAATTTGGGGAACTTTTTCAATGCGGCCGTGGTATCAGCTGCTGATCGATCTCTGGGAAGATCAAACCCAAAGAAGATCATAAGAACGCCGTGGTGGTCGAGTGAGCTGACTTCGCTTAAGGGGGCCTATAAGAGGGCCTACAGGGCTCTGAGTCGATCCAGGAAGGGAGTTTGCACGACGGAGGAGACATCTGCACTCCTGGGCCGCCTCAGACTGGCCCGTTCAGCCTTCAAATCGGCCGTACTTACAGCGAAACGAGCCGCATGGCATAATTGGGTTAAAGATGTGGGTAACGCCAACCCGTGGGAAATTCCCAGCGCTGTTGCAAAGACGGGAAAAGGTTCTGACCGGTTTTTAACTAGCGTCGTCATTGATAACAATGGCAGGAATGTTGAGAGTACGGACGTGGCTTTCACTCTCGAAACACTTCTGGGAAAGTTAGTTCCTCTAGATTCAGTAATTGGGGAAAGCGACCACCACCAACAGATTCGAAATCTGTCACGGCTTCTTCCTAGAAACCTCTCCCAGGAGGACCAGATTACACCTGTAAGTAAAGCTGAATTGGAGGTAATAATTAAGGGCTTAGGTTCTAAGAAGGCACCTGGCTTTGACAAATTGAATGGAGTAATAGTGAAGAAAGTATGGGTCCATGCCAAGGAGGAGCTCTTCCAAGTCATGGACACATGTCTGCGAAGAGGGGTTTTCCCAACAGAGTGGAAGAAAGGGGTGCTCCGTATTATACCAAAGGGCAACGATAAGCCAAAGACGGATATCAAGGCTTATAGGCCTATTACGCTGCTTCCTGTTCTGGGGAAGATTCTAGAAAAAATTATACGGAACCGCCTTTACCAAACCCTGTCTCCAGCGGACGACCGTCAATTTGGTTTCGTCCCGGGTAAATCTACGGAGCACGCCATTAAGTTTGCGCTTGAATGGGTGAGGGTCTGTCCAAAGAGGTACGTGATTGGAGTCTTCTTAGACATCACAGGTGCCTTCGATCATGCGTGGTGGCCGATGATACTGTCGAAAGTAAAAAACCGTAACTGCCCTCGTAAGTTGTTCAAGATAGTCTCCGACTATCTCAACAACAGAAGTATCTCATTAACATATGGTGATATCACCATCAACCGGGAAGTAAACATGGGTTGCCCACAAGGCTCGGTCCTTGGCCCAGAATTTTGGAATATACTCTTTGACGATTCCTCCAGGCTGCCCTTGCCTGAAGGATGTATCACGGTTGACTACGCTGATGACAAATTATTACTGGTCTCGGGGAACAGCAGGAGAGAAGTTGAAAGTAAAGCTGAAGAAGGTCTGAAAGTAATCCTTGAGTGGGGTAAGAGAAACAGGCTGAATTTCGCTCCCCAAAAGACCATGGGTCTCCTTATGAAGGGCTTCCTCGACAGAGGAAGAAATCCTACTATAAAAATGGGAGACTCCAACATCAGATTTGTGGAAAATGCAAGATACCCAGGCGTTATCTTGGATCGCTCTTCATCTTTTCTGGCGCATGTCAAGAGTGTGTCCAGCAGGGCCTAGGCCCTGTTCATGAAACTGAGAAGAATCTCAACTGCGGAGTGGGGATTACGCTCTCCGGCACTTCGCCTACTGTACAGGGGAGCGTACGTGACACAAGTCACGTATGCAGCCTCTGTATGGGAGCATCGCCTAGACAACGTACTGATCCACTCGGCACTTAAGCGGGGCCAGCGAACTCCCCTGCTGGCGCTCTCAGGCGCATACAGGACTGTAGCTTCAGACGCATTGCCGGTTTTGGCCGGTATTTTGCCCATTGATCTAGAAATAAGGGAAGTGTTAACTAAGAAAAAACTAATTAGAGGAAGGTCAGCCGTCCATCTTGGAGTTGAACTAACACCAGGTGGGGCAGTACCTCTCCCTCGACTGCTGAAAGAGATGCGTGAACTCACTCTTAATGAATGGCAAAAACGTTGGGAAAGATCGAATACGGGCAGATGGACTTTCTCCTTTTTCCCGTCAGTTAAAGCCAGAATGGAAGGGGCGTTCATCAAATTGGATCATCACTTAACACAAATACTTTCAGGTCATGGTGAATTCAGGGGAAGACTGCACAGCCTGACCCTGTCTCCCCATCCAAACTGTGCGTGTGGTGACACAAACCAAACAGCCGAGCACATTCTGTGGCACTGTGAGATTTTGACGGATGCAAGAGATGAAATGTTGGAAGGTCTGAAAGTAACTACGAGACCAGCATGGAATGCGGATCTCGTGTCGAACAGGGAAAATCTCGAATGCCTGAGGAAATTTACAAGGATTTGGGTTGAGAGATGGCCTGAACTTAGAGTCGATGATTAAATTTAACTTCATTATGTGTTTAGGCGGGTGTAATTGCTCCTGGCGTCCACGGTCACGTTTTGCAATATTTATACTACTACTACTGCCCGGATATTGAGCACTATATTTTCTGTTATTTCACACTAAAACTGTTTACTCATTTATCAAGTTTTGTATTAATATGTATCATGTTTTCTTAGGCACCATCTTCAACAACATCTTTAACATCTAAAATTTGGCTATTACTTTTTTTTTTTTTTAAATCTTTATTTTTTTTTTCTCGTTTAACTAGACATTATCAATAGCCTTGGCGTAACCTAACTACACTTGCATTTTTCTTTTTCTAAATCTAGGATACATACAACAAGTTTTTCGTGTCTGGATTTGCATCATTCAAGGAGCCGGAACTGAACTACCATCTCATTTTCGTATTGTCCTACACCCCATCAAGGGGGTGGACTAGACCTATGTCTGTGCAACAACCGAGGAGATGACTCCCAAGGTAGCCGCTGTATAACCCGCCCGCGCCTCCCCCGTCGCCATGAGCGGTCCTGAAGACCAACCGTAGCAGACCGGTGCCCTTCCGCCCTGCCTCCGGTGACCCGATGCTCACTTTTATCCGTGTCTTCAGGTATTTCCCGCTTAATCCCAACACTTTCTTCGAGGGCCTACCGGGAAGTCGGCTTAGGGGCGCGGACACCGAGTCTCGCTTGCAACTGGACTGAAGGCTCCGCTTATTCTTGGCGGGACCGCCGGACGACTGCAGCTCAGCTGCTTTGGTTAAGTCAAACAATCTCATCTAATATAATTTTTTTTTTCCTTATTCTATTAACTTTTCTTCCTACATAATAATAAACTTTTATTTCAGCTACATCAAGTGGCGGAGATGAGACGTGATACTGTGAAATAAATAACTAACAACATGTACGCACTCGCATACTGCCTGCTAACAATGTATGCCTGGACATTGGAGGTCTAGAATCATTTTAAATAAAAAGTAGCTTCTTTATAAAAAAAAATCCTCCATCAAAAATCAAAAAAGAGTCCTGAGGTGTACGGTGAAGGAGGAAACCATCTGTTTCCTTAGAACACCGTGGGAAAGTGGTTGAGCAACCTCCAATGTCCAGTTGCGTGAAAGACGTCGCCAAAAAATTCCGCCAAGTGCTGTGATCCGGTTTTTACTCACGGAAGGAATAATATCTACAAAAAAAGTGAGGATTTCTGAGCTCTATTGTGACTGGAGATGATAGTTGGTGACTCATTACACGCCTGGAAAAAAAAGTCGTCAAAGTGGCGTCACACCAATTCCCCATCTGCCAAAAAATTGAAAACTATAGCGGGGTTGTTAAATGAAATCAATCCACGCTTTTCTTCTTGAACACAATTAGTCTTTATTGGGTGGGTACACGCAATTAACAGTTTAAATCGTCAAAACAGTAGTAACGTAAACGTACAAGCAATAACAGTAACTTTATGGTTATTATTCCAATAATAATAACTCCAAAGGACACCAATTATCCTTTAATCACTCGTCACTTTAAACAAAAGAATCTCGAGTAGGTATGCTCTCTAAATAGAGCCCGGAAGTTACGCCAGACACCTCGGCAAGTAAACTTAAAAACTTTTACGATCACCCACGACCTTTTATGGGTCGATCCATATGTGAAAAAAACCCTAGCGGCGGGGTAGTAAGAGACAACCAATGCCAGACAGAGAAAGTATTTCGAGCGTGAAACTTGTCAATATGCGCTCGAAATAATTATACTTGTTACAAAACCACAATATCGGGCAAAAAAAAACTTGGCCCCAGTATTTTGGGACTGAAAAGGTATCTTTTTTGTCGAATTTCTACCTCATGTTGAGACCGTTAATGCACAACAATATTGTGATACCATAAAAAAACTTAAAATGAGCATTAAAAACAAAAGGAGGGGAATGCTGACCAAAGAAATGTGCTTGTTTCACGAAAACGTCCAATACACTTTTGTACTCATTTGGTTGGAATATTTTGAACCACCCCCCGTATTCCCCTGACTTGGCGTCTTCAGATTATCATTTTTTCACCTTCCTGAAAGCATATATGGATGAAAATAAATTTTTAACCGACGAGCAGGTGCAGAAAGTGGTTCTGAAGTGGGGGAAGGAGCTGGCGGGAGAATTCTTCAAGGAGGGCATAAAGAAACTTGTGCCACGGCTCACCACATGCATTGAACGAGATGGCGATTATTTGGAAAAATAGTCAACAAGTTTATCAAATATATCCTGTATTTTTTTTTCAAATACACTTTTTCAAAAATAAAAATTCAGTAGGTACACTTACTTTCTGAACATGCCTCGTACACTACCTGCTTCCTAAGTATTTAATCTATCCATGTTATAATAGCGTGATTGTGCGCGGTAGTTTTTCCCGTCTCTATGAATTCGATTCTCCTATAAGGAATGGCGATGTGCACAAGGATTTCCAGTAAGTGTGAAGTTGTCTTCTGCGGTCAGAGGTCAACCTATTTGCATAAACATGCAGTGGAATACTTACTTAAGCTAATTAGTTTTAATTGCGGACGTCAAATAATAATCTTTGAAATATGTAACCCACCGTTAATATTATAACAGCCAGCATAGCCGGTACCTTAAACATAATACCAGTGGTAGCTCAATTCAACCATTCTTGATGTAATAATTTATGGCAGGCATACTTCATGTAATAAAATGCAGTGTCAGTCTTTTATTGCTGCAATAAACTTTGATATTATTTTTTCCTTCCTATCCTTCTAAGCATGTAACTAAAAACAAACACATGAAAGGTTTACCGCTTTACAATGTTTTTAGATTTACGTTTTATTTCCGTTTATATTAAAGGCCATTAACCAGCCAGCTGCCGAGAATTCATATTTCGTTGAAAGATTTTCTTAAAATCGTACAGGGTGGTTCCAGTGATAAAGATTAACTATTCGCCGTACCAGCTTTCTAAAATAATAACTTAATATCGATTTTATTTCATTCAAAATTTGTTTTAATTTATACCGACATTCAAAAATGCTGAAAGGCGCGATGATAAAACTATTAGAATTATGTACTTTTTGTTATTATTTTTTTGATCGTAAGTAGTTATAATTTTTCAATAATATCCAAGCAAAATGAGAATTTAAAAAAAAACTTAAATATATTTGTTTGTAAACCCATAAATAAATAGACAAACTGACGTATTTTCATCACAAAACACGTGTGCGGATCTAATTTTATACGATTTTATTTAAACCAAAATTTAAATTCTGAAATATAGCTTTCCCAGATAATTTATTGATTTATTTTACTGTATGATTATATGATTTGAAATGTGTATTGTTATATAATTTTTTTGTTTAAAATTTAACAAATCTGCCTACGGTACAACTTTATTGTACTAAAAATAAACATTTTTTCTCAAAATTTAAAACATAGTTTTACTAGATAGAAAAACAGTCTTTCGAAATCAATTTTTAATTTTTATGGAAAAGAGTTAATACGTCTAAATTTTGATTTAAAAATTACATATTTCCGGAATTGTCTGGTTATTCCCTCTTAAGATGAAGCCATACTAAATAATGCAAAATCATACAAAATCGTATAATTTTGTTTTGAAAATTTGACCGCTAGAAGTTTTATAGATGCTTCAATTAAATACTGCGTGTACAACATACCTTGGCCCTTAAAATTATCGGCCATTTTTTAATAAGTCTTTTAATAAGCTTAGAAAAAAATAAAGTATTAGGTCTATAAAAAACATTTTTAACTGAAAACTCTCCTACTTATAAACCCTTTTTTGGATATGGTTTTATTGCATAATGTGGCAAATTCAGTTTCTTATATAATTATCGCGAAAAAAAATTATATTTACGCCCGAACCTCAGAAAATAAAATATAATATGCATTTTCGCGTTGGTATTTTTGACATCACGGCGACAATACGGCAGTCGACGAATTTGTTATATCAAAGTGAACCTTATACCGTCTACCGAAGAACGACTGGCAGCCGCCCCATTCTTCCGTCATTACTCCTCCGAACGGAGCGGAGAAACAACGTGTTAGTGTCCGCGCTGCTTGTTTTCGTGAAATCAATTTAAAAATTCCGTTTTATTACAATAAACAATGCATAAAAAAGGAATAAATGTTTTTTACAGGAATTTACGAAATAAACATGTAAAAAAAATTCTCAAATATCTTTTCCAACCTTTCCAAAAGCTTTTTCTCAAGTATTTTTAAACTCCTACCATAAAAGGGCGTGAATTCCGATATCGATTTTTTCCTGTACTAGTGGATCGCCTTAAGGTCGTATACCTATTTCACACGACCTATTTGATACGATAAACTTGGTAAACAGCATAACTTTAATTTCCGGAGCTTCTCCCACAGCAATATTTTATCACTTATCTGATCTGGAAGAGAATATAAACATCGTTTCATGGGTCAAAGATATTATTTTGCGAAATATTGTAGAATATTGTATTATATTTGTAAGTGCCACCAAAGAGTGCACAAACTCCATTAGCTCGAAGGGCTTTGAAGCATGAGGATAGACGCTAACCTCGGAGTATTGGGGTAAGAATAGACAAGTCAACTTAAAGTTTCAAATTTCAAAGGAAGAATTTAATGTTTCAAAGAGCTAATCGTGTCTGATTACGACCAAAGGGGATGGAAATGACAATCTAAGCTCATTCAACATAATCAATCTTCTCAATATGCTTGGTGTAAATCTAAGTGACCAGCTCAGGCGCGGGGGCTCCATTAAAGCCAGAGTGCAAGGTCCACAGATACTTTAATAGTACACAACTGCTGAGCCTGTACAAATCGCAAGTGCACTCACTTTTGAAGTTGACTCTGGTCTGGAGTCCCAAAATACCTGGAAAAAACCCATGACTCTGTGCAGAAATGTGCGGTCCGTTTGATAGATTCTCACATCTTAACGAGTGGTTTGCAATATTTTGAGCATAGGAGTCAGGCAGGTATGATGTCCTTGTTCTACCGGTATTACAATGGAAGATGATCCGAGGAACTAACGTCATTGGTCTCTTGGGCACCTAAACATGTTAAACGCGCTCTCAACATTGACACATGTACACGGATGACACAGATGACGAGTCGGTTCTACGACTCATTTTCGAATTCAACAGCTCGGCTGTGGAATGATTTGTCGGCCTCTGTGTTTTATCCCTCCAACAACATGAGTCTCTTCAAGACCAATATCCACTCCTTCCTTTCTACAAAAAGATCCTCCATGCAGCATCTTCAAATATAATATAGGCCCTGAGGGAGTTAATATAAAAATAAAATAAAAAAAGTGTTGAAAACATTTAATAACACAAGTTAAAAAACAACAACTACTACGATGAATAAGTACGTACTATATAATATGTATTTAGGTACACATATTTAAATGCGTGCGATATACTGATGAGAATGATAAAGATACGAAGACATTGAAGATCCATTTTTGCACAATAGGACAGAATAATAATTGATATGATAAAACTGAACTGAATGCAGGATTTTAACTTTGAGCGAATATTGCGTTTATGTTGAACGTTATGCTAATTAAATGATGCAGAAACAGGGACAATGTTACAATACAACAAAGGTGCCACGAGGATTCAACTCCTTGAATAAGTACAAAACGATTTCTTACACTCACTAAGACGAGGAAAATTAAATTCACAACTTTTCCGTCAAACATTCATCGGTCAAATTCTTCAGGTACTGGAAGACCTTGAACGTTTAGCTTTGGCATTGAATTTATGACTAAAATAACACTTAATTTTAAAATAGGTCTACGAACTATAATTAGGCCTACCTTCGTCCTTTCATAGGTCTGAACAGATTTATTAGGTTTATAAATATTTCCGTAATCTGCTCCATCAATCACCGGATCGGGTTTAATCCTGACAGCTAATCACTCGAGCCTTCAGCAAGTTTGGGTTCAGTACAATGGATCAAATGAATCTTTATACGTTCAACTTGATGTGTTTTGGTTGGAAGAAAAGACGAGGGCAGACTTGGGTCACGTACTGAATAAGGTCAGGAGACGTGGTATTCAAATATGGGAGTACAATTCTTTGGTCAGTTTAATGATCGAAGATTCAAGGCTCATTTGGACTGCTTAGAGTCAATACATGCAGTAGTGACCCCGGCTGCTTTTGTTTGAAAAACAAAGTGATAAATATGCAGTAAATTTAAGACCAAGGGTTCTAAATGATTGTTATTTGAATTCATTTTGACCGATTGATTTATATAAATTAGTTTTAATTTGCTTGGCCTAGATCTCTTTCCAATGAATGAAAAATGATGATCCTTTGAAACGGTTCGAATGAATTTTTCGCAAGTTATAAATTCACATCAGAGGTCGCAACATAAATCACTTAAGTAAGACTTATTGGCAGATATTCCAATTTTTTATGTCTTTATGCTACTTTTTTGCTGCAAAATACTAAAAAAGGAACATGATATTATCTCGTTTGTACTACAAGATTTAAGCCTGAACAGTGCATGCTGTCACTACCTTAGGTAAATATTTGCGAAATGCTGAAAACCTTAATATCAATTTTTCTTAAGATTTTTTTACCAGAAGTGTATATCTAGCTATACATTCCTTCTTATTTCTAGGAAGATCTAAGCATGTCCAATATAAACTCCCTCAGATAAGGAATCAATAATATTGAATTTTAGTCACACCTAGCTGTTAAGCTTAAAAATTATACTGTTTTGAAAATATCATTTCATAGGTCTTCTGAATGGCAAGATATCTCAGTTAATTAATCAATTTTGGCGTGCTATTTTGTGGTTCAATGAAAATTGATTCCCCAGACAGTTGATCGGACAGTTTTTTTTTACATTAGCTCTACACAGAAGGCCCCGAGGAAAATAATTTCCACTAGGGTCTAGATCTTAGGGGATGCTTTGCGAAGGGTCTTTATAGGGAAAGGATGGAGAGGAAGTTCTGGGAAGGTAAAAGTGGTGTGGGGGTGGTAGGAATCTGGGGGTTAGTATGTCCAAGGGTGACGGACGTATGAATCCAATTTCTAGCGGCGCAAGGCGATGGGTCGAGAATCCGGCTGGAGAGGTCAAAAGGCCTCCCTTAATCAGTTTCTCTCTAACCGGCCCGCCACGCAGAAAGTGGATAGATGCATTCACCGCCAAGACCCGGACAAACCTCAACACATGAACCAGGGCACCCTTGCTAAGTCACCAAACATAGCGAACCACTTGAAGTGACCTATGGCAGAGGCGTTGGTTATCCAACAAATGGTTCTCGGTCGGCGGTACCCATACCCTAATTTTAAATAATTGACCCACGAAAGATTATTTCTACTGTACGTTATCATTTGTAAAGTACATATGCAAAGAGGATATACGGCCGTATAACCAATGGTGAAATACTTATATCTGCAGGCATTTTGAGTGGAAATATACTCTTCACAAAATATTTTTACAAAAAATAATGCCGAGTCAGTGAGTCAATGCCGAGTCAATTGCAGTGAGGATATACGGCCGAATAACAAAATTTATTTACGAATAATAAAATATGTCATCATCATCATCATCATCTTCTTCCCCTTGTCCTATTCGGGTCGGGGACCCATTGCATCGACAAGACTCCTCCATAAGTCCCTGTCTTGTGCTGATTGTTCGGCTTCTGTCCATGTTAGACCCATCCTCTCCTCACACAGTTTCAGGAGTTGCCTCGCCCAACTGTGTCTAGGGCGGCCCACTGGACGTCTAATAATCGTAAACGTCGTAATAAAATATGTATGATATAAAATATCTATAGATATTTTATTTTTATTGTTAAAGAAAGACAAACATTCCTGGATTATGAACAATGTGACAATATTTGAAAATCTCCTACTATCACCACATTAAGTGGAAAATTTTGCTTGTGTCGTGATGGAAGACTTAGCCAGTCGAGGAATCGAACGCGCGACGCCTGGGTGGGACCCAAACGCGATGCTAACTCAGCCACTGGCCGGACATGTGTGTCGATACATATCAAACTCGCCACGTCTCGTCCACTACCAACCATTTTAGTTTTTTTTTGTGTATTCGATTCAGCAAAAAAAAACGAATATTTTGCTTTAGATCGATCTAACTGAAGTCCACGACTTCCCAAAGAAATTAAGGGTGAAAGTTGATAGATTTTTTCAATCCAACCTAGGTCCCACATCCGCTTTAAATCATATGAGCCAAAGTCCATTACAGCCAATCATCTTCACTCTGTCATGGCCGCCATTTGTGTTTTTTGAAACTCACCAAAGTCCTACTTTTTTAAATTTAAACACACCTAAGTCCAGTAATTATATTTTAATATCGACTAAGTCCATAGGTATTATATCAAATACGCCAAAGTCCATTAAAAAATCATCGAAAATGCATATTTTTCCGTATTCCCAGGTACAATATTCATAACATAAAGTAATATTCCCAGGTTTTTACTAGTCAAAAGTTGAAACTGGAAAAAATCGTCATTATCCGAAAAATGTTTGAACGGGACTTAGGCGAGTTTGATATGTGTCGACACATGTATGCTAACGGATTAGAAGAAAATTCGCTATATGTTCCTACATGCACATAATACAACTAAATATCTCCGAAGGTGTAAGCAGAGAGGTTATAGTGCTGTAGGTAAAAAAAAAGTGAATATACTTGTATCTGCAGACGTCTTAAGTGGAAATCCGCTACATAAAATATGTTTGTTGTACGGACATTTTCGTGATAGGTTAAAAAGTAGTTAATTTAACACCTAAGGCTTTTCAAACTAATTTGATAATGCTTGAACAAGGCAGGTTGTTGAATGATGATAGCTATTTATATTTGAGTACACCTATAATTAAAGTATTATGCCGTAAGGTCAAAACTTTGAGGTGGTTAAAATTCCGAGTTCAAATCGGTGACCAGTCAAGGATTATTTAGTCATTAAGTCCGGCTAGCCTCACGTGTCATCCACTGATGAACTGGTAACTGGTGAGTTCAGTAATTATGACAATTAACTTGTCATTGGATGATTAATACTTTCCTGGAAGCCAGACATGAAAAATATGACCCAGAACGCCCTACGGATATAAACCCTTGAAAATTATGCCTGTACTTTTAATTAAATCCATATACTGAACTCATGGGACCATTGCCGAAATAAGGCCACTGTCACAACTTTAGTTTTTTTAATATGTTTACGTACACCTTTTTACCTGTAGGCTTCTGATATATCCGTGTGACTTACATTGGGCTTCGGGTATTAATTATTATTTTAACAACAGATGATCCCGCTTAGGGCCCTGCCATTTGTTGCTCTATTTGATAACATTACCAGAGCGTTTAATCAGCCAGCGGCCGAAAATCCACATTTCATCGTAAAGGACGGTTCCAGTGAGAAAGATTAATTATTCTCCATATTTAAAATTAGAACTAAATATCGATTTTATTTCATTCCAAATTTGCTGTACTTTATACCTACATCCAAAAATGCTGAAAGGCGTGATGATAAAACTATAAAAATTATGTACTTATTGTATTTATTTTTTTATCATAAGTATTTATCATTTTTCAATAATGTCTAAGCAAAATAAGAATATTAAAAAAATCTGAAATATATTAGTTTGTAAGTGCGCAAATAAATACACAAACGGACCAATTTTCGTCAAGAATCACATGTACGTTTATATTTTTTAATTATTTTGTTGAAACTAAAATTAAAATTCTGAACATACGTTTACCAGATAATGTATTGGTTTATTTTACTGCATGGTTATATGATTTGAAATGGGTGTTGTATAATACAAAATCTTTTTTGAAAATTTTACAAATCTGCCAACGACTTATCGTATAACCTTATTATAGGTACTAAAAATAAACATTTTTTCTCAAAATCTAAAACATACGTTTACTAGATAAAAGAACAATCTTTGGAAATAAATTTATGTTTTTTTGTGGAAAAGAGTCAATACGTCTAAAATCTGATTTAAAATTTCAATATTTCTTGTTTCTCTGTTACCCCTTTAATGCAGTTTCGAATGGTTGTCGAAACTAATTTTTTTACACAAATTCTGATAAACTAGTAAATTTATTTTTACGCTTTAGCTGTGCTTATCTTGCATAAGCACAGATTTTTAGCCTCTAAGGCGTCTAAGGTCTGCCTCTTTGATCTCTACTATTTATTTACTAACTATTACGACTATTTATTATTTACTAACTTCAGACTCCTAGACGATATTACTCGTATTAATTGTTTTTGTGTTTGACTCGTAGGACTCCATTTTTTAATTTTTTTTTATTAAAATTTAATTTGATAATGTTATTATCAAATTTGTAAGTATATTCGTAGTGTATTTTTGTTACGGTTGTTTCGGTTTACAAGTAACAGTTTTTTTATTCATTAATATACCTTCTCATATGGATAAGCCGTCAAAAGGGTGGTGAAATACCCCCTAAGGCTTGTTAGTGAGAGATTGTGACGAGGGTGATAGCGGTTAACTGTGGTTGGCGAAACTGCTGCTACGAGTAAATATACATATTCGTAGTAGCAGAATAAAAACAAAAGGCTTATTTACACCTTCAGCAGAAAATTCTAATACTGATAGATGACATCCAAAACTGTGTTAGGGACAGCAAATGTCTACTATTTGCTGATGACTTTAAAATTATGATGGAAATAAGCTGCCAACAAGATTGCTTTAAAATGCAACTCATCTGGATGCACTATCTGAATGGTAGTTGGAAAACAAATTAGATTCTTAACACAAAAATATGTGTCAAAATGTCCTTCACTTGTTGTAAAAACATTATAGTTTACGATTATAAAATAAAGGGCGAAACGTTATCACTTGTAAAATCCATGAAGGATCTCGGTGTCGTCTTTGATCCTGAACTGACATTCTCTTGCCATATATCGCAGCTCACTTAGGCTTGCTACAAACTTCTTGGGTTCATCATCAGGACTTGTAAGCAGTTTGATAACCAAAAAGCTATGCTAGCGTTATTCGATGGCATACTGAGAAGCAAGCTGCAGTACTCGAGCGATGTTTGGGCACCGTACCACCAGAAGTACATTGATATGTTAGAGCAAATCCAGTAGAAATTCCTCAGGTATGTTTATATGCGGAAGCATGGAACCTATCCAAGGTTCGTGCACCATATTGACTTACTTGAGGAAACTGATTCTGTGAGTCTAGAAACTAGGCGGAAAGCAAGTCTTGCTATTCTGTCTTTCAAAATTTGGAAAAATTTCATCGATGATGATTTATATGTACCAAACCACTACAACCGAAGTCGACATCATGATTTATTTAACGTACCGAACGGCAGAACAGACGTCTTGGCGAAGCATAGCATGACGAGGGGAATGTTGCTGTTAAATGAAATTGCAAACCATTTGGATGTAAGTGACTGTTCTTTATTTATGCCTTAAAAATATTATTGAAGAGTCACTTGCCTAAATGCTGATAGGGTAACTAAATTGTACTGTAATTGGAATTATTCTGTTGTAGAATAATAATAATAAAATAAAATAAAATAAAACATATTACAGCATAAGAATAAGGAAGCTGTTCACGTCCAGCACACATATCACTATACACAAAACCAAGCAAGCGTATATCAAATAAATATGTACATTTATTGTTTCCATAACTGTATTACTGTTAATTTATGTGCAACGTAAAAGCTCACGTAGCATTGTTTTTAAGGCGTCAGACAAGTAGTTAGTTGAAGGAACTTGCACACATGTTACCTGTGAGAAGTGAGAAGTAAGAAGTGGAAGGTGACACCGGAGTCGACCACCGACAGCTAAGGTTTCCGACATTGATCCAGTGCACTGACTTGAACCTGAAACCTTCGGCCGCTGCTCGACCTCGATCTCATACCGCAACCGTAGCAACATTACTGATTTGTCACATTCACAACTAGTATACATTATTAAACAGCACACGAGTTATTTTCATACCCGTGAGCCACATACATTAGAATACAAATGTATATGCTATTGTCTTCATTTTGGTGAGTGGTTATGTTGACTATCCTTTTATTTCATAACCAACACCCTTACCATAGGTTCCACACCAAGTGGTTCTCTATGTTTGCTGACAACTAGGGGTGCCCGGGTTTATGGGGTGTGGTTTGTCTACGTCTCGGTGGCGAATACGTTTACTAATCTACAACGTGGGCGGGGAGACCGGTTGAGCCGGTCTCTCACGACCAGGGTTGCCAGGTGTTCGGTATTCTACCGAACCGTTCGGTATTTTAGCACCGTGTTCGGTGTTCGGTATGACAAAAATACCGAAGTATAGGCGGTTCGGTATTTTTTTCTGATTAATTTTTCTCCCTAATAAACGATTCAACTGTCAGATTTGACGCAAGCGGCAATCGATGTTGCGTAGCATCCCTACTTAGTTTGTGCGATTTTTCCGCTTCGTTACTGTTTTCGAGTCATTTCGCGGAATAGTGTTACACATCAGGTGATTACGTACTTGCGTATGTGATTATTCGAATAATTTGACTGCTTTAATTGTCCCCCCCCCCTGACGCGGGTTTTGATTTGCCAACCGAAGTCTAGGGAAATTTACCTCGAAATTTGATTTTTTTTTAATAACTCGTGTGTTTTTCTAACTACATTCATAAAATTTGTTCAGCATACGCGCAAAAATCAGTGATATCTATTAGAGTTCGCGAAATAATTTCATCTCTTTTGGGAAAGAAATTACGCTAGATTTAAACAATATATTTTCGAAAGTTATCAATGTTCTTTGTGTAAATTCATAAACAGACAGTCTCCGACAATTTGAAGAGATGAAGCTAAGTGTTGGGTGTGAGAAGACAAAGAACTGGATCACATCATCAAGATAAGTCATATATTAATTTGTTTATGTTTATGTTAGTATGTCGTACTTGAATCCTAGGTCTGCTGTCCAACCGGTGTGCAACCATTGGACCGCGAGACCAAATATTGTTGTATATTTCAACGCTGCGTTAATTGACATGGGTCACATTATTAGAATTTCCAGTCTGATTTGGGGTCCATAAAAATTTCACATTTGTACCTCGCATCTCAGATTGTCATTTGCTGGTAAACATTAAGGACTGTTCTATAAATAACTGAGTTCACGGAGAACACGATCATACTTGAGTATTTATTTACTGATGAATACGCTTTACTAGACGAACTTAGCGATCTGAAGTTAACAATTTATTTATGTTCATTTGATTTATGTAATTGCTCATGTTTATTTTCCCCGGTTTTGTTTTTTTTCTATTCAGTTTTTGGTTTCGGTCATAACTTTTGCCTTATGGCATCGAACTGACTGAAATTTTGGAATCTTACTAAGAATCATGATCTGTACCCGAATCAATAAAAAATCAGCGAAAAGTAATAATTGTTTAAAATTTTTGGATAGATCATAACAGATAAAAAAATCAAAGGGCAAAATATATTTTGTAATGTTTTTGAAAAGATAAATTGAATTGAATACCATTTTTGACTGGAAGAGACAAGAATGGACAAGAAGGGTGGGTAATCAGTTGGAAGATTCAAGAACAGACAAGAGGAGACAAGTAGAGTCAAGAAGGGGCGAAAGATAAGAGATACAATAAATGGCAAGAAGATGCAAGAAGAGGCAAGGGGATCCACGAAGAGGCAAGAAGTGACAAGAAAAGCCGCGAAGGGCCACGAATAACCATGAAGAGAAGATCCACGACGAGCCACGTGAAGACGAGAAAAAGCAAGAAGAGAGGAGAAGAGACAAGAAGATTAAATAAGAGACGAGAAGATTCAAGAAGAGACAAGACGAGCTAAGAAGAGGCAAGAGGATCCAAGAATATACAGGAAGTGCCAAGAAGAGACGATAATATTCCAGAAGAGACAAGAAGAGCCGAGAAGAGACGAGAAGATCCAATTAGAGTCAAGAAGATGCAAGAAGAGCCAAGAACGAGAGGATCCAAGAAGATGCAAGGAGAGCCAAGAAGAGACAATGAGAGATAGGAAGTAGCAAGAAGAGCCAAACAGAGCCCAGAAGAAATTAAAAGATTCAAGAAGAGGCAAGAAGAGCCGAGTCGAGCTGAGGAAGAGTCGAGAAGATCCAAGAAGAGGCGAAAGGAGCCATGAAGTGACAATAAGAACCCAGAAGAGAATAAGGAAGAACAGCCAAGAAGAGACAACAAAAACCCTGCTATAGCAAGCGTATGGCGGAAAACATAAATAGCGGGAAGCCGGAAACGAGAAGCTAGAAGCAGCAGGAGGCAATAACCAAAAAATACATATATACGCAGGAAGCGGGAAGTGGGAAGATGAAAACGGAAAGCAATAAGCTGAAAGCGAGAAGAAACCGGAAGCAAAATAAGCGAAAGGCGAGAAACGATATCTATATATGTATATATATATAGCTCAATCATTTCCTTTATTCCTGCCCATCCTATATTCCAATATTGGCTCCAGGTTGCCATGTATACCGGTCGATCAAACTCCAACCTCCTTCTTATCCTCAGAGCACGTGTTCCAGTCCTAACAAACAGTGCCCCCTTGTGTACCGGTCTCACCGGGACAGGAGTGCTCCTGGCTGGGATGGTACAATCGTATCGTATCGTATCATCTTACTGTTCGGTATATATTTGGAAAAAACCTGGCAACCCTGCTCACGACCCATCGCCTTACACCACAGTGAAAGGGATGGATTCACACGTCCGTCACTCCCGGACACATTAACCCCCAGATTTCTACTTTGATTATATAGAAATTTGTTCTTGTGTAGAAATCATTCAGAACATATATATCTACAATAAAAAAATAAAAATTCTTCAATCATGAAACTGTCTTGTCTCTCATGGTACGGTAGGTATGTTCTGAATGATTTCTACACAAGAACGGCTTCCCACCTATCTTAATTGTTAAATATTCGGTATCTGGCATTGATTTGGCGAATTGGTCGAACTGTTCGGAACAAAGTCATTAATTAGGAACTCCTTCATCAAGTAGCAAATGAGGTGTATAACCCACTCGATTGACTCAAATCAGTGCATAATTTATTTATTTATTTATTTATTTATTGTTTCTTCACAGTTGAAATATAATATTGTTCATCAAATAATTATTAACCCCACTAGGGCTCGCCTGTATCGGGGTTAATAATTTCACAATTTAATAAAGTAACGCACAAAAATGAGTCATTATCAAACAGTTAAGTAAATGCAAATAAATAAAATTTAAAATAACAATGATAAATGGAGAAAAACTGTAGAAAAAATGAAAAAGAATTAACAACAAAGTGTTGAGAGATCAAACAAAATGTTAATATTCATTGTCTCAATAGTTCATACCATTTTCAATAATAAAGAAGATAACAAATAGAATATACCTTTACGGTTTACAAAAATAATAAAATTAAAAAGATAAGATAATTTAAAACCAATGTTAAATGAAGAAAAACTGTAGAAAAAAATAATAATATTTGAACAACAAAGTGTTGAGAAATCAAACAAAATGTTATTATTCATTGTGTCTTAGTTTATACCCTTTTCAATAATAGATAAAAATAACAAAAAAGAATGTACCTTTACGGTTTAGAAAAAAAATAAAAATAAAAAATAACATAAAGAAAAGCAAGTGATTCCATATTAAAAGAAAATCTTTCTTAGAAGGCAAAAAGGGAATCTAATATTAAAATAACATAATATTAAAATAAGAATCAAATAATTTTGAATTAAATACGAAATTTAAAAAAAAAATGATCAGAAAATTTAGTACAGTTTTCGTCGAAATACGATTGTATTTTTTTTATTGATGCAATTTGTTATAGAGGTTGCACCTTGGATATGCAACGTTTGATCTTTTGGTTTGACAATGTTGCGGGATAGGATAATCCTTATTTATTTTTTTTTTCTTTACATTTTTTTAGTTTAGGTGTTATTTTTTAAACTTAATTTTTTAACCACTTGATAAAGTTGCCAATTTGATAAAGTACACAAAATAATATGGGTATTGAAATAACAATATTGTTACATTAATATTTCTTACAGAATGGGTCGCCTAGGAATTAATACATTTTAATGTAAACATTATACAATGTGTTGGAATTAGCTTTGAAATAATATGTTAGGTATGCTATTAATTTAAAAGGACTAAGTGTATAAATGTTTAAAAAAAAAAATAATTACTTAATTTTAAATCCTTAAAAGTATTTTCGCTGCCTTTCTATGCGACATCTATATTATTCCATTAAGGTCATCTTTGTGTTTTATTTCCCAAGTTTTTTTGCCTTCGTCTTCTTTCATTAGAATAGATCCATTTTTAAACCAAATAAACTTATATTTTAATTCTTTTCCCTTTAATTTGGCTTTCCAAAGTAGCTCCTTATAATAAGGGGATAGTGATTCTCCTAGGAATACCATTTTCTCGCGGTCTGAAATCATCTTCTTGTTTGCTAATAATTTTATTCTTGTTTCTGGATTTCTAATTTTCAATAGAATTTTTTTCGGATGACCTGGTCTTCTGTCATATTGTCTTATCGCCGAGGTTATATCATCTGAACTTATTTTAAGGTTAGCATTTTTTATTAATTTCAAAACAGTTATTTTGGGATTTTCATCAGTATTTTCCTCAATTCCTGTTATTTCAAGACAGTCGCCAAGGTTCGACTGTTCTAAGCAAGCCAGTCTAGTTTCCAAATGCTTTATACTTTTACTTTTATTCATCAAATCATTTCTTAAGCTTTCAACTTCTTCTTTTACTCCATTCATGGATTCTAAGCGGATAATTATGTCGTCATATTTTTGACAAATAAGTTCGGTTGATTTTTGAAATTCCAACATTTTTTTATCGATGTTTTCAAGTATTTGAGTTTTAATTTTCTCTAGTTTTAAATCTACGTAAGACGCAAATTTTGTAAAAACATCTTCTTCTGGGCTAATATCTTCAGTTGCAGTATTCATTTTGTTTTTAGATCTTGTATTTAGGTTATCTTGCTGTTGAGAGCCGGATTTTTTATTCGAGCTCATGGTAGGTACTACAGCTGACAGCAAACCAAGCAATATGTGTGGTCAGTAAAGGAAAGATGGCGATGGTGTTGGCCAATCACAGAGTTTCACTTGGCTTTGTTAATATAAAATGTCAATTTCACTGTCACAGCTTGGAATATCTTTTATTTGAAATTCCTCAAATAATCTCACTTAAATGCACAAAATTTATTTCACAATTGATGCGGTGAATACTCGGGTGAATCCTGCAACTGTTTTGTATAGTATTGTTTACAAATAAACACAATTTTGCAATTTTTTTAGCGCATCACTTTTACTGTGCGTTATTTTGATTCGGTAGGTAGGCTATATAATCGTATCCTTTTACTTGACAGTTTTGGACCTTCATGCTTTTAGTTGGAATAGGTGTACTTTATATTTTCCATATCTATAATTTGAAATTCTTTAAAAAATTTTCTTCTCGAAACTAAACAATTCATAAAAAATTGTTCCCAATAAAGCAAAGTTTTTTCATGGAATTCTTTGACATAATAGCTCTTAGATATATAAAGCTCATAGCCAAATTTAGTAGGCAAAGCTATTAAGAAACAATTCGTAGTAAATTATACTAGTCGAGATCCATGAAAAATCACTCGATGGTCTAAATTGTCGACAAATCAGTTTCTATTTTGAATATGGCGCTTAAAATAATTTCCACAATAAAAAAAACACGTAAATTTGTTGTAGACCACTTTTATTTTATTAACACTCTAACACAGAGGTTCCCAAAATGGGTGCCGCGAGGCGCCCCTGATGTCTCTACTAAAAATCAAAATTGACATGAACGAATAAAAACATTTTATGGAATGGAAAATAACCCGCGAGGCCGGTCCGCGCTCTGGGAATGGATTGGGTGGGAGGCACAGGAGTGGGGATACGGTTGTGGTGCTGCGCTTGCAGCGGCTGCGTTCCGTTTTTCATTCAAGGTTTCATCATTCAGGAAATAACTACAAGTGTGGAAGAGAAAAATGGGTCATGATGGAGGCAAAGATTGTGTTCCAATATTGCAACAGTACATGGCCCATAGCGGAGTTAAGGTTTCAAATAACTTGCTGACCCTTTTCACAGAGCACCTATCACAGTTAACTGACTGGTTTGCCAAGTGGAGAAGTTTGTCCATTCCGTGCTCAAGCTCCCCAAGATTTTACTACGCAGGAAGAAGAAGATTTAATTGACCTCTCGACCGACAGCAGCCTAAAAATGAAAAACGCTTGTTCGGATTTGACGGAGTTTTGGATATCAGTCAGAAATCAGAATCCGATTCTAAGTGGAAAAGCTGTAAGGGTCCTCCTTCCCTTTGCTACTTCATATCTATGCGAAGCTGGATTTTCAGCGGTTGCGGTTATAAAGAGCAAATATCGCTCAAAAATAAATTGGAGAAAGAAATGAGGAGTAGCTGTATCAAGCCTTATTCCCCGGTTTGAAAAATTGTGCACTAAACGGTCTTTGTACTTGTATTATATTTGCATTTTCTTTGGGGGGGGGGGGGGGGTGGCTAGAGAATTGTGCTCTTGGGGGTGACACTCGGTCCCGATAGACATTATACGATAGAGGTGCCGTGAGAAAATTCAAATTTTCTAAGGGTGCCGCGACTTGGAAAAGTAGTTTGGGAACCCCTGCTCTAACAGTTTCGGAAGCACCCTTCCTTTGTCAGGAGAATGTAAAAATATGTTATTTAGTAGTTTATGCTTATATTTTTCATTAAGTAATTAACAATTTTATTTTGATTATACTTAATGGAAAGAGTAGGAAAAGCATCAATTTATTCACTTGCTTTTTTGTATTGATAATGTAAACCGGTTAGAAGTAAAGAAGTATAGTAGTTGTAAGTTGTTTTTATTACTCCCACGAGAACAACGCGTTAATTGGTACTTATCTATAAAGGAGACCCAACAGAAGCGGAAATTTGTTAGTTTATTAAAGCAAGAAGAACATACCTCTACATAATTATGGTGATAAATGCGACACTTCACCTTCGACAGCTTCTGGCCGTTGAACCGGCCGGAACAAGAACACATGCCCGGGGCACAAGGGCAACAACAAAAGGCAAAGAAAAGTGTCGCAACCCGAATTACGACACTTGATAGGCAACAAACACTTTTCGGACGCAAATCAAATTTTCAAAGTTATGTTCAGTGGGTCACGCTCTCTGAGGAAGTGATGAATTTCCGGGTATCGGGTATTGTGGCCTAAATGTCACTCGTTGATTAATTTGAATGCAAGTTAGTTCAATGCAAAGGTGACTGTCATAAGTGTAAGTATGCTATGACTAATTACATATTTGGCATTGCTTTGTATCTATCTTAAAAAGGCTGCGTTAAATAGATCATGATCTCGTAATTTATTTATGTTTTATTGTATCTGTACTGTACATGGTAGGTATTATTGTTTATATTTAAATTTTTAACTTCACTAGGACAAGCCTGTGTTGAGGTTAATAATTTTATATGATAATGAAATTAAAACAAAATCATGAAAATATTGTTACATCAATGATTCTTATGTTTCTTAACTTCTGTGGCTTGACTCCAGATCAGTTGTATATTTATCACTGTATATGTACTATGTAAAAGCTGTTGTTTCTTACAAATAAATAAATTAAAGACAATGGGCAGAAAGAGGCTATGGTGACTATGCTTCGAAATTCGATTTGAAACAAAATATGATATTAATTTAAAAAGGACTAAGATGAAAAGAATAGTTATCTGTAAATATAGAAATGAGTGTGTGTTTGTTTGCTTGTTTGTTTGTTGTTTATGTATTTCTATATCAAGCATAGGAAATGTTTAAAACTTTCAAAATATCTTCTTTCCACCCTCGCAAAGGTTTCTGGATTATTACAACCACATGGCAAAACATTTGAAAAGTTTTTTAATCATTACAAAAACTCTTACGAAAATGTCACAATTTGAGAATGACATTTTGCGAACCATCGATTGTTCAATAAAAATTGAATTTTCGAATAAACTCTTTGAATTACTAATTCCTCCGATACGAACCAAAATCGAATACTTTGAATCTTTGAATCTGATCAAGAATCCAAATTTAAAAAGAATACCAAATTTGATTGATTTTTCTTATAATACGCAAAATGAATGTTTGTAATATATGAAAAAATTGTATAAAAAATGCAAAAGGTCGCACGCGAGCTGTTTGAAAATTGGATGTACCGGAACTAAATATATGGATCGTTGGAGAGGAGAGAGGAACGCGAGGGAGAGGGAAGGCCGGGAAGGTGGAGGGGGAACGCTAAAGGGGAAGGGGATATGGGAGAGGAAGGGGAGGCGGAAGTGAAACGCGACGAATGGAATAGAACACGCAGGGAGAAAAAAATATTTTTAAGGGGCATTGCAACGCACGCCGGGAACTCGCCAAAGAAGAAAAAAATTAAATTATACAATAATATGCTATTAGCTTAGAAAGGAAAAAAGATGAAAAACCAATTGGCAATCCTCGGCTAAGGCAAATAATTTAACAATCTTTTAAGTGCACAAGGAATTAGAAGACTTAATTTGTTCTGGAACGATATGTGATTGTAAATTTAAAAAAAAAACGTTTATAATATATTGGTTCCATGAAAAATCAGAATCGTGCAATTTGAACTCTTTTTTGAAAATTCATTAAAAGTTATGAAAAAAATCCACGACCGTTAAACGGTATTTTTGTTAAACATTGTACATTTTCTTTTTCAGATTTACTATTAAAAAATATTTCATTATTATGTTGGCAACATTGAAATTTGATAAATAGGCGCATGCGCGGATTCATAAAGTCTTTTCAGGCACAGCAAAATTACAGTTTTGACATATAATATTTGACGCGCGATTATATAGTGGTTTTCGAAAATAATTTGTATTCTAATGACCATTTACTAATATATAAATATATAATTGAACATAAATACTATTGTTTGCGTTATTTATCGTCTGTTTTCAATTTGTAAGGTTTTCACATACACGGTCGTTTATCAATAACATAAAATATTCATGATGGTTTTATATAAGCCATTTCTTTTGGAATCACTTGAATTGACTTGTGATATATGTAATTGTCATTTTATGTAAAAATGCTTGCAATAATGGTTGTAAGAAAACTGTAAAGAGTAGTATTAAAAATTTCTCAATTAAAACCGCTCAATTTTATAAGATATTGAGTTGTAATTAACACACGGAAGAATTAATTAATACTGACTTCGTACATAAGTTTTTAATGCCGCAATAAAAAAATGTGGAAATTTATTCAGCCTTATAGAAAAACTCGTAAAACTTCGGGGTCTTTGGGGATTGCATGCAATAGTGAAATACACTGTGCGTATTTATGTATGTTCGTAATGTAACAAGGACATTAACTCTATTCTCGGTACTTAATCAAACTTGATGAGCGTTATCAAACATAAAACATATAAATCACTTTAGAGTTATGTTTGAAAACAAAATCAAGTATTGTTATTATTATTTTTTTAAAGAATTATAAACATTCCCGGGATAAGAATAACCTTCCAATAATAAGCGAAAGATATTTCTTTTGTCGTAATGAAGTACTTAGACATCCGAGGATTTGAACTCACAACACTTGGGTGGGACCCAGACGCGATGCCAACTCAGTTACTGATCGATCGTCGTTATTATGGTTTTAAAATTTCAATTTAAGAGGTGGGTATTGATACGATATTGAAAATCCACGTGAGGACACCTGTAGTACCAAAACAACAAACTATCTCAACATTATGGAAGAAGTTATGAACGCACTTCGTAAAATCCAGAACGAACTCGACGCATAGAAAAGTACGATCCTGAAAAGCGGAGAAAAGGTAGCAGAAACAGTAATACAAAATATAAACAGCATACTGGAAGAAAAATTTAAAATTTGGGATGAAAAACACGAAAAACTCAAAGAAAAGTTGGAAAACCAAGAAAAACGAATTGAAAAACAGGCACGAAAAAATAATATCGTCTTTTTCGGCATTGAGGAAACCGAATCCTCATACCAAATATTGGAAAACATTATAATAAAATTTGTAAAGTAATATTTCTCTCTAGACCTAGATCACAGAGATATCCAAGAAGTCAAAAGAATCGGCAAAAAAGGAGAAAGGTCTCGACCAATAATCCCATCTATACCACACTTGGCACCAAAATAAAAATATTTAAACAGAGAAGAGAGGCACTAAAAGAAACTACATATTACATGACGGAAGACTATCCGTAGCAAATACTAGAGAAAAGAATAGGACTACAAGTGCGGGAAAAAATCGAGAGAGAGAAAGGAAATATAGCAAAGATTAATGGATAAATTAAGAGATAAATGATTTTTTTTTATGCTTTATGAAAAACTTGATACCTATATTACAAATTTGGTTCTTGCTTATGAAAAACTAGATACCTCTAATACACTCTTCGTAAATAGCTTTAATTTTACTTTTTCTTACAATTCTGTAACATGCCTATTTGCATAAAGGCTTTTTATTTTTATATTTTATTATTGTTTATTGATAACAATACACCGGGAATCATTTATTGGATAACCAGCACCTCTGCATTAGATCACCCATATAGTTCGCTACGTTTGGTGACAAACGTGGTTTTAATTAAAGATTTAAGACGAAACCCGGTCGCCAAGAAATTTTAACAATAGGTGTTTTACCAAACTGTCTCTTACTCCCTCTAAAACTGAGAGAAAAGCTGATAATATCTAAATTAAATCATCAAAATCGTAGTTTTGTATTCCCCTTTTTTCTGCTCCAAAAATGGATATTTTTATGATTATTTTACTAACTTTATTCGAAGAAAATATCTGTCCTTAAGTTTTTTTTTTAACATTGTCTAGTTTGTATATTGAACGTCTGTTGATAGCGTTCCAACCAGGCAACTTTAACATAATATAATATCATATTACAGTCGTGTATTGGTTATATTTTAAGTATATTTTCCCTTTTTATTTTCTTCCTTTTCTTTTACATAGCAGGAATAATAACATAATTTTAATGACATGTTACTTACAAAGTTAAAAACATAAGGTTATAAATAATGCGTTAGTAAGTTAATATCTATAAGTTAATAACATTGTTATCAGAATAATGTTATAATATTAATTGATGCCATTAAAGCAGTATCAAAATAGGAAAAAAGAATATGGAGGTAAGAACTGTTATGTAACTCCTTCAAGAAGTAGTTTATCAAAAAAATTATAACGTAACGATACGTTAGTTGTCGATATCTATATTAAGTATATTAAAAAAACTATTTGTAGTAGGGTCAAAATTCAGAGAGGAATTTGGGGAAAACGTTTGTATGGTCAAAACGCCTCCCGGTTTCCTCGAATAGCAAATGGTGCGTGGTTTGGTTTATTTATGGATAATAGGATATATCTTTAGAGATGCAGCAGAGAACAGTTGGGAGCTTAGAAGAGATATTTGTTAGTGCAAAGTTGGGTAATTGATCTCCCACCGTTCCAGCTACTTGCTGTCATGCTGTTTGCTGTGTTTTGTTCTGTGTATTGTGTGCTATCCAGCTCGCCTTGAAAATGCCAATTAAGATTCTTAATGAAATGTTTTATAGCGGCCATTCACCACTGTCCTCTATCAAATCTGTAATAATGCGTTTAAACGAGCAGCAACACTGCTGGGCTAATCGGCCACTGTGCGGTGGCACGAATTATTTTACTTAAATTACTGCGGGCAACCAACCTGCTCTACACTCTACACTACTACATAGTATACACTACACGATAATAACTTCCTTTCTGCATTCATAATAACATGGCTCGCTGTGGGATACACTGCACTGATTGTTAGTTATGTTATTTAGTTAATATTAGCCACTTGCAATCATCGAACAATTAAGTTTTTTTACTAATATATTATGTTTAATTAAAATGCTGCCGATTCAAGTATTCACGGAGGAAGGCGTGAAATCGGAAGACAGGATTAAAATTGTTTCTGGCTGAGTGTTGTATTTATTTTATACAATTACTTTATTTTAAGATATATTGATACTGTGGAATCATTGATTGGTTCACCCGTGCTGAGGCCCCCTATTGTACCGATGCTACCTTACCTTTCAAATTACAGGACACGGGGAGAAGTTAAAAGCATCATTCTAGGAGATAATATTATACTCTACCGAGAGAAGAACAGTTACAAAATTTATATATGTTATCCCCACCTTTCTCTTTCTCATCTTCTTCCCCTCCCCACTACCTTCAGCCTCACAACATACCCCAATTGGAGATGCCACAGTCTCACTGGCTCCATACGGTGGGGAGAATTTGTGAATTTTGTCTTAATTTAATTAAAATATTACAATTTGAGGTTTTACTAATTATGTTAAAAATAAAAATAAATATTCATTCTGGACTTGCAGAAAAGTCAATTGATGCCGCATACTAAACATAAAAATGAATAAAATTTATCTAAGACACTATCTAGATGGCATTTATTTCGGGTTTGAATCTTGCAATTATACATAAAGATAGCAGACAACAAAAATTTACGTTAAGATAATATTGGTAGTTCCTAGTCGAAGAACGTACCGTTAAATATGACCGAATCGATTAGAGACACATTAACTCAGTGGTAGAGCTACGCCCCGGCAAGGTAGTGGGTTCGCGTCCTAGATGTGGCCGTATCTTTTCCTGATTTTTTTCTGTTTTTAGATTTTCGATTAAGTTCCGGTAATAATTAATTGTGCTTCTCGTGATGCTTTTCAATCTGAAATCTTGAATTTATATTTAAAAAAATTACCTCCGGCTGTTTTTCAATTACCTCCAATTTTTTCTTTTATGGGAGTACGGCATAAGAGCCCTAACTGGTCCCAACTGGAACTTTGGCATCACTTATTAGAACAAAGGTAATAGAGCCAACAATATTTTGAAGTGGGGACAGAAATATGGGAGATGGGAGAGAGGAAGGTTTGGTTACAAGTATCCTCTCTCCTGCAATGTCTTAGATCCCAGCACAGCATCTACAAACAAGACACGGGCTTGGAAGAAACCACTAGAATTATGACCAGAGTTTTAAAGCGTTTATATTATAATTTATATTATTAATATACAAAATAACGTTATTTGAGAAAATAATTATAAATGTTTACCCAAGAATTATTGCCATGTAGAAGATGTTAAAACCCGGTATGTCGGGGAAGCCATAAGGAAAATCCTCACTACGTATATTTAAACATTTATTAACTTCTTTAACGGTTTATTACTAGCTTAATAAATATGTTTTTTTTCTAAACCTCAATATCGTATAAATTATAAAATGCTCTTCGAAAAAGTTATCATAAAAATGTTCTTTTAATTAATTACTTAGTAATTAACTGACCCAACATATTTTATTAATTTCATGCATAAAAATTTGCATTCATCAAAAAATTAATCATCAGCTCAAATCAGTAAAGGAGTTTAAAAACTAATTAATTATGCTTCTCGTAGATCGACCGAAAAAAACATTTTTTAATCTGCTCGTTTTAATACATTTTCGAGGTAATATTACTTATTCAATATCGTTTCATATTTGTTTGTATTCCTTGAGCATTAAATATGTAACAATTTCTAGACATTTTATTTTGAAGAGTTTTACTTTCCATGTACATTTACAGTTCTTATTTGTACAGTACAGTTTCTATTTGTGCAGTACAGTTCTTATTTGTCCAATAGACCATTTTAGTTTTTGTTGAATCTCCACTTTAAAATTAAAAATAAAGTATAAAAAAATATAATTAATCACTTAACTAAAAATTAATTAAACTAATGAGACCTTTGCCTTTACGGAAATAGCTTTATCTCAAGCCGCCGTTACCCGAATTTCTACCGATTTCTTACACATCTCCCTTAAACATTTGAAGTTTTTCGTTAAAAGGGATAATATCTAGACGCGTTCCATGTCGAAACGCAAATTGTATGAAATTCGCTCGATGGAAAAAAAACCTCAAAGTATGCTCCGAAAATTATTATAAACACATTAGTTTCAGTTATTTTACAAGTTATAGTTGTGAAAAAATTTCAATTAATGTTTCTTTAGATGATACTTATGACGCCTACCACGAAATTTTTGCTCTATTTTAAACGAGTCGTGTTTTATTAAACATTTTCACAAATATTGCATCGATTTATTGCTTTAAATATTAGCGCACTCCTCTAACATTCGTTATTACGTATCTCTCCATCTTCTTCTTTTTGTGCGCGGATGCGGCCCCTTAAACACCTATCTTAATGTTTCATTGAAATAATGAAAGAAAACCTTCTCCTCCTGTAAAATTTTCTAATTATCTGTTGGACAATACGAACTAAGGCGACTTAAAAATACAGAAATGATTAGATTTTGTTAGGTGGGGTAGTGGGAGGGGTTATTTTGGAGGAGGGGGAAACAGGAGGAGTCATCGTAACACGGGAACATTGTCAATAAAGGTGATTTACAGGGTGCTATTATTTTGTAAATTATATTATTTTTTTATTTCTGAGGTTTCTATAGCGCCAAATCAAAGTACGTAGATATTTATATTTAAATGTTTAAACTTGTTTTTTTGAGTCTGGTCATGTCGCAAATTAGAAAAACTGAAGAGTCTGTATATGAATGTGAATGAAGCAATGTGCCGAGACAGAGTTGTATGGCGGTCTATCATCTCTGCCAACCTAGATAATGAGGATAGTTTGGTTGTCAGTCTGATGTCTTACAAACCTTACTTTGTTTTTTTATGTGAATCCGCAAAAGAGTCTTAACTGCTCCCGCCTGTGGCATTCCCATTTGAGAAATGTTGGCTTGGGCTAAATCCCTATTCGTAGTTTAGTCGGGTAGCGAGTATTTAGTAACAAAATGTGTCCGAATACCATAAATTTAGTAGAGTCCATCCGTATCTAATTTTAGTATTCTAAGTATAATAGAGTTATATATGACCGATGGGGATAGAGTCAATTTAGCTCAGTGGTTAGAGCAGAGCCCCACCAAAGCTAAGATCCTGGATAAAATTCCTAGACGCAAGCGTATCTTTTTCTTATAAAAAATATATATTGTTATTATTAAAAAATATATATAATATACTTAATACCTACGAGTCGGCATGTAAATTTATTTCAATAAATGTTTTAATGACACAATTTACATATTATTATTATCAAAATTTAAAATCAATGTCTTCAAAGTAAATCCGTTTGAAATCTATTTGCCCTTTCATAGCTTATAACTTATTAATACTTCCGATTCTTAACATCATGACTCAAGGTTTTTTGGTCAATTAATTTGGAAGATTTTTTTATGTCCAGTCAATGAACCCGAAGGCCTCAGTTTGAAAAGAAGCGCGACAAAGCGGCTTGTTTTAGTCTGTTGGTAAAGTAGTACGAATAGACTATGTATAGATTATAATATATGCAAAGAACCTTGGTTGGAAGGAGATGGATTGTACCGCTGGTGAATAATCAGTTTCTAAAATCAATGTCACAGATTTTGGAATTTTTCGTTCGAAATAACCAAAAGATTTCACTGAATTTTGCCACAAATTTTGGACATTGAACATTTTCGTCACATCATTTTCGATAATCGCGATGGTAGTAGCTATTTGAAAAATTCCCCAGTTTTTTTTTTGTCGTATTCTAATAAAAGAAAACCCAGATTCCTACTCACTCCTCATACCTATTTCCTTCCCAGAACTTCCTCTTTATCCTTTCCTTAAAAAAACACATCCACACAGCATGCCCTAAGATGACATAGGCCCCGAGGGAAACTGCTTTCCTCAGGGTCTCCTGTGTTGAAAAAAAAACTTTGACAGTTACTTGTTTGTTTGATTTATTTTACTTTTTTTGCTACCAAGTGTCATACAAATTTCGCCAACATTTCGGAAAGCCTTGCGGTGATCATCTTCAGGGAAAATGGGCAGGCTATCTAGCCTGATGGTGGAAAATACAATACTGCTTGAAATGAGTTTTGTGCTACAATTTGTGATACAAATTTAGCCAACATTTCGGAAAACCTCGTGGTAACCACCTTTAGGAAAAAGAGCAGACTTTCATCCCTGATGGAAACTGCATTGACTGTCTGAAACGTTGGCTCAAGAAGGATGCCCCTCGATGCATTTTAGTTGCACACCAAGAAATATCCAAATATTACTATCATTTACCAGAAAATTCTTATAGCATATTCTATTTCTGCCAATATTAAATTTAATTTATTTTTACGTTTTACGAACCCGAAACCAGGGGAATTCAAGCACTCCCCATTATTTTTTGGAAGCGAATGCAATAGATTGAGAGAAAGTAGGTACAAAAGCGATAAAAAGGTTTCAGTTTCAGCGTTTGAATGTATCTAACACCATATCCTTACTGGGTTAGTTGAAGGATTTAACTTTATGAATAATAATATTAGTCATACGGTCCAACGTCCTCAGAACTGCAAATACCTTATATGAAGGTTAGATGGGGTCCATGGCATGTGCTCTGAATCATGATTTTTCTTAGTAATTTTAGTATTTAGAAACAGCTCATCAATATGTTAAAGATTCGACTTTAAACACAATTTTACTCACACATAATGTCATCAGAGCTGTTATAATAAATATATTTGATGGCATGAAGGACAGATCAGGTTCATGACATCTGTTGTGAAATAACTTTATGTTTTCCCCCTGTATTGGAAATTCACTGTCCCAATGGAGAAAGCGATCATTTATAATGCGAATAAAATACAACATACTGAATATTGAGCTTGAGAATTGAAGAAAATGAACGATTTATTTTTAAAGAACTTAGGTTACAGATTACGGAAAAACGTATGTTTTTTTTATGAAAGTGCTATGCAAACTAGGGCTTTTCAATCCCGGGATTTTTATTTAGAACTGGGATTACGGTGTTAGCATTTTTCATTCCGGGGCGGAAATTAAAATGATTAAATCACCATGAAAATAGAAGCATTAAAACTTTTTTTTATTTTTCCGATATTGTCTACAGATTACGTTACATACATTAATAACTAAATTCCATTACTATAAAAGTAGCTGTATAAATTTGTGGGTTAGTTTTTAGCTAGGACTCACACCTCTCAAAATATGTAGATAAAATGAATTGTTTGTTTGGGAACCAAACTAATCAATTGTAAGAATTATTAATAGATGTCGCTAGATGCAAACTCCCACTCAGCCAGGAAAGTAATTTATAAAAGATCCAGTTGCGGGTTTTTTAACTCTCTTCTCTTCGACGTAGCCTAATAAACAACATAAACTCCTTGGTCTGCCGTGGGTAGTTGGATCTAACGATATTCACAATGTAATTGGGAATATAACAATAAAAATCACTAGTCCTTTTAATTTCCTGAATGATGCATTTCATTTACAAGTTACCTTCTTCCAAAATTTTACATGGACAAAAACTAAAATAATTCAATTTAAAAAAACGATTTCGAGGATCAAAGTGTCTGATTTCAAATAAAAAAACAAATAAAATAATTTTGTGTGATTATAAATATAATAAATTTTGTGTGTAATTTAGTGATGATCTTATTTCAGGCGCTATTTTAACACATCCCGAAAAAACTAAAAACAGGAGTGTTTGGATTCCAATTCCAGGTGGTATTGTTTTTAAATCCTCGTACTTTCTAGATTTGCTCCACGCCGCGTTTGAAATCCTAAATATAAAAATATTCAGTTATCTCTGGATGTTCTTATTTTTGAAGATATTTTGGATTTAAATCCACGTTTGAAAGCTCTCTCGAGCTTTTCTTGTAGAGACAGATTTAAATCGACTTCCTCTATATCCGACTTAATCCGACACAAAGAAAGACATCTTTGCTTCAACTTTTTTCGACATATCAGCCATAACTTATTGAGATATTGTAGATATTTATTCAAACGCTCAAATAGGTAAGACTAAATACTGAATGTTTTCAGACTCCATTAAAACTTTCCTTACTTCTAAGAAATGGCGCAAAAAATATAACATACGTCAAAATTTGTATTCTCATTAAAACGATTCAAATAATAATTAATAATTCATTAGAAAATTGTGCGATAAATGACATGCTGCCAAAAAAAAAACCAAAAAAATGTTTACAAGGTTGAAAGAAGGTTGTGAAACCAACCCAAATCCCGTAAGACAAGCGCGGCATCAGGACGACGGTGACCAAGAAGATCCGGTATTCCCGGGATCCCGGATCCCGAGATTGAAAGCTCTAATAATACGAACGTAGGGTATGAACGACCTATTTGCATGTAAATGAGAGCATCTTACATTTTTACCGGTGGTACTTACTTTCAATATTATACAAATTATCGTAGTCCATATTTTATTTCACCTTTCTATCAAAAATAACACAAATATTACTCACTAACGCTAGGCACCGGATCATTGGTCTCAAGAAAGACAAGTCTTATAAAACTCCATGATTCGAACATTTTTTACGAGCAGAATGAATGTTCGCAATAATAATTGTATAATGTTGAAGTAATTGATAGATTATTTATCAAGTCTCTATATTGTGTACTCTACACATATAATACAAAACCATGCTGGTATTTAAAACTAGCCTGCAGAAAAATGGTTTGATTAAATATTTATATATTAAGATTATTTATCTTACCAAAATCAATCATGATCAAGCAAAACCAAATAAGAATGTCTATTAACATTGACCCTGAGTGTACAGCACGTAGGTACTTTCATTTGACACCAACAGGACAGGTGTTACGAGAAAAAAAGCGTGAATAAATAGTGCCAGGTGAGACAGCAGGTAGGACCAAGAAGGTTGTTCATTCAACGAACAATAACCAAAGTTCTTGAAGTAGGCTTCGCCTTGCTCGTTCTAGGATGCGGAAATAATTATTCATTCTCCACGCTATAAGAACTAGGCGTCGAAAGCTAAAATACGTTCCCTAAAGTGTGTATGACCATGTTTTAAATAAATACTTACAGGCTGTAAAGATGAGTGAATAAGAACGACTTGTGAGGTTGTTCCGGAAACAGCGAGGATCAATGCTCGACACATCGTGGGATCGCGACGGCCATAATCGTAAATTTACTACATATTCATTTATTGAGATAACACCTACAATAAACTTCATTTCGTTATCATTCTCACATCTTCTTGATTTGTATTTATGTTTCTTCATACGAAGCAATAACCGTGCAATATAAGTATATTGCATTCGAAACTACTTACGAATTGCAGCTTCAGATGCAATTGAAAATGGACCCTAAATACTAAAAATCAAGACGAAAAGGTGTTTGCTGGAATTGGGTGCAATATGTGCAGGAAAAACAATGGATGCAAGGGAAAAGGATAATCAATCACTTACACTGCACGTCTGCGAAGGAGCACAAAACACAATCATAATATAATAGTTCGATGTAATTATTGCCACAACCACACGAATAAGTACAAAAGATAGTGTTTACTTTCAAGATGGTCAATTACCTTCTTTTTAATTCAAATACGAGATTATGTACACAAAAAACACCAACCACTTGCTTCCAAGGTAGCCCCAATTCTTTTCCAGTTTTTCAAAAACAAATGCACTCGAATTTGCTATTTTTCTTGTCATTGTTCCAAATTTTAAATACTTTCACAGCACGGTAGTGAATGGTTAGGGAGAGGTATATACTGGATAAATAACATCCTGGAAGGAACTATGAATGTTCTCATTTCAAAACCAAACAATATAGGTATACTCTGATTATTTTTACGTATTTTTAGGCACACTCTAATATTATTATAATCTCATGCAAATTTAGGAGGCATTACTCATTGGAAACAAGAGGTTGATATTTTGGTTTAGTTGACCCTGGGGTCTGAATTTAAATGGTATCAAGTAAATTAGATATGCACGACTATAAAATGCGAGCTTCAGAAAGTGGCTTATTGATTCATTATGGACCGTATAAAAGGTGAGCGGAGTTTTGATGATAATAAACTACCACTCTGACCTTCTGCGCTCCGTGACCAATTGATTTATATTCGCTTCTAACCGACATACTTTCTTCTTTCTTACCCTTGTATTTGAATAAATATAATAATTATGGAAAATATATCTTTATCGTTAGTGCTCAAGTCTTCAAATTCAAGGACATGGTCTACAGCATCTTGAAAGTCCTGGTATTTCGGATGAAGGAATGAATAGTCTTCTTCAACGAAAGCAATCTTCCGAACAGGCCCTCCATTGATATGCTTGGTGTAACTATAAGTGACCAGCTCAGGTATGGGGGTTCTTTTCCCCACACTCTAAAATATCTGAAATCATAAATTCAACATTAAATAAAAGGTTCCAAGATCTTGGCTTGTCAACTCTTTTACCAGTTCATTTACGAAAGATGACATGAAGGACATTATATACATGCATGCAAACTACAAATACCCACTCTTCACATGAGTAACATCAGAATTCTAGTATTACAATCATATGAATACAAGGAAATGAAATGTTAATACATAATGTTAACAGCCACTGTTGTTGTATCTCAAGATGTTTTATAGGTACAGATGTGTATGTTAGATTTGTGTCTACGCCATTGGATGAATAATACACGAATACAAGAACAATGATAATGTATTTAATGTGATGAAAGTGAAAATTACTGAGTTACATATTCACTTCTGGCAATGTTCCACTTTATTGTGCGATGGCCCACTGACCGCGTTCCCTTTGCTGCTGCAACGATGAAAGGAAGAGTGGACAGGCGGTCGTCTAATGACAAGAAACGTAATACTTTGTGCACTATCTTGTATATCAACAACCAGTTAATATTATTACATGTGTTCTTATAACACATATTTACAATATATGATATTGTTACTTATCTTTTCCTGGTTGTCCTATTCTTCAAAGTGTCAATATCTTGCTTTTTTCCAGTTCTGGATCAACCGTAATACCTCCTCCGCTTTTTAAACACCTGTCCACTTATGAATGTTCCTCAGCTATTAACTTTCTTTATTCTTATATCTATTTGGCCTTGCACTCCTCATTTCACGACCAATTTAGGTATGAAGCAATTGTTACTCTACAGCAAGAGTCTGAGGAATGTTGTCGAACATATATTTAAATTTTCTGTACCTAGTTCCCCTTTCTCAGTCAATTTTCCTTTTCCACTAAAATTGAATACTTACATTATACAGAGAATTTGAAGATCTCAGAAGTAGGTTTTCTTTGGAACACCACACGTTGATTTACCTACTATAAGTATTATTCAAATATGTATTCTTACCCTGGAGGCCTTTCATCTTATGGTAAGTAGGTTTAAATAATTAGTTCAAGTTTAAAAGAATTAAGCAATTATTCAAATTAAGTACAAAGAAAATCATTTCAAAAACAACATTCAAGGATTATTGGACCAATCGGATAAATAACACCAAACCCGTTTTAGAGATAAGACTCGAACAATGAGACATTGAACTATAGTATAGGTATCAGAAATTTGTTTTGTAGAGCACTAAAAACTCAAAAATGGTAAGCTTTTGGGTCACATTGAAGTAATTTTCTGAACAACTTGTAACAGGTAGGAATGCATAACATTGTAAAAAGACATTGAACACTTCGATGTAAATGAATTATTCTAGTGCATTCTTTACGTGTTTTATAGTTACGCGGTATTTGTCACGTGTACCGGTCATATATGTCTCTGGTGGCCGGTGTCTATCACCGAAGCACGGTGAATCGTCAGGAACAAGCCAGCTCGACAAAATTATTTATGTGTTACTGCATATTATATGCTATTTTTTGAAGCGTCATCATTAAAAAATATTTACGCTAGTTTTTTAATGATGTGTAGCGTTATTTATGATTATTGAAGGCACTAAAATTTCAGTTATTGTAGAATACATTTTGAATAGGGAATTATTAAAAATAATTACGAGACCAGGGAAGATATAATAAATAATGTCTATTTTATTAGGTTTTTTTCAAATTATCAACATGTTGATTGTGACGCTCTTCTACAATATTAAATATTTAACTTACTTAATAAATATTGGTAACAAGATGATCCTTAGTAGATATACCTACTCGTTGTTGTAATATCCATAATAAAATTTTACTTCACAGTACTTCACAAAGAAATATACTTTATACTTACCTTATAAGAATCCCAACCCAACTGCTCCCATCTGAAGTCAAAAAGAATATGGCATCCCCAATTGTAAGGCTGAATGCAAGTGGGTCCGGGAATGAGATGGAGAGGAGGAAGGTGGGGAAGTACACGGCTCTTCAGATCTAGTCACCAAACACGGCATTTCAAGCAACAAGTTTCAATTCTGAATGGCTATAATGAGAGTATCTTCCACTCTGGAACTATGCCTAATCAGGTGTTAAGTTTCACTTCGAAAAGTAGCGAGAAATTAGAATATTTCATTACCTCACCGTTGTTGACCCACCATTCCTCCTGGGTTGTTTAAATAATGTGATACTTAGAATTTTTCTATCCAACTAAGTATCCGTAAACATGTTCCAATAAATCGATTTCTATATATCGTGTTTGAATTTTGTCGAGATGTCTTGTTCTACACGGTCTTCTGTGCGACAGCTCGTCAAGTGGCTACTAGACACTGCGCAATGATCACTGCTAAGTATTGAATGTGCAATGTTTCTCACGTGTCCCTCGTTCCGGTCACCGCGTCACCGGGCGACCTTGCCTCAGTCACTGTCACTGCCTCTCACGGTCACTAGTTATTTATTTTACTTTCATTCCGCCACACTCTTACTTGCTCTTACCTGCTCGGCTTGCCCTGTCCCAATGCCGCATGCCAAACAAAACTCTTCCTCGAACAGTTGGGCAATGCAACAAATTATCTCACTTGCCGATGATGAAAATTTGCACAACTATATGTAATTTGACGGTGATTTTTGCAATTCACCGACATGGAAAGGTGGCGAAATTGTTCCTATCATTCGAAAAGTTGTAATTAATAATCTAAATTACTTTTCTTTGTACATTTAAAATAATATGAAAACATTCAAACAAGAATAATGAATCACTTATATAACAATTAACATATATTAAATGCAATCAGGTCATCATTTCGTGACTCAAACTTTCCATCAATATCACAACACGAATTACAGTTTTTTTTTAATTAATGCAAATAATAATGGAAACAATAGTATATTATAAAACAATATTAAAAATCAACTTTCTTTGCAAAAATGATACATATCAAGTATTAGGTGACCGTATAACTCAGAATCATTTCAATAACTGATTAGAAAATGTTAATATATAATAAAAAAAAAAACAATTACAGTGTGCATATTCACACGCGGTAGAAGTAAACCTTCAGAAAACTAAAGTATACAAGAGTGCGGATACTACAAAGCACATTTTTTTATCAATGTGAATGATTTTTTTTCCAATTTTTTGTCGTTGAATTCCAGTGCATCTTTTCCTAAACATTTAGTCATCTTATTAGTGTTTTTTTCTTAAGAGTCGCTAGATGTCGCTTTCTTTTGTATTTTTTTTTGCCTGTTTATTTTGGAGTGGTTTGAAGATTGGATATTGATTTTACAATTTTTTTTTTGGATTTCGTAAGATTCGATCCTTGGTCCACTAAATGTCTGCATAGGTACGTCAGGCGCTTTATACAAAGTCAACTACACCAGGGATCGGCAGTTCGTTAAGTGTGAAGAGCCAATTTGTCAAAGAAACAGGATAACAAATACATTGTAAATGTGGTGGAACGATAGTTACGACTTGCTTTGTGTTATCTGCATTCTTACTGTAATATCACACTTTTGCCTATTTAAATATTTCTATAAACAGACTCGCGCGTAGATTCCTTAAAATTCTAGTTCCAGATAAGCTAACTTTAAACCTTAAACCAGCCTTGTGTTCCGAAACCATTATCATACTTCAGAAGACTCACTCAATAAATGAAGCGTTCCATGAGCTGAGTTGGTAACACTGATGCTGATCGAGTCAAAGTTCGTTCGGCGGCTCCATCTCATAAGGCTGGTTGAGTAGAGGTGAAATTGCAATTGATGTCTGAAGAGCCGCGGACCCCTGCACTATACCAAAAGAGACTTGCGTGGGACTGTGGATTTATCGTATTATATTGTAACCGAGTACACGTGAAATAAATAAATATTTAATTCTTTCTCTTGCTATTTCATTCTCTCGCAGGCTAAATCCTATAGATGTATGTGTTTCGCTATTTTTCGTTTCATCACAAGTTATCACTTCAAAAATGATTAAATGGGTAAGGTTAGGTTATGGTCTATTTTTGAAACATTTTTTATAACTTTTAATGACTTTTCAAAGGGGTGTTAATGTTGGATGATTCCGATGTCATGAAACCAAATATGAATGCATTTTTCTTTATTGTAGGAGACAAACCAAAAAACTCAAAGTCAAATACGAGGTCATTTAAACAATTTACACGATCTATTTTTACAACGGCTTAAAATAACCTAAGGTATGTAGATCATCTTTGTTCTGGTATCTCAAACAATATCTCCTATCGATGTTGCTGAACACGATTCTGTGATCATGCAGTAATTGTGGCGCGAAGAAGTCCGATTGATCGTTCTATCTTCAATTTGTGACCCTGGCTTCTCCAGACTGATTGATAGAATAATCAGAAGTCAAATCTATTTTACTTTTAAATGTTAACACTACCGAATGATACATAACAAACTAGAAGGACCTTTTACTTCAAACAAACCGTTTTTTAGCAATGGAGTAGACTCTTACAGAGCGGCTTTAAGTGAGGAGATCGACAGGTATATGCAAGTAAATGTTCCTTCTGAAGGTAGTGATTGAATTTGAAATTATATCCAAGTTTTCATGTTAGCAGTATTTATTGAATAACCGAGTCATTCTTGACGTTGGTTTGAAAAAACTTTTTAACTAAACCTAACGCAAAATGATATCATTAATATATAAAACAAAGTCGGGTTAGTTACACTATTTATAACTCGAGAACGGCCGGGCCGATTTTGATGATCTTTGATTTGTTGGATTTTTCTCCGCCCCGGATAGGACAATGACTATTAAAACACAACAAAAATTAACGAAAGATATAGTTATTAAGAAAATTCTTTTCCCAATACATTTTGTATGGATTTTGAATTCTCATATTTGAAAGATCTGCGGGCATTTTGTGATAAGTACCTATAATATTGAACTGTGCGTGAATTCCAAAAATTCAAAGGCATCAAATATCAATGCGCTAATTGTTTTGCATTTATTCTTAATTGTGTAATGCTGCCCCTCTTTCTTACACACTAAGTATCAATAGCCGAAAATGAGACAAGCGGTGAACGTATGTCTGCACCCAGCCTCGGATCTACGACTTTTTCGAACCGGGGCAGGAGACCCCTTTGCCCCCCCCCCTCCCCCCACCGCGAATGGGGGGGGGGGGGGGGGGGGGTTAACAAAAATTAACCAATATTCAAGTTTACTTTGCTTTATTGGTACATGATAATAGCGTTCAAGGTGTTTCAAACATCAAAATTCAGTGTTATTTGAAAAAAAAAAGTTTTGTGGTTATGTTTTTGACATTTTTTTACGGTCGGACTGTGTTTGACAATGCCATATTTCAATAAATAAACCAATAATCGAGTTAATTGGTATTGTTGATTTAAGAAAATTGATTTATCTTTTTGATGCATTTCAGATATATTTGGTGAGTCTTGTGAATTCTATTTTAGTCTGGTCAAATGTCGCCATTTCTCGACAAAATTTTGATTAAAAGTTTGTTGAGACGGAACATTAAATAGTTCACAACATATCAAAATTCAGTTTCTTATATATCTATGTATATTGCGATTATAAATTAGAAAATATTTAATGGGAGGCAAAATTAAACTTCCTAGGCGAGTTTATAGGGAGAAATTACTAAGTATAGTTCCGTTTTAAATGTTTACGATTTTATAATATTTTTTTTATAAATTCTAGGAATATGTTATAATCAACCAAAGATAGGTGAATTCAACGACTATATAGAACTATGATCAGTTTGTAAACCATATTAAAATTCGTAGGTATGTGTTTAAGGTGGGCGGAAAATATTCAAAACGGTCACCAAAATATCACGAGCAATCCGAGGAAAAAAATAAAAATCGCGCCGTCGGCGTCACTCCAGTGGACAGTGGTTAGGATACGTTTAAAGATCAACTTGCGATGGGTTCAAAAACCAACTAAGCGTTTTAAAATCAAATGAATAATCGATAGAAAAAGGTGCGCTGGATGCCAGGCGCTTTGTGAATCAAGTTTTTTTTTCGAATGTAAATTACGATTTTGGCGCCCCCTAAGACTGCCGCCCGGGGCAGGCGCCCCGGTTTGCTCCCCCCTAGATCCGAATCTGTCTGCACCCTTCCAAAGGAAAAATACAATAATTATAATAAACTCTGAAATGAAATGCAGTTTAACGCACAGGAGGCCCTAAGGAAAATGATTTCTCTCAGGACTTATGTCATCTTAAGGGATGTTGTGTGGAGGGTATTTTTAAGGAAGGGGAGGATAGGAAGTTCTGGGAAGAAAAAAGGTATGAGGGGTGGGTAGGAATCTGGGGGGTCAGTGTGTCTGGAAGTGACGGACGTCTGAATACATCCAATCCATCACTCCAACTGCGGTGCAAGGCAATGGGTCAAGAGAGTTCGGCTGGAAAGGTAAAAAATCTTCCCTCAACCTGTCTTTCCATCCGGCCCGCCACGCAGCAGGTGGGCAGACGCATCCGCCGCCAAGAACCGGACAAACGTCACCCCATGAACCCGGGCACCCCTGCTATATCACTAAACGTAGCGAACCACTTGGGGTGACCTATTGCAGAGGTGTTGGTTATCCAATAAATGGTTCCCTGGGCGGTGGCACCCATACTTGCCTCCCGAATTCCCGTAAATAAGTGGTATACAACTAGGGATTGCAATCCCGCAGCTCCTTCAATCCCGCGGGATCCCGCACCTTTGAAATTATGTTATAAAATCAAATTGAACTACAGATTTTTGTGTAAAAACCAACTTTTATTAAACATTTCTTACATTAAGCAACAGAAATTAAGTATAAGTAATTAATAATCTGTTTTCTTAGATTCATCTTTAAATGTTTGGCATAGTTTATCATGTTACTCTCGATTTACTTGAAAGTTTTAGCGCAATTTTTTTTTAATTTACGGGATTCGCAGATCCGCGCTTTAAAGGTGCGGGATCCAGCAGATTAATTAAATCAGCGGGATCCCGCGGGATTACGTGATCCCGTTTTGCGGGATTGCAATCCCTATATACAACGCCATCTCTGATACTGACAAAAACAAAACACGGACTGTCGCTAATCGATAATTGCTTCATTGTGTAATTTTTAACTTAATAAAAAAAACTGAATTTAATTCAACAGTTATTGATTTTGAGGCGGTACGAAGTTCGTCGGGTCAGCTAGTTAATAATAATAATCAAAATGAATTTGCATAGGGGTGTTGAAAAGCCACTTTGTTGAGGTGGAACCCTTAGGAACTATACTAACTATAGACTAACTAAACTATTATAACAACTTATGGCTAACAGATTGCAACCACCAAGCCATTCGTCGAACACTAATACAAAACTACTTGTACAATTTTATTCATTTGACCAATGAAGTAATCTTAAACAATTTTGCATCTTACATTAAAAAAGTGTTAGATTCTTTAAATGTGAATATTTCCTGATACAGTACATTCAATAAATAAATAAGGTAAGCAATAATTTATTTCAAATCATTTACATATCGAGTGTTCTTCCTGGTTGAAACGAATCATCGTATTGCAGCAAATAAATAATTTATTGTTCTCAGTATTCTGACGCCATCTGCATTTAACTTAGCGATAGCTCAGTTTGATTGGTGAACCCGACCCTTAGTTTATAACTTATTTTTATATGTACATTTTTAAGCATTGTTAAATATAAAATTAATCGTTTTCATTGGCTTTTGTTATTTTAAAAGATGTTTGTTTGGTACCAGTTGGCAATTCAATAAAACGAACTTAAAACTACTTCACGGTGTTAAAAATATTTACACTATAGCTAGATTTTATGGAATAGAATTATGTAATATAATATATACTTAGATATCTGTCAATGTACTTTGAATACAATTAGTAACTCATAATTAGAGTATTGTAAGAAATTATAAAGAATTTTTTTTTAAATTTCAATTTTTACCTTGTGCGCGAAAAATCGTTTAATTTTTTTAATAATTATCATTTGTTTGAAAATGGTGTTTTTTTAGTTGCTGTAGCTTCTAACACACGTGGGTAAATAACTATTATGTCTACATAATATGAAATACTAGCGCAGGCTCGTATTATAATCACGGAATATAAAATTTAAAATAAAATTATTTAAAAAAAATAAAGTAAATATAAAAAACATTATAGATTTTTTTTAAATGCCATGGCTAAGTATTGAACCCCTATCAACTGCTTGGTAGGCAAAATTATGCTAACCATTAAACCACTAACTATTGTAAGAACGGCGGCATAAATTCATTATAATGTCTATAGAGGACATTTGAAATGCAAAATGCAAAAACTTCAAAAATGAGGAATGTTATTTTTCTCTGTTTTTTTTTCTCCTTCGATCGACGTTGTTGAAATATTTCTAGGAAAATAAGTGTGTGAAATATTTACGACGTGAATATTAAGAGGATTTTTTTAATGAAAAATTAAAAATAAATGTGATTACAGAAATTTACAAAAGTTATCTAAGAGATCTGTTCATCGTTATTTTATAAGAAAAATGCATAATTTTAGGTCTACACAAACAAGAGATATTTTTTTTTTAAATACTTTCGTATGATACTAATAAAAAACTTTCCTTTCCCTTTCATGAACAATTAACATTTAGTCCTTTACAGCAATTCAAATTACCTTAATCGATGATATGTGTATTAAAATATAAGAATTACCTATTTGTAAATTTAAGAAATCCTAAAAGATTTCGATTTTTTTTATATTAGCCCCACTCAGGAGGCCCTGAAGATAATTTTCTTCAGGGCCTATGTAATCTAAGAAAAAGGTACGAGGGGCTGGTAGGAATCTGTGGATCAGAGTGTCCAGATCATTCGCCGCCAGGACCTAGACAAGCCTCACCCCTTGAACCTGGGCCAAAAAATAAACAAACCAAACTTACCTAATAAAAATAAGCGAACCACTTGGGGCGACCTACGGCAAGGCTGCTGGTTGTACCGCCTCCCAAATCGAAATTTAACGTTTAAACACATAGAATCATATAAGTCTATTTAATTATGCTCCATGGCGGACATTTATACCTACTAAACACTATTGACTACAAACTATCATTTTTTTAAATAATAATGTTCATCAAACAGCATCATTCCTCTTGATATGCTTTGTGCTGAGTCAGAAGTCTGTTCTGCTATGCTGTATCCTGGTATTTTGAATGCTGAGATTATGAATGACGCACTTCATCTGATTTTTGTTAATCCATTTCCTAAAGCAAATACATGATATAATAATGGTGAATTTAACCTTGGGCAAGTTTATGAGAATTGCAAAGAATTTGTTGTTAATATTCCGAATTATTTATGTAATATATTATGTGCCATCGATTTAAACCTCTCATAATCGATGATCACGTGCGATCGTTATCTATTGATCTGTTAGTTAATATATTTTTTTATTCCGTTATACTACGTCAATAAGTCAATACAAAACATTAATCAACACATCATTAATCAATAATCATCCCAAAACATTCATTTGAAAAACCACTAGATTGGTCCTTCACCAATACCTACATACATATCTTATAAACAAAACCGTGGTATTGACATATATTTTAGTTGAAAATGCTTTTTTTAAGAGTGAACACTTCTATAGCACCGTTGTGATTTGAAACTCGATGAAACGAAAAGGTGTCATTAAAAATAGACAAACACAATCACACATCTACAGGATTTAGCCTGCGAGAGAATGAGATAGAATAATCGGTCTCTTCTATGTGCGATGTTTCGTAGCTTCCCCACTCTTGTCTACTTCAGGTTTCTGAAGGTTTCACTTCTACCGCGTGCAAACTGCACACTTGTAATTTTTTATCGGTTTCGTATGAAGATTTTATGTTGCCATATATTATATCAATATTATTGACCCCAAATTGAAAAATCGTATAATCCTTTTAAAAATAGTTTACATTAAAAGCTTACTAAAAACAGTTTACAATTTGGGAGGCGGGTATGGGCCCGGGAACCATTTATTGGATAACCAACGCCTCTGCCGTAGGTCACCCCAAGTGATTCGCTACGTTTGGTGACTTAGTAGGGGTGCCCGGTTTTATGGGGTGAGGTTTTTCCAGGTCTTAGCGGCAGATGCGTCTGCGCACCTGTTGCATGGCGGGCCGGATCTAGAGAGACTGGATGAGTGAAGCCTTTTGACCTTTTGACCTGGACTCTTGATCCACCGCTTTGCACCGCAGTTGGAGGGATGGATTGATACGTCCCAAACTCCTGGATACACTGATCCCCAGATTCCTTCCCACCCGCATACCTTTTTCCTTCCCAGAACTTCCTATCCTCCCCTTCCTTAAAAAGACCCTTCACACAGCATCTCCTAATATGACGTAGGCCCTGGAGGAAAATATTTTCCTCATGGCCTCCTAGGTGGATCTAATGAAAAAATATGTCTTTTTTTAATCTCAACACTCAAAAAAAGACCATGTTTGAACGGTTTAGGAAATATTTTGAAAAGTTTATGTCGGGTTATATGATAGGCAGTAGATAATCATTTTTAAAACAAACCTAACCTAAACTAAATGTAATTTCTTACCATTGTAAGTATTATTGATTTATTTGTAGTTTTTTTAAATTCCAATATTTCATTATTCTCTTATATAATAAAAATAGTAAAAAATAATGAAAAATTCGTTTATTATTGGAGGAATATTTAATATTGGTACTTTTAAAACTAAACACAAAATTCAAAAAAATCAACATATTCCCGATAACTAACGACAAAGTGTTCATACGTTACCAGGAGCACATAACGTCAAGGAGTAAGATAATGTCGCTACTCTCGTCCAAGTAATTCCGAGATGAAAAATTTTCCTATTGACGGACCTTGAGCGTTCGCGGCGGCCGTCTTCCTTCCTAGTCACTGTAGGCCGTATCAGCCGATCAGGTATCAGCCCCGCGACAAGGCGGCCTGCGATCAGTGCCGAACGAATATCCGACGACGCCGGACTAAAGCGCGGACGCCGACGCATAAAAACGACGCTTCTAAACCGCGAAATACAAACTATAAAATATTCTTAAAAAAAAAAACTTAATTTATTTTATATTTGTGAAAAGAATTTTAAATGGTTAATTTATTTTTTATTGTGATGAGTTGTGACTTTTGATGTTTTGACGCCGAGTTTGCAAAACAATTTGTGAGTCAAAACAGCGTAATCGTCTCGTGGTGAATGTCGAAGTTTGTAAAAACGCGGAAACGTTAATTTCTTACTGTGTTCTCGCAGCATTGACAGTGAATAATTTCGTTATGCAACTCTCAAATTACGACATTTCGAGCTGCGAGTGTTTATTGTTGTAACTTTACAGTAATTGCGGCTGTGTACTAAGCGATCATTTTGACGGGTTAAAAATAAATAATTAGTTTTGTGAGCACAGCGATTTTCGTTAATTATTCGGAAAGAATATAAACCTTGAAAGATTGACATAATTACAAAGTGTTGTTCGATTAAAACTTTGATAAAAGTGTTTTAAATCACTGCAATAACGTACTGATTAAATACCATCAACTGATATTTATCTCTGTGACACAGTTTCAGCAATTTCAATAATATACAACAGAGTTAATACATAATAACCGCAGCACTTAACAAAGAGAGTCGTGCGAATTGATAAAGTCAACATATACGGATCGGGTGTTAGAAAGAAAGTGAAATCTCTTCGGGATCAGCTGATGGAAGCACTTATCACTTTATTGCTGAGAGATGCGATTAATATTTTTGCTGAGTTGAATTATCTCACGTAGGACTCGCGAGTGACATAAAGTGGAATTGTTTATATGGGCGGGTGATTCTTCGTTTTCCCATTCTCTGATTGGTTTATTGTATTGTGAAAGATTAGCCGAAGGTTCGCTGATCAGCTGATTGTCTTGAGATAAAAGGTGAGTTAAATTTATTTTTATTTATTACATTTAGCAATTTAACAGTTATAATAATTTGCATATAAAATAATGGTCACACGATAAATCAATTAGGTGCCATTAATAAGGTGGTTGTATGTTGTATGTATTAAATTGAACAAAAACAAAAGAAACATAAACAATAGGATATTATACGAACAGCGAAAACAATAAAAATGAGATTAATTTGTGAAAAAGCCGCCGCACTTTTAAGCACAGATTATGGAAATTACACTTCATTTCAACAATTACTACAAGAAACAACTATGTACGTACACAAAATAGGTTATTAGGTTCTTAGTTTAGGTAAATTAAGTAATTCATGCGTATTTAGTTTGAAACGAAACTTCGCGAATGTCAAATCCATACAAAAAAACATGGCGGCTATGGAGATATTGCAGATGGGCAATTTTTAGTATTTTAAATGCACATTTTTCCGTCTGTCACGACTGATACCGATGCTTCTTGTGGTAATAAAGTTTAAAAGTAGTTTACTTTTCAAAATTTATGCCTATTTAAAGTGTAGCGGCATGCGGCGGCTTCTTCACACTTTACCAAAATGAGTAGTTATAATGTTCGCGTCATGTGACAGAGATACAGTCAGTTTGAATATAAATTGTTTTCAAAGAACAGTTGAAAATGTCTACATCCCGTAGGGTTGTCTAAAATCTATAATGTCTACAATCGTTTTAGCATCTAGTATGCACAATGTCAAGTAGCATTGTATAACTGTGGTTTAAAAAAAGGAAACTTTATTTACTGACGGCCGCCGTGGTCGAGGGGTAAGGCTCTTGACTGATCCAAATGTCACGGGATCGAATACCAGCGTGCGCAAATAATTTTTATTCGATTAATTTGTGTTATTTCACATTAATAATACGTTTGGTGATTTAGCAGGGGTGCCCGGGTTCATGGGGTGAGGTTTGTCCAGGTCTTGGCATTGAATGCATCTGTCTACCTGCTGCGAGGCGCGCTGGATCGAGAGAGAGTGGTTGAGGGAGGCCTTTTGACTTTTCCAGCCGTACTCTCTCTCCAGTTGGAGGGATGGATTCATACTCGTACGTCCATCACTCCTGGACACACTGACTCCCCGATTCCCACCCACCCCTCATACATTTTCCTTCCCAGAAATTCCTCTCCTTTCTTTCCTTAAAAAGACCCTCCACACAGCATCCCCTAAGATGACATAGGCTCTGAGGGGGAATTATTTTCCTCAGGGCCTCCTGCGTGGAACTAATGTAAAACAAATAAAATAATTAATTTTAAAATAACATATAGTACATTTGCGGAACGTTCCAGCGTGTTCCATACTCTCAGTATCACCCTGGTGTAAAATTACCATTCAGAAATGAAACGTTGCTGGAAATGGCTTTAGTCGTGTTTGGTGACCATATCTGATTAGTCAGGTATTTCCCCACCTTCCTCCACTTCATTTTCTTCCCCTACCTAAAAAAATGATGTAAATATTTTGGAAACTTGCCTGTCTTATTTAGGTACTAAAAAAAAAATACTTCTTTGGAGAGATTTAAAAAACTATCAATTGTGTTGTGTAGACAACATTGCCTGTGAATAATTTAGATACCAGAATTAAATACTTACGAACGTTTTTTCGTTGGTTGGGTTAGGTTAGGTTAGGTTAGGTTCGATCAGGTTAGGTAAGGTTAGGTTAGGTAAGGATAGGTTAGGTTAGGTTATGTGTGTAAATTTTTGGGCATACACATATGTATTTTAACAGAATTAAATACTTACGAATATTATTTCGTTGATTGGGTTAGGTTAGGTCAGGTTAGGTTAGGTTAGGTTTTTTTTTCTACATGAGCTCCACACAGGAGGCCCTGAGGAAAATGATTACCCTGAGGGCCTATGTCATCTTTGGGGATGCTGTGTGGAGGGTTTTTTTAGGGAAAGGAAGGAGAGGAGAGTTCTGGGAAGGAAAAGGGGTGGTATGAATCTGGGGTTCAGTGTGTCCTGGTCGTCTACCTCCAAGACCTAGACAAACCTCATCCCATGAACCCGGGCACCCCTGCTAAATCACCAAACCTAGCGAACCACTTGGGCTGGTTAGGTTAAGTCACCAATTAAAATTTCTTTCGTGAGTTTCGAAATAATTACTACTCATATTATTGTTGTACTACGGTACGCTTACTCTTTAAAAAAACTGCTTACGTTATGTTCTGTGAAAGACATTTTATAATAAAAACTACCCCATAACGCTGATTGACCGTTCTACATTATTGAATTATGTCTAGTCTATACCCCAGTGGGTTGTTGGTATTCTGGACTAGTAGTAGCTAGGCGAATAAAGTTTAATTATCACAAGGGAAGGGGGGGGGGGTAGGTACCACATTGTGCATAATAAAAAAAGTCTATTTAATCTTAGGACAAACAAATCCCCCTAGAAATAAACTTCACGAGAAAGATCAAAGTAAATGTTGACGTAAGATATACTTTTTTTAAATAGAACCATATAAAAATGACACCTCAATGCCGGGTTTTTCCTCCCGGATGTCTTCAGTACACTGTACCTGAACTGGTATCATCGCAGGTAGAGCCATCCCGCCTCAGACATACAGCCTCAGTTACAATTCAGCCTCAATTATAAAGACTGCAGCCTATAAACTCTTTCGAGTCGCCTAATTAGCAAACTGGTTATCTATTTAGACGTCTTAAGCGCAAAAATAACCGTTTTTATCTATTCCTGGAGGCCTTGAAATTATGTTAAAATAATAAGAATAAAAGTTGTATGAAATCCGGATTGTAATATACAATTTTGAATAACATCAAATCTCAATCGTGCTCAATGGAAACTGCTGTAGTGAATACTGCAGAAAAAATACCCTTATAATAACTGACAGTAATGTTTCTATTTTTCTAACATAGGTATTTCTTGGTGGAATTTAGTAGTTTTTTGTTTTTGTTACGAGTGTTTTTATGAAACGCTCATAGCAGGATGAAACCGGTCCGATCGAAAAAAAAGAAGAGAAAAAATGAAACTAATAGACAGGTATAATCAAAAATTATAATTTCGATTGTTTGTACTTCCTGCGTGACTCTGGTTCAATGAACTCAATTTTTAAGTATTTAAACGACTTTTTCAAAATTGAAACTCAACTTCAAGAATTTAGACTATCCCGAAATTTTTCACGGGTTGGCGCTGGAAATATAAACTTCCCTACCTTCCTCTTCCCCATATCCATCCTCTCCCCACTGAATTCAGTCTCACAACGTGCCCTAATTGGGGGTGCCATAGTCTCACTGGCTCCATATGGGAGCAGTTAGGACTCTTGTGCGGTAAACACATAAAAAAAACAACTCTGATGACTGAAGTTATTAAGCCAGAAGATGTGCCATTTTGATCGCTCCATAGCATGCCAGTATTTGTGTTTTGCTTACGTTGAACCGTGTATATAAAAAAAATCAATGTGTAATTCACGTGAATCCTACAGAAAACTAAAGTAGACAAGAGTGGGGAGGCTGCGAATGACCGCACAAAGAGGAGACCGATTATGCTATCTCATTATGTAGCAGGCTAAATCCTATAGATGTATGTATTTTCCTCTTTTCAGTGTCTCTATTATTCGTTTCATCGAGTTTCAAATCACAGCCGTTCTAAAGAAGTTTTCAATAGTTGAGGATAGGTTAGGTTTACATACACATTTACATTTTATAAAGTTTTTAAAATATTTCCAAATTAACAGAAGGTTAAGAAAAAAAATAATTCAAAAGCCCACTAATTCATTAGCAAAAGTGTTTTAATAATAATAAAACGAATCTTATATAAATGATTCTACATTTTGTTTTGCTACAGCAGCCCGTCTTACGTAGGCGAGGAGACTGTTATGCATGGTTCGCTTAATCCGGTACACTTTTTTTCTTCCATTTGTGTTCATTGTTCGGCCGAAGAAAACGTGAACTTCTGAAGGTCGTCTACTGCGTGTACCTTCCACCTCTGCATGTACTATTCCTGTAGAAAAACACTTAACAAAGCTTCAAACATGAAACATCCTTATAATTTTCTTGTAACCTCAAGGACAAGATCCTCCACTGGGTTTTACTGAAAATTCTATTGTTATTTTTCTATTATCATTCAAATTCAATACAATGTTTTAAGTTCTATTAAGTTAGTAAAACATATTTTTACTCGAACAACAGCTGTAGATAATTGCATTATTTAAAAAAAAGGAATTGAAATTATTTCTACAAAAATACTAGTAAAAACGAAAAAAAAATCTATTTCCGAGTAGATTTTACGTTAAATTTTATTACTAATTTTCCTGATTAGATACTTCAATTTTGGAGGCGGGTATGGGTATGGGTACCGCCGATCCGGGGACCATCTATTGGATAACCAACACACTTGCCATCATAGGTCAACCCCAAGACTTAGCCAAGGTTCCCGGGTTTCATGGGGTCAGGTGTGTCCAGGTCTTGGCGGCACACGAGTTTGCCCACCTACGTGACAGATCGGGAGAGACTGGATAATGGAGATTACCTTGTACCGCAGTGGGAGGGATGGATTCATACGTCCGTCACTCCTGGACCCATTGAACCCAGAATTCTACCAACCCCTCATACATTTTTCCTTTCCAAAACTTCCTCTCTTTCCCTTTCCCTAAAAACCCTCAACACGGCATCCCCAAAGATGAGTAGGCCTAAAATACTCTTTATGCGAAAATAAATTCTCGGGTATTAGACACTTTTTTTACCTTAACTCCACACAGGAGGCTCTGAGGAAAATAATTTCGATGCTGTGTGGAGGATATATTTGAGAAGAGGAAGGAGTAAACCACATAGGCCGGCAAATCGTTCCACATTAAACCATTAATAATAACTACCAGTTAAAAACCCACTCCGTGGGTACAAAACAGTAGCTTTGTAACAAAATTCGCATACGAAAATGGTTTTGCATAAGGCGTGGCGTCAGAGAAGTACTCGAAGTCGGATTCTTAAATTTCAACCTTAAGAACCCTACGGTATTAATACTATCAGATTATATTAGTTTATTCCAGAATGTATGCAATAATTCCATATTTCGAAATGTCAAAAGAAATTAGACAAATAATAAGAAAAATTAAATAAAAATTCATACATAAAATGAAAAAGGATAATATAAGAAAAATCAAACTGATAAAATATTAAGCACACAAAAATATTTGCCTACTTCCATTCTTGAACGTTCATGTTACCAAAGAATACAGCGGTTTTATCGCATCAGTGTGATGTTTTTATCCTTCATCCGCCTTTGGCTTGAGACGTATTAACCATCCAACTTAGCTTTTTTTCTATAAAGTCTTGCCATTAGTTTTCGCATAACTACAGTTCTAGGCCCCTCGGCATGGCAACTAAACTTGGAATGTTTTAGGGTTTACTAACCCGTGGCGGTTTACGGCGAGTTCTTACTCAGAGTTTTTTTAATAACTCTTCACTGTGCGTCCATTATAAATTATTATAACCACACGAAGAGAAATATCCAGAACAACAGTTAAACTAAAAACTGTTACCAATTACAATAATGATTAAAATGCTTCAATGTTTATTGTGTGGGTAGGTACTTACTAAAACTAGAAAAAAGAGCTAATTAAAATAAGGTTTTAGAAATCTAACTTCATCAATATATCTATGGAAAAGTAACGTAGAGTTACATTTTAAAGATATTTACATAAGCAAAATTAGTGATAAAACCAATGCTATACATGGTGTTAAGTGACGTACTTGACTTACTTTAACCAGTGATTCCTGGCATTATTTGGAGTAAAAAATGTTATTAAAATTTCGGTCTCCGGAGACTTTTTCGATGATTTTTTTTTCAATATCAAACAACAAAAAAAACTTTTACAAGTCGTTACTGGTCACTCAGCCGAGTAATTGACCGACCCCTTACTCCGCCTCAAACTGTCCAACACCTACCATCTTTTTATGTTTTTGTAGAAAAAAAAACGAAAAATGTCACCGGAGACCAAAATCATTTACATACATTTTTTACTTCAAATAATGTCACTAATCACTACTGGTCACTCAGCCGAGTAATTGACCGACCCCTTACTCCGCCTCTAACTGTCCAACACCTACCATATTTTTATGTTTTTGTAGAAAAAAAAAACGAAAATTGTCACCGGAGACCAAAATCATTTACATTTTTTACTCCAAATAATGTCACTAATCACTGGTTAAAGTAAGTCAAGTACGTCATTTAACACCATGTATATATTTATATGAAGAAGCTTGGACATGAAAAAATATTAAAATAAACTAATAAATAAAATTGGAAAGGATAATCGAAGACACCACTATAAAAATATTCTGGTAGAAATTCACATTCACACCAAAAATGTGGGAAGAAATTGAAGATAATGTTAGTAATTCACAAATGGAAGTATGCGAATGATAAAATTGACGGTATATAATTATGTGGTAATAGCTCAATTGGTAGAGACAACAGTCCCGGTGAAACTAGACTATATGGGTTCATGTTCCAGTTAGGACCGTCGCCTTTTTGTTTTCCGTGTTATCTCTTTCATACTATCATTGAGAGTTGTTGATATTTTCCTGTTCCATAAATTTCAGTATGAGGCATACAAATTTCAGAAAGTTAACCCTAGTAAATTGAAAACTATGGTACAAAAGTGATTCCATGCCAACTCAGAATGAAGTCAACCCAACACCTCTTTGGAAAGTCATTAAAAGCCATGATTTTTTTTTTAAATAGCCCATGACCTAACCTAGCGTAACCTATTTAGCCAATATTTTTTCGCCACTTTTAATGACTTTTCGAAGGAGGTGTTGAGTAGATTTCAAATCCGAGTTTTCTTGTCACCTTAAAATTTTTTTTGTGTTGTACAGGATATCTGTACAACACAACAAATCTTTTAATTAATTTTCCAAAGATGTTATTTTTTCGTCAAACTTAGCAAAATTACTTTGTGGCATTATTATTAATATAATGAATAATAAATACTTCGTTTTAACCTGTATATAATTAACAATATCCACTGATATTTTTTTTTATTTGTAGCATCAAAGAATGCCTTACCTAAGTAATAAGATACATAGAAGCGACGAGAATTCGCAGATTCACCAGAAACCAATAAAAGTGAGGATCTTTATCCTTGAACTTTTCAGCAAACTCACCAACACGATACACTTCCAAATTTCGTGCACACTGTAAAATATAGAGGTATTAAATTTATGAATACGATAGACCGTGTAATGCGTAATGTAGGTACACGTACACGGCGGTTAATCTGCTCCAATTTAGATTCCTGATACTTTTACTCATACTTCCTTGAAAATGGTTTCGCCGAGTTCTGCAAGAACACACGCGAAGGCCTCCAATCGCAGAATAACTTAGAATAGACTAAATCAATGCAATCAGTATATGTAGATATTGAATTATTCGTAATGAGTAATTAATTTCCGAGTTTTCCAACCGTGACCTTGACTGGCTTGTGAGCAAACATACTCACATATTATTCTCACCACGCAATGGCGCGAATGGGAAGGCAGAATTTATAATATTGATATATCCACACATTCGTTCATTATTAATAATAAAAGCAGTAATATTGCTTTCGTAAAAGCTATTTACTTTGTGGCTTGTCATGATTACAATATAAAAAAAATAATTTAAAACCACTTCATATTAACACAACTCTATGGGTTTCAGAACTGTCTTTTCTTCATCTCATTTCCAGCGAAAATACTCTGAATAAGAAGTAATATTACTTTTGTAAAAAGTATTTATTTGTGGCATGTTATAATTACAATGTAAACACAAATGTGTATTAAACCACTTCATTTTAACACAGCTCTACCGGTTTCAGAACTGCCCTTTCTTCATCTCATTTCCAACGAAAATACTCAGCGTAAAGAGTAATACGAGTAATATTACTTTCGTATAAGATATTTACTTTGTGGCTTGTCTTGATTTCATTATAAACACAAATTTGTTTCAAAACACTTCATTTTAAAACAACTCCACTGGTTTCAGAAGTGCCCTTGCTTCGTCTAATTTCCACAGACAATACTCTCAATTACAGGCAAAAATTCTTCACTTTATTAATAAAGGCAACAAAAATTAAATAACTTTAAAGCGCTAGAATAATTTTAGTACATTGCATAATCAAGTAAGTTTATCTTGTAGCCAGTAAAACACTCTGCACCTCCCGTAAACTACAACACATAAATCTTTATGTTTGTTTATCTGTCAGTATTTTGAATCTTATGTTAGTTTTAATTTTCGCTTGATTAAAGAGGGGTATTTCAGAAACCGGCAGGGACGTGTTAAAATAAAGTGGTTTAAGACGAATTTATCTATTTGTTTTATAATGTTACTTTCTTTTGTTTTGTACCGAATCAAAGCACGCACCTTGTTACACGTGGACGGATGTACTAAAGAATGCTACATTATTATAACAATGATTATTTTTAATTAATTGTTACGATTATGTAAGCGAGTACTTACTAACTTTATACATTGCAGCTGTTACAGAGAGGAATGTTTTGATTACAATTATAGCTACCTATTGATTAAATGGAATGACAAAGATTGCTTATAAATCATATCTTATTAACTCTGTTGAAGGTTTAGAAATGCATACAACTTAATAATTTTTCTAATACTGGTGTCCTTATCGGAGATTGGTTATAATATTTAAGGCAATCTTTATCGTGCAGATTGAAGCAATTTTACTGTACTGAAACAGTCACTTACATTTCGAAGCAATCAATGATTTGGGTGTTTTTATTTGGTATGTCCTCTATTATTTTTTCTCTGAATTATTATTCCTATAGGTAAACTTCTCACATGAAGCAATGAAGATTTCTCATTTTCATATTTAGTACATTTAAAAAAAACTTTGCCATTTAATGAAGAATTTCTGAATTGCATAAGTTTTGAAATTTTCACGGCAAAAGTATTGTCGTGAGTATTATTTGTTCTTGACATAACTAAACGCAGAAAACCAAATAAAGATGATTGCCTTTACGATGGAGACTAACATATTGTCAATAAAGTTGGATAAAGAGGAAGGAAGCGCCGAACGGCAAAATAACTCAAAAATTTATCACAATACTAACTTCTACATTTTAAAGTTTTTCTTTATTCATTGCTTTGATGGTTACATCATTTGTGGATTTTTCGACCACCATGCTAGGCACATATCCTTGTTATGGTAGTCGTTAGTTACGCTGTATGCCCAGAATTCATGGTATTGTGTGATTGCGCCAAATTCCAATAAATCTACATTCTAAAGACTTTAATTTTCTTGTTTTAGTGTTCAGGGTTCCATTAGAGCTAAGCGAAGTTCTGTTTTTCATTTCTTCTGTCTGTAAATTTTGTGTATCCTTTCTGTTTCTAGTTCAAGATGGTGGCCATTTTTCAATAAATCTGGTTTCAAAAGTAAAATAGATGTGTTTATTTGGTTCCATGCCAACTCAGAATGAAACCAACTCAGAGCCACCACAGAAAGGTCATTAAAAGCTATGAAAAAATAATTTTTAAATAGCCGGTAGCCCTAACCTAACTTAACCTATTTAATCAATTGTTTTAATATTGACAAAATGGTCATTCTTCTTTGATTATATTAATTCGTTGAAATTTTAATAGTTTTATTTTTAGATGCTTGCTTTATATATAATGATTTTTTGGTTATATTATGTAAATTCCATTCGTTTTTTTAAATTATGTATACTTATGTTTTTATATGTATGTGTATGATTATGTGCATTATGCGAATATGGATGTATATGTAAATGTATGTGCATGTATAAGCACATATAAATATATGTGTATATATGTGCATGCATGTACATATGTATGTGTGTATACATATACATTTATATGTGTGTAAATGTATGCATCTGTAAATATATGTACATGTACCCGTCTCAGAACAGACATGGTCTAGTGAGGCGGGTTACTTACTTATTTGTATACGATAATTTAACACAATAAACGCCCGGGTTGCCAGCAAAAAAAAAAAAAAAAAAAATATATTTTTATCATCACTCTTAATAACCTTTCTGGGGTGGTTCTGAGTTGGTTTCATTCTGAGTTGGCCGGTCACCGTTTATTGATTTGGACTTTCTTATTAGCATTATTTCAATATTATGGTCTTTACCAACTGAAAAAAGGTTTAAAAAAGATTCAGATAGTGATGCTTCTTAGGCCAAATTATACCTATGTATAATTCCCTATTTGAAAATGTTAAAAAATTACATTAGAAATATATTATTTATAATTAAGTAGGTTGGTATTAAGATACCTACCGACTTACGATTCTTACGATTTCAGAGGAAATTTTGGTATTTATTTAGTAAACTAGCGAGTACCCGGCATGCGTTGCAATAGCACTTACATAAAGAAATACATGTCCTTTCCCGTTCTCTTCAACCCCGTTACCATTCCCCTTACGCCTCCCTTCCCCACTGCTTTCTCTTTCGCTCCCTGCTAAACTATATGGAAATACACCCATTTTCAAACAACTCGCGCGCCACTTATTGAAATAGTTTCGTACAAATTTGATAATGCCAGAGCTCATTTTTATAAATAGAAACATTCGCCGGTGTGCGCATAACAACTCATAAAAGGATCAATCGGGTAAATGGTATAGGAAATAATTTCAAAACGCTAGAGCTCACCATAACATGGAAATCTTCCTGGGCATGTTCACGACAACACACCAAAGTTTAGTGGTTTAGATACCGCATAAGGGACAAACAAATAAACATTCATTTTTACATATTAAGATAAGATAAATACAGAGACATTCATTTTTTTGGATTTTAGTGTACTACTCACAGAAGTACTAGCACCTGTCTTATTAATATCACACTAAAACAAACCAAATAGTAGGTAAGTTCTAAAATTATCAGTGAATGAGCGCCTCCGGTGATCTAATGGCTGCTCGGCATGCCTCATTATGGCAATTTTCAGATTCACACAACGTCGTGATGTTCTTTATGAAACTCCAATAAGTAGGTTGATAATTGGTCACTAAATATCTTCCCCGATAGCTTAGAGACTCTTCGCGAAATGCGAGGCTAATCGACACTACACACAGCAATGTTCACTTAAACACGTTATCTTGGAAGTTGTTAATTCCGAACAAAGAATCCTCCAGATTGCCTTTTAATATAATTGTACATATTTCTTATTGGCAAAAGAATCTTCAGCTACTTTTGGTGTTCGGAAAATCATAGTATTAACGAGAAACTAGTAAATACTAGAATGTACATCAAATTTGAATTGTACAAATTTGGATCAATTTTGGATGTACATCAAAGTCGATTTTACAGTATTTATTTTCAATTATTCCAAAATATTTAAAATGGTTAATTTTTACCATTTTTATTGTTTAAAAACCAACATGTTTCTTAAGCAATGCTTAATTCATTATGGTTTATAGTTTTAAGGAAACTCTAATGAAGTAGATAAGCATTGCTTACCAAACTTGTTAGTTTTTTAAACAGTTATAGTGGTTAAAACTATGTATTTTATTATTTTTTAATTAAAATTGTGCTGCAATATAAGCAAAAACAACCTTACAATTTAACCACCAATATTATGATTTTATAACTTGAAACTGAATTAATCCACACTTATTTACGAAGAGTTATTAATTACATCCACGTTGTTCGAAAAAAAATCAATAAACGAAGCGAAGAATTTCAGAGTCATAACGAGGATTAAGAGAAACCTGGTCACCGATAAATTTGAACAATAGGTTTTTTACAAAAATGTTGCTTTCACTGTCGCTCTTACTCCCTCAAATACTGAGCGAAAGGGACAACTGCACCTCAGACTGATAATCCCTAAACAAAATCATCAAATTTGAGGTTTTGTATTCCCCATTTTTCTCTTCCAAAACTGGACCGATTTATAAGTTTTTTTAACTGTGTTAGAAGACAATACTGTACGTTTTGTTTTTGAAACGAACATTTCATTAGCACCGTTGTGATTTGAAACTCGATGAAACGAAAAAGAGAAAATAGGATTTAGCCTGCGCGAGAATCGGTCTCTTCTTTGTGCCGTGCTTTGTAGTCTCCCCACTATTATCTACTTTTGTTTTCTGAAGGTTTCTCCTTTACCGCGTGTGAAATGTACACATTTAAAAAAAATAAATTGTCTAGTTTGTCTGTTGGTGTCGTTCAAAATGATCAATTTTATCGATTTTTGGAGGATCCTAACTCCTATAAAAAGTAACTTATTGAAAAAGCGCTAATGGTCGATAACTATATAATATTTAAAAAAATATAAGCAGATATCATTGATAACAACTGCCCCTGATTCAAAGGCTTTTTTATAATTAGAAGCCTACAAATCTGAAGGAGTCAACAATCGCGGTCATGATCATTTTGTCATTCGCACGACGAATGGTCGATTAAATTTCTATAATTCTGCTTTGAGATATTTAGTGACCTAAAACCTCTTATTAAAAAAAACATTTAATTCTAAATTATTCGATTGATATTTCAACTGTTTTGCGAAATTTCATCTGTCAAGGTGATCACTGATCACAGAGCGGTGATCACGTAAAGCACGTGACTGGGCGCATTTTTAATTTGTTTTTTGCTCAATCTCCACCCACGGGAATTATATTTACAGTTTGAGGAAAATTATAAATATTATATTTGCTTACACAACACTTTTTCGGATGAAGCACCATATCTTTTATATTATATGTGTATGACTTAAATTTATAACAATATAACAACTGGTATCTTTACAAATCTTTCACTTTTGCTGGAGTACCAATGAAATTACATGGTTGCAGTTCGCACGCTGTAGATGTGAAACCGTCAGAAAACTAACGTAGACAAGAGTAGGGAAAGTGTCCTCAACAAGAGTAGCGTAAGCACCGCATAAAGAGGAGACTGATTATTCTATCTCATTCTCTCACAGGCTAAATCCTATAGATAAATGTCTATTTTTGGTGTCGCTACTTTTCGTTTCATTGAGTTTCAAATCACAATGGTGCTAAAGAAGTTTTTACATCAAAAAATATATAAACGGATCTAAACATACTATACACAGAAAAACGTATTAAAATATATGAAGTACTAACCTACTGATGGTGTTACTTTTTTACATAAAAAAAATTAACAGATTGGCCAGAAATCGCTGATTTAGCATCGCGTTTGAATTTCACCGAGGCGTTGTGTGTTCAATTCCGTCCTCCATCACGATGCAAGTAACATTTTCCACTTACTGTGTGGTAGTTGGAGATTTTCAAATATTGTCAGGTTATTGTAATTCTTAACCCTGGAATGTGTGTCTATCTTAAATAAAATATTAAGTAATATTTTTATAAATTACCGCATTATATTAATTGGTTTCATGCCAACTAAGAATAAAGTCAACTCAACACCTCATTGAAAAGTCATTAAAAGCTATGAAAAAAATAATTTTAAACTAGCCAATAACCCTAACCTAACGTAACCTATTTAACCGGTTCCCATATTAATTAGCCACGGACTCCTTAATAAATAGCCGTTTTATATCGTACTCCTAGGTCGTTAATCTCCGATGAAATGTGTTAAAATTCCTTGAGATATAGAGAAAAAAATTATATCCATTTATGGAAAAGACTAATGTGCGATTTATGGATGATGGAACTTTTCTCCCCTTTTAATCTCCGATTGAACTTCTAATGAGATAATCCACGAACCTCCACTGATTAAAATTAAAATCACTTCAGTCTTCCTGCCAGCTGCTAAATGAATAGCAAAATAAATAGCAAAACATCGGCCGTTCCATCTCCCACCGCTACCGTGGGAGGTCAGATTACAATCGAATCTATTACATAAATCATCTCTAGCAAGTGTTTCTAAAATGTTTCACTTACTTCAAACACTTATTTTACACACATTTTATTCAGATCTTTGATTGGCTACCTACCTACTTATCTGTCGGATTAATAGGTAATTTATTGATTAAATTAGTAAACTCATAGGCATAATATTATAATAACTCATCGTAATTTAGTTGACGTTTATTCTTGACATATATTTTACTTGCATTATACTGGTATTATGCATAATAAAAGAGATTGGCAAACTAAATAATGTTCTTGCCTCTTCGTGTACTGCGCAGCTTTGAAGTTAATGAAAAAATCTGGGGTCCAGAATGGTGAATGGGGAAAGTCCTACCAAAATGCGTTTCTGTGCATCTTTCAGGTAGATATCATTATTCTATTATTTGCAAAACTCTTCTTCAAGCTACATTATTATTAGAAAATTGTATGAAATCCCGTATTTAGCTTCTAAATAGACTTGCTTGATGGGTGATCAAAATTTAATTAAATAATTACATGAAATGTTTGACGATTTCAAATTTGACGGAAGTTTTAATAGTATTTTATTAAGTATAACATAATTCTGTCTTGGTGAAAACTTCTAAAATTCATCCAAGTATCAGTGTAAATATTCACCATTTCCAAAATAATTACAATATGAAAGCATTATTTTTTTCTGAAAGCAATTTATTTTAGTAATTAAATCACAATTTTTTTAAAGATACTGAAATCCAAAAATCTTTTTTTCCCTTTTTGTAGATCTATTATTTGAGATGAAAATATCTGTTATTGTACCCATCAAAGACATAAAATTAAATCAAAGAAAAATAAGTTGATTTTTAAAATTACCCAAGTTTTGTAAAAAGGTGTCTTTAAATATCAGTATTTTAATTTTATTTCCTTTGAGCATTTTTTTAAATATTTTAATTCCATACATGTCCACTTCCTAAAGCCTATCCATTAAGGATATGTACCAGTAAATAAGAAAAAAATAATTGACTTAAAAGTTTGTTAAAATATGTTGTACCATCGGCACTCAATTTTTACATTGAAACAATCAACTGCAATTCTCCAAAAAGTAAAAAGGGAATGAAATTGATGTTTTAGATTACAGAAAAATATAAAAGAAATTTATTTTATTGGCCATGCTTTTAAACAACTATTTATGAAAAAAAAAGTTATAGGTAATGTCATTAAAAAATTTAAAAATAGAATTAAATAATTTAATTTTATTAAAATTATTTAATATATTTTTTTTAAATATCCAATGTGATTAGTGTTTAAGTATTAATTTCCACTTAAACTGTTTTTCTTGAATCTCTGAACGAAATAAAACAGTTTACTTGATTATCTCAGAAAATTAAAGAAAAGGACTTTAGTATCGTTTAAACATCTGTTTAAAATAAAGCAATTATTAAAACAAAGTGGTTTCAAACAAATGAATGCTTTCATATCATTGAAGAAGATTTTTTTTTTTTACAGTGAATACCGCACAAGAATCTCAACTGCTCCCGTCTGGAGCCAGTGAGACTATGGCATCCCCAATTGGGGTATGTTGTGAGGCTGAAGGTAGTGGGGAGGGGAAGGAGGTGGGGAAGAGGAAGGTTGGGAAGTACCTGGCTATTCAGATCAGGTCACTAAACACGGCTAAAGCCATTTTCAAGCAACGTTTCAATTCTGAATGGTGGTCTTACACCAGGGCGATACGAATAGTATCTTCCACTCTGGAATGTGCCGCAAATATACTATATATTATTTTAAATGAATTAATTGTGAAATAACACAAATTAATCAAATAAAATTTATTTGCGCACGCCGGATTCGAACCCGTGACCTCCGGATTGTTAGTCAAGAGTCTTAGCCACTGGACTACGGAGGTCGTCAATATACTAATACATCTACATGAAAATATAAAAAAAAGAACAAGACAAAGAAAATAAAAAGGTGACGGTCGCAATTTGGACACGAATCCAGGATATCTCGTCTTACAGGGAAGAGACGAGAGGTACATTGATGGGAATAACCTTCAAAAGTTATTATGAAAGAAAGTTATTCTAATAAAAAATTAATGTTTATATTTTAGAATTATATAATAACATACCGCAAAGTAAATTCTTTCTTCATTTACGTAATCATTATTGAATTCACTGTTACCTAAATAAAACCTAATTGACAAACACTTCAAATACAAACCAAATAGAGCTACGAAATTATAAAAAGATTCCCCGCACGGTAAAACCCATGGAACAAGATATTAGAAATTCGCAAAAACAAGGATGTTAAATTTTAAAATCAAATTTACTATCGTAACAATAACAATACGTCACATTTTTTTTGTGAATGCAAAAACGTTTAAGAAGCTCTATCATAAAAAGTTTCTCCGCTTAGTCAGTCATTGAACAGCAATGGCAAAAATGGATTTGTTGTCTGTGCAGTTTGTTGAATGCGATTAACAATAAATGTCAGGCTTTATGAGTGATGATCTTTAGCTCTAGAGGTAATTTTGTCATCATTTGCATATTTTTACCGCACGTTTTTCTTGTCCTCTGTTTAGCGTGCATAATTTGTCATTGTTCGTAATTCCATTCGACGGTAATATTTAAAACAATTATCACTCACCAACGAAGAGTTACAATGAATATTTTCTTATTTGCAAACAATTAAAAAAAACAATGGAACAAGATTGTTAAGTGGTATAGTATTTTCTTGTTATACTTCTAGTTCTTATATTCAAAGATAAGCAAATAAATTAGAATTACATTTTCAAAATTTACCTTATTTATTTTATTTTATTTTTATTTTAGGTAGTTCGCTTTAAAGAGAACCTTTGCTCTTTAATATAGTGATATTTATGAATAATTTTATTTTTGTAAGGAAAATCCTTAAAAAGTACATTGTGAAATTGGCAAATGAAAATGGCAAGTCAACATTTAAACGGAATTGATAAATTGCATTTGCGGGGGTAAGAGGAGACTATGGACGAGTGTTTAAAAATAATATCGGCTAGCACAAATGATACATTCAAACGTGACATCTTTAAAATGATTTGCCTGTACCTAGTATCTACCCATAATATATTTTGCAAAACGATCATTTTTTTATTGTACTCTAGCTGAATTTCTCGGCGATGCCCGGGTTTTACACAGAGTTTTAGGTATACAGTGACCATCCTTTGCATACAAATCAAATCCACACCGCCCGCTTGCCAGTCCGCTCGTCCACCACATACAGACATTCTCCTTTAATTATATATTTCAACCAATTTTCCCAAAACATTGACAAATTATATATCTGAACCTTCCTCATGAATCATTATATCCATTGGTGAAACCCACATGAAAATCCGTGCAGTTGTTTTTGAGTTTATCGCGAAGAGACAGACAGACGCGGCGGAGGACTTTAATTTATAATATGTAGAGATAATTTCAGTTTTCTTTGATGTGCGTTATTCCTGTGTGAAATTAGACACATTCAATGACATTGGAACTACCAGTGTGAAGAATAATTCGAACAAGCGATAAAGTAGATAGGTACCTACTTATAATACAGTATTTCAACAGGATATTATTTTAATTATATTTTTCTAAATTGGAATTATAACTCAAATATCGGGATATTTCACACATCTGCGCTCATAAATAACAATTTGTTGGTAGATGCGACCGTGTAGGTACAATAATTATTTGTTCATTGTGAAGACTGTCGATATTTGATTTAGTGAATGTAATGCCCAGTGTATTTTTGATGAATCACAGTAAATATAACTCGACACGTCTTATGGTAATTTCGGAATGCGAATCCACGGTTTCCTTTTGACTTGCAAATATCGCCATTGTACCAGCACCAGCTTCAGAGGGATTAAAGATGAGACGTGATTTAGCTGCCACTCGCAGTCGCCGAACACATGAAATGCTTTATTATTCACGAGTTCGTTGGCATTGATTTATGATAAAGGACGTCTTCGTTAGTTTCAAATGCAGCCAGAGAAACTTCAACTAAACAGTCATAAGTTGTGTACCTTATTTCATTTCACTTTATAAAGTTACTGCTAAAATCGCAAAAATAAATGTCCTATATTAAGTTTTCATATTTAGGAATCATCTAAACGAAATCTTAAAAATGAAAAAAAATCTACGATTCATGCCATCTAGCCAATCTACGGTTTCAATTTTTTTTCCGTTTAGAAACTAATTTAGGTTGCGTTGTTTAAAAAAAATTGAACAATTCATCAAATAACTTTAATTTCACGTCATGTGTAAGTTGTATTCAAGTTCTGTTGTTTTATCATTATAGGCCAGTTGCTTCGTAAAACTGAAATAATCTTGAATAGAAGTTTCACAAAACGTGAAAATTAACTTAAAATATTTCGTCGCCTCAGTTCTTAATTGTCCAAACGACCATTTTAGTTTTTGTTCAATATCGACTTTAAAACTAAAAATAAATCATATAAAATGATAGTTTATTACTTAACTAATAATTATTTGAACTGATGAGACCTTTATCTTTACGGAAATAGCTTTCTTTATCTTACACACCTATAATAATATTTCATTGAAATAATGAAAGAAAACCTTCTCCTCACGCAAAATTTTCAAATGGTCGTTTGGACAATTAAGAACTGAGGCGACGTTGATGAATTGTTCAAATTTTTTAAAACAACCCACAACAAAATAACTAGGAACATTAAGGACATCAAATCATAGCATAACGTGATACTCGAAAGAATTCATAATCTACTATTTTATGGATGGCGTGAGTATAATAATTATTTTAGGGAAAAATGCTTTTCACAAGGTACGCTTTAAAATATTAAGATGAATTAATTGTTTGGCTCCCGTGCATGAATAAATAGTTTTGTCCATAAAAAAAGTTAAATCTTTCAAGAAATGCTAACAAATACAAATTTGGATTGAAATCATCGACACAATATTATATTTGTGAGCCTTTCTCAAAAGGTCCGAGTTTGTTTATGGACAAAACTATTTATTCATATTCATATTGCCTGTGTACGGACGCAAACAATTAATTCATCTATTTGAAACCATAACTTGTTAAAGCACTTTTTCCTAAAACAATTATGTTCGCGCCAACTGCAAAGGAGTTGATTATAAATTCTTTTGAGCATCATTTGATTTTTTTTTTTACTTTCCCTCAGGGCCTATGTCATCTTTGAGGATGCTGTGTGGAGGGTGATGTGTAGTTGTTTTAATTTGTTTGAGACTGATGGGAGATTGTTTTATAACTTTAACTATTCTAACTTCTGTTAAGTAGTAATATTTATCTTATCTTAACAAATATCAACTCATGTTCCATTAGCATCACAATATGGTAATGCGCGTTTTCATCCCGCGACAAAATATCTACTAAAACTTAATATAACTAAACCTAACAAAAAAAGGAACAAAAATAATGCAGACATCCTGTAAAGACCATAAATTTATTGTTCAAAAATAGTAAAATGGGACAAAAATAATACAGATAACAATAATTTATTGTCTTTGCACGATGTTTGTATTATTTTTGTCCAATTTTTTGTTAGGTTAGATTAGGTTAGGTTTAGTTTTAGTAAATATTTTGTTGGGGGATTTTTTGTCCGTAGGATATTTTGTTGCAGGATATTCTGTCGCGGGATGAAAAGTCACGGAACCTCCCGATATAATTTTCGCATCAATTCCTATTATTAGGTGTTTTTTGCAAATTTATAAATATCAAAAGTGTATTAAAATGTATTAAATGACTGCAAAATTAATAAATGTAACGATATATTATGTACTACCTTCCACCTGTTATACCTATGTAATATCTTTTGATGTACTATCTTTTAATTTTCTAAAATTATTGTTTAATTTCTAGATATACAATGTAATAGTATAATGAGGAAATCTATAATTGGTTTCTCAGTTAGGTTAATTATACATGTATAAATTAATCATTATTGTAAACTGTTGATTTCCCTAAAATAAAATAAATAAATTTAATAACGAATAATATAATGCAAACATGCAGCGTGGCAGTATTATTAACGGCGTGCGATCCACAACAGAATCTCGGGCGCGGCGACCTTCTCGCCAAGTTATTCACGCAGCAGTGCCTCCACGCTGTCCCAGCGTTTAGTTCGTTATTATTTATTATTATTATTGTCAATGGCGGGACTCATTCCACTTAGCCTAGAGTCGGAGCATCTCGCGGTGTATTTTTTGTTTGGTTTTCGCCTGCGGCATAGTTTCAATATCCATCTCTATTGTTTGTACATTCCTTGTAAGTATTGAGCTAACTGAAACATTAAATTGTTACGATTAGTACTTGAAATTTACTTACATATACTTAAGGCCCAAATACCTCTTATTTACTCTCCGAAAACACCATTATTGCATTTCAAATTTATTTAGAAAAAAATAGAGAGGATAAGCTTAGCTTAAATTAATAACTGTGTAGTGATAGTATATATTATATGCGATAGTATATACCTCCGTGGTCGATGAACAAGGCTCTCGACTAGCGATCCAGAGGTCGCGTAATCGAATCCCGGCGTGCGCAAGCAAATTTTATTGATTGATTTGCGTTTTGAAAATTCAATCATTTAAAATAATACAAGTTATTTGCGGCACGTTCCAGAGTAAAAAACACTCTGAGTATCTAATTGAAACGTTTGGCGTTTTCCGTATTTTGTGACTAGATCTGAATAGCCAGTTTCCCCACCTTCCCTCTACCCATCTCCTTTACCTCCAACTTGCCTTCAGCCTTACAACATACTCCATTAGGGGTTGCTATAGTCTCACTCGCTCTAGACGGTTGGGAGCACCTGGGAGCGGTATCCACATAAAAAAAACAGCATTCTTGAATAATCGTTCAGATTGAAATCTTTTGGTAACTACCTAAATAAAGTAGCAATTATATTTTCCATCAAGTAAACACAATTAATTAACAGATTAAAGTAATGCATTTTCTTTATTTGTTTTTGGGGTGTCAGATCTGCCGGACCTGCCCTGATGATGGACACTGCAACGCTGTCCGAAATGTCGGCTAAAGAAGGAGGTATCCCAAGACGGCATAACACCCCCAAAACAAATAACGAAAATGCTTATGGCCGTGAAAATCTAAAATCGTGTCTAATGTAATGCATGTTGTAGAATTCTTAATTTATTTTATCTCACGACGATTTGCTCAGAATCAGTGCTGCGCCGCCCGTGCCTTTTTTTGTTGTCTTTGTCTTCGTTAAACCTACAAAAAGTTGTAATCAGATAAAGCTTTGGATAAAAAAACAAATCATAGAAAAATAGAAATACCACGAAACGCCTCTGTTTGAAAAACCTTCATCTTCTAGCGGACAAAGAGCCAATAATAACATGATGGCACTCATTTGATCTCTAATTACTCGACATAAAACAGCGTAATGACCCGCGGGGCTTGTCTCACTTAATGCTGGGCACGGGGCTAATTGGGGTTACACGATGCTTGTTTTTATATCGATCCCCATGTGTAAATTCTCAGGACCCATGTGGAAAATCTATTCTTTACCTGGATCATTATTTTCATCCTTACAATTTCCCCCGAGAACCATTTATTGGATAACCAACACCTCCGAAAATAGGTCACCCCAAGTGGTTATCTGTGTTTGATGAATTAGCAGGGGTGCCCGGGTTCATGGGAGTGAAGTTTATCTGGTTCATGGCGGCGGATGCGTCTGCCCACCAGTTGCATGGCAGACCGAGAGAGAATTGTTGAGGGAGTCACTTTGACTTCGCCAACCATAGGTACTCTCTCGGAACTCCCTCGCAGTGGGAGGGATAGATTCATACATCTTTTACTCCTGGACACACTGACCACTAGATTCCTACCCACCCTTCATACCCTTTTCCTTTCCAGAACTTCCTCTCCTCCCTTTACTAAATGGGGATGCTGTGTGAAGGGTCCTCCACATCCATATACCGGATACCCTGAGGGGAATTATTTTCCCCGAGACCTCCTGTGTGTAGCTAATGTAAAAAAAAGATTACTATTATTATTATTTTTATATAAATAAATGCTACAGAATTAAAACTTCTCTCGAACGTATAGAGCCAGTGAGACTGTTTAATCCCAAATTGGGCTATGTTGAGAGGCTGAAGATACTGGGGAGGGGAAAAAGATGGAAAAGGGATGGTGTGGAAGTACTCGGCCATTCAGATCTGGTAACCAAAAACGGCCAAGTCATTTCGAGCAACGTTTCAATTCTGAATGGTGGTCTTACACCAAGGCGAAACTGAAATTATCTACCACACTTAAAGTTACGTATAACTAAATACTCGATGTTGATTAAAACCTGCCAATTTCGACATTTATATTAATGATGATTGATGATGTACCTGCGTTAATATGAGCGATATTAGGCCTTCCAGAAAATGTTTTCTAAGATCAAAAATATGTTTCTGTCAATAATTTGATATCTTATGACCATGCGCTGGAATCAAAATAAATATATGAGTGTAGGACTCTAGGAGAACATGTTAAACAGATTAATATTTTCTTTTCATTTGCTTGTCTTCTTCACATCTAAGCTTTAATACAATAGAATTATTCATTTTTTTTGTATGTACCTCACAAGAATACCAACAGCTCCCGTCGGAGCCAGTGAGATTATGGCATACCCGATTGGGGTATGTTGTGAGGCTGAAGGTAGTGGGGTGGGGAAGGAGATGGGGAAGAGGAAGGTGGGGAAGTACCTGGCTATTCAGAACTGGTCACCAAACACGGCTAAAAGCCATTCCAAGCAACTTTTCAATTCTGAATGGTGGTCTTACACCAGGGCGATACTGAGGGTATCTTCCACTCTGGAACGTGCCGCAAATGTACTATACCTATACTATTTTAAATGATTTAATTGTGAAATAAACAAATTAATGAAATAACATTTATTTGCCACGCCTGGATTGCGAGTCAAGAGCCTTACTGCTAGACCACGCCGGCTGTCAATGTTCATTAATCACGTGATGATCCATTAAAAGAAAAACTTTAGTAGACATCAGCCAGCGATTTGCCTCAAAGACAATATTTGTATGATCAATGCTAGATTCTTCGAAATTAAAATGCTGTAAATTACGAGTATAAACACCAGCACTTTGTGTCTTTTTCTCTAAAGATACAATCTGAGATGAAATCTCAATATGTATTATTAAAAAAAGGAATATTGAATTCACCAACGCTGACTGAAAACCACATTTACTTTAATCTTATAAAACTGTTCGTGCATCATTAATTAATATTAACATAATTAGAAATCCTGCTTCTTGAGTAGACATCCTTAAGTCTAAGAGGTAAATTGAAAACTTTATTTAAAAAAATCACTCATCAATTCTGTTTGGTAGCAAGGTCTAGTGTCTAGTATGTTGATTATTGATGATGTTGGGGTCTCTTGATTGTCTTCTTATGTCAACAACTCAATTGTCAAGGTGAAGTGATCTTTGTTCTATCGAGGCAATGGAGAGGTCTGTCTGAATTGAACTCAGTCTTGACTCTTGAGTGAAGTCAAGATGCTTGTTTCGTGTCTGCGTCGAATGTAAATCGTTTTGTTAAAAAAAAAACATTGTTTGAATAATTTACACTGACGTAATTTCATAACGTAGCAGTTGTGTATTAAACCATTTTTTCTTTCCATCAGTTAATAGTGAGCAGTTAGTGTAATTTTATGGCATCAGTCAATATACAAGTATATACTTTAACTAAAATAATTTTAAGGCCGGCGTGGTCTAGCGGAAAAGCTCGCAATCTGAAGGTGGCGGGATCGAATCCCGGCGTGGCAAATAAATTTTATTTGATTAATTGGTGTTTTTTCACGATTAATTCAATTAAAATAATACATAGTATATTTGAGGCACGTTCCAGAGTGGAAGATATTCTTAGTATCGTCCTGGTGTAAGACCACCATTCAGAATTAAAACGTTGCTTGAAATGGCTTTAGCCGTGTTTGGTGACCAGATCTGAATAGACAGGTAGGTGCTTACCTACCTTTCTATTCCCCATCTCCTTCCCTTCCCCACCACCTTCAGCCCCACAGTATACCCCAATTAGGCATGCAATAGACTCACTGGCTCCAGATGGGAGCAGATGAGACTCTTGAAAGGTGTTCATATTAAAAAAAAAAGAAAACATAAAAAAATTTAATTTATAAAAAAATTATAATTATAAATCACTTCTAAAAAATAAGAAAAACATATATTTTATGATCCCGAAATTAAATTGTAGGAGAATTATTTCTGATCAATTGTTATTGTACAGAATCCTAAATAATATCTACGATCTTTTGTAAAAGATACGGGGTCGTAAGACTTTTACAAAAAATAAATATTAGAGTTCCAGATCGCAATGGCAGAAACGTATCCCTTTTTTATCACAGCCGCTCCAACACCAACTACTTACAAAATGAATTCATACATCTAGTCTGCCACTATCATAACACACACCTCACATATTATACAGACATCTTCAATATAACTTTCAACAAATTCAAAGCAACACTATCAGATAAATTTAATGCATCACAACACACCACTTAACATCCATATTTATATTTATTTATTATATTATTAATCAGATTTCTTTTCCTAATTTGCAATATATTTATATATTCCCTAATTACATACATATCATCCATATACTCCTATAAGATCATAAGCTTACCATTTATTGTGTTTTTTTCTATATTTTATCACGCATATTTAAGTATTTAGCTTCTCCTAACTCTTTTTTTTCTTAGTCTTTCTTTATGTTTTAATTTAGCTTCTCTTAAATATTTTTTTTCTTAGTTTTTTTTGTTAGCGAAAAAATTTTTTTGTTGAATCATGTGTTTAGGCTTATTGTTTTATTTTACCACTCTTTCTTTTTTATGTATCTTTGTAAAGCTGTTTGTTTTCCAAATAAATATATTATTATTATTATGAAATTCACGACCGTTGCTCCCAACTTTTCTATCGATCAATCTGAGTCACCGATCAGCTTAGTGATTTGTTTAGTAGGAATGCTCGTTTCGCCTGTTGGCCGGAGATTTTTTGGCATTTGAGGAGTGGTGATAAATAGGATTGTGAATAGCGGTGTTATTCTTGTGGTAATACAGGATTATTATAAAAATAAGACAGGATTATGATCGAAGAATTTTAAGTTGTTCATCTTTATAACAACATCTTTTGCATTGAGTCTGACCATACACAAAGGAACGATCGTTTTACGTCAAACGAACCTACGTACGTAGACGTTTTAATTGATGTTATAATCGACAGTATTAAATCATTAATTACCAAAAAAAGATGTTGAATTTTCAGACTAAAAAAATATTTATTATCACTACATATTTTCCTCTATTGCATAACTGGTGACGTCGTAATACAAGTTTTGATAATGCATGACCCACACTTTAGTCTGAGATCTCAGGGCCAAGGATTGGAGATGGTTAGCCGGCAAATATTGAGATAGCTCTTTAAAAAATACAAGGTTGTACAATAAGGATATTGGCTATTATTTATTATTATATAATTTTGTTTTGATTAAAGATCGTAATGATAAATATGTAAGGAGAAACGAAAATAATATGTAATTTGATTTTAATCATTGCATTTTATTCGTGGATTTTAATTGATTTTATATGTACACCTGTGAGCCAACATTACGACTTTAGGTGTAAAAAAAATTATAAGGAATAATGTGTAATGTAGTTTTTCAAGTATTGTACAAGACAAATTGAAGGGGTTTAATTGAATCATAATCGTACAATAACAAATATAAAAAGACTTGAAAAAGAAATAAAAATATCTTCAGAAACGATAAAGAAGATATCGAGTACTGTGCAGGTACAAGGATTAAATATTACAGTACAGGCATAAGTACCTGCGCATTTATGTACTTAATATATTATGTAGGTACCTTATTTCCGTTAACATAAACCAAATAAGCATAATGAATCAAAATGTATAGAAAGTAAAGGACATCCGGCGCTCTGCGTTTCAAACAGCCGTCAAAAACAGAAATGGCGTACCGCAAGGATTTCAAGCAGGACTGGTTTAATAATCCAATTATTTAATTAAATTTGATCGACATTTTAAAGAAGCAGGAATCAAACATCATCTCGCGTGGGTTTTTAAATAATTAAAAACTTCATCGTTTTTCGTAATACTCAGTCGCAAGGCCGAACCTATGCGGGTAAAACGAGATAAGAGAAACAAACGTTCATTCTCCAAGTAGGGCAATCCAATTACAACACCGCTGACTGTGAGCTCTGAGCAGGCTCAAAGCTACGACAATTAGCTAAAAGATAAGTGCATCTAATTAAGATTGTGCATTGTTAACCCTAATAGAACTGCAATCAGAATAATTGTTAGCAATTCATATGGGCAATGCAATCAATTTAATTTAACTCACGCCACAAAATAAGTCACATCAAATATGACACTGAAAAAATTAAAATTTAAAATGCCATTAATTTTTTCAGAGATCAATTTTGTATATTTACTTCGGATTACATTACATATCAGTGTTAAATTAGGTCATATCACCAGGTCGAAATTTCTTCCAATCTATCCAGATTCTTACCAAGAATGAGACTTGCACATAGTTCTGTGAACAACAGACTTCACATAATATTGACAGCTTGCAATGGACACGCGCTCTGGCGGAATAAAATGTTACCTACTATCAAATACGGATACCATTTTTACAGGATTGTCCGGTTTCGAAATACACAAACAAAATTTTAGACAAACGAAATGCAAAGCGGTCGAGTCAAAGCAAGACTTCGCTACGGTCAGTCAATAATAATATCGTATCGTTTTTCAAATTGTATTAATGGATTAAATGTAATAAGTTTAGTGGAAAAGAAGACTTAGGTACACGTACTTGTGGGAATGATTAACAAATATATTTTCAGTACGACCTAGAAAATGGCAGAATAGTTTTGTCTTACATACCTAAACAGAAATGAAGTAAAGTACCTGCTTACCTAATAATATATTTTTGGTATTATAGTGATATATTTTTGGGGTACTATGCCTTGTTGCGCTGTCTTCTTATTTAGCCAACGTTCTGGACAGCATATCCATCATCTACAAAATAGATATGAAGGACACTGTGACTCTATCCCAAACGTTGGCTACAGAATGAGGTAGCCCAGCGCGACATAATATCCCAAAAATGAATCACTATTATACTTTTGGCCATGTAAATCTAAAATAATATCTATGTTTGGTATATTTATGATAAGTTCCAGAATGGTAACTTTCAGTTTATCTATCTCTTTTTTTTACATTAACTCCACACAGGAGGCCCTGAGAAAAATGATTTCCCGCAGGGCCTATGTTATCTTTGAAGATGCTTTGTGGAGGGTCTTTTTGAGGAAAGGAGGGAGTGAACGTGGGTCTTGAAGAGACCAATCTTCTTCTTACTATCTCCCTATCTTTCTAACTAATCTTCTTCATACTATCTCCCTTACTATTTCCTTACCAATATCTACAGCGTCTTTCCAATCTTCTTCTTACTATCTCCCTTACTACTTCCTTACCAATATCTCCAGCGTCTTTCCAATCTTCTTCTTACCATTTCCTTACCAATCTCTCTAGCATCTTTCCAATATTCTTCTTACTATTTCCTTTCCAATCTCTCCAGCCTCTTTCCAATTTTCTTCTTACCATCTACTTACCAATCCCTCCGGTCTCTTTCCAATAATCTTCTTACTATCTCCTTACCAATCTCTGTAGCCTCTTTCTAATCTTATTCTTACTATCTCCTCACGTATCTCTTCATCTTCTTTCCAATCTTCTTCTTACTATCTCCTCACCTATCTCTTCAGCCTCGAAACATTTAGCATTCCAAAATCTGTAGTTCTGTGGGTGTTTGAATGATGTGTCCAAATTACAGCAAAAAAAGTTACTTTTCTTTAGAATATTTTGAAATCACTTCGTTTATGTATTCTTGACTTAACTTGTTGTTAAAATAATACAAGCTCGTTGCACTTTAGCTGCAATGCTCGTTGTGTCCGTCAGTCCGTCTAAGGTTAGGCATGTTTTATTGCGTTGTACTTGTATTGCACATATACCATTCCGCTAACGCAACAGGCGATGCAGAATTACTGGGAGTTTAATTATTGTTATTTCCTATACAACGCCCTTACATTTATCTTTCGGTGGTCACGACTAATCTGGACTGGCTGGTGTTTCTCAGTAGTTTCCACTGATATAGAGTACGCAAGATTTGCAATAATGTCAATTGTAATGGCAATAATGTGTATCAATTAATTTGAATACAATCAACGTCTTCATATGTAACAGTTTTTTTCTGAACTCTTGAAGCCCCAGGATTCAAAGCTCGCGATATCCACATATTTTTTTTGCATTTACTTATTTTATTCGGCTTCTTATTGCTGTGTCATGACCCCTACACGCCAGTGATATTTGGTTACTCTTTTATAGTGAAGACAAAATAAAGAGGTGTGGTGTAAAAGAGAAATCCTTTTCATTCTGAACTGAAGTGTTATTCGAAAAGGATATACTATAAGATTGTACCACCCCAGTTAGGAGTACTCCAGTCACACCTGGTTCACCAGGGGACACTGTTTTGTAAGGACTTGGAACAAGAACTCTGAGGATTGGAAGGAGATTCGAGTGTGTGTGATTTTGTCAACTACCAACTATATTTTAAATCCGTTTTGAAATATATTTATAAAACCAAACAAAACTTTCCAACGGAAAGTGGTAAAATTATATCGCGAAGTAAAACAAATTTTATGAATGAATTGTAACAAGTGTATGAATCACCTTTCTGGAATGTATGTTCAAGAAAACGCCAGATAAATTTAAACCACAAATTAATTTTACTATGAGGATCTGAATAATATTTAAGTCTAGTCTAGTCACAAAGGTCATCAGTGTAATTAGACACTTCCCAAACAATTCACAAAAAATTCTGTCAATTCAATGAGGCAGGCTATGCACAACTAAAAAAATGTTACTTCTATTTAACCGTTCTAAAATTACTTTTATGTTTGTTAATTTTTTTGTACTGATGTACCTAATCTATTTGTAAACTACATTGAACAGTTTAAACATGTACTTTTTTTTTTAGTTATAATGTTGGCCATTTCATTGAATAAAGAATTTTATTATTATTATTATTATATCCCAATTCCTGTCCTATTCCCACTTCTTTCACCCTCGCAGGTCACAAGTACCGGTCACTTGATATTTTAGAAATACAAGGTTTTTACGATAGTTAGAAGTCTATCAAAAAAGATTCATTGGAGCAAACATAATTCAAAACTTTACATTCGAGGAACCTATCTGATGTATTCCATACCATAGGTTGTTGCGTTTTCAAAAGGGAATGTCACTTATTCGTTTTGCTTTGCCGCCCACGGAAGTTAAACATTGTATTTTCTTAATGGAGTTTATACAATATCTTATTACTAAAACATTCCGAGCGACGGATTTCATTAATCGCTATCTTAATCGGATAGTTACTTAAGTATTACCAATACCAAACACTGCTTAATCGGGAATCAATTGGAAAGGAAGTAATTGATCGGGTGTCATTTGATTGCTTTTTTGCATTGTATTTTATAAAAAGTCCATTGGGCTACAGACGAAATGTTACAACTTCGTACAATGTCTCATTGTTTGTGAAAATATTTTTCATTAGGTAAGTAAGTGAAGCATATTTTAGAGGATAAATAAATAAAGATGTGTATCATTTACCAATCAAGCTATTTGAGTGTTAGATTAAAAAAATACAAAGGTAGGGTAGTTGAATTTTCAATTTTTAATAGAACAACTCTCTTTTTGTAGCTTTGCGGGTTATTCCCTTCAATGAAATATATCATTGAAGAAGAGGATAATACTAATAATTTTAATGAAAATATGAAAGAGAAGAAGACAAATAGAACAGAACAGAAAAATAAAAAGAGAACCGTCGCAACTGGCACTCGAACCAAGAACCTCTCGTATTACCGATAAAATCTGTTTTTTTTTTTATCCGTGACACTATATAGGTTACAAACCAGTTATTAGGACGATTGTTTCCAATGAAATACGAAATTGCCAATAATATGGAAAAAAAATAGTCGAAGGTACTCGTATTGTTAATTCTGAAATTAGAAGTTGACAAATTATGACGTTTAATAAGAGGTGGCAGAAGCCTAATTGGATAAGGCGTTCATCCCGGTAAGACAAGAGGTTCTGGGTTTGAGTACCAGTTGCGACCATTATAATTATTTTTTTTTTTTAAAGAAAAACATTTCCGTTTTACGAATAACCCAACAATGTTTGAAAATCTACTACCACCAGCCGAAAATATTGCTTGTGTTGTGATGGAGGACTTAGCCAGCCGAGAAATCGAACACGTGACGCCCGGGTGGGACCCAAACTCGATGCCCACTCAGCCACTGACCGGTGTTAATGTATTATCTTTTATATTTTTCTGTGTCTTGTTTTTTTTCATACTTTCATTTAGATTATTAGTGTTATGTTCTTCTTCATTAAATTTTGAGTTTTAATTATCTACCGTATCGGGAATATTAACATTTAAAAAAAAAAATCTATTTCACCCACAAATACCTGTTTCAAATTACATAAATTGTGGTAGCCTGTGGAGGATCGCGGAAATGATCAAAACATCAGAGGTCCTTCCCTTTTCCTTTGAACAGTCTGTATAGCTCCAATATCCTTATCTTTCCAAGGCCAACAAGTGGCAGTAATCATAATATATTAGATGAGAGGCTCCAATCACGGTGTTTCACACAGCCTTACATCTTTACTGTAGACCCAGGTTTATAAATAATGGATCATTAACTGGGCAATAAAACTGTGCGTACCTACATAATTTTAGACCAATTATTACCAAAACCTTGAAGAAGAATGAATACTCGTAAAGAACGAACCATTCGAGATTCACGATATAAAGAAACATGGAATCATCAGCTAAATCCCTTCAACGATCACGAGATCCATTTGGGGTAATCTGTTTAATCTTTGACGTTAATCTTCGCTCATTCGTTTTTTAGGACAATTATAATATTTTTTTATTATGATTAGTTTAGATGGAATTTTATTATATTTTAAAAATGGTGATAAGGGACACGAATAACCTTTGAAAGCACAATAATTACTTCTCTAACAGTTTATAGACTTGTTACTCAATCGATTTTGATGCAGTCTTCATTTGTACATTCCTCAACAATGTGCTTATTTTTATAATTCGAGTGTATTTACAGAAAATTTTCGAAGGAACTGAACAAGACTGAAATACTTATAATAAGTCTTTATTAATTACGATTATTTGTTGTTGATTATAATTTTTTTATTTATTTAATTATAATGTATTACAAAAACATGGTAAGTAACACATTATTCCCAATGAGTTGAGAAAAAAAAAACTCATTACGGGAAAAAAACTCATTACTCTTTACATAATGTTTCCACAGTGTTTTTTAATTTATTAGGATAAAAACTAAATGATATTGTGTAATATTAAGCTCTGAGCTTTTAAACAACCAATTCGCAATTTGGGAGGCGAATATGGGTACCGCCGCCCCGGGAACAATTTATTAGATTACCAACACCTCTTCAATAGATCACCCCAAGTGGTATGCTACCGTGATTCACTTTGGTGATTTAGCATTGTATTCGCTATCATTAGTGCCCGCGTTCATGGGGTGAGGTTTGTCCGGATCTTGGCGGCGGATGCGTCTGCCCACCAATCGGGAGAGACTAGTTGAGGGAGACCTTTTGACCTTTCTTGCGGGACACTCTCAAAACATCGCCTTGCACCGCAGCGGAAGAGATAAATTCATACATCCGTCACTCCTGGATACACTGACCCTCAGATCCCTACCCACCCCTTGTACTTTTCTTTCCAGGAACTTCATCTCCTTATTTTCTCTAAAAAGACCCTCCACACAGCATCCCCAAGGATGACCCAGGCTCCGAGTGTATAATTTTTTCCTCGGGGCCTCTTGTGTGTAGCTAATATAAAAGCAATTACAATTTATTACTAACGCCAAATGTTTGTCCAAAATTCTATATTAACACTGTTTGCATTTGCCGTGATTTTGCCCTGCGTTTTCTCCCACCATCAGTATCAGTACGAAATATTTAATACCTTCGTTCAGTGTTTGCACGAAACTACCACACGCCATCCCCAACGATGCTAGATAATGTCAAATTAAAAACAATTTATGTGAGTGTGTAGTTCTTCGTAGATATTGAAAATAGTTACAGTAAGTTGCAAATAAAACGTAACTGTGCAATGAATGCATCTCTGAAACCGATAAGCGTGAATAAATGCTTGAAATTAACTGACTTATTGCACCAGTGGAACGCGTAATCATTGGAGCAGAGATAATATTATCGTTAATGATAAACGAGTATTGCGAAATTTGACGCCACTAAATCGACAAAAGTGCTTCCACTTGGCGTCAAAGTAGGCACTCGTACGTAACTACGTAAACTACGCAGACCTACGTCAATAAACGCTCTCCGGAAATGTAGTATCATTTCATATGTTTGCATAAACACCACGAGAATCAATATGGAAACCTAGACCTTAAGAAATGTGTTGAGAAGGTCATACTCGAATTTCGCCCCGGGCTGTTCCCCGCATCTGGGCGGGTCTGTACATATATTATGTAGTTGAGCATTACAAGTACGTACGCAAGTGTACTTTATTGCCTTTTCAATTTTGAAATGATTTCAATATCGAATAATTCGAATTTTATTTCAGGTATCGTATGCTTTTAAAGGTACGAGTATTTTAATAGTTTATGACCCAATTAGCATTTTTTAAATGCTGCGTCTTTTTTATAAAAATAGCCTGGTGTATTTGTATGAATCAGGTATATTAATAATAATAATAGTTGGATAATTTGTAGAGCGCCATTGAATTCCTAGGCTTCATCTAACTTTACTATGTCTATTTACAAATAGATATAGAAACGTACTTAAGGCGATCGAAAGCGCAGGAAAAAATCGAAATCGGAATTTACGCCCCTTTATGGGAGGAGTTTAAGATATTTGAGATTTTTTTTACATGTTGACTTCGTAAAGGTCTGTAAAAACATTAATTCCTTTTTTACGCATTGTTTATTGTAATAAAACGAAATTTTAAAATTGATTTCACGAAAACAAGCGACGTGGAGCCTAACACGTCTATTCTCCGCTCTGTCCGGAGGACTACTGACAGAAAATAGGTGTGGCTACCAGTCGTTCTTCGGTGGACGGTATAAGGTTCACTTTGATATTCCAAATTCGTCAACTGCCGTATTGTCGACGTTATAACAACGCGAAAAAGAATATTATATTTTATTTTGTGAGGTTCGGGCGTAAATTTCAATTTTTTGCGATTATCAAAAAAGTAACAAAATTTTCCACATTAAACAATAAAATCATATCCGAAAAGAGGTTTATAAATAGGAGAGTTTGGACTTCAATTTTATAGACCTTATAATTTATTTTTTTCTAGGCTTATTAAAAGACTAAAAAAAAATGACCGATATTTTTAAGGGCCAAGATATGTTCTACACGCAGTATTTGATTGAAGCATCTACATAAAATACTTCTAAGCGATCAACATTTCAAAACAAAAACGTATGATTTTTGTATGATTTTGCATTATTTAGTACGGCTTCATCTTAACTGGCAAATCAGTTCCGATAAACACACTTTATTAGAAAGTTTATGCTTTGAGAAGATACGACTTCACACGTGGTAGAAATTACACTAAAAACACTGGACATTGCATGATTTTACATTTACTACCCCCATTACTGATGGTATTACATATTAGTCAATATTTATTTTGAAAGACTTGAGAATTTAGGACTCCTTAGGACCAGAGAATTTCCATGAAGAACTTTACAAAAGCTTACAAATATGAATTTCCTTATATATTTACTCAATTAGTTATTTACAATGTTACGGGTAGTGGAGGCGAAGGGGAAAGGTTTCTTTACTTATGGATATACGACTGTCTGAAAAGGTGAGCTTTAAGTTTTGCTCTGAATTCTGCCGAATCTGTGATCATTCTTAAGTAATGTGGCAGTCCATTCCAGGCTTTAGGTCGTGACACTCCGAAAGCACGCTCACCAAACTTAGTATATAGTGTGCGCTTTGGTTCTCTCAACCTTCCGATAGCTGATGATTCTGCAGATTTGAGAGTTGATTGTCGAGAATTGGAATTTTCTGGAACCCTGAGACTACATCGCTCAAGATTATTTCTGTATGTGATTTGAATAGATTAATAGAGCTAGTCATTTACGCATCTGCAAAGAAAAGATCTGATGTTAAGATCTGACAAGGGAATTAAATAAACACATTTTAAAATTAATTCATCGATCTCAATCTTTAAAATATTGGTTTTTCACACTCAGTACTTGTATCTATGATGTTTGATGTTTCCATTATTTCGCATCTGTTCTTCTCGCAAGTATGCTAAACCCGTCTCGTGAAATACCTGCCCTTTACATTATGTCATTGCCGTAACCTTGTGTTTCCGCGACAGCTATTAAAGCTATAATTTATAAATGACGAACCTGTCAATAACTCCGTGACGAACGAAACCGGTAATTGTTCATGAATATTTCTTATTCATTGGTTTGATGTCAAGGAAAGAAAAGCCGTTCTGAAAATACTTATTCGTACCTATTGATTATGACAAAGGGCGCAAATTTTGACGCCCCTTGTCAAAACCACTTGACGCATTTTTAAGTGAAAACTTCTTTAGCAACGTTGTGATTTGAAATTCGATGAAACGAAAAATAGCTCCACTAAAAAAAGACAAACATATCTATAAGATTTAGCCTGCGAGAGAGTGATATAGTAAAATCGGTGTTCTCTTTGTGCCGTCCTTCGTAGCCTCCCCACTCTTGTCTACTTTTATTTTCTGAAGGTTTCACTTATACCGCGTGTGAACTACACATGTATTTTTTTACATTAGATTTTTTTTACATAGGAGACCCTGAGGAAAACAATTCTCTCCAGGGCCTGGGTCATTTTGGGGATACTGTGTGGATCGTCTTTTTAGGGAAAGGAAAAAAGAAGGAAAATGGTATGAGGTGTGGGTAGAAATTTGGGAATCAATGTGTCCAGAAGTGAAAAACGTATGAATCCATTCCTCAAACTGTGGTGTAAGGCAATAGGCCACTTGCATCACAACTTTTTTAATTTTTTTCCCTAATTTTTATTTTTTTTAATCGTATATTTAAAACCCTGACGATTTTTTGAAAATTTCAATCCGAAAAATCAGACCATTTTTTATAAACCGGAAAGACGGGACATAATTTTATGAGTGCGAAAAAACGATAATTACATAGCCGAAAATCATTTAAAAAATAGAACGTTTTCCACACGAATAGCAATAAATTGTACGGGGTTCTCTTCGTAACATCTGTAAAAACACCGCCATCTTTATCAAAAAATCAAACCAAAGGATAAGTTCGTATAGAACAAACAATATATCTAGTGAACGTTAAACGAAAATTCAAAAATTCGCCGGAAATCAAAGTGTTGCCATATAAAAAAAATGAATCAGTGTGGAATTTTACAAAATTAAGGGAACATAATCGGAGACGGAACATTTTCATGTAGTGACGTCACGAGCTCAAATAATGGATTTATTTATTTAAAAATAAAATAAAACTTTACATTTCTAAAAAATTTTACTAACATTTTCGTAATCTTAGTAAAAAAATCTATCCACACGATTTTTTCCAAGTCGTTATGAAATCAATGCAAGTGGCCTATTCTCATCAAATCTTTGGATCGACCGTGCTTGTTGGTACCTAGCATTCATCCTTCTACCTTTTCTCGAAATTGTAATTCTTACCTGCAAATACTTTTATTCCCCCTACCTATCGAGTGTTGAGTACGGATCAAAAAACGAGTGTGCTTCAGACCACACGACTGAAGTAAAACTTCATTAACTTATAAAAGAACACATGACATTTGGGTGACTTATGACCCTGGAGTGACCTACGACCGTATGGTGACCTACAAACGTGGAGTGACCTAAGACCTTGGGGTGACCTACGACCGTGGGGTGACCTACGACTGTGGGGTGACCTAAGACCTTGGGGTGACCTACGACCTTGGGGTGACCTACGACCTAGGGGTGACCTACGACCTTGGGGTGACCTATGACTTTGGGGTGACCTATGACTTTGAGTTAGTATGTACCTTACCTTAGCTGTTCAGTTTTTTACGCCTCGCCCGATTACCGTTCGCATCGATCACTGTTCGCATCGATTACCGTTCGCATCACACTTTTCGTAACGCATTCACCAGCTTACCCCCCAATCAAGCGGGCGTATAGAAGTTTTACTTTTTTTTTTTAAATCGTGAGCTCGCGAGTTTGATGGTTAATTATTAAATGAACCAGCGAAATTTAGACAAGCGAAGGACGAAAACAGGGTAAATCCGCAATCCTTGATTTTCCTTATTCTTTCTCTATCCAAAACTGACTAGTTATGCGGATACGAATACTCTTATTAACCTAATCCAATCAAATGACTAGTTTGAAATTCAAAATGCCGCACATTATTTGGAATGTTATTAGTACTTATTGCGTTCACTAATAATCAGCGTGAAATATCTGTCGGCTAATTACCTGCTTTAGATAATATTACCTAACCCCACCTGATCCACCTTGAGCAAAATACAGCCGTTTAACTAAGTAATGGTTTCAATTTATTGTCCATAAAAATGAACAGCCACATTCAGCCGTGGGAGGTGAAACTTTGGCATTATAATTTGTGAACCAAAATGCTTATTTTCTTTGACAACTAGTAAAGTCCAAAATATTAAAAATAAATATAATTAACGTTCCAAAAACCAGAGTCGTTTATATATTGTGAGAAAATTCCAAAATTCCTATTCTTACTATACGGGATGTTAAGGGACGTATTTGACTTACTTTAACCAGTGATTACTGACATTATTTAAAGTAAAAAAAATTTATGAAATTTTGGTACCGTTGACTTTTTTACGTCTTTTAAAAAAAAATTTCCACTTGTAGTCACTGGTCACTCAGGCGAATAACCACACAACCCGTCGCCCGGACTCTGTCTAATAACCAGTGGCGGCTGGTGTTCATAAAAATAGGTGGTGCGCTAAAATAATAATAATAATGGTCTTTATTTCAAGATGTGGGAAGGTGAGTGCAATCCCACACATACCATAGAGATATCCCATAAATCTTGGACCTACCTACTCTAATTAAAATAAATTCAATTATGAAAAAATCCTACCTTTTTGTAAATTAGGTCGATCCTCCATTATCTCTGGGTGCATGCAACACATTGAGTCTAAATTAATTATATTTATTAAGATAGATTAAATTCTTTTAAAGTTTAACAACATCGTTCAATCTAAACAGATGTCATAAGGATTGTGAGGAACAACTCACTGAAAAAGCATTCCATATTCCATTATTTTAAAAGAGTTCTAGTAAAATAAATATTGATCCATCACCATTTGTAAAGTCGCCGCGATTGTAAATTCAAATTCAATAACAGTTGACTCCTATCCAGGAAATTGTATGTAGATACTTATTGGTACGAAAATCGAGTTAAAAAAATGTTCAGTTTATCACACATCCGAAAGTCTTCCTTACGCTCCGTAACTCCATTGAAATATATACTGTCATAACTCATAACAAATAATGTCCGCAATGTTTGTTGTTATGCTGTCGTTGGTCGATGCTCAGTGAAACATAGCATGAAAAAGAGTAGATATTAAAATAAAGACACGATATGGATAATAATATGACACAAACGTGTCCCCGTTTAACATGCTACAGAACGAACCATTCCTTTTGATGTGGTGGAAATTTTTGGATCGTCACCCGCGATTTCGTAAAATTTGCAAAGCATTCAACCTACCTACGATTTTGGCTCATTATAGAATTATAGAAGAACTCCTGTGATCGCTTTGCAAAATGAACCACCACTCTGAATATAGGCACACAACGATCTTCTTTGTTACGCGCGCAGTCCAGTAGGCACCTATATTACGCATGCATTATATCCGAGTGTATATTGTGAACTGTGATGAGGCGTGTCGGAAATAAATATGTTTTTTGGCGCTCGGAAATTTTTAGATTTAAATTAATTAATTAGATTAGATTTAAATTAATATATATATATTTTGGGAGTGCGGCGCTCCTCCGCACCTTAGAGCTGGCCGCCACTGCTAATAACTTCTGATTTTTTAATGTTTTTAGTTAAAAAAAACATCAAAAATATCACCGGAGACCAAATTTTCATTTACATTTTTTACTACAAATAATTTCAGCAATTACAGGTTTAGTATATCCAAGTCAAGTATGTCCCTTAACACCCTTTATTATTTCATTGATATTGCATGGAAATTGAATCAATGACAATTTGACTCAAAGCAGTTGTCAATGTTATGTTTTTTTTTCTAAGATAAAGGTAGTGGTGAAATGTTAACATTGGCAATATCAAACAGTAATAGGCTAGAGACTGTACGGTTGAAATTTAAGAATCCGGCTAAGAATGCAACTCTGATGTCGCGCCTTACGCAAAACCATTGTCGTCCACTAACGTTACCTGTTTGCGTGATTAGCATCGCCGGGCAGGTGTAAGTACAACGGATTTGTAATTTTGTTTATCTCTCCGGTTATGGAGAGATTGACAATAATATGATTATTATTGTAACTGACAGTTGTGAAAAATATCACCACGTGGCTAGATATTACGCATGACGTCATTGCCATGGGATCACAGTGGATCCGAGGAACCGGCTATTTTTGGAACCAGTTCCTATCGGATTTATCAAACGGTCACCAACACTCAAACTAAGCGAAGCCGAACCAATAGCCGCCCGCTGGGAACTGCTAGTCACAATTATTATAATAGTATCAAAAAAACGAATACTCAGGCAGTTTCCAAGAATCTAAAACGAAAAACTGTAAAGCAAAATATTAATGTAGCCTCCAGTCTACTCGAAAAGAGTTCTGTTAATCTTTCGGATTTATTCTTCTTTAAAGCACCGTAACCGCGCTGAAAAAGAAGAATACGGACAGATATATAATTACGAATGTTAGAGGAGCGCGCTAATATTTAAAGCGATAAAATCGATGCGAAAATTGTGAAAATGTTTAATAAAACACGACTCGTTTAAAATAGAGCAAAAATCTCTTGGGGGCTGTCTAAAACAGCATTTAAAGAAACACTGTGAATTTGACTTGTAAAATAACTGAAACAGACTTGAAAATAAAAAATTTCGGAGCATACTTTGCGATTTTTTTCCATCGGGGGAATTTCATATAATTTTCATTTCAACGTAAAGAATGTATAGATATTATCTTCAAAAACAACTATGTTTTTTTAAGACCTTAAAAACTTCAAATGTTTAAGGGAGATATGCAAGAAATCGGTAGAAATTCGGGTTGCGGCGGCAAGAAGAGACAACAGAGCTATCAAATTTAAATGTATGCCTTTATAAAACCGATCACTTAATATTATGGTTCATAAAATAAAACACACAAAAGTTGACAGGATGTTCAACTTGTTGGTTTACGCTTGAAGGGCATCAAGATGTGATTTCTTGAAAAGGAAATACTGTCTAAAGAGAAAACAAAAAAGGATTGCATGATTTTCGTGTTATTTTAATTGTTATGTACTGCTTCGCCGAAAGGTCAATATTTTTATAAAATGACAGAAATATTGATATGCTTAAAAAAGAAACAACTCCGGAGTCTATTCGATATTTAAGTAACAGCTGTTATAGGATGTTTAACCGTAAAAATATGTATATAAATTCGCACGCACCTGATATCGCGCGATGAACACGACTTTTTTTTCTAAGTAAGAAATATTTATTTTTATTCCTATAGGAAAAAAAATTGAGAAATAATTTTTAGTTTGTATTTATTTTACACACGCAAAACATTGGGTAGATGACAGTTTATCTTATAACCGTTTTATGTTTTAACAGTTTTATCTTTTAAGCGTATGTTTATTACTTTAAAAAATATTTTTAAAAAAATTCTAATAAATAGGTATATTGCAGTTCAAACTGTCTTCCTTGCACTGTAGATAACATTTTTATTATTGTTTCAAAAACTTAATATATTTATTTGTATCAAGAATAGTGTCTTAGGCGGGCGGTATGGTATTGATACAGATTATAATGTAAAAATATACATTTTTTCCGTGATTATGCCTGTATGACCTGAAAATTTTTGCCTATATGACCTTTACTGTTAGAGCTAGAGGGAGGTCATGATCTACGTGAAATTCCCTTAAAACGAAACTTTGGCACTTTTTGATGAAATTTTGCACACGTGACGATCAAAATTAGATAATAATTACTGTCTACATCTGACAATCAAAAACTAAGTAAACCCCGGTCACACCGGGGACTTAGGTTAGTTTTAAATACAGATAAAATGATTTTCCTAGCAAATATAATATTGGTGACCGGACAAATCAGAATGAAATCAACTCAACTTCTCCTTTGAAAAGTCATTAAAAGTGATTGCGGTATGTTGATTCTGAGTTGGTGTGGAACCATAATATTATACCCTAAATAACAAAAAAAATGGTAAAAAAAGTATTCATCCTTTTTTAAAAGATAGCTAGCTACCTATTTATTAATTGTTAACAGTCGTACAAACGACCTTAACTTAACCTTTAAATAACTATCTGATTAGTCTCTGTGTATGTAAGTAGTACATAACATTTCAAATAATTTAAACAGTTCGTTTATGATTTAAAACCTCTCATAAAGCTCTTCAATATCAATTATACCACTTCTGAGAGGAAAGGTTTAACCGTTTATTTACAGGCTGATATCTTTTTAATTAAAGTACCAATGCCGTGTAGTTTCTATAATCAGACTGACAAGGCTGGCCAAATTCGGTTACTGAGAATAATAATTGTTAATTCAATCCTCGACCACAAAGGGACCAAACAGTCCACGACAATTCTTGCGAATCTAATTGGATAATTTTTTGTCGTCCTTTCACCGATAGAGGCCATCATTTTAGATTAAGTCATAGATAATATCATATTTCTAGAATAAGCATTCTAGTCTTTCTCAATCTAACAATATGCACGATTCAGTAAATTGTAGATTGTCACTCGTTTGTTTAATAAAAAAACAGGTGGGATAGAGAAAAAATCTGAAATCTGTAATTTAATCATAAAGCTTGTTGAATTTTTTAAAAGTTCAACTATCAACTGCTTTATTTATTTGTTTTGCGGAAAAAGTATGACGGATGTCCCGGGTTTAAATGCCGGCGTAAGCAAGTACATTTGACTGTTTTGTACTTTCACAATTATATAACATAAGCATATTTGCGGTGGTTCCATGACAACTCAGAATCAGTTCAACTCAACGCCTCTTTGAAACTTCATTAAAGACTATGAAAAAACGAGTGTGCTTTAGACCACTCGACTGAAGTAAAACTTCACTAACTTATAAAATGACATATGACATTGGGGTGACATTGACATTCCAGGCAATATGGCTTGTTGCATTTCGCACAGCAGTACACACTCATGCGTCTTTTTTTCGCTGGGCAAAAATTGCACATGCTCCGTTTCCTTTTTTAATGACATTGATCACTGTTCGCATCGATCACCGTTCGCATCGATGACCGTTCGCATCACACTTTTCGTAACGCATAACACTTTTCATAACAATCACCACTTTTCGTAACGTATTCACTAGTTTACCCCCAAGTGTCGAGCGTGCGTAAAGAAGTTTTACTTAAAAAAAATCATTTCTCTGTAATTGGCTACTACTAGCCGGCAAAAATTTCAGAATACTGAGAAAAATTAAAATGGACGTATTATAGTAAAAATAACTGGTTTTTACAGGTTGATTTTTTTATGAAGATACAAAATAATATAATACGCAGGAAACTATAAAAAAAGTAGCAGGTAGGTACACATAACAACGTCGTTTTGTTGATTTTTATTCATATTCATCAAGTATTTGCTTTTGCGTCAGTTGAGTGTGATTACATAGGAAATCGGCCACATAATAAGAAAATCCTCAGCTTGTCCTTGAACACTGCGAGTGTAATCCGTAATCCACAATCCACAACTCACAATCCTGTAGATGTGTTCCGGGTTACGCTCGCGCTAGCCGTTTAGCCAATCTGCCATTTTGCTATTCTGCCGAACGTGACGGCTAAATGAATGTGTGTAATTTTTGTAAAATCATGCACATACCATTATCATAACGTGCTTATATAATTTATATTTGCACATTGTTAGCTCAGACACATATATATAAAAAAAAAACAAAGAACGAATTATTTACAGTAATTGCTGGTGATCATGATATAAAATAATTTCATTTTTCGCAAATTACCTTGAGAATTTAACTTGAATTATTGTATTTTAAAAAGCTTTGCATATTTTTTGCAGTAGAGTGGAAAAATGAATATTTATTATAATTACATTCGATATTATTATGGTAAAGAGTCCAAAGAACCCTCCGGCTTTGCTCATTTGTGCACAGTGTCCTGAAACTCGTAGTACAAACGGGAAACTGGTGAATCTGCATACATGGAGAACATAAAAAAACAATTTTTTTCAATCTGAGTTTTTGACGTATATTTTTTTTAATTTCCACGTTTTTCGGCAACTAAAGATTTTAAAAGAAGTTTTTATTTTATTTATTAGCGTTATAAACAGTTTTTTTGAATTCATATAATAACAATAGTGATATGAATATTTATGTCAATGACCAATAAAATAACGATATTATTTTTTTTTTTTTTTTTTTTTTATTTAATTATAATGTATTACAAAAACATGGTGAGTAACACATTATTCCCAATGAGTTGAGAAAAAACTCATTACGGGAAGGACAAACACATAAGAGTACATTTTACACAAATATTACATGTTTAAAAAATACAACATAAAAAGGGGGAAAAAAATGCATTGTCAAGAATAGAGATTTTAGAAAAAAACTGAGGACATCCATACACATAAAACATATAAAAAAAATAAATAAAAAAAAACGTATGAAGGCGAGCAAATATTCACTGGTTTAAAAACATTTTCAGGAAATGTTCTTTAAGCGTTTTAACTAATTTTTTTTTGTTATCTACTGGTTGCTTTATTTCATTAGGTAATGCATTGTATTGTATATTTGCAATATATTGTAATGATTTAATACCAAATTTAGTTGTGTGGGTAGATGATGCTAAGTGTATTTGATTTTGGGATCGTGTTTTGTGCTGGTGTATATCGGAATTAAAGGCTGGTTTAGTGTTGGTGTGTGAGGATTGTTGAATTATTTGTAGGATGGCAGTGGTGATGCTATATTTTGGCAGAATGGTAAAGGGAAGTATTTGAGTCAGTGAGTATATATCTATATATTATAATTTAGGACCATATAGAAAAATACACAACAATATACCTAATATAAAGAATTCTGATTGAGTGTTTTGAGCCGGGTCTACGCATCAATGTAATGTTAGATAGCCGAGCCTGTAGATGCCTCCTATCTGGATTGCCCGGGCTTCACCCTCGTTGGCAAATTCAGTCCCAAAGTAGGTGTCTGTCTCTTCAGCCGAGCTGACGTCAACTGTGTGCGACTGTTGAATCTGGAAAACTCCAGATTCGACGTATTCGTGGGTGCGCGTCAATCTTGCCAGTACGGTAAGATTTTACGCTTGTTTTTTACAGCGCACCGAGCCTTAGCGTTTCAGATACGTCCGAACTCTTCAAACGTCTGAGCAATACTGTTGACGACCTCTTGCCCCGCTTCCCTACGGCAGAGTTTGTGGTCCTGGGGGACTTCAATATTCATAACGAACCTTGTTTAAAGTTCTCAGGATCAATGGACTCGGCTGGACGAGAGGCGGAATCCTTTGCCCTCTGCCACGGACTGGTGCAAATGGTTCAGGAGCCTACAAGGGTTCCTGATGTCCAGACTCACCGCTCCAATCTATTAGATCTGGTTTTAACCACTGTACCACACGGTTACAATATTGAAGTCACAGCGCCTCTAGGATCGTCCGACCACTGCCTGGTGATGACGTCAGTCCCCGTAACCTTCAGACCGCCAAACGAGCGGCTGAAGAGAAAAGTGTGGTACTATAGATCAGCAGATTGGTTTGGTCTGCGGGCACATTTTAATGCTTTCCCGTGGTCGGTTGTCTGTTTTCGGACTTCAGATCCATCAAGATGTGCCCAGGAAATTGGTGAAGTGATCACATCCACGATGGATGGCTTCATCCAATCCACTGTCAAAGAAACTGGTGTGGGCTCAAAGCCGTGGTTCAGTCGACAATGCTCTGAAGCAGTGCGACGAAAAAACGCGGCTTACAGAGCCTACAGCACATCTCGAACGTCCGAAAACAAAATAGTGTATAACAAATTGGCAAAGGAATGCAAGAGGATCATAAATAGGTCGAAATTCGAACACGACTTGCAGATCAGCAGAAAGCTGGCTGCCTGCCCGCACTCCAGCAGAGCGTTCTGGTCGCTTGCGGGTTCAATAGGTCACAATTTCTGCAAACCCAGTCGCCCACCTCTTACCAGACCTGACGGCTCTCTAGCAAATACCGCCGCCGAAAAGGCTAACATATTAAGCAAAATGTTCGCAGAAAACTCGACCCTCGATGATCAAGGTGCTACCCTGCCGTCGTCGGTTCCTCATTGCGGTGTTCATATGAAAAAGCTGAGGATCGATAATCGAAAAGTGTATGCAAAATGCAAAAAAATAATTTTTCCTAATCATTCTATAAGTTTATGTTTATCCTGCTTTATGTAAATCAGCAATTAAATTAGTACATGTTATTTTTTTTATTTTACTTTTTTTGTTATATCAATAAAAGTGAAAGACGTAATTTTTGGTTTAAAAAAAGAGGTAATTTATGTTTTTGTTAATTGTGAAAAACATAGAAGTTTTGTTTAATATTTGTTGCTTATTTCTAATTAACAATATTTAGATTATAAGGTTAAAACATAAATACACAATAATTCTTAAAGATTTCAATTTTTTTTAGTTTAAAGATGGTCTACGTCTACATATGTAATCCACGCGACCACTGGCGTTACTTTTAAGAGCCCGACCACTGCAGGGTTAAAGAGTTTTCCGCTAGAACTACGAGTTTCCGGTTACCGTGTATAAAAAATCGTCAAATATTCGGTATATTTAACAGATTTTCATAATATATTCTCACGGTCAAAATTATTATGTCGGTTAGGCGTGTTGCAATACGTTTCCTCCTCGTTGTTGAGGCAAATTCGACACCCAAAAGTCAGTTAACCATTGAAAGATCCGTTATTAATAATAACTGGATTTCCAGGTTGTACACGATTTAACTTATTCTTAAGTCCTTGTGCAGCTAAATGTAGAATATTACGCAAAAGTCTCGGAATGTCGGAGCAGGATACGCTTACTTGAAATACAATATTTCTCTGAGCCGCAAGAAGCAAGAGTAATTTCCTTTGTACTGGATACAAATGGAGTTAAATACCATAACTGGAATTATTGTTATAATGCCAACTTCAATACTTCCTAGTTACTATAAAGCTGCCAGAAGTAAAAGCTGACGAGCCTGAAGCCAAACTGAAGCTTGAACTGGATTAAGTAATGGCATTCACTTATCTTCACAAACAAAGCGTTGAAATATTACGTATAATTGCCGGTTTTAGCGTAGATCATGAGAAATATCGAAATAACTATTGTTACGTTGGGCATAAAAACATTCCTTGCAGCTATTTCTATTGCCTGTTTAGTATTAATATTATTATTATGGTAAATGTTTGTAAAATTAAGAAATTTACAGGCAAATAAGGAGCGCTGTTGATTAATGGATAGCATTATTACAAGTTATAATATTTTCTATGTGTCGTGTAATTGTGAGGTACTGTTTTTATTTTGAATTAAAAAAACAGTCTGTTGATGTGTAATAACTAATAACTAAATATATAGAAATACAAAGAGATCTACTATGGTGTCCGTGTGACTGTCGGCGAACTACTACCTAATGGGAATAGTTTGCATACGGAAAGAATTTATCCATGTAGTTGGATTTTTTGAAGGTGTGCAGTAGAATTGGTTAACATTATATGCGGAAAGAATTCGTTCGATTAGTTTAACATTCGTTTAGTTTATTCGTTCATTTAGTTTATTCGTTAATTGGTTTAAAATATAGGCGACACCAGGAAGCACAGTCCCACCCAGTAAAACCTGCAGATAGCACATCTCTTATATTTCAGTAGGTATCTTTGGTAAGAACGATAATGTGTAGGTACTGCAATTAATTTATAATATATTGCAGTGTTTCGCGAACATCTCACCAATAGAACCCATGCTAAAGTATTTTTTGTATATAGTAATAATTACTAAAATATAATGTTTTAATCACGAAAAGGAGACGATAAGCGTTAATAAAAAACACATTTTTTTTGTTAATTAATTTTAGTTTTATTTTAATGGGTATAAATAAAATGAGTTACATTTATACGTACATGTTTTACAAAATATTATATTTAAGGTCATCATTGGTCATATATACCTTATCAGAAAGAGAAGCTCATGTGCCTGATAAGAGAGCCACGATTCTTACATAGGTTGTATGTTATAATATGTTTTTATGAAATATTTACTTTTGACTGTATATTTTTTTGAAAAATTGTTTAATTTTATTAATTTATTCTGATTGTTTAATGATACAAAGCAACTCAGAAGGGAGGTTATTATAGTTTTTTTTAATCTATAGGTAATGGGAGTAAGTATATTAAACAGAAAGAAATAGAAGAGACTGTGATGTAAATACGTTTTGTTCGAGAGTTGTGTCGTGTTTGGTTTGGCGTATATGTTGAAAAGGTTACATTAGGTTAATTTACTTTACGTTACTTTAGTTTAAATACTGTTATTTTTACAAATCTAAATATATAATTTGTTGTTGTCTACAGGGGGCTAAACAGCCACAGTTCCAGCTGCCAGCATGAGGGGATGGTTCGACGCGTTCCGCAGCGATGGCGGGCCCACCCTGTACAGCTTCAACAACCGCACGCCCGTCACGGGGGACGTGGCGCTCATCACGCTCTACGTGGTGTTCGCCACACTCTACTTTGCCTTCCTCGTCGTCTTCCCCGGGATGAGAAAAGAGGTGAGACTAGAATACTTCACATACTAATAAGGAACTTGTAATGTATTGAAAGAGCTTCTGAAAGAACTGTCAAATGAAACGATGAGTCAATGGGTCAGCGGTGCGATATTCTCTTGATGGAGAGGGAACCAATTTGACATTGTCATTATTAGTTTTTGTGACCTTTTGTTTGTGTGCATATTTAACACATATTGCAAACTTCATTCAGTAAATCCCCACGCCACAAAGATATACGTTTACTGTGTGTTATTGTGTTATTATTCATTATATAGAAATATTCTGATATCCGCTATTTATGGATATAAATAAATTTCCTTGCTTTTTAGTTAGTAATGTAATGATAAATATGGACTATATTAAAAATAACCACATGAACCATGAAAATAAAGCAGAATTATAGCCAAAGCTACATTTAATTATCAACTAAGATTGTAAATCTGCAAAGAAAATTTTTACACAAAATTATAAAATATTAAATGGATAATTTGTGTTGCGCCGTTTTTTTTGTGAACAATCACCTCAAGGGCACTGTACGAGTTATGAATTACTAGGCTCTGTCTATTTTATTTTTTAAATTTATTTATCTACTTTTGTTTTACGTTTTTGATGAATTACTCGGTGAACCACCGAAAATTTAAGGCACCGGCCGCGCCTCATGCCTGGGTAGGCGGTGACCGTCGAGAGTGGTTCTCGCTAGTCTACTGCTCAGATTCAATTAGCCACTAGTATAGACAGGTCGTGTGGCTTGTAGCATAATTATTGTAAATACGTAAACTCATAATAATCCAGTTTGTATCGTGAATCTATTGTTATTGAGAAGTACTCCCGCAATATCAAACATTACAGAACTCCAGTGTAAAAAAATATGGCTTAAAGGGAGAGTCTTCTCCAGCCGAGTTTTTTTTTCAATGCGTTTTTTTCCAGAGATAAATTTTATTTTCGTTCACGAAACTTTTGCTTCATGTAAAAAAGTACATATTTGTACAAGAAAAAACACTATTGAAAGTTTTATTTACATATATCTATATGTATATATATAGCGGTCGCAAGCGGAATCCTTAAGTCCTTGGAAATCATTTGAAATATGGAATTTTTAAAAATCGTTTTAGTATTAATGTAAAATGCGCACGAACCACAGTTTGCAAAAAAATCTGACTTTTAAATAATATTTTACGTTAAAAATAATAACTATACCCATTTTTGATGACGAACATTGTTTAAAAAATAAAACAATTTACTGAAATTTTTCATTTCTACAGCCATTGTGGATTTAGTATTTTAACAAGACTTATTTTTTCCAGAGGTTCACCACATTCACCACAGTTAGCCTGAGCCTCTTCGTGGGAACGGTGATTCTCGGTAAGTTATAATAATATTTCAAATATTTTAATACATTTTTTAAATTATATTTTAAAAATCTGTAAGAGAGTCACGCGGGTAATCCTGCACGTTGGTAAAGTGTACTAAGTAAAGCGATGTTTACGGCGAAGATGTACATCCATTTATTCGCAAATAATTGCCAAAGTTGCCACTAAAATTATTAAAAAATATTTATTTATGTAACTATATTTCACAATTTAAAACACAAATAATTATAAACAAAATTTTTAACTAAACTAAAAACGACTTCAAAAAATGCACTAAAAAGTTAAATAAACAAAAATTTTATCAAAACAAAAACGACTTAAAAAAGATGCACTAAAATGTAAAAAAATAATTTCGTACGATTGTTATTTTTGGAGTCGGTGTCAGCCAAGGTAACTACATACAAAGGTAGTTATAGATGAGATGTGGAGATCTTGGCTGACACCGACTCCAAAAATAACAATCGTACAAAATAATTTTTTTTACTTTTAAGTGCATTTTTTAAAGAAGTTTTTTTTTGTTAAAATTTTTGTTTATTTTTTTATTTTTAGTGACGAGCGTGCGTAAAGAAGTTTTACTTCAAAAAAAGAATCATCGAAATCTGTTGGCGTAATATTGAGTTATTCGTCCATTTATCGCGCACATACCTACTTATTGTAAATTTAAGAAATATATGGTTTTCTCATGGATCCCATTGTCAGAACTAGACCAAATTAAAATGAGACCACACGGGAAGCGCCAGCTTTCTAACAAAAAAAGAATCATCAATATCGGTTCACCCAATCGAAAGTTCTGAGGTAACAAAAAAAAAAAAAACCGTCGAATTGATAACCTCCTCCTTTTCGAAGTCGTTTAAAAATAGCACAAGTCCGTACTAGATATTCGACATACCTTTTGGTAGTTTTGATTAAAATAAATAATTTTTCAGTTTGGTTAAGTATTTTGGCCTCAAATACAAAATTAAGTTTGCTTTTTATGTTTTTTCTCAAATAAAAACCATTTCTATTCCTAATTATGAATTTAGAATGGAATGGAATGACAGTACAAACTATTAATACCATTCAAATGGGCGGAGAATTTAAGTCGATTTATTTTGCTTCTGATCATCGTACTAAAATGTGACTTTTTCATTCATTTTTAAAATGATCTAAAAGCACAATCCAAAACAGTCCCAAATGGCTACAATATCATTATGACGTAGGAAGCGCTGCTACGAGTAAGACGGCTTTCATCGACGTCGGTCGGTGTGACGTCAACAACGCCGTATTCACGAACAAAAATGAACATGTCATTTTCGCGGTAAAACACAAATGGAACATTTGAATCGGCACGGAAAGTTTATTTGGCGTTAAAAAATAAAATAAAACATTCCTTAGTTTTTTCGATAATAAATAGTGAAAATAACCTATATACTCGTAGCTGAATGTTTTCTTTAAAAAAAAAGTTCTCGTAAATCCAAGGCATTGCTTCATTTCCCTTGCGCCGTGATCTTGAACGCTACGGAAACTAGTTTCAGTGGAACCGCTCCACTCCCATTGTGCCAACATACATATTATATACGAGTAAGGTGTGTGACGTCATCACCTGTGACGTCACGGCGTCGAGCACGTCATAGGTGGCTGAGTTACTTGCCATTTTTATTAGTCTCTTTGTAATTATTATAAAAACTTTGGTGGGAAGTATTTTTTTACAACCGTATCAAGGTCAATATTTTCACTCTTGCGTCATTTTAGAAGCTTTAAAATTCTCTATATTAATCTTAATATTTCAAAAATAATGTTTCTTTGTTTATCCCTTATGCGTAACCTTAACCATTCATCCGATTGCGGTGAAACTTTGGTGATTTGATGAGCAAAGCATGCCCGCAATGGTTTCTATATATGTAATGAAATTATTTCTTTTTCTATTCATCGAAATTTTGGTGAGTTTTTATGCGCACGCCCGCAAAGGTTTCTATATATATACTGGTGAGATCTGGCGTTATGAAATTTGTATACAATTTCACAATAGGTAGCGCCTGAGTTGTTTGAAAATTGAGATTTCTTGAAGTTATATATAGTCTTGTGACAGGGAGGGAAGGAAGGAGCGAAAACGAGGGTAGAAGAAAGTGGTCGGGAACGGGGACGCATGGGAAAGGACACGCAGTGAGAAACAATTTCTTTCTTTATGTATGGCAACTTAATCCATGCCGGATACTCGGTAGTTATTTTATAAAATATAAAATTATATTGGAACATTCAAAGCACCAAGCGGACAGAATATATATGGATATATTCTTTGGTCATCTATTATTTACATTATTATACTATTATTACTAATAGGCAAAGTGGAAAATACTTTTGATATCGTCCTGATGAATACAATCTTTCAGAATTGAAACATGTTCTTGAAATGCTTTGACCAGATAGAATAGCCAGGTGCTTCCAACCTTCCTCTCTCAATCTCCTTCCTTTTCCCACTCCCTCCAACCTCACAACATACTCCAATAGACGATACCATAGACCGACTGGCTCTAGAGAGTTGGAAGTAGGTGGACTCATGTACGAGGGGGTATCGAAAAGAATCTCTACTGAAGCTTGGTGAGATTAGTTTTTTTAGTTATGGGTTCTGCCGGCTGGACCGCAGGTATTACAAAAACATCCTGTAACATCAGTTCGGTTGCTTTTGGGTACTCTCGTGTTCACATTATTTTTTACAGTGATACTGAATGATACACATTTTTGTAAGAATAACACGTAAAATAATTTAATAATATACATTTTAAAAAACGAGTGTGGTTTAGACCACACGACTGAAGTAAAACTTCACTAACTTGTAAAAAAGAGAGAAAGAAAATGTGCGTGCGCACTGCTCTCTCTTGCTCATACAGTAAAATACGAAGCGTTCGTCTCGTTTTTCGTAACGCTCTCGTCACACATTCGCCAGCTTACCCCCCAAGTCAAGCGTGCGTAAAGAAGTTTTACTTCAAAAACTCTAATTTTTTATACTCTGAAACAGCGTTCACAATAATAAAACCTGAAAACTGGGTTATTACATTGTTAAATTTCTTTCAGATAGGTATCTACCTACATTAAAATTAAAGATTAAAATTATTAATTTGCTTTTTACAAACTAAAATAAACGCAACTAGGATGTATCCGCTCTAGACATAAAGAAAAGCAAGTGCAACACCTAGCCACCTGATGCTGAATGCGTACTATCCACTTTAATAACAATGCTTCGTTGTGACTTGTAACCTTTATTGAAGCCACAATAGGTGAGTCCATGTAGTAATACTGAATATGAAGCCACACTAGTTGAGTGCAAACAGGAACACACAATATGAAGCCACCATAGGTGAGTGCAAGTAGTAACACACAACATGAAGCCACAATTGATGAGTGCAAGTAGTAGTCACACACAATACAAAGCCACAATAAATGAATGCACAAGTAGTAACACAGAAGATGAAGCCACAATAGTTTAATGCAAATAGTAACATAGAACATGAAGCCACTATAGGAAAATGCAAGCAGTAACATTGAACATGAAGCCACAATTGATGAGTGCAAGTAGTAGTCACACACAATACAAAGCCACAATAAATGAATGCACAAGTAGTAACACAGAAGATGAAGCCACAATAGTATAATGCAAATAGTAACATAGAACATGAAGCCACTATAGGAAAATGCAAGCAGTAACATTGAACATGAAGCCACAGTAAGTGAGTGCAAGTAGTACCACAGAACATGGAGCCACAATCTGAGAATGCAAGTAGTAACATAAAATATGAAGCCACAGTAGGTGAATGCAAGTAGTAATACAGAACATGAAGTCACAATAGGTGAATGTAAGTAGTAACACAGTCACAGTAGGTGAATGCAAGTAGTAACACAGAACACAAAAGTCGCAATAGGTGAGTGCAAGTAGTAGCACACAACACGAAGCCACAATATATGAGTGCAGGTAGTAACGTACAACATGAATCCACCATTTGGGTGGCGGTTATGGGTATCGCCGCCCCGGGAAACATTTAGTAAATAACCAAAATCTCTGCCACAGGAAAGGATCAAGGAAAATAAATATTTGAGTAGAGCCATCAGAAGAGAATAACATAAGATTGAGTACGAAAGGACATTTATTTAAATTTGAATGAACTGATGAGTGTGTGCCGAGAAAGAGTTATGTGGCGGTCTATCCTCTCTATCCCTGCAGGGAAACGACATGATGGCTGATTGTTAGGTGGTTAGATATGTACATAATTATGATGTTTATGGTGGAGATAAAAATCACTAAGTACTTTGGTACCGCCCGCGCCCTACCGGTTGATCTCTGGATGTTCAATATGCTACCACTTTGTTCCGGGTTTGGTGCTTGCCCGCTCGCCCGGTGCCATTAGCCTCCTACAAGGTTTACCTTTCGCGAGAAACGCAAAACGCACCCTATAAGGTACATACACACCTGCTACCTGCTTGACAAAAAACAAGCCCATGAAAAAATAACACATTGTAAAATGTTTTTTCACGAAATATGTTGGCATTTTCATTGCAATAGTTTGGTTTAACCACAAAAGTTTTTAAAAACGACGTATTTTTAACATTTTTTACAACTAAAATAAGAATAAACTCTTTGTAATGTATTTGTAATTCATTCCAAAATATTTGTCTATGATCAGTTCTATCATTGTTTCCCGTTGTCTATGCTACATTCCGATCACATGGTGACAGTTATGACGTTTATCGAACATAGTTGAACATCGGCAGGCAAGTCATTCTTTTGCGAGAGCTCCTCAGACGAAACTAGCTTCCGAGTTGCAAAGACGTGCGTCCTCTTAAACCATTTTTGTATATTAACGAAATAGAAATAAACATTCAATGTGATCTTTAAAGAACTATAAGTCTTTCAACCTAGTACTGTATTTATATATTACTTGCTGAGGTACCCGGCTTCGCACAGGGAGTTGATATGAGATTGAACTGACTTTCGAACCCACGACGGATCTTGTTTTATATACCACCACAAATGGGTGGCCCACCCATACAAAAAGGCTTCGAATGGTCCACAATGTTCAGAATATTCCACAATATTTGAGAGCGTTCTGGAATGTTCCATAATGATCTGGGATGTTCCGGGATGTTTCTGAACGTTCCAGACTATTACCGAACATTTCACGACATTCCAGTCCAGGATGTTTTGGAATGTCGTGGAATAGTCTCGAATTCTCTCGAATATTCTAGAATGCTCTAGAATTTTCTAGACAGCGAAACTTCCACCCCTTGTTTCTTCAAAAGCACGCCCTTTAGTTAAAAACGGGATCTCTCTTCGTGGATGGGGGATAGAGAGCCCAACACCATATAATTCCCTTGATCGTACCGGGACTCGTTTCTGAGTTTTAGCGGGACGCACATTATTGTACACTTTCTTTCATAATATATTTTGATTATATAGCGTATTATATAAAATTAGTACTGAGATACTGGCCAGTACTAGTAATAAAATACAATATCTCTGTAGTGGAAGCAAAGAGATTTTACACTTTTTCTAAAACGTTTTTCTTTGAACATTGAGAGCAGTTTTATAGAAAGATATCTATCGGCCTTAACTGTACAAGTCTTATCAACAACTTGTCTATAAGTATCGTGAATGATGCAGACACGACCTAGAGAAAAGCAGTTAGTGAGTATCAGGTATGAGGTATGAGGCAGAGCGGGCTGGCTCCAACCCGCCTCCTTCGTCCTCTATTTGTTCTCTCCTCCTCTTATCCTTGTCCTCTCGCGTTCCTAATACTAATACCCGGTGACAAACTACAAAACAACACTGGCCGTACTCACTCACCAATTAAGGATCACCGCCATCCGCCAGCCATTCTCATCACGTTTTCAATCTTCCGATCACGAAATGATGACTGAAGCTTTGGATCAGTGATAAGCAACCTGCGGTCAGCGAGCCCATTTTGTATGCCCCGCGAGCCGTTTTGTTCTTCCTACTTGACTAAATAAAATATCAAACAGTTTGCACTAAAGAATATTCAACGGGTTCTCTGTGTTTTAAAAAAACGTTTGAGCGGAAAAGTACAGTCTTTCTTCCAAGTTTTGAATCAGCCGCTCAAAATAGTGAGATTTTTATTACATATTCTTAGACAATGAGGTTTGTCCGGCACTGCGTGGCAGTCCAGATCGGGAGAGAGTGGTTGATGGAGACGTTTTAACCTTTCCAGCAGGGCTCTTTCGGAGCATCACATTGCACTTCTGTAGGAGGGATGGATTCACTCGTCCGTCATTCCTGGATATACTGATCCCCAGATTCCTTTCTACCCCTCATACCATTTTCCCTCCCCTCATACCATTTTCCCTCCCAGAACTTAATCTCCTTCCTTTCCTAAAAAGACCCTACACACAGCATCCGCAAAGATGACATAGGCTCTGAGGGGAATTATTTTCTTCAGGGCCTCCTGTGTGGAGCTAATATGTAAAAAAAGACAAAATATCACGGTCGAAAAATTCACTATCGCAGTGCAGCGCTTTTCTTATACTAATCTATGATTGTTGCATTTTAGGTTTCCGTTTTATAAAATACTAAAGTAATTTTCTAGACTAAATTATGTTTAACTCTCCGAACGAAAAACCTACAGTTGCTTAAAACTGCAAGTAGATAACCTATACGTTGTTTATTTCACCTATGAAAAAAAAACTTATAAAAACTTATATGTTCTTTATTTCACAAATGAAAAAAAAAACTACCGCACTTATGGTTCTGGTTCTGGAGATATTTTTTTTTCTCCTGCGGCGCAGTGTTCTTCCGTCCCATATTTGTTTTATTAAAAAATCACTTCAGAAAAGAAAAATTGATCATCATTGGCAAAAATGAACAATGTCAAGCTTTAGGTACCCTACACCCTGCGGCCGGAAAACAAATTGAAAATTGATAAATTGGCCCTGCTAAAAAGGTTGACCATCAGTGCTTTAGATGATCATCAGCGAATATGAAAATAGAATAGCTTGGAAATAAACAGCAGGTTGAATAATATATACCTACATAGTTATATACAATAAACGGCGTTAATATTTGCATAGATTATGGATAGTAAATTCGTTGACGTAAAAGAACATTCGATGCGAACGAATTAAATGCATTAGAATTAAGGTAAAAATCACGGATCTCCGTGTGTAATATTTTACGAATTTAACTAATTTGACGCTGCGTGTTTGATTCTTGACTCTGATCAAAATAATGTCATTGACATTTTCCTACTTACAGAGAGATCGAAATGCGTAATGTAGGATTTGTTTCAGTACATTTTTTATATTTGGTCTGCAAAATTCAGTAAATTTTAAGAAAGTCTCGAAATAACATATCGCACGTCCCATGGAAAAGTGTCAAAATTTTCTATAAATGTCGTAATTCAAAATATTAATCGCACATCCCATTTAAAAGTGTTGTAAGACAAAATTTTCTATTTTACGTTTTACCTCTGAAAATTAAAATGATTGTGATTATCTATACCCTATAAAAACCATTTTTAAGTTAGATCATTCCATCTCCCTAAGATGTCGTTTGTATCTCTTTTTGACGAGACCACTTGTACATCATTCATTAATTTATTTTTCGCTCTTCTGAAAAAATAACTTTTTTTGTTTTACGACACTTTTCTACGGGATGTGCGGTGTAAGTTAAAGTTATATAGTGATATATGTTGGTAAGTTATTGGGCGGAGGATTGTTAAATCTAAGTAAAGAAGGAATGCAGAGTCTTGCTGAGTGTATTTTATGAGGGTGGAAACAGTATTCGCAAAAGTAAACAGTATTTTCTGCCATATTTCGCAACTCATCATACATAAGATAAAGTTATTTGGCGATGATTTTTTGATTTGTGTCCCAATATAAAACAATCATCTGTAAATTAAATTTACGCCTATCAAAATGTTTCTGTCAATTTGACTGTCCTAGAACGGGAGAATCCTAGTTGGACAGTCAACGCTTCTATATACTGATGTATTCTTTGTAACAAAAACAATTAAATAAATAAATAAATGAATGATCAGGCCCGGACTGGCCAGGTCCGCAGGTCCGCGATCGCGGAGGGCCCCCGGCGCGAGGGGGCCCCGAAGGGGCCCCAAAAAACGTACAAAAAAAAGTGTTTGTCTTGTTAGTAGTTAATTTGTGTTCTTGGTAATGGACCCCAAAAAGTTTGACTTTATCTTGAAACTCCAAACATTTCCCACATAAGCTCTGCATAGTGTTTCTAAACTGTGTAAAATTGAAAGAAGTCGGCTGTTGATAGAGCTGCGACCGATATTAGTTCCATGGCTGCGACAGTTTCTAACTACGGAACTACGGAGACATACGCAGTGACGAAGAAGGCGATTTGGACCCAACGGCAGTGGAAACAAATGCTGACATATACTGCTCTGAAAATAGACAATGTTTCCAGTGTTTGACATGTGCTTTTGCTGTTCTGTTTGAACTTACTCAATCTGGACTGTTTACCAACCTGTATATTGTATAAAAATTTGTTCTTACCATACCTTGTACCCAAGTCACATGTGAACGAGTTTTTTCTAAACTTAAAATCCTCAAAAATCAACTTCGGTCGTCCTTAGGCCAAGACCTTATGTCCAGTCTGCTTTTTATTATGTTGAGAGGGATTTATTTTATAATTTGGACAAAAATAAAATAATAGATGAAGTAGTTTTAACAAGTGAGTTGCTTACAATGAAACTGTTACTTTAGGGCTAGGCGAGTTAAGCACCTTCTATTCTAGTATACAACATTGTAAACTGTTAAACACACAGGTTTTTTTTTAAAATGTTAGTATTATTTTTCTAATCCCTAAAATCCGTTTGTCATTATATAAATATTCCTCCAGCTACCCTGAATGGTGTGAACCTGCAGGTGACTGAAGGAACTAAATACCTTGGACACATAATCACCAGTAATCTGATGGATGATGACGACATCGATAGGCAAAGAAGAGCTCTCAGTGTAAAAGCAAACATGCTCAGTAGAAGATTCCGCCTTTGCAGTACTGCTGTAAAAAGGACGCTCTTCCTTTCTTTCTGCGCAACACTGTATACGTCTGAACTCTGGGCAAACTACAAGAAGAGTAGTATAGAAAGACTTCGGGTTCAGTATAACAACGCCTTCCGCATAATGTTTGGTCTCCCCAGATATTGCAGCGCTTCCCGGATGTTCACGGAGGGGCGAGTTCCTGGCTTTGCAGCCCTTATTAGATCCAGGGTGGCAGGAATGAGGGAAAGGATAACCAGCTCTGGAAACATCCTCGTCATGGAAGCCCGCCTCAGTCCATCATCCAGTATTGATGCACACTGGAGAAAAATACTGGCTCCTTACGTGCTCACAGAATCCTGAAAGCTTAATATTATTATTTCTTTTGTTTTCCTTTTACTACTATTAGCTTATTATCTTTTTTTTTGTTTCGTGTACATTCATATCCACCTTCTTTTTCTTTTTTTTCCTTTCAAATACTTTATACTTTGTACATGTATGTTTATATTATACCCTTATGGAATGTGTGGGATTGCACTCTCCTCCCCACATACTGGAATAAACACTTATTTATTTATTTATTTATTATTTATTATTTTTACTACACAAATAATTTTGACATAATTCATTAATGCTTTGGTGTGAATAAAATCCTGCCCTTTATTTTGAACTCCGTTATAATTTTAGTTAGGCAGTTCTACAGCATGTGTTTAGTAGTGTTGTGGTATCCTAAAAATACGGTGAATTTCTTATTTCAATAAATAATAAAGTCAACAATAGTCGAAAATCATAATATTCAATACCATTCAGTAGAAACGCGTTTTCATTGTTTTCAAGCACCTAATTTTCAAAAATTATCTGGGGGAGGCCCCCGGACCCCCCCCCCCACCCCACGTTAGGGGGGCCCCTTTACAGGTTTTGGCGGACGGCCCCAAATGGTCCCAGTCCGGGCCTGTGAATGATGTTGAATTCGCGAAAATATTTTTTTTCTGAACTTAATTTTTCTTGTATAAATAGATATTTTTCAATTTGATTATGAAAGAATCCTGAAAATCTTTTTAATCACTAAGAAATTCACTGACCGCCACTGATACACATCGCAACGGATCACCCGATAGGCGCCCTATCTCGTCTGTACGATATAATGCATATCACGTGATGTGCTAGATCAGCTAGATTGTACTCAGTGGCGAAGTGTGATGAAAAAAAAGTTTTGTTAATTGATAAAAAAATGTCATTGGACAGCAAAATGACATCCAAATTTTTCACGGCACACATTCTCAGGAATCGCTGGCTTAAGTCTTTCGGGTACTTGCTGATACATTCTGTATAATTTAGTGGAAATAGACGGCCTCCGTAGTCGAGGGGTAAGGCTTTCGAATAGCAAGACGGGGGTCACGGGCTCAAATCCCGCGTGCGCATTTAAATTTCATTTGATTAATTTATGTTATTAGTTACCTACAAAATTTACTCATATATATAATAATATATAGTATATTTGCGGCAAGTTCCAGAGTGAAAGATACTCTCAGTATCGCCCTGGTGTAAGACCACCATTCAGAATTGAAACGTTGCTTGAAATGACATTAGCTGTATTTGGTGACCAGATCTGAATAGCCAGGTACTTCCTCACCTTCCTCTTCCCTATACTCTCACTGGCTTCAGACGGTTAGGAGCGGTTGGAACTGTACGGTTTCACATTAAAACAATAGATATGTAAAAGTCTGCTAAACGGTGACCCGATGTTGATCCGCCAACAGTTGGCCCCTCGAAATGGTACTTACCATAAAATTATAATTTTCTTGTGTTACCAATACCAAATGTAAAATCGACTTCAAAAATACCCTTAAAAATAAGTTGGTATGAATATCAAACAAATTTATATACAGTGACGATTTTTTGTACTTATACGCTGGTAAACACAGTAAATAGACAAGCAGATTTTTCTTAATGCATTTGATTAAAAATATGTTTTATTCTTTTGTTATTCGGCGGTACATCCCTTCGGGATCACTTAGTTATTTTTGTGTAATTAGGTATATCGTATTTTCCCTAAGCCGACTGCATATTATATAAATGTCGGCGGATCAACTGTCATGGAACCCTACCTGCAGGCGCCACCAGTATTTATGTAATATGTGCAGGTACACCTAGTTAAATGTTTTAAATTAGCTCATCCATAACAAAAAGCTAGTTTGAGAGATGCAAACGATACGTCAGGCCTTATTGAGGGTACAGTACGTTCTTTTGATCACAATCTCAGTATAAACATTATCATCTCGATCGATCAACGACAATACTAATGCCTGCAATGATTGTATCGGAGGATCACGCAGACCAGACGATGAGACTGTCCTTGTAGTGAAGGTCCAACTAGGTACATAATTTGGTCAGTTTCTCAATAGATGGCATTTTAACAATAATAATTTTTTTTAAATGTAAACGTACCATGTATATATATATTTATGTACTTCAATTGTGACGTGCTAAAACAGTGGATTAAAATACATATATAAACTTAAATGAAGGTGTCATTTGCTGAATACATAGTGTTGGTTTAAAATGACCGGTATCCGGTTAGTAGATATTCGGATGTCATCTTTATTTATTAAAAATTGATGGTTCTTTGTTTCTCCCACAAGTGTTCCTATACAATTAATCCAATTGAGATAAAACTTTGGAGAGTTTTTGTGCGCATGCCCGTGAAGGTTTCTGTATATGTATATATATATATGTAATGGTGAGTTCTGGCGTTATGAAATTCATAAAGCGGAAAGGTGCAAGGTGAACACGGAAAGGGGGGAACGCTGGAGGAGGTGGGTTCGAGTGGGACTCAGGAGGGATGGAAGGTAAAAGGGGAACGCAAGGAGGAGAAGGGGACGCGGGAGGGGAACGGGGGCGCATGAGGATGGACTAGCTGTGGAGGGATGTTGTAAGGGTAGAGAGAGGGATCGCGAGTGATATATGTCAACGGTAGAGGAAAGCAGGAGGGATGTAAGGATGGAAGGGGAACTCAAGGAGGAGAAGGGGACGCGGGAGGGGAACGGGGGTGTATGAGAATGGGCTAGCTGGGTATATAACGTATTATTGATTTATATCTTTGATTTTAATTTCAATAAAAAAACAATAACATACGTAAGTTTTTTTTTTTTTTGACTTTATGAGTTGAACCTCAAATTAAACATTTAATTAAACGAAGACAAAATTATTAGCGAAACTCAATCGAAAATCTGAACACAGAAAAATGTATTTGCACCTCTGGGACTCTCTTCTAATACATTTCTTTTTTTATTTCCCATTCCAAAGAAAGGTTTTATAAATTATTATTACAGTAATTATATTTATTTTTGTATATATGCATTTAAGTACCTCTCACACTGTCTCGACACAAGTGAGACAGATATCGAAAAAAAACTAAATAAATAAAAATATATTTATATATATGTAAAGTGATTATTACAAAGCGATTAGTTATATACAAAGTCATTTTTTTCGTTTAATTAAAAATATGCGATTTGCAAAGCCAACATAAAAGTATGTTTTCTACGATATTGCTCCAAAATATATTCCCTTGTGAGACAGACATCCAAAAAAAACATAAATAAATATATGTAAAGTGATTTGTCATTATACAAAATGATTAGTTATTTGTTTTCATTTAATTAAAAATATGCTATTTGAAAAGCCAACATAAAAGTATGTTTCTACAAAATTGCTCCGAAATATGGTTATTTTCAGCAAGTAGAAATTATATATTTAAAAAAGATTCCAAAATATTTTTGACGAGTTCTCAACAGCTCAACTCCACGATCGACTAGGTAATTAATCTTCACATATAACATTTTTAAAATAGCTGCTTTGAAAACTGAACCTCTTTCAATAACTAAAGTAGGTACTATCATTGTGTTGGTCATGGCTAAATGCATCTCTTATTATTGAGATTGTTAACATTTACTAAAAAAAACTTGCGTGCGGATCAATGCTTTAGAGTCGAGATGAGAGCGAATATATTCTATAAAATAATACGTTGCATGACTCGAACCTCTTATCTAAGACTAAGTACAGCTTGCTTGCTACAAACAAACATGTCATTCGAAGTAATAACATATCTTACACTGTCCACTATCCACGGACTGTTAAGTAAGCGACACAATGACCATTCGATCCGATAATTATAATAAACACCTCCCTGCATAAAGACAGATAATCATTCCTGGAGACCTAAAGAGATTTGGCCTCGCATACCTATGAAACCTTAACAGTATAAATAATGTTCTCGGTATCAGCTTATGAAAATACTAACTGTGTACTAACGAACTCATTTTTATGGTCGCCGAGAGGTCAGTCGCGATGTATTCTAGAGCTGTTAGTGTCAATGGGACGTGTCCGCACTATCAATAAAAAAAATCTCAATTATCCTTGCCTATCGCAGGATTTAATACAGAAGCAGTTAATTCAAGGGTAGAGGCCGCAACTAATTGTTTTAGATAACTAAAATGACAAGACAAGGATAAATAAGGATCATCCAATTATTTATCGACTAACTGATAATGTTATGTAAACAAATAACAAAGTAGATCCTTCAGAAAGTCATTTTGTATGAATATTGGATAGCTATTCACCATTTTTCTATATTCTATATAGTTCAAATGATACTTTACCTACTATTTACACGATTACGGAAAGACAGAAATTTTTGGATTACTTGGGCCTTAGTGTAACAATTTCTAGATATTTTGTTTTATATGTTTATTTATTCGCAAAAACAGTAATAATAAAAACCTGTACATTAGCAAAAGCGGTAAATAAAATTATATAATTAATATATTTACATTATAGGTACATACAGTTAAAAAATATGTGATAATGTGGAAAAAATCCACATTTCCTGTGAGGCAGTTAATTTTCCTAATGAGTCTTCCCAGGGGCATCACCATTGGTAAGTTAGTTCTGCACCTGGGAAAAATCAAAAGCCTGTGAAAAGCTTTTGAAGCTTTTTATTTCACGTTTACATTTTTTTACTTCATTTTTATTTATCTACTACTGATTTCGACACATCCGTGTCATTATCTAGCAAATTATTAGATTTTATTAGGTGAAGTTTAGTGGTTGAGGTGATTTTGGGGGAAATATGGAAGTAATCAACAGAACAAGGAAACATTATCAATAATGGTGACTTACAGGGTGCTATTATTTTGTGAATGACTCAGAAGTATTGAAACCGGTAGCAGATTAATAAAAATTAAGTAACAAAAATGTGCATATGAAATAAAACTATTCAAAACAAAATAAAAAAATATATTTCAATATTATTTGTCATGAACTTGAATATAACACTTATGCAATTGTAGCTGTATTGTTATTATGAAAAAGCCGTTATTTAACTTTCACGTGTTATATTCCGAACAATTATTCATTAATTTACCGAACGCCCGCAGGTCTTTTAAAAATATAATATATTCAAGTCAAACAATAATAGATATCTATGGTCAAAATATTAGGTGCATTCGGTAGCTAAAAATTACAAAAATAATATCAAAGTTACAGAAATACATATCGGATACCAGAAATAATTATATTTTATTTGGTGCGAGACGAAGAGGTTTTTAATAATATGTCAAAAAGGTTTGTATAATACGGTGACCGGTCAGCTCAACAATGTGCAACTTTATCATTCCTTTGAAAAGTTATTAAAATTGATGAAAAAATATATACTTGGTTAAATAGATTAGAACTTACATTACACTCAAAATCATTCAAACTCAACACCAACGCCAAACACCTTTCATGACAACTTTAAAATTGATGAAAAAAAATTGTTTTAATAAGTAAAGTTAGGCTAGGTTATGGACTACTTCATGAAAAAATATGTCGTCACTTTTAATGATTTTACAAAGGGGTGTTGAAATGCCACTTTGTTGAGTTATCATAGAACCGTATAATATGTAGGTATTTGTATTGGCAGTTCGATAAATGGCTAAAGCACCATGCAGCTGGAAAGGAAGAGTGGCTTAAGCGCCATTCAACTATTTGTATAGCGCCCACTTTTCCTTTCCAGGTGTATGGTGCTTTATCAATTTATCCCTTCCATCATCGTTATGATTGTTATAGTGGTGGAGTCGAATACATTTAAAAGGGACACTGGTATTTATAGCACTTAACACTTAGCAGTTAATCAAATTAAACTGTCTAGAACTACGGCATGCAATGATTTAAAAAAAAAAATGCCTTCTTAACTTATTTTTATCAGATTTAACGTAAAGTTCATCTTTCCTTTTTACTGATATCCACTCTCATCGGAGGTTGGCCAACATAAGTGGAATATTCACTCTGCAAGCTGAAACCTGTAACAACTCAGCGAAAATTCACCTAAACCAGTGGTATTATACTACTTGAACTTTACTGGATGTTAAATTTAACTTTATCCAACACCCCAATGAAGTCATCACAAAGCCAACAAATTCTGGGATTTATAATTCGTACCTCAAAACCTTTCCGCAAAATAAAGACTATATTTCATTTTCACCGCATAGATCCGCCCTCATTTAGAACACTGCTCATCGATCTGGACTCTTTTCTACCAAGACCATTTTGAAAGAATCTAAAGAATTAAAAAATAAATTAACACCTAAATTATAAATTAAACTTGCCCTTTTCAAATTACACGGAATCCATTAAACGTCACAACTTCAACTCCCTTCATACACGACGTTTAATTTTTGATAAAATCTGATATTTAAAATTCTGAATAATGGTCTGGACTTTCCAGAGCTTAATAATTTAATAAAAAATCAAATTCCGTCAAAATCAACACGGAATTACAATTTATATCATTTGCCCACATGTAGAACCAACATTAGAAGGAAAAAAACATTTTCCCGTACATGTGCGTAAATTTCACAATATGCACATTTTTACCAATATCCTTCAGAAACAACGAAGCGTACAATCGTAAATTAATACGAAATGTATCGGGAGCATCTCCTATCCTTATCCTATAAACCTCTTCCCCTCTCCTTACCAAATCTTAATTTTAAGACACAATAAAATTAAATCTCCTAGAGAAGCTTTTTTGGCTTGACTTCAGTTCATCTTAATTAATATATACATTTATAGTTCCATGACAATTGATCCGCCGACAGTTGGCCCCATGCATACTTATATACAATATGCAGTCGGCTTAGGGAAAATACAGTATACCTAATTACGCAAAATATAACTAAATGACCCCGAAGGGATGTGGGGAATAACAAAGTGTAAAACATATTTTCATTCAAATTCATCAAGGAAAAATCTACTTGTCTGTATACTGTATATACCAGCGTACCTATAAGTACAACAAATCAACACTGTACATAAATTCGTTAGATATTCATACCAACTTATTAATAACGGTATTTTTGAAGTCGATTTTACGTTTGAAATTGGTAAATAATGAAAATAATTAATTCCCTTCGTATGGAACTTCTTGATTCGTCACACGTAACATAATAGAAAAGTCAATTGTTAAAATTATATATTAATGGCATTGAATTCCGTCAGAAAACAATCAAAATCAACCAAAAATGACTGCCTTCTATATTAGATGTGATTCACACAGAGAATACTGATCCAGGAAATAATTATAAATCGCTCGGTAATTTTACACGACTGTGATATACGAGAATTTAGTGGATTGCGACACCAAGCGACGTGACCGTGTTAAACTAGCGTATTGTTTTAAAACAACTTTAATCACTCTATTATTTTATTGTGGAAACGTGATAATATTGATTTAATTAACATATTCAACGATTTTATCTAATAAATATACGTTCAACAACGAATCGAAAATGTTTAATAGCGCGACAACACACTTGATAGCTTTTTCCATTAGATAAAAAAGTGCAATTAACAGGTGGTAGAAGTGAAACCTTCAGGTAAATAAGGTAGACAAGAGTGGGGAGGCTACAAAGCATCGCACAAAGAGGAGACCGATTATTCTATCTCATTCTCTCGCAGGCAAAGTCGTATAGATGTATGTGTTTGTCTCTTTTCAGTGTCGCTTTTTCGTTGCATCGAGTTTCAAATCGCAACGGTGCTAAAGAAGTTTTCCTTGGTGATTGGGATGATCTGATGCATGTTCGGGAATATTCAATGAAACTCGTGATTCGTCTAGATTACAAGTTATTGTATTTACGTTATCGTCTGGTTTACAATGAACATCTATCTTAACCAAACGTCCACTCTAATGGATGCTATATGTAATTCTGAAGTAAAGCAACTCGACGCTAAAGGTGCCCAGCTGTCGATCGGATATAATCGGATAATTCCGTTCGGATATTAGGCACAAACGGCGACAGTTGCCACACTCTAATACTTTACTGACATCTGTGCACCACCTAGGCACCACCTGGTAGCTGGCTTACGGACGACGCTGCCGGTTATCGGGAGGCCTGACAACCAGCCTTCTTCACTGTCTCTGGGACTGCCGGTGGCTGGATTTCGGTATCACCAGTTCTACATTGTATATATGTTTATTTTTTCTTCCATTTTTTTATGTACAGTGCACGGTGCTGCCTGCTGGATCATTGTGTGGTCCTTCGCCGCCATGAGCTTCCCACTCATGACGGTTGTCGTTCATTTTGTTTTTTTCCTTATATTTTCTCTATTACCTAGTTTTGTTACTAACACCTTTTTTGACTGTCCATGGGGCTCACTGCTTTAGCAGTGATTACCTTCATGGGCTTTAGAATTGTAGAATTGACCATCACAGTACATTCCTGTAGGTGCGCCTGCATACCGCCCTCTAACAACGTATGCGGGGACATTGAAGTTCTAGAATCGTTACATATTTTAAATGTAGAGTCGTTCATTCAAAAAAATTAGATTCTTGCGAGAACTCCGAAGGGGCGACCATAAGTCGCCTATACCGGGGTGGGAATAGGTGGGTGAAAGCTTCAATGACATCTGTGCAGACACCTTAAAATATGTATAATAATCTATATTAACGACATCTGTTGAAGGACATTGAAATTGCATACATAATCCGATACACTATACTTTTTACAATGAATGAGTGACTAACAAAGAACTTGGTTATTTGGAAACGGAATTCAATATATTTTTTTTAAAAGAAAGATTAACATTCCCGGGTTACGAATAACCTGACAATATTTGAAAATATTCTACTCCCACCACAGTAAGCGGAAAATGTTGCTTGTGTCTTGATGGAGGACTTAGTCCAGTACCCAAATGCCATGCCAACTCAGCCACTGACCGGTGGATTATGTCATTGATCATATTATAGGTATACCTACACACATATTCATAAAATCAGTGGAAGTCAATATGCTAAATCCATTTTTGTAATCCAAGCATATCTATTTATTCGTAACGACAATGTCTACAATCAGCCCAATCATAATGATAATAATTGGTAAATTTTGACTTTAAAGTGACCTATATTGGATGATTAAAATCGCGATCCAAATTCCACCGAGTTAAATTTAACGAGCAAGACATTTTCCCATGATCTGAATAATGATTTTCATAAGTTTTTAAGGTTGATGTTATACTTGCTAATATGATATTATAATAATATTTTTTTTGCGCCATTTTACTGGAGCCAAAGGAGGGCGAATACTACACCAATTACAAAAACAAAAAAAAATATAAAAAATCAATAATGAATATTTAATCACCTTCGCTTTCGAGTTCAAAAACTTCCTCCATCAACATTATAAGTGGAAATTGTTGCTTGTGCTTAGCCAGCAGAGGAATTAAATCCAACGCATTTGACAACTCATCCATCGACCGGTGGCTAAGTTGACAAATTACATATTGAAAAAACGTCAATAATCATCAAATCATAGTCGCGCCAATAACTATTTCTTCAGTATTTTTGTAATACCTAGGTACAATTTATTTTTTTTACATTTGCTATATCATCTTTAGGGATGCTCTTTTGAGGATCTTTTTAGGAAAGGAAGGAGCGGAAGTTCTGGGAAGGAAAAGGGTTTAGGGGTGGGTAGAAATCTGGTTGTTAGTGTGTCCAGGAGTGACGGATGTTTAAAACCATTCCTCACACTGCGTTGCAAGGCGATGTTCCGAGAGAGTACGGATGGAGAAGTCAAAAGGAGTCAATCAACCATTCTGTCCCGATCCGGCTTGCCATGCAGCTGGTGGGCATACGCATCCGCTGTCAAGACCCGGTGAAACCTCACCCCATGAACCTGGGCACCCCTGCTGAATCACCAAACGTAGCGATACACTTGGGGTAACCTGTGGTAGAAGTGTTGGTTATCCAATAAATGGATCCCAGGGCGGCAGTACCGATACCGGCCTCACAAAAGTTTAATTCCCAGTCGCTCCAATAATCGTTCTTCATGAGTATTTTTCTAATAGAAAAATATGATTATGCTTCAAATTTCTACAAAAAATATTTCAATAAAAAATAAAATTTATTTTGTCGAACAGTATAGTTATGTGAAGTTTAAAATTTAAGGTTATTACTTTCCAATATAACCATTTTAGTAGCTAAAATATTAAAATTATTGTTTCGGGGTTAGCAATGTCGTGTATGAACCTCAAACTGGTCTGAATGTTCCAATATTAAATATGCTTGGATAAAATTATGACAATGATAAATTACATTACATTTTTATAGGCTTCGAAAGTCATGGAGGATTAAGGTGTGTTTTTTTTTGTTCACTTTGATTCACATGAACGGTGAAGGTAGAATAATTGTTATTATAGCTATAAAAACGGAAAATAGGTTCGTTATATTTTAGGTCGAGATGCCAGATTTAGGGGCTTAATCGTAATAGGTTTAGCAAATTTATTGTCTTGAGAGTTATATTATTTTGTATTCGTATAATTCAAATTTGACCTTGATTATTTGACTTATGCGTAAAACAATAAATTATTTCCATAATCATGCTCATAACTTAGGAATAACGTGGGCTGGAATAAAAATTTCCAATAAAATTCGTCGATTTAAGAAATAAAATAAGTACCTATTGTAGTTTTATTTTAATTTTTGCAATCTACTGGAATTAATGTGCACTGAGATGAAAGCATATCTAATCTTATAGATATTATAAAGGCGAAAGTTTGTATGGATGAGTGTTATTCTTTCACGCAATAAACACCGAATAGAATTTAAAAATTCTTTCACTAATCGAAAGCTACATTATTTGCGAATAACATATGCTATATATATTGGTAAGCTCTGGCGTTATGAATAAGCTGTAGCGTTATGCAATTATTTTTCATACGTTTTCTGTCCCTAACAAAATCGAGTTATTGCAAACGTCAAACAAATTGTTACCTTGGAAAAAAATTAGGCAATTCTCCCTAATAATAGTGCTTTGTTGGCGTCATAGTTAATATCTACCTATCTCTAAAAATGTTTATTGTCCGGACGAAAAGCATAGCGTTGCTATGTAATTATTTGACGTGGGCTGTAATTTTGTTATTTCTTTAGGTTACTCTGGATTCAAATATGAATAAAATACTAATTCCTACTTGAGGCGAAATCATCAGAATAAATTAGGGGAGTAGGTACTTAAAATAAATTTCTATAATTTAAATATTTTCTAAAATAGAATTTTTATTTGCGAAATGTCATTCTCAAATTTTGAAATTTTATATTAAACAATAATTATTTTTTATTAGACAAAAAAGCAAGAATAATAACAATTATGCCAATAATTAGGTCAGTAATTTCCCACTAATACCATGCGAGCGAAGCCGCGGGTAAAAGCTAGTAAATTATAAATTGCAGTCAAAGGATGAACAAGTTAATTCTGTCAGAACTGTAAATTTAATTAAATTTTTTATAAGAAAAACTCTTTTTTTACAACTTTTGAAAGTTATTCTCATCAATGTTATATATCGTTGAAGAAGAAGATAACACTAATAATCTACACGAAAATATGAAAGAGAACAAGACACAGAAAAATAGAAAAAGATAATTTTCGCAACCGGGACCCGAACCCAGAACATCTCGTTTAATCGCTGTGCGCTTTTACCAATTCAGCCATTGCCACCTTCTAAGAAACCGTCATAATTGATGGGAGTCCTCGTTGTGACCATTATCTTTTTCCATTTTTCTGTGTCTTGTTCTCTTTCATATTTTCGTTTAGATTTATAGTATTTTAGTCTTCTTCAATGAAAATTTAATAATTATTATTATTTTAACTGTGAAGTTAACAGTCATTTTGTGATAAGTACCTTCGGGTGTGTAATTTAATTTTTCATTGAGTCCTCTTCATTTGGTTATACCTAAAATACAGAGTTTATTTCAAAAAATACCTTCTTTTCGGAGACATATAATAATATTAGTTTTGAACTTACCACCTAGTCAACCGCGTATACATTTGTATAGAACGCTATTTGGTTGATGATTTCATGAAATTTATTATTATCGTGTGGGAACTGTTTTTGCTTTGTGTTCAGGAAAATAATATGTGTAAATGTCTGTTTGTTACAGTTGCACGCCACGGGTCTGGGTGGCATGTGGCCTCCGCCACCATCGAGTCCTCCTACCGCGCCTTCTCCACGGAGAAGGTTGTGGCCCGCCTCGGTGCGCACGTTGGCCTGGACCACGTCAACATCACGCTTCTAGGTGAGTCCGACCACCCATCACAATATACACCCATCACAGCACACACCCATACACCCATCACAATATACACTCATCACAAAATACAACCATCTAAACATATACCCATCATAACATATACCCAACACAACACACCCATCACAATACACATCCATCACAACATACACCCACCACAACATTCACATATAACAAAATGCGCTAATCACGATATCTACATAACACAACATGCACCCATCACAACATACATTCATCACAACATGCACATATGACAACATATATCACAAGTGCATCCATTACACCATTCACTCATCACAACCTACGAGTATATCCATCGAAACATACTCCCATCACAATATACAACTATCACAACCTATTCCCATCACATTATATTGTCTGATTCGTCGTACAGGGAAAGAGTTTTTCCATAAACATAATACAAGATTCATTAAAAATGAAGGATTGGTGGTTCCGAAAGGTACCAATAAATACGGTGAAAGAACCCTAAACTATATTGTACCCAGAATATTTAATAAACTACCAAGGACAATTAAAAATATAAACGTTTTTACAGCTAAAGTCAAATATAATCTAAGGAAATGGCTATTAGATACTGAAGATTTATGTTGATGCCCTACTGAAGCCCTTGTTTTCCTAATTGGAATTCACATTCTAAGGAAATGGAAAATATATCATATTAGAATAAGTTAACAATAATAATCTAAACGAAAATATGAAAGAGAACAAGACACAGAAAAATAGAAAAAAGACTATGGTCGCAACTGGGACTCGAACCCAGACCTCTCCGTCTAACCGGGACGAGCGCGTTAACCAATTTCGCTATGCCACCTTCTGTCAAACCGTCATATTTGTCAATCTCATATTTTCAAATTTTAGAATTACATTATTATCATCTAATTATTTTTCTCCATAAAAATAATTAAATGGAAAATCATTCAAAATTTGTATTACCCTACGTATATTAAACTACAGAAGTACTGGTTATATTCATTTGCTCATATTAAATTCATTTGTACTTGTTTGTTATATGAGGCTTATACTGCTTTTTACATATTTATATTCCTACTATTCTGTAATTTAAACAACTTATCTTTATTGTTAATTTATCATCAATATTCTACATACCTACATACTGTTTACCATTGTACCATGTTATTGCAAAAATGTTGTCATTAAATTTACCTGCTGACAAACTACATAAGTAGTTTTAATGTTAATAAATATTTTTTTTATATGTTCACAATGATAATATACCAAACTCAACATGGCATAAATCCATCAAAACCTACGTCCATCACATGTACCCATCACAGAATATGGCCATCACAACATACATACATACACTTATCACACCTATCAACACACAGCCATTAGTGGTCAATCACATCATAAATCTATCACAACATACACCCATAGCAGCATACCTACACGTACATAACTACAAACCTATTCCCATCACAATATACACCCAACACACTTGTCACTAATGCTAACAACCCAACGTAGTAACCTACACCGTACATACACCCATCACAATATACACCAATGACAAAATTAACACATTACATCTTACACCCATCAATAATATTTCGTTTGGGATTTTATTCTAGTTTATTTATGAAACAAACAGTTATAGGTACATATTTTATTAAAATAATTACAAGTCACATGGTTGCATGAACCAGCGAAGTCTACCGATAATTAAAGAAAACATAAAGTGGAGTTGGTAGAAAAATAAAAAATAAATTTAAAAAAAGGAATAAAAAGATTAAAGTACAAAGGATAGATAATGTGAAATAGAACTATGTACCTACCAGTTTAAAAAAAATACATTTTCTCTAAGAGTATGGCTCGCGGATAAACGCTATGATGAGGTTGAGATAATATCTCGCAGCAGGGGTAGAGGGTTCGTAATGAACCATTTGTTTTAATTTTTTTCCAATATACGTTCAGTAAATTGATCTGGGGATAAATGGATTATATCAGCGACTGAAAAGACATATTGTATAATGTGCACGTCCTTCTGAGAAAGGAATGTTATGTGTAGTTAGTTTTGTTTGAAATGGAAATGGACAGTGGTAATTAATGTTTAGGTATGAAGAATTAAAGTTTTTCATCACTGGTAAATAAACTGTAAACCCCCTCGTGGTAATATACCACCCGAAAGTGCACGAAGGACATTATTGGACAATGGTTGCCTTTGTTGTTCATTGTTCAATGAGCCCGCGCTACACAGCACAGAGTGGTGATGTCGCGGTGGCTAATTTGGAATCTCTCCACGTCCTGGTGTGTGTATGCTGATGACATCACGAACGCGGATCCCGCTAGATATAACCAGGACCGTATCAAGCATTGGCGATAAATTTTAATTAAACATGATACTGAATAAAATCCAACAATAAAAATATAACGGTCGCAACTCGGAATCGAACCCAGGATCTCTTGTCTTACCGGGACACAGCGCCTTAACCAACTCAGATATTAGAGCTATTAATTTAACGTCATTTTTATCGATCTCATTTTAAAAATTCTGAATGAACAATATTATATTTTTTTCAAATATTTTTGGCTGCTATCTTTTTAAATTATTAAAAAGCTCGAACGAATTTATTTGTAACCTAGATAGTGTCTCGGATAAACATATCAGAAATTATTTATATGGGACTATATGAAAAACATATTTATATGGGACGCCTATATCTAGGATCTAGGGCATAGTTATGGGTCCTACAGACTAAGAGGGAATAACCAGACACAACCGTAAATATGTCATTTTTAAATCAAAATCTAGACGTATCGACTTCTTTACACAGAACAATATAAATTGATTTTCAAAGATTGTAATTTTATCTAGTAAGGTTTGGTTTAAATTTTGAAAACAAAATAATATATAATAAGGTTTACACCGTTGGTCGTAGGCAGATTAGTTAAATTTTCAAACAAAATGTTGTATTTTACAACACACATTTCAAATCATATAATCGTACAGTAAAATAAATCAACAAATTATCTAGGAAAAGGCCAACCAAAAACCAACAAATTATCAAGGTTCAAATAAAATCATAACAAAAAAAAACGCGCACATTAAAAATAATTTTTGGTTCTATGACAAAAATACGTTAGTTTGTCTGTTTTTAGAATCTTACAAACTTATATACCTATTTCAGATTTTTTTGAACACTTATTTTGCTTAGTTAAAAATGCTGGTAATAATTAATCGGTACAGTTTCAAAGGGAAGATGGCAAGACAATCTTTCGACGAAATTTGAATTCTCGGAAGCTTGTTAATTGACCTTAATAAGAATCCATGTTTTCCTGAAAGCTGGTAAACTACAATCAGAGCAAATAGCGAGTCCTGCCCGTCACTGTGACTATATCACTGTATGACTGTATGACTGTAGACATATCTACATGGGTATGTCAGGCCGCATCACGAAAAGTTTTGCAATTTGTGGTAAACGAGCCCGGTTCATGTCGCTCAAGTGTTTGTCGCCGATTGTTGTCACGTCTCCCTGTCTCCCTCCCCTCGATTGTATACTGACTGACTAATTCTTCTCCGTCTTCTATTCACTCATACTATACTAGGTGAACCCTTCTTTACCATAGACAGATTTATTCATATTCTTCTTTCTGTTATTGGAAAGACCGGGTGGTTCAGGTAAAATACTCAGAAATTGGAGTAACGATAGACTTTAAAGTTACTGACAGCTTTTAGAAATTGAAGTTCAGAACAAAACAATTGAAATTAAAGAATTTCTCCAACTTTCTGACTTCCAAAAGATGTATCTAATGGGGTATTTCCACATTTTTTTATTACTTAAAAAATTTAAGCAAAAAATTACGATGATCATAGCATTTTTATTTTATTTTTATGTTGACGAATAAATTTTCTAAAGCGAGTCAAAGCATTGATCATTGAATACAACTTTAGACGTCAATAACGTCAGAATTTCGTTAGCTCCAGTTTTTGAAGAATCATAACATGAAATAGTGTCTAAATCGAATCAAATTTGCTACTGAAGTGCAGTGTTTTTCTCGGGCTATCACCCGGTGTGTCTGTCTTCCGGTATTCTACCGTGATATGCTTATAAAGTGACTTTTTACAAAAAAATTGACAGACAATCTAACTATGAGTTTATCACCTAGAAATGTTTTGAGAATTCGTACTAAAAGTGGTCAACAAACTGAAATTTTGTGTGTATAATAAAACTCTGTGCCGAATTTATATCCTCGTGTGTCTGTTTTATCGATACTCGAACGAGGAGTGCCTCAAAAGTGATATCAAAACTGAAAGTCTAAACTTTAATTGTGTATAAGTGAACTAAAAGATAGTCTAAACTTTAATAAGTGAACTAAATAAAACAATAAACATCGGAAAAACAAAAAATCTGGCAATTTGTGAATGCTTAACAAATTTGAATTGTGAATTAAACAATAATCACAGTGTTTTGTGTTAAAAACTACTAAAATACACTCTAGTACATTTCGTTGACAGTTGTTTAATATTGACTTTAATCTCGCTGACACCCAACAGTGATTTGGCGTAGGAGCAGAGTGTTTGGCTCCCGTATCTTCGGAGAAGGGTTCGATCCTCGAACAAACCAAAATCTTTTTATTTTAATATTATATTTATAAACTACCTGTTCATAGATGGCGGTAAATGCGTAGATACACTAAACCAAAAATAATTTTAACCAGATACCCTACCAGTCAATAGATGGCAGTAAAGTAGTAGAAAAATTAAATAAAACGGCAAACGGGCTTGATAAATAGATGGCGGTAAATATACCAATTTAAAGAAATACTACTTACCGATAATATTAACAGATGGCAGTAGGTATATAAAATATATAATTATTTATTTATTAAAATTATTGGAATTTGAAAAATGGAAAAGGGAAATAAAACACCCAGAGTAAAAAATTCAGACCCATTTACGAAATCTTTTATGACCCCAAGATCCCCAACCGAACAAGAGGAAGATAATTTATCGTCTGATTCGGAGAATAATAGAGATGATGAGGAAGAAAAGTCTATATTGATAGAGACAAATCAAGTGAGTAACGCACTTACTAACTCATGAATCATAATTAATTCCATGAAGACAACCCTCTCAGAAAGTAAAGGAAAAATTTCCATGGGCCAAAAAGAAAAAATTAATGAAGGAATGGATAATTTATTTAACATTATAGCTCATTTAGTAGCAGAAAATAATGAAATGAAGGGCGAATTAAAAATTCTCCGGCCGCTCACAAAAATAGTTACCCAAAATTTTAATGAAATGAAAAAAATAATGCAGGAAAATAAATCGCTTTTCAATAACATGAATACAAAAAATGAAGAAATTAAAAAAGACATAAGAAAAATAATAGTACCCGAAACTTATGCGGAAAAGGTAAAAAAACATGAGCCGATTGTAATCATAAAACCAAAAAAGAAAAATCAAGAAAATGTTGAAACAAAAAACGAAATAAGCGTTGGAGTACCAAGGCCCGCTATCTGCGTCTTTCCAGTAAACGCTGAAGCCACCATGGACAGCGATGCCACAATAAAAATGGTCCAAGATGTCATTCGACCGTCCGAAATAGGCGTTCGGATCACGGGCATGCGCAAAATAAGGAACAAGGGGGTGCTGCTCAACACGGCAACTGCAGGTGAGCAGGAAAAATTATTAAATGCCACTTGTCTTAATAATTCGAGCATACTTAAGGCCCGGTTACCCACCAAACGACTCCCGAGACTGATATTTTTTAACGTGCCGAGGGCTTTAACTGATGCTGAATTTTTGAGGATCGCTCTAACGGGTATTCCCAATGTTCAAGACGTCGAGGGAACACTGGCAAGCTGCAAGCTTAGTCACTTGGCTGGCGCTCGTACAGGAGACACCTGCCATCGAATATATGAGGTGCCTGCTGCTGTGCGCAAAACACTCGTGGAACAGGAGAAAGTGTTTGTCGATTGGACTGTGTGTCGCGTCCGAGACTTTTTTGGGCTTACCGTCTGCACTAAATGCCATGTGATTGGACACTCTTTCAAATACTGCCGAGATGAAACTTGGTGTGGGCACTGTGGCCAAAAAAATCACACCCGCGAATCCTGCCCAAATGCCGCTTCCGATCCAGTCTGCGCTACATGTACCAGATTTGGTAAGCCTGCTGCTCATTCCACTGGAGACAGGGACAACTGCCCGGCCTACCAAGCTGCACTGAAAAAGGATCTTGCTACAATCGATTATGGAATGTAACATACGTGAGCATAAGTGCCTCACCATCGAGGATTATAATCCCGTGATGAACTGTCTACGAATAATGTACTTGAACGCGAGAAGCATCCGTAATAAGTTTGATGAGATCGAAGAAAAAGTTAGAAGTTCGCTGTATATTGTGCACGTCCTCGTCATCACTGAAACGTGGCTTAATGTTGGAGAGGAAAATTTTTACTCCTTGAGTGGTTACAAAAGTGTTTTTGCCTCTCGCCCCAACGAAGGAGGAGGCGGCGTAGCAATATATGTGATTGATACTATGAAGTGTGCAATTATTGAAAAATTCTCAAATGAAAATTCCTTCTTAGGTATAAGTCTTTGTAGCAGTGATAGGAAACCAGTCAACATTTATGCTATCTATCGAAAACCTAACACAAACATGCAGGATTTTTTAATACACCTAGAAAACAACAGAAAGTAGACAAGATACATTAATATTCGGAGACTTTAACATTGACGTATCCATATCCACACACTCTTCATTTAAATTTTTGCAACATCTTAGAATCTTACAATTTCTCAATACACAACAAAACATTTCCCACGAGAGTTACTGATACAAGCAGCACCATTATAGATCACTTCATATCAAATAGGCAAAACATTCAGACTACTATATCGAATATTGATGACCCACTTAGTGACCATAACATACTTATTGTTGACTATAAGAACAACTTAAAAAAATGTTTTAATAATAGAACCAAATCCCGGATTACGAGACCTATCATCAACAGTATGTCAGTAAAATCCTATCTTCTTGATAACAATTTCACGATCGACTTAAGCAACTCAGAAGACCCTTTTAAAAGTTTCAATTATCACATTAAAAAGGCAATAGAATCAGGTACAACCAAACCAAAAACAAGATTAGGAAGTCGGGAACAACTGAATACTCCATGGTTTGATTCCAAATTAAATTCCTTAATCAAAGAACGAAACCAGATTCACAAACAGTGGAAACAAGACCCTGGTAATATTACTCTTGTAACACTTAAAAAGAGATTGAGAAATACCATTACTAATTATAGGCGAAGTCTAAAACACAAATATTATGCGAACAGCTTTCAACAAAACCAAAATAACCCTACTAAAACTTGGAAAATCATAAACTCTATTCTGTCAAACCGAGCACATAAACCAACCAACGAAATAGAATCCCTCATCGTAAATGACTGCGAAATTAAGGATCCGGATCAAATAGCATCGGCATTTAATGAGTTTTTCCTCTCGATAGGAGAAAAGTTAGCAGCTACCATTCCGTCATTCCCGGACGACTGCAATACCGTCCTTGTAGAACCGAAGGCTTGCCAATCCTTATACATGGCTAGGACAAACAAAGATGAGGTATTGAGGATCATCTCTAAAACAAAGCTGAAAGCAGCACCGGGACTCGATGGAGTAACACCATCAGTTCTTAAGGCTTGTAAAGAAGAACTAGCGGGTCACCTAGCAGAACTTTTTAATTGGTCACTGTCCTCGGGAAAGTTTCCGAATGAATTAAAGCTTGCGAAAATAATACCTATACATAAAGGAGACTGTAAAACATGTATTTCTAACTACCGTCCTATATCACTTTTATCGGTATTTTCAAAAGTGTTTGAGACCATAATCAAAGATAGACTCCTAAAATACATATCTGCGAATAATATCCTTACACCACAACAATATGGCTTTCGGAAAAATTCTAGTACTCAATGTGCCACCTTTGATTTTATCTCTACCCTTCAACAGTATATAGACCAGGGTGAATATGTGGCAGCCATATTTATAGATCTCAAAAAAGCCTTTGATACGGTCAATCATGAAATACTCTTAAAGAAATTGGAACATTTGGGTATTGTTGGGAAGCCCCTAAACCTCATACGAAGCTACTTAGATGATAGATTTTGTCTTGTCGAAGTCAAAGGGGTCTCGAGTGGCTTAGGTAGAATCACATGTGGAGTGCCACAGGGATCAATTCTTGGCCCTCTGCTTTTCTTGCTATATGTCAATGACATAACTAAATGTGGTATCTCTGGAAAACTCCAACTTTATGCGGATGATACTGTAATCTACTATCACAGTAAAAGCCTGAGTGACCTGGAGTCTCTAATGAATGTAGATGTCTCAATTTTAGCTAATTGGCTCCGTATTAATAAATTGAGCCTCAATATAAAAAAAACGCACTATCTAACATTCGGTAATAAGGATTATGGGTCCATGAATATTTCACTTGGAACTGATAAACTCCAAAATATGGAAGTTACGAAATATTTAGGGCTATTAATAGACTCTAAACTTACGTGGAATTCCCATGTTGAGCATGTGAAATCAAAAATTTCCCCAATTACCGGTGTACTGTACCGACTCCAAGGTCTTCTCTCCATATCTCTACTACGGGCCACTTACTATGCAATGATTCACTCCCATCTGAGTTATTTAGTTAGTATCTGGGGCACTATTACTAAAAAACAAATATCAGAAATACAGGTGATTCAAAATCGAGCTATAAGGAATATCTACCATCTACCGTGGGATACACATATCAAACATATATATTCAAAGACAAACATACTTCCTTTTACGGTTCTACCTAAATACAATATCACTAGTGCAATATTACAAATCATACATAGATCCGCACACACTAACATCAGACCAGCCTTTAATTCAGACATACACCAGCACAAAACACGATCCCAAAATCAAATACACTTAGCATCATCTACCCACACAACTAAATTTGGTATTAACTCGTTACAATATATCGCATATAGACAATACAATGAATTACCTAATGAAATAAAGCATTCAGTAGCTAACAAAAAAATATTTGTTAAAACGCTTAAAGAATATTTCCTGAAAATGTATTTAAACCAGTGAATATTGGCTCGCCTTCATACGTTTGTTTTTTATGTTTTATGTGTATGGATGTCTCTCAGTATTCCTAAAATCTCTATTCTTGACAATGCATTTTTTATTTATTTATATATATTTTTTTATTTTTTTTCCCTTTTCAATATATTGTATTTTTTAAACGTGTAATATCTGTGTAAAATGTACTTATATCTATCTGTCCTTCCCGTAATGAGTTTTCTTCTCAACTCATTGGGAATAATGTGTTACTTGTCATATTTTTGTAATACATTATAATTAATAAATAAAAAAAAAAAAAAAAAAAAAGTTTCCCATTTTTGAATTCCCGCTAGAATGATATTTTGGGGCGGGGATATCGTGTGACGTCATGAGCGTGGACGCTCACTGACAGTATTTATTTATGCTGGCCCAGCTGAGCGACGCTTGTGACGTCACAATCCCATTTGCCAACCACAGGTCGTTTTGATTTTGTCAGTTTTAGATCGTTTTAAAAATAAATTATATTGAATGAAAACATCAAAAACAAACATTTTTAGTAGGATGATTAAAATCATAAAAATGATCTTTAAATATTCCGTACATTTTCAACAGAATCCCCCTCGTTTGTGGAAATACCCCATAGTTGAAAGCAACTAGAAAATTGTCAAGTTTTCTTGTAAAAAAAATCGACTATAGGTATTGGTGGTAGATTGAAACCTTTCTTACGACTCGATGCATGTAATACGAAGAAAGATGATTTTATCGGCATAGTGTCATTTAAGGTTACTCAAGGGATTGCTTTGAGTGCCCTCAATCGTTGAGTATCTGTCGATGTTGTGGGTGCGTGTGAATCACTTTAATAAAGCGGAACGGATTGGGAAATTAGGCCAAGCTTTTATATATATTATATAAATAGAATACATTATTATGATATTTATGACAATACTATAACCAAGCTATTCTTGGGATCGCGACTTTTATCCAAGATTTCAGTTACGTCAAACAGGACACGAAATATGAAATAAATTGTTGAGCTTAGTTTAATAAGGTGTACTTATTATATTGTTATGTGTGGGATGAACCAGATACGGAAGATATTTCTGTAAGACAAGAGCTGGATCGAGGTTATGTACTTTTGTAAGTAGTTTTCTTTTGATTCGGGTTGGGAAATGCCTGTCTGTTTAGGTCTGATCTAAACTAAAGCTTTTTCAAGCAATAATTGTAATATGTTGTCTCTCACAAAGTCTAAAACCCAGAGTATCTTCCACACTTCGGTTAAACGAGGTGCAAATTTTATAACCTGCGATACCTGTGTTCGGACTTTTGTCACGGAAGTCGATTTGTTTTCTCTTTTGAAATAATCCCAGATCATCGGAAGGAAAAAAAAAATATTCACCCCTGAGGAAGGTTCAGGATGAACCGTAACCGGTTGGATTAAGAAATAATAAATTGCAATTGAAACGAAATTATTTTATTGTGTTTATTATAAATAAATACGGTTGACCGTCTCGCAAATCACTTCAAATTTCAATGCTGAAACAATTGTAGCTATTATTATATCAATGTTTAGGTTAAACTCAACAAAACTTTAATCTCCACTCATTCATTGGGAGCAATCAGCAATAAGAATTGGAGGAGCCGACTCTACCAGTGCATACTGCACAGTGGTGGGAGGATGTTATGATATTATGTTAATTATTTATTGGCATTTACGACAGAAAATTAATTAAGGCGTTTGGCCAGTTGACTTCTAAAAACCTTATTAAACATTATTATGATAATGTGATATCCATAAATATAATTCTTAAGTGCAGGTAGACGATGTGGCTCTTCTAAAATAACTTTACACGAAATAATTTTCATATAAATCAACAAACGCTGATACTGAATATTAATTTTTATTACATATTTATTATACATAGAATTTATAAATCGTCATTTAAAAGTGACTAAAATATCATCACATTTAAGCACCCCGTTTCGTCGGTAGTTACTACTGAATTTTGTAATGCTAACATCACAAGTCACCAATCGAAGTCAACATTTCATTCTGGTTTGGTATGGATGGATAGACTCGAAATTGAGCCGATGAAACTCGGGTTTAATTTTTATAAAAACTTTTTTGTTGTTTTATCAGAGTGTTGATGGAATTTAAATATAACTTAGCCACCAAATAATTTAAATCCGTACAGAAAATATCGGAAATCGGTTACATTCGAGGAAAATCATCAGGAACTGATCATTTTATTCTGTATAATACGGACAATGTAAATGCAAAATGTCATGGAATAAAAGCTTTAAAGTAAGAACATCTTATTACTTGTATTAAGTCTTGTGCTAAAAAAATACTTTTTTAAATTATGTACGGTAAGTTTCAGGCTGTTTGAGGTTATGATCTTGTCATATTTAACGTTTTGCAGTTTGAATAATGCAGACTTTCATAACACTTGTAAATTGTGCACAACAATAATATTAGTAACGAGATTAGATTCTGACATTTTGTTTAGTGTTCTTCAATATTAAAAGAAGTTAATCAAGAATAAAAAACATCTTGATTCCCATGCAAAATACAGGGCTTTAAAAAAAAGATTTTTGCGATTGATGACGTAACACAAACACATATAATACAGTTAAACACATGAAATAAAATGGTAATGATTAATGATCGTCACTGGGAATCGAATTCAGGATCTCTTTTTTATTTAAGGCGTTTTCTCGGTAAGTCAGAGATCCCAGGTATCAGTTACATGTCTTATCTATTTTATTTTCTGTTTGTTGTTCTGTTTCATGTTACGTTTAGATTAATTAATATTTTCTCCTTAGTCAATGATTAAATGTTCGATAAATTAAAATGAACCTTGTGCAGATAACTTAACAGTATCTGACAATCAATATAATTCTCAAACATTTATTCCATTGTTTCATCTGACCAGTGCCACTTGGCACGACTGCAAATTGGACAAGTTTCACTTTTACGAGTGTAAAAGGCGGATATCGCGTTGTTTCCGTGTTACAGATTCTATCGTGAACTTCAATGCACCGAGTATTGCACACCATATACACTCTGTATATACACTGTATACAGTGGCGTAGTTAGCATGGGTGGCATCCGGGGCGGATAACGTAGTGTCACCCAAGAAAGAACGTGATGTAATCCCCTCCACCCTCTCCCCTCCCAATTAAAATTGACTTTGAGAAATTCGAATCGCAAATTTCGACTTGATGAAAAATAAAAACATTACTAGCTAATCAAAGGTGTACAAAAAATTTGGAATCCTCAAAATTACTTACTATTTATTATTATTCCTTAATTATTTATTTGCGTACACACAACAGTGAAATACAGAAAAAAAACATTCAGATGATTGATCATTTTTTTATTCAGTTATCGATTTATTCTGTTTTATTTGTGTGCGGGTTTTGCGTTTATCAGTTATCGTTTATTACAAAAAAAATAACTATCCAATCCACTTAGGCATCTTGTTCTTTTGAAAGATGCCTTTCAACATTTTTAAAAACACTAATAGAAAAACAACTTTTTCAACAACCAATAGGTAATAATTCCCTTCACGAGTTCATGTATATCACAATGTACGGAAGAAATGAGAATGATACAGGTGACAAGCGAGAAATATTTCAGGGGAATCCCCAATCGAGGAATAGAGCTAGGAACGAAAATAAAACAACAGAATTTTTGGGGAATCCCTGACTGACCGAAAATATAAATAACACACCGTGTTCACGGGTAAAATATTTTTGAGACAATATTCTACTTTCGTAATTTATTTCCACGCTCGGGTTTCATCCCCCATCGGGTGGCACCCGGGGCGGACCACCCCCACCGACCACCCTCTAGCTACGCCACTGATTGAATACTTCCACATCGAACATATCGACAGAATGCAACCAGCAAGTGCTGTTTCTTGTTCGCTATGGTATAATGTATAACGCGACTTGAACAAGTCCTGTCCATTCCTTTGACCATGAGCTGTCGATAGCTAATTCAGACTACGGCAGTGTTTATGGGTTTAAGAGAGGCTATTTGTATAACTTTATGTGGGAAGTGGGAAGCAATAACGCAACTTAACATAAACCAGTACCTACAACGAATACTATTTATTTACCTCTTCAACAACCGCAAATTCACTTTGTTATGTCTTTTCATTTTAATGAAAAATAATTACTTTAAATTTTCTCATGTATCTAACACTTTGTATACATAAGTATAATAATTACAATAAATAACTTTGTTTTTATACTACTTAATTATATAACGGAAATTTGAAATGCTATAAAGGACAAATTATTAATTGTTCAGGAGAGCGAAAAGAAAATTTTCTATTTTTTTCAAAACATCATATCTCCTGTTTTTGTAGACCTAATTATGAATTTTTATTATAAAATAACATTGAATAACTGAAAGAAAGCAATAACTTTGTTTGCAACCACGATTTTATTTGTTAATTTTTTTAATACCGCCCGGTTTCGCTTAACACAAGCATATTAAGGGTATAAAATTAAACTCAGTCTAAAGATGCTTGCGTTAAGCGAAACCTATCGGTATTAAGGACGTTTAACTAGCCAGTGGCCGAAAATTCGTCGAAAAATATTCTTACGATCATACAGGTCGGTTCCAATGAGAAAGATTAATTATTCTCCGTACCAGGTTTTTAAAATTATAACTCAATATCGATTTTATTTCATTCATATTTATTCATTCGATTTTATTTCATACCTACTTCCAAAAATGCTGAAAGGCGTGATGATATAACTATTAAAAATATGTACTTTTTGTAATTATTTTTTGATCATAAGTATTTATCATTTTTCAATAATGTCTAAGCGAAATAAGAATGCAAAAAAACCTGAAATAAATTAGTTTGTAAGTGCGCAAATAAACACACAAACGGGCCAATTTTCGTCAAGAAACACATGCACGTATATATATATATATTTAATGATTTTATTTAAACTAAAATTAAAATTCTGAAACATACGTAACCAGAATTTATTGTACTGCATTATTTTATAATTTGAAATGGGTGTTGTATAATAAAACAAAATCTTTTTTGAAAATTTAACAAATCTGTAAACGACCTATATTATAACCTTATTATACTAAAAATAAACACTTTTCTCAAAATTTAAAACGTATGTTAACTAGATAAAAGAACAATCTTTTGAAATCAATTTATAATTATTTGTGGAAAAGAGTCAATACGTCTAAAATCTGATTTAAAAATGACATATTTCTGCCTTTCTCTGGTTATACCCTCTTAAAGATTAAGTAAATAAATCGGGGTCAAACAAATTTATTGATTGTTTTATTTCACTTAATATATCAAATCATAAAGTGACTGCTTTCTACCAAAATATAACATTTTATAGATCTTTCAAAATACTTAAAATTTTTGTAAATTTATTAAATTATAGTGTTTAATTTATTTATAAAATTTTTCAGAAAAAAAATCCCCTTGAAATGCACGTTGTAAACGACGCACTTATTTTCCTAGAAATATTTCGACAACGCAGATTGAAAGTGAGAAAACACTGAGAACAATTAAATAATTTACAAAATTTTAGATTTTTTTCGCTTTTGATTTGTTAAAGTATCATCTGTATTCTTGTTATTTAATATGCTTTTTTTATTAGTACAAAAATTTTGTTTGATAGTATTTGGAATAATTATTAATTACTACATTTGAAATAATTGCTATATTTAAAAGTACTATTATTCTCCAATTCCTTACATTGTCAACTTACTATTTGTGATTTTTTTACATTATCTTCCAAAAGGAGGTCCCAAGGAAAATAATTTCCATCAGGGCCTATCTAATCTTTGGGAATTTTTAAGGAAACTGGAGAGGATCTTTTTAAGGAAAGGAATGAGAAGAAGTTCTGGGGAGGAAAAAATTGCATGCGCTAATAAACATACGATCTAATAAACTTTTTCTTATATTTTTTGTTTAACATTTCATGTTTTAATTTTGTACTATAACCGTTATAGATTGTAATTTATTTAATGATATTAAATACTAAGTTAAAATTATTTTCACATAAGGGTACATTATCTAATCTACAAGCTTGGTATGAAAATAAAGAAAGCGTTGGTTTTTAAAAGTTTCGAATATTTTGATTAACTATTGGTGTACCTAAGTATACAATGTAATTTATTTTTATTAAAAAATAACAATTTATTTAATTTATTAGGTGCGATTGTTTTCATACGAAACGATACGTGAAAATATTTGCATAGTTACTATCTGATTTTCCGCAGAATTTACACAAGTTCGATGAACTTGAGACTTGACGGGAACCCCTTTTTTTAAATGTTGTGATTTTAAGCGTTATTTGGATAAATATCGCGAAAAATCACACCATTCATCACAAATTTGCATACGATAACACATTAAACATGTTGACTTTATGATATCGCTCGTAAATTGGCCTTGCCAATATAAATTAAGAAAGATAAACATCTCATTGGTAGCAGATAATACATCAAATATTCTTTCCATTTCCTCATAATGCGAACACCTGAAGGTGAGAAGAAATAAAATGTTGTAGAGCCCACACCACTCTAAGAACCAGAAAGAGCCCTATATCAGAAATATTAACCTTGAAGGGACGTAAGGACCAAATTTACTCTGGGTACGGGTTTCTCACTAATAGATTGCTCCTTTGTGTTTAAAATATCTATGTGTCTTTGCATTGGGGTGACTTTGAAATTGCTGATATCTGCATAATTCTTGCTACCATTCGGAATTTACTCGCTTCTTTTTAGTGATATTTTTTCCTTAAAATTAGTTGGTTTCTAGTTATATTCAAACTTTGATGGTTGTATTGTGAAGCTGTTTTTAATTAATTCTGTACGGAGAGAAATGTAAAGAGGTATATTTTATAAATTTCTTAACAATTATAATAGTTTCTAGCAATTTATATTGTAAGGTACATCAGTGTCAACATCGATTAATAATAATTATTACATTTATTTGCCAATATATATTGTGTATATCTGAAAACTGATCAAATGAAATCTTGACTAGTGTAAATACATAAACAATACAAAATAATATTATTAACAGGTTAACATATTACTGTAAAAACCCGTAAATTGGTAAACCTTAGGTTTTTCTAGTAAATCTTAGAATTTACCAACATGAACAGTTCTGACTTTTGCCATTGAAAGTTGGTAAATCTTAGGATTTACTGTAAAATCTTAATATTTACCGTATTACGGGCTTTAACAGTAACATTATACAACGGATAGTTAGTAATTTTGATTCTCTTTTTACATTTTTTTTTTGAGATTTACATATCGTTGGTAGGTATTGTAATAATCTTAAAAATGGTAAGTATTTTATGAAGTCGCCCGAAAGGTGACTTTGGTAACTATGTTTTTTTCTTCCTAAATATACATGTATATCTATATAAAACTTTTGAAATTAGATTCGAAAATCTATAATACAAAGGATTTTATAAAAACGTCATTTAGTTTAAAATTTGAAAATTGATCAAAGTCATCCCATTTTATGGTACCGATTACTTACTGGGATAATATGAAGGTTCCTGTACAAGTTATGTTCTTCGGAGACTTGAAGGGTTAAGATGTTATTCCTAAATCATTGCATTTCATAACAATATTGAATGGGTTTGTTTGTTTTTTACAGCCGTGTCTCGCTACAACTACACGGCGCCCGCCGATATCGACTTCAACGAGCGGTTCGCGTGGCTGGGCGCTGGGGCCATGGCGGCCAGCTACGAGGAAGCCCTGCGTAGAGGCCTGCCCTTCCCCATCCTCACCGTGGCCGAGTATTTCTCTCTGGGACTGGAGGGCTTCGCCTGGGGTGGACAGTATCGTGCCGCCGGGTACTACGCGGGAATCCTGCTATGGTAAGCTCCTTCATACACTATGTTCTTTAGATTTGCCAATCCATTATCGCATACAGCATACTGGCATGGGGAAGTGCAAAAAATATAGCAAAAGAAAAAATTCCAAAGGCAACAATCAAATTGATCCTCCAAGTACCTCTCTGCACAAACTCGAATGAAATTTACGACACACTAGATATTAACACGATTCATGACAATGAGACACAAATAGTCGCATATTTATGTATTATATTGTAATCACTAATTTTAAAATGAAATGTTTCAAGTAGGTACAACTACGGGAGTTGGTAAAGATTGGCATTGTAAAGGACTGACTTACCTCTTTGTCTTCTGATATTCTTGTTGATAAGAATATCGTATTGCCCTGAGGGGTAGTGATACAATACATAATCACACATAAGATATTTCTCACACCACCTAGGGAGCACCAGCTGATTGAATGTTCGGAATGACCAACTATTTGAATGTTCTATATATTTCTTATTTTTGAAGGTGTCGTAAAAACAAATACCATTTATATAAACTGGATAAAATTACCTTTTAGATTTGTGTATTTGAAATAAACTTAAGGTTTTAAAAATTTCCATATTTTAAGATTCAAAGGCGGAAAAAAATTGAAAAATTTTTTTTTACCAAAACATTTTTGATGAAAGTGTAGAAAAAAAAAAAACAAAATTTAAAAAAAAAATAGTCCTTTAACATAAATTTGGAAGGAAACTGTCACCTCACTTTTTCCTCGTGCATACAATAAAAAATAATAAAAAATTTCAATTTTTTTTTAATGCCAAAAAAATAACCTAAAAATAAAACCGACATTTAAAACGGATTTCTTACTTCTCTAAAGACGTTAATTTATAATATTTAAAAAAAAACTTCACTTGAAATTGAAAAATATGAAATTTCACAAAATAAAGATGCTTAAATATAAATTTGAATTTTCATGTAATATATAAAATATTTTTTATGGCATTTCAACTTTCATAGTACGATTATTGTTATTTTGAGCTGCACTAGAGCCATCTATGCCATGCAGCTCAGACTATTACACATTAGGGGCTAAACTACGTGATTTACATTTTTCAAATAATAAATAATAATTTGACTTCAGATTAAGTTTTTTATTGCAAGAGTTTGAGAAAATGTTGCTTGTTCTTCAGATAAATAATGATTTTCACTATTTTCAGTTGGTTCTTATTTAAAGGCTACTTAATTTACTGCAAAAGTAACGGTCAAATCTAATTGTTGGTAGTCAGCTACATTTAAAGTACCTATCTATTACCTAAACCAGTACAGGTAGGTGAAATCCGTCAAAACCTGTAATACCTAATCGGCGCAGTTAGGAAACAAGGATTAATAAATCATGGTAGATAGATAGTTGCTAGTTGCTCGAGGAGAGCGTGCAGCTAGGTGCAATATTCAGATCTCGCTATTATAGTTATGTCTGGCAACGTGCTACGTGCTGTATGGTGGCTAGGGCTAGAAAGTTCTTTGTAATCAAATCTTTCTGAACAAATTTTCAATTTGGGAGGCGAGTTTGGGTACCAATGCCCCGGGAACCATTTATTAGATTACCAACACCTCTGCCATAGGTCACGCCAAGTGGCAGGTGGCTCGCTACGTTTGGTGACCTAGCAAGGGTGCCCTGGTTCATGAGGTGAGATTTTTTCGGATTTTGATGGCAGATGCGTGTATCCACCAAATGCGTGGCAGAATGGTGAATGGAGACCTTTTGACCTCTCCTGCAGGACTCTCCCGGAACATCGCCTTGCACTGCAGTGGGAGGGATAGATTCATCAGTCACTCCTGGACACACTGATTCTCAGATTCCTACCCACTCCTCACATATTTTTCCTTCCCAGAACTTCCGCTCCTTCCTTTTCTAAAAACACCCTCCACACAGCATCCAGAAAGATGACATAGGCACTGAGGGATTTATTTTCCTCTCCTCTTAATGCTAATGTTAATAAAAATGATATACCTACCCAAAGCATTTTAGAAAGAACTATAACCAATATTCCAGTCTAAGTTTTTTGTCAATATTGTCCGACAGTTCCGATGTCCCCGGATTACACTTGTACGCAATCCCCAAAATATTTTCGTATCTTTGAGATTGTTCAAATGTAGGTTGGTACTGGCATCTATATTTGGTTGAGCATAGCGAAGTCCTATTTCAACTCGATCATTTGATATTTCATCTGTATTTAAATGTGTTTGTGTGTTACGTTTACGGTTCAAGGTGGCGACTGTGTTGGATACTACATTTTTATCCCGCCAGAGTTCGCTGAACATTGATCCTACCACGAGTTTTCATTTCGGAATAATCAATATTATGGTAGGTGAAGAAGACCCATGTTATATATTATGGTGGACCTGCCTGAAGAAAGTTTGAAAAAAGAATTGAAAAATACCGTGCTACATGTACAAGTTGGCGGTGGCGTAAACACGAACTAACGCTATGTCTTCATATTTTAATTTGGTACCACGCCTATTATTGTTATTTCATAGACGACAGCGCTCTCCGTTTTCGCCAACTCATAGCGTGGTAGCACTGTAGTGAAGTTTCTTTGGACAAATAGTATGGTTTCTTATTTTGGTTTAAAATTAAGTAGGTAGGTATTTACGTAAGTACCTACTCATAAACCTTGTGATTCTCTGTTACTGTTCACAGAAGTACTAGTTATACCTTGTTCCAGAATGGAAGATATTCTCAAAATCTCTCCCGGTGGAGATTTATACCGATTTGATAGAAATCTAATGTCGCTATGTAAGTTGCAGACAGGTCACATACACATTACACATTATCTACAAATTCGAAGCAGTAATTGTTTTTCTGTACCTTTGATAATTTACTATATTAACCAATAAGTTATAATTAATTCCGTAGATATGTAAAACGCCCTTTAGGTTTAAAAAATCAACCCGTAAAAACAAGTTTTCTTCTTTAATACATTTAATTTCAAACGACTTCTAAAACTTTAAAATATATATATATATATATATTGGTTTGAGTGACCAAGTAATCGGAATCAACCGCTAAACCAACTCTTTTTTCAAATGTCTTTTAAAACTAATAAAAAAATTGGTTTGACAGAGGTTTGAACCTTTCTATCTAGTGAGCGGAATCACTCGCGCTACAAACCGGGAAAAATCCAGAGTTTTTTAGATCTACATTTATTGCGTAAGTACATTAATTTCTTCGAATATCAGAAAAATGCGTATATATCCATGTGTATGTGTGATTGCAATCAAAAGACGATAGAATGCATTGTCATCAACAACGAGTCTATCTGCCGAGTTTCAGTCCAATCGGATATCGGAAAGTGGATTAATTTCCACTCAAAGATTCTACTTCATTCATACATTCATTCAATCACGAAAATCACTGAAAAAACCTCTTTGTTAATGTTGTAGAACAAGCCAAAGTAATTTCTTTGGGAGGTTTGCGAAAATTGATTTTTTTTTAAATTATTTCAATACATCGCCTCTAATGTATAGTTAAAGTTCACTAGACGCCACTGTTAAATCATTATTAAGCTAATAATCAACTAACAATAATATTTTATGGTTCGCCCTAAATAATAAGCCTTTAAGGCACAAAAAATGTATACCTTCTACCTCTCTCTCTGTGTTCGCAATTATTCACGTTAATTTAAGTGATGTTTCGCATTTACTGTTTACGTAATGTTTATAAATAAATCAAATACACAACTGAATTATTTCTTATGATAATACCAATGTGATTTGTATGCCACAAAACAAGCCATTGAAGTAAATTGTTTCATAACCGTCTTTAACACAGATGCAAGGTGCAATAATGCAATAACTTTAATTTGAATAATAATAATATGTTAATAGGAACCTACCTAGAATACCTAGAGTAAAATAAACACAGGTCGTTTCAGGAAATTTGAATTTGGTTCGGAATTTTAATATTCATTACTTCTATCAGTAGGTACTAAATCATTTTTCAGTTCCTACTTTAATAGGCTTTATTTTTTGGGGGGAAATTGTGTTGTGACTTGAGCCGAATTTATGACGTTAGTTGCACTTCTAGTTTCACTTGAAAACATATAGTTTCGTCATGCATCTAATAGTTGTATGCCACTAAATTAGAATCGCACTAGTGCAAAATTACGGCATTACTAGTGGTATGCAACTAATTGCGTTGTAAAAACGTGATGTAACTAGGGCCGCGTAGTCATTTCAGTTGAGTGGATGTGTGGGTTCCTTATAGCTGCGTGACAGTTGTGTACAACAACATTGTGTATTGCAGAAAAATGTTTTTAAAAATGTTTTTTTTTGGTTGCTGTGATAATGAAGGTTGCACGACACTAAATTTGTTAAATTTTCACCTTCTTTTTGTGTTGTGCAATTATTTAGAACATGCATGCAACTAGTTGTTTAACGTTAATTCGGCTTTATCGCATTGATTAGATGAAACTTTCAAACGTTTTGTAATATTCTGGGATAATTATAAAATTCTAAGAATGAAAATTTCAACAATTCATCAACATTTTAAAGTTATTTCACGTTATTTTAAAGTTCTGTGAATATTTCAGTTTTATGATGCAACTGGCCTGTAATGATAGAATAACAGAACTTGAATACAACTTATACAGAACGTGAAACTTAATTTAAAAAATTAAATGAATTGTTCAAATTTTTTTAAACAACTCGTCCTAAGGGTGTGGCTTTTCACAGAAATTTAAATGTAACATTGTCATCGAGTGGCCAATCTGCGCCATTTTGTTTTTTTTTTACATTTGGAAGACCTCCGTAAAATGCCGGTTCTAGGTCCGTTTCAGGCTATTGAACTATTTTTATTAGCGGAGAATCACAGTAGTCATGTTGTTATGCTTGTCAGCTGATCGCAATCAAGTGGAGAAAAGAAGGGGATGGTGTAGAGGAAGGTGGAGAAGTATTTGGCTAATATATTAGTCACCAAACACAGCTAAAGCCATTTCAAGCAGCGTTTCATTTCTGAATGGTAGTATTATTGTTACTAGTTCAGAGTATTATTTAAAACGAGTCTGCTCGTTGAGTGCAGTCGCCAACTCAGCACTTACTTCACTGCCTCCTCCCCCCCCCCCCCCCCTCCCCTCCCCATTATTTTCCCATACAGCGCTGAATAAGTCATTCCCCTAATGGCTGATGATGTTCCGAGATGATTAATGATGATTAATTTCGCACAATGAATGGACAGTCAATGCAAGACCAGTAACAAATATTGATTGATTTCTGCAAGTTTTACAAAATAACTACTTTTTTACTTTAGCTCCACCCAGGTAATGTCCAAGAGTGACGTACATATGAACCGATCTCTCCCACTGCGGTAGGTCGACCTCAACAGGTCTCTCCCGATCCAGTCCGCCACGTAGGAGGTGGGCAAACGCATGTGCCGCCAAGATCTAGAAAAACCTCACCCCATGCCATGGCGGGCACCCCTGCTAAGTCACCAAACGTAGCGATCCACTTGTGGTGATCTATGGCAGGGGTGTTGGTTATACAATAAACACCCAACCCAAACCGGCCTCCCAAAAGTATTTACACCTTTCAAAATAAATTTGTCACGAGTTAAGAATCGCAATTTTTTAAAGAAAATACGAACTATGCATACATTAAAAATAGTTTTATCTAAATAAAAACCGTATTTTTGTCAGATGTTTATTTTTTCGTACGCAAAGACGTGACGAAAAGTGACGAAGAAACAAATATGTACATTTTTGCGTTGGAAACGACGATATTAAAAAAAATTCTTCTCCATATTGTTCTGAGCTCCATGATTTTGTAGGATTAATGTAATTTAACAGATTAGATTCCCTGCCGTTAGCTATACATCACGAATAATGCATTAATATTTAATATCTACGTCGTCTTATATTATTTATGCAATGTTTTTAAATAGCCCATTATCCCAGTGAACCAGTGGAGGCTTTGTGACAACATCGCACAGCTGATAGTTTAACCAAACGCCATTGGTAAAACAGGCGCGAGGTTGGCCCTAGCAGAGACAACTTGAAACCAGTATATCGATCGATCCACAATTTTTTTACAATATTTCACGAACGAATTCTTATCGACACATACAACATTTTTTTAAATTTCGGAGTGCTTAATTGCATAGACTGACATATTGTATTAACTGTCAATTTTGGTCAAACTATAACTTTTCAAGAATGATTTATATTTATCACCATATAAATCGATCGTTTAGTTGATTAGTCAGACATCTCCAAATACTAAGTTTTGGGATAATGATAAAAGAAATATTCGAATGCTCGCCATAAATCAAATATTATTTACACGTGTCGGTGTTTTACATATTAAAGACGTATGACATTTTAAAATATCCCAATAATGACCCAAGGTTAAGCGTAGCGAAAAAATAGTGGTTCGCTACATTTGATGACTTAGCAGGGGTGACCGGGTTCATGGGGTGAGATTTGTCTAGGTCTTGGCGTTTGTTAGCCCACCCACTGCGTGGCGGGATGGTTCGGGAGAGACTGGTTGAGGCAGACCTGCGAGAAATGTGTGTAAATTTACACTCGCAATTCAAATCGACAGTGTTAATTTTGTGTTTTTTTTTTCAATCTTTAGCTTCTTATAATAATTTAATAATATTTTGATTCATCCAAAAAACCATTGCACTACGAGGTCTTTTGTAATTATTTATCTATAAATGGAATAATAACAACAAAATGATATTTACGAGAACGTACCTACTTATCCAATTAGGGCACAACCTAGTAGAATTATCCCAATGTTCATTATGTGGATTTAAAAAAATATATCACAATACTACATTCATATTAGAGTTTATTTTTCGTTTTTTTGTTGTGATTGAAAATTACGACCAATTTGTGCTTTTGAAGTTTCGTTTATATAAAGAATTAATTATTGATTGTTGATCTGGTATAAAAAATAGAAGCGATTTTTTATTCCGGTATCTACTACAAGACAAGTCCGTGGCCCATGGAGACATGGAGATATTGGCTAATTGCGAGGTATTGGTAAAATGTAATAGCTAGTTATTTGCAAAAGGCAATACATAGATCAATAGAATATTACAAATACATATATATTTTAAAAAATATTTATTAACCATGATAACATAATACCTATACTATATACTCTTACAAATAATGTTTGTTCATATAAACCACAGGAATGGTGGAATTCCTGCCACAGGTGGAAGGATTTAATGTCTTAAGAAAATGAGAAGAAAAATAAAATTCAAAATTTAAATACATAAATTGAAATGAACGAAGTAAATAAAAAATAGACATGTATTATATGAATACATAATGGAAGCAATTTATGGAATTTCATAAAAATTTAGTTTCAGGGAACTTACTACATAGCAAGTAACATCAAACTTTAGGCACTTTTAAAATAAATATTACTAAACCTATTTTAGGAGCTTTTGAAGTTGACATATTTCTAATTAATGAGAACAGTATTAACGACACTCAATCGAAAATCTGAAACAGAAAAATCAGAAAAAGATACGGTCACATCTAGTAATCGAACCCAGGACCTTTGCCTTGCCGGGCGGAGCTCTACCACTAAGCTAATGTGACTATATCCGATTCGGTCATATTTGACTATATCATACCACCACTAAGAACTATCAACATTATTTTCATTTTGCTAGGCAAAAGGTCCTGGGTTCGATTCCAAGAAGTGACAGTATGTTTTTCTGATTTTTGTCAGATTTTCGATTGACTGTCACTAATATTGTCTTCATTAATTAAATATTACAATTAGAGGTTTTACTCATTAAGTAAAAAATAAAAATAAACTACATATTTCTATTAATTATTATTTTTAATTGATAAACCAACGTTTTAAACAAGATTTTTATGCATAGCACAAAGGGTAGATAACAAATATTAGTAGTGTGTTAATAACAAATTGTACGAGTGTTTCAGGCTGATAATTATTGATTATAATATTTGTTACATATTTCTGTTTATCTAGGCTAAAATTTCAAAGGTATAGGGTGGTTATCTTTTTGTCACCACTTAAAAGAAGAAAAAAACGAAAAATCTTTCACGATATTTATGTATGTAACAATTAAGCATTATGATTTTAAATTTTAAGGTTAGGCAATTATTAGAAATTAGTAGTATCTAGTCTTCGAGGTTCGAGGTGAGACAATTTACACAGAACAAAAAAATAAAAACATAAGCATCGTTTGTTTTGATGCATTAAATGATAATATTTAACCAGAATGCATAATATCATAACGGTAGAGATAGTTTCAATTAGATTACGCCATGGTCACATCATAATAATCTATTTCAATATTGATTCAGGAATCTGAATTCACTTCCATTTAGATATTGAACACGATAAAACGTTATTTGTGTTCACTTCGCTTAATTCGCTCCAAGGCTGAAGACTCCTGTCGTAATTTGTAGAGATTTAATCAGAATCCGCTTAGCAACCAACAATCATAGAACGCGCGACGCCTGCGGCCATCAACATACTTAGTGCAGCCTAATACAATGCAATATTTCATAGCGAATGCGCGCAGATTAGCGGCAGGTTGTTCGCAACGTCAGTTTTGCACAAAATGCAAATTAATTGATTGACGGTGAGTACTTAGATTCAAATAGGTACAGATTTATCAATGTAGGCATTTCCGCCATAACAAATCCATCGTCCAGTAGATTAGTAACACATCTCCGAAAAATATAAATTGTAGTTGAGTATAAATAAGATGCTTTTTTTGAAGAAATTGTAAGAAACTTTAAATGATTTATTTTATCGTCTGTCAATCTATTACTAAGTATGGTATCATAGAGTGGGGAGGTGGCGCTGCATCTACACTAGACCAAACATAAAGGTAAAGAAAACTATTGCAAAATTGATTCTTAGGCTATCTCTATTTTTTTTTGTTTAGATTAGCTCCACACAGGGCCCTAAGGAAAATAATTCCCCTCAGGGCCTATGGTATATTTGGGGATCTGGGTCTTTTAGGAAAGGAAGGAGAGGAAGTTCTGGTAAGGAAAAGGGTATTAGGGTTGGGTAGGAATCAGGGGATCAGTATGTCCAGGAGTGATGAACGAATGAATCCATCCCTCTCACTGCGGTACAAGGCGATGTTCCGAGGGAACACGGCTGGAGAAGTCAAACGGAATCCCTCAACCATTCTCTCCTGATCCGGCCTGCCATGCAGCTGGTGGGCAGATCACCCCATGAACCCGGGCACTCCCGCTAAGTCACAAAAGTAGCGAACCACTTGGGGTCACCTATGGCAGAGGTGTTGGTTATCCAATAAATGGGTCCCGGGGCGGCGGTATCCATACCCGCCTCCCAAATTGAAAGTACTTAGATTATTCATAAACACCACTAAATAATGTAGTGAGTTAAACAAAGTGTTGATATTTTTTAGGGCACTAATAGAATATTTCATATAGTAATGAACCTGACCTTTATGACTTTTGGTATTATTTTAAAGCATATTTAATATGTAAAACCCAGACACTTGAGCATTCGAATATTGCATTTCTCATTATCCCAAAACTTAGCATTTTGAGATGTCTGACTAATGAACTGGACGATCGATTTTTTTAAATAGCCTGGAATTTCCTCTAGCAACAACAAACTAGTAAAGACTACGTTCGATGGACAAAGCTTCAGTATTTTTTTTAATAGGTTTCGGGAATATCTGGCGGTGTCTGCCCCCAACCATAGTAAATGCTCTACGTCCAGTAGGTACACGAAAGACAGAGGACGATATAATATTTATTTATGTATTTAGACATAAACAGGCAGTCACAGTACATTATGATACGAGTGATTGTGTATTTCCATAAAATATCTTAGCAATTTCGCTTGGGATGAGAACGGTTCTTAATCTTAATTAATAAATACGTACGTGGGAAAAAATAATTTTGAAGCCACAGAAGAATAATTGATATTGACATGGGTAATAATGGTAAGAAGGAAGAAAGTGTGCAGAGAGATAAAGAGAAATTTTGAAATCTAGAATTATACTAATTGTATCTATGTAATTGATTGCTGATAAAAGTTTAATGAAAAATTAATTATTTTCGTAGTGGGGATACATTGTGATCGCGCAAGTGATTGGTGAGTTATTTGCTGCATTAGTGTTATTGGCTTCTACATTCTGCATGAAGAAGCGTATACCTACCTAATTATAAGCTTGGTCTTACGCCTCGTTGCAACATTTAAACCATAATCTATATCCATAACTGCATCATATTTTTTTTTTGCAACTATGTAATATTTTGGAAATTAAAACTATATTGCTGTTAGACCTCGGACTCTCGATGGGGATTTGATTTATTGTTTAAATAGTGCCAGGCACATGGCGGCACTAAGAATTTATTTTCGGAATCAATTCCAACCAGTATATTTTTTGCGCATCTGACGTGATTAAGTGGAGGGTGAGTGCAAAGATCGCATATATGCGTGTGTATAGTCATTTTAAGCCTACTAGCATTGAAGGTCGCGGTTTCACATAAGAATTATACCTAATTCTAAACATTTGTTTATCTTCCAGGGTGGCCTTCGCATCCTGGCTGCTGATGAACCTGCTGCTGGTGGTTGTGCCGCGCTACGGGGGCTACCTGATGGTGGGCACGGGCGGTTGGCTGCTGGCGGCGGGCCTGGGCTACTGGGCGCTGCTGCCGGCGCGCGCGCTCACCGTGCCCCTGGAGGGGGGCATGCTACACTTCTCGCTGGGCTGGTGCTTCTGGCTCGTGTTGCTTGCAGGTACATATATACACACTTTACCTTCGCGTCCTGGCTGCTGATGAACCTGATATGGGGCTACCAGATACCCATGCTCAGTAAACACTCTCTACCTCCTCAACTACGAACACGTCTCTTATATTATTTAGCTCATCTGGAAAACCAACCCCCACCATCAATTATTCTTCTGTGGCCTTAAAATTATTATTTCCCACGTTTTTTTCTAGTATTATAAGGACTGTATCATCGGCGTAAGAGATAATTTGTCATTTACATACAAAATGAATAATATTGGTCCCAGAACAGTGCCTTGTGGGATACCAAAATTTGATGTTCCTTAATCGATAGTTTTGAATAGATTGCCAATCAATATTAAATTACTGATTGTCAATCCTCTCAGATACCTATTATACTATGGCGAATTGTTTCAGAATGAATATTAAAAATTAACTTCGAATACTAAAAATAGTTTTACCAGGCATATATATACATAGTTACATTATTTGCTATGTTCATCGTTTTCACAGCACGACAGTGCTCGATTCTTTAAATAGCTATTTCCTGTTTTATAATGCATAGTTTCTATGTGAGTTGCTTGTAGATTGTAGGTATGATAGAATATAATTTAAAAACAGTTTACGATATTTTGTAGAGCACCCTCCAGGCGATATTTCACAAATGCCGCACTATGCAAATTAGCCAAGTAATATACGGTAGGTAAAGTCAACTCTGTCTTTAGGCAGCCAAATTTTATTGATTTTTGATTTTACTTGATTTCTGAATGTAGTTATGGGAGCATAAAAATAACAACGAAATACAAAAGTGGTATGTGTTGCACATGATATTAGCGTTTTCAAATTGACATAATAAAGTAAGGACCTAAAATCTACAATTCGAATTAAGTTTTTACTATTTAGTTCACACGTTATGCAAGTTTTCTGTGATTAGTGCACAAGAGTCGCAACGGGCCAATGGGACTATTTTCCAACCCTTTTGCGGTTATAAATTTATAACATTCCCCCCCTCCCCCCCCTCCCCGGGGATACATTTGTTATTCTGTTTCCCTGACAATTTGGCTTTTCTCACTTGAAAGTCTGCCGACCCTGACCTAAGAGACAGAAGAGAATTTTTCTAATGGTTAGTTTGATGGCGTCACACCATTGTTTCGTAGTAATGCAGGTTTTTTTAATGGATGTACCATTAATACACTTTTGTACAAAACAATAACATTAGTGACGAGATGCTAACATTTTACCTAGAGTTCTTCAATATTTAAAGCGGTTGATCTTAAGAATAAAAAACGTCTCGACTCCCATGCAAACTTTTTGATACTGGTGACATAGCACAAACAACTACAGATTAGTGCGATTTCAGGAGACCATTTAAACTAACTATAACAATAAAAATGTGCTGGTATTTAGTTAGAAAAAATATTAAAAAAGGAACTGGAGTTGTTTAGTATTGTAACAGATTATTATTAGAGTCAACCAAATGCTTGATTTGCAATCAACCAGTTGGAAAATTTTGAAATAAACTAGGTATCTGCATAACTAACTAATATTTTTATGGGGAATGGTTGTTAGGCTGAAGTAAGTGGGAAGGGATGACATGGGATTGGAATAGTGTATTCACGGGAATGATTGCAGGAGTGCAGATGTCATGACATCTGTCTTGATCAAGGGCGTAGTTAGGACTTTTTTAAGGGGGGGGGCAGGCGGGGGGGGGGGTTAGAGAAGTGTGACAAGGGGTATGGAAGGTTATCAGCTCTGTGACGTCACATGTAAAAAAAATGAACTTTTGTTTTGATTATTTTTAGATGTAATATTGCAAAATATGTGACGTCACACTAGGGAGGGGGATCTCACAAATGTGACAGGGAGGGGGGGGGGGGAATCATGAAATTCGTGTGACGTAATTTATGGATGGCCCCTTGGCTCATGTGGGCATTTTGTTAACGAGGTACTAACTAAAATTTTGGCTGACTAACTTGAGCATAAGTCCCAATTCTGTGTCTGAGGCCCTCAGGGCCCTAACTGTGTTTTAAATTATAAGAAAAGAAGCAATAAAACAATTAAAGACAGATGTTTTACTTCAAAAATTCATTTACTTCAAAAATACGTAAAAATAAAACATAAAAAAAGGAAAAGTTTAATACAAATAAACGTACAATCTTTAGTTAGCTACGTAAGTTATGCGGGTACAAAAAAAAGCTTTTCTAATATTTATCCCAACTTTCCACGATGCACACAAAAATTATAAACTGAAAAAATAATAATAATAATTAAATTGATTCTCACAAACAATAGTATACCGACGTAATATTACTTGTGAGCATTCATGCATCTTTTAGGGGGGGGGGCCGCTGCCCCCCCCCCCCCCCTGCCCGTACCTCCCTACGCCCTTGGTCCTGATGATGGACATGCTGTTCATAACGCTGTCTGAAATGTTGGCTAAAGAAGGAAGAAGCGCAACTAAAGCGATAATACTTCTGTACGTGAAAATCTCAAAACATATCCGGATGTAGGTATCTTATTTCATTATGAAGGCATCTCTTGTGGACAGAAGTAAGGTTTGATCTTTGTTTTGTGTTGTCAACAGGTTGCCTGTGCATCCTCGTGGGTAGCATCATCTCCATCATCGACTGGATGTACCCGCACCGGTTCTCCACGCTGGTGGAGGTGGACTACGACACCCCCTACGACCGGCATGTCATCATTGAGGAAAGTCACGACACTAGATTCAAGAAGAGAGGCAGCAAAGACGAACAAAGCCTCGGCTCTAGAATATTGAGGTACGAAATTAATATTTACTAATTTTGCTGAGACATTAACCCCCTAGCTATCAATTTAATTTATTTTTATTTTTAACTTAAATGAAGACAATATTAGCAAAACTCAATCGAAAGCCAGAAAACAGAAAAAGATACAGTCACATCTAGGACTCGAGCCCAGGACCTTCGCCTTACTGGGGCAGAGTTACGCCCCGGTAAGGACTCCTCTTTGTGCGGTGCTTTGTAGCCATCGATCTCTTATACTTGGTCGAAGTTTGTAGCCTATCGGTCTTCTCTTTGTACGGTGCTTCATAATCTCCCCGCTCTTGTCTACTTTAGTTTTTTGAAGGTTTCACTTCTACCGTGTGTGAACTGCGCACTCGTCATTTTTTGAATAAGATTTGTGAATTTTTGGATTTTAGAATGTTACGTATATGTCGCAGGCCAATCGTAAAATCAGGCAGATCATGGCACTTCATGATGTGGCTAGGCACATCATGGTCTGCCTGAGTTTACGATCGGCCTAAGACATATACACAACTGGAATTATATTGTTTAATAATTCATTATAATATGATATATGTGATTTTATTTGCTTACTGTTAATGTTAATTATATATTTTTTTTGTTTTATGTATAAAAAAAATATATAAGTATATATTTTTCGAAGAAAACTTCTTCGGAAAGGTTTTCACTTTGTGATGGCATTATTTATTATAACTTATAACAAAGTTATTTGTCTTTTTATTAAAATATATTTTTCCTTTGGTAAAATGGAGTTTACATTAGTTTTCTCCGCCTTTTTAACTCGAGCTTTGCTCTAAAAAAAGGTGTAAGACGTATTAATTTATGTACTTTTGAAAGAAAAACTTTATGTGAAAAACTCTTGTTTGCCTGATTCGACAGGCCGATTTGAAAAAAAGCGCGCGCAAACTACCTTCCTGACTTTTGCTTAAATATCCATATAAATACGAAAATGAACTGATGTTGTTATTTTCACACAAACCTGAATACACAACCTACATGAAAAACACATTTCAAAGGTGATTGCTAATAAATAAATACCTTTAAATGCATTTGAAAAAGGAACAAAAAGTGCGATTAAGAAAGGGACTCTCCGATGGTTTGGGCATGTAGAGCGAATGAACGAGGAAAGGAGTGTAAGGAGAATATATGATGCAAATGTGAATGGTAGAAGAAGTCGGGGACGCCCGAGGAAGACATGGCACGACCAAGTGAATGAGATAGGTACTTGAGTCGGGCCATGTGAAGAGTCGGAATAATAGAAGAGCATGTATGAGACGATGTATGAATGTGAACGAGGCAAAGAGTGTGTGCCAAGATCGAGTTGTGTGGCGGTCCGTCCTCTCTGCCTACCCCTGCGGGGAAACGGCGTGATGGTTAGTTAGTTAGTTAGTTAACAAAAAGTCCGCTTTCTCCCTACTTTCCACTTTTGACAGCGTTTCGAACTTTTCGAAGTCAGAGATAATTCAATTACAAATCGTGAAGTGATGCCACATGCATGAAATCTTTAAAGCTACGAAGAGAGAGATATTGGCGCAATCGATTGTGACCTTATCTTTCATACAGTTTCTTTATACATAAGGGTCAAAATTGCATGCCATTTTTTTTTTTTAAATACAGCCGTTGCCACCGGGTGACCATCGGCACGGAACGGCTTTTAATGTATAAAAAATGTAATTTTGGTAACATTATATAATAATAATTTATTTTTTTTAAATCTTCCAAAAAAATATTGAATCTAGACGGCAATGGCAATAATTGAATAAGGCTCTGGTCTAATATTACTGTTTGGTGCCTTTCCAGACGTCTCTCATCCAAAACCAGAGACATGACGACATCCACATCAATAAATGAGACCATCAAACCCGGCCGTATCGGCATTGACAACCGGGCCTACGAGATGGACGCGCCCAAGTCACCGTGGAGGTTCGCCTTCCGGAAGCAGCCCTTCATCCCCCCACCATACGAGAGGAATGACTCGGCTAGCAGCATGGCGTCCAGCATTGTCCCCCAGACGCCAAAAATATCCCCCCTGGCTATGGAACTGCAAGGAGTCAAGAAGGAAGCCCTGCCAGTGCATAAGGAACTCACTAGAACGTATCAGTGAGTATTACTGTCATTTAATTTTATTTTGGGGGGCGGGTACGACTGCTGCCATCCCGCGAACCATTCATTCAACCAATTCCTCTGCCGTAGGTCACGCCAAGTGGTTTACTACGTTTGGTGATTTAGAAGTAGTGACTACCGGCCTTTGACAGCCGACGTGGTCTAGGGGTAAGGCTGTTGACTCGCAATCCGAATGTCGAGGGATCAAATCCCGGCGTGGGCAAATAAAAAGTTTTTTTTTTTTTTATTTAATATAGATATATAAGTGTACAAAGGTGTTACATAAAATACATATCGGTACAGAAATTATTTAAAATTGCAATCTCATCAAAGAAGAAGCTAGTTCTTGTGCTTGATGAGCGAGTTACACTAATTATAACAGAAATAGAATAACATTATGCAAAAGGTAAGTATATAATACGAACAATTGAGCCTTCTGGATCATCAATATGTGTAGGTGTACATACATAGGATACGGTACGAAATTCGAAAAATCTAAATAAAATAGAGATGAATATAATTTATAATAAATGGAAAGAAAGAGAAAAACAGGTAATTATTTAGTTTTAATTATTCCTGATGAAGTGTAGCTTCAGTTTGAGTTTCAGTTTATTGATGTCTTTGGTTTTTTTTTATTTCAATTGGAAGGTTGTTGAAATACTTTATTCCTAAGTAGATATAATTGTTTTGCATTAGTTTGGTATTAAATTTTGGTATTTTGATGTTGTCTTGATATCTTATTGATTGGTAGGTTTCAAATTTTTTGATGATATTATCTTTGTAAATTTGGATAATTGCATTTTTTTTGAAGATATTCTCTACTCGAGGCACCGTAAAATCTGCGAAAAGCGTTTCTGTTGGATATGTGGAGGGTTTCTTTAGGATTACTTTAATGATTAGCTTCTGGATCACTTTGATCGGGTTTAGAATATTGTTGTAAGACCCCCCCCCATCCAATAATTCCATATTGAATTAATGACTGGATTAGTGCATAGTATACTCTTTTTAGATTGTTGAGTCTTAAAATATTTCTTAATCTTATGAATATATATATACACTTTCTGATACGCTTAACCAATTCACAGATATGGCTCTTCCACTTCATATGTTGTTCTATTATCACTCCGAGATATTTAGTTTCTGATACTGATTTCAACGTTGAACAGTCTTGAATACATGTGATTTTATTACATTTGTTATTGTGGATAATTATTTTAGTGTTGGGGAGTGTTTTTAGTTTGTTTATTGAGAAGTGTATGTAGTATGTTTTGTTAGTGTTCAATGAGAGAAGATTTGTATCAAACCAATGTTTTAAGGTATTCATGCTATTATTTGCTTGCTCGTTTACTATATCCCAGTCGATCCCATTTATTATGATAGCTGTGTCGTCGGCATATGATATTATGTCTGCGTTAATTGGTAGTTTGAAAATGGCGTTGACATAAATTATAAATAGTAGGGGGCCTAGGACTGTGCCTTGAGGTATCCCGAAATTACTTGTTAGTGGTAGACTCAGAAAGTTGTTTATCTTGACTACTTGGTGTCGTTCAAATAAATAGCTTTTTATTCATTTTAGAGCTTTATCGTTTATCCCAATACAGTTTAATTTTTTAATAAGTTTATCATGAGAAATACTGTCGAAAGCTTTTTTAAGATCTATGAAGATTCCGAGGCATTTCAAAGATTTGTCTAATGTGTTCTGGATAATGTTCGATAGTTTGGCAATCGCATCTTGGGTACTTCTATTTTTCATAAATCCATATTGGTTGTCGTGTATTATGTTATTTTTGTTAATAAATTCAGTCAATCTTTTTTTGATAATTTTTTCAAAGATTTTAGCAATGTTTGAAATCAGCGATATTGGACGATAATTTGTCACTTCTTCTGGGTCGCCAGTTTTATGAATTGGAGTGATGATGGTTTGTTTATATATCGTTGGGAATATTCCGCTTTGAAGACTAGTGTTGATTAAATGTGTTAATGGTTTTGAAATATGTTTTTTGATATTTTTCAGTGTTTCGACAGTAACCCCATCGAAACCTGGTGCTGATCTTCCCTTCATGCTTGAAATGATTTTGTTTAATTTGTTTTATTTCACAATTAATGCATTTAAAATAATATATAGTATATTTGCGGCACGTTCCAGAGTGGAAGATGCTCTCAAAATCGCCCTGTGTAAGACCACCATTCAGAATTGAAACATTGCTTGAAATGGCTTTAGCCGTGTTCGGTGACCAGATCTGAATAGCCAGTTACTTCCCCACCTTCCTCTCCTCCATCTCCTTCCCTTTCACTCTACCTTCAGCCTCAGAAGATACCCCAATTGTGAGGATGCCAGTCTCACTGGCTCCAGACAGAAGCAGCTGGGACCCTTGTGATTTATATACATTTAAAAAAAATTAAAAAAACACACTGACCCCTGAAATCCTATCCGCCCTCGTACTCTTTTCCTTCCCAGAATTTCCTCTCCTTCATTTCCTTAAAAATACCATCCACACAGCATTCCCAAAGATGGCATAAGCCCTGAGGGATCATAATTTTGGAGATGTAGCAAATTTTCCACTTTACCATTATGAGAAAAATAGATAGAGCTGATAGAGAAATTCTGATGCTATTTTTATCCATAGCCCAGGAATTGATCAAAATTTGGAAGCACCAAAATTTGTGTTAGTCAGTGTGTTGTTATAACATGAGAAATGGTCTGCATTATGTGAACACCGCACAAATAGTCCCAACTGCTCCCTGTTAACAGAAACCAGCGAGACTACGGCTTCTCCAATTGGAGTATGTTTTGAGGCTGAAGGGTATGGGGGGAGAAGAAGATGGGAAGAGGTGGTTGGATATTCAGATACCTAATAACACCATTATTTCTGCTTCCAGGGTGCATCCACAGCAGCATGCAGAGAAGAAACACAATGCGTCTGCTGGTTGGTAGAGGAAGTAATCGCAGCCACCAGCTGTTCAGTCTGAGTCCAGGTGCTGGTTCATCTGTCTTCAAACCGCAACTTAATGGAGCTCAAACAAAAGCCATCTTAGGAGTAGGAAACTAAACTTATTCTTAACTTTGTGGGTATCAGTTGTACCATTGAGAGACACTCATTTTACTTACAAGATGTCGTCAAACATGACTGAACATTATTTGTAATCTAGGTAGGCTGTAGATATTGCAAGTCCTGAATGGTGTTTTGTGTAAACTTTCATGATTTAGAAAAGATTAAAGAAAATCAAAACAGCTATCCACACTAGCGACCAAATGCTTGCAAGTATTGAATAGGGGCCAGTTGTTTCACAAAAATTCAAATGTAACTTTGTCATCAAATGGCAATTCGAAGCCATTTTGTTTTTTTTTTTTTGACATAAATTCTAATAAGCTGACAAGCTTATCAATGTAATAGTAAGTTGTCCTCTTCTGCGGAGCACGATTTAGTTAAAAGCTGAAACGGCATTTAACGAGGACTTTTCAATTATCAAAATAAACAAAATGTTGCTGAATGGCCATTTGATGACAATGTTACATTTGAATTTCTGAGAAATAACTTGTTCCTTAATTTATGTGACTCGATCAAAGATCTAAGCTTATAAATCACAAAAAATGAATATGCAGTTTTTCTTGCCTCATTAAAAACACATTTATATTTTCAAATTTCTAAAATATATTCACTAAATACCTCATCATTTATAAAGAATTTCCCGGCTCCCTCGAAGAGCTGACTAAATTGAGATGTTATTTAGCAAATAATAGAAAAAAAAAATGAAAAACCATAGAAAAACGTATTTATTTTAAGGAAACATCTTGCATATCTTGAATCTTCAATAGTGACCACCTGTTAACCCTGTACGCCAAAAACTGAATTTGGGAACCACCTCCGAGCTGGACCCCCAAAATACTTGATCAACCTACTTGATTCTGTGGAAAGAAGAGCGGTCTGTCAGATTGACAATCTGTTGTTAACAGATCGATTGCCATATCTAACGCACAGAAGCAATGAAGGCATGCTGAATCTATTCTACAGATATTTTAAAGGAGCTAGCAGCATTGATCCCAGGTACACCGGTGCACATTCACTGTTGATGTTGGCTTCATGAGAATGGGTCATTTCTTCAACTCATTTTGGGTAAATCGAATTATATGTGGAACGAGCTACCGGCATCTGTTTTTCCTCCTTCATAGAATCTGAGCCTCTTCAAGACCCGCATTAATAAATTCTTTATTACAGCACCTACCTTAACCCATCTCACAACGTTGCCCAACCAGGTGGCGACGTATTTCCTCTAGTCTTCACAATATACAATCAGAGGTGCTCTTTTGAGGTGTCACATTAAAAAAAAAAAATGGTGCAATTTTGATCGTCGATTAAATACTAGATTTCACAACATTTGGTCGATAATGTGGTGGACCATTAAAGTGAGTCAATGACTGAATAGTGCATACATCGAGTGCGACTATTTGAAACATTTTAAATTATTTACGGAAACATTCAGAATAGGACTCGGGTGATTCTTTCAGAAAGAATGATTTCATTGTATTGAAAAAAAACCATGATAAAATTGTATTGTGATATATTATGATTTTAAGTAATCTCAAATCAATTGTTATGACAAAAGTATTAGACGAATAGGTAGAATTGTAATGGAGATAGATTTATTTATGTCATCACCACACCAGTGAAAAACTATCAGGAAAAATTACTTTCAGCAAACATTGACTTCATATTGTTATTTACAAATGTTTTACTGCGAAACTTTACTTTTTCTGTGCAATCAATAATATATTGTGCAAAAGTAAGTAAAGAATATAAAATTAAACATTAAACTTTATTTCATTTTTCACATGTAAATTTGTTACTTAATTTTTATTTATCTGTTGCCGATGATCTGCTGGATGTGTTGAAACCGGTAGCAGATAATTAAGTAACGAATGTACATGTGAAATTTCGGTCCCTTGGAGACTGAACGGTCCAATTAATCTCGCATATAAAGTTTTCCCGCTTAATCCTCGATTACATTGAGCGAGTTTACAAGCTACTAGCCGGCAAGTTTAAAAGCGGGCAAATCGGCGGGTGCGATTGTGAAGATGACACAAACTTTTCACTCGCTCAGTAGCGACCTAGCTAGTGAGTTGAAACTGAGTTGAAACTGAGATATTCGCAGCTAGTTCATTAGTAACTACGATGATACAAGGTTAGTTTACTAGCTAACAAGCCAACACGCTAGCGAGTAGCGAGCAAAGTAGTAGTTTTTCATAGATTGTTCACAATCTGCTAGTTAGCTAGACTATATATGCTTAGACTGAGCGAATTTACTAGCAGATAGTGAATTTGCCGGCTAGTAGCTTGTAAACTCGCTCAATGTAATCCGAAACTTTAAGAAGAGTTTTTTTTTTCAAATCCGTTGGAAATCTTCATAAGAGAGTTAAACTGTAAATAAAATTTACCGATAAAGCAAATGAAGAAAACGTTGGGTTAACTAAATGCAATAAATTTATATATTTTTCTGCCTAAATTTTAAATGGAAATCTCATTATTATTAATGTAAATATTTTGTATGTAAATTACTGAACACAAATGGTTTCAAAACATTATAATATTACGTAATGAATAATAATATGTATGTCTATAGATACCTTATGGGAGTTCTAGTCTCCTGATGATCCAACTGTTGATTACAATGGAAGGAGTTATCGTAACGTTAATTAAATCTAATAATTATAATAAGTAGGATAATAATTGTAAGCTACTTACGAAGTATGTACGCATGACGTGTAACCTGAAGTGATAGGCGATAAGTTAAAGTGTTGTGCATTAGTTTCAAGTCTTTGCCATAATATTAAGTAAACTTAGGTAAATTTTTAGATTTTTCAATTGATGGAAGTGACTGTAATTTTAAAATAATTTTAATAAACTTGAACTGATGACTTTTTATAAATTATAAATTGGTTTTATTATGACACACAAAAATACACATACATAAAAAAAATACAATTATTTAAAAAATACACACAAGTACAAAAATATAAACGGATCGAAATAATTTAAAGCAAATAATGCTGATTGATTTTTCATTGATTTACGGATTTTCTTGTAAAGTGTACTCAAGATTGAGGTACTTTATAAATTCGTCCCAGTTTAGACATAGATCTGTTTCAACTTTGGCATCAAACTTCGGTTTCTGAAAATGAAGGACAAAACATGCATGAATTTGATAATTGTCAATTACAGAATAAAATAAGGCATACGTAAAAAAATCCTCACCCTGTCTGGTTTAGTAGATTTAGAGGGAGGAACTTGGAAATGAGCTGGAGGCTTCAGTTTGAAATTCAAAAAATCAAGCAAATCAGCATAGCAATAATCTCCATTTTCATTCTTCTTTATGCTGGAATAAAAACATCAATAAATAGAAAAGCACAAAAAAAACATCATAATAAGAGTCAAAAGGCTGCGCTTTCTTGTTTTATGTTCACAATGTGACGAACAGAATTGCCAAGATACTGAGAAAAGAAAGCATCAAGACTGTCTTTGGAGCCACGACAAATATACAAGGCCTACTGAGACCTGCGATATTAGAACACTTTCGAGCATGTAAACTCGGCCACCCTGACAAATCGGCAAATGCTGAGCATTTCATTGAAACCAGCCAATACTTTGAATTTATTCCTGAAGTCCTGGGAAGACCCAAAACACACAGAGCATGCCTCATTACGAAGGCAATCGAAATTCTGAAGAGTGTGGTGAGGGGAGGGGGAAGGGTGGAAGAGGGGGGGTTCGCAGGACGGGGGAAGGGGGGAGTGGAGTGGGGAGAGGGAAAGTAGAGGAGGCGGAGTGGGAACGCAAAAGGGGAAGGGGACGCGGGAGAGGAAGGGGAGGTGGAAGGGGAACGGGACGAATGGGAAAGGACATGCAGGGAGAAACAATTTCTTTATTAAATGGCATAGCAACGCATGCCGGGTACTGGGTGCCGGGTAGTTTGGAATAACTATTGACATTTCTAAATAATAAAAATTTAATAACAAACACGAAAATGTTAACAAAAAAATCTATTGAAACATTACGAGGCAGCGCCCTTGGGGTGATTTTTCACAAAAATGGCGCCATACAAATTATCCAATTATTATTATTATTATTATTACACAAAATGTCCATAATTTTTAATTGCCAATTTGTAATCATGAACTCCGAGAAATCAAGAATAAATATTTGAGACAAACTGAAAAGAATGATTATTTCTCTTTTCAATGACAAACAAATCACTTCTTTGTTTCACAACATTCCAGGGTTACGAATAACCCAACAAAGTTTGAAAATCTCCTACTACCACCACAGAAAGCCGAAAATGTTGCTTGTGTTGTGATGGAGGACTTAGCCAGCCGAGGAATCGAACACGGGACGCCCAGGTGGGACCCAAACACGATGCCCACTCAACCACTGACCGATCAAAACATATCTCACTCAACCACTGACCGGTTCCAACATATCTCCACATCATAAAAAAAAACTTTTATAATGCATTGACGCCCCGGTTAGATCTTTCCTTCAAAGTCTCTAACGGAATGTGACGTTTGTGACTAGTAATATCCCTCCGAGACCTTAGAGGTTAAAAAGGTTTACGGCGGCAATAACAATGCCATGCCCAGAGTAGATGTTAGCTACGTTTTGACAAAACTCAAATGGCATGTATTAAAAGATGAAATAGACTGATACGTACACGGAAAGCATGTCCTTCATGAGGTCACATTTAAGAGGGATCCGTATGGACTGCAGAGCTTGCCACATGTCCTTCTCCGACAGCTCCCCGGTCTGGTACTCGTCCAGATAGCACAGGTGCTCCGTTAGTCTGTCCAGGTTCTGCCACAGCTTGCCCACCAGTTCTCCGTACACTAAAGCCCTGGAACAAAGAAATAATCCAAAAATAAACATATATCAAACTTTTTTATGTTTACATGAAAAAAAATTATATTTAAAAAATTACATGTTTATTTCTAATATGTAGTAAAATTTGAAAGCATATTTCATCAACTTTCAAAAACAGTTTTTAGTTTTCAAATAAGTTCAGAAATATTCCATTTATTTGGATTTTATTGCAAAGCTGAAATGTTTTGACCTTTTGAGATAATTTTTTTTTTTTAATATTAGCTCCATACAGGAGATCCTGAGGAAAATAATTTCCCTCAGGGCCTATGTCATCTTTGGGGATGCTGTGTGGAGGGTATTTTTAGGAAAGGACGGAGAGGAAGTTCTGGGAAGGAAAAGGGTATGAGGGGTGGGTAGGAATCTGGGGAATCTGAGGAATCCCTACCACTGAGGTGCAAGGCGATGTTACAAGAGAGAGCACGGCTAGAGAAGTCAAAGGAACTCTCTCAACCATTCTCTCCCGATCCGGCCTGCCATGCAGCTGATGGGAAGACGCATCCGCTGCCAAGACCCGGACAAACCTCACCCCATGAACCCGGGCACCCCTGCTAGTCACAAAAGGTAGCGAACCGGGGTGACCTACGACAGAGGTTTTGGTTATCCAATAAATGGTTACTGTGGTGGCAGTACCTACATCCGCCTCCCAAATTGATGCCCAAATTGAATATGCCCGAGGGATTAAAACTTACAATACTAACTAGGAAAAATAATATTCTTTACCTGATCAAGGATCTCTTCGGTTTAGGAGCTTCAACATCTTCAGCGAAGTAACGACAGATAGTCATAAACTCGTGTTCACACAATTTATCGCACATTATCTCTTTCAGAGCTCGACTGCAAGAGATAGATAGAATTATTTTTCATCACGGATATTACAATAATATTTACAATTTTATTAATAATACAAAGAGAACTCACTCCATGCATGATTTGGATATCATGTGAGGTTTTTCTGAGGTAGGTGAAGGCATATTCTTGGCGACAAAGTCTTTGTAGACATTTTCTTTCGAGAGAAGGAAATTTCTTATTTTATCCATAATGAGTTTGATGTCAGCTTGGGGAAACTGAAAAAAATCAATTCAAAAACATTTTTCACTATGCTATATGAAAGATTGAAGTAAATAGGTAATCGGATAAAACATAACAGTGACAAAAAATAACATGATAAAATAATAGGTTAGGTTAGAATTATTTTTTGTAAGTTGTTTTGAAGAAGTCGGCCCGAAGAAAACATGGCATGATCAATTGAATTAAATACTTCACTTGGGTTATTACAAGAGTCAGGATAACAAAAAAGTATGTACGAGATAATTTATGAATGTGAATAAAGTAAGATTTTCATTTTGGGAGGTGGATATAGGAACCGCTGCCCCGAGAACCATTTATTGGATAACCAACACCTCTGCCATAAGTTACTCCAAGTAGTTCACTATGTTTGGTGACTTAGAAGGGGTGCCTGGGTTCACGGGGTGAGGTTTGTCCAGTTTTGTTTGGTCTTGGCTTCTGATGCGTCTGCCTACATGCTGTGTGATGGGCCGGATCAAAAGAGAGACTGGTTAAGGCAGGTCTTTTAAACTTTTAACCTCTCCAGTCAGAATCTCTCGACCTATCGCCTTGCACAGCAGTTGGAGGGATGGATTCATATGTTCGTCACTCCTGGATATACTGACCCCCAGATTGCTCCCACCCCTCGTACCTATTTCCTATCCTTCCTTTCCTTAAAAAAAGCTTCCACACTGCATCCCCCAGGATGACATAGGCCGTGAGGGATATTATTTTCCTCCTAGGGCCTTCTGTGTGGAGCTAATATAAAAAAAAAAAAAAATGTGAGGCAGAGTTGTAAGACAGTATATCCTATATGCATACCCCTGTGGTGAAACAATGTGTTTTTCTTTCTTCACTTTTCTTATATCCCTTTACAACCGACTTCATATGAGCGTGAGTTTATTTTTGTAAAAATCCTGAAAGAAAATTAATCTTTTTTTGGGAAAGAAACCGGTGTCGATCGAATGTGCGGAAGCTGCTTTAATTATTTAGGGTACTTTCACGTATTCGTGTTTCAACCATTAAGTGCTCAGCTCTACGGGATCATAACTATTAACTTTACTAGTGTGACTCTTCACAATTTGGATATGTTCTGTTTTGTCGTGGAACCAAATAAATAATAGTGAGTAAACCTCGTGTGGGTGCAGCTCCATGTAACGCAGCGTGTACTCATCTGCATCGATCAGCAGGAAGCAGTGATGGTTAATGGTGAGGATGTTCCCTAGCCACAGGTCTGCAGCCACATAGTTCCGGGGCTTCTCCGGCACCCACAGGTTCTGTCCGGGTAGCAGCACTAGAGCGCGCTTGAAGAACATACCTCCCTGGAATATGCATATCCAAACTGTAATCTCAACAACAAAATTAAATCTCATATGATTACGCACTCTTTTTAGGGTGAATTGCCTATTTCAAAAACAAACAAAAAACTCTTATATGACTCTCATAAATAGTACTGGGTAGGTTTGACATATGCCACAAGCAGCCTCAAAAGCAATGTCATCGTTATTTAATAAAAAAAAAGAGAAATAACTTTTTTCTTCTTCTCATGCCCTGTCTGTTCAACGGACGATGGCTATCATGTTGGCTATGCGGATTTTGTTTACTACGACCCGGAACAGCTCTAGAGTAGACTGGCCAAACCACTGTCTCAGGTTTTTCAGCCATAATATTCTCCTTCTTCCAGGGCCCCGACTTCCGCCAATCTTTCACTACATTATGAGCTGCAAGCTCTCGTACTTCTCTGGATGTCTCATCACACATCCTAGATATTGGAAGTGTTCAGATTTTTATTGTTTTAATAACTTCTTTTTCTTTATTCATCCAAACCATAATATATTCATTTATAACTCTGTCCATCCAGCTTATATTGAGTATTCTTATGTAGATCCACAAGGCGAATGCCTCGAGTCACCTTATCAATTCTTCAGTAAGCGTCCATGCTTCCATTCCATAAAACAATACTGAAAACAAGTAGTATCTAACCATTCGCATTCGTAATCCAAGGTTGAAATCATGACTGCAGAACATCTTTTTCATGCAGATAGAGATTGCATGAGCTTGCTCAATGCGGCATTTGATTTTAATCAAATAGATACCATCTTTCATTTAAATTGCAGCCCAAGTATACAATACTCTGTACCTTCTCTAGTTTCGTTTCGATTTTCATTCAAGTCAACTGCGTTATTTTTGATTATGAGCATGTATTACATTTTAGTTGTATTCAGTTTAGGGATGTTACGAATGTGATATTTTTCACATGCGAATGTTCAGACTGCAAATGTGCCAATGCGAATGTTAAGGAATCACATAAAAAAAAAACTTTAGTCAACATTAATCTTCGTTTTAATTAAAAATATAAAAACAATAAATCAATTCTTATACAGTAAGATATAATCGTAATTAAGCAATTTAATAATCGAAGTTCAAAAGAGGCATATTATATTTCAGAAAAAGCAATTTTGCAGCCTTTTCTCCCATGAGGCGATTTCTAAGGGGCTCGTATATAAGGCCGGCTGCACTAAACAATTATTCACTCGGAACGATGGCCGGTGGAGCGCTCAGATATTTACAAGCCATATCTGTCAATTTGTCGTATTTCAATTTAGTCTTCCACCAGTCCAAAGGATTTTCATCAAGAGAGGCTCGTTTTTCTTTAAGATATGCCTTCAATTGAGCTTTCATTTCACAGCTTAAAGTGTCTCCAGATTCTGCACCGTCGGAGTTTTCGCTATCACTTAAGAGTGAATAACCAGCACATGACAACTTCGATTCCGACACTAGCGCTAACACATCAGGGCTCGCGAGCGGGCGTTTTCAGAACTAAATTTCGTTCCGCGGCAATCCGAGTTTTGAGGGTTTTGTTCACTCGAGCTAGGGCTACCCGCTACTATTGCTACTTTATATTACTATTCTCGCTTCCAGAATTTTAATTAGTAGTAGTTATTTGTATATTGAAGTGCATAAACATAAATAGATACAAGTGAAATGCGTAAACACAGTAGGTATTAAGTAGATAGCTATATGAATAAACAATTTGTTATATTCTTTTTAATATTTTGGTTTTTTGTTTTTCAATTGTATTTTACGGCCATTAGAGTGGAAGATACTCTCAGTATCGCCCTGGTGTAAGACAACCATTAAGAATTGAAACGTTGCTTGAAATGGCTTTAGCCGTGTTTAGTGGTCAGATCTGAATAGCCAGGTACTTCCCCACCTTCCTCTTCCCTATATCCTTCCCCTCCCCACTACCTTCAGTCTTACAACATACTCCAAATTGGGGATGCAATAGTCCCACTGGCTCCAGACTTGTGCGGTATTCATGAAAAAAAACGAGTAATATTAAGTTGGATTGTAAAAAATGTCACATTTTGAAATATTTATTCGTGTGCATAATTAATAATAAGCACTTCAACAAACAGAATTAAAGCGCACAAACCCTTTCTTTCTTTGAGTGGCCTTGCAACGCATGCCGGGTACCCGCTGTATATAATGTTATATAGTGCAGGCGCTTGCATTATAATTCCCGGGACTTGTGATGGAACCATAACAGTTTAGTTGACCGCGAGGTTACAGTGCCCATGAAACGCATGCCGGGTACCCACTGTATATAATTTATTTATTTATTTACGGACAAATAGTCCATTAACAATATAACAATAACACGAAAAACAAGCGTGCGTAAAGGCCCGACCCGCCGAGCAATCGATCACCGTTCGCATTGATTACCGTTCGCATGTCATTTTTCGTAACTATCACCACTTTTCGTAACCCATTCACCAGTTTACCCCCAAGTGTCGAGCGTGCGTAAAAAAGATTTACCCCAAAAAAATATTTTGGAGCAGTTGGGACTCTTGTGCGGTATTCACACAAGAAAATTTTAAAATAAAAAAAATATTCGAAATTATAAAAATTTTTGCAAAAAAATATTTAATGAACATGAAAAATTGCGTTCGGGCAACCCTGTAGATTTAACAAACATGAATCAAGGAATTCGTGTTTATTTCAAATTTCGTTTTCAAATTTCATTTCCAAATATTATTATTCAAAGCGTCGCGAAGACGTGCTCTCCTGGCCGCGTTTGGGCCCGTAATGAAATCTGAAATTTGTGTTTACGGGCTGCGATAAAAATGGTAAAATGCGATGTTCAAAATTATTTAAAATTAAATACTTCCTGAAATTATTTTACGATCAAATTATTTATGATTTGTCAATAACGTCTAAGCAAAATAAGTATGTAAAAAAATCCGAAATATATTTGTTTGTAAGTGCACAAATAAATGCACAAACCGACCAATTTTCGTCAAGAAACACATGTCCGTATATATTTTTTAATAATTTTATTTAAACTAAAATTAAAATTCTGAAACATACGTTTACCAGATAATGTATTGATTTATTTTACTGCATGATTATATGATTTGAAATGGGTGTTGTATAAGAAATGTACTTTTTTGAAAATTGAACAAATCTGCGAACGACCTATGGTATAACCTTATTATTCTAAAAATATTTTTTTTTTCTCAAAATCTAAAACATAAGTTTACTAGATAAAAGAACAATCTTTTGAAATCCATTTATAGTTTTTTGTGGAAAAGAGTTAATACGTCTAACCACTGATTTAAAAATGACATATTTCTGGTTTCTCTGCTTATACACTCTTAAGGAATCTAGGATTCCTGCCAGATTGCTTATAAGCGTTTTAGCAGAACTTGTCGAAGGCTCATTAATGTTGCTTGTTGAAGTCACACATTCGCATTCGCTAAACATTCGCATCGATTGTTGCGAATGTCGATGCAAATGTTTAAAATGATGCGAATTATTCGCATATGCAGATGCGAATGCGAATGTTTGTAACATTCCTAATTCAGTTCTAACTCAAAAGTCTTCACTACTTGATTCAGCAGAAGTTGTAGATCCTCAATGTTACTTGTTAGAAGTACCGTATCATCTGCATAACGCAGATTGTTCAAAATCTTCCCATTTATAACAAGTCCTTGAGAAGCTTCTTGCAGAGCTTCATTGAATGTTTCTTATGAATATAAGTTGAGCAACTTAGGTAAAAGAATACATCACTGTCGCATGCCTTTTTTTTTAAATATATAAAATTCAACACATAATAACTTCCCATATTCAACACATTTTTGCTAATTTTGGTAATTACTGTGTTTTTGGTTACAACAGTAGTATTGTAGTTTTAGGACATTTCTGTTCTTTTTCGTTTCGTTCTGCAACATTTTTATTTGAATACGTTTACAAAATGAAATCATCTCGTAAGAGTAAACACGACACCTTAACATTAATGCAAAAATTGTAAATTTTACGAATGTTCGATAGCGGAGTTTGGCACCTTTTTTGTATGCGAAAAAAGTAATTTGACTTGGTTGGCCTAAGAGAGTAAGCAGCACCTGACAAGGCAACGATGCGATTTAATGGCACATCAGATTAACAAGATAAGAGAGGAGGGGAGAATAATGGTTGAAGTGTATTGTTGTATTACCGGATATGGAGAGTTCCTGTCTCCCTTTTCATAGACAGTCATACTGTCGTTGAAAAGGTAGAGGCTGATGATGAACTTGCGGTGAGCGTATTCCGGGATGTTGGTGACGAGGCGCGCACAGAATCTCAGGATGTTGGAGTCATAACCAAGTCTGAAATGCAGTTACGTACAGTCTCTGATCATTACATACAGAATACTGACCGTCCGGAGTCTAGGTACATAAAGGCTTTGATTCCATCAAGTATATGAGAACAGGTCGCTTTTACGATTCGTTCATGAGTTCAACTTCTGGGTGGATACAACAACAGCTTTACAGTGTCCAGTAAAGCTGACCGAAACATTGGCTAAAGAAGGAGGTAGCGCAACACAGCGTAATACCCTAAAAATAAATCACTTAATTGGAAATTTTTTTTTGAAGGATTCAGACATGCGATAAAGTAGATACCTACCTAATATTTTAACAGATTTTTTTTTTTTCAAAATTGAAATTATAATATCCGGTAATTTTTCACGGATCTGCAAAAGTATTAATAAAAACTAACTAACTAAAGAAAAAAATAAACATTTTAGGTGTAAGTACACCTGTCTAGATCCCTAGCACGTTTGATCGATAAGGATCGTGTCAATAACTTTCTCATCGTTCCCTAGGACAACTTACAAACGAATATATTAAGAATTTCGTGTGGGTCATTGTGAACTGTTATTTATTCGTTGGCGATCTGCAGTCATGCTAAGGAATGATGAGAAGTAACTAAAAGTTATCGATAACCATGCTAGGGGTCCTGACACAGGTATCAATGTAACATAGCCTAAATAAAATATTGTTTCAATATTTAAAGGAACCCGAATTAAAAAAGAAAAGTATCCGTACTTGTCTTTCTCGAAGAACTTGAGCTGATCCACCTTGACGGGCTTGGGCGTGATGGCGATGCAGTTCCCTGAGGAGTCGTCGTGGGTGCCGTACCCGTTCCAGGGTGGCAGCGGTCTGCGCTCCTTCGGTGGGACGGGCCGCTTGAAGGGAACGGGCGGTAGCACTGGCTCAAAGTTATCTGCAAACATGCGCACACATTGATATCCACTGTTCCAAGCATTTATATTTCGAGGGCTAAAGTAAAAAAATGTTAACTACAAAAAACATACAATTAACTATCTATCAAATAATATTTGATATTATCTAGTTCAAAAGCGAGATACTTTATTTGTTTGGGCTTTAAATTATAAGACATAGGCCATTAAATATTTTCATATTTCATGATTTTAGAGGCAATTTGGGCAATTATTTGTTGTTGCTCCAACAATCACGAAACACTAAAATCTTTAATGTTCTATATCTTATAATTTAAGGCAAAAATAAATAAAGTAGCTCACATCCGTACTGATATTTGATACACCTTTTGATTACAAAAATAATTTTTCAGTTGGTTGGGTATTTTGATCTCAATTCCAAAATTAAGATTTGTATGAAACGGGCCGAAAAGGGCCGCGCGAATGTTCCACTTAAAGTCAAATAATGTTATTGTTAAAATCAATAACTTGCAAATTTTTTTTATTTAACTACAATACGAAGTAAAATAAAAATGCAATATAAGATAAAGTAAAAATACAAAGTGAAGTAGTTTGTTCTCAGTTCTCCTCACTAGGTATTCCTGTTTCGAGGCGAACTGTAGGTTGTTGTATGGGTGTTGATCATGATTTCCTCGAGAAAAATATCGATTTGGTTCAGACGTTGATTGCGATTGTGTTTGACGATTGACTGGTTTTTTTCAGTTTCTCTATGAATTGACGGCCTAACTGAACAAAGTTTGAAACTATCCCAATTTCAAACTTAATTTAAATTCATTTACAAATTCACACATCCTATCCTTACTATTTCCTTCAGTTTCAGTCCAACATGAGGACTAAAGCATTCCCAATATGCAAAATGCAGCGAGATTAGAGGAAGTGGGGATGGGAAGGAGATGGAGAAAAGGAATATTGGAAAGTATCTGGCTATTTAGATCTGCTCACTATTAAGTATACATAGCTAAAGCCATTTCAAACAACATTGACTGATGGTCTTTCACCAGGGTTATACTGAGAAAATCTAGCACGCTGGATCGAGTTACTTCGACCTTTATCAATACGGTGTATTTCTTTAAGAATACTTTTCTTTCAGTCCTCAACGGGTTACCTAAACACCTAAAAGGTGGTTACATAAATAACAGAAAATTGGGCCTGGGCCTTTGGAGCTAACCGGCTGTAAAGGTTCCGCGACTTTTCAACCTATGACAAAATATCCCCGACAAAATATCCTATGGACAAAACAAACATCCTCCAACAAAATATCTACTAAAACCTAACCTAACCTAACAAAACATGGGACAAAAATAATACAGACATCCTGTAAAGACAATAAATTATTATTGTTCAAAATAGTAAAATGGGACAAAAATAATACACACCAAGTTAGGTTAGGTTAGGTTTTAGTATTTGTTGGCGAATGTTTGTACGTAGGATATTTTGTCGGGGATATTTTGTCACAGGATGAAAACGCGCAGTACCGGATAAAGCAGAACAGCGATAAAAAAGAACATGATAAAATAAAAGGTTAGGTTTTTCCTTCACTTTTCTTATTTGGTTATTTTATCATGGAACCATCTTTAGGTTGTTACCTAGTCCATATTTGACGCGGTAATATTCCTTAGTGTACTCATCGCAGTCTGAAATGATGACCATCCTGCCGTACACGTTTATTGGAGCTCCGATGATGAGGTCCGACGGACCAAAGTTTTGCAACGGTTCAGGGTGGATGGCGTCGGGTGACATGAGGGCGTAGCGCATTTCCTGAAAACCAAAACAATGATTGAATATTTTCCATTTTAAACTATCTAACTAACCATCATGTGGTTTAACATAGGGGTAGGCACAGATGCTAGATCTGTACACAATTTTATCTCTGCACGCACTCCTTGCTTCGTTCACATTCATACAACGGCTCTACATGCTTTTAATGCTTCTGATATTCAGACTTTTGATATGACCCGACTCAAATATTTAATTCACTTGATTGCACCACGTCTTCCATAGGTGTTCCCGGCTTCTATCATTCACTTCCGTGTCATATTATTCTCCTTACACTCCTTTCTTCCTTAATCTAAGCGTCCCTTTCTTAACCTTAACCAATACGCTTATAAGTATTGTGTTATTTACGGATCTTCACATTTCTAACATGGTCAAATAAAGTTCTACCACATTTAAGCCTTAGGAATCTCATTTCTTCAGCAATCAGTCGGTTTTTATCCTTCCTCTGCCAGATCCATGCCTCACTGAATTTTTTTTTTTTCATTATCTTCACACAGGAGGCCCTGAGGAAAGTAATTCCCCTGAAGGCCTATGTCTTTTTTAGGAAACGGAAAGAGAGAAAGTTCTGGGAAGGAAAAGGTATGAAGGGTGGGTAGGGATCTGGGGTGATGGATGAATGAATTCATCCCTTCCACTGCTGTTCAAATCTCGCTGAGGGTCCAGGTCGAAAGATCTCCCTCAACCAGTCTCTCCCGATCCGGCCTGCCAAGCAGTTGGTAGCAGTTAACTCCTGCTAAGCCACCAAACGTAGTGAACCATTTCGTTTATTACCGCCTCCCAATTTGTAAAAATGCCATACATCTTGTTTCGCATTCCACAAACTAAATGCAAAATTAAAAGCTATATTGCATACCTTAGGTAATGGAGTTCGTCGTAAGAAGATTTTTTTGATATCTGTACTCTCATCACATCCCAACTTTTGCTTTATTTCTATGGTATCGTCAGCAAGGAAATACATTATTTCAAGGTGGTACAGCTTTCCATATTCCGAATCTCTGTCATCCCAGAATCCTTGGAACCTTAATATTAGTTTAAAATTTAATTAGCATATATAAGTTATAAACAAAGTGTATCTGCTTATTTCAATCAAATAAACAAAATTATAAAATGACGTGTAATCTGTTTACAGACTCAACGAACTTACTTCAAAACCTTTTTATCAAATTCTAAGAACTGTTTTTCTGATTTTATATGCTCAACCACTTTTGGTGTTCCTTTGAATTGCTTCAACTGTAAAAAATAACATTAATATTCGGTACCGCACATTTTCATCCCGCGACAAAATATCCCTGACAAAATATCACTCGACATAATATCCCAAGGACAAAATATCCTATGAACAAAACATCCCCGACAAGGAAGGAAGGAGACATAACAAGGAACTTACAGTTTCTTTAAAATTTAAAATTTAAATTTGGGGCCGAAAGCTTTTGTTGGGTTAGGTTAGGTTAGGTTTAAATTTTAAATTTGGCGCCGAAAGGTTTTGTTGGGTTAGGTTAGGTTAGTTTAGGTTTAAATATTAAATTTGGCACCGAAAGGTTTTGTTGGGTTAGGTTAGATTTTGTTGGGTTAGGTTAGGTTCTGTTGGGTTAGGTTAGGTTAGGATATTTTGTCGGGGGATATTTTGTCACGGGATGAAAAGTCGCATAAATAAACTATATTTATGTATAAAGAATTACGTAATTCATTAAAAAACCAAAAACACCCCTACACAATCAAGTTTCGGGACTTCAATTGGATCAGGAACTCCTATTCCTAGGCGATTCAGAAATGACCTTGTGAATTTGTCGCAATCTACAATCTGAAAAACAAACCATCAGTTAATCATTATGTTTATGTGTTACGATAGCATTTTAAAGAACTCAAAATTATTGAACACCAACCAAATAAACTTTCCCGAAAACATTAATCTCTTTTCCAATGTTTAAGTGGAGTACATCGAAATAACAATTTTCTAATTTCGGCAGGGGTACTTTCTGACGACTCACAACGGTCCCTGTTGATTCACAATTAAAAAATGGATTAAGATCAGAAAGAAGACAAAATTTCACTTATTAACTTTCAAATGTTTCTTATTAACTTCTTGATCACCAACACAAAATTTTCGCCATTTTGTGTTTCTATTTTCATAACAACTTACTTATTTTTTGCAAAAAAAAATTTTTGTAAATTGTGTTGTCTTACAAGATAATGTGTTCATATATTTATAAGAATAGTATATAATCTACCATATGTAGTTTCCTCAGAATATTCAGAGAAATAATTTTTTAACCCCTCAGACCTCATTCCTATTTCGTCGGAGTGTGAAAATATTTCCACTTTAAAAATAAATGGAATATTTCGGAATGTCTCCGAAAACTAAATACTGTTCTTGAAAGGTGCTGAAATATGCGTTCATACTTTGAAATAAACACATAATTTTTTAAATATAAAAAATTTGAATGCAAACACAAACAAATAAAAACATACACATATTTTAGGCAAATGTATTACATTAGGCAAATGTATTACAAACATTATTGTTAATTCACTTTTTTGTTGTTTTAATAATAATAATAACGTAATATTTGTATAGCGCAGTTTTGTGTCATTTCACTTCAAGTGCGCTTAACTATAATAAATTTAAAAATAATTCTACAGTGTTCCTTACGAGATCATTACAAAATATTTATAAAATAATACCTATGAAATAAAGAATATACAGTATTTACAAAACAATGACAAGAGAACAAAGATTAACAAAACAGTGCTGTTATAGCACAGAGGAAAATAATAATATACAAAAACAGTGTTATTGTAGCACAGGACAAAACAAGAACTTTTAAACTAAAATATAATACACTAACTTCTTACAAAAAATTCAGATATTAAACATAAAAGTACAATTAGGAGGAAACCGAAACCAAACGATTACCGGATACTTGAGAACATGACTTATTACTTGTATTGAAAAGATGTTAGATTCATGAATGGTACGATTTTTTAAATAATTTTGTTTTTAAAGCCCGTTTAAATTCTGACAAATTCTGGATATTAGTAAGAGCTGAGGGAAGTTTATTCCAAATGAGAGGGCCAGTTACACGAAAAGAGCGATCATAGTAAACGGCTCGATTTGACCGAGAAAGTTCGATTAAACGATTAGTAACATCCAGATCTGCTGACCTTAGAGTAAGCTGTCTCTCGCTTAAGTTTTGTCGGACACATAGTTCCGATATATAGGCTGGCGCCATTCCTTGCAATGCTTTGAAGGTCATTAAGCAGATCTTATAAGCAGGTTTTATATAAGAATAATTAATAAAAAATTCTCAAAGTCTCATTATTTTTTTTCAAATCGCGCTCGGAAACTTTGGTTTCGTAAAAGTGTACATTTTAATTATTTTGTTGTTAACTTTTAGATTTGAACATAAAGTGTGGTGTTTTCTCTTTTTAACGCCGTTTAGATTATATTTCTCACTATGATAGTAAGAAGATACATAGATTTCTATGAGATCTATATAAGTTGTTCCGAAAAGCGATCAAATTAGCCTGAGGGGTAAATAGTATCCTCAGGATAAGCTGGCAAACAAGAGGTTAACTTGGAACTTACCTTGCGCAAGACTGCTATTGATAGTGACTGGTTCGACGACCTTCATCGTACCATCTTCAAGATAGAAGTATATCTTTACTTCTCGGATCAACGCCGGGCCGTAGCGCATTTCTTCCAGAGTTTGTTGGTAGTACGCAGAAAACACTAGAGCCTAAGGATTGTTTTATGTTTGAGAAAACCAGAAAGTACTAAGAAAATAACATAAATTGTAAAATCGAAATCTAATAAATAATTCAGCATTTGTTTTGTCCAAAACGTGGAGAATATTAAAATTATAAATTTGGTGCTAGCTTTTTCTTGGGAACCATGATTAGGTTATGTTCCAGAGAAAATACTTTACTTGCTAGAAGTTGGCAAAGAACTGAATATTAACGCTAATTACTCATATTTTAATTGCAGTAGAGAGTAATCTATCTAATCTTAAGTTTGCTAATAAGTTCTGTGTGGTGGTCGGATAATATTAAAAGAAGAATGGACAAAATAAAAAAAGTTAGGAGAAAAAACTACGAGGATAAGTGAGCTTTCAAAGTGAACTTGCGTTAAACTAATGCAACGGTGTCTTGTGATGTTAAATTCAGTACAATCTATAATTCAAATGGCAGGGCTGCAAAACTGCCGCGCACGAACCGTGATGTTACACGCTTTTCAGCCTTATGTAAACATCAACATTTTGACTGCTTGTATCTTCGGTACTGTCCTCAGCATGCTCGCAATTTCATATTTGTGAAAAATATGAATTCTCTTTGATATAGCTTTTGAAATGAGACATTGACATGAGACACAATTTCTATGAAATGAGACAAAAAATACATAAAATTTCTTTTATACTAAGTACCTTTGGTTTTAGTAAAGTTATAGGTTTCTAACTTGTTTGATTCATAATTTTTAACTGTGTAAATACATGTTTAAACATACTACTCATAAGTTTCATGGTATTTGTGAATTAGAGAGTTTCCTCTTGTGCAATACTAGTTTCAATCTGTGCATTTTCCCCGTGGTGACATAAAATAAGACAATATTAAGGAAATGAAGAACCTCTTTATCAAAAAGTAGCCAAGAAGGTTGACACGGAGTCAGGCTCTTGACATAAAGCGAGGGTGGCCCGGGAACTGGCTTGTCCACCAGCATCCTGATCTTTCCTGACTCGGCCAAACAGAAGTGTTGGCTGCGTCCAAAATAGTCCCTCCCAATCTAAAATCATCAAAATCAAATGCATTGCATCATGTCAATCACTTTCATAAACAAAACACTAGATTATAGGTCTTATCTATGTTGTGGCAGGCGCCTCATAATATAAACAAATATTTTGGATACAGAAAAATAAACAGGTTACCCTATTCGACCTGTTTTGTCCCTCTGCCATCCCGAAAATATAGATAATTTAATGACAAAACCAATTGTCACAAGGAATACATAACCCAATCGTTATAACAACTGACTGCTTATAGTGCTTATGCCTTCTGTGTAGATATGAACGGAACGAATGTCGTCCCTGACTTAGTATCTTTTGGTTCTAGCCTATTTAGACTGGGCTCCATCTCTCTAATGGGAGATTTACACTGTAAATAGATGATTCAACAGGTCGCAGGAGACTGAAAACGTAAATTTATACTATAGAGGATTGAACAGGTCGCAGGTGGTTTAGAGCGCTAAGCAATTCAAATGATATGGTGATAATGATAAGGATGGCGATAAACAATGCCAGGCAAGCATAATGCAGAATTTACATTATCGATTTTTACCATGATGCTAGTCTGTAGCGACTCGCCGCACAGCCATTAATATCGCATGCATTAAAAAATGTTTAGCAAAACATGCGACTGACCATTTTTGTCACTCACCGCATACCACCCGTTGCCAATGGAAGCTAGTCTACTTTGGCGTTCACATTTTCAGTCACCTGCGGCCTGTTGAATCCTCTATTTACATTAGAGTGCTATTCCAGAAGGAAGACGTTCTATTGGCCTCATCAGACGAAGTTAGGAGAAGCACCTCCAGAGGCCATGCGAAGAGAGACTGGGCCTGCTATGGACGGAGGTCCCTGAAGTAGCACAGCCCCTGAAGTAGACACCTCATCACCTTGGTTCGCCCTACCATTGTAAGGTGAAGTCAGAACCCTATCCAACTGAGGTGATGACCTGTCAATGCCATGGGTCCCCGACCACAGTAGGGGACAAGGGGAAAAAGATAAAAGTATAGCCATACTTCTATGGAAATGGTCATTAATAACTTGAGTGCCGATTGTCATACGGGTGACAATATTTCAAGCATATGCGGCCACATTCGGCACACAACAAGTTAAGCATTTATAGTAGTAACTGAAAGTCTTCACGGCGCGTTTTCGACTTACATCATGTTAAACGGTAAATAATTTCATTATCATTGAATTCATTTACAATTTTTATATTTATTTAATTAAATTAATATGGAAGTCTATTTGATAGTGTGAATATTATAATTCCATGACAGTTGATCCCCTGACAATTGACCCCCTGGCATACACAATATGCAGTCGATTTAGGAAATATATAGTAAACCTAGTTACACAAAATATAACTAAGTGTCACCAAAGTCATCCGCAAAGAGGATGTACCGCCGAATAACAAAAAGTATAAAACATATTTTTATTCAAATGCATCAAGAATAAAACTACTTGTCTTTATACTGTATATAACAGCGTATAAGCACAAAAAAATCGACACTGTGAATAAATTACTTTGATATCTATACCAACGATATTGATATCTATGCACAAAAAAATTATAATTTTGGGGGTCACTGAATATTACGTTGGAATTGAAGGATAGGCCCGGCACCATTGGTAGTCTTGGGACCGACATTGCACAATAATTTAGTAATTATTAAATACTTTTTACAGTTACAGAACAAAAAAATAATTAACGTAGGATATTTCGTCAAAATTGACAACTATCAAAAGAATGCTACCATGACTACCAACATAATTATTATTATTGGCATTTAAGTTAAGTTGCCAGGGTGAAAAACTGCAGCCTAGCAACACAACACATTGTTTTAAAAATAGTTCTTGTATCCCAGACCAGGTGCTTGTTTGAAATTGTAAAATAAAAGACAGTTTTTATTTCAAAATGGTTTAATATTTTTATCACAGGTATTAAAACAATATGTAAGTATGTACTTATTGTTTATCATTTTCAAAATAGTTAAGTGAAACTTTCTTAAGAAGTTTTCCAAGGGACCAAAAAAAACAAACTTCTGGCAGGAAAACCTTACATGTGGGAAGAATTGGGCCAATTTTGGGCCGAGGGACCGAAAAACCAAACTTCTTAAACCACAAAACTTCAAGAGAGAACTTTTTAAGAGGGTTTCACTGTATTAACTTAACTGTGTAAAATCCTAACCTTTAAACGGAATGCTTATTCACAATTATAGAATAAAGCATAACGCTGATAGTTTCGCTGTAACCTCTCAATCTTTCTAATTGGGTTCGAATCCCGGCGTGCACAAGCAAACTTTATGTAATTAAATTGGGTTACATTATTTGATAGTTAATTCATTTAAAATAATACATGTAGTGGTGGTTTTGCTTTTATACCCCTAACTTGCAGCCCATTCCAGAGAGCACAACCAATCAGAATCTTTAGCCATGTTCGGTGAACAGATCTGAATAGAATACTTCCCAACCCTCCTCTTTCCCATCTCCTTCCCCTCCCAATCAGCCCCACAACATACCTCAACTGGAGATGCAATAGTCTCACTGACTCCAGTTAACAAGGAGCAGTTGGAACTCTTGTGTGGTATTCACATAAAAAAAAGAACAACATTTCGATAACAGAAATTTGAAATGCCGACAATAAATCCAAAAATGATGGCGCGTTTACATTAGATCGGGACACCGAATCGGCCTGTTTACATTAGGTTGGTGACCGATTGTGTCGACCAATAACAGTGATGAATGGCTGTGATCAAATACGGTCGACCAAATAAAAATTTACATAAGTCAGTGACCGAAAACGGACTACAGTTGAATACGTCCAAACTGAATAAGGTAAACGCCGCATGAAATAATTGTCATTTTTCTCCATTTTTTTTCTCTTTCGATCTGCGTTGTCGTAATATTTCTAGGAAAATAAGTGCATCTTTTACAATGTGCATTTTAAGAGGAATTTTTTCTTTTGAAAAATTAAAAATAAATTAAATACTGTTATTAAAAAAATTTGAAAACATGTTAAGTATTCTAAAATATCTATGCAATGTTACTTTATAATAAAAATTCCAAATAATTAATTATAGGTCTACAAAAACAGAAGACATGATTTTTTTTAAATTTAAAAAAACTTTCTTTTTGCTCTCCTGAACAATTAACGTTTTGTCCTTTACACCATTTCAAATTTCCTCGATCGATATGGTTAAAAAAGAGAGGTCACTTGAAAATTATGCTTATTTGCATTGGTGACACTGAGATTTTACATTTTTGACTAAATTCAAACTGTTTCTCAGTTTCTTTGGTGCAAGTGGCAGTTAATGTTGAATTTCAAATGTCATTTTGGAGAGTGTAATGTATCCAAGTGTATCCCAAATGTATCCAAGCTGCAAGGTTGATTTTTAATTTGCTTCTAATCATCTACTTCCAATTGTTTTTTATGTACTGCACGATTTGATGTACTCCATCTTTCCCCGCCTCTCCGCTGACGTAACCTATCTCCAGCACAATGTAATCCTCGTTATTTCGCACGCTCACAGCCGCCGTCAGATAATCCGGCCCATCAGGTACTACTGCTTTGTAAGAACAACCCGCTACAGGGGCAACTATTACATCTTGACTAGAATCAGCAACTAATTTAGATGCTATTTTATTACAACTAGAAGACATTTCCGCATATTTATCATATCTTTTTACCGGTATTAATTCATTTATAGTTTCACCAATTTTGCATTTTTTGCTAGGCGAACATAATACATTATTTTTTATAGTATCTAAACAGTCTTCGTTCTTGCGTTTTAATTGGTTAGTTTTCGCATCAATTGCACCATTGTCAGTATAAAATAAATTAGTTTTTTGTGGCGAAAGGATATGGCCATCTTGTTTTCTGCAAACATTGATATTATCTTCAGGAGAGAGTATTTCTTTCGGCTTTGCGTCAATTCCACTAATTTTTAAATCTTTAAACATCTGTTCTCTTCTGAGTTTGCGTTGATTGGACCAGGTGTTTTTGGTTGCTTTAACTTCGAGTGTTGAAATGACGTCCTTTTGTTGTAGAAGTTTCCAATGTAGTTCTAATTCTTTAAATATTTGTAATAATTTAAATGTTATCTCCTTCACTTGGTAGTTTATCCCTGCTATTGGTGGAACAACGAAGCTCATACATTTGCCTTTAGTGTTTTTCTTTGGAGAGGGACCTGCAAAGGAAAAAATAGAATTAGAATAGAAAAGGCAATGCACAAATTAATGATATGGTACTAAGGAGAAGTACACATGTTTGAAATGCCTTAACCCATTTCCGTAATTCCGTTCCCTTAACAGGAGACCGTATTTGTCCCATCTCACATAGGTCTCATATAAATGGCTGTAACTTCCTTACTATCATAGTGAGAAATATGTTCTAAACGGTGTCAGAAAGGCAAAATACCATACTTTATTTTCAAATCTTAAAATAACCATAAAAAAAGTAAAGTGTGGTGACATTAAAAATTACAATACATTTGTCTGATAACATATGTATGTGTTTTTTTTTTTTTTCGTTATCAGTAATTTTAGTTAGAAAAAATGTAAGGTGTGCCATTTTTAAAACTTTTTATGTTTGCATACAAAATTTTTATATTTCAAAAATTATTTGTTTATTTCGAATGATAAAATTTGAAAGTGTATTTCATCACCTTTCAAAAACAGTTTTTAGTTTTTGGATATGTTTAGAAATATTCCATTTAATTGCAAAGCGGAAATATTTTGACCATTTGAAAAATACGCCAAATTTCTGAAGGGATAATACGCTCTCCCTGAATTTGAAAGGTGTGTGATGCCTGCACTAGACAAGGGCGAGCAAGAATCAAGCAATAGTTAAATATTAACCCGTCTGCTTGGTTCAATATATTCGCACCTCACAATCCGGAAGCTTCGGTTTCGCTCCAAACCGGTCAAACTGTCACTTTAGATCGAGATTGTAAAATATCTATGCAGATAGCTTTCATATTTCAAAGACAATAAGAAGCACTATTTTGTTCTCTTTCTGGTTAAAAGAAAAAATACACATGTTTGCATGAGAGGAAGAGAGATATATAGTTTTAAATTTTAGGTCGCTCGGGACGTTTTCGGTCTTATGAAAGTATAATGCGATTATGTACATGTTTTGGGATGTATTTATTCCTAAACAAGCAGATAGGTTAATTCAAATGCCGATTTGCAAATACAGCTTGCACTTTTGCCAGCTAAAAATTTATTTGATGGTTAGGAACTGACTCTTAACGCTAGGAGGGCAGTGTTTGGACAGGGCTATCGAATTATACATAATATTTAGAAAACACCTAACAGCAACAAAAGTGTGTGAACTAAAGTATTCATTTGTATTTAGTTGTTGACTCACCACTGTTGAGCACTTTGGAAGATTCCATAAAGGACCAAGCTAAGCCCCAGCGAGTGGTCTTGCCTTGAGAGAACACCGTTTGTGCCACTTGCGTTATCCCTCGATCCTTCAGCATTCGCAAGAGGGGCTTCAATGAACTTTTATGTCCCAACATCGTAGTGTAAATCCTGTGGAAAAAACAAGGTACTTCCATTAACCTCTTCGCCGCTACGGGCACATATATGTGTGTGAATGAAGCGTACCCTAAGTGATACAAGCACAAATATGTGCATTAATTTTTGTAGAAAATAAAAATTAACGCATACAACCATTATCCTATAAATATCCGGAATGCGGTGAAAGGTTAACAACTGAGGTGCCCTCATTGAATACATAATATAATAAATACAGTGAAACCCTCTTAAGAAGTTTTCCAAGGGACCGGAAAAAACAAACTTCTTAAGTAAGAAAACCTTATATGAGGGAAAAATTTTGGGCCGAGGGACCAAAAAACCAAACTTCTTAAGCCACGAAACTTCTTAAGAGGGTTTCACTATATGTCAAACGAACATGAGGCCGTATTTCTCTTGAGGTTTCATTTTTATTTTGTTAGAAAACATACACAAAAAAATTTAAGAACACTTTTTAAATTAACCAATTAGTTAATTTTTAATAACTAGTGAATTTTCTATGGATCCCTTCGTCACTAAGAAAATGAGGAGATATTCCAATAAAACCACAAATATTTGTCTTTTATTTAATAAACAAGTAAAATAAAAAGTTAAGTAAGAAAAAGAGATGTTCAAATAAACTTTCTAAAATAAAAAAAAATATGAGGTGTTCATGGAAACAGAAATAGTAAAGTCAATTATACAATGTTAACAAACCTAATTTTATTCTTCAGTATCAAGCTTTCTTGAATGAGCTTAGTGACGAAAGCAACTTCTCCTCCCTCTGTTACAATCTCCTTCAGAGAACCCGTACGAGCCGTGCGCGGAGGAGGCCTGGAATACAACAAGAGGATTATCAGAATTATCACCATGGTATTGATCTAACCTAAAAATGTTGAGTATAGTTAAGCACTTTTTTTTATATTAGCTACACATAAGAGAAGGCCCTGGGGAAAATAATTCCCAAGGGCCTAGGTCATCTTCGGTGATGCTGTGTGGAGGGTCTTTTATTATAAAAAAAAACATACATCCATATGTACCTACATACATACGTACACACACATGAGGGAAGAAAAATAATGTTGTATAGAAAGAAGAAATTAATAACAGCAACCGGACAAAACAGAACCAAATAATAAGTTAGGTTACTTTTTTTTCATCACATTTCATGACTTTATGTGTACATCATGTATCACTTTTCAATAGTGTTCTGTTTTATTATGAAACCAATAATACCATGTTGTACCCAATGACATTATATAAATAGACTCGCCATAGTCTCACATACTCGCAAAATAATGTGGCAAGTAAGCAACATTGGAGGAGACCCCATCACTTTCCCAACAGCGTTATAATGAAACATGGTTTCCTCCTTTACCGCACACGTCATGACTACTTATTTATTGAACGAAGCTACATTTATTTAAATGACTATAGACCCTCCAATGTAAGCAACAGTCTTTTGTTTTCAGCGATTTTCAGTAATTTCTTCATTCAAAAATTATTCATGTATTAAAAAGATATGCTACTTCCACACCGAAGCCAAACTTCCAAACTCGAACTTCCAACGCATGAACTACCCTTCTACACAATCGTCCAAAAGTTTGAAGTTAGCCTCAGTGTGGTCGTATCATAAGACAATCAAAGAATATGTGTTTTTTCTCTAAGACGCATAAAATTGTCTGACGGGAAACATGAAAATTAATTGTATTGCTTATAATAATTGATAATAATAAGTAATTTGTGTATAATTACATAAAAATAAATTGTTATTTTTACACTTTTACTGTTTGCCGTGTAATGGAAACATTTTCTCATCACACAGGAGAACATTTTAGCACTTTTTAAATGCAATTTTCCTACTGGTAAGACACGACCTTACTCGACGAGTGACAGTTTAGTACTAAAGTATTAGAAATCGAGACCAATGCAATTACCTTGCTTTTTTACTTTGAGATTTCTACCCCGCGGCTACAGTATATAACGTCATTGGTTGTACTTACCTTTCCGTGCTGCGTGCCAGATCCATATCGTGGATGGAAGAGTAGAAAGGTGGATTGCACATGCAGAAGTCCACTTCCTCTAAAGATCCACCAAAGGTTTTGAAGCAGTGCATTAGAAGCTGAGTGTTATTGACTACTTTCTTCACTGGAAACAAATAAACGCTTTATAAGAACACCAGCTTTTATCCACGGTTTCGCTCGCATGGTATTAGGAAAAAATTACTGTACAAAAATATTTTCCACGGGAATGAAAAATTTTTCCGGAATGAAATGTAGCCTATCACACTTTCCAGTCCTCCAACTTTCTCTATGCAAAAAATCATCTGCGTGAAAGACAGACAAACAAACAAACACACTTTCACATTGATAATTTTTTTTTTGTGACTATGTACATAAAAGAAAAAGGAGAAATTAAGTACAAATATTGTATTTATTAGTCCTCCTCACTATGGGTCCTGTGTCGAGGTGGACCAAAGATATTTAATTATAGTATATCTGTCTTCTATTTCGTTTTTAGTGTCTTCAGTAGGGTTTTTTCATTGACCTCTCACAGCCATATTTTTAGTCTTGATTTGTAGTCATTAATTTTTTTTTATTAGTTTTATGTCTTGGGGAAGGATTTTATGGAGTTTTGTTGCAAAGTAAGTGTAGTTTCTTAAATGTGGTTTTACAACTTAAAATGTTTTTTTTAATGTTAGAATTGCAGGAGATGAAAGGGTGTGTTTTATAACTTAGCACAGATAGAATTTAGCAGTAGTAATATCAAAGTGAAACTGAAAACTCATTGCTCCACAAAAATAAGTCCATTAATGATAATTAAAATAATTATTTCAGGCCTAGCCTGTATACATAGATTAAAGAAGAACACAAAAAATGTAATATGTTACATGAAATGAAATGTGTAACATGTTGCATGATCCAAAAGTACGATAATTCTTTGCTTAAATTTCAAATACAGAAATTCAGTTTCTTAGTACAAATACAAAATCAAAAGGAATTGCGAATTGTATAATGTCAAGAAGCGTAAGAGAGACAGTACGCAATGATTGGCTGTCTCAATCTAATAGTCAAAAGGTAGGAATTACTATGTCAATGGTGACATTGGGTAGTAATCCTTGAAGATATGTGCAACAGTACAGGGGTAATATTCTCCTTTATACGATTATGTGGAGATCCCACGAAAGCTGGGAATCTAAAATCAGGTCCTAATGTTTTGTGCCTGCCACAGGACAGGACAATGGGACAATACAACAATCTAAATTTTACATAGCCGCTTTTCAGGTGCAGCCTCAAAAACTGGCTCAAAAATTGTTGAAATGCTAAAAAATTTTATTCTGCGTAAAATGTGTATTCTCTATACGAACTCATATTATTTTTTTTTTGGTTGTAATAAATAATTGTATCCTATAACTAAATACTAGTTGTTATCTGTTGTTATCACACGTATATATGTACTTGGTTTAATGTACATTCTTATTTTTTTATCATTATAATTACCCTCCTGTGTACCACTGTGTAACAAGTATCACGTATCACCGAATTGTAAAAGCCATTTTATGGCGTTGAAATAAATAAATAAATAAAAACGGCCTACAAGGATGATTCTATTGAGAAAACTCAAATCTGAGAACCACTAATGCTTGAGGTTCTCAAATGGAGAACAAATTTTGAATAGACGATTCTTTCACAGTGAAAAAAAAATCAGCATCATCTTGATATTGGATCTCTTGGTGAGCTTTTTGGTGCGATGCAAATTTGGAGACTTTTGTAGTTCCATAGAACCATGATTCGTCACCTTGGATAAACAGTTAATAACAAACCGTTTTGGGTCATTTTGGAATTCTGTTCGGTTTTTTTGGATACCCCTCGCATGCGACAGCTGCGTAGATAAGGTTAAAGATATGCGTACCTGATATAAATCTTTGGAGATTATTCTGTTTGATATTCTTCAAAGCCATGTTGACACTGTTTTCGTCCACCTCCGTGGCCATCATGTGCCATTGCAGTTTCCTGGCGGCCAACAGCGGGTAAATGCAGCATGCTCCCGTACCTTACCAAAACAAGATACAAATAAAATACTCAAATAATAATTCATAATTTCATCTTCAATACTTTATTGCAAATTCACTTCAATAGTAGTATTATATATAAAAATATTTAGTTTCATACAAATAAATAATAATAATTGGATAAGTACAGTGCTGATTCACCTCAAGGGTTGCTGTACAGATATATAATATATTTATAAAATACTTCATCATAAAATGACTGGACAAACCATTTTAACAACTTATGGGTGGCAGAACGCATTCACCAGTTCGTCGATCACTAATTCAAAACTATACGTTTCATATCTAAGCAAAGAATACGACAAGGAACCAACTTCAAAATTCCATAATTCAGATAACAATGTTATTCAAATCAAAATTGAACAAAATAATATTGGCTTACCAATGTCAATGCCTTTGACGTTTTCCTTTCTTCCCGCAGCATTTAAAATGTCTTCCAACCAAAGCAAATAGTTTAACCTCAGAGGTATTGTTGGAACTAAGCGATCGGAGGGAATTTCCACATCTAAACCAAAATCTGCGTGAAGCAGACACTTTGTAAGCACGAGGAGGGTATTAGGCTCCTTGAAATTTATCCTGACAGTTCCGTTAAGATCCTAGAACAGAAAACAATAACAATATAACATTGAATTTTATAACCACATTCTTTGAAGTGCATGCGATAATAGTAAAATATGTTATCATATGTAGATTGTGAAAATAAATCAATGGAATACATACAATTGTAGATATTTTTAAGAACTCCGGATAATTTATAGCCAACTTTGAAAAATCTGGAGGGATTTTGTACATGTTTCTAGGATGCATAGTGAGCGTTTCGTAATTTTTGGAAATTGTTTAAAAATACAACAGTCAAGGCGTTCGCACTCCAAGTAAATAATTTTAAAAAATATAATGCACTTTTCACTCGTAGTGCGATAAATCTTTATAAATTAATAAAAAAAACAATCAAGACTGACAACGTTTTTCTGACGTTTGGCGCCAATCACCTTGCCTTCTATGGTTATGTCTTTGTCTTTGCATTGCGACATAACCATAGACATACCACTCACGACCTATCGCACTAGCACACTGTCAGATTATGTGGTCTTCGGAGACGATCAAGCGGCTTGATGACAAGCACGTAATTTTATTGTTTATTGTCTATGCTCAAGCCGCTTGATTTGCACATCAAGCCGCTTGGGCAAGCAAGGTACCGTTTCAGTTTTAGTTGAACAATTTTATTGGACGTCAAAAATTGAACAAGATTTCGTTCACACTTTTGAATCGAACCGAACTTATTAATCAAGATAGCGTCAACTGAAATTATTATTGGGTGCGTCTCTACAATTTCTGACATTTTGCTGAACGATGAGAATGGATTGTTGAAAATGCACAAAAAACGTCGTGTTTGAGTTAGAAATTGATTAAGATGAAGCCATACTAAATAATGCAAAATCATACAAAATCGTATGTTTTAGTTTTGAAAATTTGACCGCTTTGAAGTATTATAGATGCTTCAATTAAATACTGCGTGTAGAACATACTTTGACCCTTAAAAATATCGGTCATTTTTTTTAATAAGTCTTTTAATAAGCTTAGAAAAAAATAAAGTATTAGGTCTATAAAAAACATTTTTAACTGAAAACTCTCCTACTTATAAACACTTTTTCGTATATGGTTTTATTGCATAATGTGGCAAATTCAGTTTCTTATATAATTATCGCGAAAAAAAATGATATTTACGCCCGAACCTCACAAAATAAAATATAATATGCATTTTCGCGTTGGTATTTTTGACATCACGGCGACAATACGGCAGTCGACGAATTTGTTATATCAAAGTAAACCTTATACCGTCCACCGAAGAACGACTGGCAGCCGCCCCCCTGTCTTCCGTCATTACTCCTCCGAACGGAGCGGAGAGCAGTCGTGTTATGCTCCGCGCCGCTTATTTTCGTGAAATCAATTTAAAAATTCCGTTTTATTGCAATAAACAATGCATAAAAAAGGATTTAATGTTTTTTACAGGCCTTTACGAAATCAACATGTAAAAAAAAAAATCTCAAATATCTTTTCCAACCTTTCCAAAAGCTTTTTCTCAAGTATTTTTAAACTCCTCCCATAAAAGGGCGTGAATTCCGATTTCGATTTTTTCCTGTACTAGTGGATCGCCTTAAGAAGAATTGAATTAGGTACCTACATCTACATAGTAGAGTCTGTCAAATAAGAGTAGAAAATAAATAAAATGGAACTAAGAAATTTTTAGGCTGGCAGCACCAATTTATCTGTCAAATATTCTTTAAAATTGCAATGACACAGAAAATTCAAAACACTGTATACACATTTAAAAAAAAAAATTTGTTCTTAAAAAAAAAAATTAATCGAATAAGCACTATTGTGAAGGTACCTACTAAATGACATAAATTTGATTAAATTGTGTTTTACAAAGTGATTGGCTTTCATTTAATTTAACTTAGATTTGAATAGTAATTCCGAAATTTGATTGAGAATTCTTTTCTTCTTTAAAGTTCAATTGATTCAAAGTTCTTTGATCGCCTATATTTTTCAAAATTCCATTTTATAAGAATTCTAGTCAACGCTAGGTACTTAAGCTAGTATTAAATAAATGTGAGCAATTTCTAAACTGTGCTTTATATTTCATTATTTTAACACAAAATTGCAAAATGTTATTCTTCATTATGTTAACACAAAATTGCAAATGTATAATAATAATATACCTAAATGCAATTCTAATTTTGAGATCAGTGGTTGAATCTATATAGCAATGAAAAAATATTTTTTTCACTTGCCTTTTTAATTTTTAATAAAAATGTAGGTTACACAGCTTTAGATTAACACCATGGTTATATTTTTAGTATTGCCATTTGGGCAACGGTGGCGCCCTCATTTATTTTCTACTCTTATTTGACAAACTGTACTATGTTGAAAGAGATGGCATTAAAATATTAGACCGCTTAAGGGTCAAAGAAGGGTATCCAAATCGTTTACAAATTTCGTAAGAAAAAAATGATGAAATTTTATCTTTATTAGTCAATATAAATTTCAAAAAACAGTATACTGATGCGAGCAGCATTAAAAATATTGGAAAAACAAAATTACAAATAAATTTAGATCTTTGGCAAAGGGAGATGGGGGAGTAACTGGCTATTCACGTGTGTTCTCCTAATAAGGCTAAAGCCGTTTCAAGCAGCGCTTTGATTCCGAACTACTTTCACCAAGACGATAATGAGAGTATCAACTATCAACCTACCATGTGCGACTCTTTGCATGAATACAATAATTGTTCTCAATGCTTTTCCTGTCATATACTTGTCATGGACGTGAAAGCAGAAATCACCAACACCTAAAACCCAGTATTGAGATAATCACCGTTTTTTGTTATCCGTGTATTTAAAACAGCAAAGTATGAAAATGTAATTTTCACAGTTTTTTTTCATTGTGTAAATGAAACCAGAGAAGGTATTAATAAAGCTTGTTATTTTAAAAGAGGTACAAATCAATAAATTATTTTAGCAAAGATTTTCTAAACATTATTTGGAAATTAAATTGAGTTAGTGATTTCTTGCAACCAAAGAAGTGCGTACAAAAGCGTATTTTTAAAATGGATACAAAATTAACATTATCTCCGTAGTGATGTTTCCTTTTCAAAGATGTCACTGAAGTGAGTACCTCAACAGGCTAACATATTTTCAACTAAGTATCCGGTAAGGGTCTAATTGGACCAGAATTCAATTATGAATACAAATATTACATATTATATTGGTATTTTTTCTGCATACATTTTAAAGTTGTTTTTAAATTTATTGTAATATTATATTTCACACCAAGTCATAAAATTATGCAATAATTAGGTAATTCACTCTATAAAACGCAGGTGTTCAAGAAAACACACTTTTGACTTATTAATTTATTATTTTTATAAAAAAATCGATTAAACTCAAAACAATTTCTCCTCTAAACTAAAATGAAGATATATCGAAATATAAAATCATTTATTTTTTCCTAGTACGTAAATCATCATTTGTCGTGACGTTTTATACTTGATATAGATACTTGATTTAAAAAAAAGGAAGTTAAAAACAAGTTTTCAATTCAAAAACAGTGAAATTTCAATTAAAAAAAAACATTTTGTGCAGATAATGTGAGTTTTATGGTGCCTTTTTAAGGAAAAAGGTTTCACGCTTATATTGGTCAAAGATACAGCATCCGTGGTCGAAGGGTAAGGCTCTTGACTCGCCATCCGAAGACCGTTGGGCTGGAAGGGATCAATATACTACGGCCTGCACAAATAAATTGCTACAAATGTGTTATTTCACAATTAAATCATTTGAAATAATATCTTACTATAATATTATAAACGCGAAAGTTGGTATGGATGTATACATGTGTGTTTGTTACTCTTTCACGCAAAAACTACAGCGAGGATTTTAATGAACATTTACAATAATATAGCTCATACATCAAAATAACATATAGGTTATATATAAAGTAAACTCTGGCGTTACGAAATTTGTATTCATGAAAATGTGTTTATTTTCATATATTTTAGCGGCAGGGAGGAAAGGCAGGGGGAAGGGGAACGAGGGAGGTGGGGTTCGCGGAGAGGGAAGAGACGAGGGAGGGGGAAGGCGGGGAAGGTGGAAAGAACGGGGACGCACGGGAAAGGACATGCAGGGAGAATCAATTTATTTCTTTGAATGGCATTGCAACACATGCCGGGGACCAGCTAGTATAGTATATTTGCGGCACGTTCCAGAGTAGAAAATATCTACTCTTAGCTCTTAGAATCGCCCTGGTGTAAGTGTCAGACCACCATCCAGGGTTGAAACGTTGCTTGAAATGGCTTTAGGCTTGTTTGGTAACCGGATCATAAGAGCCAGATACTTCCTCACCTTCCTCTTCCCCATCTCCTTCCTCTCCCCACTACCTTCAGCCTCACAACATACCCCAATTGGGGATGCCATTGTCTCTCTTGTGAGGTAGGTACCTATTACAAAAAAATATATCTGACACTTAACTCCGAAAATAACAGTTGTCACTGGATGAATTACAGGAAAACAATTTCCCTCAGGAGGGCTTATGCCATCTTTGAAAATACTGTGTGGAGGGTCTTTTGGAGGATAGGAAGGAGTGAACATGTATCTTGAGCAGACCCATTTGGTAGGAGGGAGGAAACACAGAGGCCGGCAAATCGTTCCACAGCCGAGCCGTTGAACTCAAGAACGAGTTGTAGAAGCGACCCGTTCTCAAGTGACAAATATCAACCGTTTACGTGTTTTCGACATGTACCGGTGCCGAAGGGACCAATCTTCATCTTCCATTGTAATACAGGTAGAGCAAGTCAACAAAGTGCAACATACCTATTCAAAATTCAACAGTGGGGCACACTTGCGATTTGTACAGGTATCACCAATTGTGTATTGTATTTAAGGACCTCTATCCCCCCCCCCAGTGCCCCCTGGGACAAGTTTAATTTCGTTGAGATGTTTAGTACTGCGGCTCTTGCCTGGAGGGCATAGATTAAAGAAGAACACAAGAAATGCGATGTGGGCGTGTTCCGTGATCCAAAAGTCTGGCTAATCGGACTTTAAATTTCAGATACAAAACTGGATTCCGTCATCATCATTGCGAAATTCAAATGGGATGGCGATACGTTGTTAGGCATGTGTAAGAGAGACAAAACGCGTTCTAAATGGGCTATAAAAATCAACGCAAGAAATAATGCCGGCAAGTCCGGCAAATCGTGTTTTAAATTGCAGCTAAAGAATAAGGAAGCGCAAAACGGCATAATAAACCAAAATTTAACCGTGTTAATACTTTTGGCCGCGAATATCTAAAGTCATTATAAACGGATACGCATTAGATTTCAAAATAAACTAGCTAGTATCCGGCATCCATTGCAACGCCGCTCAAAGAAAAAAAGTGTTTTAATTCTGTTTATTTAAGTTTTGATAAACAATATTTTTTGTTTTTTCGTCTGGTGCGTACACGAATACATTATAAGGTTTTCCGACCCGTGACCAGCCCACATACAGCTAGCTGTCCGTGTGAAAAGTAGGTAAGGATTATCCAAATTTATCTCCTGCTATCCCCTACCGCTATAACGTCTTCGTTGCAATCCTTACCGCTACCCATCCCTCTTCATCCACCCCTCCGTCACCCCTCCCTTGCATGTCACGCCTCCCCTCCCTGCCGCTAAACTAAATGAATTGCGCATCGAACAACTCCCGCGCCATCTATTGTAATTTTTTATACAAATTTCATAACGCTAGAACTCACCATTATATATATATATATATATATATATATAAACCTTCGTGAGCGTGCGCACAACAAATCAACGAAATTTCATCGCAATCGGATGAATGGTTTAGGGACAGCATGAGGGACAAACAAATAAATTATTCATTTTTATATATTACTAGCTGACCCGGAAAAAGTTCTGCCATAAAAAAATATTTACAGGGACACCTAATTATAGGGTCACCCTAATCACCTAGAGATATGAAATATCTATTTATTTATTTGATATAATACACCTGTGCATTTTATAAAACAAAAATTTATACATGACACATTAAAAATAATATAAATACATATAATGCTGCATAAAAAAAGTAAGCTAATATTAAACTAAAAACCAAGATTTATAATTAAGGTAAAATTATAGGTAAAATAAACTATTTTATTACCTAAACAAAATTAAAATAGGTATATATTATGTGTTGTGTGTTTGTGAGTGATGTGTGTTTTATATTGGTTTTGTGTGTTACGTGTATGTTTTATTCGTATTTTGTTATGAAATTTTGGTAATATTGTCTTTTTAGTTCTTTAATCCATTTTGTAATTATGAGTACGAATTTATTTTTGTTTTCTTCCACTTTATTTTCAAGGGTAAGACTGTTGAATGCTTTTATAGCATGATATTTATAGTGCCTTTGTCCAAAGCTTGTATTTATCGTCGGAGTTTTTAAGTTACGATGTACGATTATCTAACTGGTCTGTTGGTGATATTTTGAGATTGATAAAAATTGTTTTTTTGGTAAAAAATGTAGTACGTCACAACTGTTGGATATTTGGTAGGTATCAGTTAGTCTATGGTTTTTAAGTATTACCTTTAAGATGGTTTTCTGCGCGATTTCTAAGTGATACATTTGTATATTTCTAAGTAATATACTTTACAACCTATTCTCACCTACCAAATTTAATATGCATAAAAAATCATAAAAATCCGTCTAGGCGTTTCGGAGGATTGCGACCACAAACACCATGACACGAGATTTTTAATTATTTTTATTTTTTATTGTTATAATTGTTAGGGATGAGTTACAACGCCACTTGATTATTTTAAGCAAATCTGTACCTATGTGTCGTTGAGTAAGCTTATAGTTATAGTTATATATAGAAATATGTTGAGTCATTCTTGGAAAAAATTATAGATAAATCAGAAAATTCTAGTAGCTAATGGTTCCAAGAACACGACTCATTAGAAAACGATTAGGAAATATCCACGTAAATTTGTGTATAATCACTTTTTGGTTACTTTTCCATTATCAACCTGATTCTGTTCAAGGTTGGATATGAGTATGTTTTTAGATTTTCACGGCCAAAAGTATTTTTGTTATTAATTTTTGGGGTATTATGCCGTATTGCCTTACCTCCTTTACCTTCCTTCCTAAAGAAGGAAGGCTAAAGGCGCGGTACACCCGCTCAAAAAGAAGAAGATGGAGAGATATGTAAATACGTATTTTAGAGAGATAGTGCTAACATTAAAAATATAATAGCGAAAATTGTGAAAATGTTTAAAAATAACACGACTCGTTTGAGCAAAAATCTCGTAGGGATTGTCTAACAAAGCATTTAATGAAACACTGGATTAGTCATCATTTTTACTGAAAAAAACGTGTTTATAATAATTGTCGTTTCGGCGTGGGAAGCGTATAGATATTATCTTCAAGAATAACTTTATGTTATTTGTTTTTGGGGTGTTATGCCTTTTTCCAATTTAGTCTAAATTGGAAAAAAATCTGCGCACGTAATTAATGTATAATAATAATAATAATAATATTTGGATGACTTGTACAGCGCCGTTTTTGTGAAAAGTCATCTCAGGGGCGCTGTTATGCCCCCTAATATTATGGAAACTAATATTCGCCCAAAAAAGAAATAAACTGTAGCTTATGCTTAGCTCACTGAAACGTCTAACACCACAAATTTGCTATTACGTCACCAACATCTGTCCCGCAACACGGCATAATACCCCAAAATACAATCAGCATTATGATAAGAAATTAAAAATACCACAACAATTAATTTGCTGCACTACTAATTTAGGAGGCGAATATGGGTACCACCGCCCTACGCACCATTATTTTTTTTTTTTAAACTTTATTTATTCTCATTTCTTTGTACATATAATGTATAATAGCATATTATAACATAAAACATAATAACATATAGTATAAACAAGAAATGAAAACCCACTAAGGCACTGCCTGAGTGTGGGTAATATTAAAACAAAATACTATATTTCTAAGAACACAAAGTATAAAATAGACTTAAAAAAAAAACATATAAAATATAAAGTTAGTATTTCATGGGTAGAGTTAGTGAAAAAGGTTTTTTTCGACTATTATATAAGTAAAATAAAAATATGGATAAAAACATACCTACTGATTTTAAATATTTTTTTATTTTTTTTTATTTATTAAAAAAAATAAACAGAAAACATATTGTACTACAGTTTAGAAAGTTACAGAAAGTGAGTTGTATGAAGATGGATAAATTTATAGAAAAAGCGTTTCAATATCTACATTATTCAACCATAATTTTGCCTCTTTTATATATTTTATCATTTTATTTATTATTTGAGTTTGTAGTGGTAGAAGGTTAAATGTACGAGGACCAATGAAACTGCTATGTGTAATAATTTAGTATTGGTTTGTGGGGTGTAAAATATATTATTTATTCTTTTGCTCATTCTGTTTTCATTTATTTCGAAATTATATTTGTTTTTAAATACATATTTCAAAGATTGTAATATAAATAATTTACGTATATTAAATATTTTAGTTTCTTTGCATAATAAGTTTGTCGAGAATGTTTTATTATTGTTGAATATGACTTTAATTATGTGTTTTTGAATTATTTGTAGAGGCTTAATAAATGTATCAAGTGCACCACCCCATCCTATAATGCCATAAGTGATTGAAGATTGCACCAGGGAAAAGTAGATCATTTTCAATTTCTCAATGTTTAGAACTTACTTAAGTCTATAAAATATGTAGGTCAGATATCTTAATTTAGAAGTGATTTGATTAATATGTGATTTCCAATTAAGATTTATATCTATTGATACTCCTAAATATTATTATTTATTGGATAACCAACACCCCTGCTACCAGTCATCCCGAAAACACTACATTTGGTGACTAAGCAGGGGTGCCCGGGTTCATGGGTTGAGGTTTGTCTAGGTCTTGGTAGCGAATGCGTTTGCTAACCTACTTCGTGGCGGGCCTTCGTATTTTATCACCTTTAAAAAACAGTTTTAGGATATATTCAGAAATATTCCATGTATTTGGATTTTATTACCAAATGGAAATTTAGTGACCTTCTGACAGACTATGCCCGGGGCTGAGGGTTATGAACATGAATCATTATAAAATCATTTCAAAGTCAAAACAAAACAATTATGTACGAGTATAGCTGTCTAGAGAGTAAACATGAAACATTTGCACTATTTAATGCGAGGCAATGTAATGCACAACCTACCTATATGTATATACCTAATAGGAGCTAGTACAAGTATTTGTTGAATGCATCCGAGCATGACGCAGAGGTCATAATATATTATATTATTATGAATCACGAAGGTCAGGAAAGTGCGTTGTATAAAAAAGTGAGATGGTAATATCAGTTTGAACTACGTAGTTGCAAGGGCGTGGCGTTAGTTGTTGTTTACACACCTTTTTCACTTATGCACACTTTTACACGTCCTCTTACACATGCACCTTTCAAACGCACTTTTACACGACACACACTTTCAAACATCTTTTACACAAACTTTTACACACTTTTACATGAAGTTTTGCACACCTTTTACATGACCTTTTACCCACCTTTTAGGTCACCTCACCTCACCTACTCTGAGGACTACATATTACAATAAAAAAAATTTCATTCCTCTCTGGTGATTTGACCCACTAATGTAAAGTGAACCGAGAGTAGCCTAATATAAAGTAAATAAAGAGTACCTAGATTTATTATATTGGTTTCTGCACAGAGTCAAGGTTTTTTTTTTTAGGTATTTTGGAGCTCCAGACCAGAGGTGGTTGCCAAATTCAACCGTGGGGCGCACTTGCGATTTGTACAGGGTTAGCAGTTGTGTACTATTAAAGTATCTGCGGGCCCTGTACAGTACGCCCAGTTTCTGAGAGGCTAACTTAACTCTGGTTTCGATGGAGATGGAGCCCCCATACCTGAGCTGGTCACTTAGAGTTACACCAAGCATATCAATGGAGGTCCTATTCGGAAGAATGCTTACGTTGAAGGAGACTAGATTATCATTTCGATCCCTTTTAGACGTTATCAAACATGATTGGGTCTTTGAAACATTAAATTCGACGAGGTTATTCTTACCCCAAAAGAAAACACTTTCGAGATAACCGTCCATTCTTTGCTTCAAAACCCTCCGAGCTATTGGGGTTTGTGTACTCTTTGGAGGCTTGTCAAACAAAAAGCTATCATGGACTGTACTGTCATCTGCGTAACAATGAGTCGGTGCACATGACAAGAGGTCGTTGATGTGCAACAAAAACAAAGTCGGAGACAGAACCGATCCCTGTGGGACGCCAGCATATATCGAATGCGAGGAAGAGGTGAAACCGTCAGTAACCGCCTGAATCGACCTCCCCCTCAAAAAGTCGGCAATCCACGCACACAAGGATGCGGGAAGTCCTTAAGAATGAAGTTTGTTGACAAGCGCTCGATGCCAAACCCGGTCAAAGGCCTTGGAAATGTCCAGTGCAACCGTTGTATGGAACAAATTCTTATATTTTGAAAGAGCTGTGGGAATTTTGTGATAAGTAGGTACCTAAATATTTAGAAGTGAGTAAGTTCCAAAAATACAAAAACATCATATGTCAAGGCGCTGATTGTTTTGCTTTTATCCTTTCAAACATATAATGCTGCCTCTCTTTCTTACACACTAAATGACGACCTCCGTAGTCCAGTGGCTACGACTCTTGACTCACAATCCGGAGGTCGCGGGATCGAATCCCGGCGTGGAAAATAAATTTTATTTGATTAATTTGTGTTTCACAATTAATTCATTTAAAATAAAATATAGTATATTCGCGGCACGTTCCAGAGTGGAAGATACTATCAGTATAGCCCTGGTGTAAGACCACCATTCAGAATTGAAACTTTGCTTGAAAATGGCTTTAGCCGTGTTTGGTGACCAGATCTGAATAGCCAGGTACTTCCCAACCTTCCTCTTCCCCACCTCCTTCCCCTCCCCACTACCTTCAGCCTCACAACATACCCCAATTGGGGATGACATAGTCTCACTGGCTCCAGACGGGAGCAGTTAAGATTCTTGTGCGGTATTCACTGTAAAAAAAAAAAAAAGTCAATTTTCGAAAATAAGACAAACGGTGGACGTATGTCTCCACCCATCCAAAGAAAAGATACAATAATTGTAATAAAAATCCCTCACACATACGGGTATTTTTAAGTAAGGGAAGGAAATGAAGTTCTGGGAAGGAAGAAGGTATGAGGAGTGGGTAGGAATCTAGGGTCAGTGTGTCCGGGAGTGACGGACTTATGAATCCATCCCTCCAACTGCGGTGCAAGGCGATGGGTCGAGAGAGTCCAGCTGAAAAGGTCAAAAGACCTCCCTCAACCAGTCTCTCTCTCGATCCGGCCCGCCACGCAGCGGGTGGGACCCGGACAAACGTCACCCCATGAACCCGGGCACCCCTGCAAAATCACCAAACGTAACGAACCACTTGGGGTGACCTATGGGTGACGTATGACAGAGGTTTTGACTATCCAATAAATGGTTCCTGGGGCGGCGGCAACCATACCCGCCTCCCAAATTCCCGTAAGTAAGTGGAAAAATAAGAAAATCACAAAAAATATAAATCCGTACACAATGCCATCTCTGATATTGACAAAAAGAAAACACAGACAGTTGCGCATTGATAATTGCTTCGTTGTGTAAATTTTAACTTAATAAAAAAACTGAATTTAATTCAACAGTTATTGATTCTGAGGCGGTACGAAGTTCGTCGGATCAGCTAGTTGTTTATAAAAACCGACATGTTTCGTGAGCAACGCTCACTTCTTCAGGGTTTTTGGTTTTAATATTACAATATTTTTTTTTTTATAAGTTTTTATTCCAGTAAAAAAGAAAATAACATTTTCACTTACTTAACTAGAATATTGAATTTATACATAGTTTTTACATTTCATAACCTTAAATTACATTAGATTGCAGTACTAACATTTACATTACATTATATTACCATACGATATTATTCACTTTCACTACTTTGTTTTTTGTGAATAAACATGAATAATTTTTTTTTGAATTTGTACATACTTTTTTCGTTTTTGATATCATCTGGAAGGCAATTATATAAATTGGCCCCCCGTGACTAATTGATTGCTTACCGTAGTTAGTATGAATGGTGTTTAAACGTATGTTATCGTGTTGTCGTGTAAAATGTTTGTGTACTTGGGACGTTTTAATGAATTCTGTGTTTGTATGTATGAGTTTATTATTTATTTTGTATAATATAAGGAGACATATATATTGTACTCGTATAGTTTTCTTAATGTTAGCAGTTTTGTTTCCAAATATAATTTTTTTGTGGATGTTTTGGATTCGTAGTGAAATGGTTTTTTGATTAGCTTATTTTGAATTACCTGTAATTCATTGATGTATGTTTCATACGCATTTTCCCAGATTTCAATCAGGTAATTTAGGTGTGAGTGTACGAGACTATAATATAAACTTTTTTTAAATTTAATTGGTGATAGATATGATAACCGGCTAAAAACGCTAATTAGGGGTGTGATTTTATCTTTTACATATTGTGCTTGTCGATGCACAGCCCAAGATATTTTTCCTGTATCAGGATTTGCAAATCGTTATTTTCAATTTTTAAAGGTACATGAGGAGGAATTATTTTACGGTTTGAGCTTAAAATCATGTATCCTGTTTTTTTAATATTCATTGTTAGGATATTTGATTGGAGCCAACTGCAAATTCTTTCTAGGTCACTTTGTGCATTTTCTAGTAGTATGTTTAGATCTTTACCCCATTAGAATATTGAAGTATCATCTGCGTATAAAAAAATTTCACCGTTTAATTCTAATTGCGAAATATCATTGATATAAATTTGGAACAGTAGTGGCCCTAGTATGGATCCTTGCGGAACTCCATAGTTTATTGGAAGGTGCTTACTATTTTGATTGTTAATGCTTAAGAATTGCTTTCTATTGCTAAGATATGATTTGAATAGATTAAGAGCAGGACCAACTACACCAAGTTTCTCGAGTTTCTTGAGAAGTATATCATGGCTTACTGTGTCAAAGGCTTTTTGAAGGTCAACAAATATTAGACACAGAACATAGTGTCAATGGAAAAATAATAGACATAAACAAATAATAGAAATAAACAATGGTAACAATGGAAAGATGAGAATGGGTAGGGGACGAGAGTCAATATGGAACAATTTACAAAGGCAATTGGTTTAATATTGGGTCATTTAAAAATAATTTTTGATTATTAATAATATTGAAATTCGCATTCACACTCTTTCTGATCTCTAGAATAGATAATAGGATAAATGGTGGTATGAGTAAAATTTGAAATCGGAATAGTCTCCGAAGACTTGAGATATAATCGTCCAGACGTAGAGAAAGTTGCGGTTGCTGTTGCTGGTAGGCGCAACTAAAATTCTTCCAACTAAAAAGACTCTCGTGTGCGCATACAGCGCAACGGATGTTTATGTCCGCAACCGTCAACGCAACTTAAAGTCTTTCGTCCGTGGACGCCCTAAATCCGATAATTCGCGTAATATTCAAAATATAACTGGTATGACGGTTATAAATATGGAAGTGGCTCACTTACACATACACATATCTTTTATACCACACGTTCGTGACTCGTTCATCATAGACATACGTCCACTATTATTTCATAGTCTCCGACCTACGTTTATCACACTTATTAAGATTACCTGAATTGCGTTATATAGTTATTTAATCTGTTTTAAACATTGATTACAATATATATAGAAGCGTGGTGGATATCTCAAAATGGCAAGCAAAAACAAGGCAATTGCATTGTCTTCAATTTCGTATTTTTAGTAAGACACGACCTCACGCGTCGCGTCGTCGCGTGAGGTCGTGTCTTACTACTTATATTAGTAAATTGCAATAAAAAAATTGCCAAAATGCCCTCGTGTGTTATGAGAAAATGTTTTCATCACTCGGCAAACACTTGTTAAAGAATAACATTTCATTTGTAAACACACGCAAATTTCTTCTAATTAACGATTATCACAAATAACACAATTGTTTTACTCCCGAAGATTTTATGCGTCTTAGAGATTTCAAGATCTACTAAAGTAAAGGGTATGGGGGGTCAATAGTCAAACTACTATGTCGCTAATAAACACTGTTGAAAATAGTCTAGTAACTACCTACTAACTAAAATAGTTTAAAATAGTCTAATGACCGGTCGGTAGCTTAGTTGGAATCGCGTTTGGGTCCCACCCAGGCGTCCTGTATTCGATCCCTCGGCTGGCTAAGTCCTTCCTCACAACCCAAGCAACATTTTCCGCTTTATTGATGGTAGTAGGAGATTTTCAAATATTGTCAGGTTATTCGTAACCCGAAAATATTTGTAATTCTTTTATTTAAAAAAAAAACTGTTTATTTTATTCTTGTTGTAAAGCAACACACATATCAGCAGTAACAACGAGTACAGTAACAATCGACACCATTTACAAACTATCGTTGCTCTATTATAGAGTCATCACTTGACACCTCACAATTCATTTGGTGTCCAGGCCTTGCAGCAGAATTCCATTTAACTTTTGAGTATGAAAACGCAGTCCGCGTCCCATAGTTTATTTCGTTCATATTCTTTGAATCTTTGAATGTCTATCTTTGTCATACGTCAGCAACGTCCGAATAAAGAATTTACTGAACTTAAGAGTGGTTCTTTCCACATTTCATTTTGAGTTTGCGAGACAAAATAGCAAGTCTAGATGACGTATAACGTCATTGCTATTAAATATTTGTTGTGGCAAAAAACAAATCAATTGTTACGTGTGTTGGCAACATAATAATGCTGTTTTATAGTTTTTACGTCAATGTAATTTATTATTAATGCATTAGTTTTGTTCGTAATCAATCTGCGTCTATCCCACTGTTTTGCAAACGTTTTTTTACAAATACAACCGAATCTGCGCCGATATATGGTACAAATAATGTGTAATTTTTTTAATTACAAATGTTTCTGAAAAAACGTAAGCTAGGGTAGGCTGAAAAGTAATGCACACATGATTGTAAAATACGAACAAAAACAAATAGCAAGATCGGAAAAAGAGTTCATTAAAGTACAATTCTTAAGCTTTAAAATCGTGTATTTATTTTTCAACATAGTCACTGTTAAGAGGGTATAACCAGAGAAAATCAGAAATATGTCATTTTTAAATCAGATTTTGGACGTATTGACTCCTTTCCATAAAAAAATATAAATTGATTCCGAAAGATTGTTCTTTTATCTAGTAAACGTATGTTTTAAATTTTGAGATAAATTGTTTATTTTTAGTATAATAAGTTTATACCATAGGTCTTGGCAGATTTGTTAAATTTTCAAAAAAGATTTTGTATTATACAACACCCATTTCAAATCATTTAATCATGCAGTAAAATAAATCAACACATTATCTGGGAAAAGTATGCTAATTTTAGTTTAAATAAAACCATTAAAAATAAATATGTACATGAAGCGCCCTTGGGGTGATTTTTCACAAAAACGGCGCTCTAAAAATTGTCGAATTATTATTATTATCTTGAGTTTCTTGACGAAAATTGGTCCGTTTGCGTAATTATTTGCGCACTTAGAAACTAATATAATTCAGATTTTTTAAAATTTTTATTTTGCTTCGACATTATTGAAAAATGATAAATACTTATGATCAAAAAATAATTACAAAAAGTACATAATTTTTATAGTTTTATCATCACGTCTTTCAGCATTTTGGATGTAGGTTAAGATTAAAGCAAATTTAGGATGACATAAAATCGATATTGAGTTATAATTTTAAAAAGCTGTTACAGAGAATAATTAATCTTTCTCATTGGAACCGCCCTGTACGATCGTAAGAACATCTATCGACGAAATGTGGATTTTCGGCCGCTGGCTGGTTAAACGCCCTTATGGCTAACGCATTTCTCTCAACGTGTAAATAGTTTTTTTCATTACGTAACTGAAATTATTTTCCGACATTTCTCGAATCCAGGTCTTGACCTCATCTTCTGAGGTGTAATGATTACCCTTAAGCTTAAGGTGTCTCTTGAGTAGAGGAAAAAAAATAAAAGGCGAAAGATCGGGGGAGTGAGAAGGGTGTGGAATCGGTTCAAACTTCAGGTTTTGCAAGGGCTCTAATCGACGCTGTTTGTTTTCGTCTATGAAACGGCGTGGTAGGTACTCATCGTCCACAGATTTTACGGTATCCTAATTGTTCAACAATGAAGCTGACTCGTTCCTTGGATATTCAAAAATGGTTTGTGGATACGCTTTTGAGGGATTCGCCGGTCATTTTGAATCAAATCGTGGACGAGTTTGAGGTGTTTATCGTCTGCATCAATGATCGGACGTCCGCTGCGTGTTTCATCAACAATCATTGTTCGCCGGTCATTTTGAATCAAATCGTGGACGAGTTTGAGGTGTTTATCGTCTGCATCAATGATCGGACGTCCGCTGCGTGTTTCATCAACAATCAAGTACTTTGAAAACATTTTATCCAAACATGTAGAAAACTCAAAAACAGATATTCCATATCGTAATTTAGATAAAAATAAATACTTGAAACCATGGATCACACCGGGTTTATTAAATTCAATCAAAGAAAAAGGTAAGCTTTACAAAAAAAACAATAAAATTCCCAAACGACAAAAAAATAGAATTTAATTATAAAAAATATAAAAATAAATTGACACGCTTAATAAAAATTAGTAAAGATGAATATTACAAACATAAAATAATAAGTTCTGAAAACAATCCAAAAATAATCTGGCAAGCAATTAACTGTGCAATAGATAACAATAAACAAAAACATTCAATCAAGGTAATTGTAGACGAAAATTACGTAAAAATAAATGCAGAGGAAAACCCTAAAAAATGCGCGGATATATTCAACTCCTTCTTCGCTAAAGTTGGACAAAACCTCGCTAAAAAAATTAATGTAACAAAGGGAGCGACAACTCAACAAATTATTGAAGATATACACAGTGTAAACTCACTGTCCCATTTTAAAATGATCAAGGAAGTAGATATTCTAAACATTATTGAAAATATGAAAGGAGGGTCGTCACCGGGTTTTGACAACATAACTGCAAATATGTTAAAATCTATTAAAAGCCACGTGATAAAACCATTAACTCACCTAATTAATTTAAGTTTAAAAAATGGAATATTTCCGTCTAATTATAAGAGGACATTATCTCACCTATATTCAAAAGTGGAAACGCACAAAATGTAACTAACTATCGACCAATTTCCCTCATTTCAAATATTGGAAAAATATTTGAAAAAATCGTAAAATCTCAACTAATGGAATTTATTGAAAATAACAAAATACTTCACGACAATCAATACGGATTCCGAAAAGCGCGCAGCACACAAGACGCGATTGCAAATGTCACATCACGCATATATAAAAACCTTGATATGAGCAATAAATGTATAGGTATTTTTATAGATCTGAGAAAAGCGTTTGACAGCATATCCCATAAAAAACTTATGAAAAAATTAGATAATTTGAACATTAACGAAAACGTAGCAAATTGGATAAAAAGCTACCTAAAAAATCGCCCTCAATGTGTCAACATAAATAACATTTATAGCGACGAAGAGACATCTGAATATGGAATTCCACAAGGTACTGTGCTAGGTCCTATATTATTCATCTTATATGTAAACGGTATATTCTCACAGTCACTTCATGGTAGTATAACCTCTTATGCCGACGATACAGTACTTATTGAAAGTGGAATCACATGGCAAGTTGTAAAACAAAAAGCAACAGAAGACATAAACATACTTAAACACTGGTTTGATATAAATCTACTATCTCTTAATAGTGAAAAAACTCACGTTATACCATTTGCAATAAAATCAAAGGACGTTCCGGTAAATTTTGATATAATTATACATGACAATTCTAAAGATCACAAAAAAAATAACTGTAAAATAAACTGTTCCACATTAAAAATTTCGAATAAAATCAAATACTTAGGAATAACAATAGACAAAAACCTGAACTGGAAAGATCAAATCAACCTTACCGTTAACAAAATAAGGAAATTAATTTACATATTTTTAAAAATCCGAAACTTTCTCTCATTAGAAAATCTAACATCAGTCTACCATGCTATAGTACAGTCAAATCTCCAATACTCTGTAGTAAGCTGGGGAGCTGCATACAAAACAAATCTACTCCCTGTTGAAATTGTGCAACGTCTAATTATAAAAATTATATTGAAAAAACGAAGAGATTATCCAACTCACCTTATTTTTGAAGAATTTAAAGTATTAAAATTTAATGATCTAGTTCGAAAAAATATAATAATCCAAATAATAAAAGAAAAACAAAATCATAGCTTTTTAACTGAAAGTCGTACTCGTCAAAAGCATATATTTCCAACACAAAAATGTAACACCTCATTTGCACAACCTCATTACACATATCTAGGAAAAAAATACTTCAATAGCCTACCTGAAAAAATAAGAACAATCGAAGACGGTAAATGCCTACTAAAAGCAATTAGAGAGCAATTTAAAGTAAAAATAAAAAATTGATAAAATTTATCATCATAACTCATATAACTGGTAAATTTGTTTTTTTTAAGTATCTACCACAATTAAATCAAAAGATTCAAAATATATTTTGTTAATATATTTTAAATATTTTTTCATCCCGATACTCGTCCCTCTTCTAATCACAAGCGTCTGCTTCTATAGAAGAGAAATATCATACAAAAAAAAAATAAAAAAATCAGTGAAAATTTATTATATAGTTTATTTGTATCAAAAAAAGATTATTTTGAAATATAAATATTATATTTTATATGTTATTTTTGCTGTATAAATAATGTATCTTCTGTAATAAATAAAAAAAAAAAAAATAAAAAAAAAAAATTGCTCTTCTGCATGAATTTTTTTAACCATCGATTTACAGCAGACCTATAAACAGCATCGTCACCATATAAATCATTTAAACGACGATGAATCTCAGTAGGAGTAACCTTTTCAGCAGTTAAAAATTCGATAACAGCACTGTCTACCTTGCATTGACATAACACTAAAACACGTCTCCTTACTTTCGCTTCAAAAAATCCACTGGATGAATTTAACGACCTCAAATTTGCACGTACGTATATAGGAGGAATGTCACTTCCATATTCTACCTGGCGCGCTTCTGAAGGTCATTTTGTTCGCGCTGTACAAGCATGTGTGCATTACTTTTTAGCCTACCTTCGTATATAAAAATCAAAATATGCTTGCTTAGGAGTACATGAGATGCGTTGCTAACCATTCATCCTATTGCGATAAAACTTTGGGGATTTGATGTGTGCATGCCCGCGATGGTTTCTATATATAATAGTGAGCTCCGACATTATGAAATTTGTATAAAAAAAATGCAATGGGTGGTACGCCAGAGCTGTTTAAAAACTGAATTGACCGGGACTGAATGTATGCAATGCGGGAGGGGGGAGGGGAACTCGGGAGAGGTTCGCGGGACGGGGGAAGCGGGAGAGCGGAGTGGGGAGAGGGAAGGCGGAGTGGGAATGCGTGAGGCGAGGCGAGGCGAGGAACGAGAGGCGGAAGGGGAACGGGACGAATGGGAAAGGAAATGTAGGGAGAAAAAAATATTAATAAGTGGTATAGCAAGGCATGCCGGGAACTCGAAAATGAAATATATAACATTATTTACTCCTGTCGAGTTTTGATCACACCATATCTAAGTTCAATATCTATTAAGAAGAATATAATATAATCTTCATAAGTAGTGTGATCTCTACCGGTTTTTAGAAGTAAGCCGTTTTTTATGTGAATACCTACTACATAAGTCTCAACTGCTCCCAACCGTCTGGTGCCGTCTATGACATCCCCAATCGGGGATAGACTCTTATGCGGTTTTCACATAAAAAAGAAGAAAAAACACCACTGCCTAAGCAAGAATCTCTAATGATTTAGGTACCTGTAGGTACTTTGATATTACAAAATTGCCTTCCCATCGCTTATGCCGATTTTTTTCCCACCTACTTATATTTTATCATGTCTGTATACTTATTTATGTAATCTGTATAATTTTGTAATTCTCCCTCTTTAATAATATTCTGAGGAAGATAGTACCTACTAGTATTTTTATTATGCATGAATCAGATGCAACAATAGTTTAAATAAATGTGAGGTAGAATCATTTTATCAGAGTAGAACGATTGTGCATGTAAATTCTCCTAATATAATATGAAAAAATAGATATTTATCAGAGATTTTTGTTCTGTTCTGCGTTTTTAGATTGGTGACTCGACAGTTGATCCGTCGACAGTTGCCCCCTCGTAATGATTACTATAAAATTATATTTTTGTACATTATTTACCATTTTTAAAAGTGAAATCGACTTCAAAAGTACCCTTAATAGTATTTTGGTACGAATTTATACACAGTGCCGATTTTTTGTACTAATGCGCTAGTATACAAAGTAAATAACAAGACTTTGTTTCACAAAAAATTTTCAAAAACAACATAAAAATATGGATAAATTTTGATACAGTATTTACCGGTGCACTCACCCAAATTCGAAATTAGTAATGAACCAATGCTTATTATTTTTTATTGATAAACTAACGTTTAAACAAGATTTTTATGCATAGCACAAAGGTAGATAACAAATATTATAATCAATAATTATCAACCTGAAACACTCATCAACATTGAAAAAATCTTCCGAGAAAAGATACTGGCCGCCAACGGGAATTGAACCCGTAGAGCTCCTGACCGGCAATCAGAGGGACACGGGTTCAATTCCCGTTGGCGGCCAGTATCTTTTCTCGGAAGAACCAATGCTGTTATTATTTTACCAATGTTATTTTTATTATTAATGAAACCAAACTATTGTGTGATTATATTTTAATATAAGTGTAGGTATGTTCACAGTATTACAAATTGACGTAAAATTACTGCCTCAACACAGGCTAGCCTAGTGAGGCAGGTTACGAGAAACATAAATTTATAATTATTTACCAATAAATCTCTACTCTTTAAGTACCTACTGTTTATATGTATTTTGTTTTCTGTTATTAACTTGTGTACTTATACAACTTTTAAACTACTGTAAGATGTACTTTATATTTGTAGTTATAAATTTTTGTTTGATAAAGATATATATTATTTTATTATTATATTATATAGAGAATCAGATTTTTCCTTGATGCATTTGAATGAAAATATGTTTTATACTTTTGTTATTTGCCTTTACATTCTCTGTGCTCATTGCTTCTGGGTCACTTAGTTATATTCATTAGGTATACCGTATTTTCCCTTAACTGACTGCACATTGTATATAAATACTTTAAACGTTCTCTTCTTTCCCACATATATTTCTTCGAGGCAAAATCGGTGAGCCGACTAAAGGGCGCGGACTCCGGGTTTTGTCTGCGGTTAGGCCGCCACGTATATATTTTCTCTATAGATTTCAGAAAAGTTATTCCGCGGCTGCCACATTTATTATTCTTTTGTATTATGTTAATGTAAGTACTAACATACTGCTTTCTAACCCCGTATGCATGGACATTGGAGGGTTTAGAGTCGTTCAAATAAATGTTGCTTCATTCAATAAAATATAGTCTTGACGTGTGCGGTGAAGGAGGAAACCATATGTTTCCTTATAACGCCGTTAGAAAAGTGATAGGGTCCCCTCCAATGTACGCATATGTAAGTACGCGCGCCGGGGAGCTAATTGTCGGTGGATCAACTGTCATGGAACCATGTTTATGTAAATTGCTTTCAGTTTTCTTTCAAATTGGTATGCATCACGCTTTTATTGATTTTCTGTTTTGCAACTACGTATGTATTAAAATAACGTTATGTTGTCATCAGACAATAAACAAAAATTACCCTTGATCCTTAAGACCATATTTTCTTCAGATCGATATAAAGTTTTCTTGGGATATCTAAATGTGTCAACACATAAGTCAGCAGGAATTTGGCAGTCCGAGAGAATTTCAAGCTTGAGGAGAGGAAAATAGGTATTTGATGGTTCGCGTCTCCGCTATCGCGTACATTTGGCAGAAAATCATCGACACTTTGCTGGGGAGCTTCGGAAAATCTACGTATATATTATAACCCTCGACTGACCTAACTAGTTGATAATTTCTTTTAAAAAATACCCATTAAAACACATATATTACGTACTTACATTTTTTGACAAAAAATACATTAAAAATGTCACCAGAATTTCATTTACATTTTTTACTCGAAATAATGTCAGGAATCACTGGTTAAAGTAAGTCAAATGTAAGTGTAGTATAAGCCAAACTTTAAGGCCGGCCTGGACGTGGTATATTCCAAAAAGAAAGATGCGTAAAACCCCACGTGAGACAGAGAAAGGCGTGTGCGGAGGACATGCCACTTTTCTGTCCTGAAACTCGATTATTGCGACGATTTCTGATCAATGTCAGGCAGGTTTTAAAGTTTGGCGTGTATAATACGTCCTTTTTGGGCTTTTCTTCCCTCTTCCTATTAATTCCTCCATTTAATCCCTTTCTCAAACATGTCTGAGAAGATATAAAGCTTAAAAAAACAATGTTCATATACGATCATCACTTCATCATCATTACTATACCTAGAGTGTCATAAATTAGGTTAATACATACGTATCTAATATTTTGTTATCTTCTAAATGGCAACACCACACCATGAATACGTTTTATCGAATGCATGCGGTTTAATAATGTACAATACAATAACAATAATACCATATGTCAAACCTCTCTAGTGTATGCACATATTTTTCCTCCTGTGTGTATGAATCGTTATTATTAAATAATGAAGCGCTATTTACATAATGTAAAGTAGGTAGATAAACGCGATAAGTGTCCATAAAAATAAAAATATTTTTTTAAATTGATTACGACAGTCATAGTAAAGCCATGAGTAATAAACTCGTAGGTCAATCTCATGATATCCTATCCGGTAAGACTGGGTTCTTATTAAAAAAAATAGATAAGTATATTCTTCTTCTTCCTTGCATTGTCCCAACTCATTGCCTAGATAGACTGTTGGGGTCGGCTCTTCTCGTTCTCAGGCTATATCTTCTTCGGTTAAGGGTATCGATTTCATCCAGGCCGTTTTGGAGCATTGAGCCATCCAGGAGTTCTTTGGTCTTCCTCTGGATGACTTTCGATGAAGCTCTATAGACATTGTCTGCTTGTGTGATCTGGTGGTCTCCGTCTTATGTGCCCAAACCATATCAACTGGTTCCTCCAGCTTACTGTTTATGCCCGTGACACCAAGGCTACCACGAATGCGTGAACTTTTAACCCCATAATTCAGTGATACTCCTGCCGACCATCTAAGCATTCGCATTTCTGTTGTTTCGAGTTGCAACTTTCGACTCACCTTCAAATGCATACAATGTGGAAATTACATGAATAGTTCCATGCTGGATATCTTTTTGAAATATGAAAAGTAAAGAGTGTATTAGTATCATGACAAATTAATTTAATAGGTGGCGGTAAAGTCCTCTCTAGATTTCCTACGACAGTAGTAACTGTCGTAGGAAATTAAATTAAGTGTGCAGTTCACACGCGGTAGAAGTGAAACCTTCAGAAAACTAAAGTAGACAAGAGTGGAGAGGCTACGAAGCACCGCACAAAGAGGAGACTGAATAGTCTATCTCATTCTCTCGCAGGCTAAAATCTATAGAGAATGCGTTTGTCTCTTTTTAGTGTCGCTATTTTTCGTTTCATTGGGTTTCAAATCACAACGGTGCTAAAGAAGTCTTTACTTCAAAGAATGCACATTTCAATCTCCACGATCAGTTGGAACAGTTGCAGATGAAATTCCGACAAAATGGGTAAGGGAAATAGAAGTCACTTTCAGATAAGATAAGCTATATTTTCAAAACAGAACTGTTGATTTAAGATGTTGATAAAAGCCTTTCTTTCCAAGGGGTTACGAAATGGGATCATATAAGAAACTCGACGATCCGAGATGATCTGAACATTGAACCACTGCTACTCTTCATAGAAAAATCGCAACTGAGGTGGCTTGGGCATGTACTAATAATGTCTGATGACCGAATTCCGAGGAAGATACTGAGTGCGATTCCAGAGGGTAGATGTCCAGTGGGCCGCCCCAGACACAGTTGGGCGAGGCAACTCCAGAAACTGTTTGAGGAGAGGATGAGTCTGCCATGGAAGGAGGCCGAACAATCATCACATGAAAGGGACGTATGGAGGAGCCTTGTCGATGCAATGGGTCCCCGACTCGAATAGGACTAGGGGAAGATGATGATGATGATAAAAGCCTATTTTGAAATATGGAAACCACAAATATAATGGCTTACTTAGAAATAGAAGAAGAGTTCCATAAAAAAAATCTATTGCTCAACCCTTTAAATGAAAGGAACATTGAATTGGTGGGATAGTCTTATTATAGTAACAAAAGTTATGATTTTAGCCCGCTGCACTATCAACAAGCTCATTACGCCATCAGGCGTGTATCAGTGACATCATCTGCAACTGAATAAACAGCCATTTAGCAGGCAAAGGGTTTGTTTGCCTGAAACGTATACTTCTATTGATAAAACATGTTGCATTGTTGATATAAAGTACACTAGATAAGCCAACCGCAAGCAAATTTATTGTATACCAATCCATGTGTTGTTCTGTGATACGATGTGCCAATTTTACTGTGCCCATTTGAGACTTGAATACTGAAAGGTAAAAGCCCTTCGATCAATGTCATGTCCAGCCAATGTCTCGCCAGCTCTTCTGACTTCCGAAGTTCTGCTGCAGCGCTCAGGAAATGCATGTGGGGGCCAGTGATTTTTTTCAAGTGTTGGCCCACGTATAGCAATCTATGTATTATCAGTCATTGCAAGACAGCGTAATAAAAATTAGAGTATGCGATTCACACGCGGTAGAAATCAAACCTGTAGAAAACTAAAGTAGACAATAGCGGGGAGACCACGAAGTACCTTTTTATCAATATGAAGGATGATTTTTTTTCCATATTTTTGTCGTCGAATTCCAGTGCACCTTTTCCTACACGTTTGGTCATCTTATGAGCCTTTGTGTTTTCTTCTTCGGATTCACTAGATGTTTCTTTTTGTGTTTTATTTGCCTGTTCATTTTGGAGTGGTTTTGAAGATTGGATATTGATTTTACAAAAATATATTTTTTTTTTTTGGATTTCGTAGGATTCGATCCTTGGTCAGTTGAGGATGTCGAGAATGTCGGGCCGCTAAGGTTCGTCCGGCGCTTTATAATGCTAGACCGAAGGATACTTTCGTGGTACCGTGGATTTATCGTATTATATTGGAACCGAGTACCCGTGAAATAAATAAATATTTTGTTGCTACCTCATTTTCTCGCAGGCTAAATCCTAGAGATGTATATGTTTGCCTCTTTTTAGTGTCGCTCGCTTCCGTTTCAACGAGTTTAAAATCACAACGGTGCTAAAGAAGTTTTCACTTCAAAGTCGTACCTACTTATTGTTCCTATTTTGCAAGCCGCAATGTAACTATCGGCCGTTGTTTCCAATCCTGCTGATCAACCGTTGAGCCGAAATTTTGGCTCCTCAAATGCACAAATACGGTCCCAACGGAACTACCCGACCGGTGAATCGAGCGTTACTAAACAAAACACTTAGCTGATCGGAGACTCAGTTGATCGATAGAAAAGTTGGAAACATCGGCCGTAAGCAATTACTGTATTTTATAAACAAATTTATTTCTGGTGTCAATATTATTGATAAGGAAGTAGTTTGCATGGCCTCAATCAACACTCTAACCTCTAATCACAGGTCAATAATTATATTGTGTTATCTCTTGCATGTTTACCTTATTCTCCTGATAGTTAATCTAGTCCCTTTATAAAGTTCACCAGGGTAGAGGGTTGTTATTTGTTTTTTTTTAAAATTTTATTAGAAGTAATTTTAAATAAGATTTTCTTTATAAGCATCTTCATAGAAGTAATAATTAAATCGTCTGCAAATGTCTTCACCACAATTTGAAAATGACAACGGTATGCTGTTGTCGAACGAGTGACATAAAGTTATGACTTTATAAATAAACCAGTTTTGACGGCCGGCGTGGTAGAGCGGTAAGTCATTTGACTCGCAATCCGAAGGTCGCGGGATCGAATCCCGGCGTGGAAAATAAATTTTATTTGATTAATTTGTGTTTCACAATTAATTCATTTAAAATAAAATATAGTATATTCGCGGCACGTTCCAGAGTGGAAGATACTCTCAGTATCCCCCTGGTGTAAGAACACCATTCAGAAATGAAACTTGCTTGAAGTGGCTTTAGCCGTGTATGGTGACCACATCTGAATAGCCAGGTACTTCCCCACCTTCCTCTTCCCCATCTCCTTCCCCTCCCACCTACCTTTAGCCTCACAAAATACAATTCATTAACAATTCAAAAACCTTATTTCTTTATAAACACTGTATTTCTCATATGTTCGTAGTATCCTTGAATATGCATCTCATGTGTGGAACCCAGGCTATGCAGTACACAAAAATAGAATTGAAAGTGTTCAAAATAGATTTTTAAGGTATCTCAATTTCCGCTCTTTCCGATATCATGTTAGAAATGAAGACTCTGCAATATTCTTCAAAATACAGTCGCTAACTTGCCGAAGAAATAAAGCAGATTCGGTAATGTTATTTAAAATTACACATAACTTAATCGATAGTCCTGATCTTCTTCAACGCCTATCATTCCACGTTCCAAATCGCAACAGTAGACAGTCACTTACCCTCTTTGCAAGACTAACTCCAAACATAACTCATTTATCTACAGATCCACACATTCATTTAACTTAAATTATTACCACATTGACATTTTTAACTGAAATAATAATACGTGAAATAAAACGAAATCTCACTAAGCAACATGACTCAAACTAGGAAGTTCAATCCCTATATATTCCCGTAATTTGCCTCTTAAACCTATTCCTATGTAAATTAACTTTTAATTTTCAAAATTAGAACTGATAAGTATAAGCCATATCAGACCAGTGACAAAGTAGGAACTTACCAACATTATTTTAATATATATAATTATTAAATGCGTGTTTCTTTTGTTTAAATGTTTGACAGATTTGCCAAGCGCGTGGTTTCACTAAACTAGGTCCAGTGGACATACTTTAGCGGGCAGTTTACATCGTTATTTCATTCGTCAACACATATTCTATCTATCCTTTTCATGCACTTCTGCTATCCTAAGCGGTGATACATTTTTGTTCGATTAGTATGAATATAACGTTTCTTGAATTTTTATAATGTCATCGGATAGGTGTCATAATTTTATTATTATCTCTATTTTTATGTTACCTATTTCAGAAGAATTATTCCACTGGCTGCTATTCTATTTATCTTTTATTTATTTATTTATTTGAGACACAAACAGCTACATTTATTTATAAAAAAAATATATTATAATATAAGGATATTTATAAAAAAAATTTGCAGGTAATATAAAATAAATTCTAATAAAATATAAATATCGCTAGACTAATGTGTCTGCAGTAATAACATTTGCATATTCACAGAAGCAACATGAAAAACTATGTAAGTATTATTTATAGATAACTTAAAAACTAAAATACAAAATTTGAAAACTAAAATACAAAATATTGAAAACTAAAATACAAAACTTGAAATACATAATAAAAATATGAAATATTTATGAAGAGATTATTGAGAAGTAATGAAACAAAATCTTTTTTTCTTTTTTTTTAGATGCACTATTAACAAGATTATTTCACTGAAGCAATCACAAGAAAAACAATGTGAAATATTTATGAAGTAATTATTGAAAAGTAATGGAACAAAAGGATTTATTTATTTACTTTATTTTTTTATTAGTTTTTGTATAATGTTAATGTAAGTACTCGCATACTGCTTACTAAGCTTGTATGCATGGACATTGAAGGGTCTAGAGTCGTTCAAATAAATGTAGCTTCGTTCAATAAAAAAATAGAGTGTTGACGTGTGCGGTGAAGGAGGAAACCATATGTTTTCGTATAACGCCGTTGGCAAAGTGGTGGGATCCCCTCCAATATCGTAATTGTTTCGATAGCTAGGATCAATTTTGATCTCCGCTGCCAATCTCGTGTAGTCTATTTCAGTGAGAATGGAAACCTACAGAACACCATTTGATTTATCTATTATAATAACCATCATTTTGTATAAGATATTATAAGTCTTCGGTTAGCAGCGGGTTAAAACAAGAGAGAAGGCCACCTATTGTTAGAATATTGCACTAGGTCATAGTTTTACGACTGTTCAACTGCATTTCATGTTGAGTTCCAAATATTGGTCGGCGTCGGGCGTAGGAGCGTCGCGACGTCATCATAATGCACATTTTGTAGACGTAAATACTTTTTATTACGTCAATATAACAGATTGTGTACACGTATACTTTGTCTGATAAAAATATGCCGAGTTTAAAAGAATTCACTTGTCATTCTTTCATACATTGAAGATGATTTTTGATTTGTTATCTTCGTGAAGGTCAATCGCTCCCAGAAGACCGTATTTCGGGTTGACCCGGCAGTTGATCCGCCAACAGTTGGTCCACCGAAGTATTAATACTATAAAATTATAATTTTTTGCGTATTATTTACCAATTTCAAACGTAAAATCGACTTTAAAATTCCCTTAATAATAGACGATAATGGTAGGAATATCAAACGACTTTACATGCATGTGTCGATTTTATGTATTTAATCTCTGGCACTGGTACACACAATATAAAGAAAAGCGCAATTTTCCTTGGTGCATTTTAATGGAATTATGTTTTGTACTTTTGTTATTCGGCGGTACATCCTCTCTGCACATCCCTTTGGGGTCACTTAGTAATATTTTGTGTAATTATGTGTGACGTATTTTCTCTTAACCGAGTGCATATTGTACATAGGTACGCCGGGGGGCAATTGTCAGCGGATCAACTGTCATTGAAACGTATTCCGGTGGTCAATTCGCCATTAAATAATGTTTTTTGTCTTTTTTAATGAAGGCCGAATGAAAACAGTAGGTAATATAAATAAATACGTCTTCGATCACAAACAGATTCCTTTCATCGTTTTGTTACCTTTAGTATATGTACATGGCTCACAGATACTTTAATAGTACACAACTGCTAACCCTATACAAATCGTAAGTGCGTCACAAGGTTGTATGGGAAGCCATCTCTGGTCTGGAGCTCTAAAATACCAGAAAAAACCCTCGACTCTGTGCAGAGTCGGCCGATCAGTTGATAGATTCTCCTATTTTAGAGTACAGGCGTCGAGCGGGAATGTTGTCCTTCTTCTACCGGTGTTTCAACGGATGATGCTCCGATGAACTAGCGTCATTGATTGCATCGGCACCGGTGCACAGTCAGGTGTAGATGCCTTCTACAACATGGGTGTTTTTTAAAAACCCAGGTTCATTCTTTCCTTTCCACAAAAAGACCCTCCACACAGCATCGCCAAAGATAAAAAATATTTTCCTCAGGGCCTCTTGTGTGGGCTAATTAATAAAATAAATTATCTAACCATCACCATGCATCACGACTAAACTAGCTATTTAACGTCATTTCGCGACAGCTGTAAATAGGAATAGACCGCCAAACGACTTGGTTCCAATTCACATTCAACCATACAAACCTAGTATTTTGTTAAGCCGAGTCTTGACATGTCCCGTCCTAGCATTGATTCTCTTGATCGTACCATGCCTTCTCAGGACGTCATAACATAACATGTCGAATAAATTAAGAACACTCAGCCGTTGTGAACCATATTTTGTTATTGTTATATTCTCCCGACGAAGGAAGGGTGCTTCTGAAACCGGTAGAGTGTGAATAAAATAAAAGTGAAAAAAAGGTGAAATAATATTGTTAATTCTAAAATTTTAAACATGATATTCACTAATATGAAGGTTTGACAGAAGGTGGCAATGGCGGAATTGGTAAACGCGCACCTCCCGGTTAGACGAGAGGTTCTGGGTTCGAGTCCTAGTTGCGACTATTATCTTATTCTGTGTCTTGTTCTCTTTCATATTTTAGTTTAGATTATTATTGTTATCCTCTTCTTCAATGATAAAATAAAAGTGATCTATAACAAATTTATGTGTTTTTATTGTCTTTATTCGTATACGATCATGCTCGTATGCAATCTGCGATCATGCTCGGGTACGATGACAAGTTTATCTATCAACCGTGCTAGATACCCAGAGCTCGTCATCCCATTTTAAATACCGTATTTGTAAATCTGTACCCGAGAAGCATACGGAAGCAAGTCCAAAATTTGAAGAAATAAGTTTTTGATGCAGACTCGAAGTAAATTATAATGTTGTTTATCAGTGGCAGAAAGATAAGAGTACAGGTCATATCATGAAGAAAAATTGGATTTTCAAAAATGTTAACGGACGCAACTACCTTTGATGCAACAAGCCAACAACTACATATCTTAGAAGCAGAAAGATATACGTGAACTTGCATCTTTATGATTTAGTTGCATTTTGAGTATTATGACTCAAATTTTTTTATTATTCTTTATTATTATCCTTCTGCCTAACATCACTACGCTTACAAGGGAAGTCAACAATTTTCAAACATTGATCCTTTCATAATACACCACATGTCATAACAAAATATTTCATTTCATTTTGAAGCAGAAGGACTCAAGTCCGTGTTTTTGTTTGACATTAGTAAACTTTTTTTTTAAACAATAATTTTAAGCCGCTACTACCCGAATTTCTGCCGATTTCTTACATATCTCCCTTAAACATTTGAAGTTTTTAACCTCTTAAATTTTTTTAAATTTTTTTAGATAATATCTAGACGCGTTCCATGCCGAAACGCAAATTATATAAAATTCCCTCGATAGAAAAAAATTGCAAAGTATGCTCCGCAAATTATTATAAACACGTTTTTTTCAATTATTTTACACGTTATAGTTGTGAAAAAATTCACAATGTTTTTTTAACTGATACTTAAGATACATTCTACGAGATTTTTGCTCTATTCTGAACGAGTCGTGTTTTTTTAAACATTTTCGCAATTTTTGCATCGATTTTATCGCTTGAAATATTAGCGCGCTCCTCTAACATTCGTAATTTCATATCTCTCCATCTTCTCTTTTTTGAGCTCGGATGCGGAGCTTTAAAGGCTTTTGAAACAAAACTAATTTATTTAATAATTACTTTTTTGTTATCTATCAGCATAGATATCCGAAGAAGTTACGAGATCATAATTACAGAAAAAAAAGTTTTTTGGCTCTCCTGAACATTTTCCTTTTTCGACTTGCATCCGTATGCTTCTCGGGTACAGAAATATGTACATATATCCTATATACGTATGTTATACGATAACACAATGTATTATTGGTTATCGCATGGTTTTGAAACGACCAACCTCTGGGCAACATGTAAGGTCGCAATTATTATTATTGCATGTTTTATAAATGATACAGGTATTGAGTATTTAATTCTTATCATTTTATTGCATAAACTCTGCACCGTCGCATTATCGACGAGACAGGATTACGTCATTCCGTCGCATTTATTTGATCATCAGAAAAATTGATCACAAATACGTTTGGACGTCCCCTCCATTATAGATAAAACCAACCTACCTCAACGAATATTTTTTGGTGCATCAAATCCGTTGGTGAATGAATGTTTACAAACAAGTTTTTTTAGCGGTTAATATTTCGACTGAATCAGATATTGAAATTATGTATTACTACTCGTAATTCATTCATTTTGTCATACTCTTTTTTACAAAATCGGGAAAACTGTAGGAATTTTATCATTTATTTAGGTGTTACCGGTAGTAAGCGCTTAAAAAGAAGAAGGGAAGATGTATTATGTAAATACGAATTTTAGAATTGGCGCGCTAATATTAAAAACGATAATAATTAAGCGAAAATTGTGAACATGTTTAATAAAACACGTCTCGTTTAAATTCGTGTAAAAATCTCATGGAAAAGGGCTTAAATAGCATATAAAGAAACACTGTAAATTTTTCATACATATAACCTGTAGAATAATAGTTTTTGGAGCATACTTTGCGATGTTTTTCTATGGAGGGAATTTCATATAATTGCCGTTTCGGCGTGGCCATCGAACTATGATTGAAATCTATAAGTAGATATTATCTTAACATGCATTTAAAAAAAAACTTAAAAACTAAAAAGTGTTTACTTGTATGTTATAAAACGGTAGAAATTCGGAAAGCGGGGCTTAAACGAATTCATAATTTTTTTATCGGTATTTGTTTTTGGGGTGTTATGCCGTGTTGCGCTACCTCCTTCTTCAGCCAACAAAGGAGGAGGTAGCGCAATACGGAATAAAACTCCAAAAACAAATTACGAAAATACTTTTGATTCTAAAAAGGTATCAATTCATAATCTGCTCTTTCAAAGATGACGCTAGTTTAGTTATGTTAAGAAAAAACACTTTTTGTATTTTTCACAATATTGAGATTAAGTAGATATATTGTTTGCGCCCGTATATACGCAATATCAATATCTTACATCCCTAAGAGCAACACAAATTATCTTGAAAATGTATTTATAAGAAGATGTGGCACATTTAACAGATTATGCACAAATATCGATTTGTTTAACACGACCCTTGATAAATTCAAAGCATGCATAAAAAAATAACACTCTATTGAATGCCACATGTTTAACTACTAACTTAATATTTCATTGATTTCTGTATTTTTATTTTTAATTTTTAGTTCACTACATTTTCTCTCATACCTTTAGCAGTTCGAATTCAAATTAAATCATTTCCTGAAAGATATTATTGATATCTATTTATCAAAATTTAAATGTAAACCCTTGAAAAAATTCATTTAAAATTTTTTGTAGATTTAAGTAAGAAGATGCACTTTATCAGAATTGTTTATATTGTTGTATTATTTATTGTTGTTGTTATTTATGTATTGTTGGTAATTTTTGTATTATGGTTCTAAATTTCTATTTGTCGTTATTTAATTGGTCAATGTCATACATATTATTATCACTGTCATTTATGAATTTATACAGACTGTTTACGCTAATAAATAAGATAAAATAAAATAAATCAATGTGAATAAATAGTTTTGTTTGATGGCAGTGAGGCATGGAACTGGCAGAGAAAGGATGAAAGTAGACTGAATTCTGTTGAAATGAGATCCCTGAAGCGTATGTGTAGTAAAATCGCGTATGATCGTGCGATAAATGTGGTGATCGGCAAAGAATGAAGGACGATGCAAGCGAATAAGTAATATTAAGAAAGGGACCCTCAGATGGTTTGGACATGTTGAGCAAATGAATAAAGAAAGGAGTGTGAGGAGGATATATGACGCAAATGTGAATGGTAGAAAAATCACGATCAAGTCGATCAGATGGGTCATGTTACGAGTCAGAATAATATTAATAGAAGAGTTTATATGAGACGATGAATAAATGTGAATGAGGCAGAGTATGTGCCAAGGCCAAAGTGTTTGGCAGTCTGTCCTCTCTGCCTACCCCTGCGGGGAAACGGCCTGAAGGTTGGTTAGATAATTAATTAGTAGTTTTGTCCATAAACCTAAACTGTTTATTAATACTTCTTCAAATTTTGCAAAATTCACTTTGTGGCACCATTTTATTAATGAAATAATTAAAAACACTTTGTTTTTACCACGATAATCTTTCTTTAAAAAATCAACATGTTTCCAGAACGATGTTCTCTTCATCAGGACATTATATCTACTAAACACTAAATTATTCATATTGCATACGAAGGTGCGCTAACAAATAATGCATCTTAATATTTTAAAATGTAAAAAGGTTTTTTTCCTAAAATAAATAATTAAACTAGAGCCATCTATGAAAGCTAAGATTATGAATTAAGCATCACCTTATTTAATCAAAGTGATTTGCATCTCTTTATAAGATGAGGGTAGAAAATATTTTTATTTGTTTACGTTCGTATAAGAATCCTAACTGACCGGGTTGGTATAAAATTGTATAATTCATTTTTCCAAAGGACGTGCACAAAATACAATGATATGTTTTACGAAGCTGATATTTTCCATTTTTCCTCAGGCCAATTTATTAAATTCATAACTGAAAAAATTAAAACCAATTGTTAATTGCGAACCCTCCACACCTGCTGGATGTTATTTTTTAATTATCATTATGTTGTTTTTCCTTCTTTTTTTAATAAAAATAATAATATATATATTTCTTTTTTGTGAAAAATCTCCTCAAGGGCGCTGGCAAATGGTTAATCATTCATCCGTTTGTTTCCTTATGATGTGAAAATATATTGATTTTATATAGGTTCACTGTTTAACTTCATCTTTTCTTTCCCGCATGCTTTAATTTCTGCTTTTTCATTTCTGTTGCATACATATATATTTTTCTTTTTTTCTAACACTTTATGTTTTCTTTAATGTTTGTACACTATACATTTTTTGCGGAAACTTCACTGGTTAACGCACCCTTGTAATATGCAATTACCTTATAATATGTATTAACTGTTTGTTTCCCTAATAATCTCAACTAAATAAAAAAAAAAACAATTTGAGTAAGGTTGAATGAAGTATGATAGGAATTACTAATCAAAGGGGAATGTTGAGGACTACAAGTCTATTGATTATTATTAAAGTGCCGCGCAAAAGTCCAACTGCTCCCAATGTTCTGGAGCCAATGAGACTGTGGTATCCCCAATTGAGTTATGTAGTGAGGTTAAAGGTAGCGGTGGGGAAGGAGATGGAGAAGAGGAAGGTAGCGAATTACCTGGCTATTCAGATCTGTTTGCCAAACACTGCCGAAGCCATTTCAAGCAACCTTACAATTCTGAATGGTGATCTTACACCAGAGCGATACTATATTACAGACAGAGTATATTCGTATCGACATGGTAGATATTGTAGATATAGAGTATCGACATGGTAGATATAGAGTATCGACATGGTAGATATTCTATATCTACCATGTCGATACGAATATACCACCCCAGGCAGAAGCACTCATGTCCCGGTGCTACTGGGGTAGGCACTGATTTGTTAGGACTTGCTCTCAGTGCTCTCAGGATATGAAGGCGATTAGAATTTAGTCATTCGGTATAGGTACATAATGACCTGACCTAGAGTCAATATTAAATATATGACAAAGATACGAAAAATTACGAAAAACCTAAATTTATAACTATTTTCTATTCTTCAAGTACGTACCTACTGTTCAAATTTATATTATTTTCTGCTGTTAATCCTCTGTACTTACATAAACCATTGTAAATATTAACACTGAATATGTACTTTTTTTTTGTTATAAATTTTGCAAATTTTGTTAAATAAAGATATATTATTATTATGTGTAAGATATATATGATGAAGTAACCAAATAATCCGCTCCGCCTACCTCTTATTGTCTCTTCTTGGCTTTTCTTGGCTCTTCTTGCTTTCTGGTTATTCCTGGCTTCGCCTGCCTCTTATTTTCTCTTCTTGGCTTCTCTTGCTTCTTGGTTATTCCTGGCTCCTCCTGCTTCTTATTGTATCTTCTTGGCTCCTATTTCTTCTTGGTTATTCCTGGCTCCGCCTGCCTCTTATTATCTCTTCTTGGCTCCTCTTGCTTCTTGGTTATTTCTGGCTCCGCCTGCCTCTTATTATCTCTTCTTGGCTCTATTGCTTCTTGATTATTCCTGGCTCCACCTGCCTCTTAGTGTCTCTTCTTGACTCTTATTGCTTCTTGGTTATTCCTGGCTTCGCCTGCCTCTTAGTGTCTCTTCTTGACTCTTATGGCTTCTTCGTTATTCCTGGCTCCACCTGCCTCTTATTTTCTCTTCTTGACTCTCATTGCTTCTTGGCTATTTTTGGCTCAGCCTGCCTCTTATTGTATCATCTTAACTTTTCTTGCATCTTGGTTATTCTTGGCTCCACCTGCCTCTTAGAGTCTCTTCTTGACTCTTATTGCTTCTTGGTTGTTCCTGGCTCTTATTGTCTCTTACTGCTTCTTGGTTATTCTTGGCTCCACCTGCCTCCTCTTCTTAACTCTTATTACTTCTTGGTTATTCTTGGCTCCGCCTGCCTCTTTTTGTCTCATCTTGGCCCTTCTTGGTTCTTTCTTGAAACTTTTTGGTTATTTTCACCTCTAAAATGGTGCGGGTGCCTAATTCATAAAAAATGAAATGTTCGATATTTTCATGTATTTATAAGGTTCGCTACTATTGGGATGTTATTTATGCACAGTTATTCTAGTCATTAATAGGGGTCGTTTAATTTAATTTGTTTTCGAAGTTCCTTACGTCAATAGCAAATTATTGCAAATCAGACGTCATGTCGCAAACGAGCTGCCCACTTCTTATATAAAGATAAAATTTAATGCTTTCTTCCTACGTACCAAGCAATATTTTTCTGTTGATTTTTCTCTAGCCGAAATCATCTAGGAAAAAATAATAAGCGATTTCGTTGCGGTGTACTTTCACCATTGATATAAAACATATGGAAAGGCGATGAGTATGTTTCGTTGAGAAAAATGAAATAAAAAAATTGTATTATAAAAATAAAAGAAGAACTTTGTATTTAACCACGAATATTTATTATTTTATGCATCGACCGGTTTTGCTTCGACCAAGCTTCATCAGGATATAATAATAACTATTATATCCTGATGAAGCTTGATCGAAACGAAACCGGTCGATGTATAAAATGATACATTTTCGTGGTTAAATAAAAAGTGTTTGTTTTATTTTTATAATATAATGTCTAACCATAAAGTAATTGCTTCTAATGAAAAAATTTAAAAAAATTGTCATAGACCAGCTATTTTTCCAAGCTCTCAAATACATATGCAAGTATTGCGCTATATTTAAATAAAACCAGGATTAAAGTTATACATTGTGAAAAACTTTGATATGCAGCGCTATTTGCTACAACACCCTAATATATTTTATTAATACTTTCAGAACAAGCCACATATACAGGGTGTAATAGTACAAAAAAAATTTTTTTCCATCACTTGCCGCAACTGAGTAGTTAGGTTCACGGGTCACGTGATGCGCACTCCGTCTCATTCTAGCACGGCAACAGAAAAGAAAAAATATATATCGCGTGATCTCGTCGCCACGCTTAGCAGTGTGATCAGTGGTGGCATGTGTTAGAATTTTTTGTTTGTTTTTCATTGAAAAAAACATGTTGTCGGATAACAAAATGGCATCTACACTTTTTTCTCCAAATATTATCGGGTAAAGCTGAAATAAGATACGTGCTGATACACCCTGTATCAATCGACCACCGTAACACGGGCATGGACTAGCATGGTGGTCGAAAAATTCTCTACTTGAAAACTAAAATGAAAAGAATAAATAAATAAAAAATAAAAAAAAAAACAATAAAATGTGTCCGGAAACCGGTGAAAAATTGTTCATCTACGAGTACATGACATTTCCACTCAATTTTGTGGTGAATTTGTTTGATTTGACCTTTCGTTTTCGAGTCCTCAAGCTGAATCCAAAGTAAATATTTTATATGCATCTAGGTTCACCAGTTTTCCGAATGTACCATTTGTGTATGGGATGCAAATATAAGACAATTCCCAACAAAGATAATTTACATACAATCTTTTACAATTTATGTCAACGCCTTTCAAGGTACATAGCATGGTTTGAAAATAAACCAACGCGGACGAGCGTGAAATGCCCGATAAGGAATTTTATATACAAAGTAAAAAGAATACGTGCTAGAAATCATAACAATATTTATTTCGACGAAATAAAATGTGAAGTTATTGAGATGAAATCGGAAAATTCTTCAGAGAATTAATTAGTGAACAGGTTTCTTCCTACGATATACGTGTACAGTCGAGACATTAAAGATAATATTGAACTTAATGATAATATTAATAATGAAATAATAAAATACGGGCCTACGTGATGTACAGCTTGCATTAAATCTCCCTTTCTCAGAATCATAACGTAATAAATACAACATTAATGCGATGCACCAACCACGTAATGTAAAATTCGGGAACAGGCCCCTAAAAATATTTCTCGGAGTTTGCTAATCATTTGTTGGAGACGAGTCATACTTTTGACTTTAATGGTGGAATTTAGCTACTACATTGTAATCTTAATGGTGTTCATTTAAACAAATTATCTTATAAATTAGAAAGAGGGTAAATACGAAATTAAATATATATGTATTATAAACTAGCTGAAGTCCCCGGCGATGCCCGGGCTTTTCATAGAGTTTTAGAAATCAAATGTAGACAGTGACCGTCCTCTTGTTTTGAAGGTCACATGTGTAACATCAACCTCAGCATAAAACTGTATATTTGCATACAAATCAAATCCACATCATCCGCTTGCCGGCCAGCTCGTCCACCACATACAGACATTCTACTTTATATATTTCAACCAATTTACACAAAACTTGACAAATTAAATATCTAAACCTTCCTCATGAATCACTCTCTCTATTGGTGAAAACCGCATGAAGATCCGTTCAGTAGTTTTGAGTTTACCGCGAACAGACAGACAGACGAGGCGCAGGACTTTAATTTAAAATATGTAAAGATCATCAAAAAATATTTTTAAATGGCCTATTATTATACGTGTTCCCTTTGTAAATTATACCCTTTTAACCCCCTTCCCATTCCCACCATTAAGTTAAGTCTTTATGTATTGTTATAATATTGTTGGATGTGAGCATCACTCACGAAACATGTAAACTTGGTTAAAACTAAGTACCTAATCTACTAATTTCGAATTAAAATGTTTCCACAAAAAAAGTTGCATGTGCTTGAAGAAGAGTTACGAGTATTTAAATGTTTATACAATAAATCTATAACCGAAAAGGGGTTTGTAAGTATTTTTTATAGGCCTAATACTTATTTAGAGAATTAAATAAAAATTTTAAAAAAAATTGCATACACTGGTTCATTGATCACCGATACGAAAATATATGTACAATATTTCGACCAATGAACGCGATGCTGCCTAAAAATGAATTAATACAGGACCATACTTACCTGGGAGGTCGCTTGAAATTATCACTGTTTATTGTCTATATAAAGAAATTTAGATAGAGTTCGCACGCAGAGGACATAATTGTGAAATATATAACATGTACTTTGTCAGTGGCAACATCACAATGATATTACGCTTTTGAAAATACAATTGAAAGTTGAAACAAAACGCTTAATCTTTTTATATAGGTATGCAACGTCACTTACAGACTGATTAGCGACTATCTTTTGACGCCTGTCGCAAAATACCAAAATACTTCAAGACCTCTTTGTGCTTTGTTGTATTTCCAATCAATATTTACTAATTGTTTTTTTTTTACATTTGCTCCACACAGGAGGCCCAGAGGAAAATGATTCTCTCAATTGGGGTCTATGTCATATTTGGGGATGCTGTGTGGAGGAATCCATCCCTCCCACTCCGGTGCAAGGCAAGTTCCGAGAGGCTCCTGCTGGAGAGGCCAAAAGGTCTCCCATAATCATTCTAGGTATAAACAGATGAAAATATTTAGAGAATATGTTTGCAGTGTGTTCTCCATCAATCGCGGAAATTACTTTAGGAATACTTACAAATGGTTTCTTGTATTTATGAATTTTTAATTTGACCGGAACACCTTTTTCATACCTTTCAGTGTATGATTTATAACATTCACATTGCATTTTTTTAATTAGAGAATTCTCTATAATCTGACGCGTTACTTTACTAACTTTATTTTTTTATTTAAAGATTAATTAACATTTTTGTTTAATTTTCTCATTTATTTCCCATATTTTTTTCATAAAACAAGACAATCACGTGATTCATATTTTTATAAATAGATATAGATAGTATTCCAAAGCAGAGGCTCTAGGGGTTCATAAGTGGAAGGCAATTAAAAAAAATGATTTTATGATACAATATTATCAAATTAAATACGATAATATTCATTTGTATGTACTTTACGAGTTTGAGAGTCAAATTACATAAAATAATTAAATTATTTCATGCGGCAAGCGTACAATATGCAAAATCAACCTATGTTTATCAAATCATCTTTTTCAGGCGCATAATAATCATCATGCTATCTCCCTCGCGGCAGTGACCCAAACTGTCTTCAAAATCCGAAACAATTTTTACTAGGCGACATAGTGACATCTCGTTTATTTTATGGCGCGTAAAGACATGATATTGGGACATTTGATAAATTGACCCAGTCAATCATAGTGCTTGGGAAAGAAAGCTTCCATTTAAGAAGTAAGATGTCACTGCTTTCTGCTGCCCGCTATCTCGTGGTGCATTTCAAATATATTAGAAAAATACGCGTTATTTTGATTTGCATAATATTTCATAATATTATGGTTTTCGGTCATCTTATAATTTTGGGAGATTTTTTACCAATTAACCTGCGGGAAGCACCGCCATTGTTCCTAAGAATTATTTACAATCAAATTCTTCGAAAACACATGATCCAATTAATAAAAAAAATGCCATCTCAACTACAGCAGATATAATAACAAATTATTTTAAGTTGGTGTAAATTTGATTGATGTAAAGCAAAACAAAGTCGGTGCCAGATTAGAACTTTTGGCATCCTCGTACATATTTCCGTGGCTTTTCTTCTTATTCCTACTAAACTATAACATTATGTATACATATAACATAAGTAGATGCAAAATATATGGGTTTTGGCACATTTGAAATGCATTTCATACCAGCTAGGCGTGTCTCGTCAACTTAATGGATAAACATTAAATACTATCATTATGATAAAGTGCATATTTGCTAAACATTCATTGCATTCTTGAAATGAGTTTTACGTCAGACTTTGCAACGAGATATCGCTCACCACAATATATCTGTATATGACAAAGTTCTAACATCAAACATTTTAAATAATAATTTATTTTACAAGTTTCTATCATCACTTACACTCTTTATTTTGTTATCTGACAGTTGATCTTTATTACGAGGCGCATGTAGTTCGTCACTTTGGTTGGATAGGATTCTAACTTCACCTTACCATGTTCCGAGGTTTCAAAGTTTGCAAAGACGATTTTTCGTAATCAACTTAATTATTTTTTTTTTAATTTTGTGGTTCGATCTTATGTAAAGTATTTTAATGGAAAATATTTAAATGCGACGTGGTCATAGCTTGGTATCGCATTCGGGAAATGTAATTAGAATCTTATGAGATGAATTATCATGATGATTATATTTGCAAGTATGTTTTAAAATGGTAAGTATACGACCTATTTAAATATTTTCGTTTAAAACAAGTTCAACTGAAATATTTTACACAAGATACAACCTCAAAATCAGAAATTGGTAAATAGATAATGAGAAATCGTCGTTGCAAAAATATATACTTAAGATTTACACGTAATTCTAACAAAGACACATTGCAAGTTCCAGCACTCTCCACCACCTTTGGACAACGTAGTTTTAGATACTTTGCCACAAAAATATTCAACATGCTCCTGATAATATCAAACTGAGTCAAACACAGAAAGATTTAAAAAATTTTTTTTTTGAATATGTCTAATGATCGATCCTTTACTGGTGCCCTCACCCAAACGCCTTGTCATTGACGGTTATTGTAGTAATAAAATTGCTGTTTGTGTATTGTGTATCAGCAATAATGTAAACAGAAATAAAGTATTGCTGTATAAGAACATATATTATACATTCATAAGTAAACCATAGACAAAATTACGAGAAACAATTTTACTAAAAATTCGGCCTCAATACAGGTTCGCCTAGTGAGGCAGACTATGCAAAACTTAAAATATATATTATGTTACTTCTATATAACAGTTCTTACCTCCATATCTTTTTTACTATTTTGATACTGCTTTATTGTCATCAATTATTATTATAACATTATTCTTATAACAATGTTATTAACTTATAGATATTTACTTACTAATGAATCATTTATTACCTTATGTTTTTAACTTTGCAAGTAACATGTTATTGTCATTAAAATTATGTTATTATTACTACTGTGTAAAAGAAAAGGAAGAAAATAAAAAGGGAAAATGTAAATAAAATGTAACCAATACCGACTGTAATATGATATTATATTATGTATTCATATATTTTTTGGATGAAATAAATAAATTAAAAGAAAAAAAACTTTGACACCTCATATCTCAGAACAAGATAAAATTAAGTTAGAACCCAATCCAAATGAGGTGACGAAGTATTCAGTTTTATTCCGAAATTGAAGGAAGAAGTTTACGGTCTACGTGAGTTGACGAAAAATCATCTCCATCTCCATTTCCCACCCCTTATAACAGATTTGGATACCTCTTGATGAAATTTCACACACTTCACGTTAAACAAAATTAAAGGAAAATTACTGTCTATATAAGCGTTCCCTAACCTTTTACAGCCACGGACCCCCAGGGAATCAAGCACAATTTTCAAGGATCCCCATAATAAAAAAAAAACCAAGCAATTAATTTTGGACCAATTATTTTGGTACTACAAATAAAAATTTTTTTTTTTTTTTAAATACGTTAATAATTAACATACAACAGCAACACGAACTAATATGGTTAAAATGGAAGTTGGTTTTGCTTTTTGCAACTAAATTAGTGACATTCGGGTTGGTATTACTACTAAGTTTTCATTTTAAATCTGATCCCACTTGTAATCTGTTTCTGTATTTGTTTATAGTACATATATACAAGAGCAGAGAATGACTTTTCACAGAGGTATGTGGTTGAGAAAAGCAGGAAATGTTTCAGTGCTTCTTCTGATATTTCCTTATAATCTTTCTTTACATTCACCCAAACACTTGACAAAGAGGATTCTTTGAAATTACATTTCAAAGCTGAATCACAAGATATTTCTATTACTTGGTTTTTCTCTGCCGTTGTCAAGACAGTAATATAAGTAACATCTGTGTTGAACGGGTCTAATATTCAATTTTTATTTTTGTCGGGTAATTTATTTTAGAAAATAATCCCGAAACGAAGACGCGTAGCGATTGCGAGACTTTTACTGTCCGCAGTATATAGGTTAAGAAACACTGGTTTATATGATTTAAAAAAAATTCTGCCCGAGCAACGCCGGTAACCTCAACTAACCTTATTATATACAAAAGGTTTGTTTCTTCGTTTGTCCCATAAGTCCTCCTCAACGATTTATCCGATTGTGGTGAAACATTGATAATTTGTTGTGAACATGCCCGCGAAGGTTTCTATATATAGATAAATGCGGGTTCTGGCGATATGAAAATATATTAAAAAATACAATAGCTTGCGGACGAGTAGTTTGAAAAAGGAGTCTATTTCATTAGTTTAGCGCGCAGAGAGGGGGAGGAATATCTGGAGGGGTTAGTGGAACGAAGAGGGGGGAGTGGGAAACGGGGGAGGGAACGAAGACGCATGGGAAAGGACACGAAGGAAGAAACAACGTCTTTCTTTGAGTGGTATAGCAATGAATGCAACACGATTTTATCTACTTGATTTTATCGGCTGTCGCCCAAAGGTTGTAGGTAGGTACCTATGCATTTTACGATAAATAAGTACACTTTTTAAAAGTGATATAAAGTCGTTAAAAGTACAGAGAAAAAATCAGAGTATGCAATTCACTCGCGGTAGAGAAGAAACCTTCAGAAAACTAAAATAGACAAGAGTTGGGAGGCTACGAAGCACCCCACAAAGAGGAGACCGATTATACTATATCATTTTCTCGGAGGCTAAATCCGATATAGGCGTGTGTTTTTTTCTTTTTAGTTTCGCTATTTTTTGATTCATCGAGTTTCAAATTACAACGGTGCTAATTCACTTCAAAAAACTTCCCCCAAAATCTTTTTTTTATCACTCTTCAAGACTTGTAACACTTTTCTCTGTCACTAATAAAAATATATGATTTCATGTTACTTTTTCAATTTCAGTCTAAGTGACTGTTTAAAAAAAATATTTTTCGGCTACAAAAATATTTTTCTAATCTTTTATCATTGTAATATTTTAACTGATGGTATTATTTAAGTTAACTTTTTTCTGTATACGTCTTATTAGAAAGTGCTAACCATTTATTTCATTATAATGTTTCATGAATTGTGACATGATTTCTGTTTACGTCTTTTTAAAGGGTACTTGCAATTCAGAACTTGTTTATAAATAAACTTTATTTTTTATAAATTAAGTAAAAACGTTATTAGAATTTAAAAAAAAAACTTAATATAAGAGGGGTATTCTAAAAATTAAACTAGACACAAATAAATTCAAATGTTTCATTGATATAAAATATAACACAATATGGTGAAAAACAGAAAGGAGGAGAATTTTTCCATTTGGTTTTAGCAGACTTTAATGTTACTTTTTCCCGTCCCCAACATGCCAAAATTGGCGAAATTGGGAAAGCTCTTTAACTTTCACTGGAGCGATCACGCGAAATAAATAAATTTGCTTCGATTGGTCGAGATTTTCCAGAAGTACATTTTTAAAATTTTTCGCCAACATTAAAAAAATCATACCTACGAATTTTAACCTGGAGATATAAAAACTTATTAGTGTGCTATATAGCCAATGAATTAACCTGTATTTTATCGTTTATCTCATATTTATAGGATTTATAAAAAAAATATTAAAAAATCGTGAAGTTTATAACCGCGCGAATCCAGCGTGTTTGTTACTTTGAAACTGCCGTGCGTGGTACTTATACGAGTAAACATAGAATATTTTCGATATCTGTATGTTGTCTGTGGTACACATGATAATGAAAGAAACATATCTATGGAAAAAGGACTTAATTTTAACCGTAAACAGCTGTTAAAAAATTCAGCGGAAAAAATATTTCTAACATCGTTCTAAAAAGGTCCATGAAGTTTGGATTTGCAACATCTATAGTCATAATAAATGAAGCATTTTATTAGCTTCGTTTTAAAATAAACAACTGGCCAAGGAAATGTTTTAAATAATAACAATAAATGTTTTACAAATGGTACGAATATGTTGTTCAATTTTGGACGGCTAACAATCGCAGAAAAATAAAAGTGGTCTATTTTTCGACCATAATCGCTCCAGTGAGGTAGAATCTCCTTGCAATAAACCTGAAACAAGCCAAATGGCTAAACAACATTGTGTCAATTTAGAATTGATACCTTGAGTACACTGCAAGCGTCTTTAAACTAATTTGGAAGTTAAATCCTTAGTTTAACATCCGGTCTGTCTTACTATCGATTTATCTGGGTACTTCAATCTACGGTAAAATCCAAACGTTGTACTGTTTGGCCGTGAAAACAAATTCAAATTAAAAGACACGCTGCAAAAATGTAAGTATACAATCATGTATTTGTTTCAGATTGGCTTTAGTTTAATAATCTCTTTTCTTTAAGATGCATTACTTATCAAAAGCTTTGTTTTTATCGTGATGCATATAGTTTGCATGAAGGTGAACTTTACTTGACCGACGTTTGTGAACATTATTTCACCTAGTTCAAGTTGAACGGCATTTCTGCATTGTAACCTTGATCCATAATTTTATAGATTATTCTGAGTAACTAATGCATATTTTAATAAATTATTCCAACTAAATAACCATCACGCGATTGGCATTGGAGGGAGAAAGAGGGTGGAAGGTAGCACAACTTTTTATAGGCATATAAGGTACCAATATTGTCTCATACCAACTATTCTGTTGTTCGTCTCTTGATATGATTGATTCGCTCTTATTTTAAGGTATGGAATAATAGGATGGGGCATCAAATCACACGAAACTACCAAATATAACTCAGAAATTCAACACAAATCAATTTGGGAAGCGGGCATGGGTACTACCACCCCGGAAACCATTCATTAGAAAACCATCACCTCTGCCATAGGTCATCCCAAGTGGTTCGCTATGTTTGGTGACTTTGGTGCCTGGATTCTTGGTTTGAGGTTTTTCCAGATCTTGGTGGCGAATGTGTCGGACCACCAACTGCGAGGTAGGCCGGATCGGGAGAGACTGGTTGAGGGAGACATTTTCACCTCTCCAGTAGGTAGGCTCACTCGGAACATCGCCTTACCACAGTGGGAGGGATGGATTCATATCTTTGTTGGACATACTGACCCCCCAAATTGCTGCCTTTTCCTTCCCTCCTCTCCTTCCTTTCCTAAAAATACCCTCCACATAGCATCGCCAAATATGACTTCCGCTTTGGCTAAAGTTCGGTTTAGTGGCGAAATTCCTAAAAATACAAACTAGTTATTTTTATACTAACTATGGGCCGGGGAATACGAATCTGAAAGAATTAGGCGGCGGCAGGCAATATTAACTGAATTATACGACTTTAAAAATTTTTTTTACACACAAAGGAAAATGGCCATTTTGGAAGCATTCTGATTCCTATAAAATCAAACTAGTTATTTTTATACTAACTTTGGGCCGGGGAATCCGAATCTGAAAGAATTAGGCGGCGGCAAGCAATATTAAATGAATTATACGACTTTAAAATTTGCTATAAACAGACACAAAAAGAAGACATTTTGGAAGCACTTTGACACTATCGAAGTCGCAAGAAAACATAGAAAAAGAATAAAGATGTTACACCACATAAAATTAAGTGTTGCCATTAAGCAGTAATATCAAAAACGTAAAATAACATGTTTATAATTTAAGTACTTACTTTTTATAAATTTTACTCACTTTTGTATCACAAACCATGCTACCTAAACCTAGCGTAGCCGCTAAACTACTTGAAAACTGGGATGTTTTTTTAAATTGACGCGAGCAGGCGGTATAAAGGGGCACAAACCATGTTACACAAACCTAGCGTAGCCGCTAAACTACTTGAAAACTGGGATGTTTTTTTTAAATTGACGCGAGCAGGCGGTATAAAGGGGCACAAACCATGTTGGGTTAGGTTAGGTTAGGTTATGTTAGGTTAGGTTAGGTTACGACGAAGATGTGTTTGATTTATAAGGTATGTTCGATGATATTATTGTTTAATGGCCACACTTAAATTGTTGTTTTTCTATGGTTTCTATGGTTTTCATGTGTCAAAATGCTTTTAAAATGGCTGTTTTCGTATGTGTGTATTGAAAATTTAAAAGTCGTGTAATTCAGTTAATATTGCTTGCCGCCGCCTAATTCTTTCAGATTCGGATTCCCTGGCCCATAGTTAGTATAAAAATAATTAGTTTGATTTTTTAGGAATTTCGCCACTAAACCGAATTTTTTCCAATATAATTCATGATGGGTACCTATTATGTGTTTCAGTGTAGTGTCTTACTTATGGTGTACATATTCAGTAAATATTCTAATCATTATCTCAAAAAAGACGAAAAGGAAAACACATCACGTCCTTGAGGTGATTTTTTATAAAAACGGCGATCTATAAATTATTCAATTATTATTATTATCACATAATCATATAATACGGAGCAAACAAATAGACAATCTAAATTTCCCTAAGGTGTAATACTTCCATTGGACAAAGAAGCTCTAAATTTATTACTACAAAATCTATATAACAAACTCCTACCAAAATCAAACACATTACATCAAAAATTTACTAAACCGAGATACCGAATTTTGGAGAAGAATTATCATTAGAAGAACTGACCAGCATTTTAAAAACATCATCATGGAAAAATCATCACCCAAACCATGAAGGTTAACCAATGAAGTCGATGAAATGAAAGATAAAAAAAAAAAACTTTTTCTTCAAATTTATAAGCAGGAATAAATGTATGTAGGTAGGTATTTCACACATTGTAATTTGTACAATTAATAATAAATTAAATTTAAGCATAATTAAGCGGTTTTATGCACTAGTAAGCAACGCAAAATCATTTTTGAGATTTAGGTTTGAAAATTATATTGCTTAGAAATATTTTAGATTCTATGAATTAATGGTGACCAGACAACTCAGAATGAAATCAACTCGTTTGAAAAAAAATTATTAAATAATTTGATGAAAAAAAAATGGTTAAATAGGTGAAGTTAGGTTAGGGTTTAAACTCATAGCTTTTAACGACTTTTCAAAGAGGTGTTGAGTTGACTTGATTCTGAGTTGGCGTGGAACCGAATTAATAATGCTAGTAGAACAAATAAAATTTACCTTTGAAATAATCGAGTGTTTTCTAAGTCTTTTTATGAGCCCAGAAAAAAAGAATCAAGCCTTTAGAAACTACTTTAAAGTTCGAAATCTCCTACTTACGAACCCATTTCGATTATGATTTTATAGTATAACGTGGAAAATAATCGTTTTTTTAGTATTTATGCCTATGCTTCGTAAAATAAAATAAAACTTGCTTTAAGGAGATGTTTTTTCGTGAATAGATCAAAACAGGAGGCTGTTGTTAAACGGGAATTTAAAACTTATCGCCACCTACGTAAGGAGTGTTATTGTTAGCAGTCTGCTTCCGAATTTTCTTACGACTAGGAACATCACGAGTAGGTGTCTAAAGCAAAAAGTTTCAATTAAATTAACGTTCGTAGTCGGAACGGGGAAGAAAAAAATAGAAATACATTGGCAATGATTGTACTGCGATTTGAGTCATAAATGAATAAATTAGTCATCAATTTAAATGCAATTTGAATCCACTGCACCATTATGCACCAGGTTTGAAATTGTAATTATTTTTAATTACGTATCCTACAATGGTGTCATAAAATTTTCCGTTACAACGGGGTTTTAACAAAAAATGTTGAATTCGTGCTGAAATTTTTTTTTCAAGCATGCAACTAACGCTTATTATAAAATATTTGTGACCAACACATTTTTCCACGGATTATGCTACATGTAGTTCTCTTGGGTCCGACCTATATATACAACAATGAATGTAGGTATGTTTGCTTGCTTGATTGTTTGTTTGTAGCTTATGCTTTGCTTCAGTAGTAATTCATTATTTCATTTCATTACTCAGTCCATGGGATTTACCTAGATTGATGTATCTTTACTACAAGCATTTACGTTATTGCTCGAAAAATGATCGAATCTAGAATTTTTTAAAATTTTTTATGAATATTATCATTAACTTTAACTTTATTATCTGTATTAAAATATAAAAATAACAAGAAAATACATATTTTTTAATAATTTCAGGCTTCAGTCATGTCATCTGCATATGGGGTAGCTCCCTGAATTTCAGAGGAAAAGTGTGATTTTGTTTCGCTTTTCAGCATTTCTTTTCTCGATTTTATTCTTGCTCGAATATATCCATCGCGTGCTGTACTTCCGCAAACAGCCAAACTAGCTTCAGTGACCAGCTTTACACCTTTCTCCACAGCCTGTGTATGACAGAGAAAATTTTCAATGCTGATATTTATATCATCGCTCATAATTTTGTCCCATAATAATCGTTGGCTTCGAAGTTTAATTTTGGAGTCAATAATGTTCTTACTTTCTTCATTTCTTTAAGAATTTTTCTTACTGCTAATTCTTTAATATTTTGTATTTCGTCTTGTGGTATAGCTAATAAAATATTTTCGGCTATCTCTCTGATCTTGCAGGTATTCCAGCTCCTTTTTGGGAATTTTTACTTAAACATTTACAAAAATAAACACAAATGCTCTTGCACACAGCAATATCAAAAAGTTTTTTTGTTGCATCTTTATAAAATTCAGTTCTCTTTTTAGGTATTCGACATTTCTTTAAGCATTTGCACTTGTGATAATATCGGGTTATATACTTACAATTTGATATTGAATTACAATAAGAATAGACTTTATTCCATAACGTAATTAGATCAATTTCAATTATTTCACATATGTCTTTCACAGAAGGATCTTTTCCATTTGATAACCACTGCAAGTCATTTCTTATCCACAAACAATACTTTGTTACGTCGGAATAAGTTGGTAATACATTGTCTTTTAAATTTTCTCGGCCACCAACACAGAACACAATGATTTTTTCTTGTTTTAGGCATATTACAAACAAATCACAATCAAGTTTGAGCGGCTACCCCAACGAACGTGAGCTCCGCGCTGATATCTGTTTTTTTACTGATTGACTGCATCTGTTGTATTGCAAAATAGTGCCAAATGGTGAAGGGGAAGAAAAGTAAGTTAGATGGGTGAAAATAAAATCTATTTTGTGACGTTTAAACTGGATTAGATGATGTGTGTGTTTGCTAATAAAATCTGAAAAACAACGCTCTTTTTGTGGAACTCTAGGGTCAGTGCTCCACCTGAAGATGAAGTAAGAATTTAATGATACTTTGTGCACTTTACAGAGTACTACCAAGGCACCCATTGATAATACAGGAAACATGAAATTTGAAAAAAGTTTTTTCTCTCCGCCCTAAACCCACCTCCCAAATTGAGAACTACGGTAAGAAGTAACTTTTCCTTCAAGCCTGACAATTTTGACGATTTTTGGAAGGTTCTGACCCTTAAAAGAAGTGACTTGTCAAAAAAAGCAAAACGTACCGACACGCTGGTGGTCGATATCTATATTATAATTTTTTTAAAAATTTGCACTAACGTCAAAATCAAGAGAGGAATTAAGGATTACGTTTGTATAAACAAAACTCACGACTATTACGTTTATTTTCTAAGGAAATCGGTTCGAATTCGTTGAAATTTTCAATACATAATTGTATAAAGTAGTATCATTCGGCCTTCATTGGGAAAAACAATGTAGGTATTTGTGGTAGTGTACCATCAGTCAGAGATACCGCGGTCCAACAGTAACGTGGGAGTGTCTGACCGATGCGATGTGACCCTTCGTTGGTTTATCTATGATATGACTGCGTAGAAAATAAAGTACAATGTCCTTATACTATAGTGTGTCCAGCCCGCATCTGCATAAAACAACGACTGCATTGACTGTTGACGATAGCAATGCCACGTGACGAGGACTTAATGAGATATTTAATTAATTACTATTAACTAAGAATGCATTTAAAGTGACCAGTCATCGGCGAAAGTGGGACATTGTGGGTTTAAAAATTATATTGTAAAATTACCGTGACTTTCACGGTTACGGTACCGTGACGGCAAAAAAGGCAATAAACATACGTTCCTTATCGCTATAATGCTGCAGCTCTTTTTTACACATTAAATAATAGTGAGACACAAAATATACGTGTGACTGTTTCCTCCAAAGCTCTAATTTTTTGCGACGGGAATTGCCTTTCATTTTCTTTTTACGTGTGAGGGAGATGTATGATAATGATTGTTTGTTTCCTTTGGGGGGGGGGGGTGCAGACATACGTTCACCGTTTGTCTCATTTCGACTGTTTTATGTAGTGTGTAAGGAAGAGCGGCAGCATTATATGTTTAAGAACATAAACAAAAATTTTAACAAAACAAAAAACGACTTCAAAAAATGCACTCTAAAGTAAAAAAAATAATTTCGTACGATTGTTATTTTTGGAGTTGGTGTCAGCCAAGGTAACTACATACATAGATAGTTACAGGTGAGATGTGGAGATCTTGGATGACACCGACTCCAAAAATAACAATCGTACGAAATTATTTTTTTTACTTTTTAGTGCATTTTTTGAAGTAGTTTTTTGTTTTGTTAAAATTTTTATTTATTTTTTGATTTTTAGTGACGAGCGTGCGTAAAAAAGTTTTACTTCAAAAAAAGAATCATCGAAATCTGTTGGCGTAATATTGAGTTATTCGTCCATTTGTCGCGCACATACTTATTACAAATTTAAGACATATATGGTTTTCTCATGGATCCCATTGTCAGAACTAGACCAAATTAAAATGGAATCATACGGGAAGCACCAGCTTTCTAATGAAAAAAAGAAACACCAATATCGTTTCACCCAATCGAAAGTTCTGAGGTAACAAACATAAAAAAATAATAATAAAAAATGCCGTCGAATTGATAACCTCCTCCTTTTCGAAGTCGTTTAAAAATGATGTCTTTTTCCTTTGGAAGAAACAGAGCTCTACGTACACTGTGAATCTCATATTTTATTTATTTATTTACGCCTTTCGAGCGTTTACATCAATCGTATAAAATAGTAATAAGAGAAATAGAAACAATAAAATACCAATTATTTTACAGTATTATTTCTCTTCAATAATAATAAAATTTACACAAGAATTTTAGAAATTTCTGATATAAATTTAGGTAAGGAATAAATAAAAATATCAAACGAACTGAATTTATTTCCAAGCCTATGTAGTTTTTGGATTGGGAAGTTAATGAAATAGTTAGTTTTAGACGGATAAACAAAGAACAGTTCTGGAAAAGTCTCGTGTCACGTTTTGATACTCGGAAGGTTATTAGTTTTGTTAAGTCAGGTGCGTTAAGTGATCCATTAACTAATTTTAATAAAAGAACCAAATCGATCTTGGTTCTTTAACACGATAGGTCAGTTAAATTAAGTATTTTCATTAATTTAACTTTCAAATTTGTTCAATGGGTATGGAGAGTTTGAAATTAATGAACCTTAAAAATTTATGTTGAATTTTCTCAATTTTTATTTTATGTGCTTTATAGTATGGGGACCAAACAGTGGAATTGTATTCTAAATTACTTCTTGCTAAAGCAGTGAAGAGATTTTTAAATGAATAAAGTGACGTAAAATCTTTTGCTGTTCTTAAAATAAATCCCAAACATTTCATAGCCTTATTAGTAACGTGTGGAACTAATGTTAATTTTTCATCAAAAAGGATACTCAGATTCTTGATATGAGACATCTTTTTAAGAGAAATATTGTTGATACTTTAATGAGTCATAATAGGATTTTTGTTTCTACAGAAAGATATAAATTGACATTTATCAATATAAATACATTTTTTCAGTAGCATTGTTGTGATAAGAAACGTATGTTTATTGCTTTTTTGCCCTTACGGTACCGTAATTATGAAACGTAACGGTAATTTTAAAAGCGCACAATTTCTGGTGGCGGAAATCTAAAGGTTGGGTTAGAAATTCAGACGTAAAAAATCTTTGGAAAGGTCCTTGTTAAAGGCCGATTCAAGGTCCTCTTCAGCTGTCAATAAAATTGTGGTCATCTGACAAGCTCAATCAATATTTTCGATTAATCTTAACTAAGAATCGGTTTATGTATATTACAAACAAAAAAATATGTAATTTTAATAAGAAAAACCTTCTTTTTATACTTTATTGAAAGTTATTCCCATCAGTGAAATATATAATATGGACAAAAATAATTAGTTGATAATAATGTAATTCTAAAAAAATTGAAAATATGAGATTGACAATTATGACGTTTTGACAGAAGGTAGCAATAGCGAAATTGGTTAACGCACTCGTCCCGGTTAGACGGAGAGGTCTGGGTTCGAGTCCCAGTTGCGACCATTGTCTTTTTCTGTGTCTTGTTCTCTTTCATATTTTCGTTTAGATTATTATTGTTAACTTATTCTAATATAAAAAAAAATATGTGTTTGGATAAATTGAAGCTTTTCCTACAGTTTCCATTGAGTTCAAATAAAATTGTTAATTGCTTTTTAAAAAATATTAGGGTTAACTATTAAAACATATATTTATTCATTAGAAATGTATGAACGCACAAAGCAAAAAAACTTTTTAAAAGTACCTTTTTACGGTTAAAATAATCTGTGACAGTTTCCATTGTTCAACTTTTTTTTCTTTCTTATAAAATCATTCACAAAATAAATAAAAAATATCACTTATAATATGGTATTTGGTTGATTTATAAAGCGCCGTTTTCGTGAAAAATCACCTCAGTTCTGTAAAAATTCTGTAAAAAATCAAAAATCAGCTCAAGGGCGCTGTACATATAACCATATAATAGAATAAAATTAACATGATAGACTTAAAACTAAAATTTAAAATTATAACTGGTAACTTACATCTATGAATTGTATGTAGCTAATGACTATTAGATACTACTAACTTAAAACTAGTGACATACCTATATCTTGAAATCAGTATTTTTAATTAAATGTGTAAAATATGAAAAGAGCGCTAATTGATCATTGTCATTAATTTAAAACACTCTAACTTAACTTTCCCAACTGTCGGATGGTCACCGGAAAAATTATGTACAAGTGCATCGACGAGCTACTTTATTATATGCCCACGAAGCAGTATGAAGATAAACAAATGTGCCTCTGAATTGCTAATGCAAATAACAAACACTTTATCTCTCCTCTTTCGGCGGTAAGCAGTGTTCAGTGTTCACTCACTCGACAAGAATTATCTCGACGGGAGTCCTTCTGTCATAATAATAATTGGATAATTTGTAGAGCGCCGTTTTCGTGAAAAGTCACCTCATGGGCGCCGTACAAATTAATTTGAATTCTTAGGTTCTATCTAATTTTATTATTTACAAATAGATACCAAAAACATACTTACCTGGTAAGTCACTTCCGATAAACACACTTTAATTAGAAAGTTTATGTTTGGAGAAGATACGGCTTTGCACCCGCATACGGCTTTGCATTATATTTAAAACACTGGACATTGCTTGATTTTACATTTGCTACCCCCATCACTGTTAGTATTACATTTATGAGAAGATTAGTGTCAAAGAGTTGATATTTATTTTGAAAGACTGGAGAATTTAGGAGTGAGCTCTGGCATCATGAAATTATGCATTGCTAAACCGTTCATCTTTGGGGATTTGATGTGCGCATGCCCGCGATGGTTTCTGTATAATATAGTGAGCTCTTAAATTAAGCATTGCTAAGCCGCTCATCCGATACAATAGAATTGAAATCTAATACAATGGAATTTCACCACGAATTAACAGTGCAAAAACTAGACTCACTATTTAGGACTTGAGAATCTTTATGAAATAACCTTAAAAGCTTGCAAGTTCTTATTTCCTTTTTGTCACAGGATTAGTTATTTGCAATTTAACAAACTATGAAGATAAAGTCTGAAAAGGTGAGTTTTAAGTTTAGCTCTAAATTCTGCCGAGTCTTTTTAGAGATCATTCTTCTGTGTTCCTGTTCGACTTACCAATGTTACATTTAAAATAAAAGATACTTAAAAAACTTAAAGGCGTAAATAAATAAATAAATTCTTAAATCATGTGACAGTTCATTCCAGGCTTTAGATCCTGATACTCCGAAAGCACGCTCACCGAACTTAGTATCTGGTGTGGACTTTGGTTCCCTCAATCTTCCGATAGCTGATGACGCTGCTGACCTAAGGGTTGACTGTCGAGAATTTTGAATTTTCTGGAATACAGAAAATACTTACTTTTCCGATAAGTAAGCCGGAGCCATTTCGTTAAGGGAATTAAATTATTATTATCGTTAAATTGTTATTAAATTATTATTTTTTTTTAATTTTCTCTCATTTTCTCTTAATAATTGGATTAAATTATTATATGTTAATAATAATAATAAAAATCGGATGAGTTGTAACATAATACATTTTTCATTACCTTCTCATCCCCAAATGGGGTAGTTGTAAGACTGTAGTGTGAAGCCATAAATAAGAGAGTAAAGAAAATAGTACATATCTACATATATAAAAATAAAAATATATTTGTTTCTGGGTCTGTATATATGTATGTCCGCTATGCGATGCTAAACCATTCATGTGCGCATGCCCGCGATGGTTTCTGTATACAATAGTGAGCTCTGGCATCATAAAATTATGCATTGCTAAAACGTTCATCCGATTGCGATGAAACTTTGGGGATTTGATGTGCGCATGCCCGCGATGGTTTCTGTATTCAATAGTGAGCTCTGGCGTCATTAAATTATGCAGTGCTAAACCTTTCATCCGATTGCTATGAAACTTTGGGATTTGATGTGCGCATGCCCGCGATGGTTTCTGTATACAATAGTGAGGCATTCTGAATACAAAAGTCTGGCATCATTAAATCATTAGAATAACCAACACTCCTGCTTTAGGTCACCCCAAGTGGTTCGCTAGGTTTTGTGACTTATAAAGTGTGTCCGGGTTTATGGGGTGAGGTTTGTCTAGGTCCCACCTACTGCGTGTCGGGGCGGATCGGGATACTGGTCGAGGGAGATCTAATCTAAATCTCTCCAGCCGGACTCTCTCGATTCATCGCCTTGCACCGTAGTGGGAGAGATGGATTCATATGTCCGTTACTCATGGACACGTTGACCCCCAGATTCCTACCAACCCCCATACCTTTTTCCTATCCATAACTTCCTTTTTAAAGTGACCCTCCACCCAGATCATCAGAGAAAACGTAGAGGGCCCCCTGTGTGGAATTTAAAAAAAAACTACAAATATAATATAACTATTTTTGAGACTGACAATTCATGGTGGAATTCCATTATAATATACATAATAAAACGAATGTAAAACTTTTTCCATTTTATTTGATTTGACAGCCATTTATAGGCCATCTTCAGACTGGTACAAATTATTCATCACGGTTTATATACACAAATATAGGGTAGGGGGAGAGGGGTGGTCTACAATTATTTTATTCGAATATATGGGTTTTTTACAATTGTTAATAAGTGGTCTTTGGCTGTCGAATTTCTAATTATTTTGGTTTTTTCCAGTAGGCCTAATTACCTCGGGCTTGTAGCCTTACTTCACAATTTGTACCAGTACCATTTGTACTTGTACCAGTCTGAAGATGGCCATAACAGGCTAACCCGGTTACGGTCAAATAAAATTAAACGGAAAAAAGTTTTATGTTCGTTTTATTATAATATAACTTGTATATATACATAATAATGATAATACATAATATTAATGATAAATATAGCACAATATAAGGAAAACGACAGGTTAGTTACTACGCTAGCCTAGTTCTCAATGCTTGTGCAGTGATCGAGAATTGAATTCAAATGTTATCAGCCATATTCGTAACTCATATGATAAACTATAAAACCATTGTTTTTGCTAACAATAATGAAAAAATCAAATAATACTGAGGACATCATGCAATTTTCTATTGGTTGCACGTAAATTAATAATGTTGTACCTTGGACCTGGTACATTGATGTATATCGATGTCATTATTATTGCATAATATGAATACTCAAGGTTAGAATACTCACCAATATTAATTCACTTACAACATAATACGGCTAAACAAAACGTTTTCATTATGTTATCCTTTCAAAATAACTTGAATTTCAGATTTCAATTTCAAATTCAGAGACAAAACTACCCATTTAAAAAAAATTGTTTTATTTTATTTATGACTAGCGAGTACCCTGCATGCGTTGCAAGTTGCAATGCCACTCCAATAACAAAATTGTTTCTCCCTGCATGTCCTCTCCCGTGCCTCCCAGTTTCCGCCCCTTTTCCGAAAAGTAAATTCCGATAATTAATTAATTCATTAAACCGAACACTAAGTTTATTATACCTCCCCCCTCCCGCGTTCACCTTCCCTGTCCAATGTTCTCCTCCCCCATCCAACGTTCCCCTTCCACCTTCCCCGCACTTAAACCTCCCTCGTTCCCCCTTTCGTGAACCCCTCTGCTTTGTTCCCCTCCTGCATCTCGGATTCCTCTCCCGCTCCCTTATTCCCTCCCACCTTCTCTCCCTGCCACTAAACTGTATGAAACACGCTCATTTTTTCAAACAACTCGCGTGCTACAACGTTGACCCCCCTTCTCCCTTCTCCCTTCTCCCTTCTCCCTTCTCCCTTCTCCCTTCTCCCTTCTCCCTTCTCCCTTCTCCCTTCTCCCTTCTCCCTTCTCCCTTCTCCCTTCTCCCTTCTCCCTTCTCCCTTCTCCCTTCTCCCTTCTCCCTTCTCCCTTCTCCCTTCTCCCTTCTCCCTTCTCCCTTCTCCCTTCTCCCTTCTCCCTTCTCCCTTCTCCCTTCTCCCTTCTCCCTTCTCCCTTCTCCCTTCTCCCTTCTCCCTTTCAAAATTAAAGCAAAATTTATTGTAGAAATTTCATAATGCCAGAGCTCACTATTTTATATAGAATCCATTGCGGGCATGCGCACATCAATTACCAAAGTTTCATTGCAAGCGGATGAATGGTTTAGGAACGCATAAGGGACAAACAAAGATTCATTTTAAATATTAAAATAGAGAAACATTCACATCTTTATATATATAACGTGATTAATTGTCGCAAATCTAACATACATCATGTATGGTAGCTAACTTGAAAAATCAATTTGTTACTAACTAGTTTACCCAGCCACACGCTGCTGTGGCTAACGAAACACAACGCCATACCATTACCCAACCTTTATAACCAACGCCAACTGTTAAATCAAATCCAAACCTCCCGCTTGCCAGCCCGCTCCCATATAGGGCACTCACCAAACGCACCGATAAAAGTTGGAAAGCTGCCAGAGAGCCATGGAGAGAAGTTTGACAGGAATAAGGAAACAGGACAGAGTGAGATGTAGCGTAATAAGGGAAAAAACAAAAGTTGTCGATATAGTTACCCGAATAGACTAACAAAAGTGGAGATGGACAGGTCACATGATCTGCGATCCACAAGAGAAATGGTGCAAAAATGTCACTGACTGGTATCCCAGAGATGGCAAGAGAAGTAGAGGACGTCAACACATAAAATGGGAATACGACCTAAAACTCACGGCTGGACATCAATGGAGGAGATTAGCGCGTGACAGGTCCCAATGGAAAATGTTAGAGGAGGCCTATGCCAAGAGGCAAACTGAGCTTCAGGATATATTATAACAAACAAAACATGTCCCATACCTAACAGAAGCCCAGAATAAAAGGCTTATTATTTATAAAATTATTATCTAATTGTTAGGCAGATTTCCGAAATATATTGATTAGTTCCTAAATCTCGAATACTCCCGCATCGCTTCGTCACTTACTAATTATGGCGAGGGATGGTATTGTTTAGGTTTTCACCCCGCTGCGCGCCGCACAGTTAGTACTTTGAGGTATCTAGCTCGACTTAATTATTTTAGTATGTTTTTGGGACAATATAAATTATCATTAGAAAAAATTGTTAAAAAATATATATATATTGCTCGATTCAAACTGGTACAGTCGCTTTTATACTTACAGCAATCTATATATATATATATATATGTAGAACAATTTTCTCGGTTTACCCGCGTAACGTAGTCCTTAAAAGGACTTTTTAACTCCTGACGTTTCGGACAGATCACACTGTCCATCTTCAGAGGCCTTATGTCTTGAGTTTTTGTCTCAAACTGATAGCTTTCGCATATCTGTTCGGTCCAGAAGCTAAGACTTAAGTGAGTGCAAGTCACTTCTTATGTCTAGAACGAAGTACCCGGGTTGAAGGTGATTGATGGTGGAGGGGGTTGGGGGCGGGGCCGGCAGTAGATACCTGATTGGTTAAGCTAATTGGAGATACTACTGGTAATTTTGGAAATGCCATTTTTGGGGGATTTTCATCGATTATGACTTTCCAGGTGTTGGGAATTCTGATTGAGTCATTTCTCGCATTCATATTATTTTTATGTTTATAGATTTCTATCGCTTCGCGGTAAATTCTTTTTGGTTCATTGTATATGCTAGCTATTGTTGTTGAATTATTAAAGTCTATTTTATGACCTTCATTAAGGACGTGTTGAACTATGGATGAAGTTAATCGTTTATTAGTGACATCTACTTTATGTTCTGCAATTCTACAAGATATTTTTCTATTGCATCGTCCAATATACACCTTTTCACATGCCCCACAAGGTATTTTATAAATACGAGAAAATTGTTCTACATCTTACACCCGTGAAAACCTTAACCATAACATATATATATATATATATAATATATACGATTAAATTAGGTTTCGTATGTTTGCGTTCGCAAATCTCGGAAAGTAATCGATAGATCGGCTCAATTTTTTTACAGAATATTGCATTTTAACAGAAGAGTGTTTATATATATATAATGGTAAGCGTTGGCGTTATGTAACTTGTAAATATGATTCTGTATATCAAAAATCGCCTTAGTGCTGAAAAAATTAAAAGTTGTTAAGTAAACCCTGAATTTATCACAAAACTAAAGTCAATTTAATACACTAATGTCCATTAAATACAGAAAACGTAAAATTTTGCCGTATACATTTGGGTACATTTTTAAAAGTCTCGTTGAATTCTAAACTCAAAGAAAAAATACAATTTTAAAAATGGTTACTTCAATATTTTTTATCACACTAAAACACAAGTTAAATAATTATAATAATCCCCTGATTTCCTAGATTCTATCATAAAGATTCAGAAAAACACAGTAGTTATGGTTATCATGATGACGTGCACACGCACACCCGCGTAGAGATCCAAACTCTACTGACATAAAATTACTCGTCCGCGTTTCGAGGTAGTAAGTTTTTGCGGTGTTGTCGTGACGTCGCAAGTAGATAAAATGTTTTTTTTTTCCATTTTTTTAAAGGTTAGACATTTAGGAACCCAATTAAATTTAAATTAAATCCAGAAAGAAACTTAGAGTTTTATAATAAAGTCGAGCTAGATACCTCAGATTACTAACTGTGCGCCTCGCCGCTCAGCCTTAGATGAGATCTCTGGAAAGGATGATTCGTCTTTGGATGAACGATATAAGATGATGTGTTAACTCTAGAAAGCACATCCCTTACCGCATTTCTTTAGGCGAACCTCTGGAAAGACTTAACCAAAAGACGCATTTGTTTGCTTTTTAAGTTCAGCTAACCCAGAGTGAATATACTCGTTGACATCATTTTGGTAAAAACAATTTAGTTTCCTTTGGGAGGTCAGACACAAGTGTGTTATTCAGTGGATGCATAAAGTTATTGTTAACTAACTAACCATCACGCCGTTTCCCCGCAGGGGTTGCCAGAGAGGACGGACCGCCAAACAACTCAATCTTGGCACACACTCCTTGCCTCGTTCACATTCGTACATCGTCTCATACATGCTCTTCTATTATTCCAACTCTTAACATGGCCCGACTCGAGTGTCTGCTTCACTTGGTCATGCCAGGCCTTCCTCGGGCGTCCCCGATTTCTTTTACCATTCACATTTTGCGTCATATATTCTCCTTACACTCCTTTCCTCGTTCATTTGCTCTACATGCCCAAACCATCTGAGCGTCCCTTTCTTAATCTTACTCATTACGCTTACATCAGCCTTGCATTCTTCGCGGATCTCCACATTTCTCAGACGATCGTACATGGTTTTACCACGCATACGCCTCAGGAATCTCATTTATACAGCATTCAGTCTACTTTCATCCTTCCTCTGCCAGTTCCACGCTTCACTGCCATACATCACCAGCACTCCATTATGGACGGCTAACTTCGCTTCTTTGGACAGTTTTTTGTCGGCGCCAACGGCGTTCAGTCCTCCATTAATAGAGTTGCCTGCATTTACCCTTCTTTCGATATCTGTATCAGCCAATCAGCCTTCCCATCTCTCGTAAACATTCTTCCCAAGTACACAAACTCACCCACCTGCTCCAAATACTCGTCATTTACAACTATGTTGCACATTGTTTTTATACTCTCTCTTTCAAGTACCATGACTTTAGATTCATCATTAACTCATTCTTCATACATACTTCATTAATCCTAGACACGAGAGACTGTAGATCTTCCATACTGTTAGAAATCATTAGAGATTACTCACTTTCGCGCCCAATCCCATCTCTTTATTATTTATCAAAAGTTATTGTTAAAGTTTATTATACCGCTGAACTACTATAAACACAAATTGATAGTACCCAAAATAAAGACTAACCCGTTAAAATTGTGTATTTTATTTAATTATCTCGTTACACATTATTTGTACATATTGATTAATATATGTTTAAAATTTGCCTTAGTGCTTTTGCAAATCATACATAATAATCAATGATCAATAATCTTCGAGAAATCCCATTTCAGTTATAATATTACGTTACTCGCAGTCCTCGCAACAGAAGTCAAAGTTGGTTTTGATTTAATTTTGTTATGATTTGTCCCGTTTCCGGAGTGAAAAATAATGATGCAATAGACTATAGAGAACAGCGGCAGTCATTTAATACGAAGAAAACTTTTTCCATTTTCCTCTGAAAATTAAAACAGAAAATATAGTTTACCCTAGTCAAGGTGAGGGTCGTGTCAATATAATGTAATTTAGTTTCAACTAGTTTTTTTGTTTTGTTTTGTTTTATTTTTTTATTTATTTAGATGTACGAAAATTGGTTCATACATCTAGTAGGAAAAAATGAAAAAATACAATTTACGAAGTACAGTAACTTTTACAAATACATTAAAAAAATAATACTCAATAAAAAAGGTAACTAGACATAAATACATTATATAAGATAACTATGTGACTAAAATAATATTGGTACGTATGTTACAAATCAGAAAATATTTTTTACATGTAATGCACATATCCTACGAAAAGTGCTGAGACTTGAGGCTTTTGCTCTTTATAAAACGCGCTATTTTGTGTGCACGAAACTTTACTTTTGGGAAGCTTTAAGTCTCCGCGTCTTCTCGTAGGATAACTGTAAACATTTTCTACTAGTACTTCTGTGAACGGTAGACCTCTTGTAATGTTCATTATTTCGATTTGACAGCAAACTCAGGTGGAGTGAAAAGGTATCATCTAACTACCACATTGATAGGATTGACCCGACACAGGTCACAAAAATTAATAATAAAATAATAATGAAAATACTATAAAGAAGTTTTAATTATAATTATTATGATTGGAAAAATTATAATAGAAAGTAAAAAATAGAAAAGATAAAAAGAAATGAATGAGGATTAGATCATATACGTATACATAACTTTTTTATAGTTTTATATGTGTGCATGCATGCATACAAGTGTAAATTCATGCACACACACATACACCCACATAAAACAATATTTGTACACATACACAATATACACATGCACACATTATAACGAAGTTTGTCTCTAAAGTAAGTTGGTAGTACGTTGTTAAAAGTGTACGTTGTTTGTAGATAAAAATTAAAACTTTAAAGAAAACTCTGTGCCTTTTTTTCTTCCAATTCATTGAAATTCATTAACTTACCACATGGGGTCGGATCTGGACTATGATCTAACCCCAAGTGAATTAAGAAACACCTTCGTGGGAAAAAAGCAGATGACGATTAATTGGAGGAAGCAATTCTACCAAAGATAAAAAATGTGGTCGATTTTTATTTAATTATTTATTGGCTCGCCAACAAAACACATCACATAATTATTACAGTAATTTATATTTTCAATATGGTAAGAAATGATATGGTAATGATGATTCTAATTATAGGTAAGCATTCCATTCATATTATCATTATTTGTGTGATAATACGTTGCAATAATTTTCAAATCAGGTGACAGATCATCCCTAAATAATTACAGGCCTATATCGCTACTAAGCACAATTTCCAAAATCTTTGAAAAGGTAGTAAAACTAAGACTCCTTAAGTTCCTCGAGATCAATAAAATCCTCTCAAAAAACCAATACGGTTTTCGCAAAAATCTTAGTACTTCTGATGCAATCGCAACCTTTACCAAACTGATATCTGATAACCTCGATAAAGGCAATAAACCACTTGCTGTCTTTCTAGATCTGTCTAAAGCCTTCGATACTATTTCACACCATATTCTTCTTAAAAAAATGCAACAGATTGGGATAGAAGGTACTTCCCTGAAATGGTTTGAAAACTACCTAACACAAAGAACACAAACAACTGTCATTCAGTCAAATCAAGAATATAGGAGTAAATGTTTACCAATCTCCTACGGCGTGCCCCAAGGAAGTGTTTTAGGTCCGCTCTTATTTCTCATATATATGAACTCCTTATTAAACTTGAATATTGACGGTAATATAATATCTTTCGCCGATGATACTGTTATCATATTTACAAGTAAAACGTGGAAAACATCAATTGAGAAAGCAAATTGTGGACTTAACATAATTAAAAAATGGTTAGACTCTAACCTCCTTACCTTAAATGTTCAAAAAACACAATACATACTTTTTTCTATCCGAAAATTATCTCTCCCAGAAAACCTTCCTAAACTAATCATCCACACTTGCCCACAAAATCTAGACACTTCCCCACTACTTCTTATAAATAGCTGTTCGTGCCCAATACTTAAACCGTCTAATGAAATAAAGTACCTAGGTGTCATTATAGATTACCAATTACGGTGGGAGGCCCAAATTAGCTCCATAACACAAAGACTCCGTAAGTTATGTCATATTTTTTACTCTCTACGATCAATTCTTGATGCAAAAACTCTGAGAAGTGTGTATTTTGCTCTATTCCAATCTCTATTAACATACGGCATTATAGGATGGGGAGGTTGTGCAGCATCCATTCTCTACCCTCTAGTAACCGTTCAAAAACTTTTGCTAAGGATCATCTTCAAATGTCCCCCCTCTCATCCATCAGAGCCACTTTTCAAGAAGCTCGCAGTACTAGACATTCGTCAACTGTATATGAAAATAGCTCTCATATATATATGGAAAAATGGTCTCATAAACTCCACACAAAAAGATATACACACACGCTACTCAACACATGGAAAATGCAAAATACCTAAAACAAAAACCACATTTTCACAGAGACAATACTCATACATCGCACCTAAAATATTCAACGCATTAAATAACAACATCAAAAGATCTGATACAATTACTCATTTTGCATGCGGTGTCCAACAATGGATATCCGGAAAGGGGCGAAGTTTCTTTAAAGATTTTCTTCAAAGAATATAGATTAAAACATTTAAATAGCCGTAAAATAAAACTTTAATTTTTTTTCTATTGAATTCTTTTTACAATTTTCTTTTTCACTCATGACTTTAAATTGTTTGGCACAACTGATATGTTCAATGTACTCTACTCACTCTACTGCCTTACTTGTATTCTGCTGAGATAAAAATTGTTAAAATAAGAATTCACTGCAGTATAAATAGGATGAATACAGGAATTTATTTGTACAAAAATTACTAAAAATTAAAACTCCTTTAGTTATTATTTATTTTAGGGAAATCAACACTTTAAAATTGGATTAATTTATACATGTATGATTTACCAAAACGAGAAACCAATTATAGATTTTCGCATCATACCATTATATTGTGTCTAGAAATTAAATACTAATCTTGCAATTACATTATTATAACAAGAGGGAAGTAGTACAAAATATATGTCAATATATTTATACAGTTTTGTACTCATTTAATACATTTCTAATGCACTTTTGACGGAGTTTTTATATTTATATTTATTTTTTTATAATTATGTTACATTATATTACACGAATGTCTGATTGTTATTGCACTTAATTATGTTAAATCGACCACCATAACACGGGCACCAGCCTAGCATGGTGGTCGAAAAATCCATTAATGTTACCTCAATTTTATATTTAATGAATAAAGAAAAAAAAAAAAAAAATATGTAATAATAAATTAAATTACAAATACATAAAACAAGGAGGAACAAAATCAAATATTAGTAAATACATACACATTTATGCATATTAATTTATATACATACAAACATATCTGTACTCTAAAGGCACATAACTATAAGGCACAGATATGTATACTGTACAGTGTATGCGCACACATGTACATACACACACAGTCTCACATATATATATGTATATACATATTATAGGGCTAATGCATAAGTAGGGGCATGATACCGTAATTACAAAGTGTCTCTAAGTGAGGAGATCGTCAGGTATATGCAAGTTTAAGTTCCTTCTGAAGGCAGTGATTAAATTCGAAAATATATCCAAGTCTTCATGATGGTAGTATTTATTTATTATATACAATCAATCAATCAGTATCGATTTAAAAGATTTCAGGGTTTCTTTTGAATTTGGGACTTATATTAAGATTACTTGAATTAAAGATTTTTATTTTTTTATTTTTTACTATCTTTTACCCCCGGCTTCGCTCGCATATTTGTCCCCCCCCCTCTCCCGCACTACCACTCCCCCTCCCCCAATCAATCAACAATCAAATACGCTCCGTTTCGCATTCATAATATTAGTATAGCTGTTGGCTTAGGTCAAAATGTAGATAAGTACCTATTTTATATTTGTACCTACCTACACTAAATATTCATATTAGAATACTAATATTTAAATATTCGCTATCAAAGAAATAATATTGACAGCCCACGTCAAACATTTACTTAGTAAAACGCTTTGCCAATAAACGTATAACAGATAATTTCATAACGCCACAGCTTATTCATTACGCCAGAGCTTACCAATATATATAGCCCCTGTTACTCGCAAATAAAGGAGCTTTCGATTAGTGAAAGAATATATAAATTCCTTCGATATTTATTGCGTGAAAGAGTAAGGACCATCCAATTAATCATCCATACAACCAACCATCCATACAAACTTTCGCAATTATAATATTAGTAAGATTTACAAAAAGACATATAAATTACAATAAATTTTATAAAATATCTAACTAATAACATAATAAACATATATATTTCGTTTACCCCCATAAATAAGCAGGGCTTGTGTGTATGGGGGGTGTTATTATATTGGTTTAATTTTTTTTTAAATATTCAGTTTAAATTTTCGGTATAATTTTCATGCTGAGTTTTAAATTTTTTTATATTCCTATTTATGTTTCTATTTTTTTCAGGTAGTGAATTAAAAAAATTAATTTAATTAATAACAGATCAGTTTGTATAAACCACTTTTTAATAAACAATATCGACATGTTTCAATAACAATGTTATCTTCTTCAGGATATGTTAATATAAAGAAAAATAAATGACAAACAAGTATAGACAAATTAGAATAAACTATAACATAGACGAAATATTAAAAAGTAGAGGTGATTAATTGCTTAAAAATCATAAAAATAGTTAATAACACAATAAATATCGAATGGAATTTATAAATTCTTTCACTAATCGAATGCTAATTTATTTGCGAGTAACAGGGGCTATATATATTGGTAAGCTCTGGCGTTATGAATAAGCTGTGGCGTTATGAAATTATCTATTATACGTTTATTGGCAAAGCGTTTTACTAAGTAAATGTTTGACGTGGGCTGTCAATATTATTTCTTTGATAGCTAATATTCAAACATTAGTATTCTTATATGAATATTTAGTGTAGGTAGGTACAAATATAAATAATCAGGGAACCATACTGCTGTATGCAAAAACATGACGTTGAATAATAAAATTTAAAAAATAATATTCCTCGCCCCTTTCCCTATGATTCTGCGAACTTGTTGACCTCCCCTCATAGCTCCGGCCTCTTGCCGATCGCCTGCAGTACTCCGTCCTTCTGTCCTGCTCCAGTCTTCCTTTACACAGTCTGCCCACCCTTCGTCTGTCTACCTCTGGGGCGCTTCCAATAGGGTATCCAGACAGTCATAACTTCTATGCTCTCATCTGTCATAACACGGAATCTTCTTTTATTTATTTACTTAACTACATAAAGTTTCTTTGCATGCGATTTTTCGATGCCTGAATCACTAAGAACCAGGGTCTAGAGAAACATAAATGTAAACGAGATGTTAAGGGACGTACTTGACTTACTTTAAACAGTGATTCTTGACATTATTTGGAGTAAACAATGTGAAAGAAATTTTGGTCTCCGGTGACATTCTTGGTGTTTTTTTTCCTACAAAAATATAAAAATAGTAGGTTTGGAGTTGTGGACAGTTGGAGGCGGGATGGGGGGTTGGTCGATCACTTGGCTGAGTGACCAGTGACGACGTGCGGAAGAATTTTGTTTTTGGTTTGGTTTGAAGAAGAAAAATAATTAAAAAAATAGTCGTCGAAAAAGTCACCGGAGATAAAAAATTTCATTTACACTTTTTACTACAGATAATGTTAGGAATCACTGATTAAATAAAGTGTAGTACAAGTGGTTTGTTACGTTTGGTGATTTAGCAGGGGTGCCCGGGTTCATGCGTAATACATAGCCTTATTTATGTTTTGAAAGCATGGTATCGGTACCTTCAGGCTAATTTGTTCATTTTTGGGAACAGCTCACACAGGTCTCGTAGAAATCGTTGTACCTCCCTCTCTTTCATGGTGAGAAATATTAAGTTTTATATTCGAAATTGACATACAAAAATTAAAATTAGCACCGCAATGAAACCAATCTACAAAAATGGAGGTGATACTAACAATTATAATACTTTTGTCTAACAAAATATGTATTTTTCTTTTTTAGTTAGAAAAAACCAATTTTAATCCTTTTTATCTTTGTATACAAATTTTTACATTTCAAAAATTGTGTTTTTATTTCTAATATTAAATTTTCAAAGATTATTTCATCATCTTTCAAGAAATTTTTTTTTTTGTTTTAGGATGCATTCAAAAATATTTCATAATTTGGATTTTATTTAAAGAGGTTTTTTTTCCTTCCGATAGAGTATGTCCGATGTAAGATTTTAGGTGCTGGATAGATGATTCGTCTTTGCGCTGACGCAGTATGTAGCTTAGGTACATTGTATTGTTGGTTTGTTATAGTTCTGGTGGTGTGATTGTGTTGTAAGAATGTTTTCTTGTTGTATTTGTAAGAAATGTGATAGCATATATTTTATATAGAGTTGGCGTATATTAAAGCCCATTAACTAGCAGCCGAAAATTCAAATTTCGTCGAAAAACGGTCATGCGATCGTACCCTGTAACTGTACAGGACGGGAAAGAAACAATGATTTTTTTTTAAATTTTGTTTATTTATTTATCTTTATATGGTATCTATACATTATATTATTCGATGCCTGTCTCACTAGGATACAACTGTTTCGAAACAGGCGTAATTATTCTCGTATATCGATTTTATTTCATTCAAAATTTGCTTTAATATATATATACCTTCATTCAAGTTAGCAATAAAAATGCTACGCGTAAAGATAAAATTATGTCCTATTCGTATTTATTTTTTGATCATAAGTATTTATAATTTATTAATAATGTCTAAGCAAAATAGATGTGTAAAAAAAACTGAAATACATCAGTTTGTAAGACCGTATAAAAATAGAAAAAAACTGGAGTAAAGCATAGAGACTAAAATTGTTTTTTTAGAGGTATAGAAATTCAAAATAAAAAAAATAAAAACACATTAAAATAATGTTAATGTCTATGATATTGGCTTTATTTAACAGATAATTTTATGCAATTATTGTTTAAAGCTCGAATGAAGCGCAATTGTGAAGTCCAATTTTCGACAACTTTATCAAGCAACTGGGGTTATAATCGGCAATATCAGGACGAATGTTGACTCCCATATGGTTAAAACGTAATGACCGTACTGACTACAAATCAACTGTGAACTGTCAAATTGACAGTCTGTAGAAACAATGTTGCCAGTTTAAAAACTAAACCTCTAAAAAAAACCTATATTTTCGTCGCGAAACAAATGCGCGGATTTTTTTTTTTGATTTTATTTGAACTAAAATTAAAATTCTGAAAAGTAGCTTTCCTAGAAAATATATTGCTTTATTTGACTGTATGATAATATGATTTGAATTGTGTGTTATATAATACAACAATTTGATAAAAATATTTAACAAGTCTGACAACGACCAAGAGTATAAACTTAAATATAACTTTACTAGATTAAATAACAATCTTTCGAAATCAATTTATATTTTTTGATGAAAAGAGTCGATACGTCTACAATTTTATTTGAAAATGACATATTTTCGGTTGCGAGTAGTTATTCCCTCTTAAAGACATATTCGACGACGAGAATTTCTTTTTACTGTAAACACTCTTGTCAGTTTCCATCATGCTAAAATTAAACGCTAATGATAAATAATTGGATGACTTTAAAAGTCTTAATATACGTAAGCTTTTAGTCCACGTGTAATAAATTATTTTACAGATTCTGCAGAACTTGTAACATTCTTGTAGAGTTTGATGTAAACAAACAGAACCAAGCTTAAATTATCCACACTGATTGTTATTGATTAACCGAAAATAAACAAATTAAGTGAAAAACTAAAGATCGTGACGGTCACAATTTGCCAAACGGCAAACAATTCACTTTAAGGCCGAGAAATAAAATTTCATCAAAAGATGGTCTTGCGATCCTTTCCTTACAAGAGTACAGGGCGGTTCCGATGAGAGAGATTAATTATTCTCCGTACCAGCATTTATAACTAATAACTAAATATTGATATTATTTTTTGATCATAAGTATTTATAATTTTTCAGTAAGGTCGTGTAATAAATAAATTGACGTATTTTCATTGAAAAACATATACCTACTCGGATTTTTTTAATGGTTTTTAAGTGAAAACTTCTTTAGCACCGTTGTGATTTGAAAATCGATCAAACGGAAGCGAGCGACACTAAAAAGAGACAAACACATAAATATATAGGATTTAGACTGCGAGAGGATGTTGGAAAAAGTGCACTGGAATTCGACGACAAAATGGAAAAAATCACCCTTCACATTGATAAAAAAAAGTTTCGTAGTCTCCCCATTCTTGTCTACTTTAGTTTTCTGAAAGTTTCACTCTTACCGCGTGTGAATTGCACACTGTGATATATTTTTTTATTTGAACTAAAATTAAAATTCTGAAAAGTAGCTTTCCTAGATAATTTATTGATTTATTTTATTGTATGATTAAATGATTTGAAATATGTGTTGTATAATATAAAATTTTATTTGAAAATTTAACAAATGTGCCAATGACTAACGGTATAAACTTATTATAATAAGAATGTACATATTTTTCAAAAAATTTAAATATGTCATTACTAGATAAAATAACAATCTTTCAAAATCAATTTATATTTTTTTACAGAAAATTGTCGATACATCGTGAATTTGATTAAAAAAACATATTTTTTGTTGTGTCTGGTTGTATTAACGATTTTTAGTCAAATTGAAACAAACAATAAATTGGAAAACTTTACGTTTAATAACCTTCAATAATTTCCAACAATTTATTCGGAAATAAATAAGGGTGTTGATTAGTAAAAAAATGTAATACTATGACATTCACCAGAAATAAACTTGTAATTAAGCACTCTTATTCACTCAACAATAAACCTGTCGTCTCTAAAACGGAATGTAAAGATCTTGGTGTTTACCTTGATAGCAAACTTATTTTTAATAATCACTCAATCGTTCACAGGTCAGATAAAATGCTTGGTTTTGTTCTTCGTATAAGTAAAGTGTTCAGTAACCCGCGCACAGTAGTTATGTTATATTTTGCATTAGTCAGAAGTATACTGGAATATGCCTCGCCAATTTGGAATCCGCAGTACAAATTATACATAGATAGCATAGAACATATTCAAAACAAATTTATAAAATATCTTACCTTCAAATTCAACAATAACTATGAATGCACATTTCAAACTTTGCAACAAAGACGAGTAATTGCTGATTTGACATTTATACACAAAATTTTAAATAATAAAATCGATTGTACCGAACTACTTTCCCTTATTAATTTTAACATACCATTAAGACGTACACGCCATACAGAGCTATTCCACACGTTTAATTACAAGACAAATGCAGCAACTAATTCGCCAATCAATCGTGCTCTTCATATATTCAATAATATTAATCTAAATTATAACATTGACATTTTCTCCGATTCACTGCCCAAATTTAAAAAGAGCATCATATCAATCATATAAATTGTTTAATGCGCATACTTACATACATATATACACACATATTCACACACACTCACACACACACACACACACGTTTCCCTCAATAATTTACTAATTTAATATAGGTTAAATTTATAATTTGTCACATAAAAACATATATTATATAACAGCGACATGCCATTGGTACCAATTATTGTATTAATTCTACAACTTGTAACTACTTTCTAACATGTAATTATGTACTGTTTGTTTCTGCAAAATAAATAAATAAAAGCAATTTGATTATCATAATCAGTAAGTATATAAAAAGCTCTGTCACGCGTAATGATAATTACACAGCAGGACTTGTTTATAAATAAACTGTTTTTTTATAAATAGAAAAATAATATTATTAAAGAAAAACATAAAATAAAAATGGAGTTTCAAATTAAAGTATACTATAGATATATTTAAAAACATCAGAGTGTGCAATTCTGTAAAACTAAAGAAGACAGTTGGGAAGACTACGTAGCACTTTTTTATCAATGTGAAGGATGATTTTATCCATATTTTTGTCGTCGAATTCCAGTGCACCTTGTCCTGTATTTGGTCATATTATTAGTATTTGTGTTTTCTTCTTTGGAGTCGATAGATGTCGCTTTCTTTTGTGTTTTCTTTGCCTGTTCATTTTGGAGTTGTTTGAAGATGGTGTATTGATTTTTTGAAAGAACGAAAACAATGTGCAACATCAATAAAACACTGTCCAAAGAAGCGAAGCTAGCCGTCCATAATGGAATACTGGTACCTACCCTGATGTATGGCAGTGAGGCTTGGAACTGGCAGAGGAAGGATGGAAGTAGACTGAATGCAGTAGAAATGAGATCCCTAAGGCGTGTGTGTAATAAAACCATATACGATCGTGTGAGAAACGCGGAGATCCGCAAAAGAATGCAAGGCTAATGTAAGCGTAATGAGCAAGATCAAGAAAGGAACACTCCGAAGGTTTAGGCATGTGAATGAACGAGGAAAGGAGTGTAAGGAGAATTTATGACGCAAATTTGAATGGTAGAAGAAGTCGGGGACGCCCGAGAAAGACATGACACGACCAAGTGAATCAGATACTTGAGTTAGGCCATGTCAAGAGTCAGAATAATAGAAGAGCGTGTACGAGACGATGTATGAATCTGAACGAAGTAAGGAGTGTGTGCCAAGACCGAGTTGTTTGGCGGTCCGTCCTCTCTGCCTACCCCTGTGATGGTTAGTTTGTAAGGCGCTTTGTACCACTACACTTAAGGGGACCTTCTCGGGACTATGGATTTATCGTATTATATCGGAACCGAGAACCCATGAAATAAATAATTTTTTTATTGTTATTTCATTCTCTCGCAGGCTAAATCCTACAAATGTATGTTCTCTTTTTAGTGTCGCTCGCTTCCGTTTCATCGAGTTTCAAAAATCACAACGGTTCTAAAGAAGTTTTCAATTCAAGAAAATGCTTTTACCTTTTTACAAAATGTTGCAGCAAATATTTTCTTACAACGTCGTCTTTTATAAACAAGTTTCAGGGATTCTGAGTAAAATTTCTGCGAACTTGGAAAGAAAAATAATGAAACATTATGAAATTGCGCAACACATGCCTCAATTGTTAGAAATTTAATAGCTTTATATAATATGAAGGAAAAGTTTTATAACTCCGTTTCTGCTTTCTAGGGATTCCTCGGAAGTTGCTCTGCGCTTTCGCGTATATGTTATTTTATTGCATTTTGTATTAATTTATCGTGAAATGTACAAATTGTTAATCGTGCATAATCACGGCGTAACTTGATTGCCAAGATAATACTGGAATTTTGATTTCAGAAACAAAGTTTTCACTTCAAAGATAGAATAAAAATATTCATATTAGAAGGTAGTATATTTCATCGCTTTTCTGAATTAGAAAAGATTATTTTTTTATAATTTGACCATTTTCGCGCATGCACGGTTGTTCGATGAGAATTGCATTGATAACTTTCAGTAACTTCGAGGGACAGTGGGGACAGTCCCCTACAGTTACATCCGAAACTTCCTAAAGGAAATAACAGTCGATGCGTTGTCTTCACCAAAATGAATTAATTCTGAACCTAAAAGCAATTAACATGTGCAGAAATAAAATACAAAAATTATTCCGGATGATTTAAATGCGATCCTGAATCCTGACAATGCGAGTTGTCCCTTTAGGTCCTCCGTTCATGGAGATACTTACAATCTACGTAATTGTAACGAAACCACAAGTACCCTGCTGATATACCACTCTTTAATGCTGTTGTCCGTACACGGTGCTAAGCGAACTATACTAAACTTGATCATTTTTCACGTGCAGCCGTGGAGTTAACACGATGACAAGCGATGTCAAATGACCTTTTTTCCAACATCAATCCATGCATTCTCCACTAAATCCTTTCACGTATTATGGTAAAGTATTGTTATATAAAAATGCATTTTTTCCACTTCCAAAACAAATCTAACATTACTTTCATGATCCGGTGCCATTTCTGTCAAACGTCAAACGAAATAGTATCAGATACAAATGATGCGACGCGTCGCGCGCGATCAGCACCGTCGGTATCGTGATACTGATTGGATGATTGGAAACCGACAGCCACCGCGTAGCGCCTTGTACGGGCACCAGCAAAATCGCATGGGGGGTAGGTACTTACGATCGGCGCGTATGATACGCTCACGAGGATCGAGTAACTTGTAAGTAGCGTCATGTACGGAGGCCGTTAGGAATTTTGGTTTATGCTTGGCGTTTCTTTCTCGATCGTAAGCAATCCGAGAACGGCGCAGGCACACTCGTATGTGAATTTCAAATACCGTGGGGACAATCCAATGAATCCCCTCGTGACAAAATAATGAACCATTTGTTTGCGTATTTGTTTACATTTGTTTCGGGCGGGAATAGCTCGCGTTCAAAATAAGTTCGATTTTAATCTTGCAAGATAAAACGTTATTTTTATAATTCTATGTTATAAATTGGTATATCTACATACATTTTATATTATTATGTGTTTAGATATCCGATTAGTATGATTTGACCATCAAAATTTTTGTTTGAGAAATTTTATATTAGACAGGTAAAAAATGTCGATCCCCACCATCACAGAAGTGCTCGAGCCGCCTCTGGTAATTTCTCATTGTTCCCTGACGTCCAATATAATAAGAACACTTGGTCATTGTGAACTGTTTATTTATTCGTTGGCGATCCGCAGTCATGTTAGGGAATAATGAGATGTTAACGAAAGTTATCATATGAATCTTTGTCGAGCGACCGTGCTATTGGGCCTGTTTCAATTTAAAAATCTTCTAAAATATTATGACATCGGAAATGGTCTCTTTATACACGGTTTCTTAAATTGGGGTCCACGGACCCCTTAGGGGTCCGTAGCATGTGTATCAGGGGTCCGCAGTAGGTCAGTCTGCGGACCCCTGAACTAAACTGCCACGTTGGAAGAGGAGAGTGGAGTCAGGTAACTTCGCAAATTTTCCGATGTTGGAAGAGTTGATAACCCAAGGTGACGGCAATGCAATATCAAAAATGGTGCAAAAGGAGGTGTCCAAGCATCTGGAAACATTGCAGACGTCTTTTGAAGGTTATTTTAGCTCAGAATTGCTTGAAAAAGAAACGTGGGTGTGGATTCCATTTTTAATTGATATTGATAATATCAGCGATGAAGATCTTATTAAAGATGACTTAGTTGACAAAAGATCTAAAGAAGTTTTGAAAGCTTAATTTCACGCAAAAGATCTTGGCGAGTTTTGGTGTTCTTTGATTCAAGCTTACTCTCTTTTTGTCAAGCGAGCTATGTCCGTTCTGACACCATTTGCTACTACTTATCTTTGCGAGGTAGGGTTTTCGGTTCTGGTGTCAATAAAAACAAAAAGGTGCAATCGATTGAACGTCGCAGATAACATGCGTCTTGCCTTATCGAAAACAATCCCACAATTTAACGTTTTGATTGAGGCCAAACAGCAGCACCTTTCTCATTAACTTAGTAAGTAAGTAAGTGTAATGAAATCAAAACCTCAAGGATTCCGACTTATTTTTCGATACACGCAGTACTTTTAGTAGAAAATTAAAGGCTGTTTTCCTACAAAGTACAATAACTTAGACATTATTTGGTTTATAATTTTAACTACTTTTCTTCTTTTCAATTTCTGTGTAACATTATTTTTTTTATCTATATATATATATATGTTTTTGGACTTACCATCAAAATTTTTCCAAAAATAATTTGTGAACTTTTATAACGAAATTGCGCATTTTTTTCATCTCTCTATTTGTAAAATAATATTCTTATGTATATACATACGTCTTTTCCATATTTATAAGTAAATATATATGTATATGTTTTTATCTGCTGTTAATAAATATATCATGTCAAATAACGTTACCTAATAATACAACTCTCAATATATTTGCTATCTATAGGCCACCAAATCTTAGTAAACAATCATTCATAAATGAACTCTCTTCATTACTAAACAAACATTCGAACAGTAATGAAAATATGTTAATACTTGGTGATGTTAATATTGATGTATTACATTATACAGACCCTGTAACAATTAACTACGAAAACATTATTTCAAATAATTACTTCACAAAATGTATCCATGACGTTACTAGAGAGGCTATAGCTAAAAATAAAGTGACACGTACATGCCTCGATCATATAAATGAAGTAAGGAAAGTCTCAATTTTATCACAACAACTTATAGATTCCTCGATTAGAAATTATAACTGGAGCGCCTTACTACAGACAAACGATTGCCCTAATCTATATAATCAAATTAAAAGCAAATTTAATGAATTGTATGAAAATAGTAGATTAATTGTAGATGTCGAACCTAAAGCTAGACCTTGGATAATAAAAGAATGGATGATCAAAGATATTTTATTACATATTAAAAAAAATATTATTTATTCAAACGATGGAAAAACTCACCAAAAAATACAACTTATGAAAACCAATATAAATCCTTTCGTAATTTTGTCACCAAATTAATAATCAAAAGTAAAACTGCATTTCATAATGATAGATTTAAAAATCATTTTTCAGACATCAAAAAGACCTGGGATGAAATAAATAAAATTCTTGGACGCAGGACAAAGAGTAACTGTGATGATGTAATAACTAGATATATGTTAAAAAACCTTGGAATTGTTTGAATTGTGAAAGTGGTCCCTGACTGCAAAAATTTAAGAAATCCTGCTTTATAGCATAGATTCTCAACCCTTTTTTTGCCCATCGCGCACTTCGAGTATATTTTTTTTCTAGCGCCCCTAACTCGTCAATCTGAAACAGCATTGTCTTCACGATTATATTTACCACAACGAATGGGGCGTAATGGGATGTAATGGGGCAAGATGGGTTTCTCTGGGTCTCTTACCACCCCTCTGAAAGTCTGAAACGCCCCCCCCCCATTTTTCTCTTGGTCTTCCACCCCCCCCCCCCTGAAGGTCTGAAATGCCCCCAATGGGGCTTTATCACCCAAGTTAAGAACCTATGCTTTATGGGATTCCTCCAGAGTAAAATTGTGGAAAAAACCTATGTAAACCTATAAAGTAGGCGTGGGGAAGGGAAATATGTTAAAAATGGGGCTATTTGAATAATCTAACTTTTTGTATTTCAATGATTTTTTTATCTATTTCAAGAGCTTTTCTATATTGTTAAGAGGGTATAACCATAGAAAACCAGAAATATATCATCTTTTAATCTGATTTTAGACGTATTGACTCTTTTCCACAACAAAATTATAAATTGATTTCGAAAGATTGTTCTTTTATCTAGTAAATGTATGTTATAAAATTTTGAGAAAAAATGTTTATTTTTAGTATAATAAGGTTATACCAAAGCAGAAAATACATTGTGAAATTTAAAAAAAAGATTATTTATTATACAACACCCATTTCAATTCATATAATCAGTAAAATAAATCTATATATTATCTGGGAAACGTATGTTACAGAATTTTAATTTTAGTTTAAACCAAATAATTAAAAAATATATACCTACATGTGTTTCTTGCCGAAAATTGGTCCGTTTGTGTATTTATTTGCGCATTTACAAACTAATATATTTCAGATTTTTTTACATTCTTATTTTCCTTAGATATTATTGAAAAACGATAAATACTTATGATCAACAAATAATTACAAAAAGTACATAATTTTAATTGTTTTATCATCACGCCTTTCAGCATTTTTGGATGAAGGCATAAATTAAAAAAAATTGGAATGAAATAAAATCAATATTGAGTTACAATTTTAAAAAGCTAGTACGGAGAACAATTAATCTTTCTCATTGGAACCGTCCTGTACGATCGTAAGAACATCGTTCGACGAAATGATTTTCGGACGCTAGCTGGTTAAACGCCTTTAACATTTAGACCTATCCCATTTCTATGTAGTACATCTATCCCCGAAGATTTATTAAACGAGTGATCTTTATATATTAGGTGGGTAGCGAATTCTGAAAAACCAACATCATTTAGGCATCTCAAGTGTTAAGTAACCCTTTTTGAACATTTCTAGCCGTTTATTTATACATAAGCCGCCCTTTTAATCGCAGAATAAGACAATACCACGTTAATACGAACGGGTTAGGTCAAATTTGTATGACAATTTTACTGAACCCGTTCGTATTTCCGTGGTATTATCTTATTCTGCGATTATGAGTAAGGCCAAAGTAGTTCTAGTGAAGCAACCAGTCCACCTCTACCAGGTTGAATGGAAATGTTGACGTAATTTACGTACTACAATGTGATGCGATAATATTTCTAAGTGCAATGGAAGCCAGCAAATGTCGCATAAAACACGGCACCGGTTACACGAATCTGGGGAACTACGGAAGTCGCTAGAATATAAGGAGCTCAAAAAATTCTTTCCGTATCAAGCGGTCTCTTAAGGGGGTTTTCTAGTCTAGAACAAAACATTTTTTTTCCTTCATATTTCGATAGTTTAGATATTCGAATTATTTGAAAAGTTATAGCCATTTTAGTTCAATTGGTTTAAATGGAATCTAACTAGAATCTAAATAGAGCAAAACTTTAAAGGCCATTTTCCCGAAACTACTTTTTTCGAAACGTTTGTCACAAAATCTCAAGGTCAAATAACCGATTTTCTTGAAAAGTGACATGAATTTTCTTTATATTTGCCTCTATGGTAGGAACTAACAAAAAATCAAAATTTTTGAATTTTTACTATATTTAAAAATTCAGAAAAAGTAAAAAAATAACTGAAAAACATAATTTTTTGTTTTGAGTAGCCGCAATTTTACAAGAATTTTTTTTTCATTTTTCCTGGGTCCTACCATAAAGTATTTGTACAGATAAAGAATCTACCTTTTTTACATTTCAGATGAACAGAAGGGTGGAAATCGTGACAAGATGGAAAAGCTCTCCCCCCCCCCTCTACTTCAACGGCGTGTAACTTCGTGAAATATATATATATATATATTTTTTTTTAAACTTTTTTTTGAATTAAAATATAAATAAATAATTTAAAAAATGTATAGTTAAAATATTTTTTAATTCGACCGTCACTACGCCGGGATTCGATCCCGCGACCTTCGAATTTCGAGTCAAGAGTTTTACTTCGTCAGTCAAAGTTGTACTTCGGTCTATCAAATCTCTGTCTACCCATGTGGGAAACGGCGTGATGGTTAATTAGTTAGTTGTGGAAACGAAACACGAAAAGCGAATTTTTCATTAAATTCATCCCATTTACTTTTTGTATCCCCCTGGTCAACAGACATTGTAAATTGTGTTGTATAATAATGCTCTTACGGAAATGAATGAGATCCCTGGAGATCTGGTCCTAACGAACCGCAGGTGAATAAAAGTATAAATATGTTATTATAAAATAAGCTAAATACAATATTATGCAATACAAACGTAATGTCAGAATACAATGTGAACACATATGATATCATAATTTTTACATTGATGGCTTCCGTGGTCGAGGAGTAAGGCTCTTGACTTGCAATCTGAAGATCGCGGGATCTAATCTCACCGTGGGCATTTAAATTATATTTGTGTTATTTCACAATTTTTATTATTATTATTATTTCTTTATTCATTGCTTAAATATTATGATTACATTTGTGCGAATTTTTCGACCACCATGCTAGGCTGATGCCCGTATTACGGTAGTCGATTCAATTAATTTAAAATGATAAAATGTATATTTGCGGCATGTTCCAGAGTGGAAGATACCCATTAGTATCGTCCTGGTGTAAGATCACCATTCAGAATAAAAACGTTGCTTGAAATGGCTGACTAGATCTGAATAGCCAGTTTCTTCCCCACCTTCCCCATCCACTTCCCCTCCCCACTACCTTCAGCCTGACAACATACCCCAATTGGGGATGCCATAGTCTCACTGGCACCAATGCCATATTCTCACTGGCTGGGACTCTTGTAACGTATTTATGTTTTAAAAGTCTCCTTGTTAACTATGTAAGTACTTCATCGTTGCACAAGCAATTCGCATAATTCCACAGGAGAAAGTCAAGTACAGTCACGTCATTCGTAATCCGGAAATCTTTGTCTCTGCTTTGAATTTTTTTATTAAAGTTAAAAAACAATTACCAATACGTTGTGGAGATTGTTATTTCAAAACACAATAACTTCCAAAAGACTCAGGCGGGTGCCACACGCAAAGATAAAAGAAAAAAGATCATCGCACGCACAATAACGCTCTCCATACAATCCCATTAAACCTGTCACACCTAAACAGTTTATGCGCTCGAAGCTCAAAGTTATACGCCGTAATCTACCGTAAACGCCGGCTGCCGAGGCGATACGCGAAAATTTATGCGACCCCCTCTCCGCCGTAAACAGGAGAGGTGGTCATTTTAAACGGGCGGATGACAGCCGTCAAGTTGACAGATTCAGTACAAAGAAAAGGCATTTCGTGGCAGCCATAGACATATGAATATTGATAGACCAGAACATAAAGGTGAGGGGTAGAAGCCAACTACAGCGGGACGAAGGGCAGGAAGATGGCTTTGATGATACGTGATTCGCCAAAACTCAATCTGACAGTATATAGGCATCTCGCAGTATAAAATGATCATTTAGTTCTTAAAAGTTAACTCTGCTTTTGAATGAATAGACCTTTTTACATGGGAGCGCAAATTGCTCGCCACGCAATGAACAAATTTGAAGTTCAAATAGTCAAAGTAAGGTCGCCTATAAGGTCGAGTTCAATATTTTGCTCCTGTAGTTAGTTAATACACTTTTACAAATGTTTCATAATTTACTTACCCCAGTAAACAGTGACGAGCACACGCCATGTATCTCGGAGTGAGTGTATGTATGGGTGGTTTGGTATATTTATGGTGTATGTTCAAAAACGATCATATTATGTGATCTGAATTAGCTTAAAATAGTGTAAAATAATGCTTGCTTATGGAATGTAATACCACAATTGGGTTTATTCTCTTTTTCTCTTCTATGTTTACACGTATTTATAGCACAAGCCACCATTTTTACCGTGTTATTTACGATGAGAGCTCGACACTGGTTCGGACACGAATGATGACGTCACATTTTTTAGATTGACGCGTGGCTCTCGCAAGCCCAGCCGGTTCCGAAAAATGGTTCCAATGGGAGGGGGAAATAATACGCCTTTTATCGCTTAGGGCAAGTCCATGTATTTTGTACCTTCGTGGTGGCAGCTCTCTAATTCATCTGACCCCCTATCCTACTATAAAAAGAAATATTTGATAGTGTGACTGTACAAAACATAAGCGCTCGCGGTTCAACAGATATCTCCCCCCCCTTTATCTTTTCGTGTGGCTGATGCTTTATTAACATACCATATTTTATCAACTTTAGAAGGTAGAAGAAATACATCCTACTAGAAATTTATATTCAAAATCATCAACAACGTTGTTGACAACAACAAATTTATTTCCACCGTATGCGAAATAAACAATTTAACCAATCACCTCCCACACTCGAAAATTAATCTCATTGTGTTGTTTTTATTTTTATATTTATCTTTGTATAAATAATAAAAATCATTAATTCATGAAATATCACCATGTAGGTATCTGTGCAAACGAAATTATTTTAGAGAGGAAAATAACTAACACCCCAAACGTCGCTTTAGAAAACGGATTTATCAGTTTTTGCTTCCCAGAATTAAAGAAATCTTTTGCTTGCATGAACATTTTTGTTACTATTTCATATCGACATTCGGTTTTCTTCTACATTCTAAAAGAACCTTTCGATTTCATGAAAAGATTTTTCGATTTCCTGGTCTTCAAAAAATTCAAAAACTATTGCTAAGGATAATGTTCATATGTTACCCATCACACCTATCGGGGTCACTTTTTAAAAAAGTCACAATATTAGACATTTGACAATACATAAGACAATTCTCATATACACAGAGAATTCACACCCCTTACTCGTTATACCTAAAATGAATAATTCCTCCAGCGAAAACGGCTTTCGCTCAGCGGCAATTCTTTTATATTGCGCCCAAAATTTTAAACTCGCCGATGTGATTGATACCAAGAAATCTAAAACTAAAAACTTTTATGTCGTAAGTCGTAAGTGTTCAGAATTGTTTATTTATAAAGGGAAGTAACTATTTCAAAGAATGCCTTACATCATTAAATTAAGTTAATTTGCTTTATTATTCAATGTTTTTACATTCAAACTCTCTGAAATCATTTGCTAATCAATCTTTATGTTCAGTACTTCATTACGCGAAGTCTTTAATGTATTTACTAACCTTTTTGTATTTATTTTATTTTAATTGTTTTATTTCAGCGAAATCAACAGTTTAATGATTGATTTGTGCTTGTGCATTCTTCTTCCATTGAGAAACCAGTTATAAAATTCCTTATCATCATCTTCTTCTTCCCCTTATTATCCTGTTCGGGTCGGGGACCCACTGCATCGACAAGGTTCTTCCATACGTCCCTGTCTTGTGCTGATTGTTCGGCCTCCGCCCATGGCAGTCCCACCCTCTCACACAGTTTTTGGAGTTATCTCGCCCAACTGAGTCTAACCTATTGTTAGGGTACCCCGATGTCGGCTTCTAAACCAACATCAGCACACCAACACGTCCCTGGCTAGCTCTCAGCGGGACAAGGGTACTCTCTATTCAGGGGGTGGGCAGCTCAAGGCTAGGGAACTTCTCTCCATCCTCCGGTGACCCACGGGATCCTCACTGGCCAACAATCCTCCCGCCGTAGCAGAATAATAACAATGTTAAATCATTTAGACATGTATTGTAAACTCAAACACATACATAGGTTTCTACAGTACAATTCAATTACAAGAAATACAAATTACACAAACCTAGCTAAAGTGTTTAACTCTCTCTGACTGTCTCTCAAAACGAAACTCTCCGAGTCGTGATTTCCGCGGGGGCCCTACATTTCACTGAATTACGGACAACATTTAAAGAGGAAATCAAGATACAGCTTACATGTAGGTTGGCAGGAACCTCGTCTCATGTGGCAGCTTCATCAGGCACTTTCATAGTCTAAATAGACCGAACTATGGTGCGGCAAAAGGCCAATTATACTCAAAGGTATTTCAATAATAACTCGCGGCCCGTTGAATTGGGTCCGCCGGCTACAGTGAGCCGCTAGCGTGCGTTCCCAAAGGCGCTCGGATTTCTTCTGTGGCGAGCGCAGCGGACTGCGGAGTCGCCGGGCAAGCGGGGAGGTAAACAGGATACGGGGCGGGGAGAGGCGGCGGCGGAACTGTGGGCTAGCTGCTCGCGTTCTCGAAACTACTCGCTTCAAGGGCGTATCGTAACACTTCCCCCCGCGCTTGGAAAAAAAGCGACGTGGCAATGGAGCTGTAGGATAAAAAAAATCCTCTTAAACTTCCATTGGGGTTTTTTGAGAGATTCGTTGCTTGAGAGATGCCTAGCTAGAACATGCAATTTATGTTATAGTTTAGGTCACAATGTTTGTAGGAAATGGGTGAGGGGTACATACAATGTTTGGAAAAGAACAGTTTTGGTGAAAGTACATGGTGTGAAACAACATACAAGATTATGCAATTGAAAGATGACAATACATGGTTATGCAATTGAAAAATAACAATACATGGTTATGCAATTGAAAAATAACAATACATATTTGTACAATCGAAGAACAAAAAAAAACAACAAGAACAAAAATGCCTGTGTGATTCTAAGGTTTCATTGGTCTGGGAGCTAAGTTTGCGAAGCGTGGATTTGTTTGGTTTCGGAGAATTTCGAAGAGGAGGACGTGGTTTCACAGATTCTAAGGATTACATTATCACTGTAATCAGACCCCTTTGAGATAACACTCAAAAGTACACTTGGGCCTTAGAAAACACTTGGTTTCGTCGAAAACGTCGAAGTTCACGAAGTGGAGACTGTGGTTGCTGTGCCGCGACTATGGTTACAGAGGTCATTGAAGAGGAGAATCCAGTGTCTGCAGACATGCCAGTACGAATCCTAAAGTGTTATTAAGGTAAACACGGATCGTATATAATGGTTATTGAAGCATAATGTAGCTCAACATAACTTGTATTGGTACGCATTCAGCGAATACTGGAGGTCAAGGTAATGATGGTTTACACATGACGATATATGCGTCACTGCATGACAGCGCAAGAGACGACATGGTTGGCATTGATAGCAAGAGTAAGAACAAACCTAGGAGCTAGCGTGCCCAAAAGGTGGTTCAGAGTGTCATAATGTATAGTGGGACAACTCAACTTGCTGTGGCACGACAAAACAACATACATATGGGTGGTATGGTCTGTGCTTTCAGGAACAAATGCGTAGAAAAATGGCAGCAGGAGGGACCTAGTAACCACAGCGCGTGCTGTCAGGAAGTGGAGCTCAGCTTGGCTGTTGGTGATGACATCCGCCTGGGCTTCTTTTTAATCCGGGAGAAATTATTATTAGAGCAAAATTCTTGAAGTTTACCTGCCTAGGGACCAATGAAGAAAAGGTTTGGAGAGAAACAAAATGTGTCCAGATAATGAAATAAACGAAGTTTTAACCACCGACCCAGAGAGTGACGAAGAGAGAGTTTTCTAACTAAATTGTGATTACATGAACATTTTCCTTTACCAAGATGACTTGGCGTTTGCCGAGTGACAATATGTCTTGGTTAAAAAACAACCGGCCTTCCATGGCCTATGTTAACATAAAGGTGGTAACATTTTTTTGTAGAATTTCAAAGAACAAGACAAAGAAGTCGTGAATGAGTCACGGTAAAAGCAGAGAAACCAATTCATGAATAAAGGTTGTCAAAAGGAGACAGACGGTACGCCAAGTGCATATCGTACATATCCAACATTCATGAATGTGTTTCGTGAAATTGAGAAAAAGAACAAAAGGTGAGACATATGCAGAGAGTGAGGGAGAAAGCCTGCTGATAATTGGTTAATTTACCGATTCGCACTCCCAGTGAGGGCGAATTATGGTTAACAACAGATTTTCCTCTTCATAACATATACCTGAGAACATGATGGTGAGGAGAAAGGAAAGGAAAAGGAAAGGAGTTGAGTGACGAAACTTGCTAGAGACTGGACTAATTTCCACTTCAAACTCCATGTGAGAATGAAACATGATCAACCAGCAGATTTCCTGACTCTTTACAATTGTTAAAAGGATGAGGAGAAATTTGAATACACATTAACAAAGAGACTAATCTTTTGCGTGTATTGGGCAAAAGATTAGGGGTCATTTTAAAAAACTCCTGCGTGATTGTGAGAAAAGACAGACCCTTGCTCCAATTTCACAAACCTGGGGGTTTTCTTATCCGTTCCCCAGACAACGAGTTGGGTGGTTTTGTGCTCAATCGATTAACTCCCACAGCACTATGCCCCATAGTTAGCAGTGAAGCTACAAACTAGTCCTTTTGGGATAGTAGATACTCCTGGGCTTCTTTCCTTTTTGCAAAGAAGTAAAAAAAACAGGAGGTCCACGGGCATTGGCGTTGAATGACAACAAAGGGTTGTGGACTACATTTCGTAGATCGCACACAAAAGGTTTGATATTATTTCGTTCGCACGACTCATGGTAAGTGTTTTAACGTCTCCACGTATAGTGTACAAAACATGTAAGTACATACAAGATAAAACTCAATTATAGACAGAAGTCAAGAGTTTATACAATGCCTCTTAAATAAGATGGCAAGGCCGATATTATGTCGTTCGCACGAATCACGGTAAGTATTGTTATTACGTCTCCACGTCTCGTGTACAAGGGTTGTACACAATTATACATACAAGCGGTACTCATGACAAATGAATGACACACGACCAAAATACAAAAGCGGTACTCATGACAAATTAATGACACACGACCAAAATACAAAAGCGGTACTCATGACGAATTAATGACACACGACCAAAATACAAAAGCGGTACTCATGACAAATTAATGACACACGACCAAAATAGATTGTACAGAAAGGGTGGTACTCATGACAAATGAATGACACACGACCAAAACAGATTGTACAAAACGGTGCTCATGACAAATGTGTCACACGACCAACTCAATAACATTTAGCTATGAGCAAAAGTGATTATGACGAACTTCTCGTATCGTGGCAGGTATTTTAAGGATCCCTCCTATAACGGTGGATGTTCTAAGGATCTCTCCTATGACGGTGGATGTTCTAAGGATCTCTCCTATGACGGTGGATGTTCTAAGGATCTCTCCTATAATGTAACAGGGTTACGTTTAAATACAACACAATAAACGTTAACGATGCTTGATTTTAACACATTTTATAAAGATTCGTTAGATTAACTAACTCCGTAGCCCAAGAGCGTACGACAGAGAAGATAGACAATTTGATGCTACTTCATGTGTTACAAAATACAAGGGTGATGGCAGAGTATAATTCTACTTACACCAAGTATTTAAAACAAAGACAGACCTATAATGGTTTTACATACTGTCTGTTGTGGCAACCTACAGTGAGGAAGACCAAAGAAAAGGGACCAATTACGGTTTTACATACCCTTTGTGCAGTTACAAACATACCAGGTTATGTGCAATTTGGGTTGCAAATACTTGGTTAAATGAACACCTAAAAGTTGTGAATTCCAAAATCAGGATAACCATAAGGTTTTATTAACCTGTCTCGTAGGGTTGAAACGTGTCATATAAGACATACGTAACGTACAAGCAAAAAACAAAATAACAAAAAGGCAGTGGCTTTGTTATAACAACCAAAGACCGGATGATTCGGTTTTACGTACTTTAGTTGAAACGAGCCAAATTGATTTATATACAGGGTTATAAAGACCAAACATTGGTTTTATAAATACAAGTTCCAAAATGGACGTGTCGATATCCAATTTGGGTACATGAGCATGAATTTGGGTAGGACGCCATCAATTTTTAATTTAAGAGGAAAAAATTGAAAAAAACTTATTTACACGAGGGGCGACTATGTAAGTAACCACTGTTTGATTTTCATGCTGGAGATACCTCGGAAGGTTTTACAACTCATGATGAACAAGATAAAAAGAAAAATTGTAAAAAATAGTTAACTGGTTCTGAGTCGGAATTTAACACTTTGGAATTTACAAAACCCGACTTCTAGAACGACACGCCGATGGGCAATTGTCAACTACTTTACCTGAACAAAATAAACAAATGAGAAAGTTCCTTTCCACACGACAAAAATGCAACAAAAAAATAAATAAAAAAATTACAAAATTACATGACAAGGCAGGGTATGACATGGCATGAACATTGCGTAGTGTACGTGTTGAGACAATAAATGGGCTCGCGACTTCCCAAACATTGAAACTCGAAAAAAAATGTCTCCGTTCCAAAGTGATCAGTTTTAGAACAGGTGAAAAAAAAAAAAAGAAAAAAAATTGCCGTGAGGGAAAGAAAAAACAGTGCAAAAACAACATTTGAAAGTAACTTCAAGGAGAGTACGCATTAATTTACAAAATAATTTACAACTTGTTTCATTTACGAAACGATGGGCATGTGATTGACACATTACACGCCTGACGTAGTAAGACTCTGTGAGCTTACAAAAAAAATGTGATGATACACACTGGATCATTTTACGTTTGCTGAGATAGTGGGGGCAGTTTTACTTGACTCCTCACTTCCAGACTTTACAATGTCCTTAATGTGGTAATTACCAATGTGCTTTCCAGATGAGTCAGACAAGGAGTACACTAGGTCTGATATTTTCCTTAGGACTTTGGCCTTCACGAAACGTGGTGCCAGCTTAGCAGAGAAATACATGGCTCCTTGGGAAAGTGTGTTGTTCTTTCTCCAAACTATGTCTCCTGTATTGAAGGTGACATGTTTTCTACGTAAGTTATATCTGTCCGCACTCTTTTGGTGAGCCAGGAGCAAAGCATCAGTGACTTCACTGTAAATGGCCGACAGTTCTTCCAAGCGATGGGCATAGTCTGCGGTAGGGTTGCTTGTGGTGGTAGATGACGTAGGAAAGTTTGTGTCCCTATGTAGAGAACCATGGACGACTTGTTCCATACCGTGTTTTAAGAAGAAAGGTGTGTAACCAGTGGCCAGATTAACAGTGTTGTTCATAGCGGCCTGAATTTTATCTAGGTTTTTACACCAAGTGCGTTGATCTTTATCAACTAGAATAGCTAGAGCTGTGTTGATTGTTTGGTTGTAACGTTCGACAGTGTTATTTTGGGGAGTGTACAAGGTGTTATAATAAATGTCCTTGATTCCGTATTTGGCAAGAAATTCTTTGAATTCCTGGGCAATAAACTGTTTTCCGTTATCAACAATTACGGTTCTGGGTGTTCCGTAAGGTATAAAAATGTGTTTTTCCAGAAGTTTGATGATGGCGGACGCATTGGCTCTTTTTAAAGGGAAGATCCAACAGAATTTGGTGAAAACATCCACTACACTAAGTATGTGCATGTGTCCGGCATAACTTCGAGGAAAAGGTCCGACGAGGTCCATTGACAATGACTGTAGGGGTCTGTCGGCGCGTTTGGGGTTACCCATTAGGCCGGCAGGTGCTGCCGTGCTATGTTTATAAGCTTTACAAGTTTCACATTTAGAGATGTAATTGCGAATTTGTTTGAAAAGACCAGGCCAGTAATACTTCAAGGAAATCTTTTTATACGTCTTGAAAGTTCCTGGGTGTATAGAGTCGGGAGCACTATGATTGTCAATTATTATTTGTTCTCTTCCTTCGAGGGGAACGACAAGTTTCCAAGAGTAATCTTCGAGGATGGATAGTGGTACCTTGCAATTACGGTATAGTTGTCCTTCTTTTATGATAAAATTAGGAAACTTTTGTTGATTATTTTTACAACCTTCGAAGATTTTCAAGTACCATTCATCTTTTGTAGATGGAGGGGGGGCAATTGTGTCAACATTTAATGAAGCCAATTCAATTCTTGAAAGAGCGTCAGGAACAATATTGTCCGCGCCTTTACGGTGTACAACATCAAAATTGAATTGAGACAAACGGGAGGCCCAACGAGCGAGTCTACCGGAGGGATTACTTAAAGAGATCAGCCATTTCAAACTACTATGGTCTGTGACTACAGTAAATTTGCTACCGTCTATGTAACCGCGGAAATGGTGAACAGAATCCAATACAGCCAATAACTCCTTTTCGGTAATTCCGTAGTTTTTCTCGTGTTTATTTAATGTACGGGAAAAATACGCTACAGGGTGTTCGCCATCTGGGAATTCTTGAGTTAGGACTCCACCGATTCCTACGTTGGAGGCATCCGTGTGGAGGGTAAAAGAGAGTGCAAAATCCGGGCAATTCAGAACGGGGGCTTTTTGAAGGGCATTTTTTAAAGTTGTAAACGCTTCTTCAGTTTCAGCAGACCATCGGAAGTTGCTGACACCTTTACGGGTGCCGGTAATTTTATTTAAGGGGGCTGCAATTGTGGAAAAGTCTTTGATGAATCTTCTGTAGTAACCTGCAAGTCCAAGGAAACCTTTGACTTCTTTCGCGTTTTTGGGTCGGGGAAAATTTGCCATGGCTTCCACCTTAGCGGGGTCTGTTCTTAGACCTTTTTCGTCGACAATGAATCCCAAATAACGTAAACGGGACTTACAGAATTCAGACTTCTTCAAGTTGATGGTTAAACCAGCGAACTTGAGTTGTTGAAAAACCTTTTCCAACATTAATAGGTGTTTTTCAAAGGTGTCGCTGACGATGATGAGGTCGTCAAGGTAACAAAACAGGCTGTTATCGACTTCAGGACCGAAGAGTTTGTCCATTAGTCTTTGTAATTCGGCGGGGCTGTTCTTTAGACCAAAGGGTAATCTTTTAAAATGGAACATTCCCCTACCAGGTACAACGAAAGCAGTTTTTTCACACGATTCTGCGTCCAAAGGTATTTGCCAAAAAGCTTTGCTTAGGTCAACAGAGGAGATGAACTTGGCGTTGCGCAGTTGGTCTAAGGTCGCGTGGACGTAAGGTAAGGGGTATGCGTCAGCTTCCGTACAAGAATTTAAACGTCTACTGTCGAGACAGAAACGTGCGGAGCCATCTTTTTTAGAAACCAAAAGAGTTGGGTTGGTCCATGCACTTCTGCTGGGAACCACCACACCCATTTTTAACATTTCATCAAGTTCTTTTTCCAAAAGTTTAAGCTTTTGGGGGGCTAAGTTGTAATAACGTTGCTTTATGGGTGGGCCATTGGTTTTAATGTGGTGTTCTACCAAATTTGTCAAACCCAATCCACATTTTTCGAAAGATATTGATTCGAATTTATTGACCATTTCCTTTAGTTGGAGAGCTTGGTCCGTGCTTAAATTTTCGTGAGGTATTATTGTGCGGATCTCACTAATTTGAGCAGCAGTGGAGGTTTCGCCAAGAGTATTAAATACTTGGGGAGCAACGTTAAAAGCCTTCCAGAAGTCAACGCCAAGGATGAAATTCTGGGATATAGAGGGCACTATTAGAAAATTGATTGTAATTATTTTATTGTTACAATTAATTGGCAGTGCAAGGGTACCGATGACCGGCTGGGAAACATTATCCGCAGTTGTCAGGTGTGTTGTTTGTGGCGAAATTTTAAAATCACTGTTAACAAAAGGCAGGTGAGCATTGTTGCCAAGACAGCTGACAGATGCACCGCTATCAAGTAATCCGGAAAAGGGCACATTGTTAACAGAGAAAAGAGCATAGGGTCTCCCATCTTTAGCTTGTTTGCAACAAACCGAGGAAACATTTAAGGTCTGGTTAAAATACTTAATGTGTGATAACCAATCAGTCCATTCTTTAGACCTTGGTTCAGAATGGGTACCTGAGAGGTTATTATTTAGTTTTTTGGCCTCTTCATGTAGAAATTTGGTGGGGGCTTGGAGAAATCCACCTGAGGTCTGACATCGCTTGGGTTTTGTAACCTTTCTGCATTGTGCCTTGATTTCTTGAAAATGTTGCGCAGTTCGTCGCGTGGAGGAGAGCGGTCCCTAGAGTGGTGTCTCTTGGAGGTTCGGGGTTCCTTGGATTCCAGAAGTCTTGCTTGCTTGAAACAAGTAGCGGCTAGGTGGCCTACTTTTTTGCAAAAGGAGCACACTTTTTTGTTGTCGAATTCTGGCTTTAAACCAGACGAACGGCTTGGCACAACCACATTATTTGACACATTCTTTATGTTTTTCCTGTCCTGGTACGATTCCAGGAGGAGGCAGACTTCGTTTAGCTGGGCCAGGGATGCAATTTTCTGTGAGGTGATGATGTTCTCGTATTTGCTTAAAAGGCCATCAGTTATGACTGGTAATAGTTCAGCTTCCGGAACAGGATGTGAAAGCTTGATGTTGATGGATTCAGCCCTTTCTATGAATGTAGCCACAGGTTCATCTACTAGTTGTTTAATAGATAGTAGAGATAGTTTGATCCGGTGCTGGGCCTCCTTTTTTCCAAAGCTAGAGATTAGGGCAGCTCTGAGTTTATTCCAATCTTTGCATTTAGTCTTTTGGATGCGGTGCCACGGAATTAATTCTGGGGAGATGAGTTCTATAAAGTTTCTCCGTAGAATCTCGAATGGGATATTTTTGATTGTAGCCGTTTCTTCAATACGGTCAATGAAATCCAGCACATCGGAGACGCCATTATATTTGACTTTCCAAGAGGATAAATCGTAAGTTTTATCTTGTGTCAAGATGGGTGCGACGTCCTGTTTTATCATTACATGCGGCGTAGGTTCTTTGTCAAGATTATCCAAAACTTGCGTAGCCGAACATGAATTATTTTCGTTGGAGGGGGCGAGATTTATTCTCCTAATGTACTTTTTGTTGAATAAAAGTGCATATGCCTTCAATGTAGATTTAGATTTGCTTGATGGCGAGAGTCCTCTATCCCTTAAAGCAGCTTGTAAGTGGGCTTTGGATAAACTATGCACATTGGGAATGGTACCCAAGTTGGATGATGTAATAGTTTGCTTGTCCTCCATTGCGAGTTTCCTGGGTGGTGAGGAAAAGAAAAAAAAATTGGCCAGGGGTTTCCTTTAGAAAGCGCAAAAATTAATTTTTTTGAGGCACTTTTCACTTGGTGATCACTGTTGGCACTTCCAAATGTGTTTTGTATACATGACACCAGAATTCTTGTCAAAGAGGGGCAGACGAGAAAAAATTTTGCGTGGAAAGACCTTAGTGGTAAAGGTTTTTGTATTTCACTGACCACTTTTGAGAAAACTGTGAAATTCACAAGTATTTATTTATTTTAGAAAAATTTTTCCAGGACTGACCTTTAGAAAACGGGTTTTTTATTTTCACAAAACACTTTGCACTGAAAAAGGCACTAAAGTTCACAAAAGGCACATTTCTGGCAAATAAAGGACAAACTTCCGGATGAAAATGACTGAATATGGGGTTTATTGCATCCAACCATATTAAAATTATTTTATTTATTCGTGGAATCAGTCATTGGCTTTATTATTATTCCACTTTTCACTTATGTAAGGGAAAAAACACAATTCACTTTCACTTATGCTGAAAAAAACAGTACCTATAATGTACGATGGGGAAAGAAAGTCATTATTTTGTCCATTTGGAGAAACATTAAATTGTACTAATTTGACAGACACAAGTGGGCCAATTGGTATATTGTGCAGAAATAATAAAAATACGTAAGTCCGAAATTTTCATTAAGGAATTCGCAAAATAACTGGGGTTCCAGAATCAAATTCATAATAATGATTTCCGTTGGTATCCCGGTTCAGTCATAAAAAACGGTTTGGATTTAAAACGCAGCCTAGCAACAGTCGGTTAGGCGGGAACAAAGCATTTGCGCGCACAATCCGGAATATCGCGTGAAACAAAAGCCGTTGGATTTGGGCGCGAATAACTGTTGCTAACGCGCCCGCCGCTTGGTGACGCAATTCAGATTCGCGGTCAAAAGCTGGCGTTTCGGGTACTCAAAATGGCCGTTTCAAATGCGATTTAATTTCATAATTACAATCAGATCTGTTATGGATCTGATTTACATATTGGTTTCTGTGGTTTTTTCACAGGATTCACTGTAGAATAACAAGGCATAATTAATGTTTTACAAGATAGTTGTTGTGCGGGAAGGATTTTGACAGAGGAAGGTCCCGCAAAGTGACCGAGATAGAGAAAAAAAATTCCAGCCCCACGATCGGGCGACAATTGTTAGGGTACCCCGATGTCGGCTTCTAAACCAACATCAGCACACCAACACGTCCCTGGCTAGCTCTCAGCGGGACAAGGGTACTCTCTATTCAGGGGGTGGGCAGCTCAAGGCTAGGGAACTTCTCTCCATCCTCCGGTGACCCACGGGATCCTCACTGGCCAACAATCCTCCCGCCGTAGCAGAATAATAACAATGTTAAATCATTTAGACATGTATTGTAAACTCAAACACATACATAGGTTTCTACAGTACAATTCAATTACAAGAAATACAAATTACACAAACCTAGCTAAAGTGTTTAACTCTCTCTGACTGTCTCTCAAAACGAAACTCTCCGAGTCGTGATTTCCGCGGGGGCCCTACATTTCACTGAATTACGGACAACATTTAAAGAGGAAATCAAGATACAGCTTACATGTAGGTTGGCAGGAACCTCGTCTCATGTGGCAGCTTCATCAGGCACTTTCATAGTCTAAATAGACCGAACTATGGTGCGGCAAAAGGCCAATTATACTCAAAGGTATTTCAATAATAACTCGCGGCCCGTTGAATTGGGTCCGCCGGCTACAGTGAGCCGCTAGCGTGCGTTCCCAAAGGCGCTCGGATTTCTTCTGTGGCGAGCGCAGCGGACTGCGGAGTCGCCGGGCAAGCGGGGAGGTAAACAGGATACGGGGCGGGGAGAGGCGGCGGCGGAACTGTGGGCTAGCTGCTCGCGTTCTCGAAACTACTCGCTTCAAGGGCGTATCGTAACACTATATTCCTTCCTCCGTGGTCTAACCACTGGACATCTAGTCTACCCTCTGGAATTGCTCTCAGTATTTTCCTGGCAATTTGGTCATCGGACATTTTTAGCACGTGCCCAAGAATTCCTTATTATACAAATAAATATTTAACAAAATAATATGTTTAACGAATTAATATAATTTCGACTCCTAATAATTCCGGCATAAGAATTGTGGTAGTCGAAAAGCATGTAAAATAATGTAAACAAAAATTTACCACAATAAAATTAGGTCTTTAATAATTCATATTTTGATTTTTTTGTATTTACTCATCTATATAAAGTATGTTTATATTGGGTTTTTCGATGCCTGCCTCACTGGGAATATATCTGTGTCGAGGATGGCGTAGAGTTTCATAAATGAGTTCAGTGGTTAGACAAATATTTTAAGGTTAAATATGTATCTACATATTAATTTGAATACAATTAAAACAGAAAGGTGATTGGAAGTGTGGGGAAATCCTTTAAAGAAAGTTATCTTACAAATGTAGGAAGAGATGAAATAAAATAGTAAATTTTAATTTAAGTTTAAATAGAATTTAAACAATGTATTTTGAAATTTTCAAACATTTCCTATGCTTAATATAGCATTACATAGACATCTCATGTACTCACATCACATATATACTACATAGACAGAAGCAAGCATATTTTGATTTTTATATAAGTATATGGATAAATGGTAACAAAAGAAAAAAAAATGTCATTGTCAATTTGCAGCTTTATATTATGTTGCGATTTTGTATTGAGCGCAATATGCGGTACAAATGCAGAACATTCCATGTGATGGTCAGCTTGCATGTTCAAATTAATGTTTAGCTGCAACCACATGCAATATTTACGTAACGTCCCCGGTAACAGATTTGAAGCCATTGTTTTAGCAAGTGGAAATATTAATGCCATCTATTCATTCTCTATGATGCTACCCGAGCGATCCCTACATAGGGAATGGAGGAATATGAATATTACACAACAAATAATAATTCAAGTAATATCTGCGCGATATGAGTTAAACCTTTGGTTCAATATCTTTATTTACGTTTCACAATTTTTCAAAACGTCTTTTGTTGTTGTTTTCATAGCCAAATTGTTATGCAGTCTCGAGAATTATGTCGACTCTTATGCGTGGTGTTCGGAAACCAGTGGTACAAGGGAAAAAGTGGGGAATCTACATCACGCTTGGAGTCGATTTTGAGGTGTGACTTTTTTGATTTGAGTTTTGGTTTTTTGTAAATCGACTTCGAATTTGAAATTTAAACGGTCAATTTGTTTTTAAATATGTTGCTTTGAGGTTACTATCAGCCGGATCAGCAAGCCGTGTAATTTCTTATAAGATCGACACAGACGGTTGTCCGGCCCAGGGGGTCTAGTACGGTGAAATCGATAACTTTACAATATTCGATCGATAGACATAATTACCGACGATTTTATACCACAAGCACGGCCGCACCGTTGATAGTCAGACCGATATTGACGGCGAATAAATAAGAAATCGATATACGCCGGCAGCACTGGTGGATCTATCAATGGATTTGCATTCCTTAACTTCAAACCGCTACGTAAAAAAAAAAACAAATAGACCACACTGAATTGAAAAACTAACTTTAATACACATTAAAGTTTTGCGTATCTGGACTTGTATCTATCATTCTAGGATCCGGAACTGAACTACCATCTCATCATTTCGTATTGTCTTACACCTCATCAAGGGGGTGGACCAGACCTATGTCCGTGCAACAACCGAGGAACTGACTCCCAAGGCAGTTGCTGCATAACCTCCCCCCCCCCCCCCGCGCCTCGCCCCATCGCTATTAGCGGGCCTGAAGACCAACCGTAGCGGACCGGTGCCCTTCCGCCCTGCCTGCCGAATCTCGCTTGAGACTGGACTGATAGCTCCTCTTTTCCTCGGCGGAACTGCCGGACGACTGCAGCTCAGCTGCTTTTGTTAAGTCATACAATCACATCATAATATGTAATTTTATGATTCTATTAACTCTTCATTCTTTAAATTAACAAACTTTTATTTCAGCTACATCAAGTGGCGGAGATGAGGCGTGATACTATAGTGGAATAAATATCTAACAACATGTACGCACTAGAGATGGGTAAGTTCTGCATTTTTTCGGAGGCCTCCGAGACGTGCTTCCTTTTAAAAGTACTTGAGTTCTTGGAGCAGGTCCCGGAAGCAACTCCCGACTCGCTAATGGCCTGAGCGCGCAAAAGAATTCGAACGCGCGACCTGCTCCCGACTCGCAAATGACTCGAACCGACACGCTCGGGGTCCACCCTAGCCGGACCTCGGAGCCGGAGCCCGCAAAAGAAATCGAACGCGCAACCTACTCCCGAATGGCTCGAATCGAGACGCTCGGGTTTTGATGGAAGTATGAACGCCTAATAAAAAAAGATAAAATTGAAGTTAAAAGAAAAATTCTGCATTAAGAATTCCAAGAAACAACAGACCAAGCCCTTTCTACAACTGAGACTGAATATAGTTGGCTATTCAGGAAGCTCTTTGGTTGAAACAACTGGCAGACGAGTTTCAACCTGAACTTAAAGGTACACCTATAACACTTTACTTTGATAAGCAGAGTGCGATTAGTCTTTCAGAAAATGCTGTTTACCACGCGCGCAGTAAACATATAGACGTCATCACTTCGTGCGCGAGAAAGTTGCTGCCAAACAAATCATGGTTCAATATAGATGCACTGGAGATATGGTCGCAGATATTTTGACGAAAGCACTCCACCGACCGAAGCATGAAAACTTCACCTCATCAATGGGTTTAATTTTAAAGCGTCTGCGTTCAGGAGAGGATGACGGAAGTATGAACGCCTACGCTGTCACCTGACTGCCGTTAATTATCTATGGCGCTCTCTCGTCTGTTAGATTTTGCACTGTCATTTACGTTGTCCAATTACATTTATTAAAATAAATAGTTATAGAGTCCTAACCGCCTTTTTTTTCATTTCATCAGGTTCCACCCTAGCCGGACCTCGGAGCCGGCGTCCACAAAAGAACTCGAACGCGCGACCTACTCCCGACTCGCATATCGGCCGCTCGGACCGTGACGTACGGGTTTGATTAGTGCTAACTACTGTCAGCGCGCCGCGCCGCGCCTCTACCCGACTGTGGCTCGGCCCGCCGCGTGTCGAGTTCCGGCTACAAGTACTATACCGGCTTCTTTGGGAGTAGTCGATTTGAAAAGGGCGTAGGAGTAGGAGCCGCTTCGCGCGAAGAACCTGAGTTTAAGAGGAAACCGGGTGGTGTTTTTTCCATACAAACGTATTCCTCATTTCCCTCTCTGAATTTTGACACTAGAGAAAATATTTTTTTTACATAATATGAATATTGACCGCAAGCGTGTCGGTACGTTTTGATTTTTTTGATAAGTTACTTTTTATAGGAGTTATAACCCTTCAAAAATTGTTAAAATTGCCTTTTTTTAACGCCATCAACAAACGTTCAGTATACAAATTAGACGATGTATTTTTAAAAAAAGCAAAAGGTACAGACATAGAATGTTTTCTTCCAATACATTTGGTAAAAAAAATCTTGGAAATTGGTTCAGTTTTGGAGTAGAAAAATGAGGACTACAAAACCTCGATTTTGACAATTTTATTTAGGTATTATCAGGCTGAGGTGCATGTGTCCCTTTCTCTCAGTATTCGGGGGTGAGGGGGGGCGGAGAGGGTTTTGTTGAATACGTATACAGTCAACGAAGTGATGTGACATTCTCAATAATTATATCGATACACTAGTCCACTAGTGTTGTCATGTCCCGAGTTATCGATGTTTTTTTAAAATTATTTTTCTGTTTGGTGACTTATTTTGAGTGTGCCAATACTTACCGAGCTTATTTACTAAAGTTATTGTGACAAATTTAATTTGTTTACGTCAAATAAATTAATGGAAAAAAATTTAAAAAAAAACACCTGTTACAGACAGACCCCGAGATGATTCCGTTCCGTATTGCCGAGTTGGATATGGAACACAAAAATTAATTAAAATATTTTTTGATAACTTTTGAAGGTTGTACTCAACATAATATTATCCCTTTATAGGACACTTTTTTTAAGATACAACTACCGAACCAAAAAAAAACTTTTATATTTGACTAAATATATTGTTCTAGATTTTTTTTTCAAAAAAATTATATTTTACAAGAAAATGTGTGATGGTAAGTACATACACCACTGATCGTTTGATGGAATGCTGGTACAGCGTATGTTCAGTGGTACATGCATCTACCACATGTTGTTGAATCGATTATGTTATTATAATATCATATTATACAAATGAATATTGAAATCTATGTATAAGAGGCACCATATTGTTTATTGTGCTACATATTAGGTACATACACATAACTAGTTTAGTTTTTATTTAACTTTTTTAATACGTTATATTATTACAGAAAAATGCACTTTTGGGAATACCTCCTACATCACTTGACATTTTCAATCTTCTTCAATGATCTAATATTTTTTGTTTTTAAGCGCTTTATTGTAAAAAAAATTACTGTTTAACATCTACACAATGAAATTAAAACAATTTATGGTCCAGACCTTTCCCTCGCCGGTAAATTTCTTGGTATGCGACCGTCAATTATTTCTGGTAAAAGGCATTGGTGGTAGAAATTTTCTAACAGTGGAACGATTTTTTGCCAGATTTCATCGTCCCTCTCAATTTTTTCATACAGCAAACCTTTTGGACTCCACACAACAAAATAACAATAATTACGACGAGTAATATGTAACTGGCCTTGTACTTGGTAGAAGTAATTATGATTCCGTTTTAATGTTAAAGAATGGTCTTCCAATTTACAGTAATCAATTATCTTTTGTGCAATTCCCTCTTCTGGTGACATATTTGCTATACTATAAGGGCATTTAATTTCAATTATAGAATCCTCACCGATAAGGCCATCCGGACTTGCCGCTAAAAAGTTTTTGGTTTTATCGATAAATAGCCCACAAGCGGATACCTGAAAACTTGTTTTTTTTTAAAATTGCTCTATTGCTAGGCTTTCATTTTCTTTTCCATAATTTGTGGCCATAGTTCCTTTGAATTGTGAGTACAGTAAAGAGTTTAGTACTCCCGTAACTGAAGTTTTTTGCCGAAGCTTATATATTTTTCCAAAGTTAGACGCCGTTATCCGCTTACGTCTTTCAATTGCCCACAGATTGTTATTGATTTGGCCTACCGTATTCCGTTCGAGCTCTTCCTTATTGGTTGAAGATAATTCTTTGAGAAATTCCTCTTTTTTCGTTTCAAATATTTTAGGTGGCATATCTGGTTCTAATTCCAATTGACCATAATTTTCATCGGGCCCTGTAACTTTTTTTCTTTTTTCTGTCGTATTTTCATTATACTTTAGTTTTTTTTTCGACACATTTGTTTATTCTCCTTCGAACGTCGTTTTCTCTCTATAAAGTGCTTCGTGTATTTGCCGGGACTGTGGCCTTGGATTTTCTTTTGTATTCTTGAATGGGTTGCCAATTCACTATTCCACGAAGTTACTGCTCCAAAACATCTTGCTTGGTAAGATCCTCTTGTAGTAAAATTTACCCTTTTTCCACCTATAAATTTGGCGATAACGTTGTTGAATTGCTCCACAGTGTTATTTGTCACGTCAATAATAAGACTTTCTGCATTTGCTATTAGAGACAATAAGAATTGTTGGATATCAGTCCATATTCCACAATCTCGAAGATCGCTTACTAAATTTGGATCATCAGTATACTTCTCCGGCTTGCAATAGTACGATGCACAATTTTTATGATCACCAAACACATGATTTGCGGTATTTTTTATGTCCATCTTCAAATTTTTTATTTTATCACTTTGTACTGTGTTTTCTTGCTCTTTCCTGTAATTTATTGCTCCAACTACAGCTCTTCTCATGCGTAAAACGTTTGCTTCAACCTTTTTCCTTATATGAACTGGTACAAAGCCTTTAGCGTTGTTGGTTTTTTTTCCAAGTGCTTTCATTTTGTTGCAAAAATTGCGGAGTAAGTGATTTTTGCACTCTATTTTTTGTACTATAAGGTTAGGACCATATGGCATTTGTTGCATTATTTTTTTCATGATGCTGGAGTCGCCATCACCAACTAGTTTGTTAAATTTCAATCCATGCATTTCCATGCTTCTCGAGAACCCTTCTGCTATAATGTGGGCTTCCATGGCATTAGCACTGTCACGCCAGTTTATGAAGCACCTGTGCTCAGAAGCAACTATGTGTAGTTTAGTAGCTCTAGCACATATGCAGCAGTATGAGTTTCGCACTCCCAGAAATAAAACCTTTTTAGTTCGTAGTCCAACTATGCACCCTGCGCCAGATGAGGAGCTAAATCCACTTTTGTACGACCTCTTTGCCCAGGAGCCATCTGCAACCACCGTTACCAAAGGATAGCCACCCTCGTCTACGTCACCGTTTAAAATGGCTAGCCTTTTTTCTTCTTCACCAGCTGCGATCATTTCTTCTAAGGCATATTCTTCAATTGTTGGCGCTAAACATTGTTCTATGTTCGTGTAAGTCTTACAATCCATATTTGGCATATTTAAAACCCCACAAATTTCATTCCATTGTGAATACCCATTTCCTGTACACATCACTCCTTCGACGACAGCAGTATTTATAGACATTTTCCGTTTCGGGTCTTCGGAGTGAATGTATTCTATTTTCTTGCACATTTTGCACTTGAAAACATACTGGCTTAGAAGACCATTTCGTCGTTCCTTCATAAATTTTAAATCGGAAAATGTGCAGTTGGTGTGTTCGTGCTTTATATTTGATATCTCCGAAAACAAATATTTTATATCCACAATTCTGCGACCTTCGAAATTATCGGTTTCATCAATATGGTCTGGTTCTATCACCAAATCATCAAGCGTTGTTGATGATGATGAACTTGCGTTTTCGTCTATATTTGGAGCAAATGATTCATCCATGGAAGTTTCATGCATTAGTGAAGATGTAGTTAAGTTTCCAAAAGTAGTATCGATGACATCCATATCCCTGTAAATGCAAATGATTTATTTATTTAAATTTGTCCATCCCATTTTCCCGTTATACATGCTACATAATACACGGCTCTCATAGCATAAATCTTTAGGTTTTTCTCGTAAGTCGCTCACGTAAGAGAGTTATGGCAAAATTATCAATGTAAACGATACCCATTGGTAATTTTGCCATAACTCTCTTATGTGAGCAACTTACGGGAAAAAAAACTTTACGTACGTAAAGGTAACCTTAGGAAGGTTCAGTAGTAAGAGTGACAGGAAAGCGATATTTCGACTTACCTAGATGTCGAACGTGGTGCAACATGAATCTGTCGTTTGATACTAATAATCGGTTTTTTTCGTCTAGTAGATAAAAACAAACGCGCTTTGTTTCCATTTCTTTTACCCATTATTTATCTGTAAGAAAAAAAATTTTGAGTTGAAGGTAGGTAATATAGTAGTCGATTTTATGTAACTCAATTTCTAAATACACATATCTTATGCTACGTATATATTTGCGAATAGTGGCGTGCACAGAATTTGAAAATTGAAATTTCGGAAAAAAAATAATTTTCAGCTTCGACAACATCATTAATGTCGTATTTTCAATCTTAGGATTCTAGCCCACTGAAAAATCAGTGCACGCCACTCTTTGCGGACAGAGACGCGAGCCGAACCACGAATTATGGTAAAGGTACGAAGCAACCGCAAGCGGCGCAGCGTTTCGGGCAGTTTGCTTTTGCTTCGTTCCTTTCCCATAATCCGTTGTTCGGCTGGCGTGTGTATACGCAGCCTAAGACGTAGAATAATATTTATTATAGGTTACTAGATATGTTAACAAATGTACCGACTTGCACTAATGCACTTTATGCATACAGTCAAAACTGATGAATTTACGTTATTCAGGGAGAGCCAAAAAACAACAACATTTTTAGCGATATTTATATGTTTAATTAAAAAAGGAAATTGTGTTGTAATATTGAGTTTTTATGAATGAATAGTTTATGTTTATAATAATAGTTTATGAATAATTTATGAATAGTTTAGTAGGTATCTACTCACCATATGTCCTATATGTGTAAATCGTGAGAAATGACCAAACAGATTTCAATATTCAAGGGGGTTTCAGGGTCAAAATTCGAAGGTCTGTATTTGACGTAGAATAGTTTCCAGTAAAAAGGCTAGTCAAAAACAGTAGAGTGATGCAGCCAGCGAAAAATAAAAACACTATACAATCACAAAGTACGTGATGTACCTACTGCGCCTATGCTGCCGTTTTATAAAAAAAGATGGTATGAATCTCCCGATATTACTAAACCAAAACAGCGTGCATCTTACTTTACTAATAGTAACAAGATGAATGAACTATGAGCGCAGAAGATATCTATTATATAGGAATACGCACGCTCAAGTCGCGACGCGTATTGACTTATCTGTTGCAGCAGGCAGCAACCTGTATACACGCACCCACAAGTCTCATTGACTTGTGCATGTGCAGAAGATGAGCTCGGAGCAGGCAGTCACATGTATTTGTAGTAAGTAATAATAATAATAAAGTTAAGTACAATACAATATTAAATAATGTAGACCTCGCTATTTTATTACGAATATGTACCTAGGCACCTACTTAATTTTTGGAATAAATTAATAACAGTAAATGAAATAATAAGAACGCGAAGTCGCTGGCGGGCGCGGCGCGGCAATTCGTGCTTCCAACACCTGCAGCCACGCACACACACGCATTGGGGTTCACCAATACACCGATAGCGCTTTTGCTGTCCCCGCTGAGATGAACGAAATAGAAATAATTTTTACAAATACCTATCGTTAAAATTTCTCGGCGCTCCTGCGCGCTCTTAAGAGCCCACTCCAGCTGAGCCTACACATCGCTAGTATGCACTCGCATACTGCCTGCTTATAATGTATGCCCGAAAACTGGAGGTCTAGAGTCATTTTAATAAAAAAAATTGCTTATTTATAAACTGTAGATAAACTACTGGTCTAACGTCTAACGTATTTTTGGTGTCTCTAGGCGATGTAAATTAACCAGTGTATCGCTAATTTCCGGACACCTTGTATATTACAGTCAGCATAAAAACAACAAACAAGCAGACTGACGTAAAAAACAGATTAACAGTTTTAAGGTTAAAATGAAAGGCTTAACTTTTGCAAAGCGTATTGTTTTCAAATTTCGTAATTGCGAACAAGCGAAACCATATTTTGTATAGCACACAACATAATATAAAGAAAAATACAGACCTTCATGGAGTAAAAAACTTTTCCCATAAAATGATTGTTGCTGCATTGTACTCTACAGCCATAGAAAGAAAATCAACAATTTATTCCACGGGTACAACATACGCAATGTAAACAAATTAGGTAAGGTCGCTAATATGTTTGAGTTTTCTTCGATATGTGAAATAAAGCTCAAGTGGTACCTACATGGGTACACAGACCATTCTGTTTTCCCGGAAGAAACCTCCATCTTCATATTTCATTGTAATAAATATTATACCAATAATTTTATAATAAAGTCAGTCATTATAATCAATTAATAACTCATTGGTACGAGCATAGATAAATTATTATTGAAGTTTGTGGATCGCTTATACGATTTCTTTCAATTCTAAGAGCTTCGTTAGTTATTAATTAGTGATGCAACGAATACGAATATTAATATTCGCCGAATAGTAGACATTTACCGAATATTCGTATTCGGCGAATAAATATTTACGAATGCGAATACTTAAAAAAAAACTTTTGTACTCACCTCCGTTTGATTATACCGTGTGTCAGGCACCTCTGTATCCGAACGCTATAGCCGCAACAAGACGCGATGGGGAATTCCGTTATTAACTTATATCTATTCAATTTCTTTAAATATGTCTATAATAAAATTATTATTTAAAATTTATTACACTTATTTTTACAGGAACTTCGATCATTAAAAACGAGATTGAGGCTTATCTAAAGCTCCCAATTTTATCGTCGTCTGCTGATCCGGCTGATCCATTCAAAGATATTTTGTTTATATTATCTGTGGATCCATTGCTCTTCTGGCGAGACAATATACATTTCTCACGACTGAAAAAACTCGCGCAAAAATATTTTTCATACAAGCATGTACAGTCGCCTCGGAGAGGCTTTTTTCAACGGCAGTCGTGGCTTTAGTTCGTGTTTGTCTAACGGACCATTAGAAAAAATTTCAGAAGGAGATGGTTTTCTTTAATTATCTCAATAAAACATTACGATAGGTGTTTATGATAAAGTTATTTCCGTATAGGTAAAGGTTCAATTAGTTTAAATAATTCTTAGTTCAGTGATTAACTATCCTTTTTTATAGTTTATTTTTAATTTTAAAGTGAACATTGAACAAAAACTCAAATGGTCTTTTGGACAAATACGAACTGAGGCGACGGGCTGGCAACATCCAAACTCAAAAAAGAAATCGCCTGTCACCAGGGAATCTACAGATGTTGTGTTTTCTTAATAAAAATTTGACAGTTGTAAATTTTAACTATTAGCATAATAAAACATACAGAAAAACGTTAAATAAATTAGTGTTTTATTACTCTGCCAAGTTATTCGTATTCGCATTCGTAAAAGTAGTATTCGTTGCATCACTATTATTAATATGCCAGTTATTTTGCATAACGAACGACATTATTCAAAGTGATTGGTAAATTGACAGTTTAACTGACACTCAGGAGACGACGCTAAAATTTATCAACCGTCAGTCGGAATATCTATTATATCAATATATAAAATCAATGTTTGGCCGTGCTCACAAATACTTTTATGTTCTTATAATATTATCACTTGGTAGTCATCGACTGTGAATCAGAGCTAACGGGTTAAAATCCCAAAATGCGCCAATAAATCTTATTTTGATGGGCCTAAGTTTAAATTACAAACACACAAATTTGTCGGAAAAGCGGGAAAAAAGCAGATGTATCTGTGTATATGTATATGTGGCTTAATGCTAGAAGTGCCTATGTCAAATTTGTAAATCGCTCAGGAATGAAGACGATATAAAATGCCAAAAAATTATTTTGACTAGATAAGTCACAGTTTCATCAATCTAGAGCACCTGGCATGGGTAATTGGGTATTCAAGTATTCATAGAATGAAAATGGGATGTTTTATGGCACTTTCTGGTACCTAAATCAAATTACTAAAAACTGACATTGGCACTTCCAGCAACAACCCCCAGATATACATATGAATAATTATATACCTAGTCCGCCCGACACACATACTGTAAAGAATAAATAATTATTAATTATTTTTTTCGTACAAATAAGTACCTACTCTTAATAACTCATACGTATGTCTGGCAACAATAAATTATCTTGAAAGCAAGCTTATGGGTCTGAGTGGTTAAGTAGAGGAGATGTACCGAATATGGCATACGTCCCTAATATGAGATGGTGGTGTTTCTCAAAATTTATGTAAGAACAGCCTCTGTAAAACCCAGCGTTCCCGATTCCCCACCGATCGACTTTGAAAATGTCAGTACTCATCCTGACGCCGATCACACCACACTCACCTGAGAGAGTGATTAAGTTTTTGTGCTTAACCGATTTGATATTTACGCAAGTTTCATTTTATTGTTCCTCAAAAAAATTTCTCCACAAAATTGTCAATCTTTCACTAATAGACAATATTATTATTTAAATTGAATGTTTTCATAATAATTTAATGTTAAATTCAAGTAGATTTTATTCTACGAATATATTTGTTTGTATTGATCTTGTTCCTAATATGGAATTTTTTGATGACCCTAATATGGAATACTATATCATATTAGGAAGAGTATTTCCAATATGGAATACTAATAGAGCTAAATTTCTCCAGGTTGTATGTTGGCTTGTCGTAGTCGAAACAGTGTGAAACAGTGTAGTAGACAGCGGAATACGTGGGACAAAAAAAATATAAAAGTCAAGGAAGCTGTAAAATCTAAGAACGTGGGATATCTAAGGCGAAGAGTGGATCCAATGTTTAGGCTGCCGCCATTGATGCCATTTTGAGTCTTCGGAAGCCGATAATATTATTTTTTTAAATGATTATTGCATCCAAAATTTAAAAAAATCAGTGTACCCCGTAATAGGAGCACTTATTTTAATAATAATTTTTTCTATTGTTTTACCTTTCGTTTAAAATGAAGACGTTTGTGTGTGTCTTTTAATACTTCGTTGAAATTTTAAGTTCCGTAACTATATTTCCAAAGATTTTAATGTATTGAATTACAATTAATCAGATTTTTTTTACTTAAGCTATTCCATATTTGGTACATCTCTACCTATTAATTTATTTGAATGTTGGTGCGACTGTTAAAAATAATCCTGCAATTGGCTGCGCCGGCGCCGCTCAGCGGTTGCGAATGCTCCTACTACTTGGTTTCTTATCATAAAAAAATAAAATTTGGTGTGCTGATTAATAACTATTAATAACTAGTTCATATTTCTATTTAGTGCATTGTTATTATTTTGATATTAAACATGTCATTTCAAAAACAATTTTTCCTTTGTGGGTACTACGATAAGTTATTTTTTTTTGATAAAAAAAGAGCAGCGGCAAAAGGGTTTTTTTAATGAACACACTAAAAAAATGTTTCTATTATTTTTTTTATTAAGTAAAAGAATATACATTTATATACATTATTTAAGAAATTATTTAACTGCCCAACTAGGAGGATTCCCGTTTAAGGACAGTAAAATTAGAATGGTATTAACATATGGAACATGGTCTGTAAATAATATAAAAAAACAAAAAAAAAATTAAAAGATTAAAACATAGTAATTGTTCCTTGTTTTGCAAAGTTAAAAAAAAAATTAATTACTTAGGAGTTACTTAATAACAGAGGATTAAAACATACAGGTTATTTGTGTGAGCATTGCATATCATAGTCCTAAACACATGGGTTGTATAAAATGCGAAAAAAAGAAGATAAATAAAAAAAAAAACAAATAATAATAAATTAAATAACTTTTAACTAAATAAATTTTAACTTTTTTAAATTTTTTTCTTAAATAAATTTTAACTTTTTTGTATTTATTAACCAATTAATACAAAAAAGATAACCGTGGTTTGTTTAGTTATTTAAATTATTATAAAAGTAATATATATATCCTTAAAAGTAAATGATAAGAACATAAAGGTGTCTGGTGTTTGCATTTCAAATTATAGTCCTACGTACACATTTTGTATAAATGAGAACTAGAAAGAGAACAGAAACAATAAAATAAATCAAACATTTAATACATGATTATTACTGTTGTTTGATTAGTATCTATAGTATTAAAATAATAATAAAATAATAGGTATATGAACTTTTAACTTGTGTTTGCATTGCATAAGCCTACTAACATGTTTTGTATAAATATGAATAACAAAGAGAAGAAATAGAATAAAATAAAATATTCAATTGAACATTAGACTGCTGCTTGGTTAGCATTCTAATTTAAAAGTTATAGGTAGGTATATACACATAATGATAAAGATTAGAACATAAAGGTATCTTTTACATGGTTTATTTTTTTGTTGGAGTTTTTGTTGTTGTTTTTGGTTTTGGTTTTGGTTATAAAATGGCGTTTTAATATCCATAGGGCAAAACCTGTGACCAGTTGAAAGTTTACCTGAACTTTGTCAAAATCTGGTTCAGGTATCATTTGCTCAAAGGGAGCTTATAAAACACTATTACGTAAAACTAAAATATTCAAAATACATATTATTGAAGCTTAAAAAACAAACCTTGTGGTGATATATAATAAGCTGTGTATAAACTAGCTTAAATGCTTTAAATTTGTACCACGAAATATTCCACATTTTGATTTAATTAAATATCTCAACCTGAACCCGTACTTTGATATTATTTTAAATATACAAAAGAACAAAAAAAAATTTCAAAAAACTAAAACACGTCTCCATACTTCCGCTTCTCAAAATACACTGGATGAATTCAACGACACTTCCGAATTCGAATTCAATGTCACTTCCATATTCCACCTGGCGCGCTTCTGAAGGTAATTTTTTTCGCGCTGTACAGGCACGTGTGCATTACTTTCAGCCTACCCTCGTATATCTGAAAAAAAGTGCAGTTTTTCGATTTTTGAGACGGTCTTCTTTCGGGCCATTCCAAAGCGCGCGCCGGTTTAGCTGGAAGGAGAAAGAAGTGGGCCAAGATGTCAGAGGCCGCTTAATTAGCATGGTGATGAAAGCGTATACCTATAGGTATGTTTTGGGTGAAAACTGGTTAAAGTTTGGGTTAAAGCGCATATTAAGGCGATCCAATAGTACAGGAAAAAATTGAAATCGGAATTCACGCCCCTTTGTGGGAGGAGTTTAAAAATACTTGAGAAAAAGCTTTTGAAAAAGTTGGAAAAGATATTCGAGAATTTTTTTTTACATGTTGATTTCGTAAAGGCCTGTAAAAAATATTAATTTCTTTTCTACATATTGTTTATTGTAATCAAACGGAATTTTAAAATTGATTTCACCAAAACAAGCGACGCGGAGCCTAACACGTCTATTCTCCGCTCCGTCCGGAGGAGTAGTGACAGAAAATAGGGATGGCTGCCAGTCGTTCTTCGGTGGACGGTATTAGGTTCACTTTGATATTCCAAATTCGTTGACTGGCGTATTGTCGCCGTGATGTCAAAAATAACAACGCGAAAATGCATATTACATTTGATTTTGTGAAAAATAAAAGAAACTAAATTTGCCACATTAAACAATAAAACCATATCCGAAAAGAGGTTTATAAATAGGAGAGTTCGGACTTCAAAGTGTTTTTTATACACCTTATAATTTATTATTTTCTTGGCTTATTAAAACTCTAAAAAATAAAACGACCGATATTTCAAAGGGCAAAGATTTTTTTCTGCATGCAGTATTTAATTGAAGCATCTATAATACTTCTAAGTGATCAAATTTTCAAAACAAAAACGTATGATTTTGTATGATTTTTCATTATTTAGTATGGATGTGATTTGTTTTTGACAAACCATCCGATTTTATCGTGATGTTATTTTACAGGGTTTTGTTTTGATTTTTTTCGATGGATGGATGACATTGAATTTTGGATCGATGATCGACTTTGTGCTATATGTAAATGTGGCTTGTTTTCTTATGGCACCGCGGTTAAACGGAGGCGAAATAGGCCTTGTTTTTAGAAACCTCATGTAAACAGTGAACTACCTCTTGTTTTTTTTTTAATTAGCTTCACACAGAAGGCTATGAGGAAAATAATTTACCACAGGTCCTATGTCATCTTTGGGGATTCTGTGTGGAGGGTCTTTTTAGAAATGGAAGGAGAGGAAGTTCTGGGAAGGAAAACGGTATGAGGGTTGGTTATGAATCTGGGGATCATTGTGTCCAGGGGTGACGGACGTATGAGTCCATCCCTCCCTGTGGTGCAAGGCGATGTTCCGAGAGAGTACGGCTGGGGAAGTCAAAGGGACTCTTTTAACTACTCTATCCCAATCCGGCCTACCATTTAACTGGTGGGCAGACGCATCCGCCGCCAAGACCCGGAAAAACCTCATCCCATGAACCCGGTCACCCCTGCTAAGTCACCAAACGTAGCGAACCACTTGGGGTGACCTATGGCGGATTGTCGGTTATGTTGGTTATCCAATAAATGGTTCCTGGGGCGGCGGTACCCGTACCCGCCTGCCAAATGTTAAAGCTCTTATTTCGAAACATGCAAATTTTCATCAATCTTAGAAAAAAACTCTATTTTTTTAAGAAATAAACCCACACGCTACACGCACCGGGGCAAACTACTTATAATAGAATAGATACAAAATCGTAGAAATTATTGCATCTGTCATTGTTTACTTGATGGGGTATCTCCACAATGACCACAAACGAGGGATTCTGTTGAAAATGTACGGAATATTTAAAGATCATTTTTCTGATTTTAATCATCCTGCTAAAAATGTTTGTTTTTTATGTTTTCATTCAATATTATTGATTTTAAAACGCTCTAAAAATGACAAAATCAAAACGGCCCGTTTTTTGCAAATGGGTTTGTGACGTCACAAGCGTAGCTCAGCTGAACCAGCATAAATAAACACTGTCAGGGGGCGTCCGCACTCATGACGTAACACAATAGGCACGCCCCAAAATATAGTTTTAGCGGTACTTCAAAAATGGCAAACTTTATCTCGCTGTAGAAAATGTATTCGTCAATATAAAAATAAAATAATGCTATAATCAATGTAATTTTTTAATTAATTTTTTTTTAAACAAAAAAAACCTGGAAATACCCCATTGTACGACGCTGGAAAGGTTAAATGGCTTAAGCGCCTTACAACTGGGAAAGAAAAAACTGCATAGTAAAGGAGACAACGGTTTTAGTGAGAACGAAAAGCGAACAAATGAGCCTGAGGGGCTAGCAGCGCTTCTCCTTCCTAATATAGGGGGGGGGGGCATAAGTATCTACATACGCTTTTGAAATAATCATGAAAAATATGTACTGACCGCATTTACATGTGATTATTTCTAAGAACAAAAATATCCTGGAAAATTATTTCGTAAAAATGGCCGCCATTTTGCAGCTGGAATTCCTTAAAGCAGGCCTTTAGATTTTCGAAAACTTTTCGACACAAATCTGGTGGATGTTGACCATTTCTTGATGGATGTTCTGCTTTAATTGGAGTACAATCGCTGGTTTATTTACGTAGAATTGACTTGTAAGACAATATATATATATATATATATATAGGTACAGAAATATATTTCATAAAAAAAAGTCAGCTGGGGTTAAATCCGGGCTACGGGGAGGCCATGGAATATTTTCTCTGCGCGATATCAGTCTGTTAGGGAAAATTTCTTAAACAATTTCTTTTACTCCATGGCCGCCCTGTTTGTCTTCCTGCCGGTTTCTTCGAAATTTTTAAACCATCATTTAATTAAATTAACACTTGGGCATTGATTAATACTCTGTAATTGGTGATGGGAACGAAATAGGTGACGTGCATCATTGTTTTGTAAAACAGAACATAATTATTGTTGAACAGAAAAGAACAAAATCATTGTTTTTGTAAAATTGTTTTGCCCAGAAAGCGCGTTGCTCTCCCGTAAAGCGATCCATTGTGACTAAATTTCCAAGAAGCGCGCAACCACGCATAAGTGTCGCATAAGTCTCGGAATCGTCGCTAGCACGATTACAAAAGTGCATATGTTTATTGTCCACACTAAAATAAAAGGAAAATCTTCAAATTGTTGCTCTCTCGATTTTCTTCCCTCGCAGAATGAAAATTCCCTCGTAAGGAATGAAGTGCAGAAGTCCTTCTGAGAAAATATGCAGCTTCCACTTTTCCCACTGTAGAATAATCTGCGTAGAATATTAAACTGGCCTGGCACTGTTTTACGAAGCTCTTTCTCGAGAACTCGAATCATGAAAAATCGATACAATTGACCCCTAAATAATAAAGCACACAACATAATATAAAGAAAAATACAGACCTTCATGGAGTAAAAAACTTTTCCCATAAAATGATTGTTGCTGCATTGTACTCTACAGCCATAGAAAGAAAATCAACAATTTATTCCACGGGTACAACATACGCAATGTAAACAAATTAGGTAAGGTCGCTAATATGTTTGAGTTTTCTTCGATATGTGAAATAAAGCTCAAGTGGTACCTACATGGGTACACAGACCATTCTGTTTTCCCGGAAGAAACCTCCATCTTCATATTTCATTGTAATAAATATTATACCAATAATTTTATAATAAAGTCAGTCATTATAATCAATTAATAACTCATTGGTACGAGCATAGATGAATTATTATTGAAGTTTGTGGATCGCTTATACGATTTCTTTCAATTCTAAGAGCTTCGTTAGTTATTAATTAGTGATGCAACGAATACGAATATTCATATTCGCCGAATAGTAGACATTTACCGAATATTCGTATTCGGCGAATAAATATTTACGAATACGAATACTTAAAAAAAAACTTTTGTACTCACCTCCGTTTGATTACACCGTGTGTCATGCACCTCTGTATCCGAACGCTTTAGCCGCAACGACAAGATGCGATGGGGAATTCCGTTATTAACTTATATGTATTCAATTTCTTTAAATATGTCTGTAATAAAATTATTATTTAAAATTTATTACACTTATTTTTACAGGAACTTCGATTGAGGCTTATCTAAAGCTCCCAAATTTATCGCCGTCTGCTGATCCGGCTGATCCATTGCTCTTCTGGCGAGACAATATACATTTCTCACGACTGAAAAAACTCGCGCAAAAATATTTTTCATACAAGCATGTACAGTCGCCTCGGAGAGGCTTTATTCAACGGCAGTCGTCGCTTTAGTTCGTGTTTGTCTAACAGACCATTAGAAAAAATTTCAGAAGGAGAAGGTTTTCTTTAATTATCTCAATAAAACATTACGATAGGTGTTTATGATAAAGTTATTTCCGTATAGGTAAAGGTTCAATTTGTTTAAATAATTCTTAGTTCAGTAATTAACTATCCTTTTTAATACTTTATTTTTAATTTTAAAGTGAAGATTGAACAAAAACTCAAATGGTCTGTTGGACAAATACGAACTGAGGCGACGGGCTGGCAACATCCAAACTGAAAAAAGAAATCGCCTGTCACCAGGGAATCTACAGATGTTGTGTTTTCTTAATAAAAATTTGACAGTTGTAAATTTTAACTATTAGCATAATAAAACAAACAGAAAAACGTTAAATAAATTAGTGTTTTATTACTCTGCTAAGTTATTCGTATTCGCATTCGTAAAAGTAGTATTCGTTACATCACTATTATTAATATGCCACTTATTTTGCATAACGAACGACATTATTCAAAGTGATTGGTAAATTGACAGCTTAACTGACACTCAGGAGACGACGCTAAAATTTATCAACCGTCAGTCGGAATATCTATTATATCAATATATAAAATCAATTTTTGGCCGTGCTTGCAAATACTTATATGTTCTTATAATATTATCACTTGGTAGTCATCGACTGTGAATCAGAGCTAACGGGTTAAAATCCCAAAATGCGCCAATAAATCTTATTTTGATGGGCCTAAGTTTAAATTACAAAACACAAATTTGTCGGAAAAGCGGGAAAAAAGCAGATGTATCTATATATATATATATGTATATGTGGCTTAATGCTAGAAGTGCCTATGTCAAATTTGTAAATCGCTAAGGAATGAAGACGATATAAAATGCCAAAAAAATATTTTTACTAGATAAGTTACAGTTTCATCAATCTAGAGCACCTGGCATGGGTAATTGGGTATTCAAGTATTCATAGAATTAAAAAGAGGCCGGATCTGAAGAGGGGGGGGGGGGGGGAGCAACCGGGCCTCTGCACGGGGCGGCAGTTTTAGGGGGCGCCAAAATCGTAATTTATTTATTTGATTGAAATAAAACTTTATTCACAAAGCGCCTGGCATTCAGCTTAATTTGATTATAAAAACGCCCAGTTGGTTTTTGAACACATCTTAGTTGATTTATGAACGTATCGTAGGTCGATTTTAAACGTGTGAAAAATCTTAAACGCCCCCTTGTACAGCGTGAACAAAATGACCTTCAGAAGTACGCCAGATGGAATATGGAAGGGACGTTCCTCCTCTATACGTACGTGCAAGTTTGAGATCGTTGAATTCATTCAGTGTATTTTGGAAGTTTGGAGACGTCTTTTAGTGTTATGTCAACGCAAAGTAAAGATCGTGCTGTAATCGAATTTTTAACCGCTGAAAAAAAGACTTACTGAGATTCACCGTCGTTTTAAGGGTGTTAATGGTGACGATGCTGTTGATAGATCTACTGTAAATCGGTGGGTAATAAAATTTCATGATTGTGAGCCTAGAAAAGCAATAAATGCTGATGAAACCCACAAAATGTCCGATCATTAATACAGGTGATAAAAAATCCAACTTGTCCACGGTTTAATTCAAAATGACCAGCGAATCACTAAAAGGCGTATCACAAACCTTTTTGGCATATCCAAAGAACGTGTCGGCTTTATTGTTGAACAATTAGGATAATAATTAGGATAGTAAAATCTGTGAACGGTGGGTACCACGCCATTTCACAGATGAGAACAAACAGCGTCGATTAGATCCTCTGCAAAGCCGGAAGTTTGAACCGATTCCACACCCTTCTCACTCCCCCGATCTTTCGCCTTGCGATTTCATTTTGTTTCCTCTACTCAAGAGACACCGCAGGAATAATCATTACAACTCAGATGGTGAGGTGAAGGCAGCTGTCAAGTCCTGGATTCGAGAAATGTCGGAAGAATTTTTCAGTTACGTAATGAAAAAACTTGTTACACGTTAGGAAAAATGCGTTAGCCTTAACGGTGACTATGTTGAAAAATAAATATATAAATATAAGAACCGTACTTTAATCTACGTTCTGTCCGATATTGCTATTTGGTTTAAGTTCGTGTTTTAAAAGCATGTGTACATTACTTTTCAGCCTACCCTAGTATATTAATTTAACAATTCTGTTTAACATATAAAAAAATGTATACTTATTGTAAAAATGTGCAAATATTAAAAAATGTATTGTAATCATTTTTATCACGTGTGCGAAAATTCACGTATTCCAGTAGTTCGGTAAATGGATGAAAATTGAACTAAAAGATTCCATTACATTCAGATCTACATTAAATTGGATAACATAATTGTTTTTTAATTGTATAATATTATCATCTTACGTGTTTTATTATTATTAATAATTGACAATACATCATGAAGGGAAAGAGGTAGCAACCCAGTACTTGAAATACAACAGAATTGATTATTTAACTTTCTAAACAAAAAGGTGTAACAAATAATTTAATATATTTTTAATCGAATTATTGATTCCGGGACAATGGGGGTAAAACCGACTAAAGCGTCATAAGACGGGACGACGCTCTTGCACGGATCGACGCTTCATTCGGCCAGCCTCGTGATTACCGCCCAGCAGCCAAAACTCGGTGCGGTGTATTTGTTTCAATTCTCACTAAAATTGGCAACCAATCCAAACTAAAAGATGGTAATTTTTTAATTGTTGTGTTAAACGGCGTTGACCGCCGGACGACAACGCTCTCTGGGGACTATCGCCTGGTGCGCAAGAGGCCTATCCTGATTTAGGATTAATAATTTTACATTAAAAAGTCGCTTGTTTCTACTTTTACACATTAATAACTAGGCATTTATAAAAAAAAAACATCGCGTGATGTCCGTTATCATGATTCAATAGTATTTAATCAATGCAACCTGTTTTTTTTTTAATAACTGCCCTGTGTTCAACCTTCAACAACTGCACATCATGTAAACCTATGGCTATGTACGCAACATGATGAATATTAATCTCTTGTTATGTATCCTATTCTCCAATAGTAAGACAACTAGAGATGAGTTGGGTATCTTCCATACCTATAAGTCATAGATTCGAGTAATTAGTAGTTGATTTATTTCTTTATCGTAAATATTTACAATAAATATTTATCTGAATGGAAGTCCTTAACAGGAACAGGCTAGGCTCTAATTAGTTACGTTGCTCTGCAATCTCACTGATGCCTTCGGTCATCATTATAACCGTCCATACCTAAGACACGAACGGCGATATATGGTACTCTTCTGACATCCTTTCAACAGTCATCTTTTAGGATATAGCAGAACTTCGTATTACAAACAAAGCCATCGCCATCTATTGAAAGAAGCTGAAACTACATGAATAATCAGTTCACCACAATTATGTTTATATAAATACTAGTACGAGGTACTAAATTCCCGGCTTCGCCCGAGTTTCAACATTTTTAACACTTGAAAAATTAATCAATATCGTGATGACGTATCTATATTCTTTACCTTTAAGATAATTAAATAATATACAACAAAATCATCAAGTCCATTATTTCCAAAAATTGTAAATCTTGGACTTATTATTTCAGTTTCATTTCTGGAAATATAAGATTCGATAAAATGCAGAATTTGTTAGAAAATATATGTATACAAAATCTACATGAAAGTGACCATAACACATTCATTTATTTTTTATTTATGCATCTATATAAAAAGATTTAATTTTTTTTTGGCCTTGCCTGTCTCACTAGGAAATCCTGTGTTGAGACAGACTAGTTTACAAATATTTTATAAATATTAAATAAAATACATTTTTCAATAAAGAAAAAATATTTAACAAAAAATTTCAGATTGGTAGGTAGTGGTAACAATACTGGGATAAGAGGATTATATTTGGGTGAGGTGACTAATTAATGCACGACCATTACAAGAGCAACGTGCAGCAACGTGTCTGAAGGCTGCAGGGTCCTGATGATATCCAACCTTCGATAAGAGATGACACCCGAAGAAGAATGAGAACACACTTAAAAATTAATGGATTAAAAATTATCAAATATATATATAGGCGTTCTACACGATACGGGAACCGTATGAAATATCTTTGCATCATTATTTTCATGCTCACCTAAATATTTAGTTACCCACCACACATTTACTTCCTTCGAACAAAGAGTATAATTATGACTGGTGGTATAAATAATGTTCCAATGAAGCGTACCAGGCACACTATGAATAGAAGTTTTCTAGAATCCTTCGCATAGAAGTCCACAACAATAATGGAGAAAATAACTAACCAAAAATTACTCTCACGATCACAACATATACCCACTATGAAAAATTAGCACATTCAGACATTTTTCGTGATTCGTTGCTAACATTAAAAATTAATTTATAAATTATAAATATAAAAAGCCGTCACAGGTATATAATAGTGGGACAGGCATTGGAAAACCCAATGTAAACATTCTTTATAATAGATAAATAAATAAAAAATAGACGCGAATTTCACAAAAACGATCAGTAGATAAAACACATAACAATCAGTCACATTACACACGCATTACAACACATTTATAAATATTTTAAATGTAAAATCAAATAAACACGACAAAGTGATAATTTTGTTATTTTTTTTTATTAGCTCCACATCTTAGGGGATGCTCTCTCTGGTTGTGTTGCTGGAAGTCTCTCTCGATCCAATCTGCCAGGCAGTTGGTGACCTATAATATGTATGTATAAAATGTAAAATTGAGAAAAATAAAGGATTAAAAAAAATAAAAATGTAATTAATGCTTTATGTACACCACGATTGCAATTATATCTATCATGCTCGGCTTGATGTCTAACGTCGAGTCTACAGCCAGCAAACGTTTTCAAAACATCCGACAAAAACAAAAACATTGTTTTTAGTTTCCCATCGGCCACGGATAACAAAAACATTGTAACCCTGCCCCAATGTTTTTAGTTTTGTCGGTTGTTTTGAAAACGTTTTGCCGCAGGAGACGCGTCGTACGACAATATTATGTTACTAGCGTAGACCCGTAAGAAATCACGTGATATATGTTAGTTAATCTAGTTAATAAGCTATTAGAAATGCCAACTTCATCCATGCTCATGTTAACATTTCTCACTTATGGAAGGTTCTATGTGAATGCACACGAAAAGGCTCAAATACCGATATTATAGTTTGTATAACTTTCGGTTATCGTTATTGGAAAAAACTGATAAGATAGGTAGGTATCTATTTCTCGGAAAAAATCTAAAAATATTTTTTTATCATGTCTGTACAATGTTAAAAATATAATTTGAGGATATATTAATACTTACGCTGAAGGCAATACAAAGTTTATAAATAACTAGCTGGCTGACCAGGCCACGCGTTGCTGTGTCTAACAAAATAAAACGCCATCTACTGGATGGTTACCCAACCTAGATAACCAAATGTCGATAAATTAACTCACACCGCCATCTCTCAGAAACTTATGGAACTTACAAATAATTACAGAGCATTGCAAATTGCATTGAGCATAACAAACATTTAATAAACATTTAATTCGTAATAGTAAATTTTGTTAGACACAGCAATTCGTAATAGATGTCAATAATCGAGAATTTGATCAGCGGTGACGACGACAGACGCATCCGCCGCCAAGATCCGGATATACCTCACCCCCACGAACCCGGACACCCCTGCTAAGTCACCAAACGTAGCGAACCACTTGGCGTTACCTATGGCAGAGGTGTTGGTTATCAAATTATTTTATTTCCCGGGGCGGCGGTACCCATACCGTCTTCCAAATTGAAAAAAATAATAATTAAAATTATACGAAAATTGCTAGAAAAACAGAACGTTTTTTTCATCCCAAATCCAAAAGAAAAGACGACCAATATGGAAAATAACATAGAGAATTGAAAATAGATCCATTGTCCAAGTCCAACAAATTTCACGATGCGAGAGCTTACCGCTCGGTGGAAGGTAATGGCGAACACGTAGGAGAGGTTGCATTAAAAAAAAAATTAAAACTTCTTTAGCACCGTTGTGATTTGAAACTCGACAAAACGAAAAATAGCGACACATCTAGGATTTAGCCTGCGAGAGAATGAGATAGTATATTCTTTATCATCTTTGTGCGGTGTTTTGTAGCCTATCGGTCTCATCTTTGTGCGGTTTTTCGTATTCTCACCACTCTTGTCTACTCAAGTTTTCTGAAGGTTTCACTTCTACCTCGTGTGAATTGCACACTCTGATTTTTTTTTAACTATTTCATGAAATTGTTTCACAGAACCTGAACAATAATTATTCAACAAATTAAAATTAATATTCAAATTTTTTGATACATCTAACCAATAATGAATAATACCCGAATTAAATTTTCTGTGAAACAACTAGCCCTTAGTGTATACAACCTTTCTAGTTTTCTATAGTGGTCTGTGTCACCGGCAAAGTACAGTTTGTCAAATAAGAGTAGAAAACATGGGAGGGCGCCACTGTTGTTCAAATGGTAGATAATACTAAAAAAAACTCATGGTAAAAATGTAAAGCTGTGTAACCTACATTTTAATTTAAAAAATTAAAATGGCATAAAAGTGGTAAAAATATTTTTTCATTGCAATACAGATACCTACTTGTAGGTGTATTATTATTATACCTTTGCAATTTTGTTTTAACATAAATAAGATTCAGATATAAATGTAGTTAGTGTAACTAAACTCACCATTAGTAATTCTTCCTTCCACTTACTCTTAAATTCGAATTTATGTTAAATTAAATGGAAGCCAATCACTTTGTAAAACAACATTATTTAATCAAATTTATGTCATTAAGTGGGTACCTTAACAGCAGTGCTTTTAATGAAGACAATATTAGCGAAACTCAATCGAAAATCTGGAGACACATAATATAGCAGCCAATAATATGTGCGTTAAGAAAATGAAGATAATGTTGGTAGTTCTTAGTCAAAGTATGTATGATACAGTTAAAAGTGACCGAATTGGAAACGGGTTCCATAGCTCAGTTGGTAGAGCTCTTGCCATGTCAGCAAAGGGCCCTGGGCTCGTGTCCGAGTGGAACCTATATATTTTTCTGATTTTTCTGTCTCCAGATTTTCGATTGAGTTTCGCTAATATTGTCTTCATTTAATTAATTTTTTTTTTTTTTTTTGAATGTGTATACAGTATTCTATATTTTCAGTGTCACTGCACTTTAAAGGAATATTTGACAGTTAACTTGATGTTGCCAGCCTACACATTATGTAGTTACATTTTTTTTATATTTTCTACTCTTATTTAACAGACAATAGTTACGACTTAAAATATCTGTGCGTTTGGAAAAATGAATATTTTGCAACAATGCAGCTATTTCCGAGTGTGCATGAAACTCATTATCTTCAAGGCGTTATTTGCGGTTTTGCGTTCTTGTTTTTGCGAGAATCGTCCGACGATGGCTAGAGCATTAGATAATAAAATTGTATACCTATTGTGATGTGACCTGCAATAAAAAAGACTCACCACATCGAGCTATGGCGGACTGTGAAAATCGGTTATAACGGACACGCTTTTAACGAAAACACCGATGTTACCGTTTCTTTTTATTTGCTTTATTTGTGCGTTTTTTTCAATTTTGTTTTCGTGAATGGATGAAAGCAATCTTGGAAGAGGAAATAATCCCACTTCCCGACATCTGATAAAGCTAAAACTCGGCAGATAGACTTATTCTCGATTATAATCGAGCTGCGCTCACAGTTAGTCTAGCAACCCAACTTAGTGCAGGACTCAACCGATTGCGTCCACTGCCATTCGGCGCTTCTCCGGCCCCACGAGCTGAATACTTCATCGTCCAACCTCCGCCCGCATGGAGCACAGATCGTATCACCCTCATCGATCACCCTCCGTCGAACACAGATCCACATCCCACCGTGATGTGACCTACGTGTTATGTATCCCATCATGATAAATACCAAAGATATTAGAAACCCGAGATATGCTATGTTGGCCGCCAGACCGTGGACGGACTACGGCCTACGGAGCGGAGTGTGAATACGGAAAGAATTCGTTCATTCAATTGGTTTTGTGTCGTAACCGCGTACAGTTTGTGCCCGTTTTATTCAAAATGCCGTCTTGTTCAGTGCAACTATGCAAAAATAATACAAGAAATGTGAACTTCAAGATAAATGAAGTTTCATTTCACCGGTAAGTACAAAATTAGAGTACGTTATCAATTTTTAATGATTATTCGAAGTTTTTATTGACATAGGGCCCCGTTAAAACAAACATCGCCGCCATTACGATGCTAGTGATGGGGACGCGAATTCTTTTAAATACCGACCATCGATATTTCGTGATATTAGTAGGGCTTTATAAAAAAAATATAAATATGTATAAACATATTATTTTTGTAGATAATTATTGTTGTAGATGCTGATTGGTGGTAGAAACAAATACAATGATTTTATTTTAAAATCATTATTTATAAAAATTAATCTTTCTTTGTTCCGCATGCGTTCGTGTACCATTTATTCGATTTTCAATGGAACTTTGGTGATTTTTAGTGCCGGAGCCCATGGAGGTTTCTATATACGAGTATAATGGTGAGCTCTAGCATTATAAAATTATTTCCTATACCATTCATCCGACTGGGATGAAACTTTGGTGTTTTCGTGTGGGCACGCCCGTGAAGGTTTCAATATATATAACGGTAAGCTTTGGCGTTATAAAATTCGTAAATTTTTTGGCGCATGATCAGTTTGAGAAATGTGCGTGTTTCATATAGTTTAGCCTCAGGAAGGGAAGGAGAAGGGGAAGAGAATCCGGGACGAGGGATCTGATAGGGGGAGGATTATGTGGGTGGAGAAGGGAAACGAAGGAGGGGGTTGGCGGGGGTGAGGGAGTAATGAGAGGGGGGGGGGTTCGCGGGATGGGGAGAAGCATAACAAAAAAGCGTGATAATTTATTTATCTTAGGTAACGTATAATTTATATCCGTTTTTAAATGCAGTAACTTATAGTATTTTAATTATTTCAGATTTCCGAAGGACGGAACAATTAAAGAAAAATGGATTGACGCAACGGGGAGAAAGGGAAACTGGTTTCCGACTCGCCATAGCATCATTTGCTCGTCTCACTTTGGCCAAAACGATTTTAAACCAGCAACCTGGCCTTTTTTTTCCTTCAATTGATGTTATAAACATTTGCAAAACAATGGAAGTGATAATAAAGAACGCTATTGTAGATAAAAATAAACTGAAAATTAAATCAAAAAATAATATTAAACAGGAACTAGTAACCAAAGCCTTACGACATTTCGTTGGAATCAAAGTATTTGAAAATATTTATTTTCATCAATATGACCAATCACCAATGAATAATCATTCAGTTCAACTCAAAGCCGTTTTGGAAAAATACATTGATATCCGTTTACATTACTTAGTTAAAAACGTAACACCAAAATTATCGAAGCGACAAGTATCTCCAAATACAAATATCTCCACTTTACCGGTCAATAATATGTATATATTTTTTAAATGTTTGTTTGCTAAATGAAATACCTCTTGTACATACATATTTCTATATATTTTTGTTAATTATACCAAGGTGGGTTTTTTATTTAAATTTTTTTATTTACATATGTTCGAGATTGATGAAAACTAGCACATTTGACATTCAAAAGAGGAGGAAAATAACTGTTTACATATTATTTAAAAAAACTGCCTGTAAAACACGGGTAATAAATAGATTATGAAACAAAATATGAAATCGCAAAATAAAGGCCCTAACACGGGTAGAGCACCCAACGTTGCCCAAAATACTTGTCATTATTATTGTAAAATTATTAATTGTGAAACAGAATTGTAAATACTTTCAGTATAACCCTGGTTAAAGACCACCATTTCGAACAGAAAGGTTGCTTTAAATTTATTAGCCGTGTTTAGCGACCAGATCTGAATAACCGGATACTTCCCCACATTCATTTTCCTCGACTTCTTCCACTCCTCACCATCTGAAACCTCATAAAATACCCCAATTGCGGATGGCCTAGTCTCACTGGTTCCAGATGGTTGGGAGCAGATGGGACTCTTGTGAAGTACTCAAATACAAAATAAATTAACATGAGTAAAAAATGAGAGTTTCTTTTTATGGATTTTTACAACAACAAAAACACACTGTGAGTGTTATTGTGATTAAAGTTATTGAACAAAACCAAAAACTGTTAAAATTCAGTTATCTAATTATAGATTAGAAACAATTGATTTGGATTTGTTACAAATGGGACACGTTAAACGTGCCCAGAGTCCAGATCACACTTGTTTCGATTTATCGGTTCTGAGAATAAGAATTTTTCATCAAAATTTTAACTGGAACCATTTTTTAACTAAAATGTCGATCTATGTCGATTTTTATTCTTGTAAGCCTTATTCGTCATCATTTCTATGTATTGCTAATTGCGAATGCGTTCGGAACGTGTACGCATAGAAATCTGTTCTAAGTATTAGTGCCAACGAAAATGACAAGTTTTAAGTGTGAGTTCGAATAGGGGCGTATACTTTAGCGTAAGCGAAGGTGTGTAATAGTATTGGTTAATAATATCGGCGACACGAGGAAATACAGTTCCGCAAGGTTTTAACTGCCCATAGCATATCTCCCTTTGTTTATATTATCTGTGATAAATACACACTTCTCTCCACATAATAAAGGCACAGTACCACACAATCATTATTAAAAAAAACTTTGTTTTTATGGGTTTATTTTTCATGGAATTTCTCTTTGTTCATCCCAAAAAACTTTATTATTTCCTATATCATTCATTCGATTACGATGAAACTTTGGTGATTTATTGTGCGCGAGTCCGTGGAGATTTCCATGTATAATGCTGAGTTTTTGTATTATGAAATTTGTTTACAAAATTTACTATAGACGGCGCGCTTGAGATATGTGTGAGTATTTCATATAGTTTAGCAGCAAGGTGGTGTGGAGGGATGGGGAGGATAATCCGGGAGGGGAACGAAGGAAGGGGGTTTCGAGGGAGCGGTAGGGAATAGCAGGGAGTGAATTTGGAAAATTCTTGCTTCTCACACGGACAGCTGTATGTGGTGTGAAAAACAAAAAATATTAAGTATCCAAAAGCACTTCAATAAGCAGAAATAAAACAAACACTTTATTTCTTTGGGTGGCATCACAACGCATGCCGGGTACTCGCAAATCTCAAATAATAAAGTATCAGCAGAGCGTTGTAACAAATTTCCACTGAACTTTAACAATATTTATTACTTACAATTATTCTAGAAACTAGGTCATATTTTATATTTGGTGTAGTACAACTTTTATTCACTCAGTGCCTACGTACTAAATTCCAATGTAATAAATGTTATTATTGTTCGGACGCAGTGGCAATTATTGTTACTTCGTAATAAGTAATAAAAATTTATGGGTGAATCAAGGCAAAGGAAATTATTCAAAATATGTTTAATGCGAAATGTGGCATTTCTATAATGGTACTGGAACGATTTCTATGTATTCCAGTACCTACTCTCGTGCGTTGCATAATATTGCACTTCTCGAAATATAATCTGTGTAACTTCATGAGGCGTACCTACCGTTTAAGGAGAACGGATTCGCGGACCAGTTTCATACAAATCTTAATTTTGGATTTGAGGCCAAAATATCCAAGCAAACTGAAAAATTATTTTTGTTATCAAAAGTTTTATCAAATATTATTTATTTATTATTTAAATGTGCTTTTAAATTTAAAATGTAGGACACCAGCTGGGGTACCCGGCTTCACTCAGTGAGTTGATATGACTTTCGAACCCATGACGGATCGTGCTTTATATACCCCTACCAATGGTTAGCCCAACACATACAAAAAAGGCTTCGAATGGTCCACAATGTTCCAGAACAGAGTATTGGAGATGTTCCGGGATGTTCTCGAACGTTCCAGACTATTCCTGAACATTCCACAACATTTTAGAATATTCCGGGACGTTCTGGAATATTGTGGAATGCTCTCGAATACTCTAGAATTTTCTGGATTGTTCTAGAAATTTCTAGAGGGCGTTACTTCGAGTCTTTATATCTTCAAAAGCACGCCCTTTGGGTAAAAACGGAAACATTCATGGATGTGAGATAGAGGGCTAACACACCAATTAACCTTACAGATCGAACCGGAACTCGTTTCTGAGTTATCAATTTAATCACCTTTCAGACAAAACATAATATATCTCTATTTTCTAAATTAGCGGCATTGTATGTACAAGATTAATTAATAACTTAACTCAATTAATAAATAAATTAGTGTGATCTATATCTAACAACTCCTCAAATTTTTCATTTTCTAAGAATTCTCTAACTTCCTCATCTTCTTCTTGTAACCCAACCTAACTATATATCATTTTCTTATAGAAGATCTGTGTGCATAGTATTAAGAGCAGGCATAACATGATAATTTTTTTACATATTTTTATTTACTATGTAAGTAGCTGTGTATGTATGTATAGACTGATTACTGTGACTTAATATATTAATAATAACTTCTCTTTTCCAATAACTCTTTAACTTCTTTACCTTATTCTTATAATCCAAAATACCAACATAAACTCTCTTATTGTAGAAGAATCTGTGTGCATAGTATTAATTAGTGAACATTTTCAACCAATACTAATGTAATCCGAATACTGTAAACTTCACCCGCCATAACACAGGGTCATCCCTAGCATGGAGGGTGAAATATCATAAAAAAAACTATATGTACTTTCGATATTTCATGTATTAAATAAATAAATAAATTTTATAATATGTTCCTATTGTTTAAAGATTTTAATATTTCGTGATTTTAAAGGCAACTTGAGCAATTTGATAAGTGAGTAAATGATAAACAAAAAAATAAACATTAAAATACACTTATTATATAAATATGATGAAATATAAAATTTTAAAAAGAAAGCATTTTGATGGGTGTAAATTAAAATTAATTTGAATGTACTACGGACATTTCGGAAAATAAGTCGAACCTTGAATTTAATGCATTATTTATAGGGAAGTGGTGTTGAATTTCACCTTTTATTAATTTTGTGTTTTTGTAGAAAACCAACCACTTGGTTTTCAACTACTAACTTATTTAAATTTATACATCAACCGATTTCGCTTGGCTAAAGCTTCATCGGGAAACAATTTAAACTAAACAAAATGCATAGTGAGGGCAGTGAGCTTGTATATCTAGCAAGCATGATCGATAAAACCCTATATCAATCCGATATTAACTAAATCCGTCATCTATGGTCAGTTATCAATATATGCGATCACGGTCAACTATTGGAAAGAGATTTCCGAACGACAATTGATAATTTTTTAACTGAAGTATTTTAACCAGCGATTCTCGAGCATATTTGGAATAAAAAATGTACATGTCATTATTTGAAGTCTTGTGATTTTTTTTTCAATCAGACGCTTGGCATGGAAAAAGGAGTCAGAATAAAAACTATTTATTTTTTATGCTGACTCCTTTTTCCATGCAAAGCGTCTGATTGAAAAAAATATCAAATAATTCACTCAATTTCTCATAAACGAAGCGTATAACATAAAAAGACGTTACCATGGAGTTGTTGGCAAGTGGAAAATAGTCGTAAATTTAAAGTTAGATAAAATGTTGTTTCTACATGTTAGTAGTAATATTTAATCGGACAAAACTTGCAATAAGAAAAAAACATAATTAACAATTTTTTTTATTGTTGTCTGCGTTTTCCATTGACTTATTGAATTTTTGAAATATTGACATAAAGTGCTCCGGTCCAAAAGGCCCCTTTCTCTTTCATCGTGAAGTTATAATAATGGTTGTGAAAAAATATTTTATTTGGTTGTTTGATAAAAATTAACTGAACTGGGAAAATGGCTGCAATATGGGGAGATTAGTCTTTACGGAGCTTTGTTTAGGTTTTTTTATGTCAGGTATGTACGTTGTCGTTTTCGCGAGGCAGTTTATGATGCAGTTTAAAATGTTTCCGCAAGACTTATGATGTGCTTTTTTAATAAGGGGATTTCAGAATATTTATGGAGTTGGGAGACTCTTATCCATTTGGGGCGCACAGGGTAATGCGCATGGCTTTATTCTGGTGTGTTTGAAGTTTTTTTCAAATGAGACTCTGAACCGTGGGCCCAGATGGGGCTTTTCCATGTAACACAATGTTCACTACTGTGAAGCACTGAAGTGATAAAGAAGTGTGTTGTGGGCGTGCCTGTACGGCCGAAGGTAGATCAATTTTTGTTACTTTTTTGTAACATTTGTCAAACATTCTGTATCATAATCAAAAAGTATTAATACCCTTGCATCTGCGTGGTTGAATTTCAGAACTCGACTTCCATTGCATGTCCGACGCCACGCCTTATGCGCCGCGCCACAAATAACAACTGTGTTCGTGAAATTTCAAGCAAAGCTAACATTGTAATTCGGTTTTTAATTCAAGAATCTGCCAAAAGATGTCGCTACTACCGTCAGCAGCTTGCATATGGACGTTTATTCCCTAGGTATAAGTACTAGGAATTATAGGCGGCTATATGCAATATATATTACATATTATGATGTCATTGCGTGTCTCGCTTACTTTTTACTTTGTCACGGTTACTTTGTCTCGGTGACTAGCTGTCACTGGATCACAGTGGAACCGAGGAACTGGCTATTTTTAGAACCTGTTCTCAACGGATTTATAAAATGGTCACCAATACTAAAACCGGACGAAGAGTAACTAAAAGCCGCCCGCAGGGCCTAGTCACTGGTAGTCATATCGTAAGGTTGATTAATTATATATATTTACTTATATTATCATAATTTTTGAAAATTGAAGTCAAATAACTTATTTTCCATTATCAGGAAAATTTCTACTGGATAAAAATAGATTAAAAAGTTTGGTTAATAGAAGAACAATGATAATGATCTGAAAAAGAATATCAAACGTCACTTAACCTCAAATTGATTTAAACTGAATGTTAATGTTTTTTTTTATAATTACCTCGTTCCTTGACGAATTGTTGACAAATTTTAACTACTTTTCACGTCTGGAATTCAATATTCAATGATTTTTCGATTAAAAATATGCAGGATAAACTTGTTGTGAAAAGTAAATAACAACACGTAGCAAGCAAGGGCGACTGGTCGCACAGTGTGTTCGTGTGCAGAACTGGCAAATTATAATGGCTAAATTTACTTTATTTACTTACTGAAGAATTTCTCTAATTTAAATCTATAAAATCTCTAATTTAATCATTTCAAAATATTAGTTACCAATATCATGCTACGAATATTATCAGGTTTAATGCTTTTCTCCAAGTAACATAGCGCGGCCGCCGAGCGCCCTCGTATCGGCCGTGTGCATTCGCTTTGCAAACGGACCAAATCATGTTTTTGTATGAGATATTTAAAACATACAAAGCGCGTCGATTTCGCCATTTGTATCAGAATTTGGCTTGAATTCGTGTGCCACACGTTTTTTGCAATTCGGCTTCATCTACTACATATAAAGAAGTAAGATTTGTTTGTTTGTTTGCATTGAATAGGCTCCGAAATTTCTGCAATTCGGCTTCATCTACTACATATAAAGAAGTAAGATTTGTTTGTTTGTTTGCATTGAATAGGCTCCGAAACTACTGAACCGATTTGAAAAATTCTTTCGCTGTTGAGAAGCTACACTATCCCTGGGTAACATGGGCTATATTATATTTTTAAAAAAAATAGGCATCCTTACCAAAACTTCAATAATGCAACCCAAGGTGTAAAAAAATTACCTAAAATATTCTTTACATCGCGTGCGCTGCGAAAACTATTGATGATAGATTAAAATAATGTAAAACGACTTTGTAGAACACATCATTATTTACAAAAAAGGTCGGGACAGCATATGTCTAACTATTATGGTTATGCCACAATAAGTATTCTTTTATTTTAAAAATTTAATTAAAATGTCGCCGCTTGAAAAGGCTCTTTATTTTTATCTTGGTTTTAATCCTTATCAAAATAAATTACTTCATATTCAAGACAGCTTCAATACCTTTATTTAACTTTTTGAATTTTTAAATTTGGATATTTAATTAGAAAGATATCACGAGTTTAAAAATGTTAGTATTAGAAAAAAGTTTCGGCTACGGGCCGGGCAGGATAAGAGTCAAGAAATGAAGTTCCAGGGGGGTTGGCGGGACGGGGGAGCGGGCGAGCGGTGGCGGGGAAGGTGGAAGTGGAACGCTGGAGGGGAAAGCACGGGAAAGGACATGCAAGGAGTAACATTTTATTTATTTGAATATGGAATTGCAACGCATGCCGGGAAACAGCGATATATTATAAAAGAAAGTCCAAAAAAACGTGCGGCTCGCAAAAACTCAGAAACGAGTCCCGGTACGATCGAGGGAGTTATATGGTGTATTGGTGTGGTAGATCTCTATCCCCCCTAGGGAATAAGTGTATCCGTTTTTCCCTGAAGGGCGTGCTTTTGAAGATATAAGGGCTGGAAGTTTCACCCTCTTGAAATTTCTAGAACAGTCTTCCGGAAAGTTCTAAAAGGTTCCATAGAGCTCTAGAAAATTCTGGAAGGAGTGCGGAGTATGTCGTGGAATGTTCGGGAATAGGGAATTGGGAACATCACTGCGCAACATTCCAAAACACTCTCTATTTGTCCTGAGCGAAGCCGGGTAACCCAGCTAGAATATATATAAGTTGGATCTTTTTTGGCCGTTTGAGCGCAGGTATACGCCCCTGGCTTGGGTGGAACCTAAACGCGATGCCAACTTAGCCACTGACCGGTCGATACTTATAATACAACAAATAAATTTATTCTGCAACATTTCAAATATGGCATGCAGCGTTAATTATGTCAGATAGTAACTACTAATTGCCATTGCAAATATTATACTGATCTTTAATAAATATTTATATATTTGAACTGTTTTATCAGAATGCACGTGAATGTTAGGTTAGGTTAGGTTAGTGAATGACTAATCTTCGAAATGAAACGACACCAAAAGATATTTTGGAAATTTTTCTAAATCACTGGACACGCTTTATAAGAATATTTTTTAGAAAAAATCTTTAGATTCACCTTAATTATTACAAAAGTCGCATTTAGGTCGATGGAAAATATTGGATTAAAAATTTCAATTGCGTAAAATGAAAATTTACTTTCGCATACGAGACTGCGTCACTCCGCGGCCATTTACAATAATTTCTAATAATTGTCTATTTGTTATGTTGGTATTCCCGATATATTACCATAAGATAACGACGAGCTAGAAGTTACGTTACTACCACGTAATCTATGCGTATTAGGTAAGCACCAGTTAGGCAAAATTCTGGATATAAATAAAAACGCAAGAAGTCTTTTAGGAAAAATAAGGGTATTTGAATAATACACGTGCCTACCCGTTAGACACACCGTACTTGCCATATAAACCATTAAAAACCTGGGATGTATACGTATACCTAAAGAGCCCAAGATTTTGTGTTTTTATAATTACGCGTCATTTCATGCATCCGCATGAAGTCGGCTTCGAATTAGCATCTTGCCCTTCGTATAGTATCAGGAAAACGAACATTAATATAACAGATTAACATAAATTATTGTAAATGGCCGCGAATGTACGTGGTCTCGTATACGAAAGTAAAGTTCCATTTTACGCAATTGAATGCAGTATTTTCCATCGCCCGAATGCAAAAAGTTGGGAAGATTTTTTCAAAAAAATGTTTGTACTAAGCGTGTGCAGTGATTTCGAAAATTTGCCGATATTTTTTTAATACGAATAATATTGTGATGCTGCAGTTTCGTAAAAAAAAATCGATTTATGCTCTTTCTAGGATTGTAGGATTTGTCTCAATTCTATTAACTTTCAACCCATCGGGCCTAGGCAAAATAATATAATATCATTGTAATATCTTCATTTTGGTTAAATAAATACACCATTGACTTACAAACTTGTCTTTTAATGACACTCCCATTCATCTGTTTTACAATGGTTCCCTGATGATCTAAGAATTAAGGTTTGAATTACAATAGTTTATGTCCATTTGTGAATAGGTACCAAATAAGTATTTAACCCTAATTAATACATTACAATCATCAAAATATTCCCGCTACGCATGCAACTTCAAAATGATTTGCTTTTTTTAACGTGTACCAAAATGAAAAACTGTTTATGAAAGTGGATGAAAGATTTAGATTTTGGTTTTACAAAACGACATTATACGGCATTAAAAATATTATTATTTAACTAAACTAAAGTTTAAACTAATTTAAAAACTCATTCAATATTTAGCAAATCTTATCTCGGCGAACTTTTGACGGATTTTTATTTTATATATTTTTTAAAATTAAACGGGAGCTTTTCGATAAACTTTTAGAAGCAAAGAGAAGCTTTATGTTCTCTCTTTTTAAATCACAATGTCTGACCATAATATAAAAGGATATAGAACTAGTTTTATAAGAACATTTTGTGACAAATACAGGACTAAATGACCTGAGTGGTTATCTTCTACTAAAACATTCGTGTTTTACATCCAGTTTTCATAATCTTTTTCTGTAAAGAAAGGCGAACATTCTCGGGTTTCTATTACGGTGACAATATTTGAAAATCTTCTACTACCATTATTATAAGTGGAAAATGATGCTTGTGCAATGATGGAGGACTTATAGAACCCACAACTCCTCAATGGGAATCCGGTGAACTAGTGAACTCAGCCACCGGTCTATCATATTTAAAAAAAACGTAGATATGTATATACTTAGGAAATGCAAAGTTTAGCCAGTACCTAAACAATTTGCATAGAATTAAAATGCTTTAAGTACTATCATGTTAATTTATGAGGCAGAAACTTGGCAAGTAATGACAGTCTACTGGCCAAGTCTACCTCGGCACGGAAACCCCCAATACTTGAAAAAAACTAATTTTGTTTATAGTTTCGGTTAGCCAATTTGGGAGGCGGGTATGGGTACCGCTGCCCCGGGAACCATTTATTGGATAACCAACACCTCCGCCATAGGTCACCGCAAGTGGTTCGCTACGTTTGGTGATTTAGCAGGCGTGCCCGGGTTCATGGGGTGAGGCTTGTCTAGGTCTTGCAGGCGGATGATCAGGACCCACTGAACCCCAGATTCCTACCCACCCCTTAAACCCTTTTCCTTCCCAGAACTCTCCTCTCTTTCTTTTCCTTAAAAAAACTCTCCACACAGCATCCCTAAGATGACATAGGCCCTAAGGAAAATTATTTTCCTCCAGGGCCTCCTGTGTGGAACTCATGTAAAAAAAAAAGAAAAAAAGATGACACATGAAAATCTAAAAATATATCTGACTAACATACTAGTTTATTTCTAAGTCATCTGAAAAGTAAAAATTTTCCCTTTTATTTTAATGCACTATCTTTACTTAAATCTATCTATATACCTACCTTTCATATGATGTCTATTAGTTATATTTTTATAGTTTATCTTTTTTACTTAAAAACTGTATTATAAACATGTGTCTGTGTATTATTAACTTGTCATGTAAAAGCCCATCAGGGCGTTGAAAAATAATAAATAAATAAATAAATGTTGGTAAAAGCCCTACGGGCATTAAAAAGAGAATTTCTGTTGTTATTCCATTATCTGCCAGTTGTTTCATAGAAATTGAATAATAACAGGACTGATCTTGACAGATCTGACCTTCACAGAACTTGAATATTACCTTTGAAATTTGGTGAATCGTTAAAATTCTGAATAACAAGTAGCTCTTAGTTTTAATGGCCGTAGGGAAATTATAAAACTATCGATTTTTGGTATGGGTTCTGAATGCTCTTAACAGTCCATAAACTGTCGACGTCGGTGACGCCCAGGAAATGCATCGATCAGGTGTTAGGCTATGCCTAGGCGTCTTCCAGCACTGGGTAACTTGCCGATATTGTCTTTACAACATGAAAACATGTAAAAAAAATCCAGCCAGTGAGACTATGGCATTCCCAATTGGGGTGTTTTGTGAGGCTGATGTTAGTGGAGAGGGGAAGGAGATGGGTGGAGGAAAGCATGGAAGTACCTGGCCACTCGGATCTGCCACCAAGGCGAAAACACAGGAGACACAGGGCCTGATGTAGGCCTTGATGAAAACAATTTCCCTCAGGGCCTACGTCATATTTGAGGATGCTATGTGGAGGGTCTTTTAGTAAAAGGAAAGAGAGGATGTTCTGACAAGAAAAAAGGTAGGAGGGGTGGGTAGAATCTAGGGGTCAGTGTGTCCAGGAGTGACGGATGTGTGAATTCATCTCTCCACTGCCATGCAAGGCGTGGGTCGAGAAAGTCCGGTTATCTGGTTTAGGTCTCCCTTGTCCTGTCTCCCCCGATCCGGCCCGTCACACAGTAAGTAGGTAAACTCATTCGTCGCTAAGATATAGACAAACCTAACCTCATGAACCAGGGCACCTCTGCTAAGTCACCAAAGTAACGAATCACTTAGGGTGACCTATGGCCGAGGTTGTTTATCCAATAAATGGTTCCCAATGTGGCGGTGCCTATACCCGGCTACCAAATTGTAATGTAATACCCAAATTAATAAATTTAAGAAAATAAATACTGGTAAATATTTACAAAACACACGCTTAATACAACTTTAAATTTAAAAAAAAAACCTTATAGTTAGATTAATTATTAATTAATTAATTCAGTAAGCAGCAATTGAAAAAAAAAGCATTTTAATAATTATTGATGAACGCGAAATGTCTTTGTTCAAGGACCGCCATCTTTTTAATTTAACATAATGCCGGGATTTAAACTCGTAACCTTCGAATTCCTTACCCCTCCACCCCGGAGGCAATCATAAATAGATGAAACAGGTATCGTAAAAAATGGTCCTTGGTTTTCTTAATAAATTAAATAATTATTAAATAAAAAAAGATATTATTCTTAAACACACATTTTTCAATAAATTTGAAACTGCTAATAATAGATTTTAATCTTACTTTCATTTAACTTCTATTTTCCTTGCAATAATTCGTCTATCAAAATCTAATCGGGTGATTTTGTTACGTGTACTTTAAAAGTTATACACATTCAAAATATTAATGAAACTTTACGAGGAAAGTGCCTGCCCGACTTTTGCGGTAGTGTCCAAGGTTCGTAGAAAATGCGTCTCAAGGTAAGCTAATACGGGTCTTTTTCGAAAAAAAAAAACTTGTCGGGCGGCTTTTGAAATTTCGAACGCGTGACGTACATAGCTTAAAGTAAAACACTGCCAGTTGTATTGCAATTAATTAAAATCTCCCATTAGAACATGGACTTAACTTACATCTATTTATCCAACCACCATTTATAAACTCATGATGAATGAGAAAGGGGCCTTTCTGGCCCGGAGCTCTGAATGCCATTTTATCAAAAGTCACATGGACTTCAATCTACGTCACGAATTTTTAGCCAATCACCGCTCTACCCCCTCTGCGAGCTAACCTTGTTAAACGCATTTTCTTCGAACCATAAGTAGTGTCGTCAAATATTGCCATAATGTATGTGATACTAGTTACAAAAATAAACAAATAATGCTGTTATCTTAAATCAACGTTCCTAAATTTGTCAAGAACCGATATGACTTATCGTTCACGACAATTATAATAATGACATAATTTATTTATGTATGACAATGTTAATTATTACGCCTACATACTAATTTACTACGCCACACTCCGATCTACAACAATGTTGTGGCATCACAATTCGCAACGATAGGCACGATACATTCCTCAACTATGAATTTACAGATCACGTATTGAAATTTTATTTGATTGATTTGTGTTATGTATAAATTTAAAATGATATATGGTATATTTGTTGCACTTTCCGTGGTGATAAATACATTCAGTGACACCCTGGCGAAAGACAATAAGTAATTCAGAATCGAAATGTTGTTTGAAATGGCTTTAGCAGTGTTTAGTGACCAGATGACCGGGTTCATGGGGTGAGGTTTGTCTAGGTCTTGGCGGCGGATGCGTCTGCCTACTTGCTGCGTGGCAGGCCGGATCGGTAGAGACTAGTTGAGGGAGTTTTTTGGACCTCTCCAGCCGGACTCTCTCGATTCATCACCTTGCACCGCAGTGGGAAGGATGGATTCATAGGTCTGTCCGGTACTCATAAGCAAATCACGCACGTCTGAATGCATTTATGCCCATGCACCGATTACATTGCGAGTTCGTGCCAAACTGGTTTGAACCTTCGAACTAGTTTGAAACATCCGTCCGCAGTCCCCTATTACCCCGCAGCAGCCCTAGTGACGTTAGTCATAATCTTCGAATATTTTCGACATAATTTGGTTAACGAGGTAGTTAACCCCTCAGTCCTCGACCGTATTTTGTCAGAGGGTCAATATATTTCCGTTCTGCAATAAAAGCAAAATAAATGCAATATTTCTGAATGTATCCAAAAACGAATAACTGTTTTGGAAAGGTGATGAAATACGCTTTCTAACTTTATAATTTGAAATAAAGATATATTTTTTTAAACATATAAGAATTTTAAATGCAAACATAAAAAAAGTTTTAAAAATGCTCAACTTTCAATTTTTCTAACCAAAATTACTGATATTAAAAAATACATACATAATTAATTAGGCAAATGTATTATGAACGTTATCGTCAACCCACTTTTTTGTAAAAATATTTAATAAAATATTCTCAGTTTATTTTTTTTTTCAAAACCATCCATTGGCTAACTAACACCCCTGTAATAGGTTACTCCAAGTGGTTCGCTACATTTCGTGACTTGGCAGGGATGCCTAGGTTTATTATAGTTTGGCGGCGGATGTGTTTGCATCTACTACATGGCGGGCCCGATGAGACTGATTGAGAAATCCGTTTGACCCCTTCAGCCAGACTCTTTCGACCCATCACCTTTCTCCGCAGTGGGAGGGATGTACCTATCGCTTTTGGACCCACCGACCCCCATGTTCCTACCCACCACTAATACTTTTTTCTTCCCCGAACTTCCTCTCCTTCCTATAATTTAAATGACCCTCCACAGTATCCACAGCTACACAGAAGCTATTGTAAAAACTATAATTAATAAAATAACTTTTTGAAAGAAAGCTTTGAACCCGCCACCTCCAGATTCATAATCACTCAACCGCTATAAGTAAAGTCCGCCACTGGTTCAACCAATCAGCTTATATTATTCTTTGCTTTACCATATCAACACAGTCATAACATTATGTAACTTGAGTGGACAGACCTACAAAGAGAAAGAAATGAGGAAGGCGATAGATAGATAAGTTACCGCTATCAGTTATCAAGTTACAATTTATTATAAAGTAAAAGATAAAATATTATCTAGGGCGCTCAATACACTTAACAACTAGATAATATTTTGAATTGGTTTGTATATTTAATCATTGTTCGTCAATATACACATTAAAGTAAACAAATGAAATTTTGATGAGTCATGAGAGTTTTGGCTCTTTTCCAAAAAACCAGATCAAAACCCATTGAAGTAGAATATTCAACATTTATTTCAAAATAGCGAAAACCCGGCATGCGTTGCAATGCCACTCAAAGAAATAAGGTAAGACGTTTGTCCCGGTAAGAAGGGAGGTTCTGGGTTCGAGTCCTAGTTGCGAACGTTATCTTTTTATTTTTTGTATCTTGTTCTCTTTCATATTTTCGTTTATTTATGTTTATTGAAGTGCTTTTTGATTCACAAGATTTTTTGTATTTTTCTAAAAACTAAAAAAAAACTAACTATCTTCCCCGCAGGGGTAGGCAGAGAGGACGGACCGCCAAACAACTCGGTCTTGGCACGCACTCTTTGCCTCACTCACATTCATAAATCATCTCATACGTACTCTTCTATTATTCTAACTTTTGACATGGCCCGACTCAAGTATGTGATTCATTTAATAGTGCCATGACTTTCTCGGGCGTCCCGATTTCTTCTACTCTTCACATTTGCGTCGTATATTCTTCTTACACTACTTTCTTCGTTCATTCGCTCTACATGCCCAATCCATCTGAGGGTCCCATTCTTAAACTTACTCATTTTGCTTACATCAGCCTTACATTATTTGCGGATTATGTCAACATTTCTCACACGATTATACATTGTTTTACCACACATATGTATTTAAATATATTGTATTTTTCCGTTTTTAATAAATAAATCAGAAGGTTTTCCGACGCGTGAGCAGGCCACATTTAGCTGTCCGTGTGAGAAGCATTGATTTTCCACATTTACCGCCTGCTATTTCTCCTTTGCAAGCCCTCCCTCTGAACTTCCCTTTATCTTTTCACCGTAACGTCAGGAGCTCATCATTATATATGAAAACCTTCGCGGGCGTGAGCACAACAACTCATCAAAGTTTCATCGCAATCGGATGAATGGTGTAGGAAATTATATATGTACTACGTCTCCTGTGGAACCCCTCCCTCTGCCTCTCCCTCTGTCCTTTCCCATGACGCCGGAGCTCACCATTATATATAGAAACCTTCGCGGACGAGCACACAATAACTTGCCAAAGTTTCATCGTAATCGGATGAATTTTATGGGAAGCTATAAGGGACAAACAAAGAAACAATCATTTTTAAATATAAAGAAGATAGAAATTCAATTTAAACTTTTCCACAAAAAATATAAATTTATTTGGAAATTAGGTTATTTTATCTAGTAAAGCTATTTTAGAAATTTTGAAAAAAATATATTGGTTATACGTTGGTCCTTGGCAGATTTTCAATCAAATTGTTAAATTATAGAACACTTTTTTCATTTCAAATCATACAGTAAAATAAATCAATAACTTATCTAGGACAGCTACTTTTTAGAATTTGAATTTTGTTCAAATAAAATCATTAAAAAAAAATCCCCGCATGTGTTTTGTGACGAAAATTCTTCAGTTTGTCTATTTATTTAATGTATTTCAAATTAAAATATTTCCAATTTTTTAACAAACTTATTTAACCTAGAAATTATTGAAATATTATCAATGCTTATGATAAAAAAATATTTACAAAAAGTATGTAATTTTATTAATTTTATCATCACGCGTTTGGGAATTTCTATTGCTAACTTGAATGCAGGTATATATTAAAACAATTTTTTTGAATGAAATAAAATCGATATTAGGTTATTAGTAAAAAAAGCTGGTACAGGGAATTATCGATCAGCCCTGTACCTACAGTTGCAAGGGTACGATCGCAAGACCGTCTTTCTATTTAATGGGCCGTAATATTTATTATTTTATGCCCTTTTTCGTCTTGTACAGCGCTCTTGATGCGGTGAATCACAAACACGGCACTTAAAATTTGCAAGATGTTATTATTATTTATATCAATGTAAACTCATTATTCGTAATATCCTGTCGCCAGACCATAAAATAATTCCTTCGCAACGCAATAATATGATAAATTTGTTGCAAGTACCTACAGACTAGCTATACTATAAATCCGTACGTCCCCGGCTTCTCTACTACTCTAAATAATAACATCTATAAAGTTCAGAAGGCCATGATTTAACGGAGATTGCTCGGATGTAAATACGAGTAACTTAAAAAACTAACCTGATTTTTAAAAATATAACCCCGTGTCTGAAGGTCTAGTCTAAGAAAATGTAATGTTTCTGAACGCGTCCGAAATCTAAAAACTGTTTTTGAAAGGTGATAAAATACGCATTGAAATTTTATAATTCAAAATAAACTAAGAAAGAAATCTATTAGGTATTCAAAACATGTGTACAGTGACGGTTAACCGAAACTTATCGAGGCCGCGCTAAAATTTACCAATCGTCATGTCGGTCAGTCGGAATATCTCTTATCAATTGTTGACCGTGCTCGCAAATATTGATAATAATTAATTGACCATAGATGACGTGTTTAGTCAATATCGTATTGATATAGGATTTTACCGATCGTCCGTGCAAGACCTTGGTAGAGTTGTGATGTCAAATATTTTATGTGGTGCCTACACGTATCCATTGCCTTTGCAACCCACCCTAGACCCGCCGTCTAGCCGGCTTAAATTTGGCTTCCTCGGCAGCCTACCCTACTCCAGATACTAATATCTACAGGCTGTATGTCGGACAAATATCTACAGCTCATATGTTGGACAAATATCTATGAACTTCAGAGTGAAGACTAATATCTACAAAGCTAAGGTTGGATAAATATCTATGACGGTCCGAGTGGTGACGAATATCTATGGAGTGTAGGTGGGATTAATCTACAGAGGGCAGCTGAGCAAGAGGTTGTACGGAAAAGCATAAATTACTTCAATTACGTAATACTAACCTAACCTAACCTAACTTAACATAAATTAAGTTTTTTTATACTGCAAACGCAATATTACGTTATGCCAATATGCTATACATAATTGCAAATCCAACCTCTGCCAGTGCTGTAGATATTCGTCGACATCACCTGTTCCATAGATATTAGTCAGCAGTTTGAGCTGTAGATGTTCGTCCTCACTTTAGTTCTCATAAATATTAGTCAGCAGTTTCAGCTGTAGATATTCGTCCTCACTTTGGTTCTCATAGATATTAGTCTGATTTGTTCAGTTTTTGGAATTCCTGTAGATATTAGTAGACGCCTCTTTATAAACTAGCACTAAATTGCATTCGCAATTCACCCTAGGCTACTGGCTTAAGCCGCCGCTACCCATATTTCTACCGATTTCTTACATTTCCCCTAAAATATTTGAAGGTTTTACGCTATATTTTTTTTTTTGTTATTTTTGAAGATAATATCTGTACATTCTCCACGCCGAAACGGAAATTATATGAAATTCCCTCGATAGAAAAAAATCGCAAAGTATACTCCGAAAAAATTATTATTTTCACGTCTGATTCAGGTATTTTACAGGTTATATGATTTTTGCTCTATTTTAAACGCTTCGTGTTTTATTAAGCATTTTCACAATTTTCGCTTCAATTTTATCGTTTTAAATATTAGCTTATTCTCTCCAACATTCGTAATTACATAACATCTCTCCATCTTCTTATTTTTGAGCCAGGATACGGCGCCTTAAATGCGGAATTCGCAGCACACCCTAATCAATAATTTCATTTTATTAACTTTAGTACCTATTAAATACAACACCTGGTAAACCCGTACATCCACTCTCTTTCTAGCGTGCAGCCAATCTTGCGGCAAAGCCTGCAACATAGTCGCTTTATCGGACACCCAGTCCACATTGCAGGGTCTGTATCTGTCTATTTGGTATTATAAATAGACTAACACACTGTGCAGTAAGTACTACACGGCGCAGAACTCCCGCTGTGATAATTATTGTGATGCGCAATTCAACCCAGTGATGGGGGAATTCAAGGATCAAGGAAATATCGTCTTATCTGATATATTTAAATAAAAAAAATTGTTCGTCCGTCACCGTTTCTGTATTGTTTACATTATAATTAAAAAATAATTAAAGTAGAAAATATATTTAATTGAAGAAGAAAAAAAAAATATGGTGAGCTCCGGCATTCTGAAATATACCCACCTCTCTCTATATAGAGTTTTTAGGTGACAAACTTGTTTAAGTATATGAAAAAAATACTCTTAGAAGCAGCAAAGCCTATTTAATCCCTCATGCTAATTTGTTCGGTTTTCGGAACAATCATATAGGTCTCATGAAAATCTTTGTGTCTCCCTTACTATAATGGTTAGAAATATGATTTAAACGGCGTTAAAAAGATAAAACACCACGCTTTATATTTTTATGTTTATTAAATATACAAAATAACGAAAATGTACATCTTTATGTTTTGCAAGTTTTCCACCGCAATTTGATAGATATTATGAAACTTTGGGAATTTTTTATTAATTAATTTTACATGAATCTATATAAAAGTAATTTTAGTTAGACAAAATGTAAGATTTTAAAATTTTTGTTTGCATAAAAAATATATTTTTAGTTTTCGGATGCGCTCGGAAATATTCCATTTATTTGGATTTTATTGGAAAGTTACACAATTAAACACAGCCATTCAAAGAATATGTGCGAACGAATGAAATAGCTATACGAACGGCCCGCTAAAGTTAGTCCACTCGAACAAGTTCAGTGAAACCACGCGCGTTGTCTTAGTAACGTATTCATTCATCTGTCATATATTTAAACAAAATATATACATTTCAAATAAAGAATTACTATAATTTAAAAAACTAATTTTGGTATCTACTTTATCGCTTGACTACTATGATTTATACTTATCACTTCTAATTGTCAAAATTAAAAGTTCATTGAACTCGAATAATTTTACGCTTCATGTAGGAATTCATTTTCAAATCACGCACCCATGCACCGACAACCGAAATTATTAATGAAAAATATCAATATTAGAAATAGCAAGCGTTACCTTCGCTATTTCTAATAGAGTTGTCTTTATTTTAATAAATTAATTTTTCTAACATCGTAAAATAATACTGCTGATTAGATTCATTTCACCGTTGTCAAGTCAATTGATTCAACAGCAAGTTCTTATAGTTGATCTACTTCACTGATCGACTAAACTTAACGAATAAAATAATTAACAATGTTTAACACTTATCAGAAATTTGTTTAATGGCTTATGCACTTGCAAAAAATGTCGAGAAAGTTCTTTCGTATCAACTCACTTGTAATATAATATAATAACATAATATTGTTATTTTTTTACCGCTAATCTATCTATGTACTTATAGATATATCCTTTATCGTATATAATTCAATTATGATCCTATATAATGTAGAGAGAAGAATGTTTGCAGCGGCGTGCTACATTAAATCTACTGTTTTATTCTGAGATTGATGAAATTTTGTAAAATTGGCTTAAAAACACTCCACCCCCTTTTTCCAGTCCTTAAAGCTTAACTTTGATACTTCTTGATGAAATTTTGTACGCTTGACAATCAAAATAAGAGGAAATTACTGTCTTCAAATGATTTCTAAAGAGTCTGTGGTAAAGCCCGAGGAAAGCCGGGGACTTGTAGTTTTCGATATAACATTAATAAAAGTAGTCAGTATCGCTCAGGTGAAAAACCACCATACGAGTCAAAATTCCGATTTAAAAAAAAAATTATTTTATTTGTTTAAATATTTAATTTAAAGAATACTTAATAAATATCGACAAACAAGTTCTGCAAAGCCAATTGAATTGGCTTGTCAACAGGTGCTTATAGTTTAATTACATATACATTTAAAAAGTTATAATTTACATCTTTTATCTACAGATTCAACATTTTTTCATACATATCATTATATTTTCCACCATATATTTAACCTTATTCATAGAATTACATTGCTTTATAGTGTCAGGTAATAAATTAAATATCTTCGGTATGTTGTATTCAAACGATCTCTGTCTGTATTTATTATTAAATTTCGGAACTATTAACCCGTTGCACGTGAATCTAGTGCTGTATTTATGTTCTAATTTATCTTTGTGCTGCGGGGTAAATATTTGCTAAATTATAACTTTGTGCCATAGTATTGCCTTAACAGGTAAAATTTTGGTACTCTGAAACAGCAACGGAGTATTATGACTGTTTGAAAATATTAGGGACGACTAACAATTTTATAATTAAAACAGAAAATTAGCAACACCCGTGCAACAACCCGTGCTTAAAATAGCAACACCCATGTTTAGTTAACAGACTGGTTCTTCTCAATCTTTCTCTTTCCCATCTCCACCCGATTTGGGATGTCATACACCCACAAGTTCCGGGCAGTTGTGAACAATTAAGACTATTGTACTGTATTCACATTTTAAATATAAAGCTTTTCTGAAAAAAAAAACTTCACATGTACCATTATTTCATTCACGATCGTAAATCCAATTATCTCTGAATTTTCACAGCTACAAGCCCAGTTATTACATCGCAGCATTTGTGGCGACCGGACAACGCATAAAGAAATCAACTCAAAACCTCATATGAAAAGTCATTGAAAGTGATGAAAAAAAATGGTTAAATAGGTTACGTTAGGTTAGGGTTACGGGCTAGTTTAAAATGATTTTTTTCATAGCTTTTAATGACTTTTCAAACAGGTGTTGAGTTGACTTGTTTCTGAGTTGGCATGGAACCAGCATTTATGTAGTATTTATGTTAATTTCTATAATATTTTTAGTGGCGTTAGGGTTATTTTATTGATACTAGACCATGTGTTCTCAACGTGGGCGATAACGCCCCTTGTGGGCGTTTCAGACTTCCAGGGGTTGGTAGAAAACCCAGAGAAAATTAGAGGGCGTTTCAGACTTTCAGGGGGGCGGTAGAAGAAAAAAAACGGTCAGAAAAAGACAAAAAATGAAGTCGCTCTATGTGCACTTAGATCTTTTAAACTACTCAACGGATTTTCATGCAGTTTTCACCAATAGGTAGAGTGATTCATGAGGAAGGTTTTTTGGTTGAAATACATAATATACCCAAGTGTCAGCGGGCAGTCGGCACCGGGCAGCGGGCAGCGGGCTGACAAACTAACGGTGTGGATTTGATTTAACAGACGGCGTTGGTTATAAAGGTATTGCTTTTTAACTTGCTAAACAAGAAGGTGTAACAAATAACATACCTACACATGTATAACAAATAATATATATATATAATAACGAATATGTATTCCGTGAAAGTTGAGCCCAGCCCTCCATCCCCCCAAGATAAAAAAATTGGGGGCGCTAGAAAAAAAAAATTCTCAAAGTGGGCGGTGGGCAAAATAAGGTTGAGAATCTATGTACTAGACGAATCAATGAACAAACCATCTCATTGTCTACTGCTACCAAAACGGCGTTAAATTAAATCAATTATCGATACGAAACTTTTCATAAGACCTTTTGGTTTCTGATCATAAATATCCAATTATATAGAGCCCTCTTTGCCGGCGTTAATATTTATCTCGCTTACACCAATAAATTAATTTTGTCATTTAACACCTATCGCTGATATGTTTTGGTATTTTTTTACAATAGGCAATTCAGAATTTTAAATCAAAGTTACTTGTAATGCTCGAGGTCGTATTTATAAAAACCTAGAAAATATTTAAAAAAAATGATCATAAAATATATTAGTAGAAGTCACATCAGAAATAATCTCATGGTCCCAAGAAGCAATACGGCAATCTGGGATCGAAATTATGTAATAAAATAAACATTAATACCTGCAAAACGTCATACATTGGTATAATAATAACCAAAAGGTTATTTATTATTGGCTTTGGTAGAGGTGAGTCCGAACATTATTAAATAATGTCACTTAAAATTGCATATACATGTCAATAACGTTTATTGCTTGAAGAAAACAATAATATTACAAAATGATTTATACACAACGCATATCTGAAGCATTTGGTTTGTTAGAATATTTATTATGCCTATCGGTTCCGCGTCTTTTTATCCCGTGACAATATATCCCCGACAACATATCCTCTGACAAAATATCCTACGGACAAAACATCCCCTAACAAAATATCTACTAAAACCTAGCCTAACAAAAAAATGGGACAACAATAATACAGACATCCTGTAATAATTTAATAATTTGTTGGTATCTGTGTTATTTTTGTCCCATTTTACTATTTTTTAACAATAATATCATTATTGTAATATAATTTATTGTCTACAGAATGTCTGTATTATTTATGTCCCATTTTTTTGTTAGTTTTGGTTAGGTTAGGTTATGTTAAGTTTTAGTAGATATTTTGTTGGGTGATATTTCATCCGTAGCATATTTTGTCGGGGATATTTTGTCACGGGATGAAAACGCGCATTACCATGCTTAGCTACATTGAGCTATATACAATTAGTGGAGCTATTGCGAAACGTGTTCCACTATTAGTTAAATATAAATATTTAAAAAATCTTTCGTAATCCTACATGTATTTAAAATGACCGACTTTTGCATTTTTATGTACAAATTTTTTGACAAATCTAATACGCCTCAATTTTGAATGAGAGAGCTAGGTATAATGCCAGTAGCCGAAATAACAAATGGTAATATTTTTATAGTCTGAGAATGCCAAATTCTTTTAATTTCATTTCCTAAATCTGTATATTTTCTTATTTTTTCAGAAACAGTTTTCTGAATATTACAAGAATTTGGAATAGCGACATCAATGATATAAGTTATTTTCTTAATTTTGTCATGTAAAACTATATATCGGGTTAATTTTATTATTCTAATTATTATTGTTAGTTTATATTCTAATGTAGTATAAACTAACTCAAATAGTATTTTAAAAAAAACCTCGCATCTGAAAAAGAGTGCTTCTATTTTTATTTATTTAGTAAATCAAATCAAATCCTAAAACATTCTCTTTGGTGAATTGCCTATTTCAAAATAAAAAAGATTAATAAGTAGATACTTAAATTCCTAGCTACTTAATTACACACCATTCAATATTTTAGGTAACATTTTAATTATTACTGTAAATGAGGAATTATAAATTTTTTAAAAGAGACGTCGCTATGTCAATGACCGGTCAGTGGTTGAGTGGGCATAGCGCTTGGGTCCCACCGGGCGTCGCATGTTCGATTCCTCGGCTGGCTAAGTCCTCCATCACAACACAAGCAACATTTTCGGCTTTCTGTGGTGGTAGTAGGAGATTTTCAAATATTGTTGGGTTATTCGTAACCCTGGAATGTTTGTCTTTCTTTTTTAAAACTTTTTCAGGTAGGTAGAGTTAAATCCAAACCTAGTCAAAGTATTTTTTTAAATCTATCTAACAGCCCAGCAGGGCGTAAAACCAAATAAAATAAAATAAAATTTAAATAAAGTAATAATAAAGTGGTGATGGCAGAGTTACAAGCAGATGAAATGCCAAACGGTTGAGTTAAAACAGGACATCGCTACGCACATTCAAATTTAATATCTTATTACACGATATTAGAATCATATTGATTTAAAATTAGATATTAATCGGTTTTTTTAATCATTAATTCAACATTCGTATAGAATTTTGATATTTGAAAATGTTCGATCATTTTCATCAGAAGTATTGATAATGAGCTTTCTTCAACGTAAAGACACTTGACACTCCCTCAACCAGTCTCATTAGATCCGGCCTGCCGTGCAGTTGATGAGCAGACGCAACCACCGCCAAGATCCGAACAAACCTGACCCCCATGAACCCGGGCACCCCTGCTAAGTCACCAAACGTAGCGAACCACTTAGGGTGACCTATGGCAGAGGTGTTAGTTAGAGAAAAAATGGTTCACGGGGCGGCGGAACCCATACCCGCTCCCAAAATTGCGTAGGTACAGTAGAAGCAGTATAGTAAAAGCCAGTAGAACTATGGCACTCATAAATGGGAAATGTTGGGAAGCTGAAGAAAAGATGATATGTGATGGAGGAGTGGTAGACGAAGGCTGGAGAGTTGAAGGTTTTTATATGTTTTTTTAACCTAATTTCACGATTTTTTGTTTATAGACCAATAAAAACAACAAAATATAGCTCGAAATAATATAAATGACAGAAGAGAATGTTAACTACAAATTACCGACATCTATTTTTTGTATGTCTTAGACATTAACTATGTAACAATTTTTAGACATTTCGTTTTGAATCATCACCCCGCTTAATAAAAGCTTAGTTTGCTAGTGAATGAATCAGATGTGTTGGAACCGGTAGCAGATAAATTAAAATTTAAGTAACAAATGTAAATGGAAAGTAAAACTCTTCAAAATATAACAAAATATCTACAAATATTTCGAGATTTTTTTTATTAAACCTAAAAATTTGAGATAAACGGTGAAATTTAGGTGAATTTAATGGCTTTAAACCACAGTAAGCACCTAATGTGTTTCCTTTTTAATATTTATAGGTATGACATTTAAATCGAAAGAACACCCCAAAATCTCCATCGCTCGAGTGGACATATGCTTTACGAAGATAATGTCGGAACAAGGTTTTAACCACTCGGACCCATAAGCTTGTTTCTAAGTTACCTTCAACATTTCCAAACAAATGTAATGAAGAGGCGGCATACCTGGGTTATTTTAATGAAATCCATGATTTAAGCAATATCGTAGTATTTTATGAAGGTAGGTACATTGTAGATTATATCATTGATGTCGCTATTCCAAATTCTTGTAATATTCAGAAAACTGTTTCTGAAAAAATAAGAAAATATACAGATTTAGGAAATGAAATTAAAAGAATTTGGCATTCTCAGACTATAAAAATATTGCCATTTGTTATTTCGGCTACTGGCATTATACCTAACTCTCTCATTCAAAATTTAGGCGTATTAGATTTGTCAAAAAATTTGTACATAAAAATGCAAAAGTCGGTCATTTTAAATACATGTAGGATTACGAAAGATTTTTTAAATATTTATATTGAGGGATCAGTAGGATTTATCGGACCAGTTAGGATTTCATCAGAGCCGAACCCTCTGATATGAAAATATCTGGAGTCGGTGAAATATTTTCCCATTATGTTTCTGGTGGATTGACGTATTGTTCTTGTATTGTTTTATTCTTATATAGTGCACTTACATTGCGTTAATTTACTAGATATTCATTTGTGGAAAAGTGTGTGGAAGGGTTTAGTCTTTCATTTGGGAAAGATTCAACCCGGACATAAAATCTGGAGCACCGTAAACTAATATGCACAAGGTAACATTTTATTTTATAAATTTAAATATGTTTACGGTAAGCATAACATTTTTTTATAACACAGTTATTCTTTCTTCATTCTTTATACTTTCGGCATTTAATCATACATCTTTAGTCCTCTATACATTATGCAATTCTTTGATTTTGATTTTTTCATATGTGACAATCCAACTCTATTTATATTTCTTATTTAGTAATTATGTACATCTCTATTAAAAACCATTTCACCCTTAAAGTTTTTTAGCATTTGGTTTTTCATAACTTTATGCACAAAAATTAACACTTTAAATAGCATATTTGTAAAAAGCCTTAACTTTATGGCTCGCCATAATTTACAATAAAATAAAACAAATAAGTTTGTTGTGGACCACTTTTATTTTATATACACTCTACCGGTTTCGGAAGCAACCTTCCTTCCGAATATTATGTACGAGAATATAGAATATTATATAAGGAAATAGAATATTATATACGTCAGGACATTAAATAGCAGTTTCTTTTTTAACGGAATTCAATTTAGCTCCTCTCTCATTTTATTAACCCTTGCGTATTTGTCTTTCTCCAGTATACATCTCTTAGCTCCGTTCTGTATAACTTCTAGCTTGTTCAAATTTCCTTCATTGGACAAATATTAAATCGTAGAGCAGCATAGTGGAGCATCTACAGTTTTATAAAAGAGCTTTTAGTTTTTCTATTTCATTTAGTTCTTAGTCTTCTAAGAAAATTTACTTAATAGTTTAAAAACATTTAGGAAAAATTAGCATTACAAAATTTGAAAAAATATATAGCTATAACCATAACCAAAAAATTGGATGAATTATATTCTGATTGAAAATATACAAATATGCTATTGAAGAAAATGAAGAAATCACGACCACAAAGAGGAATAAGGATTTTTAAGGATATTGAAAAAGGTGAACGAAATAAACGAAAAATTAGGCAGAAAAAACAGAAAATCAATTTTCTTAGCCTGTCTGATGCCCAGGGGTTGAAAGATTTGCCAGTGATTGTCAGTAGACAGGACGTTTAATATGCAGCAAGTGTTCTTGTTAGACTGATGTAAGTAAGCGTGCGCCAATTTTTGGCATGCATGCATATTGACGACCTCCATTGCCATATCACCTCGCAAAGGACGACCAATTATTATTATCATTCCCGTCGGAGATATAAAATATGAAATACAATCAAGGAATTCAAAATAATATGGAATAGTTATTATGAATCAACAGAGTTTGTTGTTTAGGCAGCTACCCGTGGAGAGTCGAGACGGAGGCGATTATTCCCGTCGAGTTGCGGCGTGTGGCGTCGGCGTCGGCTGACGATGTTGTTGTGGCTTCGCGAGCGCCCACTGGGAATTTGGACTATGTTAGCCTGTGACGTAAGAGTTTGACGAGCTCGATGATAGCGTAATGAGAGCGTCGGTTTTCTGACGATGTTTTTTTTCGTGAATGTGACGACAGAATCTTACGGCCTGGAGACATTGGGAATTGTGATGCCCCCAATTGGAGAATTAGAATTGAGTTGGATCTAGAGATGTGCTTGTGTAAGAAGAGAATTGTAAGTTGTACTGAGTAGGATCTAGATATATTGGGATAGTGTATGAAGAGAATTACAGAATGTATTGAGTTGGATCTAGAGATATTGGGTAGTGTACGAAGAGAATTAGAAAATGTATTAAGTGAGATCTAAAGATATTGGGGTAGTGTAGGGATTAAATAATCTATTGAGTTGGATATAGAGATATTAGGGTAGTGTAAGAAGAGAATTAAATAATGTATTGAGTTGGATCTAGAGATACTGTGGTAGTGTAAGATGAGAATTAAATAATGTATTGAGTTGGATCTAGAGATATTGTGGTAGTGTAAGATGAGAATTAAATAATGTATTGAGTTGGATCTAGAGATATTGTGGTAGTGTAAGATGAGAATTAAATAATGTATTGAGTTGGATCTAGAGATATTGTGGTAGTGTAAGATGAGAATTAAATAATGTATTGAGTTGGATCTAGAGATATTGTGGTAGTGTAAGATGAGAATTAAATAATGTATTGTGTTGGATCAAGAAATATTTTGGGGTAGTGTAAGAATAGAATTAAATGATGTATTCAGTTGAATATAAATATATTTTTTTATTTTTTTTATTGTTAATGGTTTTTTCCGTTAAACCGCAACTAAGCAGTGTGTCAACAGGATTTTAATCTTCGATTACAATTTAATTACACTATAATTATTACTATAACTCTACAGATTGTCACAATTAACACAAAGACTTAGTATAAATTATCTCTATTTAGTACCTAACCATATTTTCAGCATATTGGGGAAGTGTAAGAAGAGAATGAATTGAGTTGGATCTAGATGTATTGGGGTAGTGTACGAAGAGAATTACAGAATGTGTTGAATTGGATCTAGAGATATTGGGGTAGTGTATGAAGAGAATTAAATAATGTACTGAGTTCTTACCCGTACATCCCCACCTTCCACTTCCCCATCTCCTTCCCCTCCCCAACACCTTAATCCTCACAACATACCCCGATTTGGAATGCTATATTCTCATTGGCTCCAGACGAGAGCAGCAAGGATTTTTGTGAAGTATTCGTATTAAAAAAAAAAGTTGGATCTAGAGGTATTGGCGTAGTGTGAGAAAAGAATTAAGTAATGTATTTAGTTGTGTAAGTAGTGTAAGAAGAAAATTTCGACAATGTATTTCTTTCTATCTAGAGATATTTGAGAATAAGGGGAAATTCCATCCACAAGCTTCTAAAACTACAAAACTCTCAAATGAGTTTTATGAAGAGGAATACAAACTGCCCTAAGCCCATAAAATTATGAAACCTCAATTTGACAGAGATAGTGAGGACGAAGTGAGGGAAGAGAAGAAAATTACGGTTTAAGAAATTAGCTATTAAAATCTGCTTATTAAATATTTATAGCCGTCGCCATTTTGACAAGGACGATACTAAATATTTTTCACCCCGAAAAGACGCCCAAATGTACCTACCACAGTTAATAATTGTTTATACTAATCTATATATATATAAAATCATTTTTTATGCTTACTTTCCTGGAGTACTCGTATGAATGTTGTTTATGCATAGCTATATTAAGCAAAGGAAATGTTTGAAACTTCTTTCTACCTTCGAGAAGGTTTCTGGATTATCACAACAAAATGACAATACATCTGAAAAGTTTTTTTTAATTATTACTAACAAAAACTTTTACGAAATTGCCAAAAATGTTACGATTTGAGAATGAAATTTTGCAAACCATCGAAAGTTAAATCAAAATTAAATTTTCGAACAAATTGCGTAAATTAATGAATTTAATCGAAGTACTCTCCTATGGTACTAACCAAAATAGTATAGGTACTTTGAAACTAATCAAGTGAAACTAATTAGGTATCAAATTTGATTGATTGTTCTTATAATATACAAAAATGAATGTTTGTAATATATGAAAAATTAAAATTTGTAAAAAAAAAATTTATAATAGATGGCACGCGAGATGTTTGAAAACTGAACGTACTGGAACTGAATGCGGGACGTGGGAGCGGGATAGGGGAGAGGGTGGGCGGAGAAGGTGGAAGGAGAGGAACGGGGATGCACAGGAAAGGACATGCAGGGAACGAGCTAGTATAATATAAGCTTCGATACATCAATCAATCAACTCTAGATATGGCGTTATAAGACACGCGAATTCGGTTGGATAATTTGGCCACCTAATGAGTAATTTACCAAAAAATCGCGATAAAATATCTTGGGAGAAAAACAAACTCCCCTTCTAGTAGGAGAGCCGACGACATTAAACCTGTACTGATAGATGTACCGAAATTGGCGTTTCAATTCGGTTTTATCAGCTATCGCCCGGTTTTTTTCGATTTGTATTATTATTGAAATACGCCTGCCACTATCACGAACAATGAATTTTACGTATCCTTGATTGTTCAAATAAATGAAATAGCATATTTTATATGTTATTTTTCGATTTTTCAGCCAATTTCGCCAACGCCAATTTCGGTTGCGCAGAGGGCGACTTTAAAACGCTGCTGCCGCTGTCTTCTCCACTGTTTGGAAACGGCAGCAGTGGTTTTTCTTACACAAAAATTGATGATCTTTCAGATAAGCTTTGGTTTTTTGAGGTCGATATGTATGTATAGATAACCTGTACCAAGGTGTCTATTATTTCTCGGCAAAAACTGATACGGCCCATCATGGGGACGGGCAGCACTGCTTTTTAGTATAGTCCTACCCCTCCCCTGTCACGAGGAACAATCAGAATACGGGAGACTTATATGTACAGAAACCTAGAAAAATTACAATTTTTTTCATTTTTTTTTAGTGCTTTGACCGGTCCTAGACATGGCAGCACGGCCATTTTGTGTTCCCCTATGAATGACATTACGATTTATATGTATGAACTTTGGGAGACCTATCAGTACAGGTTTAATGTCGTCGGCTCCTAGACTATTCGTCTCGCTTCGAAAGTATAATATCTTAGGAGAAAAAACAAACTCCCGTGCGCCTCGCTTCGAAAGTATAATATTTTGGGAGAAAAAAATGGTATTTGAAGACCAACAAAGTATAAAAAAAGCAATGCTTCTTGCGACCCTTTGAAATAATGCACGTTCTTTTTGATGAATGTTTTCGTAACCCTATTTTGAAACCCAATAATTTTGATTTCGGTGACATTTTTAATATTCACAAGCCCTGTCTAGACTTTGTTGATCAATTTATATAAGTGTTGGAATTATTATTATAATAAACACGGTTTATCAAAAGATAACCCGATGGAAAATACGACACTCACCCAGTAAATTGTATCGGAAATTTAACAAAGTGTTATTTATAATCGATGACTCAATTCGAATTTATTAAAAGCTTCAACATGCCTTTTTGTTTATTCCGTTTCACAGTTGATGTCGGCACCACGAGAACGGGTGGTTTCATCGACTCATTTTGTGTATGTCGGCTCGACTCGCGTGAGGAACGTGCTACCGGCATCTGTTTTTACTCTTTCATATAATTCGTGCCTCTTCACGACCCGCATTAACAAATCCCTTCTTACATCCCCTACCTTAACTCATTTCACGACGGTGCCCAACCGGATAGCGGCATAGTTCTCTTGTCATTGCACTGCCGCGTCGTGGAGAAAGGGGCTTTCATATGAGTTGTTTCAATAAACATTTCAAAAAGTTACCGGAGACCAATAATTTATTTACCTTTCTTACTCCAAATAATGTCAAGAATCACTGGTTAAAGTAAGTCAAGTAGTCCCTTATCATTCTGTATAGACTTAATTCGACAAAAACATCGACTCGTAGGTCGTAGGCTCCGGAAAGGTCAAATAAATTGATTTTCTGTTAATGAAAGATTTTCGAAATTTTGAAATGTTTAAATAATTTCACTTTTTTACAGGAGCTCTACACAGCAGGCCCATTGGAAAAAATCTCCCAGGGCCTATGTCATCTTTGGGGATGCTGTGTGGAGGGTCTTTTTTTATGGAAACTAAGGAAAGGAAATTCTGGAATAAAAGGTATAAGGTTGGGGTAGGAATCTGGGGACCAATGTGACCAGGAGTGGCGGACGTAAGAATGCATCCCTCCCGCTGGAGAGGTTTTAAAGGTCTCCTTCAACCAGTCTCTTCCGATCTGGCCCGCCACCTTAGACATAGACAAACTTCACTTCTTCTTCTCCAATGGCGCTACAGCCCATTTCGAGCCTTGGCCTCCTTCAAAATAAGCCTCCACCGCCCTCTGTCCTCGGCCGTCGTCTTCCAATCTGCAACATGGAGTAATCCTCTTGCATCCTTCCTGACATCATCCTCCCATCTCAGTCTAGGTCTGCCCGCCTTTCGTTTACCTCCCGGGTGTCCTGTCAGAACCTTCTTCGGTACTCGTGTGCTTGGCATTCGGTGCACATGTCCGGCCCATCTTAATCTTTGGAGCCTTAAATGGGTGGAGAGTCTGGGAGCTTGATAAATATCATAGAGCTCATTGTTGTGGCGGATTCTCCATGCCTCTCCCTCTCGCACCGCTCCTAAGATTCTTCGCAGTACCTTTCTTTCGAAGATGTCCAGCTGTTCTGCTGACTTTGCTGTCAGTGTTCCCGCCTCACATCCATAGGCCAAGACCGTTCTGATAATTGTTTTATATAAGGTTATTTTGGTTTTTCTATGGACGTTTCGTGATTTGAACACTGGCAGCAACGCGAAGTAAGTGTTGTTAGCGGCTGTGATGCGCTTTCTTACTTCTACTGGGTCTTCATTGTCCTGCGTTATGATGGAGCCCAGGTAGGTAAACTCTTCGACCACTTTGAAATTATAATTGTCTTTAAATTTCACTTTATCTTTTATTCTGCGGTGAGGGGTTCTGGTTTGCATCATGATTTTTGTTTTATTTTCATTGATTTGCAACCCCACCTCTTTTGCCGCAGTCTCCAAAGGGTCAAACACATCTCTTACAGCCTGTAGGGATCTTCCGACAATGTTAAGGTCATCTGCGTAGCCAACTATTTGATTGCTTCTGTAGCAGATGTTTGAATCGGTACTGATCATTGTCTTCCTAACGACGTGCTCCAGTACAATATTGAAAAGGGTAGGTGCTAAGCCATCACCTTGTTTCAGCCCCTGGGAGACGTAAAAATCCTCCGTTGTTTCACCTCCTATCCTTACTCGACACCGTGAGCCGACCATTGTTGCTTTTACAAGCTTGACTATTTTTGGCGGTATTCCAAAATTTAGGAGTATTTCATAAATCTTCTCCCTATCTATGCTGTCATACGCCTGTTTGAAGTCAACAAATAGTTGATATATATCTATATCGAATTCCCAGCATTTTGTCAGGATTTGTCGAGTAATGAAGAGTTGATCAGTGGTGGATCTCCCCCTCCTGAAACCTGCCTGATATTCTCCTAGTAAGTTCTCTGAGTAATATTCTAGTCTTTCTTTCAAAATCATTGTGAAAATTTTATACGCTGTGCAAAGTAACGATATTCCTCTGTGATTTTCACACTTCAATTTGTCTCCCTTTTTATGTATGGGGCATATTATGCTAGTTTGCCATTCTTCTGGTACTCTTTCGGCGGTCCATATTTTCACAATGAGATTGTGTAGCAGGTTCTTCAGTTGTTCATTTCCATATTTATAGAGCTCTGCAGGGATATTATCTCCTCCCGGAGTTTTATTGTTTTTCAGTTTCTTTAGTGCAGCCCTTAATTCTGCCATTGTTGGTGCTCTCGTTGTTTCATCACTATTTAGCTCGTCCGGAATGTGAGTTGGTTCGACTGTCAGGTTGTTATTGGGATTTAAGAGCTGTTGGAAATATTCTTTCCACCTAGTCTTGATCTTTTCCTCATCTCCTATTATGTCTCCATTACTATCTCTGCAGAGAGATGTGTTGGGTTTGAAACCCTTTTTAAATATTACGCCTTTATATGCCTCACGTGGATTGTTATTTGCAAAGTCATTTTCCATTTTCAACAATATGTTGTTAAAGTACAATCTCTTCTTTCTTTTAATTAAATGGTTAGCATCTCTTCGTGCTTGTTCGTAGGCTTATCTTTTTGCTCTAGTTCCTCTTTCTATACATAATTTTTTAAGAACATTTTTCTCTGGATGCTCTGTATTCTAGCCTGCCTTGGTCTATTTCCTATGCCTGATTCTGCCGCTGTCAGCAGTGCATCTCTCAGATTGGTCCAATCCTCTTCTAAATCATTTGGGGAGAGCTGATCACTCAGTTGGTTTGGTAGGTTTGTTGACAATGAGTCATGATATCTTTCCAATCCTTCTGGTGTTTTAAGAACATCGATGTTTAGCTTTGGGATACTTGGCTGATTAGACCTCTTTATTACTCTTGCTATTCTGCATCTATAGGATGCTACTACCAAATAGTGATCCGAATCACAGTTAGCTCCTCTGTAGCTTCTTACATTTGTGATACTGGTCGCCCCTCTTCTTTCAATTAGGATATGGTCTATTTGGTTATGGTATCTGCCGCCAGGTGATGTCCATGTCCATTTATATATATTCTTCCGTGGGAACTTAGACATAGACAAACTTCACTAACTCACCAAAACGTAGCGAACCGCTTTGGGCGACCTATGGCAGGGGTGTTGGTATATATAAATGGTTCCCTGGGCGGCGGTACCCATACCCACCTCCCAAATTGAATACTTGAAATAATGGCTAATATATCATAACCTTTTGAATTGAATTGAATTTTGTTTTAATCTTATGTATAATATGACAATGAGTAATTTGCCTGTATTATATCATCTGTCTGTCTTTGTATTTTATGCCTTTATATTGTAATTACTTAAAAGTTATTCTTCTGTTTCTATTTTCTATATTGTTATATCTTGTTTTAATTGTTCTTTTGTGTAATATTAATATTGTTAAATTGACCTGCTGACAAACTGCTCTGGTAGTTTAGCGGGTGCTTAAAATGAAGAATAAAAATAAATAAAAATAAAAACAATTTGGTAGGCGGGTATGGGTCCCGCCACCCCGGGACCCATTTGTTAGATAACAAACTGCCATAGGTCACTACAAGTGGTTCGCTACATTTTGTGACTAAGCAGGGGTGACCGGCTTCACGGGATGAGGTTTGTCCGGATCTTGGTGGCGGATGCGTCTGCCCACCATCTGCATGGTAGGCCGCATATGTATAATAATACATTTTTTATTAATTTCTTACACCATCACAAATTTTATTTTATTACATGTAAGAAATAACGCCATATAAATATTTAAAAAAAAATGTTTTCAAATATTTATTCATAAAAGAAATTTAAAGAAATATAGCAATTTCAAAAAAAATCTCAGGCAGTGGTGAAGATTTCGTCAGTGAGGAGAGACTATTTCAAGAATCGAAAGAATTTCCCTTTTGAATCTCTCCTCATCGACGGCAAATGTATCAATCTCCGAGGAGATTTGGTTCAGGAGCAATATACTCCTCCCTACCGGGAGAACCATTGACAGGTTAGTCCTACAGGCAGGAAGATAGAATAATCTATGATGACGCTGTAGTCATCTGGAACATGGAGACTCACGCGCTCCAAAATGGCTGAGTTCTCAATATAGCCTCGCAGCAGTCTGAAAAAGTGGGTGGCGGCATACCCCTCTCTTCTGAGCTGCAGGGAGTGAAGTCCCAGCATGCCTAGAAGAAAGTTCGTCGGGTAGAGCCAAGGATAGTGGCCATACTCCCTCATGTAGAGATACTTAGAAACTTTTTTGAACCCTCTTCAACATGAGGGAGCACCACACCTCATGAGGATTCCATATAAGCTAACTATTCTTTAGCCTACTGCGGACCATGGAGAAGTATAAAATCTTCAGAGCACGGGAGATTAAAGAAGAAGTATAAAATCTTTTAAATATATATTTTTTTTATATTGAGAAACATAAAATCTTTAGAGATCTTCAGGTTCTTTCAGTCAAGGGATGCGTTGCATCCACTAACTGAAAGAATCCTGATACAAAGAGTTGAAATTTTGAAAAAAAATAATATTAATTTTCAGCGAAACAACATCAGTAACGTCGTATTTTTCAATCTTAGCACTCTAGCTCACTGAAAAATCACGGACTGCCACTGCTTTATACCTCCCCAGCGAGGCTCTCGGGACATCGTCTTGCACCGCAGTGGGAGAGATAGATTCATATTTTTGTCACTTGGCACACTGACCCTCAGATTTCTACCCACTTCCCATACTTTTTTCTTTCTCACAACTTCCAATGCTTCATTTCCTAAAAAAATCTCCACACAGCATTCCCAAAGATGACATAGGCTCTGAGGAAAATTATTTTCCTCGGGTACTCCTGTGTGGATCTAATGTAAAAAAAAGATAAAATTTTCCTTATTTTGGGCACACAGACATACCCATAACACACTTATGAGAATGTATCTCTTTTATATTTATTTCGTATCGCAATAAATAATTTTATTATATTTATTTAAAATTTCAGTAAATAAAGTCGTAATACTTCTAAGTTGAAACTTGTTTTATTAGTGATAATAATGTTATTTGTTGATAGGATTTAACTGATTATTTGTGAACTTTGCGGTAGATTGGAACTAATACCTACTTCACAGTTGTGATTAGAAGATTTTAAACAACATGGACTTTTGTTTGTGAGGTTAAAATAAAAGACATTTATAAATTATAAATGGTAACTATCATAATCATTGTTCCAATATTGTGGATCTTTCAAATTGAAAATAACAAAAATATTAATCATACAGGGTGTCCCGTAAGTTATGGATAAAACTAAGTGGGTTGATTGAGGAGATTATTTGCAATCAAAATGAACCCACATGTAGTGGTCCAATTCTTAACCCGTTCGGAGTTTTAACGATATTCGTGCGTTCTTTTTTTTTTAAATAATTAGTTAACAATCCAGAAAGATTTTAAAAAGTCCTTTTTTTCTAATGATATTTTCAAACTAGCGAGTTCCGGCATGCGTTATTATGCCACTAATAAAGAAATTGTTTCTCCTGCGTATCTTTTCCCATTCGTCCCGTTCCCCTTCCGTCTCACTTTCCCCTCCCATGTCCCCTTCCTCTCAAGCGTTCCCCCTATTTGTCTACTGGTCCAAAACATGTGACGCTGGAAGGAACGCATGCTAATGAAAGAACTCCGCAAAGATTCAACGAATGATTAGAACGGGGCTTGAACAGTGCTTTTGGATTTACTTCTCAGATTTTTCATTGCACCCTTCCATGGACATCTGACATTGACGCGGTATTGTCATAACCTCGAGCCCTGCACAACGCATCTTTTGACAAGTCCTCAGTAGTTTTTCCAGACATCAAGCGAACATGGAGGCCCGGGTCCTCCCCTTCCGCCCCCCCCCCCCTCCATTAGTCCGCCACTGCACTCGTAACACACTATATACGTCTCAATGGGTGATAGGGGAGATCTTAAAAAGTTCTAGTATAATGAAATAAAGCACTTTTAATCCCTCATACTAATTTGTTCGCTTTTCGTAACAACCCATATACATATCATAGTTAGAAATATGATCTAAACGGTATTCAAATCTAGTAATTAAAATGTACACCTTTGAGACCAAAGTTTCCGATCGCAAATTGAAACAACGTTTATAAAACATTTGCCTAAAACAATATCTGATATAAAATATGTATATAAGAATTGTCGCAACGATACAGGATCATGAAACAAATAAACAATATTTTCCAAATTATTGAAACAAAGTTTATGTTGGAAGCTTCAGATGACGCTCTGGCTTTAGCAGTGGACATGAATTAAATAAGTAGCTGGTTTTCCGAGAAATAAAAAAGGTTCCGCAGGCATATACATGCCACCGATACGAGTGTGGACGTTACTGCCAAATGGACAGCTCAAGAAATCCTTCAATTTATAATAAAATGGGACTTTAGTGAAACGTTACTCTGTACATCGCTTAATCTTTAATAGTCCTCGACCATTTGCAGGTTGCGTCATGCGAGAGGAGTTTTCCAAACTCAAACTAATTAAAAATTATCTTCGATCTACAATGAATCAAGAGCGACTCGTTAATCTGTCCGTGCTTTAAATTGAAAGAAAAGTTTCAAAATAAATTAATTTCACTGAAGTTATTGAGGACTTCAGTAAAATGAAGGGACGAAAACACGTATAATATGCTATAATCGCTACATACTTACTAAAAACCATAAAAGTATTACTTTATTAAAAAAAAAAATTGCCGATAGATTCGTATTTTAGTTTCCTCATCACTTGCGAGATTTTAATTAAATAAACTTTTTTTGTTTAATGAAATACAAACATTCCCGGGTTACAAATAACTCAACAATATTTGAAAATCTCCTACTACCACAATAGTAAGCCGAAAATGTTGCTTGAGTCGTGATGGAGGTCTTAGCCAGCCGAGGAATCGAACACGGTACGCCTGGGAATCGAACACGGAACGGCCATAAACACTTATACATACAAATGTGAACTTTAAAAAAAAAATGTTATTTCCAACTAAAACACAATTTACGTAAATATGTAATTTAGACAATTTATCGGTAGTCCCGCGAAGCTGGCATATGGCTGCTTGTCCGCATGTTATACCTCAATTTACACTCGTTGATATTAGAAGTAAAAAGAATGTATAATATCAAAAATTGTAAATGAAAATGCAAATAACGACACCCAAATCCTAAAAAACTGACTCGATACAAATCTACTTTACAATCTTACAATTAATGCAGAAAAAAAAACAGTTTATATTCTCAATAAATATGTTTAGAACTTACCCTAATTATACATAACAAAAATGTGTTTTGTACATAATTATACATAACAAAAACAGAATAAAAAGCTTGTAAAATTATATCAACTTCGGCCTCATTTAGCTTTGCCGCCCCGGGCCTCTGGCGCGCTTACTCCGCCACTGGTGGGGTGATCGAATTAAAGTATTATAATATCGTAGTAAAGGATCTAACTAAATCCATAGCTTACTAAGCTTACGGGATATCCTGTGCATAATAATAACCTGCCAAAAAACATAAGGATCTTATAATTAAATCCTTAATTTAAAGATAACGGTAAAACTTATTTTATGGGGCATTTCTATTTTGAGAATATAGACTATTTTTACGATGCACGTGTATTTATGTGGGTAGATACCTACTTCCCACTATTAAATATTTAAATAACTGACAATTAAGTAGGTATCCATTAAATATGGTACAAAACCTGATCATTAAAATTGTACTAAAAAAACTAAAGATTATTTATTCTACAGAAGTATTATACCAAATCTTATCATAAACAATAATATAAGTTCGTCATAGAAAATAGCTTCAATTTTTATTTCGTATTCTCATTTTAATTTGGGAGGCGGATATGGGTATCGCCACCCCGGGATGAATATTGGACAACCAACACCCCCGCCACAGGACACCCCAAGTGGTTCGCTACGTTTAGGTGTCTTAGCAGACAAATCTCACTCAATCTGAGATTTGTCTAGGTCTCGATTGCCTTACTGCGGAACCTGCGAGACTTAACCTAGACCTCTCCAGATAGACTCTCTCGACCCATCTCTTACACCGCAGTGGGAAGGATGGATTTATACATTGGATACATTGATTATTACTCATCCTTCATACCCTTTTCCTTCCCAAAACTTTCTCTACTCCCTTTCCCTAAGTTAGTAATATCAACACTTCATTACTATCACTTTTGCTGCATTTTTATTGTGAACATTGCATACAAGTTCAAACTGCTGATACCAGCAGGATTATAGCATCGCCAATTTGGGTTTATTGTGAGACAGAAGTTAGTGGGGAGGGGAAGGAGATATATAGGAATAGAAAAATAAGAAGTTTGGAAGCACTATTGCTGTTAAAGAACAAACAAAAGTGTCTAGTGCTTTAATATTATCTAACTAACTTATTATCATGTATGCCCATTACTCTGAAACAACTACTAACTGCAAATACATCTACAAACATTCACAAAAAAACATATCAATAAACAGCCTGGATAAAAAATCAAGATATTAACTTTATTCAAAAGATTATAAATCCTAACCAAACATAACCAGAGTATAAAATAAATAAACACGCTTTTCAAGAATTTACCAACTATACACACACTTATATAAATATATGTACATGTGTATATTTTATTTTTTTCTAAATAATCAATGTATGCAATAAAATCATAAAAAAGTCTAACTTTCTACTACAGCACATAAATACTTGTCACACTTAATCATAAACACGTAAACACCTCAGCACAGGTTCTCCTAGTGAGGTGTTCACGAAACATACAATATTTCCCACACACAGTTTTCCTTCTCAAACCTACCTTACACCCAATAAAATAAAATAAAAATTTTACGTACAGCTATTTATTATTAGAGTTTTTTTTGTACTACTTTATAAACTATTGTAAAAGTTGTGTTCGAGAATAGACATAAATAAATAAATCTTGCCGTTTTCCGCATGGGTAGGCAGAGAGGACGTAAGCCAAACATCGTGGTCTTGGCAGAAAGCACGCACTCCTCGCTTCATTTACATTCAGACATCGTCTCAGACTCTTAAGATGGCCCTACTCAAGTAATTCAAAAAATATATATTCATTTAGTAGTGTTTTTTTCACAGTATTGTATTTTATATGAATCTTACAAAAGGGGTGTTTCAACGCCATCTTGATATTCGTACAGCCACTATTCGTAGGTTCGAGTAATGAACAGTAAACTCGGACTTTATAAATAAACTAGCTGGTACCCGGCATGCGTTGCTATGCCATTTAATAAAGAAATTGTTTCTTCCTGCGTGTCCTTTCCCATTCGTTGCGTTCCCTTTCTGCCTCTCCTTCCTCTCCAGCGTCCCCTTTCCCTCTCGCGTTCCCCTCCCTCCTCCCAGGTTCCCCTCCCACCTCCGTGGTTCCCCTCCCCCCCCCTCCCTTCCGCGAACCCCTCTCCCGAGTTTCCCTCCCTCCTCCCAGGTTCCCCTCCCACCTCCATGGTTCCCCTCCCCCCTTTCGCGAAACCCGTACCCCTGTTCCCCTCCCCCTCTTCCCTTCAGCGAACACCCTACCCTAGTTACCCTCCCCCCTTCCCCCTCCCGCATTCTATACATTCAGTCCCGGTATATTGAGTTTTAAAACAGCTCGCGTGCCACCTACTGCAATATTTTTATAAACATGTCATAATGCCAGAGCTCACCAGTAGTTTTATACAAACCTTGTCCTAACAATAGCACAAAAAAAAAAGAATTATTCAATTTGGTGCAGTCATTCGGAAGTTATGCGCGTACATGCATTTCGGCGAATCATTTTTATTTATATACTAGCTGACCCGACAAACTTCGTACCGCCTCAGAATCATAACTGTTGAATTAAATTCAGTTTTTTATTAAGTTAAAAATTACATAATGAAGCAATTATCGATGCGCAACTGTCAGTGTTTTGTTTTTGTCAGTATCAGAGATGGCGTTGTATACCGACTTATATTTTTTATGATTTTCTTATTTTTCCTTTGAAAGGGTGCAGACATCCGTTCACCGTTTGTCTCATTTTTGGCTATTGATATTTAGTGTGTAAGAAAGAGGGGCAGCATTACATGATTAAGAACAAATGCAAAACAATTAGCGCATTGACATTTGACATTTTTGAATTTTTGGAATTCACGCACAGTTCAATATTGTAGGTACTAATCACAAAATGCCAGCAGCTCTTTCAAAATATGAGAATTTGTTTTAGACAAAATGTATGGTGAAAAGAATTTTCTTAATAACTATTTTTTCCGTTAATTATGTGATGTTTTAATAGTTATTTATGCTATCCGGGGCGGAGACAAATCCAACAAATCAAAGATCATCATAATTGGCCCAGCCGTTCACGAGTTATAAATAGTGTAACTTTGTTTTATATATTATATAAGATTTATTTATATTTAGAAAGACAGATAGATAGATAGATAAATTGTGAACCGTAAATTGAAAATATACGAGTATATTGGAGATAAGCTATCAAGAGATAGTTAAATATTCCCTGAGTATATCAGTTTAATTGTGAGAATCTCTTATTTTTCATATTTATTTGTTCCCCACACTCCATTGTCAACGAAACACTTTTGAATGCATTTGAAACAATGAGCTATCACGGCTTATTTAGCAGACGGTAGTAATTATTTTGGATATCTATGTTTAGGTTTCAATAGTATTTATTATAGTCCCACTCCTACATTATCGACAGCTATGTGCCATCAATATTTGTCCCAGCCATACAGGTCTCATTGAAATAGTTGTGTCTCCCTTAGTGTATTGATATTGGAAAGGGAAAACAACAAGCTGTATATTCAAATGTAAATATTAGCAACGATATTATTAAAACGCATAACTTTATAAAACCAAAGATTTCAAACGCAATTTGAATAAAAATTATGAAACTTTGTGAATTTTACATGAAACGACGAAAAAGGGATGTTACAGTAAATTTTATATTTAATTTTCTAATAAAATAAGTTTGTGTGTTTTTTTTAGTTATTAATTTTAGTTAGAAAAAACCTAAGTCATTTTTAACACTTTTCAAAGTATTCATCAAAAAAAGGCTTTAGTTACATGATTTTTTTCTAATAATTTCAAAGCTTAATTAACGACCTTTCAAAAACAGTTTTTGGTTTTCAGATAAGTTCACAAATAAACCATTTATTTGGATTTTATTTCAAAGCGGAAATATTTTTACCTTCGGACACGTTTTTTACGGGTTGATTTTTTAAGGGTTAAATTAATAAATATTTTTAAGGGTTAACTAATTATATTCATATATAACTTACGGCTATACAAACATATACAAACTGGGAAAATGTAAACTGTCCATTTCCCGAAAAGTAAATAAATAAATAAAATATCTAGTATATCCAATCTGACCATTTTCTTCCCAAACTGGGACACCGATAAAAAGGTAGGTATTTAATAATAATACCATATTTAGACAACTTATATAGCGTCGTTTTCGCGAAAATTCGCGTCAAGAGTGCTGTACAAAATAGGCTATATTATATTTAATCTTGCAGCTACCAATCTCATGGATAATTGGAATTGTAGACCCTGGTTAAAATTTTCAAACGATTTTTTTTTACTAATAAACGAAATAATAATAATAATAATAATAGTAATAGTTGAGCGCAGAAATAGAAGGCTCTATGCTTGCCATACAAGATAGAGTCATTAATACTAAAAATTATAGGAAGCATATCATCAAAGATGCAAATCAAATTGATGATTTATGTAGAAAATGTTTGGCTTTTCCGGAAACTATAGAACATATTATATCGGGATGTTCTGTATTAGCGCCGTCCGAGTATACATTTAGGCACAATCAAGTTTTAAAAATAATTCACCAAAGTTTGGTAATTAAACATAACTTGATTGACTGCCGTAATGTACCATATTATGAATATGAACCAAATTCATTTTTAGAAAATGAATTTTATAAAATTTATTATGATAAAACTATTCTGACAGACAGAACAATTAGTCATAATAGACCCGATATAGTTTTACATGACAAAATTAAGAAAATAACTTATATCATTGATGTCGCTATTCCAAATTCTTGTAATATTCAGAAAACTGTTTCTGAAAAAATAAGAAAATATACAGATTTAGGAAATGAAATTAAAAGAATTTGGCATTCTCAGACTATAAAAATATTACCATTTGTTATTTCGGCTACTGGCATTATACCTAGCTCTCTCATTCAAAATTTAGGCGTATTAGATTTGTCAAAAAATTTGTACATAAAAATGCAAAAGTCGGTCATTTTAAATACATGTAGGATTACGAAAGATTTTTTAAATATTTATATTGAGGGATCAGTAGGATTTATCGGACCAGTTAGGATTTCATCAGAGCCGAACCCTCTGATATGAAAATATCTGGAGTCGGTGAAATATTTTCCCATTATGTTTCTGGTGGATTGACGTATTGTTCTTGTATTGTTTTATTCTTATATAGTGCACTTACATTGCGTTCATTTACTAGATATTCATTTGTGGAAAAGTGTGTGGAAGGGTTTAGTCTTTCATTTGGGAAAGATTCAACCCGGACATAAAATCTGGAGCACCGTAAAAAAAATTATTAAAAATGTTTTTGACTAAAATTAGCATGATGAGATTTTACGAGTTAATTTACTTCAGTTTGTAGGCGGCTAGATTAAATCTCGTCTTGCAGCTACCAAGCGCATGGATTATTGGAATTCTAGCCCCTTATTAAAGTAAATAACCACCCACGTTTTCATCTAGATATTAGAACTAGATTCTACGAATTCTTACTTGCGCGCTTTTTATATTTAAAAAAATTCTTTCTTTTTGAAAATAGGATATTTTGGCGCCCGGAAGCTGTGTTCGGGGACACAGGGGCACGCTGACCAAAAACGGGACTGTTCTTGTTATATCGCACCACCTATCTCGATATAATACTAACCATTAAAAAATACTTATTGTAGCACGATATTAAAGGTTTTAATTTTAATAGTTACTGCGGTACGGATCGTGCCATTTCTCCCTTGAGCGTCCCGACTTCTACCATTCACATTCGCGTAACATTTTCTCCTTTCACTCCTTTCTACCCAAACCGTCAGTTCCGAGCACTCATTTCGTAATCTTACCAATTACGTCTACACTAACCTTGTATTCTTTGCGATTGTCCACATTTTTCTCACGGTCGGTACGTAATTGTTTGCAATCACAATAACAGTAATAATGACTGCTTTCACCGAGAAAAATAAAACATAACAACACTAGAAGACTAATATGTTATGTCATGATGTGGTAACAAAGTGTCTAGTATAATGAAAAGTTCATAAACCTGTGCAATGCAAATATTAAAATGTCGGAATGTTCTAAGTGGAAAACTACCGTCTAGTCTTGTGGTCGCAAACTGCGGCTCACGAACCATACGCGGATCTTCCGCAAGCAACTTGAGTAAGGCTCTTGACGAATGACGTATTATAACATTTTGATTTACTAATTTTTAATAATCTTAATACATAAAACAAAGTCGGGTTAGTTACACCATTTATAACTCAAGAACAGCTGGACCGATTTTTATGATCTTTGATTTGTTGGATTTGTCTCTGCCCCGAATAGCAGAATAGTTATTAAAACATCGGAAAAAAATCACGAAAAAAAAATTATGAAGATAATTCTTACCCCCATACATTTTGTATGGAACGAAATTCTAATCTTTTGAAAGAGTTGCAGCAAATTGTGATAAATATAATATTGAATAGTGAGTGAATTCCAAAAATTCAACTGTCCAAACGCTGATTATTTTGCTTTTGTTCTGAAACGTATAATACTGCCCCTCTTTCTTTATACACTAAACGTCAATAATCGAACATGAGGCAAACGTTGAAAGTATGTCTGCACCCCTCCAAAGAAAAAATACAATAATTGTAATAAATCTCCCTCAAACGTGTAAAGAAAATGAAAAGCCATTCCCGTAAGTAAGTGGAAAAGTAAGAAAATCACAAAAAATATAAATCCGTACACCACGCCATCTCTGATACTGATTAAAACAAAACACGGACAGTTGCGCATCGGTAAATGCTTATTTGTGTAATTTTTTACTTAAGGCGATCCACTAGTACAGGAAAAAATCGAAATCGGAATTCACGCCCTTCTATGGGAGGAGTTTAAAAATTCTTGAGAAAAAGCTTTTGGAAAGGTTGGAAAAGATATTTGAGAATTTTTTTTTACATGTTGATTTCGTAAAGGCCTGTAAAAAACATGAATTCCTTTTTTTATGCATTGTTTATTGTAATAAAACGGAATTTTTAAATTGATTTCACGAAAACAAGCAGCGCGGACGCTAACACGTTGTATCTCCCCTCCGGCCGGAGGAGTAATGACAGAAGAATGGGGCGGCTGCCAGTCGTTCTTCGGTGGACGGTATAAGGTTCACTTTGATAAAACAAATTCGTCGACTGCCGTATTGTCGCCGTAATGTTAAAAATACCAACGCGAAAATGCATATTATATTTTATTTTGTGAGGTTTGGGCGTAAATATAATTTTTTTTTGCGATAATTATATAAGAAACTGAATTTGCCACATTATGCAATAAAATCATATCCGAAAAAGTGTTTATAAGTAGGAGAGTTTTCAATTGAAAATATTTTTTATAGACCTAATACTTTATTTTTTTCTAAGCTTATTAAAAGACTTATTAAAAAAATTATCGATATTTTTAAGGACCAAGGTATGTTGTACACGCAGTATTTAATTGAAGCATCTATAATACTTCTAAGCGGTCAAATTTTCAAAACAAAAACATACGATTTTGTATGATTTTGCATTATTTAGTATGGCTTCATCTTAATAAAAAAACTTAATTTAATTCATCTTATACCTAAGTTAAAACAATAGTAATTGATTCTAATACGGTACGTTTTTCGTCAGGTCAGCTAGAATTTCATAAATCAATACATTTTTCTACGAAAAATAATAATTATAATTGGTCAAAATGTTCCTTTGATAACAACGGTGCTGTTCTCGTTCGTCAGGAAAGCGCTATCGGCGGTTACTTTGGTACTCGTATCTACGCTTTTATCGCCAAACTAATCTTCCAACAATATGTCCTTGTCTATGGGTAGGCCTTTAGAATTTGACATTTCTTTACTGTCGAGAGTTTTTCAAGACATTTTAGCGTGGTTGGGGTTCGTCAGTTAATTATATTATTGCGAATCGTTTAATTGTAGACAATTAATAGTATTTCTCTAATATTTATAAGTCGTAATCAATATCTTCTCTCTATATATATAAAAATCAAAATATGCTTGCTTCTGAGTGTGTATGTGAGATTTGCGTTGCTAAACCGATCATCCGATTGCGATGAAACGTTGGGAATTTGATGTGTGTACAACATTGAGTTCTGGCGTCATTAAATTATGCATTGCGAACAGTTCATCCATCGGCCTTTTATTGATCGAAGCGTTCGTCAGATTGCGATGAAATTTTGGGGATTTGATGTGTGCGATGGTTTCGCTATATGATAATGAGTTCTGGCATCATGAAATTATGCGTTGCTATTATTCCATTTCGATGAAACTTTGGGAATTTGATGTGTGTATGCCCGCAATGGTTTCTATATATAATAGTTATAATAGAGCTCTGGTGTCATGAAAATGCGTTGCTAACCGTTCATCCGATTGCGAGGAAACTTTGGTGAGTTGTGAGCACGTCCGCGAAAATTTATATATGCATATATTTCTTTTTTAAGTACTAACATACCTAGTCATATTCTATACGACTTTGAGCGATAAACATTATCTTTTTGAAGTAGGTGCAGGTTGAATTATTTGCTTTATGGTTAGTATTTAGGTTCATCTTGAGGTTCTTGTTTTGAAAGATACAATTGCTGCACCTTTCTTCTTCGTTTTTATTTGGGCATTCCTTCCATTCATGGTCTTTTGCGCAATGCAAACACTTTGCACTTTTTTTGGTTGAAGCATTTGATTGCCGTATGTCCAAACTTAAGACAATGGAAGCACTGCGTTATAGGGTTTGCACCTTCTACCCGTACTCTGTTGAATCCTATATTATTTTTTTCCCTTTCGATGAGTTGCGTCCTTAATTTTTCGCTTTTTTCCAGTATGTAGTTCGTAAGTCCATTTAGGTTTTTGTGGTTTGAACATTTTGATTAATTTTATCGTGTTTTTTGGCTCATTTTCCATGATGTCATTTATACCCTCATTTTGTGTTTTTATGGCCTCAATAATTTCTTTGTCCGATAAATCTGCTTGTAAGTTTCTAACGAAAATTTCTGGTTTTTTCTTTTTTAATTCCTCTGCGATCATCTGTTTTTTTAGTGTTTTGTTTATTTCTTCAGTCAATTTCTCAGCGTGAGTTTTGTTGGGCAGGATATAATGAATTTATTTTGTGCGGCTTTACGGACTCCGTTCACAGCGATTTCCAAATTAGTAATTTTAATCTTTTTGACTATTTGGTCTTTTATAGCGTCTGCAGTCATGTTATTATTTTCACTTTTTATAATTAGTGAATATTTAGATTCCGGAATATGTTTTAATTGGCTTGCGTAAGTTTTTCCTCCCATAATGCTCGAATTTTCAATTTTTGTCTTAAGTTTTTCAATCAGTTTGGATTGTAGAGAAGATATCTTATTTGTCAATTCTGTTTTTTCTTTCGTCCATTTTTCTTCAAGAATTTTAATATTTGCTTCCAGGTTTGTTTTAGCTTTTGCGTCTTGTTTAGTTGATATGCTAGCTATTTCACTCTTTATAATCTCAATAATGGACAGCACGTCCATACTGAGTTAAGCTAGATACCACTTGCGCGGTTCTGCTACTGTGTTCTCACTCCCACCAAATACAACTTTCAGTAATATAATTTCTACAATACGTCCACTCACTACCGCTGACGGCGGTTAAAGTAAATAATATTAATATTAAAATTCAAATAAATAATATAATCAAATCAAAAACAAAAACACAAGTAGGAATTCCTTTAATTGTAAATTTTATCAATTAAAATGTTATACTGTGCAGTCAGCAACCTTTCGCCGCAGAGCTTCTCTAAGCAATGTAACGATGTCGATATTCGAATAGACAGTGGTATTTCATTCCAAAATTTTGATGATGAATAGCTGAAACTATCCTCAAATACAGCAGTTTTATGTCTGGGGGAATAAGTAAATGTTCCATGGGACCACTGCACTCTATCAAACAGACAGGTAAGAATCTTCGAATTCATCAAATTGTATATTTGACACTTTTGATGTAACTTCCTTCTGTTCAACATATTTAGGATCCGATGCCGATAGAGATAAGGCGAGATTTGCTCACGTCTCGGGACATTGTAGCAATATCCAACACTTGCATTATGGGCAGGATGTACACATTGCGCTTGTCAAAGTGCTTAAATTGAAAAAAAAATGTAATCCACCCATTCAAACAAAACTTTTCACTTTGTGGATTCTGTATAGTTTAGCCGTTGATAAAGGTTTGGCTGATCAAAGACATTTAAATAAAACAGCCAAAACAAACACAAAGCTGGGTAACAGGAGGAAAATGAAAGACATTCAAATCAAAAATATTAGAGTACGTACCCACTTTTCATACGTATAATAGAAATATTTGCAAAGACACTCTCCACTATCACTACAAAGTCCGAGCGTGTTGAATACAAAATGACACTACTCAGTATAAAAATGGCAATAATAATAAAATAATGAACGAGCGAACATAAGATTTCCAGGCACTAAACGGCGAAGCATTAGAAGTGCCTACTTAAAAAATAATTGCCGGCTATGAATTCATATTTTATAATCCAGATTTTAATAGTAATAATAATACCTGTATAGCGCCGTTTTTGTGAAAAATCACCTGAAGGGCGCTATAAGCACTTATAGTTAAAACATAGTTTCTTATTTAATTAAATGAAGACAATATTAGCGAAACTAGGCCGAAAATCTGGATACAGAAAAATCAGAAAAAGATATTTGCAATTCTGGTGTTATGATTTGATATTTGGTTATGGTGTCTATGAGGGTGATTCTTAGTTTTGACTAATCGGTCTACGATTCGGTCATTTTATACAGTTAAAAATGACCGAATCGGATACAAACACCTTGGCGCAGTGGTTAGCGCATTTGCCCGGAAAGCAAAAGGTCCTGGGTTCGAGTCCGAGAGATGCAAATATCTTTTTCTTGTTTTCTGTTTCCAGATTTTCCATCGAGTTTCGCTAATATTGTATTCATTTAATTAAATATTACAATTTGAGGTTTTACTCATAAAGTTAAAAAAATTAATAAAAACACTAGTTTATTCTTTAGTATCATATATGAGAAAGAGGCCCTTAAGGCTCCGCATCCGAGCTCAAAAAGAAGAAGATGGAAAGATATGACATTACGAATGTTAGAAGAGCGCGCTAATATTTGAAGCGATAAAATCGATGTTTAATAAAACGCGACTCGTTTAAAATAGAGTAAGAATCTCGTCGAACGTATCTTAAGTATCATTTAAAGAAAAATTGTGAATTTTTTCACAACTATAACTTGTAAAATAACTGAAACAAACGTGTTTATAATAATTTTCGGAGCACACTTTGCAATTTTTTTCTATCGAGGGAATTTTATATAATTTGCGTTTGGGTGTGAAACACGTCGAGATATTATCTTCAAAAATAACTTGTATTTTTTTAACAGCTTAAAAACTTCAAATTTTTAAGGGAGATATTTAAGAAATCGGTAGAAATTAACCACCCTAATAACCATTGAAAATGAGTGCTTTATTGTACACTAGTTTACGATACCTGCATATTCTATAGATCACAGGTTCTCAAATTTATTTCGGCCACCACCCATTTTTTTTTTACTTTAGCTCCACACAGGAGGCCCTGAGGAAAATAATTTTCCTGTGGGCCTACTTCTTTTTAAGGTATGCTGTGTGCAGGGTTTTTTTATAGAAAGGAAGGAGAGGAATTTCTGGGAAAGAAATAGGTATGATGGGTGGGTAGAAATCTGGGGCTCAGTGTGTCCAGGAGTGATGGTCGTTTTAATCCATCCCTCCAATTATGGTGCAAGGCGATGGAACGAGAGATTCTGGCTGGATGATTAAAGATCTCCCTCAACCAGTCTCTCTTGATCCTGTCCACCACGGCCAGACGTATCGGCCGCCAAAATAAAAAAAAAACTCACCCCGGGCACCCCTGCTAAGTCACCAAACGTAGCGAACCACTTGGGGTGACCTATAGCAGAGGTGTTGGTTATCCAATAAATGATCCCCGCTTCCCAAATTGAATATTTTTCCCCTTAAAAAAAAATTTGTGCCCCCCATATTTTTAACTTACCTACCTTTTACTAACCATTGCCTTACCTTAAAAACTGTTATTGCAAATATAATTTTTAAACATGCATTATTATATGAATAGTTGGATAGGGGTTCCCATATCGTATTTCTAAGTTCAAAGAATAAAACACATACATGATCGTATTTAGAAGTATTTTTATTAACTTTCGAATTGGCTAATCAGGCTCGAAATCACTTAAAAGCCGCAAGTGGCCGCATTCAGTAACTTACAGTCGATTTCTTAACGCCCCCTAATTTTCTTTGAGCCTTCTTCTGCCTCCCTGAAAACCTCCAGCGTCCTCGAGGGGGCGTTATCACCCACTTTGAGAAAGGCTGCTATAGATAATACTATCTTTGTAGACTGAATTCTCTATATTAATTGGTGACTGGACAACTCAGAATTAAACCAACTCAGAACCACCTTTTAAAAGTCATTAAAAGTGAAAAAAAAGGTTACGTAAGATTAGGGAAGGAGTCGGAATTTGCGTCTCTTTGCATAGGCGTCTGCGGCTCTTCAGACATCAGTTGCAATTTCACCTCTACTCAACCAGCCTTATGAGATGGAGGAAAATGGAAAATGAATCCGCTACTTGAATTATTTCTTTGCATTCCGAACACAAAACTGGTTTTAATTTAATAAAAGGAATCTATGCGCGACTGTGTTTAAAGAAACGTTTAAATGGTCAGAAATGTGATATTACGGTAAAAATATGGATAACACAAAGCAAATCGTAATTATGGCTCCACCACATTTACCACAGTATTGTTTGAAATTGTTTTAATATACAAGTATTATTAAGTTACAAACCTCGTAATGATTAGGAGGCGCGTTGTTTAAAGTCAGAACCGTTTTGACAATTTTTTTTTAAATGTTTAATTTTTCTTTAAATTTTCCACATATGTGCCATGGCGTCATGGGAGATGGGTCAAAATGACCCGCCATATTTTAAACTGCTTGTGGTTTTATAACAACACGTGCGACATTGCCGATCTTCTCAGCTGGAGGCGTTGACTTTCTTTAAACGTTTTTAATGAGAAAACAGTCGGACGGTTATCCCTTCCCTTTGCGAGTTACACGTCGCGTCGTGTCTAAAGCTGAAAAAGGTTAATATGATCCTTCCTCGTAATACCTTTTTGCGTCGACTGAATTCATAATGACAATTCGAATTTTCTTTTTGTTATTTTTTTCCGGAGAAGATTTTGTTAGTTCCTTAAAGTGCCATTTAAATTTAAAGAATGATAATCAAGCAATTGTATAAAACTGTTAAGGTCTATTGATAAATATATGTTTTTATAATAATTATTATTAAGCTAGAGGAAGAAAAAATAAAGTTTTTTTGAAATAGGCAATTCCCCTAAAAACTTTGCTTTGTGGAAGCTAATTTTGAAAAACTTTTACGGCTTGTTGTGTTTATTGGTAAAAAAGAAATAGTTAGAACGTTTTTGTCAATATGGGGCCATCCATAAATAATGTCATGATTTTTTGACCCCTCCCCCCCTCCGTCCCTGTCACATTTGTGAGACCCCTTCCCCCTTGTGTGACATCACACATTTTATAATTTTAATGACGCCCCCTTACCTCTTATCACACAATGTCACACTTCTCTACTCCCCCCTCCCCCCTTAAGCCTCGGCAACCCGAATTTCAACCGATTTCCTACATATCTCAATTAAACATTTGATGTTTTTCAGCTCTTAAAAAATATATTTTATTTTTGAAGATAATATCTAGATGTTGCCCACGCCGAAATGCAAATTATATTAAATTCCCTCGATAGAAAAAAATCGCAAAGTTTGCTCCAAAAATTATTAAAAACAAGTCGGTTTCTATTATCTTATAAATTGTATTTATAAAAAAATTCACAAAGTTTCTTTAAATGACACTTAAGATGCCTTCCATGAGATTTTTGCTCTATTTTAAACGAGTCATGTTTTATTAAACATTTTCGCATCGATTTAGTCGCTGTAAATATTAGCGCGCTCTTCTAACATTCGTAATTTCGTATCTCTCCATCTTCTTTTTTTCGAGTCCGGTTGCGGAGCCTTAAGACGTAATTTATGGATGTCCCCTTTATATCATGTTTAAATTCATTAATAAACTGCAATATAGATATATATGCAAAATTTTCTACTTTTTCCATAAATTTAATAAAATGCCTGGTGTTGAATAAGTGGGTCATGATGACCCAACCCAATGGTGTAACAAATTTCCACATTTTGATGCAGGGTTAATCGCACCTTGTAATAATATCTATACATACAGTTAATCGTCCAGGAATGCACATTAAAAGTGTGCATGAGGACGGAAAAGGCTTTTCACTTCCAGTCTTCCTAAGGAAGGCGTAGTGTTTTTGACTTCCTATGAAAAGTGCGCAGTGTTTGTTGATTGCATTTAACTGCGAACGTGTCCGCGGAACCAGTTTAAGGATTTTAACAGTAGCCTTGTAATTTGCACGTTTCATTTTATTGTTTTATTACTCACTTCACTACCCGGCTTCGCTAAGAAATTGATTTTTCTCTCAGTAGATTTTTTGCTCTACTCTTTCATATTTAACCACTCAGGCCTCTTTGTATCCTCTCAGACATAGTTTGTCAGAAGGTCAATGTGTTTCCGCTTTTCAATAAAATCCAAAATAAATGGAATATTTCTGAACGCATCCGAAAACTAAAAATTGTTTTTGAAAGGTGATTAAATACGCTCACCCCAGTAGACTTTCGGCTGCTGAGTAATCATCATATCTTCATCTCAAATAAATACACTCACTGGTCAATAAAATATACCTCGGTCTTACATTTGATCAATGTCTTAAGTGGAATACACAATACACATGACCTACTTATCACCAATAAACTTATAAAACATATTTATTCCTTCAAAAACATTAGAAATATAAGTACTAGATTCCAAATCTATGAAAGTTGTTTATTACTTTCTTTGTCAATCAATTATTGAATATGGAATAATCGCATGGGGAGGTGCAACACTATCAGCTATAGATTCATTATCGAAGGCAACAATCTTAACTCATCTGTTTAAAAATAACTCATACATTTGATCAAAGAAATTTCAAATATATTGCTTCTAAAATGTACAATAACCTACCTGACAAAACAAGACAATCGAATAATATTAACAAATACGATCATTGAAAAAGGTCGTGCAATAATAAGGAACTCCAGTGAAAAATATTATGGCTTTAAAAAAATATGTTCATATAGACCAATAAACGCTGATTCTGAATATATAACTTTTATTTAATAATATTAAACGTACAGTTTTTAAAAAAATATTAAAAAGTGCATTTTTAATATTCTCGTTAAAACACAGCGTCAGGTTGGTATGCTGTGTAATGCTCTGTGGTGACGTCACGATAGTAATCACGGTAATGACTGGTTTATTTATGCTGTACGTCATTTATATGGGAATTTAGGTATGACACAAGCGAATGTTCTATATGTTTCTTATTTTTGAAGATGTCGTAAAAGCATATACCTTTATAGAAAGTTAATAGAATTGCCTTTTAGATTGTTGTATCTGACATATACGATTGTGTTTGAAAAATGCAGTATTTTAAGTTTCAAAATGAAAAAATTTAAAAAAAACAGCCGACTGTAAACATATTCTATTAAATGGTCGAAAAAATTAGGAAAATTAAAAATTTAAAAAATACAGTCCTCTTACTTTATGAATTTGGAATAAAACTGTCACTTCACTTTTTATCTCGCTCATACAATTAAAAAGGATAAAAAAATATTATAATAATTCCGAAAAAATAACAAAAAATCCGACATCTTGGACTCGGTTTTACGCAATTAATGCGTTGATTTCTCGAATTTGTATTTATTTACACATGCATAAGGCTTTTGCATTATCAAATAATATTACTTTTATGGAATTTTTATTAAATTCACGCGGAAAAGTCATAAAAATTATAGAGAAGTAACCTTTGATTACGTAATGTCAGTAACCTAAAAACCGAACGAAACTGAATCACCAACAAAACATTATTTAAGGACTAAAACTGAAAAAAAGTACAGGCAGCATTGGTACTTATGCTGAATTACACTAATATCACAGTGAATTAATCATTTAAACGAAAATTATCATCAAAAACATAAAACTGCAAGTGAAATTCATCAACGTCATTCATTGTTTTGCAAAGAATTTGATTTCGCCATTTGCAATAACTAAGCCATTAGCCAATCAACGCGTTATAATAAACAAGATGGCCGCGCGCCTGCGCAAATCTATGTGAGATTCAAGAAAACCAACATAAAAATCTAAAATATATGAATCGTTATTTTAGTAGATGACGTCACAAAATTCACCATAGATATGGGTGTTTTCGAGGGATCTCAAAAAATTAAAACTTTGAAAATTATTTTAACTATTAAAACTAACTATAAAAAAAAAATATGCAGTAATTTAAGTTAGAAGGTCATTTTTCATAAAAAAATTTTTAAAAAATGGACTGGACTTCTCTATTAGTCACTTCACCCAAATATAATCCTCTATCTCATTATTGTTACCACTACCTACCAACCTGAAAATATTTTTGCTTTATTGAAAAATGTAGGTACTTTATTTAATATTTGTAAACTTGTCTGTCACGACACAGGATTTCCTAGTGAGACAGGCAAGGCAAAAAAATGTAAACCTTTTTATATAGATGCACATAATAAATAAAATAAAATATTCCATAATGATCTCACGCATTTGAATGCATAATATTATTGTATGTTGTGCCCCAGTGGACTAGTGACTATTAATAAATAAAATAATTATCAAAAATATTTTATAGAAACCGAACTTTACAATGTAATTAATATAAATTCTCGATGATTGCCTTTGACAATAACATGTCCAATATTGAATAGAATAATCAACAAATTAATTTCAACTAACAGAGAGCAATGTTCACTCGCATTACTAACTGCTTATCATTATTACTGTGGCGATCCACGATTACGGTACCGTGACGACAAAAAAGGCAATACGTTCCTTATCGCTGTAATGCTGCAGCTCTTTCTTACACAGTAAATAATGGTGACACAAAAGATGAGACAAACAAAAAAACATCAACATCAACATGAAACAAATATATCTTATTACGGCTCAGCTATGGTGACGAGAATTGCGTTTCATTTTCTTCTTACGTGTGAGGGAAATGTATGATAAAGTTTATGTATGTTTTCTTTTGGGGGGAGGGGGGGAGAAGGGGTGCAGACATAGTTCACCGTTTGTTACATTTTCCGTATGTTACAGTTTCAAAACCATCAGCGCATTAACATCATTTGAAATTTGTAAATTTTTGGCATTCACCCACACTTTAATTCCTTATAACTATATTCCATACTTTCAAAATTATCGTCACGGCTAGTAGTATTGTAGGAATGTACGGAGACGTTCAGGTGCAAGAAAATGATTTTTTTTCTCTGGAGGATACAGACCTACGTACATTGTGTATCTCATCTTTTGAAAGAGCTGCAGCACTAATGTCATGATTTTGGGAACGTATGTTTATTGCCTAACCTAACCATTTTTCATTATTCCTTGCTAACATGCAAAATTAATTTATTTAATTTATCAGCATGACATAAATTATTTTAAAACTACTTACATTTAATTTTTCATTTAACTTTTAAAAACAGTCAATTATATTTCTTAACCATAAATCTTAATTAAAATAGATAAACTAATTAATAAATTAATTAAATAAATAAAAAAATAACAAAATATTAATTGAAAAATAACTCTTTATCTATCCACACACTTTCTTCCTATTTGTTACTATTCCTGATACATTAATTAGTTTTAAGAACCGTTCTCATCTCAGGCGAAATTACCTACTGTCCAAGGAATAACGTAATAGGTACCTACCAAAACCATGAAATAATTTAGTTTAATATACCTTATAACTTGTATCAAAATTGTTCTTTATATGAAAACAAAGAAATTAGGAAGAGCGTCTGTGGCGGAGGGTCGGGCGGGCGACCTGAGTTCGTTTTTTTTTTTAAATTAAAATGTACAGTTTTATTCCGAGATTGATGATATTTTATATTCTTGACCTTCAAAATCAGATGAAGGTGACTTTCTAAACAAGATCTCGCAAATTACCCCAGTCCCCTTTTCCCGCCCAGATGAAACCCGGTCGCCGAGAGATTTGAACAATAGGTATTTTACCAAATTGTTGCTTTCACTGTCGCTCTTATTCCCCCGAATACTGAGCGAAAGCGACGATTGCACCTCAAGCTGGTACTTTACACCTAAATTAATTCATCAAAAACGAGGTGTCCCCATTTTTCTTCTCTAAAAACAGACCGATGTTTAATTTTTTTTTTTCTTATTTACACATACTTTGTTTAGTTTGTATACTGAACGCCTATTGACGGCGTTCAAGATTTAAACGAAACGATCAGGCAATTTAAACGATTTTTTGGATGGTCCTAACTCCTATAAAAAGCAACTTATCAAAAAGGAAAACGTACCGAAATGCTAGTGGTCTTATAGTGGTATTATATATTTTTTTTAAAATTCGATTAGTGTCAAAATCCAGAGAGGAAATTGGGGAATACGTTTGTACGGACAAAACGCAGTCCGGTTTCCTCTTACGCAGAATTTTGATACTTCTTGATTGAATTTTTCACACTCGACATTCAACACAGTAAAAAGAAAAATGCTGTCAACATTTAATTTCTAAAACTGCGTAAATCATGCGCCGTACCTAGGCTACCTACATTTAATTTCGAAAACTCTGCGTAAATCCTGCTCTACACCTACCTACCTGCATTTAATTTAGAAAAACTTTGCGTAAATCCGGGGACTTCAACTGGTAAGATAAATTTAATTTTTGTGTAAAGAATAAATTGTTTTATGGGTGATGTACGATGCCTGTTTCGCTAGATACTTCTGTGTTGAGACCCGGGCTCTACCATGGTGAAATCGATAACTTTACAATATCGGATCGATAGGGGTAACTTTTGATGATTTTATATCGATATCCCTAGCACAGTATTACTGTTGATATTGGTAGGGAATAAATAACAACTCGATATACGCTGGCTGTAATGGCGGTTCTGTCCGCGAATTCACAATCAAATAAAAATATTTGATTGTGAATTCGCCCCGGGCGGCACTTTTGGGGGGGCGGCAAAATTTCACAATCAATAATCATCTTGTAAAAATTTGGATTCGGGAAGTCGCGGGTTCGAATCTCGCGTCAGGACTTAGACTTAGTGGTCAGAATTTAAAATTCCAGTTTTGGATTCATCTAACGACACATTTCAAGGGAAAACATATTAATTGAAGTGCTTTATAAAATTCTTGCAGACAATTTATGCGCCGCCAGAATCAAAGAAAAAACATTTTAATGTTCCGAGTGTAGTTTTAATTCACCGCTTACAGATTTAATTAAAACCACTTTTGTGTTCAGAATGTAAAATTCCAGTTGTGAATTCATCCGACGACACATTTCGAAGGAAAAACTTATTTGAAGTGCTTAATAAAATTCTTGCAGACAAGTTATGTGCCGCCAGAGTCAAATAAAAACCTTTTTCATGTTCTGAGTGTAGTTTTAATTCACCGCGTACAGATAAAATTTAAGCCAGTTTATTGTTCAGAATGTAAAATTCCAATGGTGTATTCATCTGCTGACATATTTCGAAGGAAAACATAACTTTTTTCGAAGTGCAAATATAAAATTCTAGTTGCAGATAATTTATGTGCTACCAGAACCAAAGAAAAACTGTTTTCATGTTCTGAGTGTAGTTTTATTTCACCGCATACAGAATTAATTAATAAAAATCGGCAAATAAATATAAAAAAAAGGATCACTACCAGCCCCCCCCCCCCCCCCCCTCCCCCCCTGAAGAAGTACCTATATAGGGGGGGGGGGGGCGGCAAAATTTTCCTCCGCCCCGGGCGGCTGATACTCACGCTACGCCACTGGGGATAGCGCCTCTATAGTAGGTATATCTCTATGGTTAAAACACAATTTATTAATTTTTTTCGAAGAAGACTTCTTCGGAAAGGTTTTCACTTTGTGATGGCATTATTTATTTTAATAAAAAGACAAATAACTTTGTTTACATCACTTTTATTGGTACACAATCAACATGTTTCGTAAACAATGTTTAGTTCATCAGGATCAAACGTATACGTATATCAAATATATACGTTTGATCCTGATGAAGTAAACATTGTTTACGAAACATGTTGTCATCAGGATCAAACGTATACGTATATCAAATATATACGTTTGATCCTGATGAAGTAAACATTGTTTACGAAACATGTTGATTGTGTACCAATAAAAGTGATGTAAACAAAGTTATTTGTCTTTTTATTAAAACAATTTATTCATTTAAAATAATATGTGGTATATTTGCGGCACGTTCCAGAGTGGAAGATACTATTAGTATCGCACTGGTGTGAGACCACCATTCAGAATTGAAACGTCTCTTGAAATGGCATTAGCCGTGTTTGGTGACCAGATCTGAATAGCCAGGTACTTCCCAACCTTCCTTTTCCCTATCTCCTTCCTCTCCCCACTACCTTCAGCCTCACAACATACCCCAATTGGGGATGCCATAGTCTCATTGGCTTCAGACGGGGCAGTTGGGACTCTTGTGCGGTATTCATATTTAAAAAAAAAAAGCTAATTACCTCGGGTTTGTAGCTCATTGTTCGGAGAAAAACTTGCAAGTAAAATGAATTATTAATGACCTAATTTTATTGTTGTCAAATTGTTGTTATATTTTTGACGATATGGAATTTTTTAATGATTTTTGATTTTATGTTTAGCTTTGTTTAAAATATTTAAGAGAGATTAACCATACACAACCGAAAATATAAATAAATTTCTAGACACATCGACACTTTTCTACAAACAAACAAATTGATTTCGAAAGATTGTTATTTTATCTAATAAAGTTTTGTTTTCAATTTTGAAAAAATATGTTTATTATATTGTTATTTTAAAGGTTATACCGTTGGTCGTGGGCAGATTTGTTAAATTTTCAAACGAAACGTTGTATTGTACAACACACATTGCAAAGCATAAAACCACGCGGTAAATTAAATCAAGAAATTATATAGGAAAGCTACTTTTCAGAATTTTAATTTTAGTTCAAATAAAAAAATCCTAGCACGTGTTTTGTGATGAAAATACTTCAGTTTGTCTATTTATCTACGGTCTGAAAAATAAATATATTTTTAAATTAAATTAAATCAAGAAATTATCTAGGAAAGCTACTTTTAAGAATTTTAAGTTTAGTTTAAATAAAATAATAATAAAAAAATCCTAGCACGTGTTTTGTGATGAAAATATTTCAGTTTCTCTATGTATGTCTAGTCTGAAAAATATATATTTTTAAAAATTATTTTTCAGATTTTTTAACACAATTTGCTTTGACTTTATTGAAAAATTGTAAATATTTACTTATGATCCAAAAATATTTACAAAGATTACATAATTTTTATAGTTTTATCATCATGCGTTTTGAGCATTTTTATTGCTAACTTGAATGTGTGTAGGTATATTTAAAAGCAAAGATTGACCGAAATAAAATAAATATTGAGTTATTAGTTAGGAAAACTGTTCGGAGAATAAACAATCTTTCACATCGGAACCGTCCTGTATAGTTGCAAGGGTACGATATTATTCTATCTGAAATATATATTTAAACCGTACCGGGCTTAGGTACAGAAAATGCCATTGGCAATCTGACTAAAGTTGTTTCTAATAACATCGATTGAGGAATCAAAAGCATCGCGCTCGTTCTTGATCTGGCTAAAGCTTTCGATACCATCTCGCACAAAATCCTTTTGAAAAAGTTACAGCTAATCGGTATACAGGGGCAATTACTTAAATGGTTAGGAAGCTATCTAGAAAATCGGAGCCAAAGAGTTAATATTAATGATACTCTAAGCGATCCAGCCAATATCGAATTTGGTGACCAATATTGTTTAATATCTATATCAATGAACTTTGCAACAGTAACCTTGCCGATCATATCATCACTTTTGCTGACGATACGGTCTTAATATTTGAGGGCAAAAACTGGTACGAAGCGCATAGAAAAGCCGAAATTGGAATAAACAATATCAAACAATGGCTAGACAATAATCTCCTTACTCTTAACACGGATAAGACAACATTTATACGTTTTAGTGCAACACAAGCGGGACAACCCAAGGTAATAATAAATATTACTATTCACATTTGCAATGAACCGAACACTTGTACTTGCAATAAACTAGAATGCGTTGATAGTTTAAAATATCTAGCGATCATCATAGATAAATATCTGAGATGGGAAGAACACATTAACTCAACTGCCTCAAAAGTCAGAAAACTTACTCACCTTTTTATTACCATCAGAAATATTCTCTCTGTAAAAGACATGAAATCAATATACTATGCCGTGTGAAATTCTTTACTCGAATATGCATCCCTAGGATGGGGTGGATGTGCCAAAACAATATTGGACTCCTCGGCTAAAGCACAGAAATCTTTACCAAGAGTCATCCTTAAAAAACCATTCAGGTACCCCAGTGATGCATTATTCACGGAATTAAAAGTTCTCGATGTTAGACAATTGTATATTAAAAAGATTGTATTACATGCTCAAAAACAACGCCAGCACTACCCTTCCATTGACCACCTTCACGACACCCGACATTCAAGGAACAATCCAATAGTCCCAATAAAAACCACGACGTCCCTTGGACAACGTCAATTTTCGTACTTAGGACCTAAATTATTTAATATCATTCCTAATGCTTGGAAAACGAAAAGTACTAATGTTTTGCGGAAAATAATCAACGACTGGCTCCTTGATTTAGGGAGGGTCAAAAGCGAAGATATGTTGACCAAGAGTTAGTCTTTTTATTATTATCATCTGGCTTTTATTTACTTTATTTACTTTACCGGTTTTATCTTTTATCTTTTTTTGTTTTGTTTTAAGAGCTCTAAGGGAAAATGTCTGAATTTGATTTTTAGATATCATTATTTCTCTTCTTTTTATTATAAGTACAAAAATTATATATTTAACTCAATCAAGCTTCTGTGAGGAATACATAATTAACACTTTTTTCCCTCTATAAATAATATGTAATATGAAATGTAAACAATGTAACATGAAATTAAATTTGTCAATTTGACTGGCCTAAAACGGGATCCATTCCTAGTTGGCTAGTCAAAGTTTCCACATATGCTTTATTGTTCAATTTTATGTATTATTATTATTATTATTAAAAAAAAGTTTTCTTTTGATGTACCCGTACCTATATAAGTATCAGAACTCTGGTGCGGCGCTAAAAATCTAATTTGAGTAGACGTATTTGTAGACACCACTTGTGATAAGGTTTGGTTTATTTATGATAGGCCCATTGGTGCGTGGTTTGGTTTATTTATAGCCCATTGGCTCCGAAGTCATTTCCCCTGCTCTGTAACCTAACTGTAATTCTGTTTAAAAATAAATAAATAATTATTACTAACTTATATCTGCAATATGTACTATTAAAACTAACATCATAAACATGGCCAAGCTCGCCCTTAATGGGTGAAAGCCAAAAAGAAATTTACGAGTAAAATAAAGCACCATTTGCATCATGCCAGAAACCAAATGTTCTGAAAGCATATGTACCAACGTAGCATAAATATACCAAACCACCCACCAACGTAGGGACGTCTTGGAATCACCTGTGTTAATCATACGTATATATGTAGCAATATGATTTATATACATATGTCAGTATCCCATTTGAATTCACAATTTGTAAACAAACTCTTGTGGTATTATTGTCAACAAGACAGCTTGCGTGACAATACTAGAAACTGTTGCCAATTATACCAATTAATAAACCAGCACTCCACATCAGATATGATTTGCGAGTTTCAATGCCAAAATTATTATGGTGATTAATGTTTGGGTTATTGTACCGTGTTGTGCTTGATTCCATGACAGTTAATCTTCTGACATTTGGCCCTCCGGCATACTTACATACTATATGCAGTCGGTTTAGGGAAAATATGTTTACTTACCAACACAAAAGTGTCCCCGAAGGGCTGTGCAAATAGGATGTACCGTCGAATAACAAAAGTACGAGGGTCAGTGAAAAGTAATGCCTCCTACTTTTTTCTACTTAAATGGTAGGTTTGTCCGGGTCTTCGCGGCGGATACGTATTGGGATAGAACGTTTGAGGCAGTCCCTTTCACTTTTCCAGCCTTACTCTTTCGGTAAATCGCCAGGAGTGTGCGAGTGGAGCGTGCACAGGAGTGGGAGGATGGATTCATACGTTCGTCACTCCTGGACACACTGACCTCCAAATTCCTATACCCACCCCTAATACCCTTTTCCTTCCCAGAACTATCCCTCCTTCTTTTCCTAAAAATACCCTCCACACAACATCCCCAAAGATGATATAGGTCCTGAGGGGAATTATTTTCCTCAAGGTTTCCCGTGTGGAGGTAATGTAAAAAAAGTAGGAATCCGCACGACACAAACCATCTACTTGTAAATTTAGTAAAACCATGATGTTAAGTTTAATATTTTTTAATATTTTCAGCGGGAATCCATCTCCATACACCTCCAGAAGGCTGGTGTGCAGATGGGAGACGCGTACAGTCAGCTGTACTGCCGCGAGGATCAGGACGCCATTCCACAAGGAGCAGAACCAGATCACAGCGCAGTGCAGCCGCTCCAAGGAGTTCTTCTTCTTGGAGACCAAGGCGCTTCTCGTGTCGCGCACCATCAGGGTGGATCTAGAATCAAACATCATCGGTTAGTCACAATCACTAATCCGCCGTCTCACCCTTTCCCGTTTGGCCTGTATTATTACTGTAATGTTCATTTGCACTTGCAGACAGACGGGAGCGAGTATGGTCACCAGTATCACCCAGAATAGATGATCGCTGGCACAGAAAACGCGGCCAATAACTTTGCTCGGGGCATGTACTACACTACCGGCCGGCAGATCATCGCTCCTCTGATGGACCTAATCGGGAAACCAGCAGACAACTGTTGCAGGTGCTCCAAAACTGGATCGATTCTTCATCAATTAGATTTTTTTCACCAATTATTGTATTATTTGAAGAAATGGTTCTATGTTTGTATGTTTGGCGTTTTTTAAAATGCATCGCCAAATTTATATACTGAACATCTGTTGATGGCGTTCAAACAAATTTATTAAATTTAAGGATTTTGGGAGGTCCTAACTCCTAACACCTTTAAAATGTAACTAAAATATTTGCCCTAATGTCAAAATCCAGAGAGGAATATGGCAACACGCGTGCATGGACAAGACATCGCCCGCGTTTCCTTGTAGTACGTCTGTGTAACTTATTGGCTTAACTTATATTTATTGTACAACTATACTCGGAGTTGTGGATGGTTTGGAGTAAAGTTTTGAGGTTGTGAATTGTGAATTCTAGCGAATTTAAAAACAAAAACAACCATTTTTAGGTGGAAATAATATTATTGTATAGAATAGAAATTGACTTATAGAGTATGTCTAAAGACAAACATCAACCCATGAACCCGGGTGCTGCTGCTAAGTCACCAAACGTAGCGAATCACTTGGGGTGCCTATGGTAGAGGTGTTGATTATCCAATAAATTGTGCCTGGGGCGGCAGTACCTACCCACATCCGCATCCCAAATTGAGACGCTTAATTTTACCACGCGTAAGTCTTAGTATTCGTTTCACTTGATCGTGGCATATCTTCCTCGGGGGTTCCCGATTTATTCAACTATTAACTTAACGTCATCCACCTTTACCTTACACCTCTTTCTACGTTCATCACGAACGCTTCATTAAACCATAAATAAAAAAAAATGGACTAATGTCCTACTCGGGCGTTCCCGACTTTGTCTACCATTAACAACTCTATAAGTATTAACTCTACAAAATTAAAGTCTCTACATATTATAAATTAAACTCAAAAACTATTGAAACGGAACCTATCAACATTAATAAAAAGCAGGAAGGTTTTAGTATATGTATATTTGTCAAGGTTTTGTGTAAATTGGTTGAAATATATCAATAAAGGAGAATGTCTGTGTGTGGTGGACGACAGGGCTGGCAAGCGGGCGGTGTGGATTTTTTTTGTATGCAAATTAACGGATGGTGGTTGTCAGTTAAAAGGTTGGGTAACCATCCAGTAGATGGCGTTGTGTTTTATTAGCCACAGCAACGCGTGGCCGGGTCAGCTAGTTACTATTAAAAACCTACATTATATCTAATTTGATTCGACCACAAATCTTATTCCAGTGCGGAAATAATCATATAAGTCTTCCTCGTGCGTTTCCGACTTCTACCATTCTAACTACTCTCTACAGTCTACAAAGATTGAACACTCCTGAGATTGTCAACCTCATGACTAATTAGTCTAAGGCACAAAACTTAAAGCTCAAAGCTCAATAATATCTAGAGCTTAAAACTTAAAGTTCAAAGCCTATATAGCTCGGGGTGCCTAGCATGGTCGATTGATATAAGTTTTATCGAAAATGTTGGTAACTTATCGTCGCTCCCGAGCACGACTGCAGACTGCTAACGAAAAAATAACATTCCACGTCAAGTAAATTAGGAACCCTTAGTCGTTGTAAACTGTTGTTTGTTCGTTAGCGGCCTGCAGTCGTGCTCGGGAGCGATGACAAGTTACCGACATTTTCGATAAAACCTCTATCAATCGGCCATGCTAGGTTACCTAGGGCTAGTGCTGCCACCTGTTGACGCAAAAAAGTTAATACTGATGCAAATTGTTGAAGAAGGTTCGAGGAATTGCACCAAATTAAAAAATTTCAAACACTTTTTGACTGCCCCTAGTTGAATAGAATAAAGAACACGTAAAGTGGTTTCTTACATATTCACACACATATCTTTGAATACCTTTGTTTTATATTTGTGCATAGTAACAAAATGTGTACTTGGATACCTCGATACTTGCTCAGGCATAGGGCATCAGGTGAACCTGACCTACTTCTAGAACAATGCATTTGCATTAGAACCATTTCATAAACATTCGTAAAATTAAAACAAAGTGTTACGTCGCGTCGCCATAACCACGAACGTAAAACCGTAGTTTGCTATTGTTATTAAGATCTATGAACAGGCCCGGACTGGGACCATTTGGGGCCCTCCGCTAAAACCTGTAAAGGGGCTCCCTAACGTGGGGTGGTGGGGGGGGCTTCAGAAAACGGGGGGTTCGGTTAATTTTTAAAAATTAGGTGCTTGAAAACAATGAAAACGCGTTTCTACGCTATATTGGCACCTATAAAGAAGAAAAAATTCAGATAGGTTTGTATACGAATATTATGATTTTCGGCTTTTGTTGACTTTATTATTTATTGAAATAAGAAATTCACGGTATTTTTAGAATACCACAACACTACTTAACACATGCTGTAGAACTGCCAATAATTATAACGGAGTTCAAAATAAAGGGCAGGATTTTATTCACACCAAAGCATTACCGAATTATGTCAAAATTATTTGTGTAGTAAAAATAATGACAAACGGATTTTAGGGATTAGAAAAATAATACTAACATTTAAAAAAAATCCTGTGTGTTTTAACAGTTTACAATGTTGTATAGGTACTAGAATAGAAGGGGCTTAACTTAACTGAAAAGATTCAACATTTTGCTCCCCTAGCCTTAAAGTAATAGTTTCTTTGTAAGCAACTCACTTGTTAAAGCTACTTCATCTATTATTTTATTTTTTTCCAAATTATAAAATAAATCCCTCTCAACATTAATAAAAAGCAGACTGGACATAAGGTCTTGGCCTAAGGACGACCGAAGTCGATTTTAGACGATTTTAAGTTTAGAAAAAACTCGTTAACATGTGACTTGGATACAAGGTATGGTAAGAATACATTTATATACAATGTACAGGTTGGTAAACATTCCAGGTTGAGTGATTTCAAACATAACAGAAAAAGCACATGTCAAATACTGGAAACATTGTCTATTTTCAGAGCAGTAAATGTCAGCATTTGTTTCCGCTGCCGTTGGGTCCAAATCGTCTTCTTCGTCATTGGAGGTTGCTCAACCACTTTCCCACGGTGTTCTAAGGAAACAGATGGTTTCCTCCTTCACCGTACACCTCAGGACTCTAATTTTTTTTATAAAGAAGCTACTTTTTATTTAAAATGATTCTAGACCTCCAATGTCCAGGCATACATTGTTAGCAGGCAGTATGCGAGTGCGTACATGTTGTTAGTTATTTATTTCACAGTATCACGTCTCATCTCCGCCACTTGATGTAGCTGAAATAAAAGTTTATTATTATGTAGGAAGAAAAGTTAATAGAATAAGGAAAAAAAATATATATTAGATGAGATTGTTTGACTTAACCAAAGCAGCTGAGCTGCAGTCGTCCGGCGGTCCCGCCAAGAATAAGCGGAGCCTTCAGTCCAGTTGCAAGCGAGACTCGGTGTCCGCGCCCCTAAGCCGACTTCCCGGTAGGCCCTCGAAGAAAGTGTTGGGATTAAGCGGGAAATACCTGAAGACACTAAGGATAAAAGTGAGCATCGGGTCACCGGAGGCAGGGCGGAAGGGCACCGGTCTGCTACGGTTGGTCTTCAGGCCCGCTCATGGCGACGGGGGAGGCGCGGGCGGGTTATACATCGGCTACCTTGGGAGTCATCTCCTCGGTTGTTGCACAGACATAGGTCTAGTCCACCCCCTTGATGGGGTGTAGGACAATACGAAAATGAGATGGTAGTTCAGTTCCGGCTCCTTGAATGATGCAAATCCAGACACGAAAAACTTGTTGTATGTATCCTAGATTTAGAAAAAGAAAAATGCAAGTGTAGTTAGGTTACGCCAAGGCTATTGATAATGTCTAGTTAAACGAGAAAAAAAAATAAAGATTTAAAAAAAAAGTAATAGCCATCGTCACTGCATCTGTCTTCGTAGATCTCAGTGGACTCTGCCGCTATGAAGTTGCTGTATTGTTGTGCAAACTGTCGCAGCTCTATCAACAGCCGACTTCTTTCAATTTCAAGAATTCTTCATCAACAATTGATGAAAGAGCCTTATGTTTGCTCCACTCTACTAACAAGACAAAAACTTTTTTTTGGTACGTTTTGTGGGGCCCCTTCGGGGCCTCCTCGCGCCTTGGGCCCTCCGCGATCGCGGACCGGCGGACCTGGCCAGTCCGGGCCTGTCTATGAGGAATACACAAGCCAAAAATGTGTACATTTTAGTGTTCCTTATCGTCACTTTGGTTGGACAGGATTATAAATATTCACATTAAACATAAGTTTTGAGGTGTAAGTTGTTGTCTGATAAAGTTGTTTTCAAATTTTGAAAAGACAAATAACTTTGTTTACATCACTTTTGTTTCATGAACAATGTTCACATCATCATGATCAAATGTGTACTAAACATAGATCACCTATGGGAGGAAAGGGTAGAAGGAAGAGGAAGGGGTAAGAGTGGAGAAAGTATTTTAATTAGGGATTTCAAAGCTTTTAAATATGTTTTACTAAAATAATATACACAAGATTGAATCTCAAAATCAGGAATTGATAAATAGATTATGAGAATTCGTCTTTGCAAACTTTGACACCTAAGAACATGGTAAGGCGAAGTTAGAACCCACTGTTTTGATTTGAAACTCCGTGAAACGAAAAAGCGACACTAAAAGAGACAAACACATACATATATTGAATTTAGACTGCGAGAAAATGAGATGAAATGAGTAAATAAAGCGCCGTTTTTGTGAAAAATCACCTCAAGGGCGCTGTTAACAAAAGCAAATAATAAAATAAAATTAATACGATAGGCTTACAACTAAGATTCAAAATTATAACTGGTGACTTACATCTTAGACTTATATGTAGTTACGACTAAGACTTATTACTACTGACTTAAAACTAGTGACATCCATATATATTTGCAACCTGACTTAAATTAGAGATTTACAACTAAAATAGGTATTTACATATAACCTCAGAGTATGCCAGGTATCTAATATTACCAAGTGATCAACAAAACTCTAGAGGTATAGGGTATAGGTACAGACATCTAACAGAGAAGAAAGTTATTACTGCAAGTCGAAGCAGTTTGATGATTTTATATATACATAATATATACATATTTTATTCTACACATTTTACAAATTATTTTATACCCTTTTTTAATATATTGTTAGCGCCAGAAGAAGAAGGAATTACAATTTTATAACACCGTTGTGAAAATGATTTTAATGGGTTTTAAGTTTGAATCTAAATTCTGTCGGGCTGGTTATGCATCTTAATTCCATAGGAAGTTTATTCCAAGCCTCAGGGCCGGATACTCCGAATGCAGATCACCAAACTTAGTGTCCGGATTTCGATTAGGATCTTTCAACCTTCCGATTGCAGATGATGTCGCTGATCTAAGAGTTGACTGCCTTAGACCAATATTTTCCGGAATGCACAGTTCAGAGATATAGGAGCCATTTCATTGAGAGCTTTAAACACCATCCAGCATAACTTGTATTGGATCCTTTCAGGACACTTCAGCCAGTGAAGATTTCTAAGGTGTTCCGAAATTTGCGAAAACTCGGGTACCCCAGTAATTAGCCGTGCTGCGCCGTTGAGCACAGATTGTGGTTAATCAGTTTGGCATTTAGGAAGTCTTGCATAAACGCCATTACAGTAATCAAGACGTGATACTATCATAGCCTATCAGTTTCCTCTTTGTGCGGTGCTTCATACCCTATCCACTCTTGTCTACTTTAGTTTTCTAAAGGTTTCAGTTCTACCGCGAGTGAATTGTACACTCGGCTTTTTTAATATAAACTCCACTCAGGAGGCCCTAAGGAAAAAAAATCCCCCAGGCCTAAGTCATCTTTAGGGATGCTATGTGGAGAGTCTTTTTAGGGAAAATAAGGAGAGAAAGTTCTGGGAAGGAAAAGGGAATGAGGGGTAGGTTGGAATCTAGGGTCAATGTGGTTAGGAAAGATGAACTTATGTATCCATCCCTCTCATTGCGGTGCTAAGCGATGGGTCGAGAGATTACAGCTCGAGAGGGTTAGGTTAGGTCTCCAGTAACCAGTCTCTCCCGTTCCGGTCCGCCACGCAGTAGGTGGACAAACGCGTTCGGATTCCGGGGCGGCGGTTCCCATAAACTATAATATATGCCTAAATTTAACTGTAAATGAACAGGAAAATGTTGATTTCACGTTGGCGGAGAGAAGGATTCTACACAGGTATCTAAATTTATCAAAATTTCCATAAGGAACCTGTTCCATAAATCCTAGTTTCCACAAAAAAATATTAAAACGTGACCATTTCTAAGTTGAGCAGCTCACGTTTTATAGAATAAATGCCTGAAATATGCTCAAACATGATATAAAAGGCTAAAATATGCATTATTCATAAAAATGTATATGGAAAAGTAAAAAAAATGAGGTTTATTAAAAATTTAATTCATTTAGGAAATATGAAATAGGACATAATTAAAATTTACATCATCGGTACCAAATCAGTACATAGGAGCTTGATAATATTTGGATGGTAGTCATATTTCAGATTTTTGTCGACTATAAGTCTTCTTGTCTTCCATTAAATCATATATTTCTCAATAATGTGACATGAATTTCGAGGCTTATACACATAAAATAAAAGCCTTATGATATGAAAAGGGGCATGCCTGAGTATTGCACCCACCCACCGGTCTGTTGAACCGAAACAAAAAAGATAACTTTTAGCCCTTTTAGAATAGCTAGACGTGCTTCTTGATTTAAAAAAAATGATCCAGGAGGACTTAAGTTTATTAACTTCGCTCAATGTCGTCTTCGGGGAAGGTTTTTAAAGGAAAGGTTGGAGATGATGAGAAGGAAAGAGTGTGAGGGGTGGGTTGGAATCTGGGGTTCAGTGGGTTCAAGAGTGGCGGAAGTATGAACCATACCTCCCATTGCGGTGCAAGGCTATGGGTCCTTCATGATCTCCCTATTTTTTACAATAGCTCCACACAGGAAGCCCTGAAAAAAATAATTACTGCTTGTTTTTTTTAAGAAAAGAAGGAGAGGATGTTCAGAAAAGGAAAAAGGTATAAGGGGTCGATAGGAATCTGGGGGTGTGTCCACTGTCCAGGAGTGACGGACGAACGATCCCATCCCTCCAACTGTGGCGCAGGGTGATGTTCCGAGAGAACCCTACTGGATAAATCAAAAGGTCTACCTCAATCAGTCTCTCCCGATCTGGCCTGCCACGCGGTGGGTGGGCAGACGCATCCGCCGTCAAGACCTAAATTGGCATATTTCTAGCCCATTCAAGGGAGCCTGCTACGCCTGAAAACAAAGGACTATCCCATTTCGGATTATGCAACCCCATCTTAGCGTATGGTTGTATTGGTTGGGGAGCGTCAGGTAGAACAATTTTAGATCCACTAGTGAAGGCCCAGAAATCCATAATTAGAGTCATTATGCATAAACCCTACAGGTTTTCTAGCGATCAACTCTACAAAAAAATTTATGTACTTGATGTTCGTCAAAACTAAATAAAAAGGGTTATTATCCACGTACACAAAAATCTAGAAAATCTTAATAAAATTGTTGATAAATATATATCACAAGAAGTCACACCAGAAAGAATCTCGTGGTCTCAGAGAGCAATACGGCAAAGTTTCAAAAGACATATACATATCTGGGACCGAGATTGTATAATAAAATCCCTTTCGAATTAAATATTAAAACATGCAAAATGGCATGCATTGGTTCAATAATAACTAAATGGTTGATTGGCTTAGGTAGGATTGAGTCTGAAAAATTATTAAATAATGTCACTTAAAACTTAAAATTATACATGGTTAACTATTAATAGCACAATCAGTAAAAATTTAGTATATATTTAATCTACAAAAAAAATAAAAAATGTTGTTGTTTGTAGAGAATACATTTTTGGCATTTTTCACCAGCATTTGGTTCCTTAGAACAGGCAATCTACCTAGCTAGGAACTAATGACGTACAAGATATAATAACACTTGTACACCTTTTAAAATCTACAGTTATTTTAAAATATTATTATTATGTAATTTTGCTCTATAAATGTAACTAATGTAATAAAATAAATAAAGAAATAAAATTAAAACCGTGGTTTTAACAATTCTTCTATTTTTCTATTTCAATTTCCGCGACAAAAATAAAGTATTGCCACATAGAAACTGCATTGAAGTTCAAAATCTCCTACTTACTAACTCCTTTTCGATTATGGTCATACTGTATAATGTGTAAAAATTAAAATCTTTAGAAAATGTTCATAAAACATTTAAATATTTGTGCCTGAGATTCGTAAAATAAAATTAAAAAAACTCGAGTTTGGCGCTGTTTTTTCTTGAATAAATCTAAACAGTTGGCTGGGGCTTAACCGAAATATAAACCTTATCGCCATCTACCTTGTATTGTTATTGTTTTACCTAGGATTGTTATTGTTAGCGTCCTGATTTTGTACGACATGGTGCATCACCTTAAGGTCTTTTTTTCGGTAAACAAAAACCTTTTTATTACACTGGAAAATCGTGCAAAATGAAAGAAAAGTCAAAACTCGCTCGCTCGTTTAAAATTTCTGATCGATTCTCCAATCAAATCGCTTTTACAAGCTATAAAACTACTCTCCTTATCGCTGGCCTAGTTTCCACAGCAATCTGCAATCTCGCATGGTATACTCGTACTATACTCGTGCTTGTACTTATTATTTACTATTTCACTATTTTATTTTAAACTGCTGCGTAATAACAAAGGTAACAGCGTAGACCCGTGAAAATCGCACTATTTAACGTTAGATCATTTACTGTACGATATGTGAAACTATAGTCGAACAGATACCAAATGCACTCCCAAAATTTCACATGGGGATTAACGTACAGTCAAAACTCCGAAAAACCCAAACTCGAAAGACACTCCACCATATTTATATATAAATATTAATAATATAATGGTGGACTGTCTTTCGAGTTTGGGTTTTTCGGAGTTTTGACTGTACGTTAATCCCCGTGTGAAATTTTGGGAGTGCATTTGGTATCTGTTCTACTATAGCAGGTCACTAGGTCTCAGGACCCTTGGCCTTCCAAATTTTTTATTTATTTATAATATATCGATCATCCAGTTGATTAGTCAGACACCTCCAAATATTAAATTTTGATATAATGAGGAAAGAAAAAATTATAATGCTCACCATAAATCAAATATACTTTTCACGTCTCTGCGTTTTACATATTAAATATGCTATAAATATTAAGTTGCAAAAATGTTGGCAAAAGTACAAAAATAATATTTCTTTTACTTTGTATCCTGGGCGTTAAACGACATATTGCAAGTTAATTGATTTTTTTTAAATTTGTTCGTTTAAGAGGGTAAATCTGATTGTTTACGCCAGGGAACGAAATTAATTCATTCCATTTGAACAGCTTAAATTTATTCCATTTGGTGCATAATCTTGTTGTGCTATTACACAAAAACAAAAGCTAGTTTCATAAATACAATCCAAGAATTTATTAATTCATGCTTGAAATGAGTCAATACCGATCGTCTAGTTGATTCGTCAAACATCTACAATCCTAAGTTTTGGGAGAGTGAGGAAATCAAAATTCTAATGATCACCAAAAATCAATAATAATTTACACGTGTCTGTGATTTAAATATTAAATTTTCTATAAAATAACACCGGGAAGCATTAAAATCCGATGCATTAGTATAACATTTTGAAATTTCCTACTAGTATCTAACCCAGAAAACCTTTTTTCTGTTTATTTCACTAGAAGTTTCTCGCATTATAATAGTAGAGGATCCTGATCATTATTTTGTAGTAGTTAATTAAAGTATTTACTTTTGTATCGCCATACTTATCATTATTTTTAAAGTATTTACTTATGTATCGCTATCCCTCTCTGTTGCACGAATAAATACGTGCTCTTTTTCAATTAATATTTTTTAAATTAATCATAGTCTTGCCAGGAATTTTTTAGACAACCCAATCGAGATTTATTTTCTAATATATTAAATTTGATATAAAATAAATTTCATCCATTAAACAGATGGGTGAAGGTCGTTTCTAGTTCGGATCTTAGACTATAATTGATTTGGTGGTTTTTATGAACAGTGAGAGTATCGTACCAGATAGATGGCACACTTTTTCATATAACTGTACATTCAACTCACATTTCGATTAAGGGATGTCTGAGTAATCAACTGGACGATCTACATTTAGGACGGCTTGTTTCGCAGAATTTAAACAGTTCATTATATTTTACAGTTATTGAAATTGATTAGGGATGGTCCGATGCTCTGTAGGGAATTCGCGTAAACTCTGCGCTCTAAAGTTAAAGTTTAGACATACGGATTTTAATAGGTACTTCGTTTGTGTAAAAGCACTATACGATTTAAAACAAAACATGATTAATGGAGGACGGGTGCTAACAAAAAACTGTCCAAAGAAGCGAAGCTAGCAGTACACAATGGTGTGCTGGTACCTACCTTGATGTATGGCAGTTGGCAGTGAGGCATTGAACTGGCATAGGAAGGATTAAAGTAGATTGAATGCTGTAGAAATGAGCCTGAGGCGTATGTGTGGTAAAAACAAGTTAAATCGGGTGAGAAATGTGGCATATATACGTAATAATCAGATCAAGAAAGGGACCGTCAGATGGTTTGCGAAAAGAGTGTAAGGAGAATATATGAAGTGGATCAAATACTTTTGTCAAGAGTCATAATAGTAGAAGATTATGTATGAAAGTGAACGAGTGTGTGTCAAGACCGAGTTGCTTGGCGGTCCGTCCTCTCAGCTTACCCCTGCGGGAAACGGCGTGATGGTTAGTTAGTTAAAATTCATGTTCCGTGAAAGTTTTGTTATTATTTCAACATGGGCCGGTGTTTCACAGTACTTGAATAATAACAGAACTTGAATAGTACTTCCACAGAACTTGAATATTATTTTAAAATTTGACTACTTTTAAAAAAATCTGTGAAACAACCCGTAATTTTTTTATTGATAAATTAGAGAGACGGTTAGAAATTTTCGTTTCGGGTGAACACGAAATTTATTTATTTATTTATTTAATATACGAAAAATTTAAGGTACATATAGTTTTTTTATGATATTTCACCCTCCATGCTAGGGAAGACCCTGTGTTATGGCGGGTGAAGTTTACAGTTTTCGGATTACATTCATTAGTATTAGTATTATTAGTATGGTTGAAAACGTTCACTAATTAATACTATGCACACAGATTCTTCTACAATAAGAGAGTTTATGTTGGTATTTTGGATTATAAGAAGAAGGTAAAGAAGTTAAAGAGTTATTGGAAAAGAAAAGTTATTATTAATATATTAAGTGACAAAATATATTTGAAATAAATACACATTTCAAATATATCTAGTATTATTTTATTAATTAATTCATTCACGTTTGATGACTTACCAGGGGTGCCCAGGTTCATGAGGTGAGGATTGTCTGGGTCTCGGCGAATGCGTCTGCCCACCTACGGTGTGGGGGGGGCGGATTTTGAGAGACTGGTTGAGGGAGATCTTTTTAACTCTCCAGCAGGACTATCTTGACCCATCGCCTTGCACCGCAGTGGGAGGGATGAATTCAAACGTCCTATACTTCTGGACACACTGACCCCCTAGATTTATATCCACTCCTCATATCTTCTTCCTTTCCAGATCTTCTTCTTCTTAAAAAAAAACCGAGACACAACATCATCAACTATTCCCCATTTAGATTATTTCCCTCCCTGGCTCCTCTACGGAGCCAACGTTAAAAAAAAATAAATGTCTATTTGATCATTGGTTGGTATCTACTTTTGCTTGTCTAAACTATAAGCTTCAATTTTGTAAATTACACTTAAATTCAAACCAAATTTATTTTCAGTGAACGCGAAAAAATTCACGCAGGAATAATTCACGCACAGACAACCGAAATGAGTGTGTTTAATAATTTTATTCTAGGTACATCTAACTGCTGCGTAATCGTAGTACTTAGTCTCACTATAAATTATATTACGTACCGCGTAATAAGTATTGCTGCGAATTGTTCTCAGATCTCACTCTTTCTCATAATAGACTAGGAGACGAGGTAGGTAAACCCTACGTCATCGAGTACACGGATGAAACTACTTTTTAGTGATAATGGACACTTAGAAAACCTTAAAAAAGCTGGTCTGCCGGTGCGCCTCTTGGCAGGAGCCGCGCTGCCATGGAAATAGTCAGCGTTTTTTTTCGAAAAAATTACGTCATCGAGTACACGAACGGGAATGGTGGCATATGATAAAGGTCGATTAGAAAATGAGAAAAAAGCAGGGCTGCCAACCAGCAGCCTGGCAAGTTCGCAGGCAGCCGGCGTCAAAGTGGGGTAAAAAATAGTAATTTTTACGTCATCGAGTACACGAATGAAACTAATGAATAACTATAGTCCAGATCATTCCGTTTAAGAATTTCTTGGTCTGCCGACCAGCAGCCTGGCAAATTTTTGTGTACGATTTTTTAAAGTTTTTTTTTTTTTTTTTTTAATTTTTCGTTTATCTTTATTATTATTTTTATTTCATTATATTTTTAAAAACTTTGAATGCCATATTTTAAAAATATGAACGATAATGATAAAAAAAAATAATTTGAGAGTTCCGAGTGTACCCATCCGTCAGGTGAGCCGTTCGACGCCAAACCACTTACGAAACCTGCCGCGGTGCCCCTCACCGCTGTCGCGTGTCAATATTATTGTACAAATTTATAATATTAATAGTCCTTTTAAAATTGTCTAATAGTCCATAGTAATTGGAAGTTCGAAAAACCAACGCACCATCGCTGTAAGAGCTGCGTTCGTCCGTAAAACGACGGAAATTTCTGAAACCCCGTTCGTTTCATATCGGTTTCGCTTGCCCTGCTGCACCGATTACATCGAATTCAAGATCTAAACTAATGAAAAACTGTAGTCTATATTATCTCATTCATGACTTCTTTGGTCTGCCACCAGGAGCCAGGCAGTTTTTTGTGTACGATTTTTTTAAGTTTTAATTTTTTTTTTAAATTCTTAAATAAATTTTTTCAATATCTTTATTATTTTTTTTATTTCAATATGGTTTTAAAAACTAAGAATGCCTGATATTAAATAAAATAAGTGGTTATGATAAAAAAATAAATTTTGAGTGTTCCGAGTGTAATCGATGCAGCAGGGCAAGCGAAACCGATGTGAAACGCACTGGGTTTTGAAATTTTCGTCGTTTTTCAGACGAACACAGCTCTTACGGCGACGGTGTGATGGTTGTTCAAACTTCCAACCACTATGTATTATTAGGTAATTTTAAAAAGACTATTATTATTATAAATTTGTATAATAATATGGGCATGCGATGGCGGTGAAAAGCTCCGCGGCCAGTTTCCAGTAAGTTGTTTCGCGTCGAAAGGCGCTCCCGTCCGATGGGTACACTCGGAATACTCATCTTTATTATTATTTTTATTTCAATATGGTTTTAAAAACTTAGAGAGCCAGATTTTAAATAAAATAAGTGGTAATGATAAAAAAAAATTTTGAGTCTCCAAGTGTACCCATCGGACGGGAGAGCCTTTCGTCGCGAAACAGCTTACTGGAAACTGGCCGCGGAGCCCTTCGCTGCCATCGCATGCCCATATCATTATACAAATTTATAATAATTATAGTCTTTTTAAGATTACCTAATAGTCCATAATGGTTGGAAGTTTAAATAACCACTGCACCGTCACCGTAAGTGCTGCGTTCGTCCGGAAAACGACTAAAATTTCCGGGCCCCGTCCGTTTCATATCGGTTTCGCTTGGCCTGCTACATCGATTACACGAGTATAAGATCAAAACTAACGAAAAACTGTAGTCTAGATCATCTCCTTCATGATTTCTTTGGTCTGCTAGACAGCAGCCTGGTAGTTATATATAAATATATTGAAATAAAAATAATAATAAAGATGAGTGTTCCGAGTGTACCCATCGGACGGGAGAGCCTTTCGACGCGAAACAACTTACTGGAAACTGGCCGCGGAGCCCTTCACCGCTATCGCATGCCCATATTATTATACAAAATTATAATAATAATAGTCTTTTCAAAATTACCTAATAGAACATAGTGGTTGGAAGTTCGAACAACTACCACACCGTCGCCGTTAGTGCTGCGTTCGTCCGGAAAACGACGGAAATTTCCGGGCCCTGTCCGTTTCATATCGGTTTCGCTTGCCATGCTACATCGATTACTCGTGTACAAGATCAAAACTAACGAAAAACTGTAGTCTAGATCATCCCATTCATGACTTCTTTGGTCTGCCGACCAGCAGCCTGGCAGTTTTTTGTGTACAATTTTTTAAAGTTATAATTTTTTTTTTTTTTTTTTTTTTAATATTTTTAATATCTTTATTACTTTTTTATTTCAATATGGTTTTGAATACTTAGTATGCCAGATTTTAAATAAAATAAGTGGCAATGATAAAAAAAAATAATTTGAGTATTCCGAGTGTACCCATCGGACGGGAGCGCCTTTCGACGCGAAACAACTTACTGGAAACTGGCCGCGGAGCTTTTCACCGCCATCGCATGCCCATATTATTATACAAATTTATAATAATAATAGTCTTTTTAAAATTACCTAATAATACATAGTGGTTGGAAGTTTGAACAACCATCACACCGTCGCCGTAAGAGCTGTGTTCGTCTGAAAAACGACGAAAATTTCAAAACCCAGTGCGTTTCACATCGGTTTCGCTTGCCCTGCTGCATCGATTACACTCGGAACACTCAAAATTTATTTTTTTATCATAACCACTTATTTTATTTAATATCGGGCATTCTTAGTTTTTAAAACCATATTGAAATAAAAAAAATAATAAAGATATTGAAAAAATTTATTTAAGAATTTAAAAAAAAAATTAAAACTTAAAAAAATCGTACACAAAAAACTGCCTGGCTCCTGGTGGGAGACCAAAGAAGTCATGAATGAGATAATCTAGACTACAGTTTTTCATTAGTTTAGATCTTGAATTCGATGTAATCGGTGCAGCAGGGCAAGCGAAACCGATATGAAACGAACGGGGTTTCAGAAATTTCCGTCGTTTTACGGACGAACGCAGCTCTTACAGCGATGGTGCGTTGGTTTTTCGAATTTCCAATTACTATGGACTATTAGGCAATTTTAAAAGGACTATTAATATTATAAATTTGTACAATAATATTGACACGCGACAGCGGTGAAGGGCACCGCGGCAGGTTTCGTAAGTGGTTTGGCGTCGAACGGCTCACCTGACGGATGGGTACACTCGGAACTCTCAAATTATTTTTTTTTATCATTATCGTTCATATTTTTAAAATATGGCATTCAAAGTTTTTAAAAATATAATGAAATAAAAATAATAATAAAGATAAACGAAAAATTAAAAAAAAAAAAAAAAAAACTTTAAAAAATCGTACACAAAAATTTGCCAGGCTGCTGGTCGGCAGACCAAGAAATTCTTAAACGGAATGATCTGGACTATAGTTATTCATTAGTTTCATTCGTGTACTCGATGACGTAAAAATTACTATTTTTTACCCCACTTAGACGCCGGCTGCCTGCGAACTTGCCAGGCTGCCGGTTGGCAGCCCTGCTTTTTTCTCATTTTCTAATCGACCTTTATCATATGCCACCATTCCCGTTCGTGTACTCGATGACGTAATTTTTTCGAAAAAAAACGCTGACTATTTCCATGGCAGCGCGGCTCCTGCCAAGAGGCGCACCGGCAGACCAGCTTTTTTAAGGTTTTCTAAGTGTCCATTATCACTACAAAGTAGTTTCATCCGTGTACTCGATGACGTAGGGTTTACCTATGTCGTCTCCTGGTCTATAAATGGCGCAAATAGAAAAAAGAGAGGTTTCGTGGTGTTACAGCTAGTGTTTTACGAATCCCCCACCCTTTTCCAATCCCGCTTTATTGCGGGATAGAATTTATAAATCCCGCGGGTTTCAAAATGATTTTTAATCAAAGGGTATTAAGGTTAAACGAAGATACGTTATAATCCATGCATGCATAGATGGGGTGAATTTAATTATTTTAGGAAAAAAACTTTTTGTAAGTAAAGCTTTAAAATGTTAAGACGAATTTTTGTTTGCGCCCGTACATACGCAATATGAAAATGAATAAAGAGTCGTCCGTATACACACATAATTATTTAGAGAAAGGCATAAAAATTCAATGTTGGGTTGAATTACAGATGCAGTATTATATTTGTATGTCTTTTTGGAAAGAATTGAGTTGTATACGCATAAAATTATGTATTCGTATTCATATTGCACACGTAAGTGCGCAAATAAATAAATCACCTCAATATTTTAAAGCATAACTTAAAAAAAAAGTTTCCTTAAAATAATTAAATAAGCACCGCGCAAGAGCAGATTAAATTGAAATGATACCAACATTTTAATTATCATTTAATAATTATCTTGATTTGGATGGCGGGTATGGGCACCGTCACCCCGGGAATAATTTATTTGATAATCTACATACCTACCCCTGTTCTAGGTCTGTCACGCCAAGTTGTTTTACGTCGGGTGACTTAGCAGGGGAGCCCGGGTTCACGGAGTGAGGTTTGTCTAGGTCTTGGTGGCGAATAGGCCTTGCATCGCAGTATGAGGGATGTATTCATACCTTTTTCTTTCCCAAAACTTCTTCTCCTTCCTCTCCCTAAAAAGACCGTCCACAAAGCATCCCCAAAGATGTAAAGGATTCTTTAAGGCCCACAGGCCTAAAGGATTTTTTTTCCTCGGGGTTTCTTGTGTAGAGCGATTTAAAAAAATATTTACGTTCCTACTGGAATTGTTTTATTTATCTTTATTCATTGCTTTGAATGGTTACATTATAATATATAGTGCAATAATAATTTAGAAGCAATAATTTAAGAGAATATAAAGGATTATAAAATAATATCAAAAAAATATAAATAACATAGTTTTAAAAATTAAAAATGAGTATAAAATAATATAAAAGAGTAGGAAAGATATAAAAATCATAGTATAGGAAGAAATATAAAAGATATAGAAGATGTTATAAAAAATATAATATTTAGTACTCCTAGTACTTATTTTATAAAAATATATCGAAAAGGTAACATAATAAATATTTTAAGAATCTTGCTAAGCTTGCTGGACTCTTCGCAGTCATTTGAGATCAATCATCTTTTGTAGTAGCAATATTATAAAAAGACATTAAAAACATAATGTAATAAGTATTTTAAGAAGACTATGCTAAACAATAAGATCGTAAAAAACATACGACTACGGCGACTTCTGCCACCCATACGTGAAGGAACATTTGTGCATTGCAGTTCAGCAGCGGAAAACACTCTGCTTCCAGTCTAGTTGGTGGAACAGTCATCCTAGTAGGTAGTTGATATACATTTAGTATTCTTTTTCAATCCCGCGAATCCGCACATGAAAATCCCGGACATGAAAATCAGCGGAAATATTGCTGAATTCCCGTGGAATTGCAAACCCTAGTTACAGCCGAATGACTAAATAGTAAGATCTGCCGCTGAGGGTTTTGTTATAGCCTCTCTTTCATTCTATATGCATTGTTTGTGAGAAAGACGAAGAGGATACAATGGTGCTCTCAGCGGCATGATCGTACAACTCAGTTTATGCAACATTATAAGGTTTCATAAATTTATACAGGTTCTACAATTTATACAAAGTGCACAAACTTCTGGAGCTGATTCTATATGATAGTACAAGCAAAAAAATATATAAAGAATTATTTTTCAAAATTCCATCGTTTTAAAGTAGTTTTCAGGTAAAAGGGTTGATTTGGTTGTAAGTAAAAAATTATATTCTTGTATGGAAAAATATTTTTGACAAAAATGGGAAAAACGTACAAAAACACTGGAATTTTTTATTGATTTAGTTGTAAAACAACAAAAATGCGTAATTAATCAAATAAAATTTTCTTTCTTACTCCGGGATTTGTTTTTATGTAATTTAAAATAATATTGTAACAAACCAAACCTTTCCACAAACAAAATATCATAGCACTTCTATTCACTGTCAGAACAATATTATTTGTCAAGGTGTTATTCATAATTTATTAATAACTCATATTTTCGAGTTCAAATAATTTGAACTCGAAAATGTGAGATTCATCGAAAAATAATTATAGCTAAAATACGAAATGGCGGTGATTTGCCATTTGATGACATTGTTAAATTTGAATTTCTTTCATACTTCCAACCCATTCCAACCATAGTTGATGATCCGAACAAATACGTAGGTAGGTAATCCGAAAAGATTAGACATCCAAATAAAAATTTGGTGTTGCAAATAAATTACGACAGATTTATGATCTAATGAGTTTTGATGATCCATCGCATTTCCTGTCCCGACACATTTTACAATCAATGCATTTTCGAACCAATTCATTTTCGACCCATTACATTTTCAAACCATAACATTTTCCACCCATTACGTTTTTGACCCATTCAATTTAGACGGCCTCCGTGGTCCCAAGGTAAGACTCTCGACCCATAATCCGAAGGTCGCGGATTCGAATCCGGCGTGCGCTAATAAATTTTATTTTATTAATTTGAGGTATTTCACAATTAATTAATCAAAAATTATATGTAGTATATTTGCGGCACGTTCCAGGGGGGAAGATACTTTCAGTATCGCCCTTGTGTAAGACCAATATTCAGAATTTAAACGTTTCTTGAAATGGCTTTAGCCGTGTTCTGTGACCAGATCTGAATAGCCAGGTATTTCCCCATCTTCCTCTTCCCCATCTCCTTCTCCTCACCACTAGATACCTTTATCCTCTCAAGATACCCCAATTGGGGATGCCGTAGTCTCACTGGCTCCAAAAGGGAGCAGTTGGGGACTCTTGTGAGGTAATCATATAAAAAAGACCCATTACATTTTCGACATATAACAAATTATTACATTATATTTTCGAGCCACTGCATTTTTGACCCATTAAATTTTCGACCTTTAACATTTTTAAACCTTAACATTTTCGACCATTTACGTTTTTGACCCATTTCAATTTTAGACCCATTACATTTGTGACTCAAAACATTATCAAACCACTACACTTTCGACCAATTATTTTTTCGACCCCTTACACCTTAAAATTTTTAAATCATAATATTTTAAACCAATTACATTTTTGACCCGTAGATCCATTACACTTTCAATCAATTATGTTTTCGACCATTACATTTTCGAGCCACTGCTTTTTCGACCCATTACATTTTTGACCCTACTTTTCGACCGTTTAATTTCCGTATCAATGCATTTTCGATCCGATGCACTTTCGGCGAAATATTTTGGCAGCCATTACACCGCATAGAGCGCTCCCGGCGCGACTCGCGCAGACCGAGCGATATAACGGCGCGGGCGGCGTGCGCTGCACTGTTTGGTGACGTGTGCAGTTTATTTCTGATTGGAATCGCCCTTGGCAGTGAAAAGTGCATACAAAGTGCAGCGGCTAATTGAATGATTCGCCGTTGCAAGGTTGCAAGTTGCAACCGACTGCACTATCAATTAACATACAAATAAGGTGACCGGTCGTGCGAGGTTTGAATTGCGTAATAGCCTCAAATCATCATACATTTATGTAATATGTAAATGTAAATAATCTGATGAATCAAATATTTTCATTGAAGTAAAAACTTCTTTAACACCGTTGTGATGTGAAACTCGATGAAACGGAAGCGAGCGACATGAAAAAGAGACAAACACATAAGATGCGAGAGAATGTGAAAGCAATAAAAAAAATTATTTTATTCACGGGTTCCAATATAATACGATAAATCCACAGTCCCACGTTGCAGACATTCAGCGGACCAACGGTCAAATCCAACGAAATGAAAAAAATATATTATTTATATTTTTAAAAATCAATATCCAATCTTCAAGCCACTCGAAAATGAACAGGCAAAAGAAAACGACATCTAGCGACTCCGAAAAAGAAAACTAAAATACTAATAAGTTGAACAAATGTACAGGAAAAGGTGCACTGGAATTCGACGAAAAAAACATAGAAAAAATCATCCTTCAAATTGATAAAAAAAAGTGCTTTACAGTCTCCACCTCCTTGTTTACTATAGTTTTCTATCGCGTATGAATTACACACTCCGATTTTTTATTTTTTTTATTTATTTAAATACATAATTAAATCACTAAAAGATAAGATTAAAAGTTCACGCATTCGTGGTAGCCTCACGGACATAAACAGTAAGCTGAAGGAACGACAGTCGAGATGGTATGGGCACACAAGACGGAGACCATCAGACCACACAATGAAGCGGGCAATGTCTATGTAGCTTCATCGACAGTCATCCAGAGGAAGACCAAAGAACTCTTCTCACTCAAATGACTCAATGCTCCAAAATACTTCAGAGAAACGGCCTGGATGAAGGCGTCACTCAGAACCGAAGAAGCTACAACCTGAGAACGAGAAGAGCCGACCCCAACAGCCTACCTAGGCAATGAGTTGGGACAGCGCAAGGAAGAAGAAGAAGACATGTATATAGGTATAATATGTAATATACTCGCTTCACAACTTTTAAAAGGTATATATAATTACACTGTGTGAAAATGACGTTGGTTTAAACGTATGTATGTATGAATAACATAAGTTATGCAGATGACATGGTCATACTAGCCCCATCAGTAAGGGCAATGAGAAAACTTCTTGCCATATGCCAAGCATACGTCGATAGTCATGGTTTGATGTACAATGCCAAAAAATCATCATTGCTGGTGTTTAAAGCAAATACTGGTCCTACTGTCATTCCACCTATTCTCCTCGGCGGAGACACTGTCAAAATCTGCAGGGAAATAAAATATTTGGGGCATGTCGTCACTGATGACCTAAATGATAAAAATGACATAGAACGCCAAAGAAGAGTACTCAGCGTTCGAGCCAACATGCTCGCCAGGAGATTCAACAGGTGCAGTTCTCCTGTGAAGAAGCAAATATTCCAGAGCTACTGCATGAGCTTTTACACCAGCGAACTTTGGACAAGATACTCACAAGGCGTCATGAACTCACTTCGAGTACAATACAACAACGCATATAGGGCGCTATTCGGCCTACCTTGGCGATGCAGTGCCTCGCAGATGTTCGCAGAAGGAAGGGTACATGGGTTCGCCGCCTTGATGCGCCACAGAATAGCCGGGGTGAGTCAGCGCTACCAAAGATCGGAGAACACTCTCGTCCAGGCCGTGGCCCAGTGGCAGGGCGCGCCTCTTCACCAAACATGGAGAATACATCTGAAGCCCCCGTAGTAGATATACGATTACGTACTAAATATGTAGATGTATATATATATTTTTTTTTAATCTTTTTTATGTTATTTGATTTTTTATCTGGTAAATCCGTTTTATTTAATGTATACTTTTTTATGGCTGACAGAGTATTGCACCCACCGCTCTGTTCGGCTGAAATAAACGTTATTATTATTATTATTATTATTAAACTGTTTTATTGGCCTGGAAATTGTATGGGAAGAATCAGATCGAATTAAAAAAATATATTTCAATCCATTCTTGATAAACAAAGTACCTAATTAATTGTTAATGTAATACTAATAGTTTATTCCAGAATGTATGCATGGTAATATTTTAAAATAAGAAATTAGACAAATAATAAAAAGTAAATAACAATATATAAGTGAATAAAAGTTTTTAAAAAACGAATAAGTATGAGAAAAAAAAACTGAAAAAAAAAATGAATGTAAGCAGCCGTTTACCGAGGATATTTGACCGTCTCCCGTCTCCAGAGGGCCATCAGGGGAGACTCTATCTAGGTAACCATATCAGTGATGATTGTATTATTCGATCTGCGCCATAAGCTTCCCACGCGGTGGCGGAAAAATTCTGTGAAAGTGTGCGCTCGTCCCTCCACTAACATTTCCGTAGCGCTGCAATATCTAGGTAGGCGGAACAGTTGGCAATAAGCATTATTGTAGGTGACTTTTAGCTTATCCCATTGGGATGCATTATTTCCCTTTTGCATTGCATTTCCGAGCACTTCTCCGCCACCGCATGGGAAGTTTATGGCGCAGACTACGCCAATCGAAGAATGCAATCATCACCGCCATGACTACCTGGTTGGAGTCCCCCCTGATGGCCCTCTGGAGACGGGAGACAATGAAATACCCTCCGTAAACAGCTGCATGAATTAATTTTACTGTTTATTATTATTTTTCTCATGTTTTTCATGCTTATTCGTTTTTTTTTAATTATTTATTTATATGTTGTTATTTACTTTATTTCTGTTTTTAACATTAACCCATTTTTTGTTTCAAAATATGGAATGTATTGCATTGCACTACCCCTGCATACATTTTGGAATAAACTATTATTATTATTATTATAGTCAACCCACAGTTCTGGCGTGTACGGAGGTGTGCAGAATGCGTTGAATAGTATGCTTTTTAAGTTTGGACTGCAAAGAAGATACTTTGGGATGTGACACTGTAGTCTTCTAACTCTGTTAAAATAAATAAGAAAGTCTGTGGCAGGCGGCCGCGTGGCGAACACCGGGCGGAAGGCGTGGATTTGGTTTTTATACATGTAAAGGAATAGATACCTACCTAGAAATGCATAGGATTCCTTTATGTTCGAATTTTAAATAGGTGTTGTCATGGAGACAGAAAATGATAGATGTTTTTTGTTTTGTTGTCTAGCTGGGTATCACAGATTGAAGTAATAAGAGGATTGAAAAATAAGTTTATAATTACAAAGTGATATAATATTTTGAAGACGGACAAATAACTTTAATTGTAGTTTCTTTGTCAGCAAAGCAACTCATGATATTTGTACGTCACATTATTAATAAAAAATTACAACAAATAGACAAATTGTCCTATAAAACTACAATTTTAGTGAAGAGAAACAATAACCTTGGAAATGGAAAAATTAAGATTCACATTTACAGTGTCAGCAGCATCGGATGGAAAAAGCAATGTGATCTGCGTAACCTCAATCGAGACACCCGATGGACATATATTTGATATTCCCGATGATTTAAAACATGCAAGCAAACATACCGCCATAACGACTACGGATGTTTATAACAAAATTAAGAATTCTCTAAAGAAAAGATATCAAACACGGAAAATATGGTTTCCCTTAACCCAAGATTTGAGGAAAATTTACTTAGATGAAGGTGAGAATATACAATTTGGTGACCAATACCTGGAAGAAATTATATATGACACGAAACTTTCTGACAATAATATTAGTACTGAAAATAAAAATCTAGGAAAAATAGCAGAAAGATTTTTACTCGAGAAGTTTTCAGGAAAAACATCAAATGTACACCAATGGATCAATGATTTTGAAAATGAATGTAAACGTTTCGAGATATTAAAGGAGGCAGAAAAAATTGAGACTTTCAAATATTTACTTGAAAAACAGTGCCTAGATTGGTACACTAGTATGTTAATAAAATATACAGTAAACGCAGAATGGGCAATATGGAAAACAAATGTTTGTGAAACATACGGAAACAAAGGTTGGTCACAAGTTAAATTTGCATTTGCCTTTAAATTTCAAGGAGGTTCATTACGAGAATATGCCACAAAGAAAGAAAGATTGTTATTAGAGATAAATAAAAATATTGACACACAGACATTGATTCATCTTATTGTTATGGGTCTACCAGATTATATAATGTACAAAATGAATAAGGAATCTATAACATCGACTGCAAATCTATTCAATGAAATTGGTAAACATGAACAAACAGTCAATAAAAATAATTATGATAAATTTAAGAGAAATACATTTGTTAATAAAGTAAGAGTTGATAAAATTAAGCCGTGCAAAACTTGTGAAAAATTAAATAAAGGTAGCCGTTTCCACTCTGAAGAGAAATGCTGGTTTAAACAAACTGATGATTATGAGAACAAGAGAAAATATAATAAGAATGTAAACAACACTGTATTAGATGTTGAACTGAATGATAATGAGTCAAAAAACGAATAATTACACCATTTATTAAAGTAAAACTATCATTAGAAGGAAAATTAGACATATTTGGTATATATGATTCTGGCTCTAATGTTTCCTTAATAAATTCTAAATTATTAAGAATAAAGGAAGAAGGAAAAAATATACATAACAATACAAACTTACTAACGATTAATGGTGTAAAAAAGACAAAAGGCTTAACAACAATAAAAATTAAGATATTTAATATAGAGAAGAAAATTGATGTTTATATTGTAGATGGAAAAGAATTCAAATACAATTTTCTAATTGGACTTGATACTATTAAAGAGTTTAATTTGATTCAGAATGAAAAATTGGAAATTGTTCAGAAATCTGAAGAAAGCTTTAAAAAAGAGGAAATACATTGTAAAAACAATCCTAATGAAAATGAAGATATAAAGAACTTGAACTTTATAAACTTTAAGGAACATACAAAAGAAAAAGAATTTAAAATGGATCTGAGTCATTTAAATATACAACAAAAATCTGAAATAAATAAACTTATTGATAAATATAAATCAAGCTTTGCAAAGGATAAATATGATATTGGAACAGTAAAGGATTATGAAGCACGCATTGATCTACTTGTGGACAAATACTGCAGTAAAAGACCCTACAGATGTTCAATAGAAGATAAGTTAGAGATAGAAGAACAAGTAAGAAAATTGCTTGAAAGAAATCTTATAGAGGAATCATACAGCCCTTTTGCAGCACCAGTAACCTTAGCTTTCAAAAAAGAAGACAATAGAAAAAATTGTGTATCGATTTTAGAGAATTAAATAAAATGGTGGTACCTCAGGCTCAACCATTTCCTTTGATTGAGGACTTAGTAACAAAAACCAGAAACTGTAAATACTTTTCAACATTAGATATAAATTCTGCATTCTGGTCTATTCCCCTGCGAATTGAAGATAGAAAAAAAACTGCTTTTGTAACCCAGGAAGGCCACTACCAATGGACATGTTTACCCTTCGGTTTAAAAACTTCTCCAGCCATATTTCAAAGAATACTAAGCAACATATTGAGAAAGTACAAGTTAACGGATTTTGCTGTAAATTTTATTGACGACATTTTAATATTTTAAAAAAGCTATACCGAGCACATAAATCATTTATCACAGATTTTAAAGGCGATAGAAAAGAAGGTTTCCGACTTAAGCTCACAAAATGTCGATTTGCAACAAATTGGGTAAAATACCTTGGACATATAATACAAGATAATACAGTAAAACCAGTGAGAGATAACTTAATTTCAATAAGAGATTTCCCAACACCAAAGAATCAGAAAAATATTAGACAACTTCTAGGAAAAATCAATTTCTACCACGAGTACATACCTAACAGTTCAATAATTTTAGAACCATTACATAATTTACTAAGGAAGCACCAAAAATTCATATGGTCAATAGACTGCCAAGAAGCTTTTGAAAAGATTAAACAACTATTGTGTTCACAACCAATCTTAGAAATTTTTGATAAAGACTTATCAATAAACATATATACGGATGCATCATTGGAAGGTATTGGAGCAGTGCTGAAACAAACTCAACAAGACGGAAAAGAAAAACCTGTAGCATATTTTTCAAAAAAATTAAATGAAGTCCAAAAGAAAAAAAAGGCTATATATTTAGAATGCTTAGCTATTAAAGAGGCCATAAGATATTGGCAGTACTGGCTAATAGGCAAACCTTTCACAGTATATTCCGACCACAAACCATTGGAAAATTTAAATATTAAATCTAGAACGGACGAAGAGTTAGGAGATTTATCCTATTACCTATCACAATATGACTTCGAAATAAAATATAAACCAGGAAAAAATAATTTAGAGGCCGATTGCTTGAGCAGAAACCCAGTATTAGAAGCTTATAAAGATGTACATGAACAATTAAAAATAATAAACTTAGTAACATTGAATGATATATTAACAGATCAAGATAAAAATGAGGATATAAAAAAATACAATAACAAGTTAATATATAAAAACAATATATATTATAAGAGGGTAAGAAAGCAAGAAAAAATACTACTGTCAGAGGAACTCAGTATAAAATTTATAAAACTGATACATGAAAATATGTGTCATATAGGTATAAAACAAATGCAAAAGAAAATAGGAAACATTTATACAGCAAAGAATTTAACTAGAAATATCACCGATTTATGCAAACAATGTGAAATATGTATAAAAAATAAGACAAGAGGACAGGCTAAATATGGTGTAATGTCACACTTAAGGCCGTTATACACGAGCCCGATTTTCAGCCCGTTTCCAATTGGAGACAAAAGTCAACATTTTTCGCTTTACGCGACCGCTGTTTTCATCTCTATTTTTATATCTACGATTTCAGTAGGCATCACAACAAACAGTTTGGTTCGTGTGTTGTTTGCAGTGATGAAAATTTAAATCCTAGATATGAAAATAGAGGTGAAAATGGCGATCGCGCAAATCGAAAAATGTTGACTTTTGTCTCCAATTGGAAACGGGCTGAAAATCGGGCTCGTGTATAACGGCCTTTAGGCCCTGCCACAAAACCACTTGAAATTGTCTCAATAGATACAATTGGGGGATTTGGTGGCTCTCGATCAACCAAAAAATACTTGCACCTTTTAGTCGACCATTTTACTCGATATGCTTATAAAGTAACCTCAAAGACACAGAGTGCAAAGGACTTTATAAAACTTATAAATATTGTACCAAATTGTAATGAAATTGGCATGGTTCTCACCGACCAATATCCTGGAATTAACTCAAAAGAGTTTAAAACTTTTTTAAATGAAAGATCAATCACACTAATTTTCACTGCAGTAAATTCGCCGTTTTCTAATGGACTGAACGAAAGGCTAAACCAAACACTCGTAAATAAAATAAGGTGTAAGATAAATGAAAATCTAAATACTAAAGCATGGACAACTATTGCTCATAATTGTGTTGATAGATATAATAACACGGAACACTCAATAACAGGCTTTGCACCGAGATACCTATTGGATGGTACTGATGTTTCATTCATACCAAATGAACTTAAATTAAAAAAAGAAGCAGATGACTGGATTAGAGATAGAAAATTTGCATTAGAAAGAACAATTAAGTCACATGAATATAATAAAATGTTAATTGATAAAAAAAGAAAAATTCATAATTTTAAAATAGGCGATATGGTATATGTTGAAAATGGTCACAAACTAAATAGAAGAAAATTAGATGAGTTAAGGATTGGTCCATTTAAAATCGAAGATAAACTATCCCAATCAATATACAAGATTAATACAGGACATAGAAAGATGGAGTCAAATTTTTCCATATTACAAAACTTATTCCTGCCCCCATACTAGAAGAAAATGAAGATTAGAAAGAAGAAAAAGGAATTGAAAGAGACGAAAATCTCCAGAGAAATTTTCTAACCCTAGGGGGGAGATGTAAAGGAATAGATACCTACCTAGAAATGCATAGGATTCCTTTATGTTCGAATTTTAAATAGGTGTTGTCATGGAGACAGAAAATGATAGATGTTTTTTGTTTTGTTGTCTAGCTGGGTATCACAGATTGAAGTAATAAGAGGATTGAAAAATAAGTTTATAATTACAAAGTGATATAATATTTTGAAGACGGACAAATAACTTTAATTGTAGTTTCTTTGTCAGCAAAGCAACTCATGATATTTGTACGTCACATTATTAATAAAAAATTACAACAAATAGACAAATTGTCTTATATACAAATCTACAATTTTATTCCGAGGTTGATAAAATATTGCACCCTTGACTTCCAGAACGAGAGAAAGGTCAACTGTCTGTGTTAATATTGCACACCTGACTTCCAGAACAAGAGAAAGGTCCACTGTCTGTATTAATATTACACACCTGACTTCCAGAACAAGAGAAAGGTCAACTGTCTGTATTAATATTGCACACTTGACTTCCAAAACAAGAGAAAGGTCAACACGAAATTTTGTAAAACCACCCATATCCCTTTTTCTCGTACACCTGAAGACAGATTTTTTATATTTTTTGACTATCAAAATAGAGTTAAATATTAAATTTATCCACATTTCTTTTCGAATTTTTTTTCGGAAAACCGGGATTCCATCTTTTAAAAAATAAAAGTTGTGATATGATTTTAGATTTTCACGGCCAAAAATATTTTCGTTATTTGTTTTTGGGGTGTTATTGCGTGTTGCGCTACCTCCTTCTTTAGCCAACGTTTCGGAGAGCATTACAGTGTTCATTATCAGGGCAAATGTGAGAAAATAAAAGTTGTCTTTACAAAGTTATTGTTCCATTTTAAATCAAAATTATTAACGTCCTAATTTTTTTTTTTGTTTCTATACCAGAAAAAATAAAATTACATGTTTACCTTTTTAACATAACTAAAAATAATTTCATTTTACATTACAATGAATTTAACATTAATTATATCAATTTGGGAGTCGGGTATGGGTACCGCCGCCCCGGGAACCAATATTGGATAACCAACACCTCTGCCCTAGGATACCCCAAGTGGTTCGCTACGTTTGGTGACTTAGCAGGGGTGCCAGGGTTCATGGGGTGAGGTATGTCCAGGTCTTGGCGGTGGATGCGTCTGCCCACCAGCTGCATGGCAGGTCGGATTGAGAGAGTATGGTTAAGGAAGTACCTTTGGCTTCTCCAGCTGTACTCTCTCGGAACATCACCTTGCGCCGCAGTGGGAGGGATGGATTCATACGTCCGTCACTCCTGGATACACTGACCCCCCAGATTCCTACCCATGCCTAACCCTAATACCCTTTTTCTTCCCAGAAATTCCTCTCCTTCCTTTCCTAAAAATACCCTCCACGCAGCATCCCCTGTGTGGAGCTAATGTAAAAAAAATATATATTATTAACTTTATTTTGTTGATTAAGCATAAAAATGATTCTTTTTTTTGTAAATTTTCCTAGACATTTTCATTTTTAATTTTATCTGGAAGATAATTATATAAATTACACTCCTCGTAACAAATGGATTGCTTTCCATAGTATGGTGTAAAAAAATGTGTCAAATGTGTGAGCACTTCTGTGATTTTAAGTATGAGTTTATAATTTATTTTGTAAATAAGGAGACATGTATTGTATTCATGTGGTTTACTTAATGTTAACAGTTTTGTTTCCAATGCTCTGTATTATCTGAAATTCATTAATGTAGGTATGGTTCATACACGTTTCCTTAGTAATTTAAATATGAATGTAATTGAACTCAGCCTAAGTACTGTTTAGGTCCTAAACAGTATTATCAGCTAATAAGAATGAAAACTAGAAATTAATTACTTTGTAGACCACCAGACATATTATCTATGAATGATTTATTTTTATATGAGGTTTAAATTCTAAGAATTCTTCAGTTCGATGACCGGACAACTCAACAAAGTGGCACTTTATCCAAAATTTTGAAAAATCATTAAAGTGATGAAAAAACTGGATATTAAAAAGTTTAATGCAGCGGCAAGGCTCATAACCGGGGTCTCTTAATATTGGCACATTTCAGAATACCTTCATAACATTCACTGGCTCAAGTGCCCTGAAAGAATCCCGTACAAATTGTGCGGGATGGTGTTTAAATCAATCAACGAAATGACCCCACTTTACATCTCTGAATTATGCGTCCCGGAAAATACCGGTCCGAGGCAATTAACCCTTAGATCAGCAACTTCATCTGCTATAGGCAGACTAATAGAACCTCAATGAAAGACAAATACTATGTTTGGAGATCGTGCTTTCGGAGTATCTGGGCCTAAGGCTTAGAATAGTCTCTCTCCGGAATTAAGATGTATAACAAGCCCAACAGAGTTTAGGTCCAAACTGAAAACCTACCTTTTTGGGCTCTCATACCCTTAATTTAAATACACCTATCTGAGAGTATCATACTTGTTTTGCCTATGATATGTCTTAGTCACACTTTTTTTACTGAATTCAAATTACTCGATCCTTACACATTATTATTATTATTACGTTGGGTTTATATTTTACTTTTTAAGTTAGGTTAGGTATGCTTACTTTTTTGCCACTTTTGCGACATGGCGACAAACGTCACTCCACTCCTGTGGAGAAATCATCTGTACCTTTCGTTCGGCATGTTTCACAACATCATTCTTCTTCAAATTTACTTTTCGCGATGCTACAAAACCTTTAATTTCTCTTGTTAAACTTGGTACAACCTCTGGTTCTATTCTTTCAGATTTTAAAATTCCTCTCTCTGACGTCTTCTCTATTCTTAAACCCAATATTTCTCTTTCCTGGAAAGAAAATTGCACAGATACGAAAACCCTAACTGGATCTTTCGATGCTGGAATTTAAAATCATTTTTCATGTAAACCTTGGTTCCACGGCAAAAAAAATACAAAAGATTTATTTTCTGCTTTTCTAGAATGCGAATTGGTCACTGCTTTATTGTTCTTAAGTCACCGCTTTATTATTATTAATAATAATAATATTTGGATGACTTGTATAGCGCCATTTTTGCGGAAAATCACTTCAAGGGCGCTGTGCAAACTTCAATATATTTCTAAAATCTATAAAAACTACAATATGCATGATATTAAAAAAAAAATGTGATGTTGATATAGGAGTATGGTAAGACCTGCAACGACAAAATCTACAAAAAACAAATCAATAACCAATACTAATCATTGGTATGTATGTCAGTAAATTTTAATAAAATATAAAACATGGAAATAATGATTCAGTAAAGACTTTTCAAATATGAAATCTTCGTGATTCCTCGAACTTTCTTATTAGAATTTTTCAATATTATGGTACCTATTATATATATTTATTCTTCCCCACTTACCTTCAGCCTTACAACTCACAACATACTCCGATTGGTGATGGTGATGCTATAATCTCACTGGCTCCGACGGGAGCAGATGGGGCTCTTGTGAGTTATTCACATTTAAAAAAAATCAGCTGGAAATAAAAATTATTTCGTAAAAGATGAAAATTAAACGATGTCACACGAAATCGAAATTCTAATAAATATACAATAGAAACGGATTTAATCAATTTTAACATCTTTAAAACATAAACATAATCAGGTAGAAATGCTAAGAAATTTTTTCCATAGGAAAGCTGATAGTTCAGAAATGCACAAAATTATTTGCAAGGCAGATAGAAATATTTCACCATTAAATTTATACGACGAGAATGCCAGCATTCTTATAAATACCAACCAGGAATTATTAGATTCCTGGTCAAATAAAATTCTTCACGCAAAACACTTCAATTATCTCAACCAAACATATGTTGACAAATTTTCGTCAAACAAATGGTTGAGTATTGGAGAGTTGAGCGCAGAAATAGAAGGCTTTATGCTTGCCATACAAGATAGAGTCATTAATACTAAAAATTATAGGAAGCATATCATCAGAGATGCAAATCAAATTGATGATTTATGTAGAAAATGTTTGGCTTTTCCGGAAACTATAGAACATATTATATCGGGATTTTCTGTATTAGCGCCGTCCGAGTATACATTTAGGCACAATCAAGTTTTAAAAATAATTCACCAAAGTTTGGTAATTAAACATAACTTGATTGACTGCCGTAATGTACCATATTATGAATATGAACCAAATTCATTTTTAGAAAATGAATTTTATAAAATTTATTATGATAAAACTATTCTGACAGACAGAACAATTAGTCATAATAGACCCGATATAGTTTTACATGACAAAATTAAGAAAATAACTTATATCATTGATGTCGCTATTCCAAATTCTTGTAATATTCAGAAAACTGTTTCTGAAAAAATAAGAAAATATACAGATTTAGGAAATGAAATTAAAAGAATTTGGCATTCTCAGACTATAAAAATATTACCATTTGTTATTTCGGCTACTGGCATTATACCTAGCTCTCTCATTCAAAATTTAGGCGTATTAGATTTGTCAAAAAATTTGTACATAAAAATGCAAAAGTCGGTCATTTTAAATACATGTAGGATTACGAAAGATTTTTTAAATATTTATATTGAGGGATCAGTAGGATTTATCGGACCAGTTTCCAATAAAAACGACGACGTCCCTTGGACAACGTCAATTTTCGTACTTAGGACCTAAATTATTTAATATCATTCCTAATGCTTGGAAAACGAAAAGTACCAATGTTTTGCGCAAATTAATCAACGACTGGCTCCTTGATTTAGGGAGGGTCAAAAGCGAAGATATGTTGACCAAGAGATAGGATTCTTATTATTACCATCTGGCTTGTATTTGCTTTATTTACTTTACCGGTTTTATTTACTTTACCGATTTTGTTTACTTTACCGGTTTTATCTTTTATCTTTTATCTTTTATCTTTTATCTTTTATCTTTTATCTTTTATCTTTTATCTTTTATCTTTTATCTTTTATCTTTTATCTTTTATCTTTTATCTTTTATCTTTTATCTTTTATCTTTTATCTTTTATCTTTTATCTTTTATCTTTTATCTTTTATCTTTTATCTTTTATCTTTTATCTTTTATCTTTTATCTTTTATCTTTTATCTTTTATTTGTTTTTGTTTTTGTTTTTAAGCGCTCTAGGGAAAAATATCTGAATTTGATTTTAAGATATCATTATTTGTCTTCTTTTTCTTATGAGTACAAAATTATATACTGTTAGGAATACATAATTAACACCTTTTCCTGCTATAAATAACATGTTATGTTAGTAAACAATGTAATATGAATTTAAATTTGTCAATTTGACTGGCCTAAAACAGGATCCATTCCTAGTTGGCTAGTCAAAGTTTCCACATATGTTTTATTGTTCAATTTTATGTGAAATAAAGTTATTATTATTATTATTATTATTATAGTTAGGATTTCATCAGAGCCGAACCCTCTGATATGAAAATATCTGGAGTCGGTGAAATATTTTCCCATTATGTTTCTGGTGGATTGACGTATTGTTCTTGTATTGTTTTATTCTTATATAGTGCACTTACATTGCGTTCATTTACTAGATATTCATTTGTGGAAAAGTGTGTGGAAGGGTTTAGTCTTTCATTTGGGAAAGATTCAACCCGGACATAAAATCTGGAGCACCGTAAAAATAAGAAGGTACTTCGCGAACTTCCTACAGTTTTGGTCAAAATGTTATCGTTGCAACAAAATTTAAGAATTGGAATACTTGCACTTTTGTCCCACCAATGACGTGCCTCGAACGGACACCCGCACACTTAAACATGGTGTTAAGACACGTACGACGTACGTTCTTCATTAGAGTATTAGTAAAGGAACCTATAACGGTGAAACTAATCTACCACACCCACAACGCCATGGTAAAACATTAAAATAAACCATTTTTATTACTAGGTACCTCTGATCGTGCCTATTCCCAGTCTACTTATCAGTGTATTTCTTCCGCAGTGGCAGCTGTTCCTACCTATCACTTCCCATTACTATCCCGAGTGTCAGGAAACGTATAATGCGGAAATCGATGGCAGAAAGAGACGGAAATTTCCCGGAAGCCAACAATACAATCATATCTTATTTATTATTGCTCTGAGAAAGAATTTATTTATTTTAGATGTTTCGGGATTATTTCCACTCGCCCCAAAAAAATCTCCAAATAAATGTTTAATTGTTCTTTTTTAATAATCGATTGTAACACTAAATAACTGGGTATGCAGGAAAGTGTCAAATAATAGTCTGTAATCTGTATTTCACGGTTTATTGATGATTTCAATACAATTTGACGTAACTAGCGGTTCAGTTCTCCTTTCATCTTCCCTCCATAAACGGAACTCTCCTTCCCATCGCAACCGGAAACCCTTCCTCTTCTTCTATTTCTGCTAGGCTGCTAATTCCGCCCCATTGCTGGTCACATATATATAAATGGGTGTTACACTATATCAATTTGGGAGGCGGGTATGAGTACCGCCGCCTCAGGAAACATTTATTAGATAACCAACACCTCTGCCATGGTTAGGTCACCCCAAGTGGTTCGCTACGTTTGGTTACTTAGCAGGGGTGCCCGGGTTCATGGGGTGCGGATTGTACGAGTCTTGGCGGTGGATGCATCGAGTCCACCAGCTGCATGGCAGGCCAGATCGAGAGAAAATGGTTGAAAGGGAGTCTCTTTGACTTCTCCAGTCGTACTCTCTCGGAACATCACCCTGCACCGCAGTGATGGATTCATACATTCGTCACTCCTGGACACACTGACCCCCAGATTCCTACCCATCCCTCATACCCTTTTCCTTCCCAGAACTTCCTCTCCTAAAAAGACCTTTCACACAGCATCTTCAAAGATGACGGCCCTTAGGGGAATTATTTTCCTCGGGACCACCTGTGTGGAGCTTATGTAAAAAATAAAGAGAGAGTGTGCTATTCACACGCGGTAGAAGTGATACCTTTCGAAAATTGGAGTAGATAAGAGTAGGGAAGCAACGAAGCATCACACAAATAATTATAATAATAATAACGTAGTATTTGTATGGGGCGTTATGTTATTTCACTTCAAGTGCGCTTAACTATAATAAACTTAAAAGTAATCTCAAAGTGTTCCTTACGAGTCCTTACAAAATATTGATCGAATAATATGAAACAAAGAATATACAGTATATACAAAGCAATGCCAAGAGAACAAAATTAACAATAACAGTGGTGTGTTGGCACAGGTGGTTGGCACTTTTTTATTTTTTTTTTACATATAATGATAAACAAAAGTTCAACCAGTAGGAGCTTATAATGAAAGCGGCCAATGCTGTAAGTTTTCATTCTACCTCATTCTCTCGCTAGCTAAATCCTATAGATGTATGTGTCTGTCTCTTTTTAGTGTCGTTTCAAATCAGAACGGTTCTAAAAGAAGTTTTCTTAAATAAAAATAATTGGCTTATTCTTTCAAATGTGCTCCTGACCGCTGAATCAAGTTGCATATTCCTACGGCGAAGGCGTCATGAAAAGGGAAAAAACGTAATTCCCTATCAGAAGAATGCTGCAACTCTTTCTTGTACACTAAATAATACTGAAACAAACATTGAACACGGCTGCTTCCTCCAAAGGAAAAAAACGAGTGTGCTTAGACCACACGACTAAAGTAAAACTTCACTAACTTATAAAATAACATATGACATTGGGGTAACATATAACATTGGGGTGACATATGACTATGGGGTGACCTACGACCGTGGGGTGACCTACGACCTTAGGGTGACCTACGACCTTGGGGTGACCTACGACTTTGGGTTAGTATGTACGCCTTACTTTAGTTGTGCAGAATGTACGCCTCGCCCGATCACCGTTCGCATCGATCACCGTTCGCATCGATTAACGTTCGCATCACACTTTTCGTAACGCACCACACTTTTCGAAACGCATTCACCAGCTTACCCCCCAGTCGAGCGTGCGTAAAGAAGTTTTACTTAATAAAGTAATTATTTTATTTTATCTCCCTCACTCGTAAAAGAAATAAGGTGCCTTGTGCATTTGCCGTCGCCATGCCGTTGCCGTGGTAATTATAAAAGCAACAGTTCGGACGGCGCAATGGTAACCATTTTTAATCCCCGATGCAAGGAGCGGTGTTATAAGTTCGACTTTATGTGCGTCTGTCTGTCTGTGTCTGTCGCATCGTAGTTCTTAAACGAATGGACTGATTACGATGTGGTTGTTTTGTTTGAAAGCTGACGTGATCGAGATGGTTCTTAGCTACAATTAATGAAAATCTATTCAGGCGTTTCAAGGTCATCAGCTCTTTTTTGTGTCGAGGGTAACTTAAAATTTTAAAAAAATTATATTAAATTTGAGACTTAATGCGCTGTTGAAAGAGGGAAGGCAATTTTTAGTCCTAGTCAGTTTCTGCCGAGGTTTCGTTTGTGTTCGTGATATGTCGGATCTGGTTCAGCTTCACGCGGTCGCGTGTGTATGTCTCTACACAACTCGTCGCCTCAGTTCTTAATTGTCTAAACGACCATTTTAGTTTTTGTTCAATCCCGACTTTAAAAGTAAAAATAAAGCATAAAAAATGATAGTTTATTACTTAACTAAGAATTATTTAAACTTATCAAACCTTTACGTTTACGGAAATAGCTTTATCTTAAACACCTATCATAATTTTTCATTGAAATAATGAAAGAAAACTTTCTCCTCCTAAATAATTTTTCAAATGGTCGATTGGACAATTAAGAACTGAGGCGACGAACTTTAAAGTATTTTGAAAGCTGTTAAATAAAAGTTCAAAGTTTAAAGAGTTTATATATTATTTACTAGCTTTTACCCACGGCTTCGCTCGCATAGTAAGTAGTAGTGGGAAATTACTGGCATAATTATTGGCGTAATTGTTATTATTCTTGCTATTTTGTCTAATAGAAAATAATTATTGTTTAATAGAAAATTTCAAAATTTAAGAATGACATTTCGCAAATAAAAATTCTATTTTATAAAATATTTAAATTATAGAAATGGAAATTTATTTTAAATACCTACTCCCTTTATAAGTATTTTATTCATATTTGAATCCAGAGTAACCTAAAAAAATAAGAAAATGACAGTCCACTTCAAACGCTATGCTTTATAGCAACGTTATGCTTTTTGTTCGGAGAATAAACATTTTTAGAGATATGTAGATATTAACTACGACGTCAAAACAGTACTCTTTTTAATCACAACAAAGCACTCTTTTTAAGCCTAAAATTTAAAAAAAAAATTGTTTCCAAGGTAACAATTTGTTTGAAGTTTGCAATAACTCGATTTTGTTAGGGACAGAAAATGTATGATACATAATTTTATAACGCCACAGCACATTCATAACGCCAGCCAATATATAGAGCCTTTGTTACTCGCAAATAATGTAGCTTTCGATTAGTGAAAGAATTTTTAAATTCCATTCGATATTGCGTGAAAGAGTAAGGAACATCCATACAAACTTTCGCATTTATAATATTAGTAAGATTTTGTCAAAGTTTATTGTTCAAATAATTATTGGATATTGTGCATATAGCTATTGTCCAAAATATTAAAGACTAGACTGATTACACTTGTCTTGCAAAAAGAAAAATTTTCGGTCCTCTTTGTTTTCATACATAATAACATTTTATTTGGTACTCTATACACGGAATTTAACGTGCAAATGAATTCAGCACATAGATTTTAAATATAATGTCCATTTAAGGGCGTTTAACCAGCCAGCGGGCGAAAATCCACATTTCGTCGAAAGATGTTCTTATGATCGTACAGGGCGGTTCCAATGAGAAAGATTAATTATTCTCCGTACCAGCTTTTTAAAATTATAACTCAATATCGATTTCATTTCATTCCAAATTTGCTTTAATTTATCCACACCAAAAATGTAAAAACTATTAAAATTTTGTACTTTTTGTAATTATTTTTTGATCATAAGTATTTATCTTTTTTCAATAATGTCTAAACAAAAAAAGAATTTAAAAAAATCTGAAATATATGTATTAGTTTGTAAGTGCGCAAATAAATACACAAACGGACCGATTTTCGTCAAGAAACACATGTACCTACGTATATATTTTTTTATGATTTTATTTAAACTACAATTAAAATTCTGAAACATACGTTTAACAGATTTGATTTTTTTTTACTGCATGATTATATGGTTTGAAATGGGTGTTATATAATACAAACTCTTTTTTGAAAATTTAACTAATCTGTCAACGACCTATGGAATAACCTAATTATACTAAAAATAAACATTTTATCTCAAAATTTAAAACATACGTTGTTATGAGTTGCCCATAAATCCTACGAACGAACTATACAAGCGGCAGGCAGCTGTGTGTCACGTGCTCAGTACATGTACATTCTCGCGTGATTATTGCTGTCCCTCTCAGGCTGGCAGAAGACATTACCATATATGGCTACACGGCGCGAAATCCAGCCAATGGCAGAAGACATTACCTTATAGGGCACGCGTTCGAGTCTTCCGTCTCGCTCATCACGGACAGAGAACTCCGGCCACCGTTCACCGAAGCATCAGACATATTTCAGACAACGGCGCGAGCGGTCGTACGCACTACTACGTACTGTCGGGCAGTATGCCACCCTTTGACGCGGCTAATTAAGTCTTCACTTACGATCTCAGTATGGCGCTATCACGACAGACGCCTGTATAATCCTACTGCCGCCTACTTTATACCATGGCAGCCCTGGCCGCCCGGCTTTTAATCCGCCTACATTGCCGATAGCCGCTTAATTCACCGTTATCACCCACCGGTTCGGTAAGCTGACCGAATCCGCCCACCATGATGCCGAGAAGCCGCCCACGCACCCCGAGCCGCCCCGTTCCTGCACCCGATCTATGAGCTTTGCTCTAGATCTCTCCACTTCGTAGGAAGCTGCCTGCATCCGTACGACGCCACGTGAGATTTTAAACCCTCTTATAGTATTTCCGAGCCTAAATTCAGTAGTATTTCTAGTGCCTCTCTCTCTCTCTTATGCTAGGCCTTAAACAGCTTACCTGGTTGCCTGTACTGTTCACCCTTGCATTATTGAATACATTTGAATTGTGCCTAAACCTTGTTTCATTGGAGTCAACCATCGACAGCCTCGGAGGAGCCCTACGACCCTGAGCTGAGCCTTCCAAGCCGAGGCATATTGCCCCCGGGGGGCCTGCTTAACACTTGTTCCCCCCCCGGGAGGGACATATTTCTGGAGACCAGAAGTATAACACTGGACCCTACGTGGCTTCAGTATCACCCTGGCCCCAGGAAGTATGACACTGGCGCGCCAACTGGGCCGAAGTCTTGTCGATTGTTGTCTCCCTAGAAACATAATTATGTAATCTTAGCTATAAATATTTTATATTTGTGCTCCCATCAACAACGGTAGTTCTGTGTGAATTATTCTAAACGTCGCGAGTCCGTCGGCTAGTGCTATTCGAGTGTTAGGTATTTTAAACATCGCTTATTACCGTAACGTCTTACGCTATTACGTTCTATCGCGGCAGTCAGAGTTGTTCGTCATTCGCGCGGAATTTTTTTTAATTGAGTAATGAATCTCGTTATTTTAAATTCTCCGAGTGGCTGCTGTGTAAGTTGCGTTATTTCTTCCTTGAAGAGCAGTGGTTGTTTCCAATAAAAGGTAGTAACTACTGTCGGATTGTGCTCGTTCACATCCGTTCCCCTGTAATAGGAAGTTGTAAATACGACTGCCAGCAACTGCTCTCGTCTTATATTATTCGTCCGAAATTTTTTTTGCTTTGTTCATTATAATAACGCATAATCATGGAGGCCACCATACCAATAATGGATAGAATATTAAATTTCGAGAAAGCAAACGCGTCGGTAATAAGAAAAATGTTGATGGATAGAGGCATAGTCCCCAAAAGGGCTTTGTTGTCTTTACGGAAACAATGTGTCGAGTTTAATGAATCCCTTAGTGGGCGGGTGGAGTCTCCTGCTATTTTATTAAATTCTCCAAGTGTAGCAACCACCCCAAAAACTAGTAATTCGGGAAACCTCGTTAACATAGTATCCTCGCCTACGCAAAATCACTATGAAAGGACTACCACAAGGTACGTTGAAAGAAAAATAGTTAATTTAACAAATTGGAAAATTTCTTTTGACGGGAATTCGGATGTCCGCGCTTTTTTAGACAGAATCGCCGAATTACAATACGCGAGGGGCGTTGATTGTCAAGATTTGGCTAGGGGTTTTGTCGAACTTCTCACTGGTTCAGCACTATTATTCTATAGGAAAATTTTCAAAACTAATCTAAAGTGGGAAGAAATTAAAACAGCCTTTTTGGAGAGATTCGAGGACCCGACGTTTCAAATGACTGAGAAGTCGAAGTTATTTAACTTGTGTCAGAAAAATAACGAAAGAGCTGCGGATTTTATTTTGGAAGCTTTAGCTATCAATTCCAAGCTGAATTTGCCGTTAGAAGAGTCGGAACTTTTATCGTTAGTCACAAAAGGTCTCACGCCAGATTACGCACAACTGAAGATCGGTAAAAATATCACCAACGTTTCGGAGTTACAAGCATTATGTGAGGAGATGGATAAAATCAAATTCAGTCGCGCATCAAGTAAAAAGGCAGTCGAGCCGGAGGTCGTCTCAAGTTATAAGGAGGTTGACAGTGATTTGGGAATTAAATCTAAAATTCACCGTTACAAGCAAATGTATAACGTACCGGTTCGGCAGTATGTAAATCTAATATCATCCCTGAATGATAAGTTATCATCACCATTGTCTGAATTAGACTTGGTTCTTATAATTAAAAATGGGTTGTTGCACAAATATAGTAAACTATTCTCGTACGATGTGCCCCGTACTTGCGCGGAGGTAATACAAAGATGCGAGATCTTAGAAGATACTCATTTCGATAATTCCCAACAGAATCACAGGGTTAGAACTTTCGGACGTAATAAAAACTCACAGCTCGCGGCGATTTCACAAAGAACCACGGATATCGCTAATCGTGCTTGTTTTAAATGCAATCAAAACGGTCACTTTGCAAAAAATTGCAATAAAATTAACAGCAACAGCGTCCCGCGCCGTAGCCCACGATGGAAAAAGCCTGATTACAGCAGAGCAAACGATTTTCCTGATCTCTCTAAACCACCCCCGACTCATTGTAATTCGAATCAAAAAAACTTCTAGGCGGTCATTGCAGTCCAAAGCCATCAGCAGAGACAATCGAAAAGGAATGGAATGACTGGTTAGGTTACGTGAAGGTTTTTCTGAATACCGATCCACTCGAGGCAGTGAATGTGAAGTGTAGCGGAGATGGCCGGCCACATGTCACATTCAAAGTTAAAAATCGTGTTTTATCAGGTTTACTAGACTCGGGTGCGTCACTATCTTGTATAGGTGGGAATTTGCACAAACAATTCACGTCTCGTGCGCTGTCCCCTTGTGATCTGGTAATTACTACAGCGGATAACAAGAGACAGGAAGTTTCTGGCAAGCTGTCACTTCCAGTAGTTTATAACGATAAGTTGCAGACCATAGACTTTGTAGTGATACCTTCGCTCGGCCGGAAAATTATTTTAGGCGTGGATTTTTGGAAAAAATTCAACATAGCTCCAAATTTATTTACAGCAAATCAAAGTATTACGTATACTTCCATCTCAGAAGTTAACGTAGTAAGGTCAAAAAACGATCTCACACCCGCGCAACTAAAAACACTTAGTGATGTGATAGAGGAATTTCAATCCATATCTTTTGCTAAACGCGGTTTAGGTAAAACTAATTTGATCGAACATGTTATCGAAACTGAAGGAACCCCAATAAAACAACGTTATTACCCCCTGTCACCAGTAAGGTTGAAACAGCTAGAATGTGAGGTGGATAAAATGTTGGAATTAGGCGTAATCGTTAAAAGTAAATCTCCTTGGTCAAACCCGGTTATTTTAGTTCCCAAAAAGGACGGAACAGCTAGGTTCTGTTTGGACAGTAGAAGACTCAATGCTGTTACAAGGGCTCAAATTTATCCGTTGCCAAACGTTCATCGTATTCTTGATAACTTACGGCATGCAAACTTTATTACTTCCTTAGACTTGCTTAAAGCTTTCTGGCAGATACCCTTGCACCCTTCGTCTTGTGAGAAAACTAGTTTCGTAGTTCCAGGTAGGGGTACCTTCATGTTCGTAAGACTACCCTTCGGGCTACGTAATGCTCCTAGCGAACTGCAACGCCTCGTGGACACCTTATTTGGTCCAGAATTCGAACCCAACCTTTTTGCATATCTAGATGATCTAATAATTATCTCACGTACCTTTGAAGAACATATTGAACTCCTTAAAAAGGTTTGTAATATTTTAAAGGCCGCCGGATTAACATTAAATATAGAAAAGTCGGAATTCTGTAAATCAAGACTCAAATATTTAGGTTTCGTAGTGGACAAGGAAGGTCTCCGTACAGACCCGGCAAAGATAGATACTATCAAAAATTTCCCCCGACCTCAGAATACAAAACAGGTAAAATCATTCCTTGGATTATGCAGTTATTATAGACGTTTTATCAACAACTTTTCAAATATTGCAGCCCCTTTAACTCACATAACTGGTGGTAAAAAGAACCTACCTAATTTTACGTGGAATGAGGAGATAGAAAAATCATTTTCCGCCTTGAAGAATGCCTTAATTTCAGCGCCGGTACTAAGCTGCCCTGATTTTAAGTTACCCTTTATAATTCAATGTGACAGTTCCAATTTCGCCATCGGAGCGTGCCTTTCACAACAATTTGAGGACGCAGAACACCCCGTCGCGTATTACTCCAGAGTACTCTCTAAAACGGAGAGAAACTATAGTACAACTGAACGCGAATTATTGGCCATTCTCGACGCCGTATACAACTTTCGCTCGTACGTCGAAGGGTCAAAATTCACAGTGGTCACGGACCATTCAAGTTTAAAATGGCTTATGTCACTCGAGAATCCAACAGGTAGACTTGCCAGGTGGGGGACACGCTTGTCTCAGTTCGATTTTGACATAATTCACCGTAAAGGCTCCCTTCATGTAGTTCCAGACGTACTATCTCGTATTGAAGTTACCCAATTAAATTCATTACTTGGCACGCCTGGCTCTAAAGACAAGTGGTACTCAGAGCTGTATAATAAGTGCGCCAATAACCCACAAGCTAGTCCTAATTTCTTAATACAAGGTAATAGGTTGTATAAGCATTGTAAAGCTGATTTTTCCTTACATACAGACTACGAATGGAAATTAGTATCCCCGGTAGAGGATAGACAGGCCTTAATCTCGGAATGTCATAATTCACCCACAGCAATACACCCAGGTGTGTTTAAAACCTTTAAAAAATTATCGTTAAGGAATTTCTGGCCCGGAATGTATAATGATGTAAAAAAATTAGTGTCCAATTGCAATATTTGCAAGGCTTATAAACATTCAACTAAGCCAGCCTTAGGTCATATGTCCCACCCCAAAAACGTAGATCGCCCAATGCAAAGTCTTAGCGTAGATTTGATAGGTCCCTTTCCGAAAGGTTACGACGGAAACTTTCATATTCTGAGCGTGGTAGACGTTTTTACTAAGTACTGCTGGTTATTCCCATTACGCCACGCGACGGCAAAAACCATAATAGAAGCCTTGGAATACAATATATTTTTACCAATCTCTGTACCTAGAACACTCATAGTTGATAACGGTCGCCAGTTCACTTCAGGTGCTTTTAAAGCCTTCTTGTCTCAATACGGCGTTCCTGATGTATTTTATAATTCTTTCTATACTCCTATGAACAACACGGTAGAGCGCTATAACCAAACCATCGGAACCTCATTGGCTATTTTGGTGGGCAACGATCACCGTCAGTGGTCAAAGCACGTCAGAACGGTACAAGCAGCAATTAATAATACGGTCAACCTTACTACTGGATACACCCCGTTTTTCCTCATGCACGGCTTTGAACAGACAGTGCATGGCACGTCACATTGGCGTATCTCCCCGGGTGCTAGTCAAAATAACACACAACCAGATACGGTAGTGGATTATGCAAATAAACTACAAGAACTTGTAGCCGTGTATGACAAGGTGAGCGATTCACTCGCCGCCGCGTATAAACAAAGTGCTTTTCGTTATAACACTAGACACAAGTTGGAATCCTATAAAATCGGAGACAGAGTTTGGAGAAGAAACTTCCCTCAATCTAAGGCAGGCGTATATTTTTCAGCCAAACTGGCACCCCGTTTTGTAGAAAACAGAATAAAGGAAAAAATCTCTAGCACGGTATATGTACTAGAGAATTTAAATGGAAAAATTGTCGGTAAATTCCACATTAAAGACATAGTAAAAAAGGGTAGTGACACCCCGGTCGTTGCAACCTTATAAGGGTTTTTATTTATGTTTTTGTTGTTATTTTCTCTGATTAGTCCGGTTATTAGTTGAGATATAATTATTACCCCTTAGGTACAACCCTAGGACGTCATGAACCCTAGTGGTTAGTACGAGGTTATAACGCATATAACTTAACCTTTGTTATTAGAGAAGTATACAATTCCTTTCTTAATGGATCGTCATCACAAGTGTTGACAATCCGGGACGCCGGTATGTCTGCACGTGAAGACTTGTGTTATTATTGTTATTATTATAAAAAAAGAGGTAACTCACCTTACACTAGTGAAATTACTGATGCGATATTTAGTTCATTTATTGTAATGACTATTATTGGTAGTAATAATTTATTACTTTCTCCTAGTGCGTAGCCACTTAGGTTGTTTTTTTAAAAAAAAAAAAAAAATGTTTTTTTTTTTTATATATGAATATGGTTACATAAGTATATAAATTCGTCTAAGAAACACGACACGATACACTGATTGAGGGCGTAGTTCAAGGAACCCTAAATTAGGCTAGGTTTTTCATTAGAAAAAACTGCGTTAGGTATTCAGTATCCTGCCCGGGACCGAAGTAGAGACCTAATTTCTATTTTCGTGGAACAATTTGCATTCTAAAAAGTACTTAATTTTAGATGCAATGAAAGAATATGCAAGCATATTCTTTTCTTTTCGTTGACAAGAGACGGCATAAGAAAATTCTTGTACAAGTGGTAGGTATAAAGGCACCTAGCTCTCATCATACTGGGATAGGTCATTGGGTAGTAAGAAACTTAGGAACCTTATGGTTGTAAATAACCTTGTGTATATATTAATATAAGGTCATGTATAAATGGAAATATCATTTCAATTATAATTTTTTTTATTTTTTGTCTTTTTTTTTTCGGGTTTTTCAATCTCTTTCATTGTCGAATTATTCTCACAGGTAGGTTAAATCGTTATAGTATTGGACATCTCACACGTTGCGATATAGGAGAAATTGGGGCGGTAAAACGTTCACAATCGGGTAGTTACCCACTCCTTAACGGGGTATGTCTCAATTCTAGCGTATGTTGGAGTGAATTCACGATGAAAAGGCAATGTAATAATAATATTACCACATTTTTGTTATCAGAATAGGCCCAATAGACAACACTATTCGGTTCACATAGGTTGTGGTGGTATCGAATTTTAACCTTCTTCCGCGATCATATAACAACGGTTACTCGTTGTGTGGTATTATAGAGCTGTTACAAGTCTGATAGGATGGAACTTGGGTATCGACCTAACGTGTCATTCGGCAGGTAAACTATAATCCAAAGCGTGATAGGATGGCTAAACTCCTTAGAATTAGAGCAGAAGGATTGTTGGAAACGCGAATTTCCGAACAATGGAAGTATATATGATTCCGGTGTTAGGAAGAAATTCGTTACTCAATTAAAAAAAAAAAATTTTTTTCCTCTTCTAATAACATTGTCGGTAGTATTAAATTTTCGTATTTTTTGGTAAAAATACGTGGCGTTGTTGTTATTTATTTTAATTTTTTTTTCTTCTCTCCTTACGTAGTCAAACCCTGAGAGTTTAAGTTGAGTTGAAACAAACTCGAATTGAAAGTTATTTAACAAAATTGTACTCACACACATAGAGTTTTTGGTGGGTAAACAAATGTATATTCAAGTGTTTTAATTATGATAAATGTAATTAATTAAATTACTATATAAATATTTTGTAAACACGTAATTGATTACTTCGGTATCAATATGGTAAGCCAGCGTGTAAAGTCCTTGCCATATCAGGACGCAATTGTACGGTGTTTTGTAACTTGCTATATCACTGTATTCAAATAAGGAGTAGTACTTCTCGTAGTAAGAAGATTTAAGAGTATGCACCCAGTTGAGTAAATTAGCTCGGTAATGTCATAAAGTTATGTCATTCGGGTCGTATTGTTCTTATTAGAGAATAATGTAATTGCACTTATGGTCATTACGGTTCGTCTGGTTATTTTGGTGGGAACACCTAGAGGGTGTCCTATGTGGTTTCGTCGAACGCAAGTTCACCGTGAGGATTCCAAGGGATCTATCCGGTTGTCTATGTCGTTGCGGCAAGGGTATATTTCTAGTATACCAAGTACAGCGCTGTACGGGTCACCGAGGGTGAGTCGAGAAAACATGAGAGGATTCATATTATGCCTGAAAATTAATATTCATGATAGGGTTTTGTAGCATTACCTTACAATTATATGCGAACATGAGAGGATGGTCGTTTATGCCTGATAATTAAATGCAAACCAGACAAACCATGACAAGCTGAGAGTGCGGGAAACTAACATTTGGGTTAAAATTGAATTGTGAAAATAGCATAAAGTGTATAAAAACAAAGTTGTATAATTTAAAAAATTCCATTGTAAGACGCGAATATGAGTGATTTCGATCATTTCATGACATTGGTCAGCGTACAATATTCCATAACAGGAATAAAGTGTATAAAAACAAAGTTGTATAATTTTAAGAATTCTATTGTAAGACGCGAATATGAGTGATTTCGATCATTTCATGACATTGGTCAGCGTACAATATTCCATAACAGGAATAAAGTGTATAAAAACAAAGTTGTATAATTTTAAGAATTCTATTGTAAGACGCGAATATGAGTTGGTTTCGATCATTTCATGACATTGGTCAGCGTACAATATTCCATAACAGGAATAGTGTTGGAAATTTTTTGTTTAATTTTAAGATTTTTACATGGTAGTAATCCTTCTCGGAAGGGTCATGTTTTCTTTATTTCTTCATGCACCTTCGTTAGCGTGTCTTGTATCGCACTAGGTACGTCACATTTTTTTTAATTTCTTGAGAGAGTTGGCAACCTTTGTTCAGTTTTTTGCTAGTTTTTTTAGCTTGGCTCACAGGTAGTTAAAATTTTGTTGGCTCTTAGGTAGGGAGTGTTTAAATCCTGGTGAAGAGGTAGCTCTGTACCTCACATTGTGGCAATCATCGCATCACATGCTGTATGGAAGGTCGTGGTCCCCTGCATCAGCCTCGCTGCCTTTTCCCTTCATTTTTCAGGGGAAGGAGGGTAGTGTTATGAGTTGCCCATAAATCCTACGAACGAACTATACAAGCGGCAGGCAGCTGTGTGTCACGTGCTCAGTACATGTACATTCTCGCGTGATTATTGCTGTCCCTCTCAGGCTGGCAGAAGACATTACCATATATGGCTACACGGCGCGAAATCCAGCCAATGGCAGAAGACATTACCTTATAGGGCACGCGTTCGAGTCTTCCGTCTCGCTCATCACGGACAGAGAACTCCGGCCACCGTTCACCGAAGCATCAGACATATTTCAGACAACGGCGCGAGCGGTCGTACGCACTACTACGTACTGTCGGGCAGTATGCCACCCTTTGACGCGGCTAATTAAGTCTTCACTTACGATCTCAGTATGGCGCTATCACGACAGACGCCTGTATAATCCTACTGCCGCCTACTTTATACCATGGCAGCCCTGGCCGCCCGGCTTTTAATCCGCCTACATTGCCGATAGCCGCTTAATTCACCGTTATCACCCACCGGTTCGGTAAGCTGACCGAATCCGCCCACCATGATGCCGAGAAGCCGCCCACGCACCCCGAGCCGCCCCGTTCCTGCACCCGATCTATGAGCTTTGCTCTAGATCTCTCCACTTCGTAGGAAGCTGCCTGCATCCGTACGACGCCACGTGAGATTTTAAACCCTCTTATAGTATTTCCGAGCCTAAATTCAGTAGTATTTCTAGTGCCTCTCTCTCTCTCTTATGCTAGGCCTTAAACAGCTTACCTGGTTGCCTGTACTGTTCACCCTTGCATTATTGAATACATTTGAATTGTGCCTAAACCTTGTTTCATTGGAGTCAACCATCGACAGCCTCGGAGGAGCCCTACGACCCTGAGCTGAGCCTTCCAAGCCGAGGCATATTGCCCCCGGGGGGCCTGCTTAACACTTGTTCCCCCCCCGGGAGGGACATATTTCTGGAGACCAGAAGTATAACACTGGACCCTACGTGGCTTCAGTATCACCCTGGCCCCAGGAAGTATGACAACGTTTACTAGATAAAACAATAATCTTTCGAAATCAATTTATAATTTTTTGTGGAAAAGAGTCAATACGTCTTAAATCTGATTTAAAATGACATATTTCTGGTTTTCTCTGGTGATACCCTCTTAATAAAAAAGTGATGATAACAATTATAAAAAAGTGAAAAAATACTACATCTTAAGTTTTACAGCGAAAAATGCTATTTTTAGACGTATAAGCTATAAAAATATCAGTAAATTTATCTCATCATGGTGATATAATTCAAGTTATTTTGTAGTTTTTTTTTCTATTCATGGTTTCCATCGGAGTTTCTCGGTGAATCGATCAACAAAAATCAGCAAACATTGCTGCTGACCATTTTCCATTGTAGTGTTTTTCAATGTGCATAATATCCTGATGAACTCTTTCACCATGTTTATAAATCTATGTGCGAGTCCAAAAAATGAATTTTGAGTGACGTATTGCATCCTAAAGCTTTATAAACAAAAAGAAGTTCTCGATTTTTGAATAAATTTCGTTTTGAGATATTGAAAGCCTGCCCAATCCTTGTTCTTAGCTTTTACACAGTTTTTCATGAGTCCCTACTTTATGTGAAGTAATGGCAGAAAAATTATGTAAAAAAAAAATTTATTAATTAATTAAATTTAATGAATATTTAAAAAATAAATAAAAATTCATATCCAAAAATCTAGACGTGATAGAAAAAATCGGCCATAGGGAACAAATGCAGAGCATTAAAATCTTCATATTTATGATGTAATTTTGAAGGTGGATTTTGTTGCAGTCCAGTGTTAGTTAGCTCTATTACCTAAGTTTTTCTAAGATTTATTGTATTTTTGTAAATCCTTTATACGGGGGGAAAAGAAAAAAACAGAGAAAACCGGAAATATCTCATTTTTAAAACCAATTTTAGACGTATTGATTCTTTTCCACAAAAAATTATAAATTGATTTAGAAAGGTTGTTCTTTTATCTAGTAAACGCACGTTTTAAATTTTGAGAAAAACGGTTTATTTTTAGTATAATGATTTAGTATAATTTTTATACAATAGGTTATTGGCACATTTGTTAAAAATCTTATTTTACAAGACATATTTCATATCATGTAATCAAACATTATTGTGAATCCATATGTTTTCTAGTAAACGAATGTTTCAAAATTTTTAATTTAGTCGAAATAAAAACATTAAAAAATATATCCGAACACTTATTTATGACGAAAATTTCTCTATTTTTTCTATCTAGTTACGGTCTTACAAATTAATATATTTCAGATTTTTTTGGCATATTTATTTTGCTTAAACATTATTGAAAAATTATAAATATTTATGATAAAAAGATAATTACAAAAAGTACATAATTCTAATAGTTTTATCATCACGCCTTTCAGTATTTTTGGTTGTAGGTATAAATTAAAGCAAATTTGGAATGAAATAAAATCGATATTGAGTTATAATTTTTAAAAAGCTGGTACGGAGAACAATCAATATTTCTCATTGGAACCATCCTGTACGATCGTAAGAATATCTTTCGACGAAATGTGGATTTTAGGCCGCTGGCTGGTTAAAGGTGCTTAAAGTAGGTACTTACTAACTCTACGCTACATTGAAGAACTGTTTCATAATGAAAGTAAATAGCTGAATTAAATTATTTTACTGATATGATTTTAGATTTTCACAAGCAAAAGTATTATCGTTATTGAAATGAAAACTTATTTAGCACTGTTGTGATTTGAAATTCGAAGAAACGAAAAAGCGACACTAAAAAGAGACAAACACATACATCTATAGGATTTAGCCTGCGAGGGAATGATATAGAATAATTTAAAATAAAACAACAACTTTGTAAACACCACTTTTATAGCTTTTATATAAAAGAGGTGTTTACAAAGTTATTGTTTTATTTTAAATAATAATGTCACATCACAAAGTAACTGCTTCATATGAACAAAGATAGAATAATCCTTTTGTGCTGTCTATTTTAGTTTTCTGAAGTTTTTACTTCTATTGCGTGTGAACTGCACACTTGTGTTATGCCGTGTTGCGCTACCTCCTTCTTTATTCAACGTTGCAAACAGTGTTACATTGTCCATCATCAGGGCAAATGTGTGTAATACCAACTTTAATGAATTTATGAACAGTTTAACAATGAAAACGCATAATTTCGGGTACATAGTGTTTTGTTTTTGTACATATTTGAAAAAGTTTCGGGCAAAACTAAAACAGAAGCCTTAATTCGCTTTCTAATCTAATTTCGAACGGCCATTATATATGTTTAGAGGAAGTAAAGAATTTGTAGAACAAAAATCATACCTACTTATTCTGAACCTATTTTAAGACGAGAAGGGACGAAGAAAGGTTCAAAGGTTTTTGTTCCGCGACAAAACCATACACGTGGTGATAAGTACTCTCAGTATCGCAATTCGGAATCAAAATGTTTCTTTAAATGGCTTCAATCGTATTTTGCAATCAGACCTGAATAGTCAAGTACTTCCCAACCTTCTTCTTTCCCATCTCCTTCCCGTGCCCACTCTCTTGGGTGTGCTAGATCGCTTATATTATAAAAATGGCATAATTGTTGAAAACACTTTTTTTGTCTGTCGAAAATCGGTTTTTTCATGAAATATCAGATATTAGGGAAAAATTTTCGACCTCAACTTAATAAAGTGCCCACGGATAAATCAGAGCCGTTGAACCGCAAATATCGAGAAAATCAGATCGATCCAACCTATCGTAGTGCTCGCGAAATCAATTACATCGAACAACAACAACAAAAATCGTTTCTCTATTAATGATTCACACGCCCTGTATAGGTGTTTAGACAATACTTGATCGATGGGCGTGACATTATTATATCATATTAACAAATGAAAGACGAACGAATGAAAAAAAAGAAAAACTTACGAAGAAATTATTTGAGCCCTGAAGAAGCTTAGTTTAGCTTAGCAAGCGAAACCCGTCAAGACGTCTTACATAGAAAGATATTCATTTATTCGATAAAGTAGTGAATTACGAAGTGTGTTGTTCATATTAATATTATTTTTATATTACGTTTCCTACGAATAAATCTTTTGCCAGTAACGTCAAGATAGCCTATAAGATGAAGGAACACCTGTCACACTTAAAATAAATTTACTGAGATTAAATCGCAGTTATAGCTACAATAAAAATCACGTTTTTATTGGAAATATTTAACACCACCTGATAACAAACTTGCAGTAATCATTACTCTGCGTCTATAAATCTGCTGGTAGGTACAGATTATAAATAGGATAGAATGTTGCGATACTGGAAAACTTTAGAAACGTTTTAAGTGGCGATAAGAATATTGTACACAGTGAGTAGACAGTATGCACTTATGGTCGTGGGACTTGTGTGATGTGCATCTAGTTCCGTTCTTTGCCGTTGCATTCTCAAAGATATTGCTTGAATGTTGTTGTTGTTTTACTGTCGTTTATTCATGATACTGAGGAAGTAGTGAATTTATTTGTAAATTCTTTTAAAAGTGTTTCCGTTACAGAGGATTGTGACAAAGCTTCTCCCAGCGATTTATTTTTAGCATCAATCAGAGTCCATCAACTTAAATCAATGTCGTATTAACATTGCGCTATTTAAAAAAAAAAGAATTAGATAGTCTGAAATCTGCAGGACCGGATGGAATTCCACAAATATATGTAAAAACGGAGACTAGATTTTATGGCTCTGAGGGACCACCTGATTGACCGCTGCACAAGTTTCCTGCATCAAGATTGATATTAAAGTCACCGAGATAGCAGCATAGGAGTTGATAATTGCACCTGACTGTTCCCCTGAGTTTTTTTTAAATTTATTTATTTTAGATACTAAATAAAATAATTGTATGTACAAAATATAATGGTTATTTAAGTACCTAGGTATACGTATTTTATTTCTTAGTCCTCACTAGGAGGTCCCGCGCTGATGTGGACTAAAGTTATATAATTACAGTTTATTTGTCTTCTATCTCGTTTTTAGTGTCTTCATTGGGGTTTTTTCATTGACCTCTTTCAGCCATACTTTTATTTTTGATTTGTACTCACAAATTTTTATTTATTTATTTAGTTGTAGGTACTCCTTAAATTAGTTTTATATCTTGGGAAAAATGATATGAAGTTTTGTTGCAAAGTAAGTGTAGTTTCTTTGACAGAATGTAGTTTTATAAATTGGATTTTTTTTATGTAATTTTTATTCGATCTAGTGTGATGGATACGCGGTCTAGTAGAAGATTCAGTATTTTTTAATAGCTTCACTTATATATTTTTGGCATATATTCGTTGTCCATTTGGTACATCAAAGCTATTGAAAATGTAAATATACCCTAAGTCCTTACAAGTCGCCATGTGTTTCAATGACTTGTCTTTCATTTTATAATTAAAATATAATATGGTCTTTTGTTACCACATAAGCACATCACTGAACATTTTTGGAAGTTGGACCCGAGTTTATTATCAATACTCGAGTTAATAATTGCCTTTATTTATTGATGGGATTTATTCACAGAATATGTAAACCTTTCAAAGATCCTCGATCAATTCTAACTCTTTACAATGCCTTAATTAGAAGTAAACTTGAATATGGAAGCACTATTTGGAATCCACATTACTGCAAATATGAAAACATTGTAGAATCAGTTCAAAAAAAATTACTAAGAATGTTATCCTTCAAATGTGGACTACACGACCATCTCAGATCATACGATGTACGTCGTGATTACTTCAAGATTGATACACTTAAAACTAGAAGGCAATTGACTGATCTAATATGTTTACATAAAATTATTCACGGCCATCTTGATACTAAATTATGTCTTAACAGTATTAAAATTAATGTCCCCAATTCCCATTGTTTAAGACGCCATAACATTTTTCATATTAATATATTTAAAAATAATATCGCCTACTTCAGCCCTCTGACCCAGATGTGTCGACTGTATAACAAGACAGAGTGCGCTGATGTGGATATTTTCATTGATAATTTGTACAGTTTTAAAAAAAAAGTTCTAGCGCTGTTAAAAAGTACTAACTAATTATATTGTGTGAATTGTCCCTCTATGCATGCTCGCGTATTTCATATGTTTTTTACCACTCATTGTAATGTGTTAGTCACCGTTCACACTTCCGTCGTAATAACGGAGGTGGGTTCCGTCATTACGACGGAGGCCCTAGCCGCTGTAGTGGCTCTATGGAGCTGTTCACACTTGCCGGATCCGGCGTGAAGACGGATCCGTCATTTTTTGCCGGAGAGTTCGCCTACGCAGAGCGTCCGTCGTGAAGCCGGAAAGGAACGCGCTGGCTCATACATTTCAATGGAGCTGTTCACACTATACGGCGGGACGACGGATCCGTTTTGAACCCGCCACACCCCGCTTCACACTTCACCACCGCCCGCTCCCAGACGCAAGCGAGCAGGCAAATTGTGTTTTTATGGGGCGCGCGTTTGGCGTTTATAATATTATTATATAATATACATGTTCGTTCCAGAATGCGATTTTTTCTATTTAATCTCAAGAAAATATTTAGTCATATCATTCATGTTTTTTAGTCATTTTAGTTATAATAATTGCTGGATGATTTTCGCGTACTTTCTCCTTTTCAAGTATGCAAACAAAATATTCTCCCACGGTTTGAACAAATAAGGTCCGACCCCTGAAGTAATTTTATGGCTGGTATTACATCAATACATTCCCGATTTGAAGAAAAAGTTTATTATTTAAATTGTTTTATTTTTAAGTAGGTATGTGTACATTTCAAATAGCACCTATAACTATTTATGGCAGCCCCAAGGGAAAGTTTTTGCTGTCGGCCTTTTACGGCCCAAACTAAGAGGAACTTTTATAATAGTAAAATTTGCAATATTTGCATTGCGCATTGCGCAGTGCGCACGACCGTCTACTGAAGAATGATAAAATGTTTTGGTCGTTGTTTTCGTAGAGTAGGATCCGTCTTGAAAACGGAAGTGTGAACAGGGGCCTAGGGCTTCCGTCATTACGACGGAACCCACCTCCGTTATTCCGACGGAAGTGTGAACGGGCTCTTACTTGAGTGACCTTGTATATAATTCTGTATTTTAATTTGTGATGTTTTTGTTTTTCTAATTGTATTTATTTGTATTTAATTGTACGTAATTGTAGATTTTTATAATTGTGTAATAACTGAGTTTTATAAGTGGATTGTTCTCATGTAAATGTAAACATCTGTAAAACCCAGTTTAAATAAATAAATATCTTCCTGGAGCTTTCTACAGTCTTCTGACGATATTATTATCAAGAAGAGCTTAATGTCATCTGCAAAAAGTAAAAAAAAACGAACGAACTTGTTTTTTTTTTTTCAATATTGTTTAAAATTAATTAAAAACAATAAGGATCTAGATTTCTAGATTGTAGGCACGTATGGTAAATTTATACAGCGCCCTTGAGGTGATTTTTTACAAAAACGGCTATATAAATCGTCCAAATATTATTATTATTATTATTATCCTAAATTGAATCCCCGCGGCACACCAGAGTTTGTAGGATACGTGTTGGAGTTAAACTCACCATATGACACGCATTGTTCCCGTTGACGTTGACAAATTGAAGCTGTGAAATCTGGGTGCGAACCCAATGCTTTTTGCTCGGCCACAATATTGCCATTGTTCGTTTCTACTAAGAATTAGCAAACAAAAAGTTCAAAATAATGGTCTGTAAGATGAATAACTGCAACTATAAATAAAATCGCATTTTTAAAGACACCCGAGCAGTGTTGAACCTCACTAATTGTTTTAAAGAAAACAAAGCAATATTCCCGATTCATCGATCCAGTTTCTCTTTGTCTTGAAGAAACAACAGTATACATTTCAAAGTCTGCTTTTGCAAGTTGTTTAGTATTATTATAAGCTGCAGCAAAAAATATTATACATAAACTGAAGGCAAACCTAACAGTATTACATAATATTATCATGTTTATAGGGATAAAACATCTCCTCACGTTTATGTTTATAACTTCAAGAATACTTATATCAACAGTAGTAGCCGTTGCTACAAGCAGGTAGGTATAGTCGCCAGAGTTGAGTCGACAACAATACTCACACAGATGCATTTCTTATATACGGCATGTTTCCACTTGGTTTTTTTCTGAAACAAATTTCTTTTTTACAGTATAAACAGCACGGGACAACCAAAAAACAACACAAACAGCATAAAAATACACGAATGTTTAAATACCAGCATCTGCAATAATTAGCCTTCTCTAGAAAAAACAGAACAAATAAAGTATCTAGGAATCGTAATTGACTAAAACCTTAGATGGACACATCATATCAAACAAATCTCAGATAAACTCCTCAAAACAATACAAATATTCCTAAACATAAGAAACATATATAAAATAAAACAAATGAAAACAACTTATTTTGCACTTTGTCAGTCGATAATAGAATATGGAATAATTATAATTATTCCATATTCTATTGACTGAAGCAGTTTGTCAAGGCATTGCCAAAAGATGGCGAAACGTTCAAGTACCTTGAAAAGAAATTCCCGGGACTGTCTGAGGCAAAGTTAAAGGAGGGTGTTTTTGTTGGTTCGGACATTCGGAAACTAATGAAAGACAATCAGTTTGAAAAGGTGATGAAAAATGCTGAGAAAGATGCGTGGATATCATTTAAAGAAGTTATGACTAAGTTTTTGGGGAACAATAAAGACCCGGATTATGAAGAAATTGTAAATAAAATGTTGAAATGTTTTAAAACCTCGGGGTGCTCCATGAGCTTGAAACTTCACTTTTTGAACTCCCATTTGAATTATTTCCCAGAAAACCTTGGTGCCGTAAGTGAAGAGCAGGGCGAGAGGTTCCACCAAGACATCAAAGAAATGGAACGGAGGTACCAAGGACGATGGGATGTGAATATGATGGGAGACTACTGTTGGATGCTCCATAGAGAACTTCCAGACATTCCACACAAACGGAAAAGCTCAAAACGGAGTTTTGAGGGAAAAAGATGTAGATATTATAAAGAATTATAAATCCTTATTGTATATACATATTATTTTTATCAAATTGTATTTAAAAATGTAAATAAACCACTAGTAATATATATTTATTTTTCATTTCAAAATGCATTTTTACTTATATGTACTGCGGGTTTTGCTTAACTTTCATTTTCATTTTGCGGAAAATTCCTACATGCTGGAGAAAAACTGAGGGCATATTTGGACTCAGCGCACCAAAATACATACGATTCACCCATGACGGTGAAAAAAACTATCAAAAAGTGTCAATTTGCAGGCCTGTGTTATCTGGGGAGAAGCAACAAACTCAGTTATCGATCACTTAGAAATCACACGACTAACTGATAGATACCAAATATTCAACAGTTGTGACGTACTGGATATACGCCAATTATATGTTAAAACACTGCATAACTACATTTTTACCAGAAAAACAATTTTCAACAATCTCAAAATATCACTAACAGACCAGTTAGACAATCGTACAAAAATAACATACAAACTCCGACGGTAAATACAAGCTTTGGACAAAGGCCCTATAAATATCATGCTATAAAAGCCTTCAAAAGTCTTACTCTTGAAAATAAAATCGAAGGAAATAAAAATAAATTCGTACTCAAAATTACAGAATGGATTAAAGAACAAAAAAGAAAATATTACAAAAATTTCATAACAAAATAAGAATAAAACACATACACGTAACACACAAAACCATTATAAAACACACATCACTCACAAACACACAACACATAATATATACCGATTTTAATTTTATTTAGGTGAAAAAATAATTAATTTTACTTTTTTTTATTTTTAGTTTAATTTTAAGTTACTTTTATTTTTTTATTTTATTTTATACAGCAGTATTTTTACATTATTTTTAATGTATTATGTATAATTTTTTTTTATAAAATGGAGGCCTCAGTACAGGTGAGCTACCCAGTGAGGCCGACATTGCTGAACTGTATTTGAAATATAAGATATTATATCAAATAAATAAAAATAATATAATTAATAATAGATCACTTTGCTTAAACCACTATATTATAAACAAAAAAAATACTAACACTACGGGCATACAATTAGATAATTTAGAAATTTTAGAAATTAGAAAATGCATTAATAGTAAATTAAATATTATAAATAACCAACCAATTTTTAAAAATAGCAATCTTTTAATTTTATTTTCTTATTAATACTTACAATAATTATAATTATTTATTTTGTGATTTAGACTAATTATTTTAATTATTTGTTCTTAAAAGTTTTTTTATTATCTAAATGCAATTTTATATTTCCTTAAAAAAAATATATTTAATTTTGTGTAACTATTTATATATGAGATTTTATAAGCAATTAATCACCTCTACTTTTTCATATTTTGTCTTTGTTCTAATTTATTCTAATTTGTCTATACTTGTTTGTCATTTATTTTCTTTAAATGAACATATCCCGATGAAGATAACATTGTTATCGAAACATGTAGATATTGTTTATAATATAGTGGTTTAAACAAAGTGATCTGTTATTCATTATATAATTAATGATGACACAAAGTAATTTTATGAAGTTTGAAGAAGTAAATAAAAATAACATTGAAAAACTTACTAATATTCAAATTCGATGATCGTATGCACTCGTCACTTTCTCTCTCACAACAATATTGTTTTTACATAAATTCCACACAGGAGGCCCCGAGGAAAATAATTTCCCTCACAGCCTATGTTATCTTTGGGGGCGCTGTGTGGAGGGTCTTATTGAGGAGATTCGCCAAATATATCGCCAAAATTATCAAGTCATTTGGTCTCTTATCCCACTGCTACGCTGACGATCAGCAGGTTTATTTTTTCTGCACTCCAAATGAAGTCAACAGTCTCAAAATCCGTGTAGCTGAATGCCTAGAAGCAATAACTCGTTGGATATCTTCAAACAAGCTAAAACTGAACCCATCTAAGACTGAGTTTCTCTGGGCGGCCAGAAACAAACGCCAACATTTCATAGACAATTCCCCTATTTCCATTTCCGGAAGTGATATTATTCCAAAGACAACAGTCAAACTTCTTGGCGTTAATCTGGATTCAAACTTTTCGCTTAAAAAGCAAATAAATACCTACGACTGTAAGCAACGGTTTTTTCACCTAAGACAACTCAAGTCAGTCCGAAGAAATCTTCCTACAGAAGCAACAAAACTACTAGTCAACTCCTACGTAGTCTCACGGCTCGATTACTGTAACGGCATCTACGCTAGCCTTCCAAAATATCAAACTGACAAACTTCAATCCGTGTTTAATGCAGCGGCTCGACTCATAACCAGAGTCTCTAAATATTCACACATTTCAGAACACTTTCGTAATCTTCACTAACTCAAGTGCCCTGAAAGAATCCAGTACAAATTGTACTGGATGGTGTTTAAATCAATTAATGAAATGGCCCCATCTTATATCTCTGAACTATGTGTCCCAGAAAATACTGGTCCGAGGCATTCAACCCTTAGATCAGCAACATCATCAGCTATAGGCAGACTAATGGTACCTAAACGCAAGCCAAATACTAAATTTGGAGATCGCGCTTTCGAAGTATCTGGACCTAAGGCTTGGAATAAACTCCCCCCGGAACTTAGATGCATAACAAGCCCAACAGAATTTAGGTCCAAATTAAAAACCTACCCTTTTGGGCTCTCATACCCTTAAATAAAAATACCTTTCGGAGAGTATCATAAAATTTTGCTTTTGTTTTCAAAATACGCTCATTAGACAACATATTATATATTATAGTTCCCAATTATGTCCTCTGCATGCGAACTGTGTTTTAATTTCTCTAAATAAACAATAACAGTGTTAATCTCTAGTGAGAGTCTTGTATATATTTTCTGCCTGTACAGTACATTTTTACAGCAGCATCGCGTTCATTGGTCAAATCATTGCACATATAGTTTCGTATCGGTGATCGATGAACCGGTGGATGCAATTTTTAGCCATAAGTTGTTGTAGTGGTTTGTCTAGTTTATAGTTAGAAATAAGATTGTATAAACGTATTATAAATTTGTACAGCGCCCTTGAGGTGATTTTTCACAAAAACGGCGCTGTACAAGTCATCCAAATATTATTATTATTAAGGAGTGAATGTGGGTCATAAAGAGACCCATGTTGTAGGAGTTAATGTCAATTAAAATTCAGTCAATCGTGTACTTATATCTACGTATTGGGAGTGCGTTTGGAGTGTTTCCCGACGATGCATCCGTGCCGAAGGGACCAATGACGCTAGTTCCTCAAGGCATCTTCCATTGTTATACCGGTATAACAAGGACAATATACCTATCTGACTCCTGTGTTCTAAAGATGTTAATAATCCGTTCGTTAAAATAGGAGAATCGACCACCCGTTTCTGCAGAGAGTCAAGGTTTTTTTTCAGGAATTTTGGGTTTCCGGACAATAGATGGCTGCCATATTCAAGCGTTTGCGATTGGCGTTCAATCTTGCGATTTGTATAGGGTCAGTATACTTTAGTTTTTGCACAGTAGGTATACAGTACCCCCAGTTTCTTAAAGGTTAACTTGGCTCTAGCTTCAATGAAGCCCTTGTGTCTGAGATGAACACTAGCATATCAATGGAAGGCATGTTGGGAAGATTGCTTCCTTTGAATGAGACTATATAGATCCCTTTTTAAAAAAATGCCTGTATAAGTAAAATTTTCAAAATTTTAAGTAACCGCCGACACAAAAACGAGCTGATGACCTTGAAACGCCTGAACAGATGTTCATTAATAATTGTAGCTAACAACCATCTCGATCGCGTCAGCTAAATCAGCTTTCAAACAAACAAAAAACGCATCATAATCGGTCCATTCGTTTAGGAGCTACGATGCCACAGACAGACACACAGACAGCGGTCACACTTATAACACCCGTCCGTTTTGCAGAAATGGCTTATTCGCATTGGGCAAGTATTTTAGTCGAATAGCGAGTAGCTCGCTACTTTACTGGCCGAAATGCGTTCGCATTACTTTTAAGTAGAGTACATTAGTGAGCCGTCCGTTTCAAGATGGCGTGCTGCAACGCAACAAAGTAAATACGCTAATTAAGCTGATTGTCATTAATAGATACTAATAACTAACTATTTTAGAAGTGGTGGAAGAATAAATTAGTGATGTGAAAAAAAAACTATGGACACGAAAAGAGATTAATAGCAGATAAAATAAAGAATTTTAGAGAAACATAATATTCGCTCCAACGGCACAACATATCTAATGCACTCTACTAAAACGACGGGATCGCGCATGTTAGTGCGCATGGATGGGTGGTGGGAGAACGAAATGGATTTACTCTACTAAAGAGCTTACTAAATTACTTTACGAAAATGGTGGTGTTCGGACGCGTTTAGTTACTAATGTACGTGCCACTCGACTAAAATACTTGCCCATTGCGAACGGCTCTTTAGAAACGTCTATCTCATAGCTGACCCCACTAAAAGACAGCCTGGGTTTTCACTGCCTCGCAAATAGTTCTGGTAGGTACTAGCTTCAACAGGATAAAGGGCTCCCAAATTGTATCCCAAATTATGCTCCCTGTTGTGTCCGCCGAACATGTGGTCAACTAATGGCTTTTCAGACTTTTGATATATTGTCATTCAGAGCTCCGGGCCAAAGGCCCCTTTCTCTTTCATAATGTGTTTATTATATTAATTGGTTGTAGAAAAAAATAATAATTTGGAGTTTGTAAAAAGATATTTGCAAGGGAGATGATGGCTGCGGTGACCCGACAGTTGATTAACCATTAAATGTTGCTTTTACTTTCCAAAATAGAATATATTACATATTGATATTAAAATATTTTCAGGATAAAATAACACGTGTTAACGATTATGTCCTCTGCGTGCGAACTCTATCTAAATTTCTTTAATAGACAATATACCTACAGTGTTAATTTCAAGCAACCTCCCAGGTAAGTATGGTCCTGTATTCATTTATTTTTAGACAGCATTGCATTAATTGGTCAAAACATTGTACCTACATATATTTTCGTATCGGTGATCAATGAAACGGTCTACGCAATTTTTAGCCATAAGTTGTTTTAAATTGTTTGTCTAGCTTTTAGTTTTTCTAGATTTTAGAAATGTATTATAAGTTTGTACAGCGTCCTTGAGGTGATTTTTCACAAAAACGGCGCTATATAAATCGTCCAAATATTATTATTACGTTATAAAATCACAGGCGTCAGGTGGGAATGCTGTCCTTGTTCTACCGGTATTACAATGGAAGATGCTCCAAGGAACTAGCGTCATTGATCCCCTCGGCACCGGTGCATAGTCGGGAAACACGCCAAACACGCGCCCAACATTTGTACACGGTAGACATTAGTCACATGAGAACGGGTCGTTTTTACGATTCGTTCTTGATTTCAACAGCTCGGCTGTGGAACGATTTACGGGCCTCTGTGTTTCCTCCCTCTTACAACATGAATCTCTTCAAGACCAATGTTAACTCCTTCCTTTCCTCAAAAAGACCCTCAACACAGCATCCTCAAAGATGACATAGACCCTGAGGGAAATTATTTTCCTCCGGGCCTCCTGTGTGGAGTTAATGTAAAAAAAAAGTCTGTACGCGACAAATTCAAAAACGGATTTTCTTGAGGTTTTCACAAACAGATAAGGTGATTCATGAGAAAGGTTTAGGTATATGATTTGTCAAGTTTTTGTGTAAATTGGTTGAAATATATAATTAAAGGAGAATGTCTGTATGTGGTGGACGAGCGGGTGGACAAGCGGGCGGTGTGGAATTTATTTGTTTGCAAATTAACAGATGGCAGCGTGAGTTAAAAGGTTAAATATAATGTCCTCCACGTGCAAAGTCCTGGGGACCTGCCAGGTAAGTATGTTTCTGTATCAATTTGTAAATAATAAAATTATATTAGAGCCTGAGAATTCATTATAAATTGTAAAGCGCCCTCGAGGTGATTTTTTACAAAAACGGCGCCCTACAAATTATCCAATTATTATTATTATTGCATAACCATTCAGTAGATGGTGTTGTGTTTCGTCAGCTAGCCACAGCAACGCGTGGCCGGGTCAGCTAGTTTGCTATAAAATTATTATTTTTGGTGCGTTATTTACCAATTTCAAACGTAAAAACGACTTAAAAATACCCTTAATAATAAGTTGGTATGACTATTAACGAATTTATATACAGTGTCGATTTTTTGTACTTATGCGCTGGTATATGCAGTATACAGATAAATAGATATTTCCTTGGTGCATTTGAATGAAAATACGTTTTACACTTTGTTATTCAGCGGTACATCTTCTCTGCACATCCCTTCGGGGTAACTTACTTATATTTTGTGTATTTAGGTATTCCGTATTTTCCCTAAACCAACTGCATATTGTACATAAGTACGCCGGGGGGGCAATTGTCGGCGGATCAAATGTCATGGAACCCATGGCTACAATATGGGGAGATTAAACTTTACCAAGAATTTGTTTGTGTGGTATGTAGGTACGTACTTTTTCGCCGTACCGGGTAATGCAGTTAATAGACGCATTGTCATGGGTGTGAATTCCCGCATAAAATATTTCCGGGTGACTTAAAGTGTGTTTTTCTAATAGGGGGATATCATAGTATTTGTGGAGTTAGGATATCTTTATCAATTTGGGGCCTGCCAGGGCTATGCGTGTGACTTTATTCTTTTTTGACTTTTTGAAATATTGGCATACCTACAGAGCTACGGGCCAAAAAGGCCCCTTTCTCTTTCATCATGAAATTATACTAATGGTTGTTGAAAAATTGTTTATTTAGTTGTTCGTTAAATTTTTTTTGCAAAGAGACATGGCTGCAGTATGGGGAGGTTAAACTACGGGGATTTGTTTAGGTTTTTTATATGTGGTACGTAAGTTTTCGTCGTACCGGGTGAGGCAGTTTATGGACGCGTTTTCATCAAGGGCGGATCCAGGGGGGGGGGGGGTCATGGGTGGTCATGACCCCCCCCCTGGGCTGGGTCCAGGACCTAGAATTGTTAAACATTTTGTTTTTTATATATTTTTTGTAACAATGTAAATTTTATTTAAGTACTTTCAATATTGAATTAATTTAATATATCTATTATTATCAAAATTAATTAAATTATAACTTCTCGTGACTTAAACACGACTATATGACCCCTTCCTCCCCCCCCCCCCCCCTGGCATCGTAGCTGGATCCGCCCGTGGTTTTCATGGGTGGGAATTCCCGCACAAAGGCTTTTTCATTTGGTGGTCACCGAGAATGACCGCTCTATTCATCCCTCACAGGAATTCAAGAGGCTTGCGCCTGGCTTGCCTACCTACATGTTACCCTCAAATCCCCACCATAATAATAATATTTGGATGACTTGTATAGCGCCTTTTTTGTGAAAAATCACCTAAGGGCGCTGTACAAACTTATATTACATTTCTACAATCTTACTTATAACTACAAACCACTATGACAACTTATGGCTAAAAATTGCATCCACTGGTTCATCGATAGCCGATACGTAACTACGAGTATAATATGTATAATGATTTGACCAATGAACGCGATGCTGCTGTAAAAATTAATGTACTGTACAGGCAGAAAATATATATAGGACCATACTTACCTGGAAGGTCACTAGAGATTAACACTGTTATTGTTTATTTAGGGAAAATTAGGTACAGTTCGCACGCAGAGAACATAATTGAGAACTATAATCCTACTAATATTATAAAGGCAAAAGTTTGTATGGATGTATGGATGGATGTTTGTTACTCTTTGACGCAATAAATACTGAATGGATTTTAATGAAACTTTACAGTTATATAGCTAATACATCAACATAGGCTATAGGCTATAACTTAGAGCTCTGGCATTATAAAAGCTAGTATATAATATGTGTGATGACCGTGGCCGGTTATCCCATAATAATCTGGACTCCCTTGATGGATCCAGATTCCTCTGTATATGATGAACTCAGTACAGGGTTTCAATACAATGAGAAGACGTAGGTAGTTTCGTGATGTTTATTCCGGGATAAGGTACAATGTTATTTCTTAGGAAGTCTGATGGTAAGAGGACGAATGGACAACAATCGCACCCTTTTATACGTTCCTCATGTTGTCTCACTCATACACGCATGTCTCTTTCATACCGCAAGACATAAGTTCACCACAATATGTTCTTTAATGAGTGTATTTTGAAAACAAAAGCAAGTTTTATTATAGGGCCGTACAATAGTTCAAGGATTTGATCAGAATATCTGTCTTCCTAAATGTGATTCGTACCATACTAAATAAGAAGAATGTAAAGTTGTTTGAGTTGACAAGAGTCGTTAAAAAGTCGGCGTAACTATTCGCAACCTTACTAGGTACTAATAATAATTTCGCCCACTGTAAAAGTTAAAAGTAGCTAGTAGCTAGCGAGCACGAGTCAGTGCAGTGCGATACGACCGGGATCGGCCGCTTGTTTTCGCGACTATGTTTTAAAGTCAATAGGTTAATAAAAGACACAAATACACGCGCACTTCTTGGTGTGGGTAAATAATAATATTTAGGTTTTCCTTTGACAAAATTACGTAATCACGTAGTATCCAAACAATTTACCTAGAGATACAAATATTAAATTAAGAGGGAATAAACAGACAAAACTGGAAATATGATATTTTTAAACCAAATTTTAGACGTATTGCCTCTTTTCCACAAAAAAAATTATAAATTGTTTTTGAAACACTGTTCTTTTATCTAGTAAAGCTATGTTTTACATTTTGAGAAAATATGTTTATTTTTAGTACAATAAGGTTTTACCGTAGGTCGTTCGCAGATTTAAATTTTCAAACAAAATTTTGTATTAGGTATACAACACATATTTCAAATCATATGATATATTCATGCAGTAAAATAAATCAATAAATTATCTGGAAAACCTATGTTTCAGAATTTTAATTTTATTAAATAAAATCATTAAAAAAACGATCCGCGCACGTGTTTTGTGACGAAAATAGGTAGGAACTTCAGTTTGTCTATTTATTTACGGTCTTACAAACTAATATATTTAAGTTTTTTTTCCATTATTGAAAAATTATAAAAAATACTTATGATCAAAAAATAATTACAAAAAGTTCATACTTTTAATAGTTTTATCATCGTGCCTTTCAGCATTTTTGAATGTAGGTATAAACTAAACAAATTTTGAATGAAATAAAATCGATATTGAGTTATTATTTTAAAAAGCTGGTATGGATGGAGAATAAATAATCTTTCTCACTGTAACCGCCCTGTACCACCATAAGAACATCTTTCGAAGCAATATGAATTCTCCGCCGCTGGCTGGTTATAATGGCCCTTAAAATATTAATGGAAATGGGACAATTTGAATGGGACGAGGGATGTGACACCTTCAATTTTTGAGAGGACGCTCTAAGTAAATAACAGATAGATATCTACGTCGTATTTTATTTCATCGTACTTGAGTCATAGAGATATACTTTATTAAAGACTTAAGTGCGATATTCTGTCAACCCTTCCACTGCGGTGAAATATTCCAGAGAGTCCAGTTGGAAAGATCAAAAAGTCTACCCTCAACCAGTCTCTCTCGATATAGCCTGCCATGTATTTGGTGGGCAGACACATCCGCCGCCAAGACCCGGACAAACCTCATCCATGAACTTCTACTAAACGTAGAGAACCGCTTGGGATGAACTGTGATTGAGGTTTTAGTTATCCAATAAATGGTTTCAGGGACGGCGGTACTCATACCAGCCTTCCATATAGTTTTTTTTAATGTGAATACCTCACAAGAATCCCAGCTGCTCCCGTCTAGAGCCAGTGGGTCTATGGCATCCCCAAATGAGGTATGTTGGGAGGCTTAAGGTAATGGGGAGGAGAAGGAGATAGGGAAGATAAAGTACTCCAAGTACTTCCCCTTCCTCCTCATCCCTCTTCCCCTCCCCATGACCTTCAGCCTCACAACAAACCCCAATTGGGGATGCCATAGTCTCATTGGCTCCAGACGGGAACCGCTGGAATCTGGTAGAATTAAAATGTAAGCACAAATGGGGAGTGAAAAAAAAAAATAAAGAATGATGGAATGGTAATTGTACTTGTTTTTTAATACATATTGTATTCTTCGATGTGCGTAGTCTGCGTCATAAGCCCCCCATGCGGATGCGGTGAAGGAGCACCACGTGCGGTGCGGGCCAGATCGGGAGAGACTGGATGAGATGGACCTTTTTACCTCTCCAGCCGGACTCTATCGACCCATCGCCTTGTACCGCAGTGAGAGGGATAGATTCATACGTCTGTCACTTTTGTACACATGATCCCCAGATTTTTACCCAGCCTCCATAGCTCCTTTCCAGAACTTCCTCTTCTTACGTTCCCCAACAGACCCACAACACAGCATCTCCAAAGATGACATGGGCTCTAAGGGATTTTTCCTCGGGGCCTCCTGTGTGGAGCTAATGAAAAAAAATGTCACGATGAAAAATGTTTGATGTGGGCTCAATTTTCAAATTTATATGGCTACTAAAAAAAAATAAAGGAGCATACACAGAAATCCTTCACGAAGTGAAAAAAAAATTAAATCATCAAAAGGCGTTTTGGCGCCAGAGCCTCTGGGACTACGGCAACCCCAATTGGAACATGTTAGAGGGAATAAGGAAGGTTAAGAGATAGGGTAGAGGAAGGTTAGGAAGTAGGAAGGTACCAGGAAGTGGTACCTATACAATGATTTATTTAAAAAAAAAACATTTAAACTCAAAAAAGAAACAAGACGTGCAAATCAATAGAAAATAAGCCGGGGACGCCCCGACGAAACGGTTCCATGCGAACTCAGAATCAGCTCAACTCTATGTACACCTCTTTGAAGTCATTTAAAGTCATGAAAAATATTCAAAATAGCCCAAAACCCTAACCTAATTTATCCTATTTAAAATAAAAAATTATTCACTTTTAATGACTTTTCAAAGTAGGTATTGAGTTGAATTCATTCTGAGTTGTTCGGTTAAAGATCTTTCAAATGTGGTCTGCATGAACATCTCAGTTCATACAGCGTACTTCTTGAATACCTACTTCAATACTACAGTTAAAATTAAAAGGCAAATCGACTGATCTAATATGTTTACATAAAATATTTCACGGTCATCTTGATACTGCATTATGTCTTAGCAATATTGAAATAAATGTTCCCAATTTCGATTGTAAAACGCCAAGCATGTTTCACCTAAATACATTATTAAAAAATAATACCCCCTATTTTAGTTCTCCGACCAAAATTTGTCGACTATAATAAGTAATAAGAGTGCTGAAGTAGCATTTTCATCGATAAGTTATACAACTCAGAAAAAATGTCTTGCTGTTGTTAAAAAATCTGTAACAATTGTTGATCTACTTATACATATTATGTTTCACTTGTTGTGTTTCTTGCCTATCTTAGGTTTATGTATTTTTATGTATCGAGATATTATGTATCCTATGACTGAGTAGGTTTTTTTTTAAATTTATATATTTATTTTTATATTAACTGAGTTTTATAATTGGATTGTTCTCATGCAAGAAAATCACTAAGAACCAAGTGTAGGTATATAATATAAATAAATAATTGTTGTAACGGGTAATGTCTTTATCTTTCTCTTCGACTTTGTATTTATTTTATACATATAAATGTGAATGAATAAAGTAGTGTGTCACTCCATTAAAAATGCCTACTCCTGCGTGAAAATAGAAAAGAATAGACGGCGAGTTAGTTATTTATAAAATGTACATTGTTACAGACAGTGCATATTTTTAATCTAATCAGTAATTCCTGTTTATTTAATTAATCTAAATGATTTTGTCAACACTCCTTCTATAAGCACGAGCTACTTGTAGTAGATATGGAAAATAGAATAATAATAAATTAATATACCTACCTACTTATTAGGTATTTTTAAAAATATTGCGGTCATTACAAATATCTGCACGTTATGTTTATTATTATTATACTCGTATTTATATCTATATAGATAAAATAAAATTAGCATATCCTGATAACACTGTAATATGAATAAATAATTGCAAACTCACCTATTTAGTATTTGGAATGCCCCAAGGAACAGTTCTAGGTCCAAGAGTATTAATCATTATTATAAAATTGAAAAAAAATCATGTATTTTGCCGACGACGCGACAAATCATTGAAAAAAATGTTTAAATTATTAATTACATAATTTTAAATTCATGCGCATTACAAATATTTAACAAATTAATAAGTAGGTACACTGTAAGTAAATATTTTATTAATAACATAGGCAGCGGAGAATATTGCATAAGTGTGAAGAGATTTTATCAATTTTAAGAAAGAATTACTCTCGCAAAATAATAGGTAGGTACCTTTCAATTAGCAACATGAGATGAGATTAATATATTTTATACAAAGATATATCCTTAAGACAAGATTAATTAATGTTAGTGAATTAATAACTGTATGTAGGTAGGTAATACATATTTGTGAACTTGTCAAAAGAATTAGGAAATGTATATATTTATAAAACTTCGAATTATTCTTTGACTAGAAACCCTAAAAAGATTTTACTATGAAATTGTTTATTCTATGTATATTACAATACGGTATTATAGGCTGGGGAGGAACATATGGTGTTATTTTTAATTCTCTCAAAATAGTTCAAAGATTGATAATTAAGGTTATCCTGAAAAAAAATCTACATTTTTACTGAAAAAATCTTTTCAATATTCAATGTACCTATAAAAGACAATAAAAAAATATTCAATACCGCAAACTTTCAAAGAAATACAGCTAAATAATTTACATTTCAATATATCAGAATAGTATTAAAATCCCAAAATTAAATACCAAGCACATTCAAAATACCTATCTCTATCTAGGTATAACTTATTTTAACAACCACGCGTTAAATTTAAAAATTATTACTACTGTAAGAGATCCAATCTATTATTATTATTTCTTTTAAATCATAAAATCTATTATTGATAAATCCTGAGTTATTGAGGAGTTTTCACTTCAGAAATGACAAAAATTTAAAAAGCAATCTCTTTTTTTCCCGGGTTAAGCGTTCGCCCAAAAGTTGGTAATATCCTACATCGATTTTTTGGGGGATTCCCCCGTTTAAGTCATTCTCTTAAACAGGGGAATCCCGCAATAACCTATGTACAATGCCAAACTACGGAGAGAAATATTTACGCGTTTTATTTCATTCCGGTTCAAACGTTATTTATTACATTGTAATACAATACAATCTTGTTCTTGTGATTGTTTATTGGTTAAATAGTTTGATTTGTGAAAAGAATGAGTGAAAGGAAAAGAGATTATCCCAGTGGAGCTATGAAAAGAAAAAAGTAAACAGAAAAGGGAGGAGGTTATAAAAAAAAAAAAAACGAAATTTCTTAATTTTTTCAGCAATCAGCTTCTGTGAGTGATTTAGTTTGCAATGGTAAGTACCTACCTACTACCTATTTATCTACTACTAGCGAAGGGTGAATTTTCTTTTTTGAAAGAAAAATAGCAACCTTCAATACATGAAAATACCTGATCATGTATTGTGAGGAGCAATTATAAGGGCCCAACTAATTTTGATATAGGGCCCCTCCAAGGCACTCTACGCCACTGCTGATCACTTATTGTACCGAGCAATAATAAGGCCCACAACTAATTTTGATACAGGGCCCCTCCAAGGCACGCTGCGCCACTGATTTTATACAATGTAAAGAAAATTGAAAAACTTACAAATATTAAATAAATAAATAAAAATAATTTAAAAAAATATAAGTATGTATTACAGATCGTCCAGTGCCGGATTAACCATAAGGCAGAGTAGGTTACTACCGATGGCCCCTCGCCACCGAATCCAGTGTGCTATTTCATATATTATTTTATATAAATATCATTAAGCAAAATAGTGGCACGCTCCAGACTTAGCACACTCTGGAACGTGCCGCTGTGTGAAAGACCACAATTCAGTATTGAAACGTTGCACTGGTTGAAATGGCAACACCTCTGCTGTTGAACGATTTGCCGGCCTCTATGTTTCCTCTTTCCTACGACATGGGTCTCTTCAAGACCAATGTTCATTCCTTCCTCTCCTCACAAAGACCCTCCACACAGAGTCTCAGATGACATAGGCCCTGAGGGAAATTATTTTCATCAGGTTTTCCTGTGTGGAGTTAATGTAAAAAAAAAAAGTGTTTAGTGACCAGATCTGAATGTCAGATACCTACTTGCCAACCTTCATATCACCATATTGCCCCATCCCTATTAATAATAAAAATAACTAATCCTCACTGAGATCTCCCATGCTGAGGATTTAATTTCATATTCAAATTTAAAACATAATACGAACAGATATCTTGTTAATATTATAAACGCGAAAGTTTGTCATATTTCAGCGACAGGGAAGAAAGGCAGGAGGAATGGGAACGTGGAGGTGGAAGGGAACGGGGATGCACGGGAAAGGACATGCAGAGAGAATCTTTTTTTTTTTCTTTGAATGGCAGTGCAATTCATGCCGGGGACCAGCTAGTTATAAATATTTATTTTTTTTAAAAAGAAATTAAACATTTATGTAGTGTTTAATTGATGCAGTTGCGTGGTTTCGGTTTCAGTCTATATTTGATATCAGTATTTTTATTTCTGATCACCCTATGTTTTGTATCCATCTTTTTTATTTGAGATTTAATCTTATTGTTATTGTTGCGGTTTTGGAATGAGAGTGGAATTTTGTTGTAGATTTTGGTACCATAAAGTAGCTTTTTTTTTCAAAGTGTTGTATTCGTAGTTACTTGTTGGGTATGTATTTAACCCTGAAATCCAGTGTTTCGATAGACTTAGATATTATTTCTTATTTATGGATGTGAAGGAAAATTGTTAAGATTGTTGAAGATTAATAGTGTTATTTGCACAGCCCCATCTGGTAATACCATAATTAATATGACTGGCAGAGAACCAAGAAGGTATTGATTGAATCTTTTTGATGGAATTCCTGATGGTTTTGAAAAAATCCTTTTAGCCTTACAAAAATGTTTGGTTGTTTTAATAAATGTTTAATTTCGTTATTGAACAGAACAAAACGTGTTGTAAACTTCCCAAAAAAAAGTAAAACGTTTTAATTTAGATACGAGTAGATTTGACCTAGAGTAAACAATGAAAAAATCGTTTACGGTGTTTGTTTTACCTTTGTAATATGATTTTTATTTTAACTCCACACAAGTTTTATAGGGGTTTATTTTATATGTCATTTTTAGGGATTCTGTGTGGCTGACAGGGAGTACAATAGACGAGTTGCGTAGGACAGGAGAATAGAAAATTCTTTAGGAGGGAGGCCCTGAAATGTTTCCAGTTGACTTCCATGGTGCCTAATCCGGCACTAAGATCGTTTAATATTTCATTAGAAAAATATTATTAGAACACAAATTTCATGAAGGCTGAGAGATATTGAAAGAAATGTAAATGCAGGTAACTCCATTAATGGAGGACTGAAAGCCGATGGCGCCAACAAAAAAAGATTGAATGCTGTAGAAGTGAGATCCCTGAGGCGTATGTGTGGTAAAACCATGTACGGTCGTGTGAGGAACTTGGAGATCCGCACAGAATGCAAGGCTGATGTACCTAAGCGTAATGAGTAACATTAAGAAAGGGACGCTCAGATGGTTTGGGCATTTAGAGTGAATGAGCGAGGAAAGAAGTGTAAGGAGAATATATGGCGCAAATTTTCCCTTATCAGGCACAAGAGCTCCTCTTTTCTGATAAGGTAGGTATACATGACCAATAACGACCTTTATTATAATATTTTGTAAAATATATATGTATATATGTAACTCATGTTTTATTAAACAATAACAAATAAATAAATAAAATGTCGCAAATGTGAATGGTAGAAGAAGTCGGGGACACCTGAGGAAGACATGACTCGACCAAATGAATCAGATACTCGAGTCGGGACATTTCATTGAGTCAGAATAATAGAAGAGCAATTATAAGACGTTGTATGAATGTGAACGAGGCAAGAAGTGTGTGCCAAGATAGAGTTGTTTGGCGGTCCGTCCCCTCTGCTTACCCCTGCGCGGAAAAAGCGTGATGGTTAGTTAGTTAGTGACAAATTTCATATTAAGAGACCTACTTTTTACTAAGCAATTTGCTGGGGAACTTCGAGGGTACATTCAGACGATGACGAGTAAAATTCTTAGTATTTATACTTACTAGACTGATCGTAGTGAGGTCATTTTCGGTACCACTATGGCCTAAGGTCATCGTTGTTTATCCTATGTCCACGGCATGTTATGAAAATATCAACGGTTTCATAATATGGGAAGAGACAAAATACTATTTACTTGTCAGTTGAAAGCCATTTTTGTAAAGGTACAAAAGCTTGGCGCGTTTGGCGTATTTTGTGCCTGAAAAACTTATGAAATTTTTATTTTCAATTTTTCTCCTTTCATGTTTGAAATGTAAAAAAAATTACAAAGCTTTTTTTCAGACTTTTAATGGGTTATTACATTAGGTTATAATAATGGCGTATTGCCCATCTCACTAGGTGTGAAACGCCTGTGTTGAGGTGGCAATTTACAGAGTGGTTATTATCTATGATTTTGTTTAAGTAATATTGTGATATAAAATCTTTTTTTTTTTCTAAATAAATATACAATTCAACAAGTATGTTACATCCATATATTGAAGATTGCAGTAGGTACATGGTTACATATTTACACACAGTAGGCATAAAGGTAAGTGGGCGTTTACCAAAAATTTTGTCTACTCGAAAATGACGTGTCCTACGACTTTCAACAAGATATTCTATAGGTTGATAATTTTAGAACAGGTTTACAAACTAAGTCCTATAAAATAACTTATAAAACTAATTATTTTCATAGCAAAAACCCGTAAAATACATATAATTAACATAAATATTCGTCAAATAAGTTAGAAGAGAGGCGATTTTTTGAGCGTCCTACCCTACTTTTGCAACATTCCGAACGCAGAATATGAATGTTTGCCTAGTCCCTGTTCTACATTTTGTGTTAATTTAAAAGGTCAATATGTTCCAAATTCATTAATATACCTTACGTTTAGCAGAGTAGAGTTCGAAATAATAAAAAAACTGTTTTATTCTGTGCCTAAAAATGATGTAGGTGGAAAATTTCGGAACGCTACGAAAATAAATCGATTTTGAACGAAAAAATACTTTTAAAATCATTGTGGGAATCGGTTTATTTTGATAAATGGCAACATTTGCACCATCGCCATCAACAATCGCCATCTTACTTTTGAGCCGCAGTGTACGACTGTGACACGCTGAGTTGTTGAGCGTCACGTTGGGCTGTTTATATTTTCCACCGCGAACTTGGTTTTTGTTGGTAAGTAATAAAGATTTTACTTACAGCTTTTGAAGGTTAATTACTTAAGTCATGTAGAATATGATTAAATATGCCAATTAGTGAAATCGGTCTTAAAAATAAGTGATTTTTGAGTTTGTTTCTATACCGGCATCAGACGTCACATCTAAAACGCAACGTGATGTTCTAGTGGAACGCAAAATGTGACGTGATGGAACTACTATTAAGCATGGTTTACATTGTGCCAAATGATCGATGTAATCTGCATTTATTTAATTCTAGATAGTAACTACTGCTGGTTTTTATGTTTTGGCATATTATTTTATTTTTATTTTTATGTCTATTGAACCTTACATCAAATTGTTGTCGTAGTTTTTTTTCAGGAAAGTAAATACTATTTTAATAAAATATTAAAAATAGTAATTTTGTTTATAGAACTTATAATGGCGTTGACAGCTGCGGAAGGATCGAAAAGATACAGAGGAAAAATGAAACAAGAACCAGACAAGAATAATGAAAATTGTTCTTAAAATTGTGTTGCAGGATGTAAACCTGTCTTTATAGTTCCTAACTGTGGCGTCTTTTCCACTAACGTCACTGTGTTGTGATAAAAGATTTAACTTTATTTACATTAATTTGTTTAGAATAAAGCTCAAAGATTAGATTTATAAAAAACATGATAATTTTATTATCCGTATACATTTAAAATTATATTACTTTAAAACAAAAATGTCAAAGTTAAGACTAAATTGTGCCATTGAATTTACCATATAGTAGCGTTGTGGAATAGTTTTACTAAGAAAATACTTTATTTCATTTAATTACCTATCTTAAGTTTTGTGTTTTTGAAGACTGTTTAATTTAAATGATAGATTAATAAATAGTTAATTAAAAATGCCACAGAATTTTACTTAAATCTTACCTAAAGTTTGTGACGTTATGGAACTTCTCATCGCCTGTACTTCATTAAAACATTGATTTTCTACTAAATAGTAGACTTTTATTATTTATATTTACTATTTTTACAAAGTTAGATATATTATAAACTCAATAAAAAATCGTTTGTTACTAAAAAAAAATTTTTTTTGGTGGAATTCCATTACGTAACGGACAATTTTTTTGGTAAACGCCCAAGTATGTCATTAAATACTCCTTATAGATATGTTTATTTGAGGTGATCAATGATTCTACTTTTAAATGCACTTTTGGTTTGAGTGTTTCTTATTTCAGGAGGAAGAGAATAGAATAGCTTTGTTGCATTATATTTAAAAGTTCTTTGTCCATAAGAGGTTTGACAAACTGGGATGTTAAAAGATTTTACATTTGACTCTCTTAGGGCTCTAGTGCTTATTCGTTCCTCAACCATGTGTATATTTTTAAATTGATGAAGCAGGATATTTTTTTAATACAGTTTTTGCAGGTTAGGAACATTAAAAATAAAATCAGTGCTCGTTCTAAACGTGACTTTAAGAATAATCTTCAAAATTAGTTTTTGAGTCTTTACTAAAGGCTCCAGGCAAGTATTTGTGGCACTTCCCCAGCTGATAATACCATATTCAAGTGATGATTGTGTGAGAGCACAGTAAACTTGTTTCAGTTGTTTAATATTTAATATATCTCTAACATTTTTAAAGAAATAGACGAATTTCCTCAGTTTTGTCATGTGCGTTCCACTTAAGAAGATCATCTATTTGAATACCAAGATATTTAATACTGTCAACTCTACATATAGAAGGACAGGTACATGGAGTTAATAAGGGGTTACAGCTGTGAAGTTTAAGGCTTTGTTGTAAAGGCAAGAGCTTATATTATATTAGAAATGTTATGAATTTGGTTTTGTCTGTATTCAGGGTTAAGATGTGAGCATTAAGCCAATTTTTAACAATACGAAAGCCATTTTAAAGACTTCATCCCAAGATTTGGCGAGTTATGCAAATGTAAAAGTTTTTCTAAAAAACACTTGTTGGTATTTACACTGAGCATTTTTACAAAATGTAGTTTAACACAAGGTTAAAACAATTAAATTATGATTATGTTACAAATAGGCTTGTAGGCGTCATTTAATGTCACGATTATAAATTCAGTCTAAGAACAAAAAGTATATTTTATCGTTATTTATTTTTGGGGTGTTATGCCGTGTTATACCTCATTCTTTAGCCAACGTTTCGGACAGCCTTCAGTGTCCAGTGTCCATCATCAGGGCAGATTTCTAATTGATAGTGGGGAAGTGTATGCTTATGTATGTAGATGTGATACCTTGTTGCCAACTCCACTCCTCTACGATCTGGTGTTGCAGTAGGTAGCAGTAGGTATAATTCAAAATGGTTTTCTGCGTTTAGCTTTGGTGTAGCCGTCCATTACCGGATACCAAGAACTATTGAGTTAGCTCCGTCGTCTCTATTAACACTAATGGGATTTTTATGAATTTCAATTTCAGTACTGAAGCAAATGCATTGGCTGCCAAGACCTATACAAACCTCACCCCACGAACCCGGGCACCTGTGCTGAATCACCAAACGTAGCGAACCACTTGGGGTGATTTATACCAGGAGTGTTAGTTATCCAATAAAATTGAATGAATGGTTTCCGGGCGGCGGTACCCATAGCGCCTCTCAAATTTTAAAATTAAAATTAGGTGTGTGAATTTTAGGTCTTCCCAGAACTTCAGGAAAAAATCCAAAGGAATACTCGGCGATTGCCGATTCGTGTGTGGGGCCGAGTTTACCTACTTCAAAGTATTCTGGTTCTGATATTGTTTCGATAGCTCTTGAAAATATGGCAATTTGGGCCTCGTGAATTTTGTGTGTGAATAACGCAGGAATGAATTAGGGAACAGAAGATGTAACTGAATAAAAAATAATAAAACCAATATAAAAACACCCCCCCCCCCCCCCGATACACACAAGCCCTGTTTATTTAAAGGGGTACATCAAATACATCATTTATGTAATTAATTACTATATAAAATTTATTTGTAATTTAATTTCTTTCTGTTACAACAAAAAAAAAAAAAAAAAAACTGTGAGAGGTTGCAACCATAATAATGAAAAAGTCCTACCTTAACTGGTATCCTTTCTGTTCCCTCTTGATGCACAAAACTCACGACGTTTTAATATACTGCTTGTTGCACGTCATCCGATATCGACCATAAAATTTGCTCTTGGAACACAATATAAACACACATTTGACGGCTTACATAAAAAATTTGCACAGCCCTGTTTATGCCAAACCATTGATTTTGTCAACAATTATGTATATTTGGTTTTTACTATCGACTGCTACATGAAATGAGATTTACCTACACATTACTAGTGTTTGTAAATGTCTACGGACTATTGAGGGAAGAATTTATAAAACTCAATATTTCGCGCCTATAAGTACTTTAAAATTAATCTAAATATCTCTGGCTGAATCCACTATCCGTTATGGAATTACTTTTTGGGGACATTTTTGTAAAACTGTTCTGAATTGTGTCTAGTTGCGCGCGGTAGGAATTGTACTAGCGCTCGGGACAAATTCTTCTCCTGGTGACAAGGATCGGACAAGATGTAGGTAATATTATGCAGGTAGGGTCAGTATGGGGTGTAGGTAATATTAATTAAGATAATACTTATCAGTTATGCCCGAACAGACATCATTTTGGAGATCGTCCGCTCTGTCTGGCCAACATAAACCTTATCACATCCGTAACAGATGAGTTTAGGTAAACACTCCATCTGTTTCCGAAGGGAACTTAGTCTTAGTCTTGCATTTTAGTCATGATTCTGAAGACAGTCTTGATGCTTTCTTTTCTCAATAGCCTGGCAATTCTGTCCATCACATTTGTGATTATAAGGCAGAAAAGCGCAGCTTTTTAACTCTTATTCAGTTCTGCCTTCATTTAGTGCAGATTTGGCTCTTATGATTTGCCACAACCACAAACTAGACAAACAATTTAAAAAAACTTATAGCTAAAAATTGACCCATTGGTTCATTGATCACTGATACGAAAATATATGTACAATGTCTCGACCAATGAACTAAATGTATATATATTGCCTAAAAATGTTCATAGGACCATACTTACCTGGGAGGTCGCTTGAAATTAACACTGTTTATTGTGTATTTAAAGAAATTTAGATAGAGTTCGCACGCAGAGGACATAGTTATGAACACATGTTATTTAATCAAGAAATATATTTTAATGTTAATATATTCTTTAATGAGCGTATTTTGGAAAACAAAGGCAACATTTTATGGTGGGCGGTACAGTAGTACAGGGATTTGATCTTCCTAAGTTTGATTCGTTAAGAGACGTTATGTGTAATTTTATTCGAGTAATTTTCATTCAATAAGAAAGCTGTGATTAAGACATATCATAAGCAATACAAGTATGATACTCTCAGACAGATATCTTTAAATTAAGGGTATGAGAGCCCAAAAAGGTAGGTTTTTAGTTCGGACCTGAATTCTGTTGGGCTTGTTATGCATCTTAATTCCGGAGAGTCTATTCCAAGCCTTAGGCCCAGATACTCCGAAAGCACGATCTCCAAACTTAGTATTTGGCTTTCGTTTAGGATCTATTAGTCTGCATATAGCCGATGAAGTGGCTGATCTATGGGTTAATTGCCTCAGGCCAGTATTTTCCGAGACGCATAATTCAGAGATGGCTCCAGTACATCGGTCAGCTTTGTAAGTTCCGCCCCGATTTTTGGTTCTTTACATATTCTGGTCGCTCGGACACCAACAATGACAACTACAGTTTTAAAAATATCTATTATTCAAATTTCTGGGTTTCCTTAAAGGGCGCCATAATCTAGGTCATCCAGGCGCTATCCACCATTTCACAGATGGAACGGGATCAGTCGGGACGATTACACAAGAACACACAATGATAATAAAAAGACTTGAGTAAAGAAATAACAATTTATTGACAACTTCGACCATACCATTGTAAAAACTCTACATATAAAACATTTTACCTATCATCACTTAAAAAATAATATAATATGGTAACATTAAATATTACATCGATCGATGCAAGAAATCGATTTCGAAAACACTAACTTATCAGTTTGACAATCATATTCCACCAGTCACAATTTCCACTTAGGTTTAACAACATTAAATTTATTATAATTTTAATTCAGATAATGATTTTACAAGTTTAATTAATCATTACTTAGCTACCTCCTTCCAAATTCACGTCATCACAATCGGTTACACAACATCATGACCTTTTTGGATTTTCGGAGATTTGCAAAAAATTACTTATTTACCTTGCACCAAATCTGCGAAAATAACATAAAAATAAAACAGATATTAAAAACACGTGTTCAAACAATCAACGGACCTGCATGTTAGTGACCAAATTCGAGTAATAAAAGTATTTTGAAATCTGAGATTAAAAATAGCAATAAATCCCAAAAAAATCGAAAATGCAGCCCCGCAGCCTTAACATAAAAAAATGCTAACATATATCGATTTTTATATTTTAATTTTTAAATAACATTCGCACAGTAGTTCTGTGAACAGTAGATCCCTCTAGAATATTTTGCATAACATTTTTTTTTTAAATTTCAAATAATCATTTCATATAATTTGCCCAAAAAAAAAATCACCATCTCAATGAAATTTAATTTTTCAAACATTCTTCCGGCCGGTGGGCACCATAACTTTGCTTACCCGTAGTAGGAATCACGATCATGCGAACTCGGGCGGGTTAAAGGGGTAGTATCCAACCACCATCTTGAACCGGAACCGGAACGTAATAAATGTATATACAGAGAATCAAGAAACATTTAAATTCAGTTGGCTTCTAAGGTAGCCGGAAAAGGTGTTCATAGTGAGGTATTTAGCTAATATAAATTTAGAACTAAAACATGAAACTTTGTGGAAGAACCTTTTTCTTCCTGGGTAGCTGTGTGGAGTTAATGTAAAAAAAAGCAGAGCTTCATTTCCGATTTTTTTGCTACGTGCATCTTTAGCTTAGAGCCTCGATTGAATTCCAGATTTATAAATAGGTAATTTTTTTACAAGAATTTGGTCGCCATTGTGGTAAGGCTTGGGCTCTACCGAAAAAGCACATGTCTTGAAAATACACTATATTCACTGATTTAGTGTATTTTCAAAACAATCACAACTAAGATAGAACTCGAATGCACCTTATCGAACTTCTAGAAATAATTGTAGAAAAAATAAGTCACAGATATCGCTGTTGCGCTAGTGATACGATTTTCGATTCTGAAAAGCGTCCTTTCACCAGGGAGATACTGACAGTATCTACTGTATCAGATAGCAACTATATACTTCGTTTATGAGAAAGGGAGAAAGGTTACAACTGATGTATCGCCTGTATGTTTATAAATAATATATATAACAGTACGACAACGATATGTAGACGAAATTTTGTTCAGGTTTTGCTTTGATTTTCCCAGCCAGAAAATTTGTTTCTAAATACACAATAAAAAAATGAACTGATGCATTTCATGAATTACAAAGACAGGACAAAAATAAGTAAGTAACCAATCTCATATTACAGGTATTTTATCAACAATTCTTTGAAACAAACTGCAACATGATTTACATGTAAGTTCTCAGTACACGTGAAGGGTAATAATTATGTATTTATTACTAAGGCGGCCATCAACACGATGTTATTTACACTTTGGATTAATTAATCTAAACAACATACACATGCAACACCGGAAATATCTCATATACTCGTCGTCAATAATTTTGAAAAAGGAATAATTTTAAACATGTATTTTACAATTTTCGGATAATTTTTAAACATACACAAAGGGTTTTTTTTTGTGTGTTTTTTGTATTTTTGAAAAAATTACGATAAAGAATGTATTTTAATAACGACGAATAAATTTTATGTGCCATTTTCGACTTGCCGCCAAAACGATATTTTTTATTCGTGAATTCGGCGGCGATGACGTCACGCCGGGCATCGTTAGCAACAGCCGTCTTGCCATTTACAATCTTTTCTATGCCATAGTTGTAGCCAGTGTGAACCGTTTCGGAATGTGCGGTTTTTCAAATCAATAATTATGAATGAAAATACTAAAACAATTTGGTGCAATGATCAGAATCAGAAAAATAAACTTTAAATATTTCGCACATGTTTAACGGTTGTGAAAATACCCCATTAAAATACAGATAACTTTATGCAGATAAAGGTAAACTAAGGTAGATACTCAACACACAATTATTTTTGAGTGATCCACCAACAATTAATAAATTCCTAAATATATTATAGGTAGTACATAACATCTTTACATATGTTTGTGGATATGAATGACATGACATGTAGATGTGCTATTTTTATTTGTAAAAATAAATATAATTTTACACCATAACATGAACTTACTTAATTGAAGTGATATTGTTGATACAAACATGACATGAAAATAACACCAGATATTAAAACTACAACACAAATAAATTGTGCACACGCCTTAAAAACGATTCGGTGCAATAAGAACACAAATTTTGATTTTCTAGGTAAGTAGTGAACATCTTTCAAAATATTTATTTTCTTTTAGGTTATTATAACCTTCAGTTGATTTCTCTTGTGTTGTTATCAATACTGTTGCACTATCGAAGAAATTAACATAGCATGTAATATCTTAGTAAAGGACTTTGCAAACATTTTGTAATTTTAAAAGACCTGATCGAAAAAAATAGGCTAGGCAAAGCAAACTCGAGGGCATCTAGGTCAGCGGTTTCCATTTTGGATGTTGGCGAGACCTCAGTTCGAACCCAAAAAATATTAGCGTTTTTTTAACAACCGCTTTTCCCCATTTTTTATTAAATATGAAAGAAAGGCATTACATTAGTAATATCGTGTTTCATTTCGGCTATGTAAGTAAAAATACTGAATACAGCGATTTTATTAATTCAGTAAAAACAAAATCTAGTTTTGATTCAGCCGCCCAGAAATTAGAAGTTTATTAAAATAATTTGAAATTTAAAAATCGACAGTTTTTCGTAGCATGGGTACTTAAACATTAAACAAGGTCTTTGATTGTAAATATTTTCGATTTTGGGATTTTTCTTAAAAAAAACATAACTTTTGAAAAAATATAATAATTGTTTACTATTTTAACTTTGGGCAGCCGATTAAAAATCATTGTTATATTATTATTTCAAAATTAATTCCCATTTCGTGTTTTACGGATAATTTACATGGACTCGCAGATCTCGTGTTACTAAACATTTATTTACAGAATGAGATATACATAATTTCTTAAAAGTGCTTCTTCATAATATTAAATTCAATTCATTTCAACAAGAGATTAAGAACAAATTCACTAACTAGCACCTCCATAATTCATTCGAAAAGAAAGTTCGAACATTGAGCTTTTTCCGATAACAATTACTGGAAATCAAATTAATTATTAATTGACAGGGCGGTATAAATTAATTCAGAAGAGGCCACGGTCCAAATTAAGCAAAAGGGTTGAGTATTTTTGAACTGATTTAATAATTCGTAAGGGGTAAATTTTTAAAGACCGAATGAAAGTCTACTTTCTCCTTTTTTTAATTACTTTTCCGACACGTCAGCAGTTTACGTTCGATATAATAAATTTAAAATTCCAATTTCTTGACTTGGCCCCGTTAAATTCGTTTTAAACCTTTTAAAAACATCATTGAGCTAACATACTTTAATGTTTGTATAACAAGGATGAATCTAGGATTCCAGGCGAATTTGATGAGCACTAGGTGCCAGATTAAGGCATTTTTTTGGTACAAATTTTGTTACACAATTTGGTAAAATACTTTTTAAAAACCCTTTTTTTAACAACGAAATGTTTTCACTTTTACTACACGTACTCTGTTCGTTGATAAGAAAACATTTCAAGGAAATATATACCTTACGCAAGTAAATCAAAAATAGTCTTTAATCATTTTTGGTCACAAATATCCTTTCGGAATGCATTATATAATATTATGATATTAAATTTCATCAGTTTCTTAGGACTTTGTGATAAGTTTTTTTTTTTAAATTAATCCTTTTCAGGGTACAGAGCATTAGACAAAAACATTTTCTTAATTATACGAGAATCATAATATCGTTTTACGGTTACAGCAAATCATTTTAGAAAATACATATTTTTTAAAACTTACAGTTCTATTGGTACGTTAGTAATTCTCAAAAAACTAGAACCTTCAAAGTCATGTTTAAATACAGACTTAAATTTTTATAAATAGCCTTCAACGGGCTATAAGGCATATTTGAAATAAGAAAGTTTATTCCGGGGTTTATTAATTTGACAAAAAATATGAAAACTTTAAACGGCCATTCACACAAATTTTGACAAAAGAACAAAGTTTATTCCAGGGTTTATTAATTGGCAAAAAAATATGAAAACTTTAAAGGGGCCATTGAGAAAAAATTTGAAAACAGAACAAGTTTATTCTGGGGTTTATTAAATGGCAAAAAATATGAAAACTTTAAAAGGCCATTGAGACAAATTTTGAAAACAGAACAAAGTTCATTCCGGGGTTTGTTAATTGGCAAAAAATATGAAAACGGCCTCAAACTTTAACGGCCATTGAGACACACTTTGAAAAAAAATCAAAATTATTATACAAAAATTAAAACCTTAAATGGCCGGTGAAGCAAATTTGAAATGAGAAAAAGGTTTGTTCAATAGAAATGAACGCCAAACGCCGACGAAGCAAATTTGAAAAACGAATAAAGATATTGAAGCTAAGGTAAAATTTAAATAAGAACGTACAATTAGACAATTTGAAATTTAAAAGGCGTATAGTTCAAAAGACCCATTAAAAATAGTGCAGAGCGATTCGTATCGTATTCGCATTGATCCCGTTTCCTAGAATTTAATATCAGAAGTTTCCAGAAGGATGCGTCGGAACACGGGTTCTAGTTGCCATGGCGACCGATCGATTGCTCCCGCCGGGAAATTATTCAAGGATCGAGGTCCCGGATGCGCAAATGAACACAAAATGCAATACCGTTTGGCGTGAGCGAACGTCACTCTCCTCTTTCCTCCCTTACTAAACATCAGACACGTGGCATACTCGTACATACCTTTCATATATTCACAATACACTTACAATATCATTAGTCAAACTGCTTGATTTAATGTTATTACATCACTTAATACAATACATAACAGTGTGCGCAAATTGAAACAGGACTTCCGTATTACTATGATTAAAACTTTGGTAATAATGTTGGTAAATATCCAGGTAAACCGGACATCCTTAATAAGCACGAATTATTTTTAAAACACTTCATATCAGTTCAATAACAATGAAGAGCATCTATTTCAGTCTCCGGAGAAACAAAATGCATTTTAATAGCTATTTCATTAAAATTAAAATAGATAAATTCGTCATTTCCACTTGGCGGCCATTATTAGTGTTCACTCCCTACTATTTGACATGAAATAATAAATATTATGAGGCGCTCAGCGGAAGAGTTGCCCAACCCACAAAAATTCGTAGTTAGCGAAAACGTCATATTGTTATATATTTTTGTCATATCCATGAAGTCACAGTGGCACAAAAACTAGCCTAAAAAACCTATGTTTATGTGTGCAAACATACGTCATTATCCGTACATTAATTTGAACGCAGTAGCTATTTAAATACATTATTTTGCCTCCGGAGACTGTAATACACGTTCTCGATACTTCTGCATATTTACCATAATAACTTTGTTACATTTATTTAAAACGGGACCGGTTTCACCATAATTTGCGGACGTGCAACAGAATCAAGTTTTTCATCCCTGAATCAGATACTACAAACACACCAGCGAAGTTTAAAGTGTAATTTAGTCTGAAGATAAACAAATGGAACAATTGTTTGATTATACAGGTTTTAAATACAATAGAGCACCATCGTGAACCAACAGTTTAAAATAAATAATAACACTCAATTTGTGGAATAAACTTCCACGTATTAACCATTGTTTTCATTCCAATCAAACATACTCGTTATAATAGGTTGGTGCAAAAATATTCATGTTGTTATAGGTTGGTGCAAAAATGATAACATTATATCGGACCATTCGAATCTGTCAAACTTGGACTGTAAACTAAGTTCAGTATTTCAACAAACTATTATTATTTTATTTAAATTCTAGAATCATTTCATTGAAGAGTCTCAAACGAAAGTTTGAAACAGAAAATCAAAAAAAGATACGGTCGCATCTAAAAACAAATACTTTCCTAGATGCGACCGTATCTTGATCTGATTTTTCTGTTTTAAACATTAATTTGAGAGTCAAATGATTTTTTTGTTGTTGTGAAATCATTTTTGTGAAAGAGACGTTCAGGTTGAAAATGAAAAAAAGTGATTGATTCCAGAATGATAGTTTGAATGTATTTTAGTGTTCTATTTATTTAATTTAATTTAGAGAAAAAAAAATGGTTTAAACTAACATACAAACTCATAAGATTCATTATTTTATTATCTCTACATAATATCGTGTTGACACAGTTACAGTTGTAGGGAAAATGTAAGAATATGTTGTATTTGATGCCAAACAACCTAATTTCGCTAGAGTATTCAATGCAAATAACAGTTAAAAATCCGCTCCGCAGGTTTTTGCTTCTCGGCCCTGCGGGTGGCAGGCGTCACGTCACTAGCTTAGTCACAAACTATCATCCATATCCAAACTGGAGAGATTAATGAAAATGCAAATCTAAGAGTACTTACGCCTGCCATCCGACGTTCCTCATGCTAGCTGTAAACGTAAGTTGCGCTATCTTTTGGCATTATTAACTACTTGCTTTAATTCGGTTTTATTACGACAGTAGCTTAAATCACATACTTCATTTTCACAGATGGATTCATATTGCGCGGCGTCAGAGTTGTACTTGAGATTCTTAAATTTCAACCCTACAGTCGCTAGGGTACTAATAATGTCCGATTTCTAAATTTAGAAATAAGCAGTTAATAAAACCCTTTTAAAATAGATTCCATAATTTAAATAAATTAATCAATATCTGGTTTGTTTATTGAAAAGTTATCAAGAAATAATTGAATGTTGATGGTCACAAATCGATTTGGCAATGTTCATTAAATCACTCGTAAAAAAAACTGGATTAAAAATAGTTACGTCTATGTACCTACCCGTGTGATAAATTTTAAAATATTCGATTTGGGATTTTTAAAATTCAATAATATTGAAAATTTCATCGCAAATTTCGTTATGTTTCGTCAAAAAGGACTTGGTGAGATATGGGGGGGGTGGAAATATATTATTTTGTACAGCGTATTGTCCAGATAATGAAATTCACTGGAGTGAATTACCAAATAACTATAACACGAAGCTTTATTTGTTTTAGGAACGGAATAACAGTCAGTAATAGCAGTCAATTGGATGAAATATCAATTCGATTGAATTATTAAAATAATATTATTGAGTCGAGTTAGATACGAACACAGTATAATATTTAAATAGGCAACAAAAACATATCTGTAATTCATTGGTTGTGACTTTTTACGAAAATATGTATGATGTGTAAAACATTCGTTACGCTTTTTATGTAGAAAATGTGAGGCCCTTCGTACTTTGAACTTTAAGAAACTACGTGACTGACGCACCGACAAGCAGCCTACAGACAGATATACTACTCTACCCGAAATACGCTAAACTTTATCATTTTCTAACGTGCAGCCTTGGAGTTAATACGTTATCAAGTGAATTTAGCGATGAAGACAATATGAAGAGAAGATATATCGAAAAAAATTAATTGACTGTAGGGTATTCGTTGCCGCCAGGGAACTGTATGAGAATGATGACAACAAGTTTCATTCTTTCTACTGAATGTCAAAGGATTCTTATTTAAATTTGGTGCAGTACCTCCTGGTATCCACAAGAAAAATACTTATTTTTTCAACATCAATCTATGCCTTCTCCACTAAATGGTTTCTTATGTATTCTAGTAAAGTAAATATATGTTTTAACTATATAAACAACATTTTTTCCACTTTCAGAACAAATTCAACACTGTTGAATTTGTTTGAACTTCATTTCTGTCAAACGAGTAGTAGTAGATACGAATGCAGCACTTTCGGTGGCGTGCACTGACGTCAAACCAGTAGATTCGAACACTAGCAAAATAGTATAATATGAGCGGCGCGTGTGCTACGCGCATGAAACTCGAGTCGCTTGTAAGTTTGTAGGTATCTCCGTGTACAAATGTCTTAAGTCCATTTAATATTTTGGCCCAAAAAAAAGATTACAATAAGTCAACAAACATAAAATATACATTGGCAATGAGAAATTTAAGGCGTACAATAGGCGAATCACGATGCATATTTATGAGCGGCGCGTGTGCTACGCGCATGAAACTCGAGTCGCTTGTAAGTATCTCCGTGTCTTAAGTCCATTCAATATTTTGGAAATATTTATATCTGGGAAAATTTTGAATTTCTTTTCAGATGTTTGAATTTCCAAGCGAGACTCATGTAATTAGGGTGTCCATAAATAACATATTGCATTATTTCTCGATGATTGCAGGTTTTCCAGGAGTTTTTTTTTTAATAAATAATAATTGTACAGGAGTTTTCATATTGGATTATTATGCGGCAAATATTAAATAACCGGTCAGTATGTTCAATTCCTCGGCCAGATAAGTCCTCCATCAAGATACAAGCAACATTTTCTACTTAGCATGGTGGTAGTAGGAGATTTTCAAATTTTGTCAGGTTATTCGTAACCCGGGAATGTTTATCTTTCAATTTAAAAAATGTACGCAATTTGAAAAAAAATTTATTAAAAAAAAAGTTATTTTTTGGAAAAAGTTAAATTTTTAGGGAAGGTCAAAAATGGAAAAAATGACACTAGTAAATCTGAATCACGTATTAACAGCTGAGCATTTTGACATAATAATTTTAAAAAAATTTTCCGCAACTGAACGATAAAAAAACAAGTGAAGCTACTGTTTAATGCTTTTTACAGTCATTAAACATTTGATAGTAATCATAGCGATCGAATATTTTTAGTTTGACCACAAAATCTCCAACATCTAACTCGAATTTTATCTACCTACTTAAGAACGAAAAGTTATCTAAACCACAAAATCGACTCCAAATAATGTGAAGTAGATTTACAAGTTCCTCGCTTGTACCTTGGGTTACCGGACACCCTGTATAATAAATATCTTGTGCCAAATGCGATGAAATTACATCTACGGAAGAATGAACATTATTGAGAAAATTATTAAATTTTGTTATATTTCTTCTTAATTCCTGGATTTTCCGGTCTGTGACCTCCCTGTCAAACAAACATAGGTAGGTACTCGGTTACGAATAAAAAATCAATATGGCTGGACTTTACAAATATGTATAACAACAAACTAACTATTTACTAACTGTTTATTGCACCAAATGAGATGAAATAATTTTAAAATAAGAATCGCAGGATATATTAGTCACAGCGAGAGATCGTATGTAAAGTCATCATTTTAGTACAGGCATGCCCAACCTGCGACCCCATTGAAGATTTTTTGAGGTCCAAAATGAAGTTTTCACTAACTAACTAACTAACTAACCATCACGCCGTTTCCCCGCAGGGGTAGGCAGAGAGGACGGACCGCCAAACAACTCGGTCTTGGCACACAGTCTTTGCTTCACTCACATTCATACATCGTCTCATACATACTCTTCTATTATTCCGACTTTTGACATGGCCCGACTCAAGTATCTGATTCACTTGATCGTGCCATGTCTTCCTCGGGCGTCCCCTACTTCTTCTTCCATTCACATTTGCGTCATATATTCTTCTCACATTATTTTCTTCTTTCATTCGCTCTACATGTCCAAACCATCTGAGGGTCCCTTTCTTAATCTTACTCATTATGCTTACATCAGCCTTGCATTCTTTGCGGATATCCACATTTCTCACACGATCATACATGGTTTTGCCACACATTCGCCTCAGGGATCTCATTTCGACAGCATTCAGTTTACTTTCATCCTTCCTCTGCCAACTCCATGCCTCACTGCCATACATCAAGGTAGGTACCAGGACTCCATTGTGGACTGCTAGCTTCGCGTCTTTTGACAGTGTTTTATTAGCGCCAACGGCATTCAGTCCTCCATTAATGGAGTTACCTGCATTTACTCTTCTTTCAATATCTCTATCAGCCTTCCCATCTCTCGTAAACATACTACCCAGGTACACAAATTCATCCACCTGCTCCAAGTATTCATCATTCACAACTATATTGCACACTGTTTTCGTACTCTCCCTTTCAAATACCATGACTTTAGACTTACTTACATTCATCATTAACTCATTTTGCATACACACTTCGTTCATCCTAGACACGAGAGACTGTAGATCTTCCATAGTGTTAGAAATCAGCACCGCATCATCAGCATACAACAGGCAACATATTTTCAGATCACTCAAATTCGCGCCCAATCCCATGAAGTTTTCAGCTTTCTATTTTTTGGATTTTGGTATTCATACAAAAAGAAAAGAAAAAATCGTACTCGCAAATTTATCATATTTATATTATATAGGGTCCGCCATCTAAAGTTTTTTTTTTCAACTAGTGCTTATTTCGTGAATGGTAACACTTAGCTCATGTCTGATTTGACAGATAATTAGTTTTATCCTTCCGCTGAGCGAATATGGTTGTGTATACGCTTGAACAACGCTGGGAAATATTGCGACATTACTTTGAAAATCATGGTAATGTTGCAGAATGTGTGCGAAAATTGCGTACGGTTTTTGGAAGAAGAGAAGCACCGTCAGCTCCGTATGTTCGTTATCTTGTGAAAAAAGTGAAAGAAACTGGCATCCTCATCGATAAACCAAAGCGTGAAAAGCCAAAAACAGTGCGTACACCCGAGAATATCGATGCTGTGGCAGAAAGTGTGCGTGAGGCGCCATCAACATCAATTCACCGTCGTTCTCAACAATTGAACATTTCGGAGACATCATTGAGACGAATTTTGCATAAAGACCTTGGTATGACGCCATACAAAGTCCAATTGGTTCAGGAGTTGAAGCCAACTGACCATCCAATGCGTTTTCGCTTCGCTGAGTGGGCCTGCGATCGACTTACAGAAGATGCCGATTTTGCCAAAAAAATCATCTTTTCGGATGAAGCTCATTTTGATCTTGGCGGGTATGTAAACAAGCAAAATTGTCGTATTTGGGGCACAGAAAACCCGCACGCATACATTGAAAAGCCGGTACACCCAAAACGAGTCACTGTTTGGTGCGGATTTTGGTCCAGAGGCATAATTGGGCCATTTTTCTTTGAAAATGAGCAAGGAGTGGCCGTTACAGTCAATGGCGATCGTTATCGGGCCATGTTGAACGAATTTTTGTTCACAAAAATTGAAGAGGAGGATATTGGCAACATTTGGTTTCAACAGGACGGCGCTACGTGCCACACAGCCGAAGCTACACTCGATGTTTTGCGCCCCATTTTCAAAAAAAAAAAGTTATTTGGCGGACCCTATATTTTGTGAAATAAGAACTTTCTTATTATTAGAACTCGGACTCCCGATGGTGGTTTTAGTTTATTGCCAGGCGCATGGCCGCACTCGGAATTTATTTTGGCAATCAATTCCAAGCAGTATATTTATTATCAGAAAATTTCTCGGAATTCGAATGCAATTGACCTGATTTTATAAGTGGAGGGTGAGTGCAAAAATGACACACGTAGGCGCGCGAAGTCAATTTATCCCTTCTAGCATTTAAGGTCGCGGTTTCACAATTATAGCAATTTTGACCATCGAATTACCGGTAAAAATAACGGAAATCAAATTTGTGCTAGTATATTTCGTGCTTTTCGTTTTCAAACTAGACACATGAGAAGGAAGATAACGAACGTCGAAGACGTACATACGAGCTCTCGCTGGGACAAGTGTATCTCAGAATCTTCCCTGACAAAAGTGTTGGTTTTCCAGGTTTTCAATGGAAAATATTTTGAAAAATGCCTTAATATTATTATTATCAAACGACATACAAATCGTTCGCCGGAACGGAAAGTTACATGCCATCAGAATTGCAATTAAGAAAATTGACTTTTAAGTGACGTTAAAGATAAGCGAAAACGAGTCTTAGAAATAAACACGATAACGATACGACGACTCGCAGGTTAGTGACCCTTTGTATTTCATATCCTGCCTAGACTTGAACTGACTTCACACTTAACTCTTACCCCTTAAACAGTGGCGGTCCTTCCCTCAGGTCAATTGGTCAAGTACATCCAAAATTCATAAGATGATAGTAAAACATAATATTATGCAAATCAAAACAACTGGTATTATTTTAATGTATTTGAAATCCACCGTGAGATAGCCGACAGCGGCAAGTAGTGACATCTAACGTCTTAAATGGAAGCTTTCTATTCCACGCACTATGATTGACTGGGTCAATTCGCGAAATGTCCCAATATCATATTTGTCTCTTTACGCGCCGTACAATTAACGAGATGGCACTATGTCGCCTGATAAAAAGGTATTCGGATTCTGAAGACAGTTTGGGTTGTTGCCGTAAGGGAGAGAACATGATGAAATTATGCGTCTGAAAGAGTTAAAAGTGTTGCCTTAATTGAAAAAAATATTATAAATATTTTAAAGCACCATGATCTTGATGTAAATGATATTGCGAGCTAATATTAATTGTGTTATAAATTACAGACAGAAAACGATGTGCAAATTACATGACGCCGGTACTCACCGGCGTCATGTAATCCGGTTCTCGAGTTTTTGTTGGGACAAATAGATTATCTGCATTATGGTTAAGATTTTACTCAAATATTTTTACGAAATGCGGGTTAATTAAGTTAAATTCATAAATAAGTTTGTTTTCTCGTTTTGTATTGGAACATCTCCGAAAGCACTAAGTACTTTCTCTATTTGCAACTTAACGTTGCTTTACTTGAAACTGTGTCGTTTATAATATGTATTAACTAATAAATCGAAAAATAAAGATTTATAAATTCGTAAAGATTTTCATAAACAAAACAAAAAAAATATTTATAAAATTTCTGAATAAAAAACGACGAAAAAAATGTACTAAAATAAGGTAGGTAGGTAGTTCAAATTTGAGCTGTACGTAAACAACAAAAAAAAACGTTTTCTTTAAAGATGGTAAATTTCAGAGTTCAATCAAGTTTAAGAGGATTTTGATCAACGCAATTCTTTTTTTCACATCTGGCAAACACTTTGCGGGTATACATAATTATAATTAGAATAAAATAACTGAGTTCGAATAACACTTTATTGTATTTATCTTTCATATATCCGCAAGAAATATTCAAACGAAGATGGTTGAACATTTGAGGTGCCTAAACAATGTAGGTTTCAGAATTCGCAACACATTTAATAGATAAAGATCGCTCTTTTAAGAAAAATCTTCGGACATAGACGTGCTGCATAGAAATGGGATAGTTCTAGATAAGTGTGGATTGTCAAGGTCTTGGCGGCGGATGCGTCTGCCATCCTGTGTGGCGGACCGGATTTGGAGAGACTGGCTGAGGGAGACCATATCTCCAGAAGGACTCTCCCGATCCATCGCCTTGCGCTGCAGTGGGAGGAATGATTTCAAAGATCCATAACTCCTGGAAACACTAACCCCCAGATTCATATATTTTTCCTTCCCAGAACTTTCTCACCTTCCTTTTATTTAAAAAAGACCCTCGAGTGTATGGAGATATCAAAATAAAACAGTGTAGCTCAGAATAATTTAATATGATTTTATAAAAACTCTGATGAAGGTTCGGGTTGAATGGAAACCGGTTGGTTTTATTTATCAAAGATATATACAATAAGGTGTTATTCCACCTAAGTTATTTAATTATAATTACAACGCAATTTGTGTGTAACGGAAGGGGTACTGTTGGATTCTTCTAGATATAAAAATAACCTGATCATAAACTGGATGTTTCAGTAAAGGTTAGGTTAGGTCATGTTCAGTGGAACCTGAAAAACTGGGCCAAAACGTCTGAAGTAGCCGGGAAAATTTTTAACGTGCACACATAACAGATAAATCCTAGAAATGTGATATATATATAAACCAACCCATTGAAATAATAACTGCTTATAATATGTTCAAGAAAAAATTTCGAGATTTGAAAACTTTGTATTAACTTTACCAGAAGTAAGGAAAAATTTAGCTAACTTTTGAAAACGGAGATGCCCACAGCACAATTTTATCGTCTTATCTCTTCAACCATAATAGATTATAATAATACGACTCGTGCACTTCGATAAATAATATCATCTTATTATTCAATACATTGACACATGAATCGTGACTATTCTAGAATCAATCACGTGGGTTTAATAACAATAACGATAATAATAAAATCACTCCTAATTGATTTTTTGTAAAAGAAAATAGCGAGTGCCCGGCATGCGTTGCAATGCTACATAAAATTGTTTCTCTCTGTGTGTCCTTTCCCATGCGTCCCCGTTCCCCTTTTCCTCCCGCGTTCCCCTTCCACCTTCCCCGTCTTCCACCCTCTCCCGTTCCCCCGTCCCGCGAACCCTCCTCCTCCCCGCGTTTCCCTCCCACGTTCCTCTTCCACTTTCTCTGCGTTCCCGTCCTCCGCGAACCCCCCTCCCTGTCGCTAAACTATTTGAAATATACACATTTTTCAAACAACTCGCGCACCACCTATTGTAAAATTTTGATGTAAGTTTCTTAACTCTAGAGTTCATCAGTATACATAGAAACCTTCCAGGGCGTGCGCACAACAACTCACCAAAGTTTCATCGCAATCGGAAAGAATCATATATCATCATATAGGGAATAATTTCATAACGCCAGAGTACACCATTATACATAGAAAAATTCGCAAGTATGCGTGTAACAAATCACCAAAGTTTTATCGCAATCAAAAAAATTTCGCAAAATTTCATAGCAATTAATCGCAAATTTCATTGGTGTAATGGTTTAGGAACGCACAAGGGACAAACAAAGAAATATTTATTTTTATATATTAAGATAAATCAAAGTACAGTAAAATGGGTGGGAAAGAGTAACAGAGGTTTTAGAAACTCGTGGATGAGATGGACAGACGATTTGAAGAGAAATACAGGCTTCGAAAGGATGAGAGCAGCCAAAAATCGAGAAAGATGGATAAATTTTAAAGTGGACGATGTCCAAAATTGGACGCCATAAAATTCACGAGAAAGAAGAAATAAAATTGCATGACTATTTTTTAATCTGCCAATTTCGCTTGAATCCAAGTTACATCAGGGTTTGAAAAAAATAATCTAACAGCTTATAAAGTTAATTAATTAATTGTTTTTGTGTTTAATTGGTAGAACTCCATCGAATTTTTAAAAAAATTAGCTTTAATCGAATTTTATTATTAAGTTCTACAAATATTTTAGTTTTTTATTTATTATTGTGACAGTTATTTTGGCTTACAAGGCCATTTTCAAACTCTGTCGTCCGACTACTCTGAAACGACTTATTTATAGGTATTATATTATTTAAGACATCAAAGTCATAGCAGGTGGTACATGGACAAGAATAGCTAATGATAGAGAGAAATGGCGACAGTTGGAGGAGGCCTTTGTCAACTAGTGACATACAGGGGGTCGATGCATGATAAGTCTTATAAATAATGTAATGTAATTTACTGTCTGAATAAAGGCTATTATTATTATTATTATATTATTTACCGCAGCCCAATTTCAATTTTTAAAGTGCTTAAGATCATTTATTACCGGTTAAACCGATTTACTATGAAAATAATCGTGACAATATATTCTCTATTTTTGGGGTACTTTGAAATCTGTTTTCCCCACATTATATATGTTAACGTGTTAATAATAAATAAAAACTAAAATACTTACATAAACATTATTAAATTTGAATATAATTATTTTTAAAAAAGCTAATAAAATTTGTGTATTTCTTCTGCATTGACAACAGTGCTACAATCAGGTTTGAGCTGGCGAAAAGGGAGGGCGCTGTCGTCTGACACAACGATAGTAGATGTGGTTGCCATATTACAACATAAAAAATAGCGTTAGTTCCATGTTTACGCCACCGTCAAAGTTTACTACTGTAAGTAACAATTTCAAGACAGTATGTTTTTTTGGAGAGTTTTATTACGCAATAAATACAAGTCCCCGGCATTGCACGGGATTTACGCAGTTTTAATGTAGACAGTGACCTTCCCCTTGTTTTGAAGAGTCCTTGTGCAAAATATCACCAGTCTCGGAATAATTTGCATGCAAATCAAATCCACGCCGCCCGACACATACACTCTTCTTAAAATATATGTAGGTACGCTTGTTACTTATTATATAGCCCTGATGAAGACTGGATTCAAGCGAAACCGGTCTGCAGCAAAATATTAATAAATAGTGATGTATGACACGTAAAAACCTACGAAAATATTGTAATTTATCATCTCAATTCAACATAATTTATCATAATATACATAATTCGTTTTACTACCCGGCTTCGCTAGAGATTTTAACATTATTTTAAAGAAATATATTTTAACCGATTCAATAAAAAAGAGAATAACAATATGGGGGGCCGTGTATCATTTTTTGGCAGTTAAATAAATAAATATTTCAAAGCACCGTCATCTCTACATTTTATAAATTAAAGTCCTCCGCCGGGTCTGTCTGTCTGTTCGCGATAAACTAAAAAAATACTGAACGGATTTTCATGCGGTTTACACCGATAGATAAAGTGATCCACGAGGAAGGTATGTAATTTGTCAAGGTTTTGTGTAAATTGGTTGAAATATAAAGGAGAATGTCTGTATGTGGTGGACGAGCGGGCTGGAAAGCGGGCGGTGTGGATTTGATTTGTATGCAAATCTACAGTTTTATGCCGAGGTTGATGAAATTTTGCACATGTGACCTTCCAAACAAGAGGAAGATCACTGTCTACATTTGATTTCGAAAACTCTGTGTAAAGCCCGGGCATCGCCGGGGACTTCACTAGTGAAGGAATAATTGAAACGACGCGACGTTGCGAGCTGAAAAATTAAAATTGCATTCTTGCCAAGATGGTAAACTAAAACCCATAAAGGGGTATTCTTTAATTTAAATATGCAAATTTGAAAGCATTTTCTGTGAAAAATGTCTGTTTTTAAAGTTAAAATAAAAATAACATTCATCTATAAAACTTATTACTTATAATGATATTTTTCTCATGATATAAATTATCAATTTATAATCAGATTTTATAAAATCGTAAAAGTTTCGCTGAAAAACATAATAAAATATTGAATGACAATATTTATTTAACACAAAAATAAGACTATTGTGTAGGGGCACCTACCACCTACCTTACTTTGATCAAATTAAATTAATGTTGCAATATCACGATCGAAGCATACAAAACATACATGGGAAGCAAATAAAACGTCGACGCGTGTATTCAGATGAAAATAATAATAACGTTATTGAAGGATGATATTATATTATTAGCTCAAACAAAACGTGGGCGAAGCCGGGTACGTACGCCATAAAACTAATAAATGCAGAACTGACATTAATGTACCGTAGAAAAATAAAAAAAAAACGAATCGGCGGAATTTGAGAGAAAGACATTGATATTGAATGAAATATAGTTTAACATCATAATTTGATGCGATGTCAGAAATATCCCAGGCCTTCTAATTAAATTTTTGATAAACATTGAGTTGAGGGTGGTTTACTTTATATTATTTGAATCGATACCTAGGCTAAGAAAGTCATGGGTCCAATTCCTAGATGCGACCGCATCATTTTTAATTTTGCTTGATTAAATATTAGAATTTGAGTTTTCATTCATCATTAAGTATCGAAATACTATTTGTACCTGATTGATTTGGTATTTGCAGCAATCAAAGGTATTACGGTAGTAATAATTATATAATTGGATAATTTTTAGAGCACCTTTTTTGTGAAAAATCACCTCATGGGCGTAACTTTATGTAATTAGAATCTTCTTCTATCTATTTATATAAAGTAGAGAATCTGTAGCGGGCGATGTGGATTTGATTTGAATGTAAATTCACAAGTATAATTTAAAAAATGATGAAATTTTGCACACTTAACCTCCAAACCAAGAAGAGTTTCATTGTTTGAGATTTATAAAAACCACCCATAGTTTTAGCACAATTTTGACACTTCTTGATGAAATTTTGAACACCACATTCAAAATCTGAGGAAAATCATCGACTTTTCAAAGGAGGTGTTGAGTTCAGTTGATTCTGAGCTGTCCGGTCACTAATTCGTGGTAAGGCTCGTGTATCGGTTCGCAAGTGTATACGCAACATAATTCGGCGGCCTGTTAATTGAGACGTAATGAGCGTTATACACGAGCCCGATTTTCAGCCCGATTCCAATTAGACACAAAAGTCAACATTTTTCGCTTTACGCGATCGCTGTTTTCAACTCTATTTTCATACCTACGATTTCAGTAGGCATCACAACAGTTCATGTGTTGTTTGCAGTGATGATAATGGAAATCCTAGATATGAAAATAGAAGTGAAAATAGCGATCGCGCAAATCGAAAAATGTTGACTTTTGTCTCTAATTGGAAACGGGCTGAAAATCGGGCTCGTGTATTACGCTCATAAGCACCGGTACACAGTATCATGTGTGGTAAAAAAAATGTAGGTTCGAGCTTGATTGATGTGTAAATAATAATTGAAAATAAAAAAATTAAAGGGGTATGTGTATATACGAGTATTAAACCATTTCCCTCGGGGTCTATGTTATCTTATGAAATTCTGTGCAGAAGGTATTTGTAAGAAGTAAAGCTGGATCTTGAAGAGACCAATGTTGCAGGGCGGAAAAACCACAAATGTATACAAATGATGTGCACATGTTTGAATGTCTCCCAGATATGCAGCCTTTTGTCTCCCAGTGGCAAAGAGATCGATGAAGTTATGTTAGGTATTCTCAAAGATAACAACAGATGTACGGATTTAATATTTTTTAAATGTCTTTAGAGCACACATTCCCCTGAAATGTCGCTAGAACAAACACAATACAGTTATAGTAATCCCGCAATGACATGGTAAGCGAAATAGCACCTGGCATATTTTTAAACCAACACAAATACCGTGGAATAAATAGCAACCATTTGCGTCACTTTTTTGAAGTTCTCGATAACTATAAAAATACGCCGAGAGTGTTTTTACTTCCATTGTGAACAGAGCATTATTAACCTGCCGTACTCAATTAAAAATAAGTGACGTGACAAAATGACGTAAAAAAAACATTAAACTAATCACCCACGAGAGATGTAATTTCATAGTTTATCCTATGTGACCCTATACATATCACCATATTTATATTGCTCGCCATACAATTAAATATAGTCGTAACAGAACGGTAATCAATACATATTACAAAAGAAAGTACGGGTCACATAACACTCTCTTTAGGGTGAATTGCCTTAAACAAAAAAAAAACAAAAAGTATATCTAATACAACGAGTCCCGGTATGATCAAGGGAGTTATGTGGCGTGGTAGCCCTCTATCCATGAATAAGGTTCCCGTTTTTACCTGAAGGGCGTGCTTTTGAGGACATAAGGATTGGAAGTTTCACCCTCTAGAAATTTCTAAAACAGTCCAGAACATTCAAGAGTATTATCGCAACATTCCGGAACATCCCGGAACATTCTAGAATGTTGTGGAATGTTCGGGAATAGGTATTGATAGGAATGTTATGTAGGAATGTTAGGAGCAAAGCCGAGAACCCCAGCTAACATAAATACGCAGACGCAAGGCTATTAATATTGTTTGGTGATGATATCTGTGACGGTTGTGTGGGATTGTATGGCTACGCCCACTTATATTATGAGGTTATTATATCTCTCGTGTGTGACCAGCTTTACGCGTAGAAAAAAAAACACAGAATGCATAGAATACATAAATTATGCAAATAAATAGTACCTATCGCAATCATAAAAATCAGCGCAGAAATGCAAAGGCGATAGCTAGATACTCCATTCGTACTACTTGTATATGGCCGATACAATCGCAGCGTGCACTTTTATATAAGTTATGTGCATAAACACATTGTTAAAGGCAATTATAACATTACGAAATTATGTATAGTACAATAATAATATCGGTAACCGGACAACTCAACAAATTGGCACTTCGTCACTCCTTTGGAAAGTCAGTAAAAGTGATAAAAAAAATCAGTTTAGGTAAGGTTTTTTTATCACGTATAATGACTTTTCAAATGGGTGTTGAAATGCTACTATGTTGAGTTGTCATAGAACCGTTAAATACAGAAAATCTTTGGGGAATCTGTCGCTTTAGATACGCAATTAATACGCTAAATTATGTACTAACAATGTCAAAATATATCGATAGGGGAAAATTGAAATTCTGTAAAGGACAAAAAATCGAAAAATTAGTTAAACATGTAATTTTTCTCCATTTTTTTCTCTTTCGGCCTGCGTTGTCGAAATATTTTACGAGGTGCATTTAGAACAATTTTTTTCTGAAAAATTAAATTCTGTGAATGTAATGAAATTTACAAAAGATCAATTCAATATCTATATTTATATACATGAACATTTAAATGTTTCCACATTTATATTGGTTTAAACATTTATATCGGTTTAAACATTTATACTGGTTTAAACATTTATAATGGTTCAATATGTTTGGGTCCGCAAATCTCGGAAAGTAATCGATGGATTGACTCAAAATTTTTACAGAACACTGCATTTTAGCAGAAGAGTGTTTCTATATATAATGGTAAGCTCTGGCGTTATGAAATTTGTATTAAAAAAATACTTCGGGTGGTGCGTGATTACGTAGGTGTTTACGTAGGTGAGTGGTTTGAAAATTTGTGTATTTCATATATATTGCGGGAATGGTTACGAGGAAGGGGAACGCAGGAGGGGAAGAGGACGCGGGAGGGCAACGGGACGCATGAGAATGTACATGCAGGGAGAAACAATTTATTTATTTGAATGGCATAGCAACGCATGCCAGCTAGTTTTAAAATAAAAATTCATAATTAAGTAAAAATTCATTAAAAAAAATCTTTTCGCTTTCCTGAACAATTAACATTTCGCCCTTTACAGTGTTTTAAATTTCCGTAATCGATACGCTTAAACTATTTATTTATTTATGTATATGATAAAAACAGGAAAATGTCCAAATTAAGTAATAATGATTTGTTTTTAAACGAAATGCAAACATTTCCCGGTTACGGATGACCTAAAGTTGAATTAATCGCACTTCCATGATTGATTTATAAGCGGATTTTTTTTTGTGAATACGAGGACAGCTACCAAAGGATTGAACCAGCATTGTCTGGGCGGCAACCAGACGCATCTGTTGACTCGACTACTATCCGGTCAATTAAAAAAATATGCATGTTTAGTGTTTAGTTGAGATCATAAGAACCTATAAATTGGTACACAATGTTACGCTTATTTTATTTTCATGAGTTTTGTTTGAGAAATTCTCTGATATTTTTTAAGTGAAAACTTCTTTAGCACCTTTGTGATTTGAAACTCGATGAAACGAAAAATAGCGACACTAAAAAGAGACAAACACATACATCTATAGGATTTAGTCTGCGGGAGAGTGAGATAGTATAATCGGTATCCTCTTTGTGCGGTGCTTCGTAGCCTCCCTACTCTTGTCTACTTTAGTTTTCTGAGAGTTTCACTTCTACCGCCTGTGAATTGCACTCTTTTCTTTTATAAAATAAAAGGTCGTATGAAAGAATTCTGAATCTAGGAAGCAACGTCAAAAATATAATACAATCAAACATACTAATTTCGGTTGTGGATGTCTGTCTGTCTGTCTGTCTATGTATAGCTCTGATTCAATGCACTTGGATTTGTTTTGAATTTAAATTTCATTTTAAAAATTGTGCCAAATACTCAGACAAGCGACAAAGTAGGTAAGTACCTACCTACAACGTAATATTTTAACTGTAATTTTTAAAATTGGAACTTGTCAAAAATTCAGACTATCCTGTTATTTTTAACGGGTCTAAGCCAAAATTAGGGGGTAGAGCGGTGATTGGCTAAAAATTCGTGATGTAGCTCTTGAAGTCCACTTCCATTAGGATATTTGAATTAACTGCAATACAAGTGGTAGTGTTTTACTCCAAGCTACGTCACGTGTGCGAAATTTCGAAAGCGGCCCGACGAATTTTTTTGTCCGGATCCTTGGTTCGGATTAGTACTCGACCAAAAATCTTAAATTTGAATGACGTTTTCCAAGATGGCGTGATACCCAAAAATGCCGAATTTTCATCAAATACCTCTGTTGATTTACATAGCAAAATACATATTATATTGGAATGAGAAAAAAATAATAATATAAAATTATCGCGTGCGTCGACAAACTAGTTTTTATCTGATATAAGGTAGTTCATCACTTCATCACATCATATCAAGAAGTGAGACAGAAGGAATAATTCAACGGAAAATTTTACTCTTGGAGGCGTCGCGAAAACAATGGATATGAAACCAGGTGTCAACACTTGCAAAACAAACACACAATATAATAGTTATTATTATAATTATTTTAAACATTGAAACAATATTAATAATAATAAACAAATCGTACGCATTACAAAAACACGAGCAATATAATAAGAGCTAACAGAAAACTAATAATTTGTTTGTCGAGTGACTTTATATATACATATACAGGGTGGGCCAATGGCCATAAACATTTGCACTTCTGTAATGATGCTAGCGGGGATTCACATTCACAACACTTGTGTGTGGCACCTCGCTTCTTGGAAATATTGTCGCAATGGATCGCTTTACGGGAGAACAACACGCTTTCTGGGTAAAACATTTTTACAAAAACAATGATTTTGTTCTTTTCTGTTTAATAATGGTTCTATTCTGTCTTACAAAACAATGATGCAAACCGCCTATTTCGTTGGCATCACCAATTACAGAGTATTAATCAGTGCCCAAGTGTTCAAGTCGAGTCTATATACGTAAATAAACTAAAGGACAACAACCATCAAGAAATGGTCAACATACCCCGAGATTTATGTCGAAAAGTTTTCGAAAATCTAAGGGCATGATTTGAGGAATGCCAGCGGCAAGATGGCAGACATTTTGACGAAATTATTTTTAAGAAATGATTTTCCAGGATATTTTGGTTCTTATCAATAATCATTTATTTAAATACAATCTGAATTTTTTTTCATGATTATTTCAAAAGTATAAATGTTTACGGCCCACCCTATATATTTGGGTATGTTACGAACTTGCGAAGCCGAAAGGTGTCGGAAGTGAAAGATATGTGAAGAGGAAGGATGGGAAGCATCTGAATGTTCAGATAAACCCAGCGATACCGAATATAAATATCGTCCAATTAATTAGTGAAACATCTCCAAATACTAATTTAATTATAGTATTATAATTGATTTGGTGGTGTTTGTGAGTAATCTGAGTATTCTACCACATAGAGGGTACGCTTTTAGACATATGTAACTGCATACTCAACTCAGCGATTTAGATTTTTCGGAGATGTCTGACTAATCAACTGGACGATACATATACCATTAATATCAAACTAAATTGCTACCAAATACAAAATGGTGACTAAAGTTAACCTAAATTTAACACCAAATGCGAAATTTGTGACATTTTTTTTCGAAACCAACCATTTAGAAATTGAGTTGAAAAATTATGAAAGCCAAAACCAAAATATCATTAGGTAATTACTGCATATTGTGTCCATAGATTCGCTATTACCATAATCGTTTTAACATATAGCTATAACCAAGTTTGACTGCCTCGTGATCGTAATTAATATTCTTCCAATATTTAAGATCATCTCAGAGATCTTTGTTTTAAAAACGCGCAGATGAAACAAAAACTAATATCAATACAAAAAGAAAACAATAATTACAATGGTTTATTATAACAGATTAATTACAAAACGTGAAATGTTATTATTGTGATCTGATACAAAGAGAGCTAACACCCACTAGGTCAGATTACAAAGGCGGTGGAGTTTGCTAAATTATTAGCTAATGTAACTCGGCCACCTGAAGAAGAAATTTGAAACTAAAAGAAACCGCAGAAGGTGCCCTTTGTGCAAGTACCGATTAAAGCAAAATAAAAATGTAAAAAATTGGAACATTTCAACCAATCAGATAATGAACTGAATGCCGAAACGAAATAAGAAGGGTTTTTTTCAATCTTGCTATAGCAACTTAGGACCTGTTGTTTCAGAAATTTAAATGTAATATCAGCGACATTTTGTTTTTTTTTTTATACTTAAAAAGGTCCCGTTAAACGACGATTCTAACTGCTTTTCAGCTTTCTGTCAAATTGTAATAAGCTGACAATGCCTTATATGATTTTAAATTTTCACGGCCAAAAGTATTTTTGTTATATATTTTTGCGGTGTTCTGCCGCTTTGCACTACCTCCTCCTTTAGCCAATGTTTCGGACAGCGTTACAGTGTCCGAAACAAACGTTGGCTAAAGGAGAAGATAGAGCAACACGACATAACACAACAAAAAAGACAATATCCTCTTCTGCTGATAACAAACGTTTTTTTCAATCTTACTATAGTAACTTAGGACCTTACGTTTTGCAGAAATTTAAATGTATCATTGTCATCACATAGCCAATCAGCGCCATTTTGTTTTTTTTCAAATTTGAAAAGTGCTCGTTATACGCCGATTCTAGGCAAGGTTCGTAGAAAATGCTTTTTAGCAAGATTAGCTCAGAAGGCGAAGAGCGGTGATTGGCTAAAATTCGTGACGTAGCTTGGAGTCCATGTTCCATTGGGAGGTTTGAATTAACTGCACGTCGCGTGGTCGAAATTTCGAAGGCGGCCCAAAGAATTTTTTTTCTAAACAGGCCCGTTTGAGTATCTTGTTAAACTGAATTTTTGAATATGCATTCTAGGTGTGTTTCAGCTTTCTGTCAAATTGTAATAAGCTGACAAGCGTGACAACGTGATAATTGTGCTCTTCTGCTGATCACAATTTTGATCAAAATCGTCACTCTTAAAAAAAAATGGCGCTGAGTAGCCGTTTGATCACTTTGTCACATGTGCATTCCTGCAAAACAAATGGGCCTATAGAGGTATTTCAGTTGCCTTTTGAAATATATACGTTCGTCAAGTTGCTTTCTGGTAAAGGTCTGGACTGGTCACCCTGACAAGATAAGCTGACTGATAACATTCCTGAGCATACAGAAATACCGGCTCTTAGATGTTGATTGTAAGGTAAAGCAGACATACCTACATTAAAAATTATACCATAAATCGATGGAACGACGATAGAATAATATATTGCAGAGTGGTAGGTATTTCACATATTTGAGAATTTATAGCAGAACTCGATAAAATGTGAAAATATAGAATCGTATATTATTGTGAAACACTAACCTTGGGCATATTAATTTACTTATGAGAACATGCCAACCGGTTTCGGCACGACGCGCGACGGTGCCTCCAGGGCAGATGTCATCATTAAAAATGCCCTGACGAAAGCAAAATTGTTGCTAAACCGGTTAACATGGCGTAAATAAAATAATGCATAGATTCATTACACTGTTCAATATTTAATGTGATACAAAAATAAGTTACATATTGTATTATGTATACAGAAGAAAATTTTCATATCCATTCATTCACGTGGTACCTACAGTGTTCAAAATGTTGCCAAAAGGACGATCAAGCGAAGGAAATTTATTATATTCAAAATATTTTGATCAATTGATGAAAATAAATCATCCATTTGAAACAATATGTATTTATTTTGTTGCACCGTAAAAATTAATTTGGTTTATTTGCCAATATTTACATTGAGCAGGTTATATTATTTTAATATAGTGCAATATGTCACATTTTTAACTAAACTAAGGGTTTTCAAATTTAGAATGCGCGATTTAAAAAAATCTGTTTCCCAGGTTTTTTTTTAATCAAATTTAAATGCCTGTTTTGTGGGAAAATTTTATAACGACATTTTTAATATCAGCCTGTCATTTCAGATAGGGCTTCGTAAATTTAATATCAACAGACATTTTATACGTAACGGCCGTTTTATTGTTTCAGTAAGCGTGCTTGTTTTTAATTGTTTAGGAATAACAACAGAATATTTTTTAATCAAATTGACCAACTCTTTTTAATATTATAAATTACGCTAATGAAAGTATGCGTGGCGTTATCAATGCATTTTTATATTGCACCAGTAAGAGATATATATACCTAAATTACTAAGGAATTTGCACGTTTTTAAAAAAAAGGGAAATTTGGTTTTATGCAATTTTTTTTTTCAAAAGAACGTTACGATTCAAAATTTTATAATATAATATAAAATATTATTTTAATTAACCGTTATTATTTACATTAACTGTCAAAGTATGTAAAATTTAAAAAAAAAACAACAAATTTAAACAAGCAAAATAGGCCGTTTTTAAATTGACCTGTTTCTTTGTAAATGTTTATACAATTTTAATAAAGTCTTAACATATTTTCAAAATATGTTCCGTATATGTAACTGACGAAGAAATTATGTTCCATATATATGTAACTGACGTAGTAATTATGTTCCGCATATGTAACTGACGAAGTAATTATGTTCCATATATATGTAACTGACGTAGTAATTATGTTCTGACGAATAAGCATCAACTTTTTGGTTGTTCTATATCTCTTTGCGATTTATGATACCTAAATAGTTAATTAAAAATATATTTTAATTTCGTGCCAAAAGATTTGTACGACGAAACTTAAGACTGTCCCCCTTACCAAGAAATGAAATAAAACAAAATAAACTTATCAAAATATATGAATACATAATATTTATTTTAATGATCTTATTAGGTAAATATAGATTAACACAGTCAACATTGATTAAGTTTAACAGATTCTACTGGACATCTTTTCCATAATTGACTAATTATTTACGCTATCCGAATTTTCAAACTTCTGAAAATGTGTTAATAATTCTTGTAATACGATACAAACATAATATCTGCCCACAAATATTGTGAAACCAAAATGAAAAAATAGTGCAATGTACAACGAGTGAAGAATTATTTAATGTTTTCTTATAATTCGTGCAGAGTTTTATTAACTTGTGTTCTTAGATATTACTTATTACACAGGTAACATAATATTGAAAGACAGATTAGGAAATAAGGAAACATTTATTTTTCATTTGGGAAAATTCGTCCAAGAAAAAAGTCCAAAAATCAATTTTAAAAAAAGTCCCAAGTTCCTAATGTCCGCAGGATTCTTTGATAATCGGTTTCTTGCATTACCATGGCACTGTGTAGATTCATTTAGTTAAGAATAACTATTATCATACAATCATTTACATCAACCCAGTAAACAATAGGTATGTATTTATGAAAATATAAATCGAGAACGAGATCAGCCATTCCTAATAACTGTCGGACGAGCTCCGAATAAATACTATAAATTAACTACATCGTACGACTCATCGAGTAACTCATTACTGGTTACGTGTCCCCATGATCGTTTTCATAAATATTTCACAATTTTAGAGTATTTAGGTATTGAGTTTACAAGAAATGTGTTCTCATTTCTACGTGATTTCCTTCAAATTTCAACACTTCCTATAGAATTACGAGTATCATTGGAAAATCCCCTTTTGGCGGGGGTGGGCGCAGCGCTACCAGTGGCGCTGCTGGACGTGAAGCGTGCATTTTGAGATACAAAATTTGTATGGAAATCATTGTTCAAACAGTATTTTACCAAAATCATTAGTAAATAAACCAGGGTTGCTATTTTAAAACAACACCGTACTTGTTCATTCTGAGGAGGACTTTAATTTTGTACTTCGAAAACAATACCTAAATTGGCTGAAAATTAGTCAAATATCTCACAATTGGCGGCGATCACTTTATGCGCATCCAAATTTATGTAAACTTAACTCACTGAGAACTCCATGAGGCCAACTCTCGGCCGTAACTGCCTATCCCTACCCGTAGTCTTTGTCCGATTCGGAGGAATGCTGAACTCTGTTGCGGCACATGCGCTTGAAGTGACTGTGTTCCTGCGGGCTGCTGGGAGAGATGCCCGCCCGCTTGAGCGCCCCGGACAGGGACATCACCGAGATGCTCTTCACGATGGAAGACTTGACGGCGGAGGGCGTGGGCGGGATGATGGTGAGTAGCTCGTTGGTCGAATGCGGGGATTGCTGCGGGGAGCTGTCCGACTCCGAGGTCAGGGCCGCGAGCGAGGGCCGCCGCATACGCGCGCCTCCGGGGGACGGCAGGTTGGAGATCAGGTGAATGATCACCTGCTCCAACTGCCGGGGATCTTCCACCCCCATTTCGTCGTTCTCATTCAGCTGCAGGGAGTCGTCCGATTCGTCCAGATCTATGATCGCGGAATATCTCTTCCTCATGTCCGTGATCATCTGCATCCCGTGCTCGTCCGACACCAGCGAGTTGATGCAGACGAAGCTCTGGGCGGCCTTGGTGGTGCGGTCTATCTCCAGGAAGCCCTTGGTTCGCAGGTACATGAACTGGCCCGTGCGCGACACCAGCCGGTAGCATGACTCCCCGTACGGCTTGTTCTCGTCATACATTTGCCGCAGGGCGATCACCACCCACCGCACGTCTTCCTTGTGCATGAAGGTAAAGGCCGACACGCCCGTCACCTCCTCGGACATGTAGCCCGCCACCAGGGATATGCGCTGGTCGCAGTGCACGATGCGCCCGTCCACCAGGTGGCGGGTCCAGTACTCCTGCTTGCTGGCTTCCAGCAGCCGATCGGGGATGACCGAATTGTCGAGAACTCTCACCACTCCGACGAAGACGAAGTCGTTCCCGCTGGGCGAGATGGCGCGGTCCTTGCGCACTCGCTGGCGGCGGATGGGGTGCAGAACGCCCGCCAGCCCCGCGCGGTCCGAGCGTCGGAAGGCTCCGTCCAGCCGACACACCGAGTACTGCACGGGGTCGGAGCGGCTGCCCGCTCGAGCGAGGCGCACCAGGAAATCGCGGCGCTCACTGGTGCCGGGCTCGCTGCTGCCGTGCCCGGGCGAGGGGAAGCTAGATCCAGAATTGCTGGAGGAGCTGGCCGAGCACAACGCCGGGGACGACAGCATGTTGGCAAATGTCAAATTCTCCCTCACGCAATCCACGTCTTCCGGGTGGGTGAAATTGATAATGTTCTGCCCCAGGAGGTCGATTTGCGTGTGACCCAGGTAGGACAGGACGTTTGAAGATATCACCACAATCACCCCCTTGACAGTGACAGTGAGCAAGAAGCCGCCCAGGAGATCGAGGAAAGCGTCCGCCGCGGCCGGCCCCACTTCGGAGTGGCACGGCTTGATGGAGTCCCCGAACACGTGGTCCACGCGCAGGTCGTGCGCGGCCAGGCGCAGGATGCTGGTCTTGTCTACCTTCTTGGTGGACTCGGCCACGAGGGGCACGAGACTGGCCAGCTGGCCGATATAGTTGTTGAGGACGGTCCTCCTTTGCTTCTCGGCCATCTTCCTGGACTCGCGGTCATTGCTCTTGCTGGGGCCGGCGAGGTTGGGGTGCGAGCTGTCGCTTTCGTAGCCCTCGTAGTACGATTCCCCCCCCGAGTGCTGCGGCGAAGTCATCAGGCTCCCATGGGAGCCCCCGAGAGAGCTGGAACTGCCACCGTCTGCGGGGAAGGGCTGGTGAGGGTGCTTGCTCGGCGCGATGGTGCCTGCTCTGAGCGAGGTGGTCATTGGTGGTCACGATGCTCCGTATCACCGGCAAGCAGTAACTTCCAACAATATTACAATGGAAAACATTCCTTCGACCAGTCAACCGGCCGAACGCCCTGGAGTTTAATCGAAAGAGGAAATTGTTAGAATATTCCCAGACACAGTTTGATAATTAAATTACAATTATTGTACTAAGAAAGAACTGCACTATGAAAGTTTTCACCGAACTGCGATTTTCATACAAACATAGAAACAAACCACGAACACTGGCGCGTAGCACTACTACATAAACACGCGTCAACGCACAAGGTCACTGCGTTATCTATGGTATAAAAAGTTTAACCTTCGTCAGCTACCGCCATAATATTGTTATTTGCCATTTTCCATAATAATTACAAACTGGATTTCACGTTAACAGAATGTCTATAAATAATTACGATCCGAATACACGCTTCAATTTATAAACAATTCGCATTCGATTTGTGACACTTGGTAGAGAAAGAGGTGACAGCACAAGAACACTGCAGCCTGCACCGCGAACCAAAACACACTAACACTGCGGTTGCAAGTTGCAACTGCACCGAGTGCAGCGCTGTTCCTATTGCTCACCGCACTAGACGACAGAGTGAATGCAGATTGCAAGCGACTAGCGCTCGCGTTTGCTCCGCTTCTATGCGTTGACTTGTTCATGTCGCCTGGAATGCGTGGATCAAGGAGCAATGTGTTGCGCCGATCACAAATCCAATGCATTTATTCTATTATGACCTAGGTTTTTTCGAAACTGATTTAACACGGATGAACTATTAGGTTAATTCAATCGCCACACTATAAACTTAACAGTCAACATTAAAGCTTGTTTAAGTTACATAACATTATGCTAAATAAATGATTTCCCGTCAGCAATTTGACAGCGCGCCGAACAACAATGCCAACAACCAACTACTACACTGGGCTACATAACCTCACTTCATTCCTTTCGGGCTCGAGTTGGATTCCGATAAGAAAAATCTATGAACTGTCATTCCCCATGCATGTGTTTTTATTTATTTTTGTTTTATTTCTTTAGGAACATTTACAGGTCAATAACACTACGCGTATTAAAAAAATTATAATAATTAGGTTATAACCCAATAACTAATGTTCACATCACGCACAAATAATAAATAAAAAAAACAGTCAATCAGTGTTGTCACTAAACTACTGATAAGTTGATGTTCATGCCCTCGCTCAGTATCGGAGTCGTTAAAAAAAACGCCGTCTGCTAGGTCAACAACTACTGAATGATAATTTGTGGAAAGTATTTTTAGAAAATAAAATCAATGATGTATTACATTACAACTCCAATTGAAACAAGCAAGGTTAAGTTTTAACTAGGAGTGTATTTTTGGATTTCCTTCTCGATTCGTTCCAAATCATTATTATGGAAAGTTAACCATGTTAACCATAAATTATTTAAAAAAAATTATTAATAAATACACAGTAGGTACCCAAAGCATTTTCTATGAACCTTTGAAGGTACTTAAGTAACTAATAATAATATCTGTGTTGTCTCTGTGGTTGGCTGGTCTTATATTCTTGTAGGTATCATAAATAAACCAAACCACTCATCTTGTACTTATGCATTATTTTATAGTTAGCATTCAGAATCTTATCATTTTATCACTGATATGACATTATAAAGATAAACAAACATTCTCACAAAACCTTACATGGTTACTAGGTAAGTAGGTACACCTTTTACCTTTTATAAAATTGTGATTAGAAATTATTAGAAAAAACACTTATTCGGATTATAGGTAAGTAGATAATAATTTGTATTGTATACGTAGGTAGTACCCAATGGCGTAACTAGCGATGGGATCGAGTGTCACACCCCAAGAGCACAATTTTCTAGCCCCCCCCCCCAAGTGGGGGGGGGGAGGGCGGGGGTGACACCACGTTATACGCCCCGGGTGCCACCCATGCTAGCTACAGTTCCTAACCAAATTAAAACTTTTACTTTCAAAAGATTTTTGTGTAACTTAAAAAAAAACATTAGAACTTCATAATATATAAATTGTGTAGGTACCTCCTTATGTAGTTTAATTTTGTTTTTACTTAAATTTGAAGATTACTTTTTTCACATTAATATTTGGCTTATTTTGGAGTTTGATTTTTTTGTGAAATAACACCTTGATGATTTACAAAGTTAGAGAATAACTTTACTATAAATAATAACACTTCATTATCATCATGGTGTTACAACAAGTTTGGCTTCCTCCACAAATGGTCTCGACTGGATGTGGTCCCTTGTCATTCGCCTCCAGCTCCCAGTTCTTCTGTCCCGCTCCAATCCTCCGTAAAAATGTATGAGCCCACCTCACGGATAATACGGAGTGCTCGTATTATCAAAGTTCGATACACGGATAATATGGATAATACGGAGCGTTCCTTTTTTAATTAATAGACGATCAAATACGACATTTGTCAGAAGTACCAAACTTCTAAAATAAATTCTCGTAAAAAAAAAAACAAAAAGTACCTTCTTCGAATTATTACTAATACTGTGGGTTGAGGTTCAAGCTACGAAAGATGCATGTTGTCTTAATTTAGACATACACCCCAGGTTTTGAATGGTTTGTTTGGCAAACAGGGTTTGTCGAACGGGTATGTGTAATACCTTTCTTTCCGTGTTCTTCTGTTTCAAATACAGGTACAAACTTGCCAATAATGCATTCACTTCATAACATGAATAAATTATTGTTTTTTATGGCAATAATATTTTTTCTACAATTAGCAGCATTTATTGATGATTGATTGTCCAGGAAATTTAATACAAAAATAATGAAAACAAAAATGGCGTAGCGAAGTTCGTATACCGCGCAAGTGAAATAATAATAACAAAATTAAAATTTAACATGAATATTTTTTCGTCTTCCCCAACATAAATACTCACTTTTCATGATAATAAAGCTAAATCTAACTGATTGAATAGGAAATATTGTGTATTAACTAGTAAGCGGAGGAAGATATAAATAATCAATCCTCTTCCACACAGTCTATCCACCCTTTCCTCTTACTGCATCTTGGGCACCCACACACTCCTTACTGATTTCCTGTTGTCTGGCATTCCTTCAACTTGTCCAGCCCATCAGTCCTGGATTTGTCAATAGGCCGTATAGGGGTGGCAGATTTCAGGGGGCGGCGCCAAACCTACAAGTGAGTGATTATGATAGGTAGCAACTTCCGAGAAGGAGGAAGGGGCATACTTATGAAAAGTATAAATCCGCCACTGCAGCCCATCGCAGTCCTTAAGACATATAGAATCTTACAAAGGTCTCAAGTTCAATTAGTTACCTATTCGAGTACACGGTTCATTTTAATTCAGTGTGATCCAATTTCTAATGGTGACCGTATAATTCAACAACGTGAAACTTCATCACTCCTTTGAAAAGTCATTAAAAGTGATGAAAATAAAAACTAGGTTAAGTAGATTACGTTAGGTTAGATTATGGGATATTTAAAAAAAAACATCATCACTTAATGACTTTTCAAAGGGGTGTTGAAATCCCTTCTTTTTGAGTTGTCATGGAATTTTTCTAATGTAAGTTTGAAGATTTTTGGAAAAAATTATATTGTCTGTTGTATGCTGATGATGCGGTGCTGATTTCTAACAGTATGGAAGATCTACAGTCTCTCGTGTCTAGGATGAACGAAGTATGTATGAAGAATGAGTTAATGATGAATGTAAGTAAGTCTAAAGTCATGTCCTTTAAAAGAGAGAGTACGAAAACAGTGTGCATTATAATTGTAAATGATGAATACTTGGAGTAGGTAGATGAGTTTATGTATCAGGGAAATATATTTAAGAGAGATGTAAAGGCTAATAGAGATATAGAAAGAAGTGTAAATGCAGGGAACTCCAAATGGAGGACTCAACGAGGTTGGCTCTTACAAAAAAATGTCCAAAGAGCGAAGCTAACAGTCCACAATTCAGTTCTGGTACATACCACGAAGTATGGCAGAGACGCATGGATCTGGCAGAGGAAGGATGAATGTAGATTGAACGCTTAAATGAGATCCCTGATGCCTATGTGTGGTAAAACCATTTTTGATTATGGGAGAAATGTGGAGAAACGCAAAGAATGCAAGGCGAAGAATGTAAACATCATAAGTAAGATTAAGGAAGGGGCGCTTAGATGGTTTAGGCATGTAGCTGTTAGGTACCTATTCATTTTATGAACCATGCATTTTATGCTACATTTTTTTAATTTCAAATAAGGAATCTATATATATAAAAATCAAAATGTGTTTGGGGATTAGTGTATTGTGTATTGCTATATTAAGCATAGGAAATGTTTGAAACTTTCAAAATATCTTCTTTAAGTCCCAGCGAAAGTTTCTGGATTATTACAACCACATGACATCTGAAAAGTTTTTTAATCATCACAAAAATTCTTGCAAACCGTCAAAAATTTGAGAATGACATTTTGCAAAAAAATGATTGTTAAATCGAAATTCTATTTTCAAAACTCTTTACTTTAATGAATTAATTGGAAGTACTTACATAATAATTTGAATCAAATCAAGAATAATAGATATTTCAACTAGGAACTTTTGTTAGGTATCAAATTTGACTGATTGTTCTTATAATATTAATTTGATCGTTCTTATAATATACAAAAATAAATATTTGTAATACATGAAAAATGAAAATTTGAATTAAAAAAATTGTAATAATGTACTGGGACTGAATATATGGAACGCGGGAAAGGGGTTGGCAGGACGAGGGAGCGAGAGAGGGCAGAAGGAAGGCGGGGAAGATGGAAGGGGTATGCGGGAGTGGAAGGGGATACGGGAGGGGAACGGGGATGCACGGGAAAGGACATGCAGCGAGAAACAATTTATTTCTTTGAATATGGAATTGCAACGCATGCCGGGAACCAGCTAGTTATTTTATAATACAATTTATTCAAAGAGACATCACTCAATGACAATTCTTTTTTCAAACTTTTCCAGGCAGATAGATAATATCAAAGGCATACCATCGTGAAACGAAAACGGAACATACAAACAAATTTACAGATGGATGAAATGCAAAATGGTAGAGTTCAACCAGGATTTCGCTACGCTCCGTCAAATACGTTCAACTTCTTTGTAAGTTCGCAGATAATTATGCAACAGAATTCTATTTAAAATACGCTATGTTTATTTTGTAGGACAACAAACTTGAAATTTTAAATTTAAGAGCAACTAGGTTATATTTGTCTGTCTCGACACAGGTATACCCTAGTGAGACAGGCATATACATAAAACCATTGTAATTATATTTTATTATAGATAAATAAATAAATAAAATAAAAATTTGCAATTTTTAGGGCAACTTAATTCAGAACAACAGAAAAAATTATTTTGGATCAAGGTGGTCCTGCACTTCGGGCCACAAGGTTCCATCTGCCAACATGACATTCAGAAAAAAGTCTATTGTAAAGGCAGGTAATTTAGTCGGCCTAATGACGTATAAAATCTTCAGGTGGAAAACAATTGTTTTATTAATAATAATCGATAATGATAAGTAATTTGCGTGCATTTACAAATGAAATGCCATTCTTTGGCTTTTACTAGTGTTTGCCGAATAATGAAAACATTTTCTCATCGCACACGAGGGCATTCTGGCACTTTTTTGATGCAATTTACTTAGTGGTAGCACACAATCTTACACGACATATGGCAGTTTAGTACTAAAACTACGAAATCGAAAACACTACAATTGACTTGTTTTTGGCTTGCTACTTTGAGATTTCTATAGCACGTTTATATACATTGTAACGTCATTGGATTTAAGAACATTATATGCAAAAATCATGGCATTTAGCCAATGACATTATACTGGACGCGGGGTAGAAATCTCAAAGTGGGAAGCCAAACACAAGACGATTGTAGCTGTCTCTATTTCTAGTACTTTAGTACTAAACTGCTACGCGTCGAGTGAGGTCGTGTCTTACCAGTAAGTAAATTGCATTGCAAAGCGCCAAAATGCCCTCCTGTGTGATGAGAAAATGATTCAATTACACGGCAAATAGTCGTAAAGGTGAAGGAATAACACTTCATCAATTATTATAATTATTACAATTAATTTTATAATAATACGTCATTGTATTCTTTACCCTTTCCTGTCCATTGTGTAACCGAGTGAGAGTATCTTGTTGTCTCAGTCACACCCATAGGTCACACCCGTGATGTAAAAGCAGTATTCGGGGAAGAAATTAATAAGCCGCCCTACCATATATCTATGACATTCACACACGTACATTCTTTGATTGTCTATCTTTATCACACAGGAATAAAGTTTTGAATTTAGAAATTATACTGAAAACTGCTGAAAACAAAAGAGTGTTGCTTGCTTTCCACATTATATTGTGAGTATGTGAGACTATGGCGAGTCTATTTATATAACGTCTTTGCATTTAGCCAAAAAAAAAATAGTTAAAATAATCTGATGGAACCATGTTGCTCTGATTTTCAAAGCAACAAGGTTCTACCTATTTTTTTACTTAATCGTTTGACTAAATGCTACATGTTTTTTGCATAAAATGTTCACGTAAAGAAAATTCAACTATAGTACTTCATGATCACTTTTCATCAATTTCAAGCGTTAGGACGGGTTGTTTGACAGGATTAGAATAACTAATCAAATTTCAAAGTTAAATTTAAAATTTTGTGAAAGTTATATTCAAGTTATGTTATTATTTACTAAGTGCACTAGAAGTGAAATGATACAAAACTGCACTATACAAATATAACGCTATTATTATTTCATCGTGGGCCAGATGTTTCCCGATATTTGGATAGTAACAGAACTTGAATCAGCTTTTCACAGAACTTGAAAACTAATTTGAAACTCGATGAATTGTTCAAATTCTGTGAAACAGCCTACCCTCCAGCGGCGGTCCCTCCCTCAGGTCAATTGGTCAAAAACCTCCCAAAATTATAAGATGACAGCAAAACATAATATTATGAAATATTATGCAAATCAAAACAACTGGTATTATTCTCATGTATCTGGAATGCACCGCGAGATAGCAGGCAGCGGCAAGCGGTGTCATCTAACGCTTTAAATGAAAGCTTTCTTTCCCACTCTCTATGATTGGTTGGGTCAATTTATCAAATGTCCCGATATCATGTCTTCTGTCTCTTTACGCACCATACAATAAACGAGATGGCACTATGTCGCCTAGTAAAAGTGTTTTCGGATTCTGAAGACAGTTTGGGTCATTGCCATGAGGGAGAGAGCATGATGAATATTATGCGTCTGAAAGAGATGGTTCGATAAATTTAGGTTGATTTTGCATATTCTACGCTTGTCGCGTGAAATAATTTACTATACTATTAAATGTAATTTGACTCTCAAACTCGTAAGGTATTATATTGTTTTTTAATATTAATATTATCGTTTTTTTTTTATATTGTATCGTAATATAATTTTTTTAAATGACCTTCTAATTTTGGACCCCTAGAGCCGCCTCTGCCACCCTCAGTATTTTATTTTTGTGATTCAAACTTTGAACCTCAATATCTCAGTTGCCTGCATATGGCAGATAGAACCTTGTTGTCCCGAAGGCACAATATATCAATTGTTTTCATACCTGGTTGGATAAGCAAACAGGCAGAGTACCAAAAATAAATGACTATCTTCGAATGGGTGAGAATCTCAAAAAATCAAGAAAACTAGTTATTTGAGGGAGGTTTTTGTATAAATCTGCATGCCAGGAGGCTTATGAAGAAGATGGTAAGTTATATTTCTATCCTATTTAGTTTGTGTCTGTTAAAATGAGGACATACAGAAATATATGAAGAGAACAATAAAAAGTTTACACACGCCTTGCACAATCAAAACATTCTTTTCAAAAATATTTCATATTTGTAGTTATCTGTGTTTTGCTTTCATTGAATTGTCTTGAAAGAGAAGTTATTTATTTATTAATTTTCAGGAAATCGACCGTTTACATTTATTTCAGTTTGTAGGTACATAATATTAATTACGGATTTCCTCCTTGTGACTTTATTTGTACTGAGACAGCATAATAAGAAGAAGTAAATTAATTTTATAAAAAAGCAATATGAATCCAAAAATTATATAAAACAAAAAATATAAAACAATTTTTTTCTTATATAAAATGAAACATTACTAAACAAAAAATCTATCAATACATTGGTAGCCATGGAGAGAGGTTGTACATATAAATTAAATCATAACAGAAATATAAAAACATAACATTATTCACGAACCATCAGAGAAAAATTCTTTTACGGACCTCTTATATTTGGTAAGTTCGCAATTGAAAATGTCCACATTGGATAATACGCTATTATAACTATTGCATAGTCTGTTCAGGCAAGAATTCTGCTTACAGTTTGTCTTGCATTGATCCACCCTGAACAGGACAGAAGAGCGTGTTGAACGTGTAGGTACATTAAAATGAATTTTATTTAGCAACTCTGGGCATTGAATATGATTGTTAACTACTTTATACAGGAATAGTGCATCCATATGATGCCTTCGTACACTCAATGAATCAATTTTAAAGTGTGAAGCTGCCTCTGCATTATTATTAAATCTTACAAATGACTTGTAACAAAGATATTTTAGGAATTTGTTTTGAATTGCCTCGATTTTGTTTATGTGGATTTTGTAAAATGGAGACCAAACAACTGATGCAAACTCCAGATGATTCCGTACATAGGCAAAGTAGAGTTGCTTAATGATATTGATGCTATAAGATTTGTGTTTCTTGTGATGAAACCTAACATTTTAGCAGCTTTATTTGTGATTTGTTGTATGTGTAGTTTACTATCAAAGGTTATTCCAAGATCACAAATATCTGAGACTGTTGCAATGTTGTTGTTATTTATCAACTCGAGCGACAGACCAATTTAAAACTTTTTCCTCGGATTGCTCGTGATTTTTTGGTGATCATTTTGAATAATTTTCGCCCACATTAAAAAAATCATACCTTTACTTAATAATTCAAATTAAGTACAAATGCATTTGGGAAAATTTGCCTAAAAATGGCAGCAAAGCAATCCGAGGTATTTTAAATAGTGCCATATTGTGGCAAAAAGCGCTCCAGTGGTTATAGAATAATGAAATACCTAATGTTTTATTTTTATTTCTTGAAAAGGTAATGTGATGACATTTTGAGACATTTAGAAATAGTTGATTTTGTTGGCAATAGGTATATTGTTTAAATCATGTTGTAAATTGACACAATCATTTTGACTTTTTATTGACTTGTATAGCTTGGCATCATCAGCAAATAATTATATTTCAGAGTATTTAACAACATTGACCAAATCATTGATATACAAAATGAAAAACAATGGTCCGAGATGAGAACCCTGTTGGATCCCAGAGGAAATTTCACTAAAATCTGATTCGAAGCCGTTTATTGCTACTGCCTGTGATCTCTTGAGTATATAAGATGTAGCCCAACGAAATAAATTACCACGTATACCTAATGACCAAAGTTTTCTGAGTAATAGTTTTTGATTAATATTATCAAATGCTTTGGCTATACAAACTTTTCAGAGAATGTAAATAAAATTAATCAAATCAAAGGATTGTTTCTCCTCATATATAATAAGTATTTATGTCAGTTGGCATAAAACTTTCTGGACAGCAGTGTAACAGCCCCTGTACACAACATCTTTTGCCAACGGTGCGGTGAGTAACTCGCGGCCGCAGGAAAAAGTTGTATGCTTGTTCACAACACAGCGAGCCAAAGGAAGTCACGGTTAGTTTCATAAAGGTCTACATTTTACTTCTTTTGAGGTTAACTTCATATTTGAATATAGAGGGTTGTGTTTTCTCTTTCTACATCGTCTGACTGGTCATTGGATGTGTCCCATTCAGGCGTCACTAGTTCAATTCCTCGGTTAAGTCCTCCATCACGACACAAGCAACATTTTCAGCTTACTGTGGTGGTAGTGGGAGATTTTCAAATATTGTCAGGTTATTCGTAACCTGGGAATGTCTGTCTTTCTTTTAAAAAATCATGTGTCTTACTATGATAGTAAGGGAGACACAACGATTTCTGCGAGACCTATATGAGTTGTTCCGAAAAGCGAACAAATTAGCCTGACGGGATAACCTTCAAGCAAATTTTTTTTTTGGTCTCTATATAAAAAATTTTTAGGGGTCATGCGACCGTCGACGTGACTCGTATGCGTACTAGCGACGTGTTATTTCTTTTCCAAATCGACTACTCCCAGAGAACCCGGTCCAGGGCTCGGACTCAAACCCGGAAGTCGGAGCCGGACTCGGATACGAAACCCAAATGCCTCCACTGCCATCTCCATGTTTGCGGTGAGAGCCACTCGCAACACCAGGGTTCTTGTCCGGGTTCGAGTTCTTGTGCGGGTTCTGACTCCAAGGTCCGGCTCCGGCAAAACCTGTGCATCCTGGTAGTCGCAACAGCACCCAGTACCCAATTTGCACCAAAGAACTTGAACCCGGGACCTGCTCCTAGAACTTAGTTCTTTTTAAAGAAAGTACGCCTCGAGACCTCTGGCAAAATGCAGAACTTACCCATAGCTAGTGCACACGAGCCTGCTAAGTCAGTGCGCTTGTGACTGACTGTCTAATCGCCCGTTATCATCGTGGCGTGCCTAGCACCTAGCAGCGTTGTATAGCGCAAAGGTTCTCAACCTTATCTGAAGTATATTTTTATTCAATGCTCCTCCCCCCATCCCACTCTGTATAAAAAAAGTAAGACAAAAACACAGAAAAAGCACCGCAGGCGAAAAAAAATGAAATGAAAATAACATATTTTGAAATATCACGACCGACCGCTTGGTAGCGTGGTAGTTATAGGCTCCCACTCAGGTGTTTCTGGTTCGATTTTCTACTAGTTAGTTCTCCATTATTGCAGAAGCAACATTTTCCACTTTAAATGATGGAAGTGGGTGAATTTTCAACATTCTGATATTATTTGTTTATATGTATAAGTATGTGATAGCACACACGGAAAAAGCGCCGCAAGTGAATTTATTTTTAAATGGTCGTTTTATGTTTTGAAATATCACAACCAACCAGTTCGTAGTGTTGTATATAGTTATTGAATTCCATATGGGCATTGCTGCGGGAGTTTTATTCTCAAGAACTAGAAATGAAAAAAATAATTATGTTCAGTCACGTTCTAAATACGTTCAGAGACTTCGCCAAATACTGATTGCTGCTCTATACCCTCTGTCAAAACAATATATATATATATTGGTGCTCCAGATTTTATGTCCGGGTTAAATCTTTCCCAAATGAAAGACTAAACCCTTCCACACAGTTTTCCACAAATGATTATCTAGTAAATCCACGCAATGTAAATGCACTATATAAGTATAATAAATATAAAACGGTACACGAACAATACGTCAATCCACCAGAAACATAATGGGAAAATAATTCACTGACTCCAGATATTTTCATATCAGAGGGTTCGGCTCTGATGAATTCCTAACTGGACCGATAAATCCTACTGATCCCTCAATATAAATATTAAAAAAATCTTTCGTAATCCTACATGTATTTAAAATAACTGACTTTTGCATTTTTATATATAAATTCTTTGACACATCTAATACGCCTAAATTTTGAATGAGAGAGCTAGGTATTATGTCAGTAGTCAAAATAACAAATGGTGATATTTTTATATTCTGAGAATGCCAAATTCTTTCAATCTCATTTCCTAAATCTGTATACATATGTATTTTCTTATTTTTTCAGAAACGGTTTTCTGAATATTACAGGAATTTGGAATAGCGACATCAATGATATAAGTTATCATTATCATTATGATTTCTGCTAACATTTCAAATACATTTATAGCTTTTTAATTAGTGACAATGAATAATAACATTTTAACATACCTACTTACAAAGCATAATAAATAATATCAATGTTAATCATTTTAAATTGTACAAGGGTCAATCAATAAGTACCCGTGTTTGAAGCCAGGTGTCAATGTGAAGAGAAGTTTCCATTACCGTCGTGTACTGCCATCTGTCAAGCAAAACGGTACCGCTGCCCCCGGAACCATTTATTGGATAACACCTCTGCTCTAGGTCACCCCAAGTGGTTTGCTACGTTTGGTGACTTAGCAGGGGTGCCTGGGTTCATAGAGTGAGGTTTTTCCAGGTCTTTGCGGCGGATGCCTTTGCCCACCTGCTGCGTGGCGGGCCTGATCGAGAGAGATTGGTTGAGAGAGGCCTTTTGAGCTTTCCAGCCTGACTCTCTCAGCCCATTGCCTTGCACCGTAGTTGGGGGGATGGATTCATACGTCCGTCACTGATCCCCAGATTCCAACCCATCTCTCATACCTTTTTCCTTCCAAGAACTTCCTATCTTCCCTTCCTTAACCCATTGACACACGAAGCCGGCGAATCGCCGGTCAACTATATAATGGTACTAAGCCGGCGAAACGCCTTCTGTCTTTGCGTAAACATTTTATGCATAAAAAATTCAAAATTCCAAACTTTTTATTTAAAAAAAAAAAATTTCATGAGGAGGAGGAACCTACAGGAGGCCCTGAGGAAAATAATTTCCCTGAGGGCCTATGTCTTCTTTGGGGATGCTGTATGGAGGGTTTTTTTAGGGAAAGAAAGGAGAGGAGAGTTCTGGGAAGGAAAAGAGTTTAAGGGGTGGGTAGGAATCTGGGGTTCAGTGTGTCCTGGTCATCCACCTCCAAGACCTAGACAATCCTCATCCCGGGCACCCCTGCTAAATCACCAAACGTAGCGAACCACTTGGGGTGACCTATGGCAGAGGTGTTGGTTATTCAATAAGGGTTCCCGGGGCGGCGGTACCCAGTCCCACCTCCCAAATTGAAGATGAAGATTAAAAAAATATCCAAATAACATATTATAGTTTTATGTTGTACCGTTTCAATTTTATGTGAAGTTTAGTGTTGGTTTCTTTGAAATGAAAGTTGTAATAATGAAATAGTGTTTTTAATCAACAAATTAAGTCATACTATTAGTGGTGGAATGGGTTAAAAAGACCCTCCCCACCGTATCCCCTAAGATGACATAGGCTCTGAGGAAAATTATTTTCCTTAGGACCTCATGTGTGGAGCTAATGTGAAAAAAATCTACCAAAAAGAAGACAACGTTGAAATTTTTTTTAGGTACTTATTGATCCACCCTCGTACATCTTTTAAAAGTGGTTGAAACATTACTTATGGTAAATTTCTATGTTTTTCAATGCTTTATTCTTATTGAACAATCTTTATAGCGCCGTTTAGTAAAAAACATCACTCATTAAATCCTCACCATACTGAATGTGCATTTTCATTACCCAGCCATTTGGCAGATTCCGAAGGCAGAGGAACACAACTCCTCCATATATTCACTCTTCTGTTAAAATGACTCTTGACATGACCGGATTTAAGTATTAATTGATTATCTTGTTTAAAATTACCGTGTCGATTCACGGTTACGGTGCCGGACACCATGTACGTAGGTCGGTTTCCTCCAAAGGAAAAATGTCATCATTTTCTTGCATCTCTCTCATACACCGCTTTGTGAAGTCTCCGTAAACTCCTTCAATACTACTAGCCATGACGATAATATTGAAAGCATGGAATATATTTACAAGGATAACATTGAAGTGTGAGTGAATTCTAAAACTTCAAATGTCTAAGCGCTGATGGTTTTGCTTTTATTCTTAAACATATAATGCTGCAGCTTTTTCTTAAACGCTAAACAACAGTCGAAAATGAGACAAACGGTGAACATATGTCTGCACCGCCCCAAAGGAAACACACCATCATTATCATACATCTCCCTCACACGTATAAAGAATATGAAACGCAATTCCCATCACCGTTGCCGAGCCATAAAAGGATATATCTGTTTCCTCCAAAGGAAAAAAGTAGTTCTTTCTATGAAACAAATACACACATTTTGTGTGTCTCATCTTTTGTCTCACCATTATTTAATGTGTAAGAAAGAGCTGCAACATTATAACAATAAGGAACCTATGTTTATTTTATTTTTTTTACAATAACTCCGCACAGGAGGCCCTGAGGAAAAAATTTCCCTCAGAGCCTATATCATCGGAGATGCTGTCTGGAGGGTCTTTTTAAGGAGAGGAAGGAATGAACATTGGTCTTGAAGAGAACCATGTTGTAGGAAGGAGGAAACACAGAGGACGTCAAATCATTCCACAGCCGAGCTGTTGAACACAAGAACGAGTCAAAGAAACGACCCGTTCTCATGTGACAAATCGTCGCCTCAGTTCTTAATTTTCCAATCGACCATTTGAAAATTATGTAGGAGGAGAAAGTTTTCTTTCATTATTTCAATGAAAAATTATGGTAGGTGTTTAAGATAAAGCTATTTCCGTAAACGTAAAGTTTTGATAATTTTAAATAATTCTTAGTTAAGTAATAAACTATCATTTTTTATGCTTTATTGTTAGTTTTAAAGTCGGGATTGAAAAAAACTAAAATGGTCGTTTGGACAATTAAGAACTGAGGCGGCGAAATGTCAACCGTGTACATATGTTGGGCACGCGTTTGGCGTGTTTCCCGACTATGCACCAGTGCCGAAGGGATCAATGATGCTAGCACCTCGGAGCAAACAACTAGCTCCTGTTTGTTGTTTTACCTTGTCTTCCCGGGACATCTCCAATACTTTTTTCAATTTGGGGCAGGTATGAGTACCACCACCCCAGGAACCATTTATTGGATAACCAACACCTCTGCCATATATTATATACATTTAAATGCAACTTTCTATCTACCATGTACCTACTGTGTTAATTTTTTAAAGTTTTTTTATTTAATTCTTTGTTATCTAAACATTAAAAACTTATTACCTCTTTATCATGCAGTAAATCATGAAAAAAAAATTATGTTAAAACCCATCAGAAATCTCATTAAACGATAAATAAATTTCTAGCATTTTACAGTGCCCTTGAGGTGACGGCATTTAATTATTTTAATAAATTTATAGCCATCATCTTTGTCCTCTAACAAAAGTAGCTCATGTATCGTAAAATCACCTACAATGACATAAATTACCTTTTAGGAATAGATTTACCACAAATAATTTTCCAGGCGAAGTTACAACATAAGTTATTTACGAAGCAAACTCTAGTTTTATTATCTTCAACAATGTTACAATGTCCGCTACAGTAAGTTTGTATAATATGGTAAGTTGGTAATTAATTTCATCATAAGACGTATTTATTTACTTATTTAATGCATTAGTATTTTGATGGTGGGATAAGTTTAATATCTATGTTGATTGTCGACCGTATTCTGTCATTGCTGATAAGGTCACTGTGAAGGTAATATCAATACATAAAGGGCAAACTAACACTGTTGTCGTAAGCTGACTACATCCAATAAATAAATAAATTTATGATATTTTTACTGCTGTCGAAAATGATTAATGTTCTCTCAGGCATTTCAAAGAAGCTTGATGAATCAGCTTGGGATATGTCGTGAGGCCGAAGAGACTGCTGACAAGGAGATGGGGAAAAGGAAGATTGGGAAGTAGAAATAAAGCGATAGAAGTGTGTTGTGGGCGGTAACCCGAAGTAAGGTAATTTTTCGCTTGCTTTGGATGAAATTGAGTGAGTATCATATAGGAATCCCAACTGCTTCTAACCGTAATGGGGAGGGAAAGGAGATGAGACAGAGCAAGGTGGGGAAGTACCTGGCTATTCAGATCTGCTCAATTTCAAGGAATGTTTCGATTCTGAATGTAGTCCAGTCAACCTGTGTTTTTAGGTGGAACTAAATAGTATAAAGCTAATTTTTTCCCCATCGACTACTACTATTTAGACAAGAGTTTAGCCAAAAGTCCCCGCCCCTACCCCCCTTGCTCCCCCCCCTGTGCCCCCCTAAACATGAAAAGTGTAAGGGTTTCGTAAATCGCGTCTATCTCAATTATTAAACAACATATCGGACTGCAATTTTTTTTATTCTCCTTGCTATAACATTGTCTACAATTAATGTCCAGTTAACTTTCGTCGTAACTTTTACCGTTTGTTTGTAATTCGTATGAAAAGGTAAAGATTTGTATATTTTTTGGCACGTAATTTTACTTTTTGTCACAGAACTCTTTATAGGTACTGACATTTTATGAAAAAATGTTTCCTACAAAAGTTGTATGTTTCTCCTATTATTACCTTTAAAACGATATAAAATAGTACTTACTTTGTTGGAGATCCAGCGAGATTCAGCCGGTGTAATACAGAATGCGTACTCGGTCATAGCGGGTTCGGTCGAGGTGGGTCCGGCCGGCGCGGCGTTGCAATGCAAATATTGTTGTATAGTGAGAGTGTTTTTTTATACATTACATTTTCTATAAAAAAACTAATCGAATCTCAGTGAAACCTAAATTCCTCATCTTTTAAATATGTTTAAAATAATAATAAGTCCTCGTATATAGCTAAAATAGGTATTTTAAATAGTTTTTGGTTTGAAAATGCATGTAATATTTTTTTAAGGTGTTTTTTAGAACAAAATAATTGTGGTTGCTTAGTTTGAAGTAAAAAATATTTTCAGATTATTCTCAGTAAAAAATAAATTGATGTTGACCATTTCCGATTTTCTAAACTTCAATGACAAGTTTATTTATTTATTTACTGACAAATAGTCTATTAACAATAAAACAATAACACGAATAGCAAAAGAGAGATGACAATGAGAGGAGAGTACATATATATGAAGAACATTGACAAAATACATATAATATAAAAGTACATACAGAAGATAGTATAATATAAATATATGTAATATAAAAGTACATAAGTAGCTTGAAGATGGATTAAAAAGACTTTAAAAAATCACATTGCGTATCAACTGCCGAAAGTCATTTAGGCTTACACCAAAAAATTCAGTGCTTTGATTTGCGTTGACAAGTCTCGACATTCTGGATAAAGGAGAATGATATCCATAATTAGTAGAATAATTAGTTGATTGAGAAACAGCAATTCATTATTTCGAAGTCTACGGGAAGGGATGTTGAACTGGATGAGTTGTAACAAAGCAGGTGTGTCAGTAATACTGTTGATTATTTTGAAAATGCATATTAGATCAGAGTCCTTTCTACGTTTTTCTAAAGAAGAAATGTTTAAAGTTTGTTCAATTTCATCATACGAGTACTCGCCTCTTTCAAGTCCTAACCTCCAAGCAATTCCTCGTAGGAAGTGAGTTGTTCAGATTCGATGTGATAAATGTGGACAGCATAGAAAGGAGACCAAATAACACTAGCATATTCAAGGTGAGGGTGAACCAGCGAACAGTAAAGAGTTTTAAGTGTACTTATATTATGTTTAAAGTCAGAGGTAATTCTATGAATGAAGCCGAGTAGTTTAAGTGATTTGTTTACAATGTTATTGATGCGGTCACGGAAAGAAAGTTTGCAGTCTAGAGTGACCCCAAGGTCCTTGATAGATGTGACAGTAGAGAGACAAACATTATTTAGTTTATAATCAAACTAAAGAGGTTTTTTGGTTCTATAAAAGGACAAAATTTTGCATTTATCAACAGAATTATAAAAAATATCAAGTTGCATGCAGTTAATTTTGCACCAATCATTAAATTAATCAATATCAAGTTGAAAAAGTAAACAATCAAGATGGGATTTAATTATCTTAAGAATCTTATTGTCATCTGCAAAAAGCCAAAAACGTGTGTGAGAAAAAACTTTAATAATATCGTTAATAAAAAGATTAAAAAGAAGCGGGGCCAAATGGGCTCCTTGCGGAATGCCGGATGTTATATCAATGTTAAAGGATTCAAAGTTATTTATTTTATCCCTTTGTTTTCTATTTATCAAGTAAGAGTGAATGAATGATAAAAAATGGGTCTCTAATGACTATAGCATAAAGTTTGGCCATGAGGATACGGTGGTTAACTTGGTCGAAGGCTTTGGAGAAGTCAGTGTAGAGGACATCGACCTGAGTGTTGTCTTCTAAGACTTTAATAATGGTATTTGTAAAGGACAGTAAATTAATTGTTGTAGATTTCGCCGATCTAAATCCATGCTGTTCCTCAATCAGAACATTTTTGAAAATAGGAGTGATTTACTTTGTAATTATTGACTCAAATATTTTTGGAATATTAGATATAATTGATATTAGTCTGTAATTTTCAATATTTGACTTGTTTCCGGACTTAAAAATGGGTCAAAAAAATGAAATTTTCCATGAGTCAGCAAATGTTCCGGATGAGAGTGATAAATTGTACAACATATATGCCATCAGGTCCGGTACTTTTTTGTTAGAAAGATTATTTAAGGATTGGTAAACCTCTGCAAGTGAAATTTGGCAATCATTCAAGTCAATATTATAGTCATAGTTAAGTGGAGGGATGGTGCATGAAGCATCAGAATATACAGAGGAAAAGTGTTTAGCAAAAAGGTTGACGATGTCGTGACCATTTGAAGCGTGAGTTTCATAATAATACATACTTTAAGGGAGATCATTATCTATACGCTTTTGCGCAACAAATTGCCAAAATTTTTTAAGATTTTGCAGTAATTTTGACTCTGTAACTTCAACAAAAGATTTATAGCATTTGGCTGATTCGATTTTAGACAGTTCCCTTAGTTGAGAAAATTTTAAGTTGCCAGTGTCTTTAAATATCTTATGGGTTTTCTTTTTTCCAATTATTAACTGTTTAAGTTTCGAGCTAAACCAATTTAGAAACTTGGGTTGAGAGTAACATCCCTTAGGAACAAACAAATCTATAGCACGTGTTACACATTCATTAAATTTAAATACGGCGTCATTAATATCAGAATTTAAAAATAGTTTTGTCCAATTAATCAGGGAAAGATATTTGTTCATGTTAGAATAGTCACCATTGATATCTGCAGTGATTCGAGACACTTGGTTTCAAAGATTCAAATATGAAAAAGTTTGGGAGAAAAAGTTTGAGAGAGGTGGATGATATTTATCAATAGGTAACAAAGAGACATCAGCTTCACTTACTATGACATTAGGTATGCTAGTGAAAATTAAGTCAAGGCAAGAACCTAGATAGTTAATAACTGGATTAACTTGAAACATACATATTCATAAAGGCAAAAAATTAACAATTTCAATAGCTTGTTGGGAAAGATTACTAGTACGAGTTTTGACCCCTTGGTTGTCATTCAGCCACAATATTTTAGGTAAATTATAATCGTCCACTTTTCAAATATTTTCATAAGACTTGATTTAGTTCCCTTTCTCATCATTTTATTGTTTTCAAATAAAGACAAAGGGTATAGGCTGTTCATAGTCGAAATATTGTTTGAGATTATTTTTTCCTTGAGATATACAAATAACCCTATTAAACAGACATACGCTTCATCGCAGTTACTTACTAGACCAGAGGATAAAGACACCAAATCGTTGCTCTGTCGGAAAGGATTATGAATACGCAGCTATCCAAGAAATTAACTAATATCTTGCAAGTCCCTTTCTCTTCTACTGCATCTTAGTTCAGTGTGCTATTCATTAAACTGAGTCAAGCATCCAGAGAACTTCTCGAAAGCCTCACAAATTTGCAGGGATCCAGGAGCGCAAGCAATGCACTTGGTTAGCGTCCTCTCGCTTAATCCTCGTCCATGAGTAAGGCCACCTATGGATTTTAATGATCGCATATGTCTGCTCTATGGCCATGTCCGTCCAGTTATCAGTAAAAAATTCATCTTAACGAACCTTTCAAAGTCTTCATTTGACATCTTCGTTTGTACACTCAACATTTTTTGTAAGTACATTTGAACGGATTTGGCGTAGAGCAAATGACCAGCAGCATGGAAATACGTTATCGTTTGCTTGGCTGTATTAATGTGCAAATTCCAATCGCCGATTCTCTCGGCCGGAATAAAGTCTATAACAAAATTCACCAATTTAAACTCTTGTAGCCACAGTTTTCAAGTTCTACTAGTTTACAATTAATGAGTATAAACATCATACATCAGTAGTGCGGCAATGAATCTGCTGCCGCAGAGCTCCGCAGAGATGGTGTATGATGGATTTCTGGCGTTTCCTAGCGATAAAGTACACATTAAAATATATTATTTTACATCTCATAGAAAGAGCTACAACCTTTGAAGGAAATCGGAAATGGTCAACATCAATTTATTTTTTACTGAGAATAATCTGAATATATTTTATACTTAAAACTAAGATACCGCAATTATTTTGTTCTAAAAACACATCTTAAAAAAATATTACATGCATTTTCAAACCAAAAACTATTTAAAATACATATTCTAGCTGAATACAAGGACTTATTATTATTTGAAATATATTTAAAAGGTGAGGAATTTAGGTTTCACTGAGACTCGATTAGTTTTTTTTTATAGAAAATGCAATAGTGTACCTTAAAGATAAAAAAAAAACACTCTCACTATACACAAACTATACAACAATATTTGCATTTCAACGCCGCGCCGGCCGGCCCCACCTCGACCGAACCCGCTATGACCGAGTACGCATTCTGTATCACACCGGCTGAATCTCGTTGGATCTCCAACAAAGTAAGTACTATTTTATATCGTTTTAAAGGTAATAATAACTTAAAAAAATATTTACCTAAAAATATTTTTCGGCGGGCTTCTAAGGTATTAAGACCGAGCATTCCTATTAAGAACAACGATGGATACAGGAATGGGTAGTACGTGTATTCCCTCATATACAGGTAATGCATGAACCTTTTTTGTGCTTTTTATTTTTAGATAAATGTGGTTGTCGAAGAGATTGCTGAACGTACTATGGACAGCACGGGTCACAAACGAATAGGTGCTAAGCACAGACCAAACACAAGTGCGAGGTGAATAAACCAGTTGCGCGGAGCGGGGAAAGCGGTGTGGGCGTTTCCCTTCAGTAATTTATCAATAAATTAATGTGACAAACTCGCATTATACTATCACTGTTTGGTCTTCGAAAATAAAACCTGCTTGTGATCCTTTTTATAATGGCGCGAGGATTGCTCCCAGTGTAACACACGTAATTGAGAATCCCAAATCGGGTGAACAATGGTTCAACTTGTCTCCAAAATCTAATATCTTGTCAAAATTTTGTTAAGAAACTTTTACAATAATTTTTTATAATTTACTCTCCGCAGTAAAAACCAACAAGTGAAAAATGATAGAACGTCTTGCGCAGCATAGTCCCACAGGGGAGTGGTTTCGCAGGATACGTTAGGGGGGAAGGCGTGGAAGGTGGAAGGTAAACGCAGGAGGGGAAAAGGACGCAGGAGGGAGGAAGGCGGGAAAAGCGGGAGGGGCAGAGGAAGTGAGATGAGAGAGGAGGCGGGAACGGGGACGCATGGAAAAGGACATGCAGGGGAGGAATGATGGAGGGGCAGCGGACAAGGGAAGAGCAGAGGGAGGGATTGAAAAGGAGTCATAGTAATGGTAGGGAATAACAGAGTTAAATTTGAAAAATTCGTGCTTCACACACGAACAGCTGTATGTGGTCTGCTCAAGCTTCGGAAAACCTTCTGATTTATTTGTGTACGCACAAACGGAAAAACAAAAAATATTGTGTATCCAAAAGTACTTCAATAAACAGAATTAAAACACAAACACTTTCTTCCTTTGAGTGGCAGTGCAACGCATGCGGGGTACTCGCTAGTAAAATAATAATAAAATGTAAATAACTCAGAACAGGTTACACTTAGTGAGGTAAATTAAATTATGTAGCAAATTATCATCGATACATTGTATAAAAAATTTCAATTTGTCGTTATTTTATTGATCAAAGACATAAATATCCTTATCACTGTCATATATGAATTTATAAAGACTGTTTATAACGCTAATAAATAAAACAAAATAAATATTTTCGTTATTTGTTTATGGTGGCTAAAGAAGGAGGTAGCGTAACATGGTACAAAAACAAATAATGAAAATACTTTTGGCCGTGAAAATCTAAAAATGCATCAAAATAAATATTGTTTTTTTTTTACATTAGCTCCACACAAGAAGCCTGGAGGAAAAAAATCCCTCAGAGTCCATGTCATCTTTGGAGATGCTGTGTGGAGGGTATTTTTAAGGAAACAAAGGAGAGGAAGTTCTGGGAAGTAAAAAGGTATAAGGGGTGGGTAGGAATCTGAAGGTCAATATGTCCAGGAGTGACAGACTTATGAATTCATCCCTCCCACTGTGGTGCAAGGCGATGGGTTGAGAGAGTCCGGGTGGAGCAGTCTAGGTCGCCCTCAATCGGTCTCTCCTAATGCGGTTGGTGGGCAAATGCATTCGTCGCCAAGACCTAAAACTCTCAACCCGTGTACCCGGGCACCCCTGCTAAAGCACCCTACACTTTCTGTACCGGACGTATTTAAGATTAATTGTAGTATAATTTCATGTGTAATTGTTATGTAATATTTATGAAAGAATAAAATATTCACGGGGTCAGGCAGTCAGCCTAAGACAAAAAATAAAGCTTGACCCCAACCCTCAGTGTACATACCTACACACTACCTTATTTAAATTGACTTTTTCCTTTGCACAAATTCAATCTGTGCGAAGCCGTTCCTATACAAACCTTCGCACGGGTCCAATTTGTGCAAATCTCTATTATTTACACTTGCACAAATTCAAATTTGTGCAACCTATGTATTTTTACCTTTATAACACTTGCACAAATTCGAATTTGTGCAACCTATGTATTCGTATCAGTATAACAGTTTTGCACAAATATAAAATCATTCCAATTTGTGCCGACTGTTCATACCCTATGTAAAATGTAAAATGTGCAAACTCACATAATAAACTAATGATCGGAGAGGCATCGAGAGTAGGTCGAGATAAAACTCTGTGGCGTTCTAAGCTTCGTTGCGCAATAGCGAAACGAACGCGGTGGCGTTTTACAACTCTAACAGTCAAAATTCTAAGAATTTCATCTCAGTTCGTAGAATTGAGATGAACAAAGGACTGAGACGGGCAGACTCCCGTCTCTGGACCCTTTAAATACGGCTGTTAGACCGCCAGATCGGCAGAGCTCCAGATCTCATCACCACAACAGCATCTCGCCTTCTCTTCTGCCTTCTCCGATCGACCCCTGGACTTTTCTTCTTGGCCCTGGCCGAACCGCCCTCCCTGAAGACTTCGAAAAATACAATTGGTCGATCGCCTTTTTCAAGGCGAAGGTTTCCCCTCTACCTCTACCCCCCTTCCGCCCCCCTTGCCTTCTACCTTTCTCCCTACATTTACCCAATTTTCCTGAAATCTCCCCACTTTTCCCTCTCCCTACATTTTTTCCTCACTTTCTCCCTAGGTGTCGAAGCGGCCAGCCGGCAACTTCCCACTTCATCGTCTGTGCGGCTGGCGACTACAGTGCCTGTCCCGTACATGGTCCTTCGATCCGGATCGCCGTCTTCACGCCTTCACGCCTTCACGTCTTCACGTCTTCACGCCTTCACGCCGTCCAGTGACGTCCCGAGATGCCGTCCCTGCGAAGCGGTCGCCGAGCTTCGAGCTCGGACTCACAACCCGACGTGGAGCCAGGGCTGCCCCTACCCCCTGCCGGTGCTGCCAGCCCTGCTGCCAGGGCTGCCCCTGTAGATCTACACGCTGCCGGCCCTGTGGGCCCTCACCCTGCCGGTGCTGCCAGCCCTGCTGCCAGGGCTGCCCCCGCCGACCCACACGCTGCGAGCCCTGCCCCTGACGACCCACACGCTGACAGCCCTGCCGACTCACATCGTGCCGGCCCTGACAGCGTACTGTCCTCGGATGCAGAGGATGACTCTACCACCACAGAGGACACCGTCAGGCAGCTCCGGAGGGACAACCGAGCGATGAGCAGACAACTCGATGCACTGCTCGCATCCATCCCCACCGCAACGCAGTACCTCCCTGGTGCGCCCCCTGGCGCCTTACCTGGTGCCCATGCTGGTGCGCCCCCTGGCGCCTACCCCGGTGCGCCTCCTGGTGCCCATGCTGCTGCGCCCCCTGGTGCCCATGCTGGTGCGCCCCCTGGCGCCTACCCTGGTGCGCCCCCTGGTGCCCATGCTGCTGCGCCCCCTGGTGCCCATGCTGGTGCGCCCCCTGGCGCCTACCCTGGTGCGCCCCCTGGTGCCCATGCTGCTGCGCCCCCTGGTGCCTACCCTGGTGCGCCCCCTGGCGCCTACCCTGGTGCCCATGCTGGTGCGCCCCCTGGCGCCTACCCTGGTGCGCCCCCTGGTGCCCATGCTGGTGCGCCCCCTGGTGCCTACCCTGGTGCGCCCCCTGGCGCCTACCCTGGTGCCCATGCTGCTGTGCCCCCTGATGCCCATGCTGGTGCGCCCCCTGGCGCCTACCCTGGTGCGCCCCCTGGTGCCCATGCTGCTGCGCCCCCTGGTGCCCATGCTGCTGCGCCCCCTGGTGCCCATGCTGCTGCGCCCCCTGGTGCCCATGCTGGTGCGCCCCCTGGTGCCTACCCTGGTGCGCCCCCTGGCGCCTACCCTGGTGCCCATGCTGCTGCGCCCCCTGGTGCCCATGCTGCTGCGCCCCCTGGTGCCCATGCTGGTGCGCCCCCTGGTGCCTACCCTGGTGCGCCCCCTGGTGCCCATGCTGCTGCGCCCCCTGGTGCCCATAATGGCGCGCCTCCTGCTGCACACCCTGGCGCGGCTCCTGGTCCTCATCCTGGGATGCATCCGGCTGCACACCTTGGCGCTTACCCAGGCGCTTTTATTGGCGCGCCCTCTGGTGCCCATGCTGGCGCCTACCCAGAGGCGCTCCCTAGCGCCTACCCTGGGACACATCCTGGCGTCCACCCTGTGCACCAGCCTGGCGCCCACCCTGCGGCGCAACCACCGGTGCAGCCTGGCGCTTACGAGGGCGCCTACCCCACGCACCAGCCCGGCGCTACCCCTCAGGGTTTCTCACCGCTGTTCCCTCCGCAGCCGACCGCCGACGAGACTGCCAGACATACCGACGAGTGGGTCCGTCAAGGCGTCAACCCTCTTCTGACGCAACTTGGCACCATTATGGCTGACGCCATCCGCTCCGCGCGGGACCAAGACAGCCCCCGTCCCACGATAGACGACAACATCCGGTTGACCGCTCTCGTCGCCCGGCAGTCCACCGCCAAGGACCTCCCCACATTCTCCGGGGACCCCCTCGAATGGCCAGCCTGGATTGCTCAGTATGAGCAATCCACGGCAACCTGCAAACTAACCTCCAGCGAGAACCTTATTAGGTTGCAGCGGGCGCTGAAAGGAAAGGCCAGGGAGAATGTTTACTCCCTTCTGCTGAACCCGGAGTGCGTTCCCCAGATCGTGGCAACCTTGGAGGAGCGGTACGGAGGTTCTGGGTCAATCGCCAACCTCATGCTGGATAAGGTGAAGAGGCTGCCCTTCCTGCCCGCAGAAGCCACCCTGGAGGATATTGCAGATTTCTCCGGGACGGTACAAAACCTAGTGACTTCCCTGCGGGAGCTGAGGACTGGGGGCTACCTCACCAACCCCACCCTGCTGGCCGACATCACCGCCAAGATGCCATGCACCCTCAGGATGGCTTGGCTGCTGGAGCTACGTCACCTGGGCCAGACGACGCAGTCTACGATTGTACAGCTGGCAGCGTTCCTGAGGAGTGTCGCTGGCATGATACCGATCAGCGGGATGGTGGATCCACTACGGTCCAGCAGAGGGCGCCGGGAGCATGTTCAAGTCACTATGGCGGACGCGCCATCAGGTGGAGCGGTCAACCGCCCACCACCACCGGCGGGAAAGAGCAATAGCAGTGAAAAGAAGACATCAAAGAAAAACAGTGCGTGCGCTCAGTGCGGTGAGCAACACAAAACTCGTGAGTGTCGGGAGTTCATCGCCAAATCACTTTCCCTCCGTTGGGAAACGGTGCGCGCGGGTAACCTGTGCAGAAAGTGCCTGGAGCCACACCACTCCAGGGATTGTAAAGAGAAAGTGTGGTGTGGTGTGGGTGAGTGCCGTCACCCGCATCATCGTTTGCTCCACCGGGAGAGCGTCGCGGAGGTGAATATGTGACGCCAAACTGTAGACGACCGCATGCTGTTGTCGGTAGTGCCGATCGTGTTGCGGGGCCCCACCGGAGGGGAAGTGTCATCGTTCGGCATGTTGGATACAGGTTCCACCATCACCCTCATCGACGCTGACACCGCTACGCAGATCGGCGCCCATGGCCCGGTCCAACACCTGCGACTGCGCGGAGCAAAAGGGCTGTGCACCTCCGATGCCCACTCCCAACGTGTGAAACTGGTAATCCGGGGCTGTGGTCTGGAGACCACCTTCACTATCTACGCAAACACAGTAGCTGACCTGAGCCTGCCGGAGCAACGCGTTCCTGGGCGAAGCGTCTCCCCGAAACTCTTGATTGGGCAAGATAATACCCATCTAATCATATCAAGAGAGGTCCGTGAGAATAACACTACCCGCATAGTGTCACGGACCGCTTTGGGGTGGATCGCTCACGGAGGCTCAAACCCCAACAATGACGGGCCAGCTACCACACTGGCCCTCCAGTCGGAGACCGCCGCAGATGCTCGCCTGAGGGAGTTGGTAAAATCCAACTTTGCCGTCGACTCCCTCGGCGTTACGTCTGCCGCCAGAGTCAATGCCATGGACACCAAAGCCATGGAATTGATGGAGAAAACCACCCGCCCTCTTGGCGTGCAGGGCGTGCATTTTATTTACAATTGGTCGATCGCCTTTTTCAAGGCGAAGGTTTCCCCTCTACCTCTACCCCCCTTCCGCCCCCCTTGCCTTCTACCTTTCTCCCTACATTTACCCAATTTTCCTGAAATCTCCCCACTTTTCCCCCTCCCTACATTTTTTCCTCACTTTCTCCCTAGGTGTCGAAGCGGCCAGCCGGCAACTTCCCACTTCATCGTCTGTGCGGCTGGCGACTACAGTGCCTGTCCCGTACACTTTCGGTCAAAGAAATTCTAGAATAATTGTCGTAAAACAAAAACCCAAAAATCATCGAACCACAAACAAAAAAGACACTTTGTAAACAAGAAACAACTACTTATTTGCACAAATGTTACAAATTATAAGTTACACATTACGAAAAGTAATTAAAAGGTAAAAAAAATTATAATATTTCAACAGCGGTGACACAAATTGGCTGTCATACGAAGCTTTTAGGTAAATCACTGTAAAATCGGTAATATCAATAAACCGTAACATTGTTTCTTAATCATCCCAGTAGATATCTCTAAGTTTTCCATATTTTAAATTATTCGAAACACATAACGTAAGCGAGGAATGAAGGCATAAATAATTTTTTTACGGGCGGCCTGCCGTACACGGCCACGAAGAGCTCGTAAACGAGCTTATGGCACATAACCGGTTAAAACACCGGACATTGCATTATTTACCTTTGCTACCCTTATTACTGTTGGTTTTACATTTATAAAAAGATTAATACCAAAGTTGAGTTAATATTTATTTTGAAAGACTAAAATTACTACAATACAAAAAATTTACTTCTTACAATACAAAAAAATTGTTTTCAGTTTGGTACAAATCATTACCAAAAAAAAGGAATAGTTTGTGCATCTCCAGTAACCACTTTAAGTAACTACACTCCAGTAACCACTTTTAGTTTGAGCACTGGAGCGACAGCGCATTTTAAAACTTTTTTCTCCGTTTGCTCGAGATTTTCAGAAGATCATTTTTTTTAATTTTTAAAAAAATCGTACCTTCGAATTTTAACATGGAGACATATAAACTTATAATAGTGCTGTATAGCCAATGAATTAACCTGTATTTTACCGTTTATCTCATATTTGTAGGATTTATAAAAAAAATCGTAAAGTTTATAACCGCGCGAATCCTGCGTGGATGTTACTTTGAAACTGTCATGAGAGGTCAACATAGAATATTTTCGATTTCTATACGTTGCCTGTGGTATACTTGATGATGAAAGGTGCTTATTTATGGAGAAAGGACTTAATTTTAACCGTAAACATCTGATCAGATATTCTGCGTGAAAAAAATATTTAAAAAAATTATTATTAACATCGTTATAAAATTGTCTACGAAGTTCTGATTTGCGACATCTATGGTCATAATAGATAAAGCATTTCAAAAGCTTCGTTTTAAGTCCAAAATAACAAACGTAAGAGCTAAAAATAAATTTTTTAAATAAATTTTTGCCGAATCAGGGAGATATTTGCCTTTTTTATCCAAAAAGCAATCGGAGACATTTAAAATGGCGCCAATATATGGCAAAAATCGCTCCAGTGGTTAATAAAATATTCTTCTACACAAAAGATAAGAAAATAATAAGAAGTCCCCATCTTATATCACATTTATATATGTTTTATGCATATATTTCAAATTGGGAGGCGGGTATGGGTACCGCCACCCCGGGAACCATTTATTGGATAACCAACACCTCTGCCATACGTCACCCCAAGTGGTTCGCTACGTTTGGTGACTTAGCAGGGGTGCCTGGGTTCATGGGGTGAGGTTTGTCCAGGTCCTAGTGGCAGATGCGTCTGCCCTCCTGCTACATGGCGGGCCGGATCAAGAGACACTGGTTGAGGGAGGCTTTTTGACCTTTCCAGCCGGACTCTCGATCCATCGCCTCGCACCGCAGTTGGAGGGATGGATTGATACGTCCGTCACTCCTGGATACACTGACCCCCCAGATTCCTACCCATTCCATACCCTTTTCCTTCCAAGAACTTTCTGCCCTTCCCTTTATTAAAAAGACCCTCCACACAGCATCCCCTAAGATGATATAGGCACAGAGGGAAATTATTTTCCTCAGGGCCTCCCGGTTGAGCTAATCTAAAAAAATGTATATATATATATATATTTGAAAAAGGTGCAGAATTTGCAAACTCTACTGTTACGTCATACAAATTACCGCCGACCATCTGCTTTCAGCTTTACAGATAAGCTGCCATTGAAAATAAATTATACAACAGAAAACAATCTAATATGTTTTATCGCAATAACTTGATAATTTATTATTTTGAATTTTTCTGCTTAAGAGCGCGCAGGAGCGCCGAGAAATTTTAACGATAGGTATTTGTAAAAATTATTTCTATTTCGTTCATCTCAGCGGGGACAGCAAAAGCGCTATCGGTGTATTGGTGAACCCCAATGCGTGTGTGTGCGTGGCTGCAGGTGTTGGAAGCACGAATCGCCGCGCCGCGCCCGCCAGAGACTTCGCGTTCTTATTATTTCATTTACTGTTATTCATTTATTCCAAAAATTAAGTAGGTGCCTAGGTACATATTCGTAATAAAATAGCGAGGTCTACATTATTTAATATTGTATTGTACTTAACTTTATTATTATTATTACTTACTACAAATACATGTGACTGCCTGCTCCGAGCTCATCTTCTGCACACGCACAAGTCAATGAGACTTGTGGGTGCGTGTATACAGGTTGCTGCCTGCTGCAACAGATAAGTCAATACGCGTCGCGACTTGAGCGTGCGTATTCCTATATAATAGATATCTTCTGCGCTCATAGTTCATTCATCTTGTTACTATTAGTAAAGTAAGATGCACGCTGTTTTGGTTTAGTAATATCGGGAGATTCATAACATCTTTTTTTATAAAACGGCAGCATAGGCGCAGTAGGTACATCACGTACTTTGTGATTGTATAGTGTTTTTATTTTTCGCTGGCTGCATCACTCTACTGTTTTTGACTAGCCTTTTTACTGGAAACTATTCTACGTCAAATACAGACCTTCGAATTTTGACCCTGAAACCCCCTTGAATATTGAAATCTGTTTGGTCATTTCTCACGATTTACACATATAGGACATATGGTGAGTAGATACCTACTAAACTATTCATAAATTACTCATAAACTATTATTATAAACATAAACTATTCATTCATAAAAACTCAATATTACAACACAATTTCCTTTTTTAATTAAACATATAAATATCGCTAAAAATGTTGTTGTTTTTTGGCTCTCCCTGAATAACGTAAATTCATCAGTTTTGACTGTATGCATAAAGTGCATTAGTGCAAGTCGGTACATTTGTTAACATATCTAGTAACCTATAATAAATATTATTCTACGTCTTAGGCTGCGTATACACACGCCAGCCGAACAACGGATTATGGGAAAGGAACGAAGCAAAAGCAAACTGCCCGAAACGCTGCGCCGCTTGCGGTTGCTTCGTACCTTTACCATAATTCGTGGTTCGGCTCGCGTCTCTGTCCGCAAAGAGTGGCGTGCACTGATTTTTCAGTGGGCTAGAATCCTAAGATTGAAAATACGACATTAATGATGTTGTCGAAGCTGAAAATTATTTTTTTTCCGAAATTTCAATTTTCAAATTCTGTGCACGCCACTATTCGCAAATATATACGTAGCATAAGATATGTGTATTTAGAAATTGAGTTACATAAAATCGACTACTATATTACCTACCTTCAACTCAAAAAAATTTTTCTTACAGATAAATAATGGGTAAAAGAAATGGAAACAAAGCGCGTTTGTTTTTATCTACTAGACGAAAAAAACCGATTATTAGTATCAAACGACAGATTCATGTTGCACCACGTTCGACATCTAGGTAAGTCGAAATATCGCTTTCCTGTCACTCTTACTACTGAACCTTCCTAAGGTTACCTTTACGTACGTAAAGTTTTTTTTTCCCGTAAGTTGCTCACATAAGAGAGTTATGGCAAAATTACCAATGGGTATCGTTTACATTGATAATTTTGCCATAACTCTCTTAAGTGAGCGACTTACGAGAAAAACCTAAAGATTTATGCTATGAGAGCCGTGTATTATGTAGCATGTATAACGGGAAAATGGGATGGACAAATTTAAATAAATAAATCATTTGCATTTACAGGGATATGGATGTCATCGATACTACTTTTGGAAACTTAACTACATCTTCACTAATGCATGAAACTTCCATGGATGAATCATTTGCTCCAAATATAGACGAAAACGCAAGTTCATCATCATCAACAACGCTTGATGATTTGGTGATAGAACCAGACCATATTGATGAAACCGATAATTTCGAAGGTCGCAGAATTGTGGATATAAAATATTTGTTTTCGGAGATATCAAATATAAAGCACGAACACACCAACTGCATATTTTCCGATTTAAAATTTATGAAGGAACGACGAAATGGTCTTCTAAGCCAGTATGTTTTCGAGTGCAAAATGTGCAAGAAAATAGAATACATTCACTCCGAAGACCCGAAACGGAAAATGTCTATAAATACTGCTGTCGTCGAAGGAGTGATGTGTACAGGAAATGGGTATTCACAATGGAATGAAATTTGTGGGGTTTTAAATATGCCAAATATGGATTGTAAGACTTACACGAACATAGAACAATGTTTAGCGCCAGCAATTGAAGAATGTGCCTTAGAAGAAATGATCGCAGCTGGTGAAGAAGAAAAAAGGCTAGCCATTTTAAACGGTGACGTAGACGAGGGTGGCTATCCTTTGGTAACGGTGGTTGCAGATGGCTCCTGGGCAAAGAGGTCGTACAAAAGTGGATTTAGCTCCTCATCTGGCGCAGGGTGCATAGTTGGACTACGAACTAAAAAGGTTTTATTTCTGGGAGTGCGAAACTCATACTGCTGCATATGTGCTAGAGCTACTAAACTACACATAGTTGCTTCTGAGCACAGGTGCTTCATAAACTGGCGTGACAGTGCTAATGCCATGGAAGCCCACATTATAGCAGAAGGGTTCTCGAGAAGCATGGAAATGCATGGATTGAAATTTAACAAACTAGTTGGTGATGGCGACTCCAGCATCATGAAAAAAATAATGCAACAAATGCCATATGGTCCTAACCTTATAGTACAAAAAATAGAGTGCAAAAATCACTTACTCCGCAATTTTTGCAACAAAATGAAAGCACTTGGAAAAAAAACCAACAACGCTAAAGGCTTTGTACCAGTTCATATAAGGAAAAAGGTTGAAGCAAACGTTTTACGCATGAGAAGAGCTGTAGTTGGAGCAATAAATTACAGGAAAGAGCAAGAAAACACAGTACAAAGTGATAAAATAAAAAATTTGAAAATTGACATAAAAAATACCGCAAATCATGTGTTTGGTGATCATAAAAATTGTGCATCGTACTATTGCAAGCCGGAGAAGTATACTGATGATCCAAATTTAGTAAGCGATCTTCGAGATTGTGGAATATGGACTGATATCCAACAATTCTTATTGTCTCTAATAGCAAATGCAGAAAGTCTTATTATTGACGTGACAAATAACACTGTGGAGCAATTCAACAACGTTATCGCCAAATTTATAGGTGGAAAAAGGGTAAATTTTACTACAAGAGGATCTTACCAAGCAAGATGTTTTGGAGCAGTAACTTCGAGGAATAGTGAATTGGCAACCCATTCAAGAATACAAAAGAAAATCCAAGGCCACAGTCCCGGCAAATACACGAAGCACTTTATAGAGAGAAAACGACGTTCGAAGGAGAATAAACAAATGTGTCGAAAAAAAAAACTAAAGTATAATGAAAATACGACAGAAAAAAGAAAAAAAGTTACAGGGCCCGATGAAAATTATGGTCAATTGGAATTAGAACCAGATATGCCACCTGAAATATTTGAAACGAAAAAAGAGGAATTTCTCAAAGAATTATCTTCAACCAATAAGGAAGAGCTCGAACGGAATACGGTAGGCCAAAGCAATAACAATCTGTGGGCAATTGAAAGACGTAAGCGGATAACGGCGTCTAACTTTGGAAAAATATATAAGCTTCGGCAAAAAACTTCAGTTACGGGAGTACTAAACTCTTTACTGTACTCACAATTCAAAGGAACTATGGCCACAAATTATGGAAAAGAAAATGAAAGCCTAGCAATAGAGCAATTTTCAAAAAAAACAAGTTTTCAGGTATCCGCTTGTGGGCTATTTATCGATAAAACCAAAAACTTTTTAGCGGCAAGTCCGGATGGCCTTATCGGTGAGGATTCTATAATTGAAATTAAATGCCCTTATAGTATAGCAAATATGTCACCAGAAGAGGGAATTGCACAAAAGATAATTGATTACTGTAAATTGGAAGACCATTCTTTAACATTAAAACGGAATCATAATTACTTCTACCAAGTTCAAGGCCAGTTACATATTACTCGTCGTAATTATTGTTATTTTGTTGTGTGGAGTCCAAAAGGTTTGCTGTATGAAAAAATTGAGAGGGACGATGAAATCTGGCAAAAAATCGTTCCACTGTTAGAAAATTTCTACCACCAATGCCTTTTACCAGAAATAATTGACGGTCGCATACCAAGAAATTTACCGGCGAGGGAAAGGTCTGGACCATAAATTGTTTTAATTTCATTGTGTAGATGTTAAACAGTAATTTTTTTTACAATAAAGCGTTTAAAAACAAAAATATTAGATCATTGAAGAAGATTGAAAATGTCAAGTGATGTAGGAGGTATTCCCAAAAGTGCATTTTTCTGTAATAATATAACGTATTAAAAAAGTTAAATAAAAACTAAACTAGTTATGTGTATGTACCTAATATGTAGCACAATAAACAATATGGTGCCTCTTATACATAGATTTCAATATTCATTTGTATAATATGATATTATAATAACATAATCGATTCAACAACATGTGGTAGATGCATGTACCACTGAACATACGCTGTACCAGCATTCCATCAAACGATCAGTGGTGTATGTACTTACCATCACACATTTTCTTGTAAAATATAATTTTTTTGAAAAAAAAATCTAGAACAATATATTTAGTCAAATATAAAAGTTTTTTTTTGGTTCGGTAGTTGTATCTTAAAAAAAGTGTCCTATAAAGGGATAATATTATGTTGAGTACAACCTTCAAAAGTTATCAAAAAATATTTTAATTAATTTTTGTGTTCCATATCCAACTCGGCAATACGGAACGGAATCATCTCGGGGTCTGTCTGTAACAGGTGTTTTTTTTTCAATTTTTTTCCATTAATTTATTTGACGTAAACAAATTAAATTTGTCACAATAACTTTAGTAAATAAGCTCGGTAAGTATTGGCACACTCAAAATAAGTCACCAAACAGAAAAATAATTTAAAAAAAACATCGATAACTCGGGACATGACAACACTAGTGGACTAGTGTATCGATATAATTATTGAGAATGTCACATCACTTCGTTGACTGTATACGTATTCAACCAAACCCTCTCCGCCCCCCCTCACCCCCGAATACTGAGAGAAAGGGACACATGCACCTCAGCCTGATAATACCTAAATAAAATTGTCAAAATCGAGGTTTTGTAGTCCTCATTTTTCTACTCCAAAACTGAACCAATTTCCAAGATTTTTTTTACCAAATGTATTGGAAGAAAACATTCTATGTCTGTACCTTTTGCTTTTTTTAAAAATACATCGTCTAATTTGTATACTGAACGTTTGTTGATGGCGTTAAAAAAAGGCAATTTTAACAATTTTTGAAGGGTTATAACTCCTATAAAAAGTAACTTATCAAAAAAATCAAAACGTACCGACACGCTTGCGGTCAATATTCATATTATGTAAAAAAAATATTTTCTCTAGTGTCAAAATTCAGAGAGGGAAATGAGGAATACGTTTGTATGGAAAAAACACCACCCGGTTTCCTCTTAAATTAGAATAATGTGCAAACAATTAATGTAATTTACTGTATTAATTTAATACAGTACAGGAAAATGCTAACAACAAATTTTATTTATGGACCTTAAAACAATGATAAGGATTAATGATTTGAGTATGAGAAGTAAAAGTATTTTGTACAAAAATAATTACTGATTAAGATTGTAATAAACTATTTAAACAAAAATAGATAATAGGCATATTATGTAGTCACACATTATCTCTTTAAAAGATAAACTATACTATCATACTGCACAACACAATTATGAAACAAGACACAGATATTAATACATTGTCACTTTATTTGCATACTACAACAAATTATGAAAATCTATTAATATACAGTCACTGTTATCTTTAATTATGTATCGTGGGTTTTAAAACTTCATATCGGAAAATTTACATTTTACTTAATCATCATCATCACTCTTGACTCTACAACCCCTGGTGGGTTAAAAACAAGACCCGGCTGGATCAGACTCCCCCCTTAAAGACAGTAAAATTAATTTTTCGATATCTCCAAAATGAAGAAATTATGAGTGTACCACACAGGGTGAGGCACACAAGACTGTATAAACAGGTTGCTGATCGCAGTCCACGGTTGCTCCAGATGTCGGTCCGTTCACCACGTGTGAAGGACGTAATCTTCGCTGGCGCCGTAACTGGTCCGATGTCTAATGGCTCCTTCCTTATGACGTAGCTGAGTCTGGTCCATAGAGAAGTATGTATTCCGTAGTCCAGGTTCAGGCGATGGTCAGTAAATAAAAGAGGCGAATAGAAGGTAGGTCGGAGCGAGGTCAGCGAGCGAGAAGAGAGAGATGTTGAAGCGACGGGTAGTTCTGAATGACTGACTTGATACCGAGGGTGTCGCCCTACTTATACGCTAGCTCGAAACCCAAGCATATAATTAGGGAGACAGCCCTCAGGCGCCCTCAAAACACTCTCTGCCGCTAGCTTACCCCCACCCCGATATATTTATTTAGCATACATTTATACATTTTTAAAGCGAAGCGCGCGGTGACGTTCACCCCTGCCTGGGGCTGGCATCACAATGAGCTTAAGAGTGTATAAGCAGAGAAACCAGAAATATGTCATTTTTAAATCAGTGGTTAAACGTATTGACTCTTTTCCACAAAAAACTATAAATGGATTTCAAAAGATTGTTCTTTTATCTAGTAAACTTATGTTTTAGATTTTGAGAAAAAAAAAATATTTTTAGAATAATAAGGTTATACCATAGGTCGTTCGCAGATTTGTTCAATTTTCAAAAAAGTACATTTCTTGTACAACACCCATTTCAAATCATATAATCATGCAGTAAAATAAATCAATACATTATCTGGTAAACGTATTTTTCAGAATTTTAATTTTAGTTTAAATAAAATTATTAAAAAATATATACGGACATGTGTTTCTTGACGAAAATTGGTCGGTTTGTGCATTTATTTGTGCACTTACAAACAAATATATTTCGAATTTTTTTACATACTTATTTTGCCAAGACGTTATTGACAAATCATAAATAATTTGATCGTAAAATAATTTCAGGAAGTATTTAATTTTAAATAATTTTGAACATCGCATGTTGCCATTTTTATCGCAGCCCGTAAACACAAATTTCAGATTTCATTACGGGCCCAAACGCGGCCAGGAGAGCACGTCTTCGCGACGCTTTGAATAATAATATTTGGAAATGAAATTTGAAAACGAAATTTGAAATAAACACGAATTCCTTGATTCATGTTTGTTAAATCTACAGGGTTGCCCGAACGCAATTTTTCATGTTCATTGAATATTTTTTTGCAAAAATTTTTATAATTTCGAATATTTTTTTTATTTTAAATTTTTCTTGTGTGAATACCGCACAAGAGTCCCAACTGCTCCAAAATATTTTTTTGGGGTAAATCTTTTTTACGCACGCTCGACACTTGGGGGTAAACTGGTGAATGGGTTACGAAAAGTGGTGATAGTTACGAAAAATGACATGCGAACGGTAATCAATGCGAACGGTGATCGATTGCTCGGCGGGTCGGGCCTTTACGCACGCTTGTTTTTCGTGTTATTGTTATATTGTTAATGGACTATTTGTCCGTAAATAAATAAATAAATTATATACAGCGGGTACCCGGCATGCGTTTCATGGGCACTGTAACCTCGCGGTCAACTAAACTGTTATGGTTCCATCACAAGTCCCGGGAATTATAATGCAAGCGCCTGCACTATATAACATTATATACAGCGGGTACCCGGCATGCGTTGCAAGGCCACTCAAAGAAAGAAAGGGTTTGTGCGCTTTAATTCTGTTTGTTGAAGTGCTTATTATTAATTATGCACACGAATAAATATTTCAAAATGCGACATTTTTTACAATCCAACTTAATATTACTCGTTTTTTTTCATGAATACCGCACAAGTCTGGAGCCAGTGGGACTATTGCATCCCCAATTTGGAGTATGTTGTAAGACTGAAGGTAGTGGGGAGGGGAAGGATATAGGGAAGAGGAAGATGGGGAAGTACCTGGCTATTCAGATCTGACCACTAAACACGGCTAAAGCCATTTCAAGCAACGTTTCAATTCTTAATGGTGGTCTTACACCAGGGCGATACTGAGAGTATCTTCCACTCTAATGGCCGTAAAATACAATTGAAAAACAAAAAACCAAAATATTAAAAAGAATATAACAAATTGTTTATTCATGTAGCTATCTACTTAATACCTACTGTGTTTACGCATTTCACTTGTATCTATTTATGTTTATGCACTTCAATATACAAATAACTACTACTAATTAAAATTCTGGAAGCGAGAATAGTAATATAAAGTAGCAATAGTAGCGGGTAGCCCTAGCTCGAGTGAACAAAACCCTCAAAACTCGGATTGCCGCGGAACGAAATTTAGTTCTGAAAACGCCCGCTCGCGAGCCCTGATGTGTTAGCGCTAGTGTCGGAATCGAAGTTGTCATGTGCTGGTTATTCACTCTTAAGTGAACTTGGGTAAAATGCATACAATCATATCATGATTTCATACAAGACACTTCTTCTTAAGTCGGTTCCATATTGCTGAGGATCGTGACCCCCACTCCGATTTCCATGGTGGACAAGACTTCTCCACTCTTCGAGGTTCTGCGCTGCGTTGAGAGCTGCGGACACTGACGTACCGTACACCAGTGAAACTTGGTCACTCCAGCGTATTGGAGACCTTCCTCCACTTCTTTTGCCTTCCACTTTGCCAGAGACTATGAGTTTCTTTTAGTTGGAGTCCAGATTTTGGTGAGCAAAGTGTCCAAAGTACTTTAACCCTCGACCATATTCTGTCAATAGGTCAGAATATTTACGCATGGCAACAAAACCCAAAAACTTGGAATATTTGTGAACACATCCGAAAACTAAAAACTGTTTTTGAAAGGTGATAAAATATGCTTTCAAATTTTTATTGTTAGAAATAACCATGTAATTTTTCAAATACAATAATTTTGAATGCAAACTTTTAAAAATGGCTCACTTTAAGTTTTTTCTAACTAAAATTACTGGTAAGTAACGAAAAAATATAACAAAATTCATTAGAAAAGTGTATTATAAACATTATTGTTACTTACCTAATTTTACTGTTGTTTCAAGTAAAAATAATTAATAAAAAATTCACAAGATTTTCTTTAATTTTTTTTTAACTTTGGTTTTGGTTTCATAAAGTTGTTGCATTTTAATCATATTTTTCACTGATAGTAAGGCAGACACAGTTATTTTTATGAGACCTAAATGAGTTGTTGCGAAAAGCGAACAACCTGAGGGGTTAAAATAGGCAGATAGTTGAGAGCCTATCGTGGATGCCTAGCTCTTCCAGAATGGACACATTTGTGCATTCCATGGAATCCTGGTTACACAAGATAATTCAGTACAATTCATAATTCGAATGGCAGTGCTGGAGTACTGTCGCGCAGTCATTGTATGATGTCATTGCATCACGCCACAAATTATCAAAATTTTGACGGCTTATATTTTCAGTACTGTTCAGTATTTTCCAAACATCAAAAAATTCTATCCTCAGTATGCTCTAATAAATGATATATTTGTAAATAACATAACCTTTTTTTTTCACAAAAAAATGTAATTCGCTCGCCACTCTTAGATTTGTTTAAGCCAGTTTCAAATACTTATTTATGCTGGAAAATAAACCCATGAATCATCATTTGGGAATAACTCACATAACGACCAGACTAACGACCTAAAGTCAAATTTAAACAAATCAATAATTGGGGAAACTTTAAAGGGCAATAAACTATTAATAATTTCTATAATTTTACTGGGAAATTAAAAAGGGCTTAGATAATAAAATAAATACAATATAACATAAATGTATGGTCTGAAGGTGGTATAACCACAGTTTGATAATGCCTTCAGAAGGTGAAGCAACCGTCATGAGTAATAATGATTACATAGCAGAATTTGTTTATAAATTAAATAATAATATTATTGAATAATAAAAGAAATTAAAATGGAGTTTTACAAATTAAACTTGATAACAATAAACATGAACATTCAGTAGACAAAATCATTCATTTAAAAAATAATAAATGAAAAATTGTACGATTATGTATTTGAATTGAAATATTGATTGAATAATCATAAATATAACTGAATACATCATATTAAGCACTAACACACACCATTAAAGTAATTCATCACCTAACAATAGGACATAACTCTTACACTACTGTAAAATGTTAAATTATCACATTGTATGTTTTAACAGCTCAACATACGTATTATATTAATACAAGGCATGACTTTAGAGGTCTGACAGACTGTGCAAAGTTTGCTTCAATAAATTTGATAATATATTATGATTTTAGCCGGGCCAACTGCGCTTCAATCTCGTCATCCATGTTTTTGGTGGAAGTGCCGACTTTGCCTCGGACTGCGGAAGGTGCTTCGGACATCTGAAAACATAAATAAATAACACTTAACACATTGCTTACTAATACCGGTGAACATCGTACTGGATCATGAGCGAGCCCCGCTCGGGTCTATCTGAGAGCGCAGTCATTTCTAAAAATGGACATAATAAAATGGCGGGAAGTTTGTTCTATAATGTTGCATGTTTGAAAAAATGTTTTAACTAGTAGGCGGCTGGCGGAGGCAAAACGAAAACTCCAGAGCCGCTCATTATTAAAGGCAAAACAATTAAATTACAGTTATTTAACCGGTTAAATTTGTTTTTTGGGGCCAACAGACTTAGCTATAAAAGATAAAAGATTTTTTTTATTTTTTATTTTTATTTAAAGATACATAAATTACAATAAATTCAATATAATAATTAATTACATAATATGTGTACATATTTGATTTATCCCCATAAAAAAGCAGGGCTTGTGTGTATGGGGGTGTTATTATATTGGTTTAATTGTTTTTTTTTTGTTATATTCAGTTCAAATTTTCGGTATAATTTTTAAGGTGAGTTTTAAATTTTTTGATATTACTTTTCATGTTTCTGATTTTTTCAGGAAGTGAATTAAAAAATTTTACTCCGAGATATTTATGACTTAACTGTTCTAGTGTTTTTTTACATTTTGGAGTAGGAAGTATTGATGTTTGTCTAAGATTTCTGTTGTTTTTAAATGGTGCAACTTTATTTTGAATATTATCTTTATAAATTTGTAATGTTGCATGATAAAAATATATTGCACTTAATTTTCTAACTTTAAATTGTTAGAATAAAAGTTCTGACGAATATGAGTAGGGTTTTTTTAAAATTGTTTTTATTATTAGTTTTTGTGATATATAAATTGTTTGTGTTTGATTTGTATATGTACCGCCCCATCCTATAATGCCGTATTGTATAATTGATTGACAAAAAGCGAAGTATGTGGTTCTAAGTAATTTTTCGTTTAAAATATCTCTTAAACATCTAAATATATATGATCATTTGGTTTTAGCCTATTTCAGCATATCGCTCGCCATACATTCCCAATGTTTTTGCCACCGCCAGCCGCCTACTAGTTATAAGTTATAACCGATAATATAATATTGATAAATGGAACCATTGATGTGCTAATTAGAAATGTTAGTTCTGTATGTAAATTACATATCTTTTTCATCATATTAAAATAATAAATTCTCTTTTCACCATGAAAAAAAAACTATTTTTAACTTTATTTCTCTTACCCATACATATTTTGGTATTCTTATTTATATATTTTTATATTACTTGATTTATTACCAAACATTATGAAAAAAAAAATTAAGTTAATTCATGTGCCACACGCGAAGATAACAGATATCTGTTGAACCGCGAGCGCTTACGTGTTGTTCACACAACGCTATCAAATATTTCTTCCTATGGTAGGAGAGGGGATCATATGAATTAGAGAGTTGCCACGAAATGCCATTTCTTTGTACTGAATCTGTCAATTTGACAGCTGTCATCCGCCCGTTTAGGCAGCTCTGTAATTACCCTCTTTCCTGTTTTTAGCGGAGAGGAGGTCGCATAACATTTCGCATATCGCATCAGAAGCAGTTACGGCGCATTGTCTATGGTTGACCTGTGCATAAACTGCTCAGGTGTGTCAGGTCTGAAGGGATTGTATGGAGAGCGTTATTTGGCGTGCGATGATCTTTTTATAGCTGTGTGTGCCACCGCTTCAAATGTGCAATAAATAATAATAATAATAAAAATAATTGGATAATTTGTGCAGCACATTGATTAGTTACCTGTTTAATAGATTTACGCGGATTGCAATCTTTAGAGCACAGGCGCCAGATAGGTATGCTGTCCTTGTTCTACCGGTATTACAATGGAAGATTCTCCGAGGAACTAGCAACATTGATTCCTTCCGCACCGGTACATAGAAGGGAAACACGATAAACACACGCCCAACAAATGTAGGTTGACATCTGTCACACGAGAAAGGGTCGCTTCTACGACTCGTTCATGAATTCAACAGCTCGGGTGTGGAATTATTTACCGGGCTTTGTGTTTCCTTCCTCCTACAATATGGGTCTCTTCAAGACACACGTTCACTACTACCTATCAAGGTCATCCACACAGCATCTTCCAAGATGACATAGGCCCTGAGAGAAATTATTTTCGTCAGGGCCTCCTGTGTGGAGATGATGTAAAAAAAAATTGTTTTAAAAGCGGCGTTATTTGTGAAAATCGCAAGGGAGCTGTACTGAAAATTTAGAAGCAGACAAAATTACAAATTTCGGTACGACATTAATTCAGCATTTTTTAAAGCCCAGATTTTTCGCAAACAATTCAATATATGATAGGTTAAAAGTGAGTAACTTTAGTTGTGACATCTAATTTTCATCCATCCAAAAAAGGTTATCCAATAAAAAAAATCTCCCTATCATACAAACATGAGGTGATTTTACAAAAAAAATGGCACTATACAAATTATCCAATCATTTTACTGTAATTCACTCCTAAATAATATATAAACACAAACTTCATCACAATCGACACATCTGCCCTGACGATTTAATGCAGTCTGGAACGTTGGCTAAAGAAGGAGGAAGCACAACACAACACTAAAATTTAACTACATTGATCAATTTTAATATGTACTCATATTATTTATGCAGCAATACTGCGAATAAAATAATATGACACAACCCACTTACAGTATAAGTTGGGGAAGAATCTAATGCGTAGTTCATACGAGGACAGGACAATATTGTCTTTGTATTAAACAGAAGTTTCGAGGACACAACGATGGACCAAGACATTGTCCTGAGATAGACCGGCAGGATATCTCCACAGGATAGTGCCTTATCCCCACCAACACGCAAGGACAGTAGGACAATAGATAGTTGCTCTGCGCGTATATTTCCCTCTAGCACATTTTTTCTGCGGAAAAGGTTACGTAAATGGAACCCAGAAGGGATTATTAAACTAATAATCATATACCTAAACAGCTTATGAGGCATCTATTGGCTTAAACTCAACTTATAGGGATAAACAGTGAAGAGAAAATGCGGTGGAGATAATTGTTGCTGCTATGGAAATTAACTCTCCTGCGGATCTTCCTCTTCTAATTTTTTAAGAATCATTGCGGAAAACTTCAGTACAAATTCAATCTGCGCCCCATCCAATTCTTAATCGACAGTTTTTTTTAATTACTCAGTTTGTCTTCCAAAAATCAATAACTAGCTATTATAGCCCTCTTTAGAATAAAATGTTTAATAAACTGGTTTGGCACTTAGCTAAACTCTCTGGTAATATTAGTAATACAGATTTCTAACTTAGACTATCGTATTTACCTATCTGGTGTTTTTTTTGTTTATAACCGTGAGAGTTTTTTTATCATGCTTATAAAAGCAATGTGGGGCTTCAACTCGCTCTCCTTTTCCTGAAACAGCCAGTGAGTCCTGTCTTCTGTATTGGTGCTTTCATATTTTGAAATTGACCAACAGACTGCTTGTACTGGGTTAAATTCAATACCGCGAATAAACCATCCCCAGTACATATGTAAGCAAAGAAGAGCGCGAATATCCCTACATAGTTTTTGTCCATCCTGAACATCTTTACAAATGGTTCTTCCGCGGTAATGGACTTACACCGACGATATAATTATTATTAGGTGGTTAATATTAAAAATGTTTTAATGAAAACTTACCTTTCCACTGATTTCAATGCCAATTTCATCCAGCACCTTATTGACAATATCGTTGGACTCCGATTCCTCGTCTGAATCTCCTAGCATATCGTCCAGAGTGTCAGAAACTAGAATTTAAAATTATAATTATAACATAAATTATTTTGAATACATAAAAAAAGCTGTTTATAATGGGTAGATTTAAAATTTTGAGTGTGTGCTAAACAAATTTCATAATGGAAATAAAAAAAACAGTTAGGTTAGGTTAGGTTTTTTTATGTGTGTAATTCCAGTAAGCCTGCACATGTAATGGCAATATGCTATATCTTCAAAAACCAAATCTAGCCAAACCAAAAACCAAAACTTGCCAAACCACCCGCAACTTGCAGTGCTAGTCACCAGCGCGTTTCAATTGCCAGTTACGTCTCACGAACTGTCAGTTTTTTGAGAAATTTGCTGTATGTCCGAGCAGGAAAACATCGATTTTGTTCAGGAAGTTGATAAATTACCTTAAATTTACGAGTACAGGCTTACTAATTATCAGTAGGCGGCTGGCGGAGGCAAAACGAAAATTCCAGAGCCGCTCATTATTAAAGGCAAAACAATTCAATTATAGTTATTTACCTGGTCAAATATTTTTTATGGGTCTAACAGACTTAGCTGTACATAATAGTTTTGGCTTATTTCAGCATATCGCTCGCCATACATTTCCAATGTTTTTTACTCCGCCATCCGCCTACTACTAATTATGTACGACAGACACCATATTAAACATTATAATTTTAGTAATTTGTAATTTTAAATACCTACTAAACTTAGTTTGTAACTTTATTGCCATAAACATTGTGAATTTTATATTAACACATTATGTAACCACCGTAAATATTATACATAATAAAATGTACTATTTTAAGAAACTGTTTTCCTAATAAACTAAAAATAAAAAATATTAAAAAAATATACGAAAAAAAACTAACAACGGGAAAAGCTTGGAGCGAAGTAGGGAAGACAGTTAATTTACCAGATATTATATTATTTGTTTAATTTTTAAATATTATTGCACAGTATGATTCCGGTACCAAGAAAGTGCTGCCTTTAGTGTAAGTATAAAGAAATTAGCTTAATAATTTCTTAGGTCAATTTTTTAAGTTTGCGTACTTATTTGAAGATCTCAATATCGTGTTGAAATTATTGTGGATCAAGATAACCAAGATATCAAGATAATATAGATAAGATAATAATAATTATTTATTCATTTGTTTGACATAAAAGCTTACATTTCAAAAATAAAATCAACAATGTCGGCCTCACTGGGTAGCTCACCTGTGCTGAGGCCTCCATTTTATAAAACAAAAACAAAATAAACTAAAAATTAAAATTTATAATTAAGTTTAAATTATAGGATAAAATGAATTATTTTAGTACTAAAAAAAATTTAAATCGGTATATATTACATATATTATGTGTTGTGTGTTTGTGAGTGATGTGTATTTTATATTGGTTTTGAGTGTTACGTGTAGTTGTGTTTTATTTTTATTTTGTAATGAAATTTTGGTAATATTGTCTTTTTTGTTCTTTAATCCATTTTGTAATTTTGAGTACGAAATTATTTTTGTTTTCTTCCATTTTATTTTCAAGGGTAAGACTGTTGAATGCTTTTATAGTATGATATTTATAGTGCCTTTGTCCAAAGCTTGTATTTACCGTCGGAGTTTTTAGGTTGTTTTTGTACGATTGTCTAACTGGTCTGTTAGTGATATTTTGAGATTGTTGAATTTTGTTTTTCTGGTCAAAAATGTAGTTTAGCAGTGTTTTAAAATATAATTGGCGTATATCTAGTACGTCACAACTGTTGAATATTTGGTTTGTGTCATAACAAATAATATAATATAATGTTATTACCCAAGATCTTAATTTTTAGACGATTCCGTCATCGTTGTTAATAATAATAATAAAGAATGGCGTTGAGGGGACGGACGCGCGGATCGGCAGAGACGGGGACGATTAAATAAAAGGCGTCAGTCGATGTGATGAGTCAGTCTTTATTGCTGCTACGTAGCGATGGTAATGTTGGTGTAAAGTAACAGTGTGCAGACAGGAGCGATGATGATTATGAGGCTCGTAGGTGTTGCAGTGATGAAGGTCGGTGATGCAGTGGTGTAGCAGACCTCGGGTCTGCATGTCGCCAGCATGTAGTTCTGCACCGTGTTGGTGGAGAAGACCTTGACGTCCAGGATGGATGCTCGACGCGGTGAGTCGCGGAGATGAGCTGCGGTAAACTTCGTGAGGAGAATGAAGTCTCAGTGGCTGAGAAGTTGCTGCCTGCGTGACAAGAAGGCCCGCCGTGGGACTTGTCGTGGGCAATTGTGTCTCTTGAGAGATGTTGCGTCTTCGAAGGTTATTGATGCACCGGCACAGTCGGCAGTGAGTCGCCGAGAGTCTGGCCGGTACCGCACTGGAACGTTATCACTTGATGCACTGTTGTCTGAGTGTTGGTGAGCTGTTACTTGCACTAGAGACTGGAACTGACTGACTGACTAGCGCTGTGTCGCTGCGCTTTATATAGCCGACCATGTGAGTAGCTACCCGGAACGCCAAGTAATGTTGAGCGCCCGCGCAACTTAGAGAAGACTCTGGAACATTCCGTGGCCGTAAGAATGTGACGGCTGTTGAGTCGAGACCTTTCGATGCGCTTCCCGAAATGTGTAGCCGTGTGCGGCATGAAACACTACCACTGCAGATAGGTTGTACACTTTCGAGAATGTGCTTGCTGTATCAGTGGCGTGACTGTATCGTGGCTAAAGGGGGCGACCGTTCTGGTCGCCACAGCGTCTTATCACTTGTTTCATTAGACATTTATAACGCAATATGACAGTGGCAGATGATAGCTGAAGTGTTCTTCTTCATTCTATGGCTAAACAAGCTAAGATAAATACTGCAATCGTAAAGTTTAGTTGCGTCGTGAGAGAAGTTTGGTTGTCAGTCAGTTTGTAACTAGCAAATGCAACCAGTATTAGTTTGGTTGTTTTCTTTTCCCCATGGGCGGAGGGCCTTATAATTTTATTTGAGTTGTCGACTTGTAAAGGACTAGCCTGGAAATTTTACAGAAATCTGTTGATGTCACGAGAAACTATTATCATCACCTCACTTTTTGTCATTTCACATAAAAAATTCACAAAGCTTGGGGTGGCATATGATAGGTGTTGGTTATCCAATAATAGTTGCGGGGCTGGCGGTACCCATACCCGCCTACCTAATTGATTAGTGAAAGAATACTGGGACGGGCGTTAAAAAAAATTTCATAAATAAAATAAATTAACAGCTTACTCATTTCATCAGTCATCTCCATCTTGGCATTTTCTCGCTGGAATTTGGCCATTTCTCCGGCCAGTTTCTGTGGATCCATCACCTTGTTCATGTCACCCATGGTCTTGGCAGCCGTGCTCATAGCCCCGGCCAGAGCTATGTTGGCACCCATGCTCTTGTTCTGCATCCCCACACTGGTGATCTAGAAAACATGATTATCACTGTTAGGTCAACAAACCTTCCATTGATATGATTGGGGAGTGGGGGGGAGGGGGCGAATATGCGAGCGAAGCCGGGGGCAAAAGCTAGTAAATACATAGTTTTGTCTCTCTACAATTTTTTTGCAGTATTATTTAGACAGATCAGGTGATCGATGTTAGATTTTGATGCTGTCAAAGGCCAGTAATTGTTTAAACAAGTTTGGAGGCCATTTTAGCTGTCAATGTCTAGGCCTTTTATATAGGCGGCATTACTCACAAGAACACACATTTTAAATTACAATTTTTACAGATAATTTAGTTATTTGCTTATAAATGTTTCATTATGAAATATCAGAAATGTAAATGCAAATAATGAACACATAATATTAACTTTAAGATTAAGAGGTGTAAACATTACTTGAATATTGCTTATAATGTTATGAAATAATCTTAAGATAATTTGGTTATGTATTTATTTATTAACCACTCCGATCTATTGTGAATATGCAAGTTTTTTGTCTTAAATGAAATGTCATATTTACAAAAACTTTGTGTTATTTCTGCTTCACAATTAAAGCTCTATAAATGAAACATTTCTGAACGTAGCCGAATGCCGTTTTTGAAAGGTTATGAAATAAGCTTACAAATTTATATTACAAATAAATATTAACATTTGTAAATATTAAAATTTAGAATGCAAACATTAAAAAAATGTAAAAATGACTCACGTGATGTTTTTATGTGAAAACGGTACTAAAATCACGGATTATGTAATAAAACAATACTTATTATATAGTATAAATGTATAATAAACAATTTAGTCACCTCACTTTTTTATCATTTCATACAAGAATATTTAATAAAAAAATAACAATGTCTAACTGGTCTTTTTATGTATTTCTATGGACAACTTGAATAGTGATGGGTAGCTTGATTTATTATGGAGCTTCTACTTTTTGTTTTAGGGTTGTCACTAGAACAATAACGGAGTTACAACGATTTCCTTGGAAACACACACGTTGACGTGAAAACACGCTTATTGTACTCGACTGCTATCGTTGTATTATAGTGTATATCCGCTTATGTATCGGAGTGGTTAAATTTTTCATTATGAAATACCAGAAATTTAAATGCAATAATGAACACACAATATTAACTTTAAGATTAAGTGGTGTAAACATTAATTGAATATTGCTTATAATGTTATTTTATTTTTATTTATTTATTTTTTATTTAGGAAACAAACAGTAATACAAAATGATAATATAACAAAGAACATTCATGTGTTGTAGACCAATTAAGTTCCATTAAGTTAAAATTTTGATATAGTATTTTTACCTATTCAACTTATGTGACAAAAAAATATATAATAAGGAAAAACATAAAAAAGAAAAACATTAAACGTAATAAAGAAAAAAAGTAAAGTTATTAACAAACATAGTTATACTATTTGCTACAGATAATAATAATATTATAAATTTTCACAAAAAAGAAAAAAAAAATATTTTAAGTTATTAATACATTTGCTGCATTTTATATGATTTCAAATAAATCTAATTGTAAGTTTCACAGATACGTATTATTACAGAGTTTTGCGCGTATTTTGATTTACTGTGTGGTATTCTAAATAATCGTTTGATCTGGTATTTAGTTTGGGGCAACGAAATGCAATTTTTTCTAACAGATATGATGAATCAACAAGGCAGTTCATGATTTTGTATAAGAATAATGCATCAAAGATTTTTCTGCGTTTATATAAGGAATGAAATAATGATGTTATGAAATAATCTTATCATTGTATCAATACCAACCTTGCTATTGGCAGCGTAGAATCTTGTCTTCTGTTTTCTCAGCTGTACGAGTTGTTTAGCGAGCAGTATGCATGATTCGTTGTTTCCTTCTTTGGCCAGTTTCTTAATTTCCATTTCCTTAAAAAGAGTTATAAATATTTTATTGATACAACATGGAAATAAGATATGCAACATTAAAATAATTCAGAGAAAAACAAAGAATTAAAAAATTACACAATAAGAATACATGACGACAAAGTCTTTCAATGGGAGAGATGGTAGTAGCACGTATTTCAGGATTGCTCTCTCACTTTTCAGGAAAATGATTTCCCTCAGTTCTGGGAAGGATAAAGGTATGGAGGGTAGGAAAGAATCTGGGGGTCAGTGGGTGCAGGAGTGATGGACGTATGAATCTATCCCTCCCAATGCGAGACTTATGAATCCATCCATCCAGAGAGAGGTTGACCGGAGATGTGAAAGGGTCTCCCTAAACCATCATCTCCCAATCTAGCCCCCCACGCAGCTGGTGGGCAGATGCATCTACTACCAAGACCTGGACAAACCTCACCCCATCAACCCGGGCACCCTTGCCAAATCATCAGAACTACCTGGGGTGAACTATAGGGCACAGGTGTTGGTTATCCATTGAATTGTTTCCGGGGCAGCGATACCCATACCCTGGACAAACCTCACCCAATTAACCCGGGCATCCCTGCTAAGTCATCAAACCACTCGGGGTGAACTATGGCAAAAGTGTTGACTATCAATTGAAATGTTCCCGGGGCGGCTATACCCATAGCCACCTCTCAAAATGAAAACATTTTAAACGCAAGCAAAAAAAAATTAAGTTGAAGTGAAACGACATCCTTTGTAATTCTTCAAAGAGACTTTGTTATCCGTTTTTTTTTTACTGAACAGGAATCGAATGCACAACCTCTTGACTCAAGTCAAATGTCCAGATTTTTTTTTTACATTAGCTCCACATAATTTCCCTCAGGGCCTATGTCATCTTAGGGGATGCTATGTGGAGAGTTTTTTTTTAAGGAAAGGAAGAAAAGAAAGTTTTGGGAAGGAAATAGGTATGAGGGGTGGGTAGGAATCTGCGGGTCAGTGTATCCAGAAGTGACGGACGTATGAGTCCATCCTTTCAACAGCGGTGCAAGGTGGTGGGTCGAGGGATTTTGTCTGGAGAGGTCAAAAGACCTCCTCAACCAGTCTCTCTCGATCCGGCCCGCCACAGCAGGTGAGCAGACACATCGTCCGCAAAGACCTTGACAAACCTCACCCCATGAACCCGGGCACCCCTGCTAAATACGGAACCAATTGGGATGACCTATGGCATAGGTGTTGGTTATCCAATACTTGGTTCCCAAGGCTGCGGTACCCATACCCGCCTCCCAAAATGAAAATATAGATCACTACACTATGACTGAATAGGCGGCGGTAATAGCGAGAATCTCTGTACCCCATGTATAAAACTACAATGTAAATACAGTGAAACCCTCTTACGAAGTTTTCCAAGGGACCGGAAAAAACAAAGTTTTTAGGCAGGAAAACCTTATTATATGTGGGAAAAATTGTGCCAATTTCGGGCGGAGGGTTCGTAAAACCAAACTTCTTAAGCCACGAAACTGCTTAAGATATGTTTATTAAGAGGGTTTCACTGGAGTGACGCGTGAAAAGATAGAACGTAGCATAGTCGCAAGAAGATCTTGAAGGATACAATGCTGTGCAAAAAATCGTAGTGCAAATTGAAACAGATCAAAATTTAGACAGAAAAAGAGCAAGACAGCGATTCAATGAGCTTAGTGCCTCTTCCATACATCCCACCCATGAAATTAGCTGACTGAGTACTTAATTGTTTCTAACAGCACATGTTCCGGCATACAAATATTGGTAAAGCATCTGTAACATAAATAAGGCACAAATTTGCATATGCAAAAGTTCAATACTAGTCTAGAAAATATACCTCATGAATCCACATGAAATTAATGCACTGTAGTTTTACATATTACAAATTTATTTTGGATGTCAAAAGGCAGGAAATACCAAACTGCTCCCAGCGCCATTTGGCTCATGCTGAGCTCCCATCTGATCTATTCTAGGAGAATCTATGGTCAACTTATAGAATGCAAGTTGGAGTTGTTTCAACTTGGGGTTTCTATTCCATAGAAAAGCCCGTTCTTGGTGACCGGACAACTTAACAACGGACAACACCAACACCTCTTTAGAAAAGTCATAAAAAGTGATGAAAAAAAATGGTTATATAGGTAACAGGCTATTTTTCATAACGTTTAATGACTTTTCAAAGGGGTGTTGAAATACCACTTTGCTGAGTTGCCGTGGAAATGATTTTAACCCGGCAAGATGGGGGCTGGGTCAAAATTACCCGCGCCTTTTAAGTTTGCCTATAATTTTAAAACTATTTATGCGAAGTTGCCGCTTTTCTCAGTAGCTGGAGTTATTGAGTGCCTCGACAAGTTTCTTTACAAGTGTTTTTACAAGCTGCGTTGTGAGCTACACGTGCCAAAACTTGAAAAAGGTAATTATTACCCATGCCCGTATTCGGTGTAACAATTTTGCACCAAATTTCTTATGAGTGGTTTACGTTAAATTTTGTTGTTAATTAGTGTTATCGACAGTATCCGTAATTGTTTATGTTAGTAGATTCATAAAAGGAACATTTAAACAATTGAAGACTGATAATTGTTCTATTTAACTTTGATTTTGCTAGAAGAAGCCAAAATTTGTTGATTTTTTTAGACATTGGGTTTCAAAGCCTAGTTCCTATGATTAAAAGTTTATTTCTAAAATAATTTTGGTGTTTTATTACATTGATAACAGTAACATAATGCTCGTAACTAATAATATTAATTTCCTTAAATTGACATTGTCTATTCCGGTAACAATTACCCAGCCTCCACCTCCGTATAACAATTTTCCATCCCCATCTCGCCGGGTTAATATATATTTTTTTAAATGCGTATGTATGCTTTTATAACTGACTTGCTGAAGTCCCCGGCGTTCTCCGAGCTTTACTTACGGCCTTACTAAAAAAAAACCACAGCACGACCGATTACCTGTGTTTTTGTAGTATCATGGATACAACAAATTTACACTAAAACACGAAATATTACTAAAAAGAATTTCACTCTAAAACACGTTTTAAATTTGGCAACACTGCAATTTTTCAAATTTTTCATATAAAATTTTGTTTTCATTCATAGCCGCTAGATGGTGGTGGCGTCACGCCTGCAAATTTGTAGTCTCTTGCCCGTGCAAAAAACAGCCGTTGGTTTTTATGCATGACGGGAATGTTTTTAGTAAATATTGAGATTTTACTGAATGATTTCTATTATAGTGACCAATTCACTTTTCTATTCATGTAATTAATATATTTGCCGTGTTATTTGTGTGGTTTTACATCAGTTTTATCAAGTTATTGCACAATAAACAGTACTTAAAAGTTGAACTGTCAAAATATTGTTTTGGGTTACATAAAAGTTCAAATTTACGTTTTTAAATCTTTATTTTATGAGAATTTCTTAAAAGTGGTGTTTTTTTTAAATATTAATATCAAATTCACGTGTTGGTAAACTTATCAAAGAAATTAAGATCTTTAGTGGTGCAAGAAATGTGTTGAAATGTCAGATATTTTAAAGGTTATTTTTTTGGCATTAAATTTTTTTTTATAATTTTCTTATTGTGTGCACGAGGAAAAAGTGAGGTGACAGTTTCATTTTAAATTCATTATATAAAAGGTCTGTATTTTATTAAATTAAAATTTTTTTAATATTTCTGTACACTTTCGTCAATAATGTTTTGGTAAGAAATTATTTTACATTTTTTTCCGTGTTCTTAAAATATGGCAGTTTTTTAAAACTAAAGTGTATTTCAAATACACAAATCTAAAAGTTAATTTTATCTAGTTTTTAAAAATGGTATTTGTTTTTACGGCACCTTCAAAAATGAGAAATATATAGAACATTCAAAATACTTTGGAAAATTCCAAATTTCGTTTAGACATCATCCCTAAAACAGAGATAAACTACCCCCCCAGGCTGTGTAAACGACGTGTATTTTTTTCCAAGAACAATTTTTTTAATAGTAATGTTTTCACATCCGCGGCTGTTCGTCAATTGAATAAATTTTTCACGGGGTTTTTTAGTAAGGCCGTTAGAGTTTTTCAAAATCAGATGTAGAAAGTGACCTTCCTCTTGTTTAGATGGTCAAGTTTGCAAAATTTCATCAATCTCGGAATAAAACTGTAGATTTCTATAAAAATCAAATCCACACCACTCCTGACCCCACACAGCTGCACGCCCGCTACAAACACTTTCCCTTATATTAATAAATAATAAAATTGCAGTAGGTAGCGAGAAGTATATATTTTTAGTGATATGGTTGACCAGTGGCGGCTCTCCCCTTAGGACAATGGGTGTTTGACCCCCCAAAATTATAAGACATAATAATAATACATTTTTACGGATACAACTGCTCAAAGCATCGAATTCTTTATTTGAAATGAATCGCGAAATAGCGGCAGGCTAGCGGCGACGTAGACGAGCAGTGACATCTATTGCATAAAATGGAAGCTCCCATTCTCACATTATTCCCTGGGTCAATTTTGCCAATGCCCTCAGCGTTAATATCTTCTCTCTCTATGCGCGCCATACAACAAATGAGATGGCACTATGTTCTTCGCATGGAGTTGATATTCTCCCGCATAGGTAGTAAAGAAATCCTAACTACGCTTGGGTTATGTCCGTGAGGGAGACAGCATTATGAATCTTATGTGTTGTTGAAAGAGATGGTGATATAAACATAGGTCGGTTTTGTTTTTTGCACGTATGTCTCGCATGAAACAATGGTTGTTTTTGTATTGAACAGTTCGGGAGAGATTGGAAATAATTATTCACATTGTTAATTGTTATTGATGTAATTTGCGACATTTCAATTTTAGTTTGGTGGTACATTGAGAAGTAGAACTTTTCAAAGATTATTTATTATATTATGATCAATTTTCAACGGACATAGAAAACAGCTTGATTTAAAACAATTTTTGTTTTAATTTTTTTTATATATTAGGTACCGGTGTCTATTATTTCTATTAGAATAAGATAACAATAATAATCTAAACGAAAATATGAAAGAGAACAAGACACAGAAAAACAGAAAAAAGATAATGGTCGCAACTTGGACTTTATAAAAAGAAAGTTTTTCTTATAAACATTGAATATTATTTATAATCTGATTTTGTTTTTAAATTTTGTATACTTAGGTACTATTGGTGTGCACAACTATATTGAAAAGTGCCCTCTTTAAAATGATGTGCCTGCAAGTACATGTATTATGTAGCGACTTTGCAATTTACAAATAATGCCTATGTAATTTGAGTTGCGTATTCATGACCCTACCTATCTTTAAATTGATATAAATAATAATGTATCGGCATTTTTCTCAATATCAAAGATAGATTAATCACTTTTTTTTCAAATGACCTTCCACAGCTGGAGCCCTAGAGCCGCCTCTGTGGTTGACAGTAAGATATATGCATAATTATGAACTTACAATTTTTTTTTCTTCTCTCTCCAATGCTTGCTTGTCCCTCTCAATCTCTCTGCCGGCTTTGCGTAAGATTTTGTCATTTTCTCTTTGTTGTTCTGGAAATACAAAGAATAATTTACATTGCATCGATATATTGCTGGCAAGCAACTCATGATTCAACAAGACGGTTTCCCAGGGAGTATCGAGAACTTTTTTAATGTCTTAGAACTAATCTATCTGTCTTATTTTTAAAGAAAGTTGAACAAACGCTACCAACGACTTGCAATGTGCGGTATTCTTTTAAGTAAAGCAACAGTATAACATATTCTAGGTAAGTAAATATTCAACTAACAGCTGCACATGTTTTAGTCTTATTAGAGATTTTGAAAATTCCACTATGTTACAACTTAATTACTACAAGAATCATGACGTTGAACACGTCGCGTAAATGAATTAATTTTAACAAAATTAAAATATTAAATACATATTTTTTCATCTCCCCCGACATAAATACTCAATTCTAATAATAATAAAGCTAAAACTAACGGTTTTAATTATAAATATTCTGTATTAACCGTGAGGACGTTTGGATAGATGGTAAAAGACACATTAAAATTCCGTTTTTATTCAATCAAAGTTCAAAATTTCCCATATAAGACGACTCCTTTGCCGTCATTTTAATTATTTTTTGTAGGTATTGACATTTTCGTGAGTTTCGTTTCAATCGAAACATGCATGAATTACGTAGTTAACCCAAATGAACCTAATAACCTATTATGTGCATGCAAATAATTTTTCTTATAGTAATTTTTGAAACAAAGTGTAATTTCCACAATCCGTGCCTGAAAGTGCGGCGGTTAGAGGGATTTACCAAATTCAATTGCATTCCCTAAAATGGCACCAACTCAAATTCTAATGCGAAAATTGCTATTTAACCTTATTGAATTGTTGAAATTGCAAGGGGTCATATTATTATTACATATTTCTGTCCAATACATAGAACACGTATGAAAAGCGTGCTGGTTTTTCCACTTCAGATAAATTATTTCATAAATAGGAAAGGTTTTATTTCTTCGGTTGGCATTTAAAGACTTGGCAGAATTTAGGTGATTTTAAGAAATAACATTTGAAAAATATCAACGATACCTTTGACGGTTGGTGCCTTCTTGAAGAAATCCATAATTAAATGTTGCGAAATAAACTCTAATATATATAATAGTAAAGGTCGTATTATTCATAAACACCAAACAATGAGTCACACAGTTGTCAGATGTCAGAGAAATGTCAATTTCAAATATCGCAGAATGTTGCTAGAAAACTAAATTTACGTAGTAAGTACCATAAAGAACCTAGTGTTTTTCCGTGAACTCAAAAATCGGGGACAGTTGTTGTTGTCATCCAATTTTTTTAAAAAACGAATATTACGAATTAAAAAAATGCATCATAATATTTTTACTGGATTTAGTTAAATTCTTCACAACAAGAAAAACTTGTATATTTGCCTACAGCAGAGGTTTTCAACTTTTTTAGGCAAATTGCCCACTTTTCAAGTAGGTACCTGTATTTTTTATCAGCACCCCCCCCCCCCTCAAATTTTACTCGGCCCAAGGACAAGCCAATAAATTCTAATGATTCGTAGCGTTCGAAAAATCAGATTACAAAGAAAATTTCGTCACGAAAATTAATCGGTTGGAATTTTATGAAACCGAATCCTTTGATTTGCATCAAAATGTATCAGGAGTTCCCGATAATTTATTTATTGGGACGGAAACCTAGCCGCTTGGATGTTGGTGGAACCCCAATTATAACAAAATGAATGTTTCTATGTTTGTCAAATATTACTTCCTACATATACCATTCATCCGATTGCAATGAAATTAGTTCATTGGATGTCCGCACGCCCGAGAAGGTTACTATATGTAATAGTGAACTCTGGCGTTATGAAATTTGATATAAAAAATACAATAGGAAACGCGCGAGTTGTTTGAAAATGTGTGTATTTCATATAGTTAAGCGGCAGGAAGGAAAGGAAAGAGAAGACAGGTAATCCTGGAGTGGGGAGGGGAACGAAGAGGGTGGAAAGGGGTTGTGGGAGGGGGACGAGGGAGGGGGGAAGGCGGGGAAAGTTGAATGGGAACGCTCGAAGGGGAGAGGAACGCGGGAGGGGGTGGGGGGTTAGCGGGACGGGGCAACGCTGAAGGGGAAAAGGTGGAAACCTTTCCCACCTTTTCCACTTCGCCTTTGGAATCGGGGTGCGTTGACTAAAGTATAGTGAAATATGAATGTTATAAAATTAACGAAGGCAAAAAAGAATGCGCTGCAGGTGAAATTTTTTATTTATCTTGTACAGTAATTTCTCTGAGCCAATGAATTAATAAATTTAATATTGAAGATAATCTTAACGAAAATATGAAAGAAAACAAGACACAGAAATATAAAGAGATAACGGTCGCAAGCCGCAACTGAGACTCGAACCCAGAACCTCTCGTCTTACCAGTTCGAACGCCTTATCGAATTAGGCCACTGCAGGGATGTGATGCCCAAAAAAATTATTTCCCTAGAATTCGAGGTGAAATTTCCTTAGAATTTCCCTAGATTTCGCGGGTATTATCTTGGCATTTCTAAAAAATATATGTTTTTTTATATTTTCTAAAGAATATTTTCTTCTTATTAAAAAAATATATACGTTTTTTCTTATTTTCTAAAAAAATATTTTCTTATTATTAAAAAATTGTTTTTTATATTTTGTAAAAAATATTTTCTTATAATTAAAAAAATGTTTTTTATATTTTCCAAAAAATATTTTCTTATTATTATTTTTTTTTATATTTCCTAAAAAATATTTTCTTATTATAAAAAAAATGTTTTTTATATTTTCTAAAAAATATTCATATTATTAATAATATCGTAAATAATCATATATGGCCAATTTGATCGAAAATTTACCATAATTTAAAAGTATGTACTTTACCACTGAATTAGAAACGGAATTCCTTATAAAAATCACTTTGCAAAATAAAAATCAAACGCAATCACTGAAACTGAAGAAAATTTCTTGTAATAAATATAGATAAAAACGTAACTTGAAACCAAATTTTTATTTTTTCCTCAATTATCTTTTTAGGTACATAATATCATTTTGAGTTGTCAGTGTTTTTAAACAACATTGCTTGAATGTAAGTACATCAACAATATTTAAGATTCATGAGAATTCCAAAAAAACTACGACTAGCAATACCAGTAACATTGTCATATGTAATTTTTTTTTGCCAGAGTTCGAAATTTCCCTAGATTTTGTGCTGATTTCCCTTTTCCCTAAAAAATATTTTTCTCCCCTATATCTAGGGAAATTTCCCTAGACATCACATCAGTGGGCCACTGCCACCTCTTATTTAAACGTAATTTTAGTCAATCTCACATTTCAAATATCACAATTCACAATAAATATTATCTCCACCTATTTTTTCCATATAATTGGCACCCTACCTTTTTCATTGGAAACAATCATTCGAGGAACAATTGAATGATTCAATGTCTTTGATTCAAACCACAGCGCATGAGTAGTTTAAAAAGAAATTCGAAATTTTTTTTTTGAGATATGCGGTGTTTATGCATTTTTCCATAAACTCTATTTTTTTTTTAAATATATGTCTTGCTTATACATATATTCAAAAAATGTATTTATTTTTCTTAGGCTACGTATACCTATCAAAAATCAGGGCAATTGTTTTTACTTCACATGGATCAAATCGATTTTTCAAATAGATTAGAATTCCTTATCCTTATCCTTATCCTTATCCTTATCCTTATCCTTATCCTTATCCTTATCCTTATCCCTATCCCTATCCCTATCCCTATCCCTATCCCTATCCCTATCCCTATCCCTATCCCTATCCCTATCCCTATCCCTATCCCTATCCCTATCCCTATCCCTATCCCTATCCCTATCCCTATCCCTATCCCTATCCCTATCCCTATCCCTATCCCTATCCCTATCCCTATCCCTAACCCTATCCCTATCCCTATCCCTATCCCTATCCCTATCCCTATCCCTATCCCTATCCCTATCCCTATCCCTATCCCTATCCCTATCCCTATCCCTATCCCTATCCCTATCCCTATCCCTATCCCTATCCCTATCCCTATCCCTATCCCTATCCCTATCCCTATCCCTATCCCTATCCCTATCCCTATCCCTATCCCTATCCCTATCCCTATCCCTATCCCTATCCCTATCCCTATCCCTATCCCTATCCCTATCCCTATCCCTATCCCTATCCCTATCCCTATCCCTATCCCTATCCCTATCCCTATCCCTATCCCTATCCCTATCCCTATCCCTATCCCTATCCCTATCCCTATCCCTATCCCTATCCCTATCCCTATCCCTATCCCTATCCCTATCCCTATCCCTATCCCTATCCCTATCCCTATCCCTATCCCTATCCCTATCCCTATCCCTATCCCTATCCCTATCCCTATCCCTATCCCTATCCCTATCCCTATCCCTATCCCTATCCCTATCCCTATCCCTATCCCTATCCCTATCCCTATCCCTATCCCTATCCCTATCCCTATCCCTATCCCTATCCCTATCCCTATCCCTATCCCTATCCCTATCCCTATCCCTATCCCTATCCCTATCCCTATCCCTATCCCTATCCCTATCCCTATCCCTATCCCTATCCCTATCCCTATCCCTATCCCTATCCCTATCCCTATCCCTATCCCTATCCCTATCCCTATCCCTATCCCTATCCCTATCCCTATCCCTATCCCTATCCCTATCCCTATCCCTATCCCTATCCCTATCCCTATCCCTATCCCTATCCCTATCCCTATCCCTATCCCTATCCCTATCCCTATCCCTATCCCTATCCCTATCCCTATCCCTATCCCTATCCCTATCCCTATCCCTATCCCTATCCCTATCCCTATCCCTATCCCTATCCCTATCCCTATCCCTATCCCTATCCCTATCCCTATCCCTATCCCTATCCCTATCCCTATCCCTATCCCTATCCCTATCCCTATCCCTATCCCTATCCCTATCCCTATCCCTATCCCTATCCCTATCCCTATCCCTATCCCTATCCCTATCCCTATCCCTATCCCTATCCCTATCCCTATCCCTATCCCTATCCCTATCCCTATCCCTATCCCTATCCCTATCCCTATCCCTATCCCTATCCCTATCCCTATCCCTATCCCTATCCCTATCCCTATCCCTATCCCTATCCCTATCCCTATCCCTATCCCTATCCTTATCCTTATCCTTATCCTTATCCTTATCCTTATCCTTATCCTTATCCTTATCCTTATCCTTATCCTTATCCTTATCCTTATCCTTATCCTTATCCTTATCCTTATCCTTATCCTTATCCTTATCCTTATCCTTATCCTTATCCTTACTCCCCAAGTCAAGCGTGCGTAAAGGCCCGACCGTTCGCATCGCACTTTTCGTAACGCATCACACTTTTCGTAACGCATTCACCAGCTTACCCCCCAAGTCGAGAATGCATAAAGAAGTTTTACTTAAAAGTCTTTATGAAACTTTTGAAACAATACGTTTGATTTTATGTAACGGTATAATCTGTGTGGATTACGTATGCGGATGTTCCGTATAAACTGCTCCCCACACTCTCGGCGAGACTGCCCGAGGAAGTGAGAGCGCAAGAGTCACAATAGTGTAGTTGGCGAGTTGATATCCGCGCCTCACCGTAAACCGCCTCACGATGTTTCCCATTATATTCAAAGTTCACAGTTTGATATTTAATAGTAGAAGTACACAAAATTTGCGCTGCTGCGATCGTCTTAAAGATTTCTAATGGCAACACTAAAATGGCTCGTAGAAAAATGAATGCCAGTAAAAGCACAACGGGATTGGTTTATTTATGAACACATCGGTTCACGTAAATATTTACACTGTAACCAAACGGGTTTCAACAAGTTTCGTAGAAAATTCGTTTAATAAGGTTAGCTCATCAAGGGGGTAGAGCCAGTGGCGTAGCAAGGGGGTGGCGGACCGCCCCGGGTGCCACCAGTGGTTGGGGGGGGGGGGGGGGTGACACTCGAACGCGGAGAAAAAACTTACGAAAGTGCAAAATTGCCGAAAAAAATATTTAAACACTTGAACACTGACTGTTATTTAGCTCTATGGCTCGGTTGGTCGGGGATTCCCGAATAAATGTTTTATTTTCGTTCCTAGCGTGAAGTATTGCTCAGTCGGGGATTTCTTTGAAATATTATATGTGTCATTCTAATTTCGTTCGTATATTGTGTTTGACGTAAACTCGAGAAGTGAATTGTTATCTATTGACTGACGTGAATTAGTGAGAAAGTTGTTATTCTGTTAGCGTTTTATTAGTGCTGAAAGATCATTTGAAAAAACAAGATAAGTGGATTTGATGGTTCACTTTTCTAAAAGACGCAAAACTTGAATACAATTTCACCAGAATCGATAGATAACTGATTGAAGAAAAATGATCAATCATAACTGTAGGGTTTTTCTGTATTATATTGTTTTGTGTAAATGAATAAATATTTAAGGAATAATAAGTAATTTAAAGGATTTCAGAAAACGTTTTTATGAATTCGAAATATGCGTTTTATTTTTTTTAAATTCATTTTTATAATTTTTTATTATTTGTGTATTACAGACTATTTGTCCATTGACAATACACTTTTTTTTACATTAGCTCCACACAGGAGGCCCTGAGGAAAATAATTCCCCTCAGGGCCTATTTCACCTTTGAGGATGCTGTGTGGAGGGTCTTTTAAGGGAAAGTAAGAAGAGGAAGTCGTGGGAAGGAAAAAGGTATGAGGAGTGGGTAAGAATCTGGAGGTCAGTGTGCCCAGGAGTTACACACATATGAATCCATCCCTCCAACTGCGGTGCAAGGCGATGGGTTGAGAGATGGAAAGGTCAAAGGCTCAACCAGTCGCTCTCGATCCGGCCCGCCATGCAGAAGGTGGGCAGACGCATCCGCCTCCATGACCTGGACAAACCTCACCCCATGAACCCGGGCACCCCTGCTAAGTCACCAAACGTAGCGAACCACTTGGGGTGACCTATGGCAGAGGTGTTGGTTATCCAATAAATGGTTCCCGCCTCCCAAATTACACATGTGACACACTTTAAATAGTAACACTTAATGCCTCTTGAATTCTTCAAGACTACTGTTAAAGATGTCAACAGTTTTGGAAGCGTTATTTAACAACACCACACCTCGTGTCATGCTATGCCTAGCCATTACGTCTGTTCTGCTATGTGGGATACATAGAAGATCGTGGTACCGTCCCTGGGTATAGTTGTTCGACACATACAACTTATAACATTCCAGGGGGTATAGGCTATCTATTAAATTATTAATGATTTTGTACGCCGTTACTACAAGGGTCCCACTCCTCCTCGACTGGAGACTTTGGCAACGCGTTTCTGTGAGCAGATCTTCATGATGCATGAATCGCGGGTACTCCCCGTGCATTCTCATATACATGTATTTAAGAAACTTTTTTGAATCTGTTCTAATTTCTCATAATAATAATAATTGGATAATTTATAGAGCGCCGTTTTTGTGAAAAATCACCTCAAGGGCGCTGTACAATTTATTCATAATTCTTAGGTTCTATCTAATTTTAATATTTACAAATGGATACAGAAACATACTTACCTGCAGGTCACTTCCGATAAACACTTTAATTAGAAAGTTTGTGCTTGGAAAAGATACGGCTTTGCACGCGGAGGGTATTATATTTAAAACACCGGACATTGCATTGCTACCCCCATCACTATAAGTATTACATTTTAAAAGATTAGTGGCATAAGTGGAGTTGATAATATCAAAATTTGTATTTTAAAAGACTGGAGAATTTAGGACTCTTTAGGGCTGGAGAATGTTACTGAAATGACCTTTAAAAACGCTTACAAATAGTTTTTTTTTTTTTTTTTTTTTTTTTCTTCTACATTTTTAGATTAGTTGTTTACAGTGTCGCGGGCATTGAATGTGAAGGTTAAAGAATTTGAGTTTATGGATACGACTGTATTTTTTCAGTGTATTTTTTCTGGTATGAGGCCCAAACAGTAGAGGTGTATTCAATTTTAGACCTTATAATGCAGTTATACATAGCCATCATTGCTTCAGATTTTGAAAACTGTTTGCATGATCTTATAACAAACCCTAGCAGCTCGTAGCATGATGTTGTCAACTGCAATATATGGTCTGAAAATATAAGCTTAGGATCAAAGACTACCCCTAGGTCCTGAATGGATTTTACTGGTGAGAATATATATTTTTTATACTATAATCAAATTTGATGGGGTTTCTAGAAGGTGTATATGACATTGCGACACATTTTTTTGTATTAAAAAGTCATTTATTTTCATCAGCCCATGATGAAATTGAATCTAAATCGATTTGTAATTTGACACAATCTTGCCCGTCACAAATCCTCTTAAGTAATTTCAGATCATCAGCAAAAAGCAGGCAAGTGGAATGTTTGATGCATTCTTGAATGTCATCAATTAAAATTAAAAATAGTAGAGGTCCCAGGTTTGACCCCTGTGGTACTCCAGAGAATGCAGAGAATTCCCTAGACCTGTATCCATCGATGCATACACACTGTTTCCTATTTCTCAGATATGTGGCAAAAATATTTAGAAGAGGCTTATCGAAACCTATTCTGTGTAATTTCCATAATAACACATCGTGATCGTCTAGGTCAAACGCCTTAGCGAAGTCCGTGTAGATCACATCGGTTTGTTGTTGCGCATCTAATCCTCTTGCCACTCTTTGCGAGAGTTCGAGAAGATTAGAGATGGTTGACTTCTTTGGTAAATATCCGCGTTGATAGCCCCAGAGAAATGGTTGAATTTGTATTTTCAGCTTTCCGCAAAGTATCGTTCCGAATATTTTAGGAAGTATTGATAGTACCGCTATTGGTCTGTAGTTCTGGACAACCGTTTTGGTCCCTGATTTGTGAATTGGGCTTACCTTAGTAAGTTTCCAGGATTGAGGAAAAGAGGAAGTGATAATACAGAGATTAAAGATAAAACAAATTGGATTGTACAAATGTTCTCCTAATAAGATAATGATATGAGGTGGGATCCCATCTGGCCCCGTCGCCTTGTTGGGCTTCTGTTCCCGAATGCATTTTTTAACTTCTTCAGGCTTAATTTTTTCCAGAGAGATTGAACTTGTGTTCCTGGGTACCTCTAACCGGAGACTTTCGACATCTAAGTTAGGGCACATTTGGTTATACACCGACTGGAATTAATCAGCGAATCTCTCTGAGACTTGCTTGGGACATTGGATGATTTCATCATCGACATTCTTGAGTGCAATATGATTGTCCCTGCTCGCTTTTTGTGATCTAATATATTGCCAAAAGTGTTTAGGGTCTTCTTTGGTCCCATTTTCAATAGCAGACAAATACATTTTCTTTTTTAAAGACAATTCTTTTTTGAGATCGGATGTCTTCGCAGAGAATAATAAGTAATCTGAATTATTATTTGTAGCTTTGTACTTTCTACGAAGAGATTCCTTACATTTAATTTTATATATAATTTTATATATAATTTTATATATAATTTTATATATAATTTTATATATAATTTTATATATTTGTTTTCGACAATTTTTTTAAAGGTTGTGATGAACCTGTTTCACTCCGGTATAGGTGGGAAATTTTTTTTTTAAATATAGAATATGATCACACTATCGACATCTTTCGGGTGGTTTTAAAATCAATATTAAAGGAATCTTTTTTAAACTTTTGGGGTTTCCTTGCCACGAAGGGGTGTAGGCAGTTAGGAAAAAAAACCGACTATCCAATCAGAATGGAGATGGGGACAGTGGGTGCGTCTTGGACCAATCACAGGCTGGGGGCGTGGGATGATGGATTTGAAAAATTAAGATTCAAAGATTATCTCACGGTTTGGTCGGGCAGATATTTTAACGGGATAGGACCACTTCTAACTTGGTCATAAATCGCAATTTTATGGGAGCAGGAGGGGATCGACAACAGTTGATTTCACGTCTGGAATCGGGATGTTTTGCGGGGATCTCGGTGGCGGAAAAATTCAAAAGGACAAAGATCATGCACTGAGTAATTAAAATAGCAAGCGATCTCGATTACTTAGTGATCGTGAAACGGGAGTAGGCATTGAAGGTCATTACCACCTTTTCCAGACAAATATCTAGCAGATTCTGCAGGTAGACGATGTGGGAAAGTGTTAGACGTGGAAAACCCATAGGAGCCGATCTCTTCGAGGTAGTCGAGGGAAATCAATTCATGTTAGTGACCATATGAAATCTAAGATTCTGTATTGCATTTTTGTCCGTTAGTTTAGAGGGGAGGGAAGGTTTACGATCTCTTGTTACTTAAGTGGGTCTCGAGTGTGAGACATCGGACATGATTTTGGGTCTCTAAGGTACGCATTAAGCTGAAATCACCACTTGATTTTACATACAGATGATAGGAGAAAGAAATTAGTGAAAAAGCATAAAATTTAACGACCTGTCAGGATTTTAAATTATTTGAAAACTCAAGTATTTTCTTGATCACTAGGCGAATAATTAAGGGGGATTTATCGGTTTTGGTGCCAGAGAGAGATGTAATATGTATGAGGAACTAGGAAATGGGGGGAAAAAAACGTTCGAAGGCAGGATTGGAATGGGATCTTGGCAGTAGTTATAGCCCATAGGAAAGGAGAATCGAGGTTATAAAAGTTTAGATTATTATAAAATAAGGTCCCACGGGCATCACGACTTTGCTGGGAGGTGACCAAGTAATTGGAGTTTGCACATGAGCATTTACAAACGCGAGAAATATTAAAATTGTATACGAACACAAGAAACGCGACATATAGCTAGGAACGAACACAGCTGAGTGTGCTCACTAGCGGTACGTTCGATAAAGGATATTCAGTCACAAATTTATTAGAAAATCCATAGCCAAATGTTAGAACGTCGGAATATCTAGGCAGTGACGTGTTGGGAGAATTTTATAATAATGAATGCTTAATAGATGACTGTCGAGATGTGTTGTAGGTTAATGAGTTGAAATTGGATTTGGGTTAAGCCAAGAAAGTAGGGCAGCTATATCAAATATTCAGGATACACCGTATTTGGAAGCAAATTAAAAAGGAGTAGAACGGACACTATAGATTTTCGAGAAAAGTTGAATTAATTATTCACACGATAAAAGGTGGATTATATCCACTAATCATGCGGAGACTCGAGTGGGAATTAGATGTTTAGACCCAAATACGCCCCTGATCGATTGCAACAGAAGAGTATCATCGTACGAAGGCGGGTCGATCAGAACGGGACCTTAGAAGGAAAAAGGGTGAACCGACGTGATAGGATTATGGAAAAGGAAAGGACGATATTACGCGTTCATAAGGTTGTAAATTGCAAAATTTAAATTTGATTGATGGGAGAAACGGGGTATAAAAGACGCAGGAGGGTCATGGGAGGGGGATCGTTCGGGTTGATTTTTGCGAGAAGTAGGACTGTGGAAAATCGTGCGTGCATCGGAGAGTGACTAAGGTTTATAGCTGGACTTAGAGAAAAACCGAGACTGTGCTGAATTAATTAATTTTCTTTGCAAGCGTTAGTGGATTAGATTCAGTGAAAGATACATGGCTTAGTTCACGAGACAGTGGTGAAAAGTGTTAATTGATTAAAGAGGATAATACTTAAGTCAATAAATTCTAAAAATAATATTTAACCTATCGATTGGACGAAATAAAAGTCAGTAAATACGTATTATGAGAGTGACGGTCTTATATCTTATCCGGTGTTGGGTTGATTATTCACAAAAAATAATCGTCGGTAAAAGTTCGCGATTGTTATCGTCTATTATGTAGAGAGATAAAAGATATCTATAAAAATTTACCCTAAAGGAAAAATATCGGACTTGAATTTTAATAATAATAATAAATGGTGCAAATTCGGATGGGGAGGAGGACTTAACTAACTTAATTTAAAGTAATGACGGATCAACGAATAAACAGTCGTTCTAGGTTTACAATAATGGCCCCAGTTTTGCGATAATAAATTTCATTCCTTTTATAAAAATGTCGTGATAGACCGCGAAAGAACGAAATTAATAATAAACTTAACTAGATTTAAATAATCTCAGCAAGGGCTCGGGAGTCAGGAATGATATCGAATTGGTATAATTAAATTTCAATAGTTAGAACATATCTAGTAATCTACGAAAACGTTCAATTTGCGAAAGCTCACATAAACGGCGTCGAGCGGTTAATTACCATATTTAGTTTACAAATAAAAGTTTAGAAGTTCGTAGGAAGTTTTGTTTTCTCCACAGGTCTACGGCATACGTAATTAAGAATTGGTCGTGTATATCTCCGACCGGGACTTTTTAGCAATTACGTATTCGGTAAGTGGTTATACCTAATTTAAATTCCCAGGCCATCCCGGAACGCGATGCAGAGACGCCAGAATCGAAGCTGCCTCGTGAAACTGAAGATTTAAATAAATGACAAAATTTCATATTATTCCAGAATACGTTCAACGGTGTTATCACCAAGGACAGTGACCTTTTCTTGCAGACAGCTGATGGCACGAGCGGAGGAGCAAAAAATGTACGAGCGTTGTACCCTCAACCAAAAGGGGGAGTTCATCGGGGTACACGACATACCCAATAGAAAGCGACTGTCTGCAACCTAAACAAACGTACATTTAAAACTAACAGGTACTCCTTTGAATTCCTATTTGTTGAATTGCGCCTTTTAAACTTTATGGTTGAACAATGTGGTGGTGACACCGAGGCTATACATATGTGTCAATGTCTGGTCCATCGGTAAGGGTCTTCCCACATTGTCCTGTTAGGAGGGGATGCTCACCATAGACTGATCGGGTCACGCGAGATGCTGGAAGCAATTCCCTTTCGCGGGACCGTGTCGAGAGAATGGGCGTGACGAGACGGATTTGAAATGAGTTGCCAAACGGTATGTGAGGACGCGGTTCGCTGACGGAGGCGTCTTGGCCAAAAGCATCTCGGGTTGCCGGCAAGGTAGTGTGGGAGGAGCATAAGCAGCACATTTTGTGGGAACAACCCCTCAGCGCTTGCACATTTTTTAATTCTATCGACCTAGAAGCAAACATAAAGCCTAGACAATACTTAGGTAGTATGTTCGCTACTAGAGGTGGTTTATTCGCTGGCCAGGTCACGCAGGAGGAAGGATCTGTCTATCACAAGCTGTAGCCACATGTTCGCGAGTAGAGCCGTGACAAGGGACGAATTGGATTACCCCTTATAGAGCCAGTAAAGTAGTCCTGGAGGTGTTCGATACTGGGGTTGATTGGGAAAGGTTTGAAGGCATGCCGTCCTTCCTTGGTTATGGAAGGGTCCGGGTATCTGGTTGGTCGTCAAGAGATCTTCTGGGTGCCATGGGTATAGCCTTGACATGCTTTGGTCGGGAGGTCGTGTCCGGAGAGCCGACCACCTGGTCAATTTGGTCAAGTGGAGGAGCCAGTACTAGATTGCAAAAACTGCATGATCCATATCCATCCCTCCCTTATCCCTTCCATCTTAGGTACGAAGTTTGCGTTTACTAACAATATAATATTATCATAATTATGTATAGGGTCCTGCCATGGAGAGCGGCGCGAAGGAGCCGCCAAATAACTAAATGAAACATTCTAGGTATGTATTTTAAAATCTATTAAGACGTATAGGATCATAGATCAACCTTATAGGCTTCCCAGAATTACAGGGGGTACTGCGAGAGTATTAAAACAACGTACAACATTAGAGACGTAATGGGGATATATTTAGGATAGATTTAGACAATAAGTATCCTTCTTACGTTCGAGAGATACAGAGAAATTCTTCCACACCTTACCTAAAAGAACCAAAAGTTACCACATATAGACATTAAATACCTACTCTAGATTTTCTAGAACCTTTGAAACAAAAATAAAACACAACGTAAAGGAAAGGGTTTATTGTAAAGTTTTCCCGGAAGGAGAAAGCCTTTTGCTGTGTTCAGTCACAGGGGTGGGAAAAACGAGTCATGATTCAAGACATTATTGGCGAATCAAACAGTACGGGAGAAGAGTTCACCGTCCGGAGATCGAAACGCAAGAGAGGAGAGGTATTAAAACCCAAGTAAGGGCTTGACCCATCACAAGGTACATATAAATCAAATATACTAAATAGCACAGAGTAAAAATATTCTACAGCTTCGTTGACAGTTTTGAAGTTGTATAAATATTTCCAGTTGAAGTGTGAAAATATGTTTAGACAAAGATTAATATTTATGTGTTTAAAATTAAATTTGTCAAAGTTTGATAGTAGGGGAGGGCCCGTTTTATGATGGTTTGCTACTGCGGTGAGTCCTCGACAGGCTTGCCGAGATTGCCAGCGTGGGGTAATGATGATCTTCTTTGACCAATGCTTCTTCGCTGTACGTCACATAACAGATATTTAAGTTACTTAGCACTAGATCAAGCATATTATTGTATTTTGAATTTGTTGACGAAGCGCTATTTACACCGATTACCAAGTCAATTTCCAACAGTGTTTACACCAAACGATTAGCTGCTAGTTTTGCAAGCTAAATATAAGAGCGCCCTCAGATTTCGAGATTTTTAAAGATTTAAGTTAAGAGTGAGTCTGTATAATAATCCAAAAGCTTGAATAAAAGTTACACACGGAGCAAGAAAATGGTTTTCCTCCGAATTTCGGAGCATACGGTATGCAACTCAAATTTAAAGCTCATCTTAAAACTGGTGTCAATTAACGAATGAATCTGTATTCGGTAACTCGTTTTAATTAAAACTACACCAATAGCATGAAAGTGGTTTTCCTCCGATATTTGCAGCACATAGTCTGAAACTTTCATATCTTGCAACTAGGAGGAATATGTTGCAATAGTGTAACTCGGGAATGGTATCCTTCGAAATGGGTCTGCAAATGAACAGAGTTTCAAATGAAATTTCAAAGGAAAACATTTTCAAGTTCCACGTGCAAGATTTGAAAGTTGCAGACTACGTGCTGCAAAGATCGGAGGAAAACCATTTTCATGTACAGCGTGCACGAAAATGGTTACATTAAAGCTGGGGACTTACATCTTTTGCTATTTCACAATTGAAATTTTATTGTTACATTCTGAACAAAAAACTGGTTTTAACATTAGTATAGGTTGTCAAACTAGGAACTCTGTTATTTGTAGCTTTATGGCTCGGTCGGTCGTGATTCCCCAAAAAGTTTATTGTTTTATTTTCGTTCCTAGCTCTTACTACTGCTTTGTGGGGGATTCCCCTGAAATATTCCTCGCTTATCACCTATGTCATTCTCATTTCTTTCGTGCATTGTGGTTGCAAGGGAACTCGTGAAGGGAATTATTACCTGTTGACTCTTGAAATAGTTGTTTTTCGTTTAGTGTTTTAAAAAGTGTTTTAATTTTGACTAGCTAGTAAACTTTAATGGAGGGGGGGGGGGGTGGCACCACGTTTTCCACCCCGAGTGCCACCCATGCTAGCTACGCCACTGGGTAGAGCGGTGATTGGCTAAAAATTCGTGGCGTAGCTTGCACTCCATGTTCCACTGAGAATTTTGAATTAACTCCAATACAAGTGGCAGTGTTTTACTTCAAGCTACGTTACGCGTTACTAGTATTTTTTCGAAAAAGGGCCGTAACAGCTAACCTTGTTAAAAGCATTTTCTACGAACCTTGGGTTTTCAGAAATTAGTGGTAGGCAATGTCGTTATACATCTAGAATTGCTATTGTTTCACAAACTCAAAATTAAATGTGGAAAGTAAGATACATGATGTTAGTAATAGATATGCAGATGTGGCAGATCTATTAAACTGCACGGAAGATAGGTACAAGAAGGCTATACTATCACATTTTTAATCAATATTAATTTTATTTGTATTATAGATTTTTGCATGTAAATGTTGTTATGGCCCTCGTTGTTAGCTTCAAAACCAACACCAGCTCAGGGGCCAAGGGGGCCCCAACATGTCCCAGGCCAGCTCTCAGCGGAGACAATGATACCCTCTATTCAAGGAGCAGGTCGCACGAGGCTACAGAATTTCTCCTTACCCCTCCGGCGTCTGGCGGGATACACTCTAGGCAAAAACCCTCCTGCCGTGGCAGAATAATAACAAGATTGAATTAATAGGTCATGTATTGTAAATTCAAAACACAGTACATAGGTCTTTACAGTACAATTCAATACAAGAAATGCAAATTACACAAACCTAGCTAAAGTGTTTAATTCTCATTATCTCTCTGAAACGAAACTCTCCGAGTGGTGATTTTCGCCTGGCCCTACAATTCACCGTTGCGGACACATTTAAAAGAGGGAAACAATTATACAGCTTACATGTGAGATCGCAGGGTCCTCGTCTTCTTTCGGATTTCAACCAGGGCACCTCCCGAGTTAGAACAAACCGAAGTTAACACAGGCATGGCGTAAGCCAGCTCCAACCCGTAGGCTATTCAATTAACATCGCGGGTTACATTTGAGTTCGGTTCGGTCGCCCGAAAGCAGCCCGCGTACAGTGGGAATCAATCCGGCGGTACGTGTGCACGTAAAGGCGCCCATTTCTCGACTGGCCGGCGGCGGAATGGCAAGTGGCAGGGCAAGGGAAAAGGAAGCAGGAAGCAGGAAACAGGGGGGAGAGAGGGGAGACCGTGTTGTGTCCGGACTTGTCTAGCGTTCTAGTTGCCGTTATGGGATCTGAATCTACCCGCTATAGGGCGTACCATAACACTTCCCCCCGCGCTTGGAAAAAAAAGCGACGTGGCAATGGAGCTGTAGGGAAAAAAAATCCTCTTATGCTTCCATCGGGGTTTTTGAGAGATTCGTTGCTTGAGAGATGCCTAGCTAGAACATACAGTTTATGTTATAGTTTAGGTCACAATGTTTGTAGGGAATGGGTAGGGGGTACATACAATGTTTGGAAAAGACAATTTTGGGAAAAGTACATGGTGTAAAACAACATACAAGGTTATGCAATTGAAAAATAACAATACATGGTTATGCAATTGAAAGAAAGACGATTCATATTTGTACAAGAGAAGAACAAAAAGCAAAAACAAAAAGATGCCTGTGTGATTCTAAGGTTTCATTGGTCTGGGAGCTAAGTTTGCGAAGCGTGGATTTGTTTGGTTTCGGAGAATTTCGAAGAAAAGGACGTGGTTTCACAGATTCTAAGGATTACATTATCACTGTAATCAGACCCATTTGAGATAACACTCAGGAGTACACTTAGGCCTTAGAAAACACTTGGTTTTGTCGAAGACGTCGAAGTTCACGAAGTGGAGACTGTGGTTGCTGTGCCGCGACTATGGTTACAGAGGTCATTGAAGAGGAGAATCCAGTATCTGCAGACATGCCAGTACGAATCCTAAGTGTTATTATGGTAAACACGGATCGTATATAATGGTTATTGAAGCATAATGTAGCTCAAAATAACTTGTATTGGTACGCATTCAGCGAATACTGGAGGGTCAAGGTAATGATGGTTTACACATGACGATATATGCGTCACTGCATGACAGCGCAAGAGACGACATGGTTGGCATTGATAGCAAGAGTAAGAACAAACCTAGGAGCTAGCGTGCCTAAAAGGTGGTTCAGAGTGTCATAATGTATAGTGGGACAACTCAGCTTGCTGTGGCACGACAAAACAACATACATATGAGCGGTATGGTCTGTGCTTTCAGGAACAAATGCGTAGATAAATGGCAGCAGGAGGGACCTTGTAACCACAGCGCGTGCTGTCAGGAAGTGAAGCTCAGCTTGGCTGTTGGTGATGACATCCGCCTGGGCTTCTTTTTAAATCCGGGAGAAATTATTATTAGAGCAAAATTCTTGAAGTTTACCTGCCTAGGGACCAATGAAGAAAAGGTTTGGAGAGAAACAAAATGTGTCCAGATAATGAAATAAACGAAATTTTAACCACCGACCCAGAGAGTGACGAAGAGAGAGATTTCTAACTAAATTGTGATTACATGAACATTTTCCTTTACCAGGATGACTTGGCGTTTGCCGAGTGACAATATGTCTTGGTTAAAAAACAACTGGCCCTCTATGGCCTATGTTAACATGAGATGTTAACATTTTCGTAGAATTTCAAAGAACAAGACAAAGAATCGTGAACTAGTCACGGCAAAGGGAAACCAATTCATGAATAAAGGTTGTCAAAAGGAGACAGACGGTACGCCAAGTGCATATCGTACATATCCAACATTCATGAATGTGTTTCGTAAAATTGAGAAAAGAGAAAAAAAATGGTGAGACATATTCAGAGATTGAGGGGGAAAACCTGTAGATAACCGGACAGTTACCTATTCGAACTCCAAGTGAGGGCGAAATATGGTCAACGACAGATTTTTCACTTCATAACATAAGTCTGAGAACAAGGGGGGTGGGAGGAAGGAGGGGAGAAGGGAGACGAGTTACGAAATTTGCTAGAGACTGGACTAATTTCCAATTCAAACTCTTTGTGAGAATGAAACATAATCAACCAGCAGATTTCCTGACTCTTTACATTTATCAAAAAGGATGAGGAGAAATTTGAATACACATTATATCAAAGAGGCTAATCTTTCGCGTGTATTGGGCAAAAGATTAGGGGTCATTTTAAAAACTTCTACATGATTGTGAGAAAAGACAGACCCTTGCTCCAATTTCACAAACCTGGGGGTTTTCTTATTCGTTCCCCAGACAACGAGTTAGGTGGTTTTGTGCTCAATCGATTAACTCCCACAGCACTATGCCCCATAGTTAGCAGTGAAGCTACAAACTAGTCCTTTTGGGATAGTAGATATTCCTGGGCTTCTTTCCTTTTTGCAAAGAAGTAAAAAAAAAACAGGAAGTCCACGGGCATTGGCGTTGAATGACAACAAAGGGTTGTGGACTACATTTCGTAGATCGCACACAAAAGGTTTGATATTATTTCGTTCGCACGACTCATGGTAAGTGTTTTAACGTCTCCACGTATAGTGTACAAAATATGTAAGTACATACAAGATATAACTCAATTATAGACAGAAGTCAAAGAGTTTATACAATGCCTCTTAAAGAAGATGGCAAAGCCGATATTATATCGTTCGCACGAATCACGGTAAGTATTGTTATTACGTCTCCACGTCTCGTGTACAAGGGTTGTACACAATTATACATAAAAGCGGTACTCATGACAAATAAATGACACACGACCAAAATAGATTGTACAAAAAGGGTGGTACTCATGACAAATGAATGACACACGACCAACTCAATAACATTTAGCTATGAGCAAAAGTGATTATGACGAACTTCTCGTATCGTGGCAGGTATTTTAAGGATCCCTCCTATAATGGTGGATGTTCTAAGGATCTCTCCTATAATGTAACAGGGTTACGTTTAAATACAACACAATAAACGTTAACGATGCTTGTTTTAACACAGAATATGAAGATTTGTTAGATTAACTAACTCCGTAGCCCAAGAGCGTACGATAGAATAACAAGGAGGTAAGCAATTTAATGTTACTTCGTATGTTGTAAAGGCGGGGTGATGACAGGGTACATTTCTGTTTACACCATGTGACAAACAAACAAGAACAGACTTATGGTTTTACATACTGTCTGTTGTGGCAACCCACAGTGAGGAAGACCAAAGAAAAAGGGACCAATTACGGTTTTACATACCCTTTGTGCAGTTACAAACATACCAGGTTATGTGCAATTTGGGTTGCAAATACTTGGTTAAATGGCGAAACAGGAGTTGAATGCCTATGTTTGTAAAACGATGATCAAACAAAACATTGATGATTTACGTTAAACTGCAGTTATTTAGGTACGGAAATCAGGGTTGCCGTTAGGTTTTATTAACCTTTTCCGTAAGGGTTGAAGCATGTAATACAAGACATACATGTTATAATAGTAAAGAAAAGGGACAAATCGAGGACTTCTTATAACAACAAAAGACCGAGTATTTGGTTTTACGTACTTTAGTTGAAACGAGCCCATGAGGATTTGTCTAAGGATGGAAAGACCAATTTAAAGGCTTTTCCTTTATTTATATACATATGATTTCAAAATGGACGTGTCAAAATCCAATTTGTTAGCAAAGAGCTCGGGTAGGACGCCATCAATTTTTTAACATTTGAGAAAAATTGAAAACTACTATACACAAGGAATGTGATTATGTAAGTAACCACTTAGCTTTACCATGATAGGTAAAATATGGGGCATGTTAAGGTGGTTAACTAGTCCTGGGTCGTGATTTAACGCTTTGTAGTTTACAAAATCCGATTTTAGAACGACGCTCCAGTACTTGCAGAACATAATTTTCATGAACAAAGGAAAAAATTGAAGAGATTCCTTCCAACTTGATGAAAAACAAACAAAAATGGTGAAAATTACAATATTGCATGACATAGCAAAGCGTGCCATGGCATGAACGTTGCGTAGTGTGAGGGGTTGAGAGGCAATGATTGGGTTCATGACTTCCCAAACATTGTGACCCGAGGGGTGTCTCTGCTCCAAAGTGATCAATTCTAGAACAGGTGAGAAAAGAAAAGAAAAGAAAAAGAAAGATGAAACAAAACTGTCGCGAACGACGTGGGCACCAATTCAAAAACAGCAAACGGAGGCAAATTGCACCGTAAGAATGTACATAAATTTACAAAAATGATTTTTTTTTAACAATATTCGTTTTATCAACGAAAGGATGGACATGTAATTGACACTTTACACGCCAGCCATTGTAAGACTTGATGTGCTTACAAAAGGGTTGTGGTGATACACACTGGATCATTTTAAGTTTGCTGAGATAGTGGGGGCAGTTTTACTTGACTCCTCACTTCCAGACTTTACAATATCCTTAATGTGGTAATTACCAATGTGTTTTCCAGAGGAGTCAGACAAGGAGTACACTAGATCTGATATCTTTCTTAGAACTTTGGCCTTCACGAAACGTGGTGCCAGCTTGGCAGAGAAATACATGGCTCCTTGGGAAAGTGTGTTGTTCTTTCTCCAAACTATGTCTCCTGTATTGAAGGTGACATGTTTCCTACGTAAGTTATATCCGTCCGCACTCTTTTGATGAGCCAGGAGCAAAGCATCAGTGACTTCACTGTAAATGGCCGACAGTTCTTCCAGACGATGGGCATAGTCCGCGGTAGGGTTGCTTATGGCGGCAATTGACGTAGGAAAGTTTGTGTCCCTATGTAGAGAACCATGGACAACTTGTTCCATACCGTGTTTTAAGAAGAAAGGTGTGTAACCAGTGGACAGATTAACAGTGTTGTTCATAGCAGCCTGAATTTTATCTAGGTTTTTACACCAAGTACGTTGATCTTTATCAACTAGAATAGCCAGAGCTGTGTTGATTGTTTGGTTATAACGTTCGACAGTGTTATTTTGGGGAGTATACAAGGTATTATAATAAATGTCCTTGATTCCGTATTTGGCAAGAAATTCTTTGAATTCCTGGGCAATAAACTGTTTTCCGTTATCAACAATTACGGTTCTGGGTGTTCCGTTAGGTATAAAAATGTGTTTTTCCAGAAGTTTGATGATGGCGGACGCGTTGGCTCTTTTTAAAGGGAAGATCCAACAGAATTTAGTGAAAACATCCACTACACTAAGTATGTGCATGTGTCCGGCATAACTTCGAGGAAAAGGTCCGACGAGGTCCATTGACAATGACTGTAGGGGTCTGTCGGCACGTTTGGGATTACCCATTAGGCCGGCAGGTGCTGCCGTGCTATGTTTATAAGCTTTACAAGTTTCACATTTAGAGATGTAATTGCGAATTTGCTTAAAGAGACCAGGCCAGTAATACTTCAAGGAAATCTTTTTATACGTCTTGAAAGTTCCTGGGTGTATAGAGTCGGGAGCACTATGATTGTCAATAATTATTTGTTCTCTACCTTCGAGGGGAACGACAAGTTTCCAAGAGTAATCTTCGAGGATGGATAGTGGTACCTTGCAATTACGGTATAGTTGTCCTTCTTTTATGATAAAATTAGGAAACTTTTGTTGATTATTTTTACAACCTTCGAAGATTTTCAAGTACCATTCATCTTTTGTAGATGGAGGGGGGGCAATTGTGTCAACATTTAATGAAGCCAATTCAATTCGTCGGGAACAATATTGTCCGCGCCTTTACGGTGAACAACATCAAAATTGTATTGAGACAAACGGGAGGCCCAACGAGCGAGTCTACCGGAGGGATTACTTAAAGAGATCAACCATTTCAAACTACTATGGTCTGTGATTACAGTAAATTTGCTACCGTCTATGTAACCGCGGAAATGGTGAACAGAATCCAATACAGCCAATAACTCCTTTTCGGTAATTCCGTAGTTTTTCTCGTGTTTATTTAATGTACGGGAAAAATACGCTACAGGGTGTTCGCCATCTGGGAACTCTTGAGTTAGGACTCCACCGATTCCTACGTTGGAGGCATCCGTGTGGAGGGTAAAAGAGAGTGCAAAATCCGGGCAATTCAGAACGGGGGCTTTTTGAAGGGCATTTTTTAAAGTTGTAAACGCTTCTTCAGTTTCAGCAGACCATCGGAAATTGCTGACACCTTTACGGATGCCGGTAATTTTATTTAAGGGGGCTGCAATAGTGGAAAAGTCTTTGATGAATCTCCTGTAGTAACCTGCAAGTCCAAGGAAACCTTTGACTTCCTTCGCGTTTTTGGGTCGGGGAAAATTTGCCATGGCTTCCACCTTAGCGGGGTCTGTTCTTAGACCTTTTTCGTCGACAATGAATCCCAAATAACGTAGACGGGACTTACAGAATTCAGACTTCTTCAAGTTGATGGTTAAACCAGCGAACTTGAGTTGTTGAAAAACTTTTTCCAGCATTAATAGGTATTTTTCAAAGGTATCGCTGACGATGATGAGGTCGTCAAGGTAACAAAACAGGCTGTTATCGACTTCAGGACCGAAAAGTTTGTCCATCAGTCTTTGCAACTCGGCGGGGCTGTTCTTTAGACCAAAGGGTAATCTTTTAAAATGGAACATTCCCCTACCAGGTACAACGAAAGCAGTTTTTTCACACGATTCTGCGTCCAAGGGTATTTGCCAAAAAGCTTTGCTTAGGTCAACAGAGGAGATGAACTTGGCGTTACGCAGCTTGTCTAAGGTTGCGTGGACGTAAGGTAAGGGATACGCATCAGCTTCCGTGCAAGAGTTTAAACGTCTACTGTCGAGACAGAAACGTGCAGAGCCGTCTTTTTTAGAAACCAAAAGAGTTGGGTTGGTCCATGCACTTCTGCTGGGAACCACCACACCCATTTTTAACATTTCATCAAGTTCTTTTTCTAAAAGTTTAAGCTTTTGGGGGGCTAAGTTGTAATAACGTTGCTTTATGGGTGGGCCATTGGTTTTAATATGGTGTTCTACCAAATTTGTCAAACCCAATCCACATTTTTCGAAAGATATTGATTCGAATTTATTGACCATTTCCTTTAGTTGGAGAGCTTGGTCCGTGCTTAAATTTTCGTGAGGTATTATTGTGCGGATCTCACTAATTTGAGCAGCAGTGGAGGTTTCGCCAAGAGTATTAAATACTTGGGGAGCAACATTGAATGCCTTCCAGAAGTCAACGCCAAGGATGAAATTCTGGGATATAGAGGGCACTATTAGAAAATTGATTGTAACTATTTTATTGTTACAATTAATTGGCAGGGCAAGGGCACCGATGACCGGCTGGGAAACATTATCCGCAGTCGTCAGGTGTGTCGATTGGGGCGAAATTCTAAAATCACTGTTAACAAAAGGCAGGTGAGCATTGTTGCCAAGACAGCTGACAGATGCACCACTATCAAGTAATCCGGAAAAGGGCACATTGTTAACAGAGAAAAGGGCATAGGGTCTCCCATCTTTAGCTTGTTTGCAACAAACCGAAGAAACATTTAAGGCCTGGTTAAAATATTTAATGTGTGATAACCAATCAGTCCATTCTTTAGACCTTGGTTCAGAATGGGTGCCTGAGAGGTTATTATTTAGTTTTTTGGCCTCTTCATGTAGAAATTTGGTGGGGGCTTGGAGAAATCCACCTGAGGTCTGACATCGCTTGGGTTTTGTAACCTTTCCGTATTGTGCCTTGATTTCTTGAAAATGTTGCGCAGTTCGTCGCGTGGAGGAGAGCGGTCCCTAGAGTGATGCCTCTTGAAAGTTCGGGGTTCCTTGGATTTATTTATTTATTTATTATTGTTATACGCCCATATGGGCTTTTACATAGATTATAAGTAAGTTTTACAAAAGTAATCGAGTAAGTATTTATACCAAAGTTATAAAAGTGAAAAATTAAAAAATTGTAGGTATATACAAGAAGTTTACGAAAAATATGGCGTAAAGAAATATTTTAAACAATATAATATTTGAGTTATCGAGTTAGAATTTATAACAAAAGTTATAAAAGTGAAAAATTAAAAAAAAAAAAAAAATAATTATATAAGTAGTTTTTGACGAACATGGCGTAAAGAAATATTTTAAACAATATAATATTTAGATATCGAGTTAGAATTTATACCAGAAGTTATAAAAGTGAAAAATTAAAAGAAATATATAAGTAGTTTTTGAAGAACATGGCTTAAAGAAATGTTTTAAACAATATAATATTTGACAATAACATAATATACAACATTACAATAACACATCAAATCGTTAAATATATTAAACCCGTTACAATAATTTGTAGGATTCCACAAAGTGTTGGTTTAATTTGCATTTAAGATTATAAAGGGAATCAGCAAATATATCTATAATACCACCAAACTTGTTGCCCAAATTATGCATCCTATTGGTAAGCGAGTGTGATTGATAGTTGGTTGTGTATGTGTCGCAAAAGAATGTTGTACTTTGTCTCGTATTCCTTGTCGGTACATAGAGTTTAATAGCAGCAACGATGGCAGGGCTGTCAATAAGGTTGTTCATGACTCTGTATAAAAAAATTAAATCAGAAATGGTTCTTCTGTCAGACAACGTTATTAAATTAAGTCGATACATCAAATTTACATAATTTATGTTTTCTATTGGAATTTTGAGTTTGAAATTTAAGTACCTAAGAAATTTGTGTTGAACCCGTTCTAATTTGTTAGAGTGTACTTTATAGAAAGGAGACCAAATAGGTGAATTGTATTCCACTTGGCTTCTAACTAGTGAAATGTAGAGTGTTTTCATGCAATACAAGGACTTAAAATCAGTTAGGGTTCTACAAAGGAAGCCAAGAATCTTTAAAGCCTTATTAGTTATATCATCTATATGTGCTGTGAATGTTAAGTTTGATTCGAATATAACTCCCAAGTCACGAATTTGTGATACTGGTGTTAATTTAACATTATTTAAATTATATTCATGTAAGATATGAGAATGAGTTCTGGAAAATCGTATTACTTGACATTTCTCAATGTTCAAAAATAACATATTTTGTTCGCACCATTTAAAAAATTCATCTAAATTAGCTTGTAAAATTAGGCAATCATATATATTTCGTATTCTTTTAAACAATTTTAGATCATCTGCAAAAATTAGGACTTGTACATCTTTAAATATGTTTACAATGTCATTAATGAATATTAAGAATAGTATTGGGCCGAGGTGGGACCCTTGCGGGACACCACTTGTGGCCTCGAATACATAGGATTCTATAAAATTAATCCTAACACTAAGCAATCTATTACTGAGGTAACTGATAATCCATGTCAATAAACTGCCTTTGATGCCTAACAGTTGGAGTTTGGCTATAAGAATGTGATGTCGAACCTTATCAAATGCTTTACTGAAATCGGTGTATATAGAATCCACTTGTTGTTTCAAACTAAAGGATTCGGATATGTAATTATTATAGATAGTTAAATTACTTAAGGTAGATCGACCTCTGATAAAGCCATGTTGGTTAGGAACAATAATATTGTTGATAGGTTTTACAATGGTATCTAATACTAATGACTCAAAAAGTTTGGGTAAAGCAGACATAATACAAATAGGTCTATAGTTTGATATATCGCTTTTGTCGCCTTTTTTATGAATGGGTGTTAAATAACTCTTTTTCCACAGAGCCGGAAAACAGCCAGATGCTAAGGATTTGTTAAAAAGTTTATGTAAGGGATATATCAAACTATCAATGCAAGTTATTAAAAATATGGGAGGAATACCATCCGGCCCAGCAGATTTATTACTATCTAATGCTTTTATGCTTCTTTCTATGGATTCTAATTTTATAAAACACTGGCTTAGGTTTAATGACTCTTCCACTGAAGTACTGAAGGCTGCATTGACGGGAATATCTTTGTCGTAAACACTTTTAAAAGAGTCAGCAAAAAGATTAACCATTCCCTCAATACTGTCGGCACATTTTTCTTTAAAGAACATGCTATTAGGATATCCACAGTTATCTTTTCGTTGAGATTTAGTAAAATTCCAGAATTTTTTCACATTGTGATGATGTACCTCATTTTCTATTACGTTAATATAGTCACCATAGCATTTTGTTGATAATTCCTTACATTGTTTTCGTAGTTTAGTAAATGTTAAATAATCGTTAGGATTTCTGGTATGTTTATATTTTCTATGGATACATTTTTTTTATTAATTAAATTAGTTAGCTCCCTTGTAAACCATTTCGGATAATTAGATGATGTAAAGCTAACCTTGGGAACAAATTTTTCTATAGAGGTATTTAAAATCGAGTAAAAGTATTCTAATTGATCATTTATATTATTTTCCTCATCTAAAAAGGACCAATCTGTTTGGGTAAGGTATTCAGTAATATGATGGTATTCAGCGTTGGAAAAGTTATACGATGGGGCACTTGTTTTTTTTGAAGATGTTAAAGGCCTATTTGTTATGATAATGTCCAACGGTGGGTGGTGTTGATCTAATGGTAATAATAATTCATCAGATAGCTCAACCACTATTTTCGAATCACTTGAAAACACTAAATCCAACATTCGATTGTTAAAGTTGAAAATCTTGTTTGATTGAGTTAGTCCCAAGAATAACGACATATCGCGAATTTCACTACATTTAGCACACTGTAAATCGGCTTGGTTTGTAGCAGGTCCGTTGTCATCTTGGCTGGTCCAGTTAGGAAGGTTATAATCACCAGCAATAATGAATTTTGCTTTAGGATATTTGAATTTGAGTACTTCTATGTCCTCATTGTGATTTTTATACGTTTGCAAATCCGATGCAGGTGGGATATAGACACAGCCGATAATAATTTTTCCATTAGGTATATTGAGCAATACAAAAATTTGTTCAACACTTTTGGGTTTTACCGGTAGTTTAGTAGATGATATATTCTTGGACACGCACAGCATCACACCTCCTCCGTTAGACTTTTTGCTCGTAATAGAATTTCGATCAGAACGATATGTTGTATATTGATGTAGGCCTAATTCTGACGAGCTGATATCAGCATTTAACCATGTTTCAGTTAAAAACAGAATGTCGTGTGAGAAGATTGGGGAGTTAGTTTTAAGTTGGTGCAATTTCGTACGCATTCCCCGTACATTTTGATAATATCCTGTAAGTCTAGAAAATCTGTTCTGTTTGTTTTTTAGTTTTTTGCTTGGGTTTTGATGATTTTGGGAATTCCGTTGAAATGTTTGATTCGTAAATCGACTTCGCCCTTTTCTTTCCTCTCTTCTAATTCCTTCCAGAGGTCAGTTAAGTGATGTCTTTGTTGTAGAGTCCTGTCAGGTTTGATTATAATTCCATTGGACAAAGTAGTTTTGTTAAAGAGTATTAGTTTCGCCTGTTTGACTTCATCAAATTCTAATTTAATTGGCCTGGTTTTGTTTGGAATTTTACTTCCAAGCCTGTAAATTTTCACATCTTCTAGATTGAACTCGCTATTAATTTCACTAATAGCTGCTAATACCTTTTTTCCATCCTCCGAGACGCTCACTGTAGTTGAGTTCGAGTTACACTCGGGGACGTTGAGTAAAATGACGTTCTTCGAGCGGGTCTTGCGTTCCTCTATCTCAGCGAGCACGTCACAAATTGGCGTTGTTTCCTGTGGTAATACTTTCTTTTCAATGATTTTTTCGAATGTCATAACTTTTCCTTCAAGAACTCCAACAGTTACTCCTAGGTCTTGCATAGTTCCAGATAGATTAGAAAGTTTACTGAGTATTTTTGCCATTTGGTCTTTTGTTATTTTTAAGACAGGATCGGTAATGGCATTGTGAATGCTATTAATCTCCTCCTTAGCTTTGTTTAAGAAAGCAATTGCTTCATTATTATTCATTTCGAAAGTGAAAAGTTTTAATTTTTTTATGAGAAAATAATATGAGTGACAACCCTGCTCGCAATGTACAGGTAATTAGCACAAGTAGGTAGCAGGAGCGTCCACAAGTGTTATCCAGTAAGTGCGAGGGAGAGAATACGGCACTACCTTATCCTGTCACTTGTTAGAGCGAGACGTAGGGAACACTGTACACAATTGATTATTAAACAAATTGATTTATAAATTTTATAATAATGGTGAATATTTAGGTTGATTTTGAAATGATTATTAGTAAATACACGTAGTGCACTAAATTATGTTGCAGTATACTAAAACTTGTTGAAATACACTGTTTTATTTGTAAGTTTCTAGTAGGACACAGAAAAAACTCGACAGCTGTCAATGGTATTTATTGTTGTAATTTGAGAAGAAGAAGCCTCGCTTGCTTGAAACAAGTAGCGGCCAGGTGGCCTACTTTTTTGCAAAAGGAGCACACTTTTTTGTTGTCGAATTCTGGTTTTAAACCAGACGAGCGGCTTGGCACAACCACATTATTTGACACATTCTTTATGTTCTTCCTATCCTGGTACGATTCCAGGAGGAGACAGACTTCGTTTAACTGGGCCAGGGATGCAATTTTCTGTGAGGTGATGATGTTCTCGTATTTGCTTAAAAGGCCATCAGTTATGACTGGTAATAGTTCAGCTTCCGAAACAGGATGTGAAAGCTTGATGTTAATGGACTCAGCCCTTTCTATGATTGTTGCCACAGGTTAATTTACTAGCTGTTTAATAGATAGTAAAGATAATTTGATCCGGTGCTGGGCCTCCGTTTTTCCGAAGCTAGAGATTAGGGCAGATCTGAGTTTATTCCAATCTTTGCATTTAGTTTTTTGAATGCGGTGCCACGGTATTAATTCTGGGGAGATGAGTTCTATAAAGTTTTTTCGTAGAATCTCGAATGGGATATTTTTGATTGTAGCCGTTTCTTCAATACGGTCAATGAAATCCAGCACATCGGAGACGCCATTATATTTGACTTTCCAAGAGGATAAATCGTAAGTTTTATCTTGTGTCAAGGTGGGTGCGATGTCCTGTTTTATCATTACTTGCAGCATAGGTCCTTTGTTAGGAACAAGATTATCCAAAACTTGCATAGCCGAACGTGAATTATTTTCGCTTGAGGGAGCGAGGTTTATTCTCCTAATGTACTTTTTGTTGAATAAAAGTGCATATGCCTTTAATGTAGATTTAGATTTGCTTGATGGCGAGAGTCCTCTATCCCTTAAAGCAGCTTGTAAGTGAGCTTTGGATAAGCTGTGCACGTTGGGAATAGTACCCAAGTTGGATGGTGCAATAGCTTGATTGTCCTCCATTGTGAGTTTCCTGGGTGGTGAGAAAAAAAAAAAATTTTGGTCAGGGGTTTCCTTTAGTAAGCGCAAAATTAATTTTGTGAGGCACTTTTCACTTGGTAATTACTGGTTGGCACTTCCAAAATATGGTTATAGAAATTCCATATTACAATTTGGTATATATGACACCAGAATTTTTGTCAAAGGAAGACCTTAGTGGTAAAGGTTTTTGTGTTTCACTGACCACTTTTGAGAAAAACTGTGAAATTCACAAGTATTTATTTATTTTTGAAAAATTTGGCCAGGACTGACCTTTAGAAAATGGATTTTTATTTTTCACAAATCACTTTGCACTGAGAAAGGCACTTAAATTCACAAAAGGCACTTTTCCGGCAAATAAAGGACAAACTTCCGGATGAAAATAACAGAATATGGGATTCATTAAGTCAACCATATTAAAATTATTTTATTTATTTATGGAACTAATCATGGGCTTTATTATTATTTCACTTTTCACTTATGTAAGGAAAAAACACAATTCACTTTTCACTTATGCTGAGAAAAAATTACGGTACCTACAACATAGAATGGGGAAAGAAAATCATTATTTTGTCCATTTGGTGGAATATAAGTTGTACTAATTTGACAGACACAACAAGTGGGCCTATTGGTGTATTGTGCAAGAAAAAACGTAAGTGTGAGATTTTTTAATTAAGGAATCCACAAAATAATTGGGGTTCCAGAACCAAATTTTTAATAGTAATCTCCATTGCTATCCGATTTAGTCATAAAAAGCGATTTCGATTACAAATGCTGCATAGTAACAGGTAATTAATTCGCTTCACTCCAACGGGTTTTTTCCGTTGGATTTTGGCGCGAGACAATGCACTTGCGCGCGCAACCCAGAGAATAGGTATCTTTACCGCGTGAAACATTTGCCGTTGAAATTGGCGCGGAATTGACCGTTGCTTGGTGAACAAAGGGGTAACGCCTGCGCAGTTAAGTTCCCGGTCAAAAGGTTGGCGTTTTTGGGCATCCAAAATGGCCGTCATTCCAACTGCGATGTAATTCATATAATTAATGTTTACAAAACAATTCCTATGCAGGAAGGATTTCGACAAGTGATACTCCGCAAAGCGACCGGGATAGAAAAAAAATTCTGAGCCGCACGTTATGGCGCCATTGTTATGGCCCTCGTTGTTAGCTTCAAAACCAACACCAGCTCAGGGGCCAAGGGGGCCCCAACATGTCCCAGGCCAGCTCTCAGTGGAGACAATGATACCCTCTATTCAAGGAGCAGGTCGCACGAGGCTACAGAATTTCTCCTTACCCCTCCGGCGTCTGGCGGGATACACTCTAGGCAAAAACCCTCCTGCCGTGGCAGAATAATAACAAGATTGAATTAATAGGTCATGTATTGTAAATTCAAAACACAGTACATAGGTCTTTACAGTACAATTCAATACAAGAAATGCAAATTACACAAACCTAGCTAAAGTGTTTAATTCTCATTATCTCTCTGAAACGAAACTCTCCGAGTGGTGATTTTCGCCTGGCCCTACAATTCACCGTTGCGGACACATTTAAAAGAGGGAAACAATTATACAGCTTACATGTGAGATCGCAGGGTCCTCGTCTTCTTTCGGATTTCAACCAGGGCACCTCCCGAGTTAGAACAAACCGAAGTTAACACAGGCATGGCGTAAGCCAGCTCCAACCCGTAGGCTATTCAATTAACATCGCGGGTTACATTTGAGTTCGGTTCGGTCGCCCGAAAGCAGCCCGCGTACAGTGGGAATCAATCCGGCGGTACGTGTGCACGTAAAGGCGCCCATTTCTCGACTGGCCGGCGGCGGAATGGCAAGTGGCAGGGCAAGGGAAAAGGAAGCAGGAAGCAGGAAACAGGGGGGAGAGAGGGGAGACCGTGTTGTGTCCGGACTTGTCTAGCGTTCTAGTTGCCGTTATGGGATCTGAATCTACCCGCTATAGGGCGTACCATAACAATGTTTCTCTCGTGTCACTTCCCAATATAACACCACAATTAACTGCTATACATATATTTTTATTATTACTAATATGTTTCCTATGATATTGTGACATGTAATTACTGTTTATGGCATATTTATGCCGTTTATATTAAGTAAATAAATAAATGAATAAATTTATTCGATGTCAACTGTTGTTGTAAGTTATCCTATTAATCCTTATCGATCGACCGTGCTAGGGGGCCTGGGCATCTGTCAAATTAAGAGGTGTCAAGTTTGCAAGCTATAATAAACAACGACAGTTTCCAAATGGCGTTGATTGTTATTGTACTTGTTGTTACTGCTGATGTTTATGTTGTTTTATCGCAAGCATATAAATAAACAGATTGAATAGACTACTTTAAACATAAAGGTTTACTTAGCGGCAGCACTGACTTCGGAATTTGGCTATTACGCTACCAAACTCTGTTCTTTAGTAGGCCTTGCATTCTCTAATAACGCATAAAATCGTCGGACGGAAAGCAATTGTATTATTAATGATAATCGATAATAATAAGAAATTTGCGTGCAAATTAAATAATATTCCTTGGTTTTTACTAGTACTTGCCGAGTAATGAAAACATTTTCTCATCACACACTAGGGCATTTTGGCACTTTTTAATGCACCCCAATTTACTTAGGGGTAGGACACGACCACACGCGATGCGTGGCAGTTTAGTACTAAAACTACGAAATCGAAGTCAATACAAATGCCTTATTTTTGGCTTGCTACTTTGAGATTTCTACCACGCGTCTATTATAAACGTAACGTCACTGGTGGTAGGTAGATATTTTTCGAAACAGATTATCCTACACCATATTCTGAGCATTTACGTTTGGAGACCTCTGAATATGGTTGAAGAGGAAATATTATTATTCATTTGAACTTGCAGGTTCTGGCATATATCAAGGAGAAAGGGACAAGGCCAAAAGCGCAATTACTGCAATTTTTATCGTTGTTTATCGGGTAAATAATGAATACAAAATAATTAACGAAAACACAGCCATGGGCATTCGAAAGCAAACAAAAAGTCTTTTGTAAACAAGCCGACTCCATTTTGTCCTATTGGATTATTGAATTAAAGTCGTTACTGGCTCGTTCACGAAGGCTGTAATTAATTTTTAAAATGAAAAACTGTTGCCGTGACATTGTAGAAGGGCGTTTTGGCTTTCTGTTTGATTGGCAATTATTCCCACTCATAATTTATAATCCCTGACCCGTGTTAATGAAAAATCATTTGAAAAATCATTTGAAAAATGGTTTCATTTTTATATTGAATGCTGTTGACGTAAGACAGAGCTCTCTGCCTTATAAATTTAACCAATATAATTGTTTTGCAAATATTTGGTGAGTTTTTTCAGTAAATATACTTCAGATATATACGTATAGTGCAAAACTTTGAATATTTTATATCGGTATTGTGTTCATATGTTAAACAGCTGCACGCTTGCAACATTATCGCGTTTGACACTCAAGTGGTCGGATCGTTTGGGACAAATTCAAGATGTGTCATATAATTGATTTCTGTGAAGGGTAAAAGATCTTTTACACATTTTAAAAAATTGTTATGAAACGTTAAATCGAAAAAACTTTAATTTATTTAAAAAGAATAGTGCGTTTTTTTAAGAGAAACAACGATATTCTCTCAGTTTTATAGCATTGTGTATAAAGCGGTATTTTTAAAACATAGGTTGAAATTTAAATAAATGTTAACTTCAAGTTTATTAAGGATAGGCATCCGGGAAAATAACATGCTTATCGATGTGAATACCTATGCCTACAAATAAATGAATACCTTATATAAATTAAATACCTCTGTTTTTGATTTGCATATAATATTAACATTTAATTGTTGGGTTTTATAATATATCATGTATTTGTTGAGTTAGCTGGAAGAGATAGGATGTAGGTACCTATACGTTATACCTTTTGTTTTTGTTCTTCCTGTATTTTTGTGTAATACATGTTTAAAAAAAAATTGAATTTGAATAATTTTCGGTGTATGTATCTACGCAGCTGAACATAAAATATCGGAAAAAAATTCCACATCACTAGTTTTATAGCTAATCTCATGTCAATGTCAGTTCGAATGGATTGTAATATGCCAAACCATGTTTGTAAGGCTGCGTATAAACGGGTAGGTATTACCGCGAACTGAGCCGCGAATCATGGGAAAGGAATTAAGCTACTGTAGCCGTGCAACGAACAACCATAAAAATACTATTTAAATTCACAATGTTATCACCGGCCACCGCTCTCCGGCCGAGTGCATGATAATGCAAAAATTTTCCGGTTTTAGCATTCGTTCCATCCGCCTGCTTTTCCTCTAAGCGAGATAATTATTAAATCTGTGCTAAATTATTGTAACACAAAGTTTCAATGTAAATATATTTGACTCGCGTTAAATCAAGCGTTATTATTGAAAACCTCCACAACACACGCATCCAGTTTACAGACGTGTCACGGCTTGTAAACTGTCAAACCCTCTGGATAAAATATCTAAACATAACCCCTATTGCCAAACTAATTACCTTTCTCATAATATGTGGCTCGTCTCGCGTTCATGTTCGTATGTACGTATATACGCAGCATAAGAGAGATGAAGCGCATGTAAAATTTTGTATCTCGTTGGCTCTCTCGGAGCTAGAATCAAAAGGTATTAAGTCAAGAGCTGCATTGAGTTCCTTTTGAAAATGACACGGAAGTTACTTCTTGTTATATGTTTGTTATATTCTTTATTCTATGTCTCAAACCCTTTCTTATGATTGAAGCACACACTGTGTGGAGGGGACAACGGCGCTTTCAGCAACGGGACTAAACGAAAGAATTTACTCATATTGCGATGATATAATCACTTTTTCTTTTCGACAGAAAAATGAGCCGGATAACCGGAAGCCTTTTGGGTTCCGACCCGAGCAAACAATCTATAGAAGAAAAGAAAAGAAGGCAGTTAAACAACTTGTTCCTGACTTCAAACACTCGCTTCAACTCGATGGCGCTAGGTCAACAACCATTTCAGTTGCAACCACAACATCTAGGCGGATTCGAAACCAGCGATGTCCCACAATACAAATTCGAAAGAGAGGCATTTGAATCAAGCAACTGGAACGAAAACACCAATTCTTTTGGGCTGGGGGCTGCAAGCTTCCTGAGTGGGGGGCCTAATCTTCTGGATCAGGAATTAGGGGGTCTCAGAAAGGGTAGCAAGAAAGGGATCCCAAGCGCCCAGGATAAGAGAGCTGCTCTGAGGAAGGTGAGGGCCAGATTGCCTTCGACGGACGGGAATGTGGTTGAGATACATGACCAGTTCTACAGAGATCATAAGCTGCTTCTTCTGCTGTTCAGGGTGTTGGCTGTGATGCCCATCACAAGATCTTCTCCTGGTAAGATTTTTTATGTGAATGCTGCACAATAGTACCAACAACTAGTGGCTTCCCCTTTCCCACCTCCTTACATTCCCTACTCCCAATTGGCAATGCAATAGTTCCACCGGACAGTTTGTTTGTAATATTTTTTTAAGTGAAAGCTGAACATGAGTTCCAACAACCAGGTACTTCCCAACCTTCCTCTCCCTTATCTTCTTCCCTTCCGTATTAATTTCAGCTTCTCCCTAATTTGACGGCCTCCATTGTCGAAGAGTAAGACTGTTGACTAAGAATCTGGCGGTCACGGGTTCAAATCGTAAAAAATCAAATCCTATCAGCTGTAGGCCTTCGTAACCTTCACTGGCTCAAGTGCCCTGAAAGAATCCAGTACAAATTGTGCTGGATGGTGTTTAAATCAATCAACGAAATGGCCCCACCTTCCTACTCATATAAAAAAACAACAACCAGGTACTTTCACCCCTCCTCTTCCCCATGTCCTTCCCCTCCCCACTTCCTTCAGCATCACAATAAATCGATATTCATGTAAAAAATCATAAAACTACATAGCATTTTTACTAGACACGTAGGTAGACTGAGAGGAGGTATTATTATAAAACTTGTGAATTAAAAATTGTGAAACAAAAATGTTCGTCGATTTTGGCTCCCTTGAAAAATTGGGTAGGCAATTTACATAGCACGAATATAAGAAAACGTTTTAGGTAAATATTTCGATAAAATTATGTATTACGATGCAATGATGTATAACGGTACTATGATCTATTATGATGTAAATATTACGATACAATGATGTATTACGGAGCAATGATGTATTTGACGGCCGGCGTAGTCCAGCGGTAAGGCTCTTGACTCGCACTCCGAAGGAGGCGGGATCGAATCCCGACGTGGCAAATAAATTTTATTTGATTAATTTGTGTTATTTTACAATTTATGCATTTAAAATAATATTTTTTCTATTTGCGGCACGTTCCAGAGTGGAAGATACTCTCAGTATCGCTCTGGTGTAAGACCACTATTCAGAATTGAAACGTTGCTTGAAATGGCATTAGCCTTGTTTGGTGACCAGGTCTGAATAGCAAGGTACTTCCCCATATTACTCTTCCCTATCTCTTTCCCCTCCCCATTAACTTCAGCCTCACAACATACCCCAATTGGGGATGTCATAGTCTCACTGGCTCCAGACGGGAGCAGTTGGGACTCTTGTACGGTATTCATATAAAAAAAAATTATTACGGTGCTATGATCTATGTATTACCATGAAAATATTACGATGCAATGATGTATTACGGTGCAATGATGTATTTCGGTGCTATGATCTATTGCGATGTAATTATTACGATGCAATGATGTATTACGGTGCAATGATGTATTACGGTGCTATATGATCTTTTACCATGTAAATATTACGATGCAATGATGTATTAGGGTGCAATTATGTATTACGGTGCTATATGATCTATTACCATGTAAATATTACGATGCAATGATGTATTACGATGCAATGATGTACGATGCAATGATGCATTACGATGCAAATATGTATTAAATTTCTTATGTTTTATGCAGTCAGTAACCAGTTAATGTGTTTACTTTTTAATAGGGACAATAGTGAAATCGGCTCAATTTAGTGGGGACAGAAGAAAACAGAGATTATTTTATGTGAATACCGCACAAGAGTCCCACCTGCTCCCAGCCGTCTGGAGCCAGCGAGACTATGGCATCCCCATTTTCGAGGTATGCTGTGAAGCTGAAGGAAATGAGGGAAATAGGAAGATGGGGAAGTACTTGAGTAATCATATCTAGTCATATAAAGCCAATTCAAGCAAATTTTCCATTCTGAATGGTGGTCTTACACCAGGGCGACACTGAAAGTATCTTCCACTGTGGAATGTGCCGCAAATACCTGTACTATGTATTGTTTTCAATGAATAAATTGTGAAATAACACAAATTAATCAAATAAAATTTACTTACTTGCGCACGCCGCAATTTAAACCCGCAACCTCCGGATTATTAGGTATTCCATAATCTAAAATCCACTTCTGTGCGGTTAATATGAACGCATTCCCCTTCATTACAATAAGAACAAACTGTATTTTCGTTGGAAATAAGGAAGCCAGATAGCTGAAGTTTAATTAAATAAATCATCGTTTAGTTTCTTAGATATTATCATACATGACATGACCCATTAAACAGATTTTCGATTACATCCACGTGGTTCTGTTTTTAATTAGACCGGAAAATCGATATATGTATTAGTAGGTAGGAATCTACCATTGTGTGTACTCATTTTGGAGTAATGCTAAAAAAACTCGTTAAAAATAATGAATATCCGTATGTAACGCAGTTAAGCCCAGGTCACGTACCTGTGTACAGTGGCGTAGCATGGGTGTCAGCCGCCCAGGAAAATTTCGCCGCCCCCTAATTTAGGTACTTCAGTTTAAAAGACTAAAATATGTAGTAATTCTGAAGAACTTTTGGCAAGAACAATCATCATTATCGTATTGTATAGGTTACAAAGCAAAATAGTTATGAATATATATGTTTTACAATTTAATAATCACAGTTATTACAAAAAATCTTACACATATACCACTTAACTGATATAAAAGGTATAGAAAATTTATGATTATGCCTAGAAGATCGACAATATTAAGTTATTAGCGAATTGAATATAAAAGTCGAATGTATACCTACGTATACAAACAATACAATTTTTTCAACAAAGATCAATAATTTAACAATCACGACATGTACTTATGAGCACTAAAATCACAGTTTGAAAAGCTTATACATATATACGACTAGCTTTTACCTGCGGCTTCGCTCGCATGGTATTAGCGGGAAATTACTGTATAAAGAATTTTTCCACGGTAATGAATTTTTTTTCCGTGATAAAAAGTAGCCTATGTCATTTCCCATTCTTCCAATTATCTCTGTTTAGAAAAAATCACATAAAACAACAATAAATAACGATAAGACAAATAAAATTCTTGAGAATGACATTTCGCAAATAAAAATTCTCTTTTAGAAAATATTTAAAATATAGAAATAGAAATGTATTTTAAGTACCTACTCCCTTTAATAGTATTTTATTCATATTTGAATCCAGAGTAACGTAAAAAAATAACAAAATGGCAGTCCACGTCAAACGCTATGCTTTATAGCAACGCTATGCTTTTCGTTCGGACAATATACATTTTTAGAGATATGTAGATATTAACTACGACGCCAAAAAAGCATTCTTTTTAAGCACAACAAAGCACTCTTTTTGAGCCTAAAATTAAAAAAAAACATTGTTTCCAAGGTAACAATTTTTTTGACGTTTGCAATAACTCGATTTTGTTAGGGACAGAAAACGTATGATACATAATTTCATAACGCCACAGTTTATTCATAACGCCAGAACTTACCAATATATAAAGCCGTTGTTACTCGCAAATAATGTAGCTTTCGATTAGTGAAAGAATTTTTAAATTCCATTCGATATTTATTGCGTGAAAGAGTAAGGACCATCCAACCATCCACACAAACTTTCGCATTTATAATATTAGTAAGATTAAGTTATTGTGAATTGGAACACTGACAAACGATCCTTCGATTAATAATTCTTAGAATTGTCAAACTCACTCACGGACTTCCTTAGTCATTATCGCTGAACTTAGCCATTAATCTCGCTTAGCACAAAATAAAATAGGGGAATTTCTGCAATTCAGTACAGACGGTGTTGCCAGTTGCTTCAATGAGTAAGATGTCAATATTATACAATTATTTAAAGAAAGGCAATGCCTTGGTTTCTTATAGAATAAGTAAAGAAAAATTCCGTGCTCATTTCAATCGGTCCGAATCGTAGGTGCGACAAAAATTTGAAATGAGATAATTCGGATTTGTATAAGATATTATTATTATTATTTATTGTGAAATTTTTCCACCGCTTAAAAGTGCCGCCACTGCCTGTGTACTGTATTCCTACCTACAGATAAATTTACTGCCGGAAAAAGTTTAATTACCAGTGAGGTTAATCCTATATTTCGGGTGATTTGAATTCTCAATGACCAGCATTGTCTAAATCCGTATCTATCAATTCCCTACTTGAACTCTGGAACCATAAATTATTTTGACAAACACCTGTCCAGTGGTGAGTTGCAATAAACTCCCCAAATGGGTCCCTCACTAATTCGTCTCTAATCGTACGATGAACTAGAATTATTCGTAGATTTTGTAAGTGAGATACGCCTATTTCATGTAGGATCATTGATTCGATAATCAATTGCTGAACTGTGAATCAATTATCCAATAATTACATAAATTATCGAGCGAAATAATTAAGTTGATGGTCTACCTTTTTATATCAATCAATCATTGAAGAAGAAGATAATACTAGCAATACTAAACGAAGCATGAAATTGAACAAGACATAGAAAAAATAAAATGGTCGCTCCTGAGAATCGAACCCAGGATCTTTTGTTTTTCCGATATATTGATGGGTATACCTACATAAGTTATTACAATTAAATTGAATATTCATTTGACTTTTAGAAATAAAAAAATATAGGTCACATACCTGTAAATGAAATCGAATATGTTTATCTGAGACACTATCTATAAGTCTATAAAATATCAAATTAATAAATTCGTTGGACCTTGTATTCATTTAAAAAGATAGAAGCCAAATATTAAGGAAAAAATTGTTGGAGATTATATTGTTAATAGGTCCCATTGACCGAGTTGGCTAAGGCGCTGACTCGTAGGGAGATCGTGGGTTCGATCCTGAGGTGTGTTTTTAATTTTCTGTGTCTTTTTATGTATCATGTTTCGTTTAGATTTGTTAGTATTATATTCTGTTCCAGTGACGTATAACAAAGTTATTCCAATTAAAATTTTATATTAACTTCACACCGAAGGTCCTCGGGGCCTATTTCATCTTTGAGAATTCTATGCGAATGCCATTTATGTAATTGGATTCTTGAAAATATCAATGTGCACACACAAAAGCCGACAAGTCATTCAAAACTGAGCTTCTAGGCATAAGAATGTGCCATAAAAACCGTTCTCACCGGGAAAATGTTCACCTTTTGCGAGTGTGGGTCAAGCGTTTGGCGCGTCTCATGAATGTACTCCGGTGCCTAAAAGATTAATGACGCGAGTTCTTCCAAGCGTTTTCAACCGCAATATCGGTAGAGCATGCACGGCTTTCTCCCTGAGCTGTTCACCTAAGAAAATATTGACCACATTTACAGAAGGCTCGCTGTGGAGATTACTTCCTTTGAAGGATACTAGATGATTCTTTCGAACCCCTCTGATCATAGACGATGTTTTCTTTTTGAATTATTTTCATCTATCAGTACAAATCAGGAGGTCTAGCATAGTCGATCGATAAAACCCTATATCAATAAGATATTGACCAAATTCGTCATCTATGGTCACTATGGTCAGTTATCAATATTTGCGATTACGGTCAATAATTGGTAAGAAATATTCCGACCGACGCGCGATGATTGATACATTTTAGCCCGGACTACATAGTATCTATCAGATAAGTTTCGATTAACTGCCAACATACCTACGCATTTTTCTGGTTAAGGGCGCTTAACCAGCCAGCGGTCGAAAATCCACATTTCGTCGAAAGATGTTTTTACGATCGCACAGGGCGGTTCCCATGAGAAAGAATAATTATTCTCCGTACCAGCTTTTTAAAATTATAACTCAATATCGATTTTGTTTCATTCCAAATTCGATTTAATTTATACCTACATCCAAAAATGCTGAAAGGCGTGATGATAAAACTATTAAAATTATTTATTTTTTGTAATTATTTTTCTGTGATAAGTATTTATAATTTTTCAATAATGTCTAGTGCGCATATAAATACACAAAAAGACCAATTTTCGTCAGGAAACACATGTACGGATATATTTTTTAATGATTTTATTAAAACTAAAAATAAAATTCTGATACATGTGTTTCCCAGATAATTTATTGAATTTATTTTATTTTACTGTATGATTAAATGATTTGAAATGGCTGTTGTATAATACAAAATCTTTTTGAAAATTTAACAAATCTGCCAACGACCTATGGTATAACCTTATTGTACCAAAAAAAAATTTTTTCTCAAAATTTAAAACATGCGTTTACTAGATAAAAGAACAATTTTTCGAAATCAATTTATAATTTTTAGTGGAAAAGAGTCAATACGTCTAAAATCTGATTTAAAAATGATATATTTCTGGTTTTCTCCGGTTATACCCTCTTAATGTCGTTCGTTATGCAAAATTAGAGGGTCGCCGAGGGCCTGGTAGGAGACAAATGTCTTGGCTGCGAAACATACGAGAGTGGACCGGCATTAGAAGTGTGGAGGAGCTATTCCGGGCAGCGCAAGACAGAGAGACCTTTTCAAGAGTGATCGCCAACGTCGGGGGGACCTGATAAGGCACATAAAGAAGAAGAAGATGCAAAATTACTGGCTTATTTGAACGTATTGAACGAACGAGCTCTTAAAAATGATAAAAGTCATATCCGCGATCCATAGGCAAATGCGGACTGCCAATGCATATTTAGGATAGTATTCCAATTCAACATTGATGATTTATTAATATTTTTACGTTACTGATAGACGTTTTACGTTTCGGTATATGAATTAGTGGACAGTTTTGTCTGTGTTGCCTGCTTATATCGATTTCTTATTTATCCCTCCCTGTCAATATCGGTTTGGCTGTCAACGTGAAACCGTGCTTGGGATATCGATGTAAAATCATCGGAAGTTATGCCCATCGATTCGATATTGTAAAGCTAAGAGCTCCAAAGGTTTTGGATGCATTGCTCATTTGGATTACCTATATTGTTTGCTGACTAAAGCTAGGCATTTCGATGGTGTTGGGCTACGAGCTCACCACTTCAATAGCCTATAATGTAATTTCTTTCTACCAGGAATGGTGACCTTTCGCTGGAGGTCTGTGGCCACCTACTACGCGCTCTGCTTTTACCTGCTGAGCACGGCCATCGTGCTGGTGGTGGGCTACGAGCGGGTGCTCATCCTGCAGACCACTAAGAAGTTCGACGACTACATCTACGCCATCATCTTCGTGGTGTTTCTGGTGCCCCACTTCTGGATTCCCTTCGTGGGCTGGGGCGTGGCGCACCAGGTGGCCATCTACAAGACCATGTGGGGAAGATTCCAGGTACGGAATACTAATTCATCTCATCTGCAATCTACACCATCATTAAATGCAATAAACAAACACTGTTCCATTTCAACGTGTGGACCTCCCCGTAGAAACTACGCCGTGGACTGTTCTTTAAACTGTTTTTTTACATCATATCCACACAGGAGGCCCTGAGAATACATTATATCCACACAGGAAGCCCTGGAAAAACATTTCCTTCAGGGCGTATGTCATCTTTGGGGATGCTGTGTGGAGGTTTTTTTTAAGGAAAGGAAGGAAAGGAAGTTCTGGGAAGGAAAAAGGTTTTTTTTTTTTAATATGAATACCGCACAATAGTCCCCAACTGCTCCCGTCTAGAGCAAATGAGACTACGGCGCAATGTGTTAGACTATGGCATCCCCAATTGGAATATGTTGTGAGGTTGAAGATAGGGAGGGGAAGGAGATGCGGAAGAGGTGGATGGGGAAGTACCTGGCTATTCAGATCTGGTCACCAAACTCGGCTGAAGCCATTTCAAGCAACGTTTCATTTCTGAATTGTGGTCTTACACCAGGGCAATACTGAGAGTATCTTCCACTCTGGAACGTGCCGCAAACATACTATATATTGTTTCTAATTAATTATTTGTGAAATACCACGAATTAATCAAATGAAATGTATTTGCGCACGCCGGGTTCGAACCCGCGACCATACCATTTCCGGCAATGACGTAATTGCGAAAACAACCGTCAAACTTCTGGGAGTTTATCTGGATTCAGACCTTTCATTGAAAAGTCAGGTGAATAGGACCGTTAGCACAGGGTTCTTCTATTTAAGACAACTTAAGTCAGTTCGTAGGAACCTTTCGACAGAAGCAACTAAGCTTCTTGTGAATTCATATATAGTATCGCGTCTTGATTACTGCAATGGTATCTATGCAAGTCTTCCTAAATGTCAAACTGATAAACTACAATCAGTGTTCAACGCCGCAGCACGACTAATCACAGGGGTACCCAAGTTTTTGCACATTTCGGAACACCTCCGAAATCTTCACTGGTTGAAGTGTCCTGAAAGGATCCAAGATAAGTTATGCTGGATGGTGTTTAAAGCTATCAATGAAATGGCTCCACCCTATATCTCTGAACTATGCATTCCGGAAAATATAGGTCTAAGGCAGTCATCTCTTAGATCAGCGACATCGTCTGCAATTGGAAGATTGAAAGAACCCAAGCGAAATCCGAACACTAATTTTGGTGATCGCGCGTTTGGAGTATCCGGCCCTGAGGCTTGGAATAAACTTCCCATGGAATTGAGATGCATAACCAACCCAGCGGAATTTAGATCCAAACTTAAAACTCATTTTTTCAAATACTCATTTCCATAAATTTGTCATTATATTTAAACTTTGTAATTTAATTATACTCTAATAATTGTTGATGTCCACGAATATATACTATTTTATTTGCTATTCCCTACAACTACTAACGAAAAACTCAAAATGCTATTGATCTACCTACCAATGGTCTATCAGTGGTAACCTAACACCCCAATCCGTTTAATGTTGAGCGATGAGTCATCATAATGCGGTAAAGATCGGCGATTAATTTCATTGATTTATTTAAGATATCCATACATTTTCGTAAATTCGATAAATTTTGCATCCATGTCCTTAAATAGTAATATGTATTATGTAAAAAAAACTTCCTTCTTCTTCTGGCGCTGTGGAGTGATTCTGGCGAATGTATGATATTTATAAGATGTTTTCAAGTATTTTTAAATGTAAATAAATATGTTAGTTATAAATCTCTAACTTTAAGTCATAATTGTAAATATATATGTCATTGAGCTCAGTTTTAGGTCAGCTTTTATATGTCTTTTATATGTCTTAGTCATAAGTCACTAGCAATAAGACTTTGATGTAAGTCACTAGTTATAATTGTAAATCTTAGTTGTAAGGCAGTAATATTATTTTTTATGTATTTATTTGTACAGCGCCCTTGAGGTGATTTTTCACGAAAACGGCGCTATATAAATTAGCCAAATATTATTATTATATGATTGTGAGTCAAGAGTCTTACTTCGGGACTACGGAGGCCGTCGTTCGAGGTATGAAGGATGGGTTTGAATGTATCTAGGACTAATGGGCGAATGAATTCACCCCTTCCACTGCATTGCAAGACAATGGGTCGAGAGAGTCCGGCTGGAGAGATCTAGTTTAAGTCTCCCTCAACCAAAATCTCCCGACCCGACCCGCCATGCAGTAGGTGGGCAAACGCATAGGCCGCCAAGACCTAGACAAACCTCACCCGTATTTTGGTCTTCTCATTTCCGACTTGACGATATTTTAACCAGCCAGAAGGCCGTATCATATTTCGTAGAAAAGATGTTCTTACGATCGTGCAGGGCGATTCCAGTGAGAAAGATGAATTATTCTCCATACCAGCTTTTTTAAATAATAACTCAATATTGATTTTATTTCATTCAAAATTTGCTTTAATTTATACCTACACTCAAAAATGCTGATAGGTGAGTTGATAAAACTATCAAAATTATATACTTTGTGTAATTATTTTTTTATCATAAGTATTTATAATTTTTCAATATTGTCTGAGCAAAATAAGAATATAAAAAAATCTTAAATATGTTAGTTTGTAAGACCGTAAATAAATAGACAAACTGAAGTATTTTCGTTCCAAAACACGTCTGCGGATCTTTTTTTAAATGATTTTATTTAAACAAAAATTAAAATTCTGAAACATAGCTTTCCCAGATAATTTATTGATTTATTTTACTGCATGATTATATGATTTGAAATGTGCGTTGTTTAATACAAAACTTTGTTTGAAAATTTAACAAATCTGCCAACGACCTACGGTAAAACCTTATTATACTAAAATTAAACATATTTTCTCAAGATTTAAAACATAGCTTTATTAAGAACAGTCTTTCTAAATCAATTTATAACTTTTTTGTGGAAAAGAGTCAATACGTCAAAATTTGACTTTAAAATAACATATTTCCGGTTTTGTCCGGTTATTTTCCCTCCTAACCATTGTATAGAAAAATAATAAATATCTAACTATTATTGTACAGAAAATTAATTTTATAGACTTCCTTAATACATTAATTGCCTTATGTTGTTAGGATAGCCATCAAAGAATTGAACCCATTAATTAATAAAACAGCCAATAAAATTGATAGGCAAAAATAGTTAGGTTAGGTAAATAACAAACGCAAAACAATTAAAGACAACATCAAACTGCATGAGACCACCATAAAAATAGTTACATATTTCAATTATTGCATACTAAAATTAAACTGAATAAATGATTGATTCACCTACTTTATTACAATCTATATCTCTCAAAATCCCCTCCCGTAGACTCGGAAATATTGAACTGCTGTTCCTCAGCCAATCTTGGATAGTTTGGTATATTTATGACCAATACTCAACGAAAATTGTCCAAATTTCGTGGACTGGTCAACTCAACTCAAGTCAAGATCTTGATTTTTTGGCAATGATTTCTGTCTGTCACTAAAGACAGACAGTGAAGGAATATTATAATTATCATGACTTTTGGCGAGGTCCCGATTTGACTTATCACTTTTTCTTTTCTTATGATATGTTTAGCTCTTTCTTTTTATTATTTTTTTATGATTAGACCATTCAGAATCAAAACGTGGCCTTAAATGGCTTGAGCCATGCTGGGTGACCAGAGCTCTTCCCCAGCTCCTCCCCCCCCACATCCTTTATAATAATAATAATAATAATAATATCTTTATTTGGAAAATAAACAGCTTTACAAAGATACATAAAAAAGAAAGAGTGCTAAAATAAAACAGTAAGCCTAAAAAAATGTTTTCGCTTATAATTTTTTTTTTTTTTTAGTAGCTAGACAAGAAAAACATAAAGAAAAACTAAGAAAAAAAAATAGTTAAGAGAAGTTAAAATAAAACAAAAAGAAAAAACTACGAAAAAAAATAGTTAGGAGATGCTAAATACTTAAATATGCATGATAAGAATATGGAAAAACACAATAAAGGGTAAGCTTATGATCTTGTAGGACTATAAGGATGATACATATGTATGTAATTAGGGAATATGTAAATATAATGCAAATTAGGAAAAGAAATATGATTAATAATATAATAAATATAAATATGGATGTTCAGGGGTATGTTGTGATGCATTACATTTATCTAATAGTGTTGCTTTGAATTTGTTGAAAGTTATATTGAAGATGTCTGTATACATGAGGTGTGTGTTATGATAATGGCAGGCTCGATGAATGAATTCATTTTGTAAATAGTTGGTGTTGGAGCGGCTGTTATAAAAAAGGGATACGTTTCTGCTATTACGACCAGGAACTCTAATATCTATTTTTTGTAAAAGATACGGGGAAGATACCGTATTATTTAGGATTTTGTACAATAACAATTGGTCAGAAATAATTCTTCTACAATTTAATTTCGGGATTTTAAAGAATTGACGGATATCTTCATTTGATTGGAATGCACAAAACGACCGAAAATTTATGTAGGAGAGAAATTTTTCCTGAACACGTTCTATTCTATGAGCATATGTTATATATCTTGGATTCCAAATTTGTGAGGCGTGTTCTAGGTGCGGACGAACATAGGTATAATATAGCAAAATAAATGTATCGAGATAATAAAATAGTTTTGATGTTCGTAGTATAAATCCTAACATTTGGGTGGCTTTAGTGACAATGTTATTAATATGTAATTGGAATGTAAGTTTGGAATCCAAGGTAACACCCAGGTCCCGAACTGATTCTTATCTTTTAATATCGACATTGTTTATTGAATATTTAAATATTATTTTGGTCCTAATTCTTGTAAAAGACATTGAGTAACATTTATCTATATTTAGGAGCAAGCAGTTAATTTTGCAATATTCGCTGAGATTATTAAGGTCCTCCTGTATTTTTAAGCAGCACGCGATATCATCGATTGGAAGGTATAGTTTCATATCGTCTGCATATAAGATTGCCTTGCAGTGTATAAAACAACTTGTAATGTCATTAATATAGATATTAAACAGGAGAGGACCCAAAATTGATCCTTTTGGAACTCCTGGTGTAATATTGTCCCAGTTTGAAACCACTTAGCACAACAGCTTGAGAACGGTTTCTGATATATGAGTCTAGCCATCTTAGTAGATCTCCATGGATGCCCGCGAGTTTTAGTTTTCTAAACAGAATGGAATGGTTAACTTTATCGAACGCCTTGCTGTAATCTGTATAAATGGCGTCAGTTTGAATACTCTTATCCATAATATGAAGTATAAAGTTCGTAAAACAAGCTAAGTTAGTAGTGACGGATTTACCGCTTCTGAAGCCATGTTCATAATATAACCCAACTGAGGATCCCTTATTCTCACTGGACCCAGAGGGTTGGAAGCAGTTGGAACAATGACATTACAATACATAGTTGGAGCCCTTGAGCGTTTTGCATTACCTACGACACAAGCAACATTTTCCGCTTACTGTGGTGGTAGTAGAAGATTTTCAAATATTATCAGGTTATTCGTAACCCGGAAATATTTGCCTTTCTTTTTAAAAATTAAAAAAAAAATTATTCAAGTTATTTAAAATTATCTTAAATATATCTAAAAAAAATACTACTTTCTTGGGTACCTAGTTGCGGTACTACAAGGTGACTGGAGAATCTCTCCAATTCAAGCACCTGAAGACCCTGATAGTCGTCATCAGCGTGGGCTGCCTCATCCTCGCCATTGTGTTTCTGCTCTCCCTGTCCGCTCTGATGGAAGGCTTCCACCTGTGGCACACCTCGGCCTATTACCACATCATCACCATGATCAACATGAACTGCGCGCTGTGGTACATCAACTGCCGGGCCATCAAGACAGCCTCGCACAGCCTCTCAGAGTGCTTCAGGAAGGTAATTGACTATCTTTGCTTATTACTAAATCTACAATTTATATATGAAGTCATGTAAATAATAAAATAAAGCAAATAATATCAAAAATATAATTAAGAAAAACGCAAGATTTATAAATAACAGATGCCAATATTTTTTTTAAAAAATATTAAGACTCTTACAGTGGTTATAGGTAATTTTTCAATTCAAGCTTAATTTTGTGAACATTGCCGATAATTTTTGATTTAACGGGAGATTGCTAAAGTAAGTTTTACCTAGATAGAGAATAGAGATAGGATATTTGAATGTGCTCGGTTTTAAATTTTGGGATTTTAATATTATTCTGATATCTTGCTGATATATTGAATTGTAAGTGATTTGTCTGCATTAAGAATATTTTTGAAGTGAAACTTCTTTAGCGCCGTTAGTGATTTGAAATTAGGATAAAACAGAAATTCGGCACAACTCATTTCAATACAAATACTCCGTTCTAATATAATGCGGTAAATTCGCACCTCGGCGCCTGCCTCGCGTAGCGCAGTGGGCAAGGCGCCTGACAAGTCTCAGCGGCCAGAGAGACAGACATCAAGCGAACGGAGGTTCGAATCCTACGAAATCCATAAAAAATACATTTTAATTTTTGTTAAATCAATATCCAATCTTTAAACCACTTTAAAATAAATAGGCAAAAGAAAAGAAAGTGACATCTTGCGACCTTCTAGTTTCACTTCTACCGCGTGTGAATTACACTCTGATTTTTTATACATTTCAGCCTTACTTAAAAAAACAACAGCACGACCGATAACTTGTGTTTCTGCAGCAGCATGACTAAAACATATTTACACTAAAACACGAAATATTACTAATAAGGTTTGTCACTCTAAAACGCATTGTAAATTTGGCAACGGTGTAAAGACTGTAAAGGGTCATGATTTCTTCGTGAAATCAGTTGTTTTAATTCTTTGCCGCCAGGGGCGTTATTGGCGCGACAGTGCATGTGTAGTCTAGCCCGCGCAAAAAAGTTTGTTTTATGTATGTCGGGAATTTTGTTAGTAAATATTGCGGTTTTACTGAATGATTTCTATTATAGTGACCAATTCACTCTTCTATTCATGTAATTATTATATTTGCCGCATTATGTGTGCGTTTTTACATCAGTTTAATCAAGTTATTGCACAATAACCGTACTCTAAAAGTTGAACTGACAGGATATTGTTTTACGGGTTACATAAAAGATCAAATTTACATTTTTAAATCTTTATTTTATGAGAATTTCTTAAAAGTGGTGTTTTTATTTCAAATATTAATATCTAATGCATGTGTTCGTAAAAGTATTAAAAAAATTAACGTCTCTACATATGTAAGAAATTACTTTTAATGTCGGTTTATTTTTAGTTTATTTTTTTGACATTTAAAGAAAACTTTGAATTTTTTTATTGTATGCACGAGGAAAAAGTGAGGTAACAGTTTCATTCCAAATTCATTATATAAAAGGACTGTATTTTTAAAATAGAGATTTTTTTTAAATTTCTGTACACTTTCATCAAAAATATTTTGGTAAGAATTTTTTTTCCATTTTTTCCGTGTTTGAATCTTAAAATATGGCAGTTTTTTTAAAACTAAAGTGTATTTCAAATACACAAATCTAAAAGGTAATTTTATCTAGTTTTTATAAATGGTATTTGTTTTTACGACACCTTCAAAAATAAGAAATATATAGAACATTCAAAATACTTTGAAAAATTCCAAATTTCGTTCAGACATCATTACTAAAACAGAGATAAACTACCCTCTCAGGCTGTGTAAACAGTGTGTATTTTTTTTCCAAGAACAATTTTTTAATTAGTAATGTTTTCACATCCGCGGCCGTTTGTCAATTGAATAATATTTTCACGGGGTTTTTTAGTAAGGCTGTTAGTCTATTGTAGGTACATTGAATAATGAAAAAAAGAATTTCATTAGAAAATGTAGATTTTTTTTTAAATTTACCTTAATTTTCAATCTTTGGGCCTTGTAGTATAAATTGAACGATTGCATAGTGCACTCGGAATATCTCTTACGAATTGTTGGCCGTGTTCGCAGATGACGTGATTTAGTCAATTCGTATTGATATATAGTCCAGACCTCGTTAACTTTTGTGTTGAAATAACCCATCACCGTATTTGTGTTACTGTTCATGTTGTGTACTTATAGTTAATCTGTCAATTGAAAAATCTGAGTTTCAAGGTGCAGTATATTATATTACAGGAACAGTATACTACACATAGTTTATATCAAAATGTGATCTTTGAGAAGAGATTGCTCTCGCAGCTTTATTAGTTTAAAGTTTATCTTGTATTAGTCATGAATCTCGGAACTAAATTGAGTTCCCTTGCCCTGAAACACGCCGTGGATTAGGAGAGTGCTCTCATATACGATTTCGTTCGATACTATGTGTTCCGGTCTTAGATATGTATGTATGTACAGCAACTATATTTATGAACTCGATTACCTTCTCTTTTACAAATGCTTATTCGTCTTACCCATGGAACTATGATTACATCCATACTCTTAGGTCTTACCTATATTAAAAAATAAATACGCTTTTTATTAAATGTACGGTAGATTTTAGTATAATCATTTAAAAAATTTCATAAATTCACTTCGGTCAGTTCAAAGGGAATAACCAGACAAAACCGGATATACGTCATTTTTAAATAAAATTTTAGCCGTGTTGACTCTTTTCCACACAAAAGTAAAAATTGATTTCGAAAGATTGTTCTTTAATCTCTTTAAATTATGAGAAAATATGTTTATTTTTAGCATAATAAGGTTATACCGTAGGTCGTCGGCAAATTTGTAACATTTTCAAACAAAATTTTGTATAATACAATACACATTTCAAATCATATATTCTGACAGTAAAATAAATCAATAAATTATCTCGGAAAGCTATGTTTCAGAATTTTAGTTGAAATAAAATCGTTAAAAAAAAGATCCGCTGCAAGTGTTTTGTGACGAAAATACTTCAATTGTCTATTTATTTACGGTCTTACAAACTAACATAATATTCAAGATTTTTTAACATTCTTATTTTGCTTAGACATTATTGAAAAATTAAAAATACTTATGATAATTACAAAAAGCACATAATTTTTATAGTTCTATCGAAAATCCACATTTCGTCGAAAGACGTTCTTACGATCTTTCAGGGCGGTTCCAATGAGAAAAATTAATTATCAGAAAGATTTATAATCTCCATACCAGATTTTTTAAATAATAACTCAATATCGATTTTATTTCATTCCAAATTTGCTTTAATTTATACCTGCAACCAAAAATGCTGAAAGGCGTGATGATAAAACTATTAAAATTATGTACTTTTTGTAAATATTTTCATAAGTAGATATTTATCATTTTTCAATAATGTCTAAGCAAAATAAGAATGTAAAAAAATCAAAAATATATTAGTTTGTAAGTGTGCAAATAAATACAATAACGGACCAATTTTCGTCAAGAAACCCATGTACGTATATATATTTTTAATGATTTTATTTAAACTAAAATTAAAATACTGTAACATACGTTTCCCAGATAATGTATTGATTTATTTTACATGATTATTCATATTTATTTTATATGATTTGAAATGGGTGTTGTATAATACAAAATCTTTTTTGAAAATTTAACCTTATTATACTAAAAATATATTTTTTTTCTCAAAATTTAAAACATACGTTTACTAGATAAAAGAACATATTTCGAAATCCATTTATAATTTTTTGCGGAAAAGAGTCAATACGTCTAAAATCTGATTTAAAAATGACATACTTCTGGTTTTCTCTGGTTATACCCTCTTAAACAGAGACGAGTGAAAAGGTTTTTGAACATTTCACTTTTAAGACCAAAATTTAATGTAAGGTAAGAATTAAGTTTTGTTTCAAAATAAGCCATAGGTAGTTAAGAATCTAGTAGTTAATCTTGCGAGAAACGTAATTTCGCGTACAATATTGATAGCTGTGTGAATTGGCGAAAATAAAATCGCAAACTTAAAAATGAATCAAGGGGTGCAATTCACAAGAGGTAGAAGTGAAACCTTCAGAAAACTAAAATAGACAAGTAAGGAGACTATGAAGCACCTTTTTTTTATCAAAGTGAAGGATTGTTTTTTCCATATTTTTTTCGTCGAATTCCAGTGCACCTTTTCCCATACATTGGTCATATTATTAAAATTTGTGTTTTCTTCTTTGGAACCGCCAGGTGTCGCTTTCTGTTATATTTTCTTTTGTAGTAGTTTAAAGATTGTATAAAAATCAAAAAATATAAGTACATATTTTTTTGATCCCTAGTTGGCTGAAAATCTCTGCAAAGGCTCGTCAGGCCACTACACTAAAGCGGACTTGCGTGGGACCGAGGATTTATATTTATTTATTTATTTATTATTATTAACGCCGATTAAAGCGGCTTTTACAAAAATATTACAATTATTTTACATATGAATACAGAATATACATAGATAAAAAAATATAAAAATATAAAAAAAATATAAATATAAAATACATAAAAAAGAACAATATAAATTGTAGTATCAACATAAAAACAACAACAAGTAGGTTATCATAAATACAATACAACATATTATAAATCCCTGACAATATGTATTAATAAATTAATACTTTAAAACTGTATTTGATTATAATCAAGCTGAAAAGCGCTGACAGACAGTTTTAATTAAGTAGTGTTTGTATGAGGTTAAACTAGCAATGTTTATAGATTCATCCAAAACATATTTATTTCCAAGTACATGCAGGCGATTCATTATAGAATTGAGTTCAGCGTTAGATCCTGTATTGTTGCAATGATAAGTTAATTTGAAACGAACTGATCGACTAGGTACATGGAAACATATTAACGAAAGAAGTTCAGGGGAGTTCAACAGGTTGGTAACGATTTTAAATAAATAAAATAGGTCTGAACAAATTCTTCTTTCTTTTAATGTATCGAGTCCCAATAATTGTAACAGAGAGGGGTAATTAATGTTTTCGATTAATATTCCCAATTTAAAATTAATATAACGTAAAAATTTATGTTGGACTCGCTCAAGGGAATTCTCATGCACACTGTAGTAAGGATTCCAAATGGTGGAGTTAAATTCTAGTTGGCTTCTAACAAGTGAAGTGTAAAGTAATTTGACAGTTTTTAAATTTTTAAAATCCTTTGAAATCCTTAAGACAAATCCTAACATTTGCATTGCTTTACTGGTTATATTATTAATATGTTTAATGAATGTTAATTTAGTGTCAAAGGTTATACCAAGGTCTCTTATTTCATCAACAGATAATAAGATGTGATTATTGAGAAAGTAGGTAAACAACAAAGGGTTTTTTTTTCTGTGGAATCTCATAAGTTGACATTTTTTTACATTGAGAGTTAATTTGTTTATAAGACACCAATCATAAAAGCTATTAATATTAGATTGAAGTGTCAGACAGTCCTCGATATTATCAATAATTCTATATATCTTCATATCATCAGCGAACATTAGAATGAGAACACGGGTGAATATGTTTGATACATCATTAATGAATAAATTAAAAAGTAAAGGACCAAGATGAGAACCCTGGGGCACGCCACTGGTAGCTTCGAACGTGTAGGACAAGTGACCATTAATACAGACAATTAACAGACGCCTTAGTAAATAACTCTTAAACCAAGATAAAAGGTACAATATTACTATATTGGAACCGAGTACTAGTGAATAAAATAAATATTTCATCGCTCTCTCATTCTCTCGCAGTCTAAATCCTATAGATGTATGTATTTGTCTCTTTTAGTGTCGTTTCCGTTTCATCGAGTTTTAAATCACAACGTTGCTAAATAAGTTTCACTTCAAAAATCGACTTTTCACGCAAGTTTTTTTTCCACTTTTGTAACTTCAATTCAACTATTACTTAATACGGTACTCCCAAGGGAGATATGAGTCTTTCGTACCGAATACATATAATTGGTCTATATATAATATATATTCTAGCTTCGAGCCAATCAGAGCTCCGTTTTAACATCTCTGTCTGTCTCGTGCATAATTTGTGAGAAAGAAAGAGAGGTTATAACGGATCTATTATCGCTGTACCTTTAATGAACAGAATATTCAATTATACTCACATTTAGCTTAGTTGGCTTCGTTCTGCAAAACATATTCAATAATTCATACATAAGTGGACGTATTAACGTATGGAATCTAGTCTCGCTATTAGGAGACAGCATTACCAACTAATTATTCATACAACGTTTGATGTCAAACCATCGGCAGTGTTTCTTCTAATAGAAACACTTGCTTCGTATTTAGAAGGAAATTATACCTGGGGGGTTGAAGCCGCATTCAATGTGGGTGTTTTTGAAGTGAAAATTCTTTAGCACAGTTGTGATTTGAAACTCGATGAAACGGAAACGAGTGACACTAAAAAGAGACAAACACATACATAGATAGAATTTAGCCTGGGGAGAATGAAATAGCAATAAATTTATTTTTTTATTTTTCGGGTACTCGGTTCCAACATAATATGATAAATCCACGGTCCTACGCAGACCTCCTTTTGTCTAGTGGTATGAAGCGCCTGACGAACCTTAGCGGCCAGACACATTCAACGAACCAAGGGTCGAATCCTGCAAAATCCAAAAAAAAAAAAAAAAATCAGTTCCAACCTTCAAACCACTCCTTCATCATGGATAAAATCATCCTTCACATTGATAAAAAAGTGTTAAATGAACAGGCAAAGAAAACACAAAAGAAAGCGACATCTAGCGACTCTGAAAAAGAAAGCACAAATACTAATAAGATGACCAAATATATATGAAAAGGTTCACTGGAATTCGATGACAAAAATATGGAAAAAATCATCCTTCACATTGATAAAAAAATGCTTCGTACTCTCCCCACTCTTGTCTACTTTAGTTTTCTAAATATTTTTTAAAACTTCTACCGCGTGTGAATTGCAAACATCAATTTTTAAGGCTAAGTTAGCATTCAAAAAGAAGAATGTATGCTTTAAAAGGGAGATATGTAAATTCGAATATTAGAGGGAGCGTGTTATATTGAAAAACGATTACAATTAACCGAAAATTGTGAAAATATTTGATAAAACACGAATCGTTTAAAATATACCAAAAATCTCTCGGCGAATGTCTAAAGTAGCATGTAAAGATACGCTGTGAATTTTTTCATACCTATTACATGTTAAATAGCAGAAAAAAAAATTTTCTTGTGTGATTCTCGGAGCATTACTTAGCGATTTTTTTCTATCGAGGTAATTTTATATAATTATCGTTTCGGCTCAGCAAATGTAGAGATATTATTTTTAAAAATAACATTTATTTTTTGAAAAACATGAAGTGTTCATGGAAAGAAATTTAGAATTCCGGTTCTTTAATGTTGATGTCTTAAGCTTCCTCTCCGACTCTTTATCGTAAGGCTATTCATGTTAAAACATTAGCGTCGATTATTCCCAAAGTGCAGATGCCAAACTGTTCTGATAACTTTGAACGCACTTGAATGAAAAACGTCTAATAACCGATAGTACAATATGACGCGACGCCGAAAATGTTGTCTCTCTCTGTGAAATAGGCTTTAAAGATAACGCTTACGTAGCTTAATACACTTTCTCACATATTATGAGTCCGAAATTCAAAATTTATCTTATGTTATTAAATCTTAATTAAAATATAATGATGAAGCTCGGTAGTGTAATTCCTTGGTGAATGGATTCTTGCTTATTAGATAATTAAGTAAAGTATTCAATTCCCCGGAGCAAGAATTTTAGTAGTTTACTATTTTCGAATTGCACAGAGAATGAGTTTTGGTCCAAAGTAAATTATTACCAATGCGCGTTTTTTTAATAGTAATACCTCACAAGAGTCCCGGCTGCTCTCGTCTGGAGCCAATGAGAATAAGGCATCTCCAATTGGGGTATGTTGTGAGGCTGAGGGCTTTTCAAATCTGGTCACCGATCACGGCTAAAGCCATTTCAAGCAACGTTTCAATTCTGAATGGTGGTCTTACACCAGGGCGATACTGAGAGTATCTTCCACTCTGGAACGTGCCGCAAATATAGATACTATATATAAATAAATTACTTAGAACCACATACTTCGCTTTCTGTCAATCAATTATACAATACGGTATTATAGGATGGGGCGGTACATATACATATCAAACACAAACAATTTACATAACACAAAAACTAATAATAAAAACAATTTAAAAAAAAACCCTACTCATATTCGTCAGAACTTTTATTCCAACAATTTAAAGTCAGAAAATTAAATCAAATTCAATATTTTTTTATCATGCAACATTACAAATTTATAAAGATAATATTCAAAATAAAGTTGCACCATTTAAAAACAACAGAAATCTTAGACAAACATCAATACTTCCTACTCCAAAATGTAAAAAAACACTAGGACAGTTAAGTCATAAATATCTCGGAGTAAAATTTTTTAATTCACTTCCTGAAAAAATCAGAAACATGAACAGTAATATCAAAAAATTTAAAACTCACCTTATTTAAATTGAAAACACTGAAAAATATCAAAAAACATATTTCAAAACCATTAACACATTTAATCAACATTAGTCTTCAAAGCGGAATATTCCCAACGATATATAAACAAACCATCATCACTCCAATTCATAAATCTGGCAACCCAGAAGAAGTGACAAATTATCGTCCAATATCGCTGATTTCAAACATTGCTAAAATCTTTGAAAAAATTATCAAAAAAAGATTGACTGAATTTATTAACAAAAATAACATAATACACGACAACCAATATGGATTTATGAAAAATAGAAGTACCCAAGATGCGATTGCCAAACTATCGAACATTATTCAGAACACATTAGACAAATCTTTGAAATGCCTCGGAATCTTCATAGATCTTAAAAAAGCTTTCGACAGTATTTCTCATGATAAACTTATTAAAAAATTAAACTGTGTTGGGATAAACGATAAAGCTCTAAAATGGATAAAAAGCTATTTATTTGAACGACACCAAGTAGTCAAGATAAACAACTTTCTAAGTCTACCACTAACAAGTAATTTCGGGATACCTCAAGGCACAGTCCTAGGCCCCCTACTATTTATAATTTATGTCAACGACATTTTCAAACAACCAATTAACGCAGACATAATATCATATGCCGACGACACAGCTATCATAGTGAATGGGATCGACTGGGATATAGTAAACGAGCAAGCAAATAATAGCATGAATACCTTAAAACATTGGTTTGATACAAATCTTCTCTCATTGAACACTAACAAAACATACTACATACACTTCTCAATTAACAAACTAAAAACACTCCCCAACACTAAAATAATTATCGACAATAACAAATGTAATAAAATCACATGTAATCATCACATCAAAAATAAAAATCAGAAACTAAATATCTCGGAGTGATAATAGAACAACATATGAAGTGGAAGAGCCATATCTGTGAATTGGTTAAACGTATCAGAAAGTGTATATATATATTCATAAGATTAAGAAATATTTTAAAACTCAACAATCTAAAAAGAGTATACTATGCACTAATCCAGTCATTAATTCAATATGGAATTATTGGATGGGGGGGGGGGGGGTCTTACAACAATATTCTAAACCCGATCAAAGTGATCCAGAAGCTAATCATTAAAGTAATCCTAAAGAAACCCTCCACATATCCAACAGAAACGCTTTTCGCAGATTTTACGGTGCCTCGAGTAGAGAATATCTTAAAAAAAATGCAATTATCCAAATTTACAAAGATCATCAAAAAATTTGAAACCTACCAATCAAAAAGATATCAAGACAACATCAAAATACCAAAATTTAATACCAAACTAATGCAAAACAATTATATCTACTTAGGAATAAAGTATTTCAACAACCTTCCAATTGAAATAAAAAAAACCAAAGACATCAATAAACTGAAACTCAAACTGAAGCTACACTTCATCAGGAATAATTAAAACTAAATAATTACCTGTTTTTCTCTTTCTTTCCATTTATTATAAATTATATTCATCTCTATTTTATTTAGATTTTTCGAATTTAATACCGTATCCTATGTATGTACACCTACACATATTGATGATCCAGAAGTCTCAATTGTTCGTATTATATACTTACCTTTTGCATAATGTTATTCTATTTCTGTTATAATTAGTGTAACTCGCTCATCAAGCACAAGAACTAGCTTCTTCTTTGATGAGATTGCAATTTTAAATAATTTCTGTACCGATATGTAATTTATGTAACACCTTTGTACACTTATATATCTATATTAAATAAAAAAAAAACCTTAAAAATTATACCGAAAATTTGAACTGAATATAAAAAATAAAACAATTAAACCAATAAATTAACACCCTCATACACACAAGCCCTGCTTTTTTATGGGGATAAAACAAATATGTACACATATTATGTAATTAATTATTATATTGAATTTATTGTAATTTATGTATCTTTCTCTGAATAAAAATAAAATAAAAAAATATTGTTTATAATTAATTAATTTTTAATTATTAAATAAATTAAATACAATTTATTTGCCCACGTCGGGATTCGATCCAGTGACCTTCAGATTACGAGTCAATAGCCTTATCCCTAGACCATGCCGGTCGTCAAATTTCGTTTGAAAAAGTCGTTTAATTTTACAAAGATTTTTTTTGGTTAATAGGACGTAGATATTCCGTAAACCTGGTGAGTTTCATTGCTAATGCGTTCATTACATGAATTTAATTTATGTAGACCATAGGTTCTCAACCTTATTTTGCCCACAGCCCACCTTAAGAATATTTTTTTTTCTAGGACCACCAATTTTTTTTTACTTATTGTCTGTCGCATTTTTTTTACTTACTTACCGGCTATTGCCACGATTATATTTACAAAACTTGTTACGGGGAGGGCTCAACTGTCACGGAATCAATAATTCGATTAAAATATATATTAAATTTTTTGTTATACCTTTTTGTTTATCGAGTTAAAAAAAACAATTCTTTTGTATGTTAAGTACCGGATTGCTACCTCCTTACTTCTTGTATTTATGATATAATGTCAATTCTTAATAATAAAATACCTTAAATACCATTTTTTTACCTGCCCACACCCTCACTGTGCCATATCAACGCCCCCAACATTTTCTCTGATCCTCTGCTGCCCCCCCCCCCCCCCGAAAGTCTCAATGTATTATATAATAATTGTAATAATCTGAATGTTTTGTTGCAGGAAACGGATGTAGAGTGCACCGCGTGTATGATATCTCACTACAGACTTCTGTGGTTGGACCTCAGTGAACTGCTGCAGAAACTGGGCAATGCCTATGCTAGGACCTACTCAACTTACAGCCTCTTCATGTGAGTAATTTGTTCTTAAGATGAAGCCATACTAAATAATGCAAAATCATACGTTTTTGTTTTGAAAATTTGATCGCTTAGAAGTATTATAGATGCTTCAATTAAATACTGCGTGTAGAACATATCTTGGCCCTTAAAAATATTGGTTATTTTTTTTATAAGTCTTTTAATAAGCCAAGAAAAAAATAAATTGCAAAGTCTATAAAAAACACTATGAATTCCAAACTCTCCTATTTATAAACCTCTTTTCGGATGTAATTTTATTATTTAATTTGGAAAATTTAGTTTCTTTTATGATAATCGCAAAAAAAAAAAATTTACACCCGAATCTCACAAAATAAAATATAATATGCATTTTCGCGTTGTTATTTTTGACATCACGGCGACAATACGGCAGTCGACGAATTTGGAATATGAAAGTGAACCTTACACCGTCCGCCGAAGAACGACTGGTAGCCACTCCTATTTTCTGTCAGTATACCTCCGGATGGAGCGGAGATAAGTCGTGTTAGGCTCCGCGTCGCTTGTTTTCGTGAAATCAATTTTAAAATTCCGTTTTATTTCAATAAATAAGGCGTAAAAAAGGAATTAATTTAATTTATCAACATATAAAAAGATTTCTCAAATATCTTTTCCAACCTTTCCAAAAGCTTTTTCTCAAGTATTTTTAAACTCTTCCCACAAAAGGGCATGAATTCCAAATTTGGATTTTTTCCTGTACTAGTGGATTAAATATCTTAGGTTGGTTGTTTGAACCCCCGTTACATTCTATCGATAATTACCGTTAGAATAGTGGATACTTTCAATATCGCCTTATTGAAAGACTACCATTCAGAATCAAAACGTTGCCTGAAATGACTTTAACCCTCAGTAACACGCACACGCAATCAATTTACAGACATGGTAAAGGGCTGTAAACTGCCAAACCCTCTAGATAAAATATCTAAACATAACCCTCTTGCCAAAAATATTTATGAAAATATCCGCAAACTTTCGCTTTCAAATGTTATTAAATACTAGAAATACACATATATATTTTTTACATATTAAAATTTTGAACGCAAACATGAAAACGCGAAAAAATTATAAAAATTTCTCACCTTACAAAACTAACCAATATTAATGAGACCTGTGTGAGCTATTCCTTAATGCGAACAAATTAGCCCGAGGGGTTTTGTTGGGTTTTGTGACCAGATTTGAATAGCCAGGGAAGTCCCCACCTCCTTCTTCTACATCCCCTTATAACTCGTGTAAAATAAAAGACTCGATCTAGAACTCGGTTCTTTCAATGGCCCATTTAATTGTAATCATTTTTCAAGGGTTCTGCATACTTGGCCTCTACTACTCCGCTCTCTACTAGTTGTATCTGGTAGAAATACTCGCAGACCAGTGATATAAAGCATACTAGGCTAGTGTTTGTTGGTATGAAAGTAAAATGTACTAATATTAACCCCTCAGGTCAAAATATTTCCGCTTTGCATTAAAAACCAAATAAATGGAACATTTCTGAACGTATCCCTAACTAAAAACTGTGTTTAAAAGTGATGAAGCAAGCTTTAAAAAAAATTCTCCCCCCCTTTTTTCTTTCCCAGAACATCCTCTCCTTCCTTTCCTAAAAGACACTCCACACAATATCCTCAAATATAACATAGGCGCTGAGGGGAATTATTTTCCTCGGGGCCTCCTGTGTGGAGCTAATGGAAAAAAAATATGTAAATAGACATAAAAACATTAAAAATTGTACTTGTACTTGAAATTGCTATCGAAATTCGAATCATTAGATAAAGGCAAAAAATGTGCGGGTATATTTATTGACCTCAGAAAGGCATTCGATAATATATCCCATGAAATGCTATTAAAAAAATTAAATAATATTGGGATAAAAGGCATCACTAACTTCTTAAAAAAAACGGCCTCAAGTGGTAAAAATCAATCGTGTTAATAGTGATCAAGAGATTTCATGCTTTGGAATCCCCTAAGGTACAGTGCTTGGACCAATGCTATTTACCATTTATGTAAACGATATATTTTTTCAACCTTTACATGGTCAAATAACATCATACGCCGACGATACAGTATTAATAATAAGTAAAAAGACTTGAGAAAATGTAGAATTAAAGGCCATAGACGACATCAACACGCTTAAGAATTTTTTCGACTCTAATTTACTATCACTAAATAGTGAAAAAACATTTGTAATTCCATTTGCAATCCATCCAAACGATGCTCCTAAAAAAATTTACATTGTCATACATGATAATACTAAAATTCACAGCCAAAACCATTGCAAATCAAACTATACAATACTAAAAATAACAAATAAAATCAAATATCTAGGAGTAATTACCGATAAAAATCTGAAATGGAAGGAACAAATATGTCAAGTAGTAAACAAAATTAAATAATAATACATATATTTTTAAGAATTAGAAACTTTCTGTCGATAAAAAATCTATATTTAATCTACTATGCCTTAGTTCAATCCACTTTACAATACGCTATTATTAGTTGGGGATCCGCGTATAAATGTAACCTTCTTCCAATTGAAATTGTACAAAGAACAATTATTAAAATTATATTTTTAAAAATCCCTAGACTACCCAACAGAACGTCTTTTTGAAGAATTTCAAGTACCTACATTTAAAGATTCATATATTAAAAAATCATTAATAAAAATTATAAAAGAAAAAGATAAATATAAATTTTTAAATGAAAACAAAACTCGACTTAAACATGTTTTTCTATGCCCAAAACTAAATACGTCTTTCGCACAACATCATTATACTTACCAGGGAAGAACTTTTTTCAATCGTCTACCAGAAGAAATCAGAAGCATTAATGATGAAACCCGTATACTGCTCTCTATCAAGAGATATTTTAAAAATATTCTTAAGAAAAAAACCACTGTCACTTAATTATTAATCTTACAAATATCCTTAGTTTTCCATAACATTCTTTCTTTTTTTAAACGCACACTATTATCAAAATAAATTCTACAGCAAACATATATTTATGTACAATGAATTATTTATGTACTAACTAATAACAAAATTTATGTACACTCAAGGCCATACACAAGCAAATGCTTTCAACGGAAGAGTAGTAAACATAAAAAAACCTAAGATGTAAAATTATCGTTGTGTACCATGTAAAACATATTATAAAAAAAATATATATATATTAAAAAAATATCTACTTTAATATTTATTAATCGGAATATTTTAATTTCAAACATATTTGGTGAAAATAAAGCATGTTTTTTATTATTTTTAATTGATAAACTAATGTTTAAAACAAGTTTTTTATGCATAGCACAAAGAATAACAATTATTATAAGTAATAATTATAATAATTGTTACCATTTGTGCTATGCATGAAAAAATCTTGTCTAAAACATTAGTTTATCAATTAAAAATAATAATTAATATTTGACGAGTTAAATTATTTCACCAAAAGATGTAGACATAATTTGTCTCGACGCCACATAGTGGGAGATTTAGCACTTACAATGTTTTTCTCATATAAAATAAAGTTAGTTGTTTGCAGGAGGAAAAATGTAATAAGCAGTAATTGTTGAATGAAACACTAGTATTTATTGAATTATTTGGCGGGCTGGAGATAAGCCGACGTAGCTCAGTGGATAAGAGCAGTTGACCGGAAATCAGAAGGACGCGGGTTCGAGCCCCGTCGGCGGCATGTACCTTTTCTCGGGAGATTTTTGAATGTAAATCGAAAAATTGTATTTTTCAGGCTAATTACTAAAATAATAAAATTTTAAAATACTCTCCTTTTATTTATGGAATCTGCAAGAAAACTAACACCTCACCCTTTATCTCGTTTACACAAAAAAAAATAAATAAAACCATATTGCAAAAATTTCACTTTGGATTCATTGTCAGCGCAATGTAAAGTTGATTTCTTGGATCATATTTGACTACAAACGAATAAAACAGTTTTGTTATAAAAAAAAACACCATATTAATTCAATTTACGCGGTAACAGTCAATTAAATGAATATTATGTCTGAAATAACCTCAATTTTTCAGGACTAGAATTTCACGTGTCAGTCTGCTGAAATACAATGATTCCAGCTCTTTCAGACAATTTTTAACAGTACCTAATCGAATCTGAGCTTTTCCAGTCATTATTCAACGTGTTACTAAAACACCGTTTAATGGTTGGGAAGTGTATTTTATTTTATTTATTAATTTTCGGGAAATCGACAGTTTACATTTATTTCAGTTTGTACATAGTAGATATTAAATAGCCAAAATAAAACCGATTATGGATTTTCTTCTTGTGACTTTACTTCTGCTGACACAGCATTATAAGGAATAAGTAAATAAATTTTATAAAGAAGGAATATGAGCACAAAAATTATATAAAACAATTTTTTTTAAATATAAAACGAAAAATTACAAAACAAAAAATCTGTTAATACATTGATAGCCATGGGGAGAAGTTGTACATATAAATCATTTTATCAGTTAGGCTGTACATAGATATATCCGCCAAATATCCCGGACAAAAGGCAATAATTTGACAGAAGAGAGAACCAGTAAAAGAAGAAGGAACTTTGATATAATATAATCTATTTAAAATAAACAAAAATTTTAACAAAACAAAAAACGACTTCAAAAAATGCACTAAAAAGTAAAAAAATAATTTTGTACCATTGTTATTTTTGGAGTCGGTGTCAGCCAAGGTAACTACATACATACATAGGAAGTTATAGGTGAGATCTGGAGATCTTGGCTGACACCATCTCCAAAAATAACAATCGTACGAAATTATTTTTTTACTTTTTAGTGCATTTTTTGAAGTAGTTTTTTGTTTTGTTAAAATTTTTGTTAATTTTTTGATTTTTAGTGACGAGCGTGCGTAAAGAAGTTTAATTCAAAAAAAGAATCATCGAAATCTGTTGGCGTAATTTTGAGTTATTCGTCCTTTTTTCGCCCACATACTTATCGAAAATTTAAGACATATATGGCTTTTTCATGGATCTCATTGTCAGAAAAGGATCAAATTAAAATGGCACCACATAAAAAAATCATCCATATCGGTTCACCCAATCGAAAGTTCTTAGGTAACAAACATAAAAAAAAAAAATTTAATTAAAAATTTAAAAAATACCGTCGAATTGATCCTTTTCGAAGTCGTTTAAAAATAATGTAAAATAAATTCCATTGAATTCCGGACTGCATTCTGTAGGGGGCAGTTTGGTGTGATTATAACCAAGTCCTAGTTACAGATGACACCTGTATCCTTTATCCTTTACATAATTGAAAAAAGATTTTGTTCCAGGCGTTCATTTTAAGAATGAGGGTTAATCTGATAAAATGTACATCAATGCAGCTATTACAGATTGAATTGACAACAGGTATCCTCGTGGGTCCATTTGTTGATTGAAATTATGTTGAAAATTTCTTCTCCCTGGAATTGAACCTGTCCAATATTGCCTGGAGTATGTTTTCAATCTGCTTTATTGTTTGAAATATTTTAAGTACCTACTAGCGTACCCTAGTTTTCTTTATTTCCCAAGACAAAAATATACGGAGGAAATAAAGAAAATTTAGCTTTTCAATATTTGTCGTATATTATTGTTTAAACATTCGCAAAGCATGCTACACAAATTATGAAAAAATACAGTATTTCTTTACATTTGTCGAGAGATGTTGTTGGCTCCAATTTAAATAAATTTTACTGCAAAACATTTTCGCTTCCTCCTTTTTAAACTTTTTGAAGTAAAACTTCTTTACGCACGCTTGACTTGGGGAGTAAGCTAGTGAATGCGTGACGAGAGCGTTACGAAAAGTGTGATCGGGCGTGGCGAATGGAAGTTGAGAGGGAGATATAATAAGATAGAAAGAGAGAGAGAGAGTTACGTTTCGTATATTACTTATATTACTGTAGGAGCAAAAGAGAGAGGTGCGAGTACAAATTTTCTTTCTCTCCTTCTCTCATAGCTAGTTACGTTTCGTATATCTAAGACACAGTGCAGGCCTATTGTCTGTATCACACTGCAGGAGCAAGAGAGGGCAGTGCGCGCGCACATTTTCTTTCTCTCTTACTTTATAAGTTAGTGAAGTTTTACTTCAGTCGTGTGGTCGAAAGCAAACTCGTTTTTTTTTTAAAAATTTTATCAGCCCGCTCCCTTTAACATTCATATTTTCATATTTATCTTTCAAAGCATATTCTTTTCTTTTTGAATGCTTAGGTACTACGAAGCTTTGATTCATTATCAAATATGTTCCAATTTACGAGATCTAACAAATCTTATGTTTTTTGATATGGCGTACGTATAGCAGTTTATTTATGTATTTTTACTGGATTTTACAGATATTCTCACTTAAAAGAGAACAATCCATTTGTAAAAACTCAGTTAATGCACAAATAGGTAGGTTCATAAAAAAAATCATGTAAAAGCTCTCTCAAAAGACAAATCAAAGAGAGGCAAGAGACATGTGAGACACAAAGATACAAATATAAGTTATGCTGAAAAACACTTCAGAAGAGCGATTCTGTATCTTTTGTGGATACGGAATCGATTACATACATAATCTCTTGTCAGATTCGTGTGATTGTCTATATCTTGTAATTACCTTTTTTATGGACTGATATGTCAGGTGTCATATTTCAACTAGTTTAAACACGAAATGCATTATTATTTATTCATTTAATGTATGTTTAAAGTTGTATAAGTATATAAAGTAGGCGATAACGCCCCCTTGTGGGTGTTTGAGACTCTCAGGGGGCGGTAGAAGACCCAGATTAAACTAGAAGAAAAAAACTAGGGGGCGTTGAAATGGCACAGTGGGGGCGTGGGCTGGTAAAAAATATTGTCTAAAAAAGACAAAAAAACAACACGCTCATCACGTACTAATAATCTTACGTGTAATTAACATTATTATGTCCCAATACTATTATGGGTCAATGTTATTATGAGAAAAAAAAACAAAATAAATGTGGAGTTTCTTTTTAGGACTAGATTCGAGGATTTTACATCTCAGCGATTATTCCTCATTCTTGTAATTCTTGTAAACATAATTGTTGCGTTCAAATTGAATTATTAAAAAAGAAGTATAGTTTTAAAATCCAATTTATTTCCTTTTATTTGTTATTTAATGCTTATTTTCCTCTATCACATCTGTTACTAAATCTATTTAGTTATTCAATAATGATTTCTTGTAAATGGAAATCACGCACACCCTTGAGAAATCATGAAATCTGACTTTACTTTTCAAGATAAACCCTGAGAAATTTAAATGAAGGAAATGCATATATCATATATTTATTTATTTATTTATATTTATTTACGCCCTAGTGGGCTTTTACAAGCATAGAAGCAAAAATATAATAACAATAATAATTATATACTCATATGTTACTAAACCTATAAAACAGAATAAATAATAAAGCAATCATCATCACAAGGTATAGAACATCATAACAGAAATTAAAAACATAACAAAAGATTAAACATCATAAAAGAAATGAAATAGTATGAGTAATAAGAAAAAATCAGTAATAAGAGCAGAAATACAATAAAGTGCAATGTGTAAAAGCTAGTTAATAGGTATAAACAAAAAATTATAATAATTAATTATTATTATTATTTAATTATTATCATAGAATTGACACTATAATATCATTAATATAAGAAGAAAGGAGGTAAAAACCCGGACCCCCCCCCCCCCTCCCCGTTTTGGTAAATGCAATCGTAACAATAGCTGTTTCAGATTCGCGACAGATGGTAAGTAAAAACAACTGGGGGGCGCTAGAAAAAATAATATTCTTAAAGTGGGCGGTGGGCAAAATAAGCTTGAGAACCTATGTTCTAAACAATAATAAGTAATTCATGCGTATTTAAATGAATAAATAATCATGCATACTTGCAGCGCTTCGTGTTACTAGTTGAAATGCGATAGCTGACATCATAAATAAACCAATCCGGTAACATATCAGTCCGTAGCCCATAGAAAAAGCAATTGCAATCCATGGACAATCACACATATTTGTCAGGGGATTACGTATGGAAACGATTCTGGATTATGTATCCACAAAAGATACAGAATCGCATGGCAGATAAGTTTCGGTTAACACTCAATACACACATATTTTTTTTAATAATGTCGTTCGTTATGAAAATTTACCGGCTTATTAATGAACGGATTAGAATCTCTTAGAATTGAAAGAAGTCTTAAACTAGACTTAAATAATTCATCTAAGACGCGATCAATTTATTACGTTCGATCTTTGAAAAGTGAAAGTGTTTGAAATATGACTAAAGACCTCATTAACTAATTATCTCCCGTTTAGTGTCAAAAAGCAAACGCGGACTGCTAATTCGTAATTGGGTTAGTATTTCAATTCAACATTGCCAATTTGTTAATATTTTTACGTAATCATATTGTTGTTGAACAGGTTTGTGAACATAACGGTGGCGGTTTACGGAGCACTCTCGGAGATTGTTGACCACGGATTCGGCTTCAGCTTCAAGGAGGTGGGACTCTTCGTCGATACGGCCTACTGCTCCTCCCTATTCTACATCTTCTGTGACTGCTCACACAAAACCACCTTGCAGGTAAACTATTTTTTTTTAAAGAAGTTAAAACCAATAAATCTAAACGAAACATGAAATAGAACAAGACACAGAAAAAATTAACGGTCGCAATTGGGATTCGAGCCCAGGTTCTCTGTCTTACCGGGACAATGCCTCAACCAACTCGGCCATCGGGACCTTATTCTTTTACGTCATTTTTGACGATCTAATATTACAAATTCAAAATTAACAATATTTAATCTTCAACTAATTTTTCAATGTTTTTTAACGTTATCTTTTTGAATGATGGAAAAGTTACAACGAATTTATTCGTAACCTAGGATAAACATATCTGATTTTAACTATATATTGTTTTTTTTCTGGATTTCAATTGCCTCCGTAAGTAGGTGTGCTCAATGCGTTTTGGATCGTTTTTTGTCATAGTATCATTTTTATCTTTGATTTTCTGTATAAAATAAACACCATTGCAAGAGAAAATATGACAAAAGCATGATGTATGTACCGACAAGAAATATGTACCAAGAGAAAATATGACAAAAGCATGATGTATGTACCGACAAGGAATACTAGACAAAGTACAACATTCTTTTGCGACACATACACAACCAACTATCAATCACACTCGTTTACCAATAGGATGCATAATTTGGGCAACAAGTTTGGTGGTATTATAGATATATTTGCTGATTCCCTTTATAATCTTAAATGCAAATTAAACCAACACTTTGTGGAATCCTACAAATTATTGTAACGGGTTTAATATATTTAACGATTTGATGTGTTATTGTAATGTTGTATATTATGTTATTGTCAATAAAATTATTCTATTGTTTAAAATATTTCTTTACGCCATGTTCTTCAAAAACTACTTATATATTTCTTTTAATTTTTCACTTTTATAACTTTTCGTATAAATTCTAACTGGATAACTCAAATATTATATTGTTTAAAATATTTTTTTACGCCATTTTCTTCATAAACTTCTTGTATATACTATTTTTAAATTTTTCACTTTATAACTTTGGTATAAATACTAACTCGATAACTTTTGTAAAACTTATTTATAATCTATGTAAAAGCCCTTATGGGCGTATAACAATAATAAATAAATAAATAATGAATATTTCTTTAATAATTTGTTAGTATTTTGGCAAGGGGGTTATGTTTAGATATTTTATCCAGAGGGTTTAGCAGTATAGAGCCCTTTACCATGTCTGTAAACTGATTGCGTGTGTAGTGGAGATTTTCAATAATAACTCTTGATTTACGCGATATCAAATATATTTAGAAGAAAATTTGCATTACAATAAGTTGGCACAGATGTCATAATTATCTCGCCTAGAGGAAAGGCAGTAGGACGGAACGAACGTTGAAACCGGAATTGCTTTGCATCGTCATGCACTAGACCAGGAAGCGGTGCTCAGTGATACCAGTCTGTAAAATTGAATTTGAATTATATTTTTAAGGTTGTTCGTTGCTCGGCTACAGTGTCTTCATTTTTATTTAAATCACAATAATAAATGTAGAGGTTTTTGGCTGAGGTGTGTTCATGTTGTTTAAATTAAATTAAATACATTTGTTTAATTCCTTAATTGTGTAAACTTACAAGCGTGATTGGACACGATTAACTTTAACCACGTTATGTTATGATTTTTATAAATACTTCACCTGTATATTAAAGTTGAAACGTATTAGTGTTTTTTTTCTGAAATACTTTTCTATGTTAAATTATGAATATGTACAAGAATATGAAGAAAATATGCTTTTCTTGGAAACATTCTCTAAAAACAAATTTTAATTTTGTAAAACCTACTCGTATTTGTAATAACTTCTCACAATTCTATTAAAACTAAATCCAACCTTAAGGGTAAAAGAATTTATAATCTGCTCTTTCAGATGGCGCTAATTTAATTATTTTAGGGAAAAACATTTTTTTGCAAGTTATGCTTTAAAATATTACAATTAACGTAGACATGGTTATATGCACAAATGATATAAAAAATAATATGAATGCGCATCGAGGACAAACTGCAATACAAGTTTGAATACATTAAGGCCTGAATAACATTAGCTTCTAACTAAGCAGTGCCTGTTCTAAGAAAGTAATCATAATAAATAATGAATTCTTACTTTCTGTTTAACCTCATAATTAACGTGTTTACCGATACCAATGGCAGCATAAAACTTTTTCATGCTAGGAGGTTAAGAATTTAGTTCAATTTGGGAGGTGGGTATTGGTACCGTCGCCCGGAAACCATTTATTGCATTACCAACATCTCTGCCATAGGCTACCTTAAGTGGTTCGCTTGGTGACTTAGCAGGGGTTCATGTGGTGAGGTTTAACCGGATACTGCCATCTGTCAAACGAAACCATACTAAATTTCAGACTGATTCATAGTTTAGTTTTTATTTGGCAGCCAGTTATATCACACGTGTTTCGTGTTTCTCAATGAAATGGAATAAGAGCAATATTGATCCGAAATTCGCTTTTTATCATTATGATTAAACCTGATTATATGCACGTCAGAGACCAAGCGACAGTGAAAACAATGGATTTTTCTGGATGAATCTGCTCCGAAGAAGGCAAAGACGGTCTAATCAGCCGGAACTGTCATGGCTACAATTTTTGGGAATCGAAGAGAATAACCCTCTTGGACTTTTTGCAGAAAGGAAGAACGATCATGGGGCAGTGCTATGGCAAATTATTGGACCGAATCTATAAGAAATTGAAGGAGGTATGGATATATTTGTCTAACAAAAAAAGTGCTCTTTCGCCATGATAACGCACCAGCACATTCATCCAGAACTGTCGATGCCAAATTGCATGATCTGCGCTACAAATTGCTGCCGCACCTCGTGTACATACATGACCTGGCTTCTTGCAAATTCTTTCTGTTCACCAACATGAAAACATGGCTTGGGGAAAAATATTCAGCTCAAACGAGGAGGTTATGGCCGAGAATGAAGCGTTTTTTTAAAGAATTTGGCAAATCGTATTTTTGGAGGGGTTAAAGTGTTTTTTTTTTACATTTACTCCACACAGGACGCCCTGAGGAAAATAATTTCCCTCGGTCCTATGTCATCTTTGAATATGCTGTGTGGAGGAACTTTTTAAGGAGAGGAAGGAGTGAACATGAGTCTTGAAGAGACCCACGTTGTAGGAGGGAGGAAACACAGAGGCCGGCAAACCGTTCCACAGCCGAGCTGTTGAACTCAAGGACGAATCGTAGAAACGACCCTTTCTCATGTGACTAAAGTCAACCGTGTACAAATGTTGGGCGCATGTTTGGTATGTTTCCCGACTATAAACCGATTCCGAGGGGATCAATGACGCTAGTTCCTCGGAGCATTTTCCATTGTAATACCGGTAGAACAAGGACAGCATTCCCACCTGACGCCTGTGCTCTAAATATTGCAATTTTTGTGTATCGACCTAAAAGAAGATTATGTTAAAAAAAATTAAAATGTGAAAAACTTGCGTCTTCATTCCTATTACAAGTACTTATTTTTTCGACCCTCGTACATGATGCATACACCTCGGATAAGTTCCATGTGTCCGCATATAGATATTATACCTGATTTTTTTCCAGCTTATATTTAGTTTGGTACGAAGTCCTTATACCATTAGACTTCAGATTGTTTCCTTTTATTTTAAAGTCGTCCAATAAAATAGGCTCCGAGAAAAAAGTCCAAGGAATTCTTTGCGGAAAAAAAATAAATTTTAAAATCTTATAAAATCCGCTTTTCCATTTCAATAGCCAAAAGTCCATACTCTCCTTTCAAAAGAAATTGCAAAAAATAATTACTCCGGGGCTTAAATCAATTAAAAGGGTAATTTCATTTGGCTCCGAACGTTGGCACATTTCTCCTTTGAATCAGTTCAACCTGAAACGAGAACTTAAAAAATAATTAATTCCTTACAAACATTTTTCTTGCTTCAATTTCTCCAAAAAATTAGTTCTTAGTTAATGCATTTGAAAAGATGAAACAAAATTGTTCAGAAACGCTGCAAATTTTAAATGTGCATCCGTCTACAGTTCGATCTATTAGTATTATTTTCTTCTTCGTAGAATTTATAATATTCATTTAGACTTAGAAAAAGTTAACAGGTTTTCCACATAAATAAAATCGGAAATGTTTATACGAGACACTGTCTAGGTTACAAATAAATTCTAACTTTGTAATCTTTTAAAATGAGAGCAGTCTATATGCGAAAAATTATTGGAGCTAATATTGTTAATGGGGTATTTCCACAAACGAGGGATTCTGTTGAAAATGTACGGAATATTTAAAGATAATTTTTCTGATTTTAATCATCCTACTAAAAATGTTTGTTTATTATGTTTTCATTCAATATTATTGATTTTAAAAACGCTCTAAAACTGTCAAAATCAAAAAGCCCGTTTTTTTGCAAATGGGTTTATGACGTCACAAGCTACGCCCGGCTGAATCGGCATAAATAAACACTGTCAGAGAGCGTCCGCATTCATGACGTCACACGATAGATACGCCCCAAAATATCGTTTTAACGGTGATTCAAAAATGGGAAACTTTAACTCGCTGTAGAAAATTTATTCGTCAACATAAAAATAAAATAAAAATGCCTTGATCATTGTAATTTTTTGCTTGATTTTTTTAAGCAATAAAAAAATCGCGTGTAAATACCCCATTGTAAATTTTAAATATGAGATCATAAAAAATGACGATTAATAAAATAAATAGGTCATAACAGCTGAATTAGTTGTATAAATAGGTCATAACACTGTATACCGGTAAAACAGAAGATCCTGGTTTCGATTCCCAATTGAGGCCGTTAACTTCTTGTTTGTTTAAATATTTTTCTGTGTCTTGTTCTTTCTTCTTTCTTGTTTTATTTAGATCTATTAGTATTATCTTTGTATTCAAAGATTAATTACATTGACGATTAAAGTCTTCAAAAGTCATTAAAAAAGTTATTCCAATAAAATTGAATATTTATTTTTAATTATTGAAAAATAGTATAGATTTAAGGAAGTTATGAATTATTATAGGTTTGGTCATTATGTTTCATGAATACCTAACTTGAAGATCTTTATGGTGGTGTATTAATATTTCTGTCATAGTTATGTTTACGGTATTGCAATTTAATTGTAAGTATGGGGGAGCATGAATAATTCAATTCGTGAGTTGTTCGATCGGCGGCAATCGGAAACAGAATGAATCTTCTTTTCGTTCGACACCCGTAGCTGGGGTAAAATGGTCCGTGTCTACTATTGGAATACCGATAGCCAATAGGAAGTAATCACGTCGGGAATATATTGTGTTGTTCGCTAGTCACACAAGTTTAACAAAAATAATTAAGAAAATTGAAGTTTTGAGCAGTTAGCTATACCGTGTTAAAGTCATTTCTCAATAAGTGATAACTCTTCGCACTAATCATGTCACAAGGACATGCTTCGACTGTCTAAAAGTTCAAACCATGTTTACATGTTCAAGTTTTTAGTATGAGATAATCTCTAGTCGGACTCCAAATAAAACTTTACCAGAACCTTTTCGCTTGGGTTCAAGTCCTTGTGCGGGTTCTAGTCCGGCTCCGACTTCTTTTCCGGGTTTAATCTGGGTCCGGCTCCGAGTTCTTGGCCGAACCCGTGCGTCCCGGCTCGGTGCGACATGCATTTTTTTAGTTATAAATGTTGCAAATTTCGTTCAATAAAGATATATTTTTATTAAAATAACTCATTGACTTGCCGCCTATGAGGCCAAATGCGTGTGCACAATACGCCTTACCTCGTAATCTGATACCTATAGTGGAATTTTTTACCTCACGTGCAACCACCTTTTGCATAAATTTAGATGGCATAAATGAGGTGTTGTATTAACTTCCCGTTTAAAACCATAGAAATAATTTGCTTCTGAATAACTACAGAAATAGGTAATAAGTATGTCCGTTTTATCTTTTTTTTCTGGGCAATTTCCTTAAATTTCCTAGAATTATTCGATTTGCTTCAGCGTCATTACTAACTGGGCAGAAACAAGGCATTTTTTTCGTAGGCTTTAAAAGGCTTAAAAAATATATATTTAATAAATAATATATTTATATTAGATTTTGAGACGATATATGATTGTGAACGAGGCAAGGAGTGTGTGCCAAGACCAAGTTGTTTGGCGGTCCTTCCTCTCGGCCTACCCCTGCGGGAAACAGTGTGATGGTTAGTTAGTTAGTTAGTTATAGTAGATTTTCATTTAGATTTATAAATTTTTTATTATTTTCAGATACTTTATGATGTGAGGTTATAATTTAAAATAAAACATTAATTTATTTGTAATAAATTATTTTATTTATTTATTACTGTTGCATAATTATATTTATTTTATTTATTATATAACATTATTATTTTAAATCATATACATTAGTTAAGAAAATAAAAAATAAATAAAACATAAACATCCAAAAAATAATAAAAAACCGAAAAAAGTACATGGAAATTTAGATAAAAATAAGGTATATAAAATCTTTTTCACACTCCCAATCCTCCACACACCATTCACAAATATGGCTTAGGCCCAGAAGGGAATTATTTTCCTCCGGGTGTTAAAAAAAAAGAAATGTAAACGAACTCTTGAACTTTTTTAAAAAGCACAGCCTGATATTGGCATCATCTTTTCCTCTTTTCAAAAAATGCAGAATTTCTGAGCAACCTATTTCATGTAATAAGTTAATAAATAAGGGTGTACTCTACCCTTACAATGCCCAAGCCACGGTAACGTGTAGAAACATCCTCCGGCTACTCCGACTACTCTATACGCTAAACACAACCTCCAGCAAGATTGCCATAGATAAAATCAGTAAAACGGACTGAAAGGTAAAATACAGGTACCTACATACTTAAACATTGTTTATTTATGGAGCACCGAGGTGGCTAACAAGAAATATTTAGGGGTATATAAATTAAATCGTAATGTTTTGTACCTAGAACTATTAAAATAATAATATGCAACTTTTTTCGCTTAGTGTGGTGGTAGTAGGAGATTTTCAAACATTGTTAGGTAATTCGTAACCCGGGAATGTTTGTCTTTCTTTATAAAAAAAAATTATAAAAATAACATTTGTTTATTTCAGCTGAACAGTGTATATTAAATGTTGACAGTCAGTGTTGAAATCGCATATCGATTTCTTATCTATTCCCTGACAAGATCGGTTTGGCTATCAAGAGTGCGCCCGTGCTTGGGAAATGTGTATAAAATCATCGGTAGTTACGCCTATCGATTCGATATCGTAACGTTATTGATTTCACTATCTTAGACCTCCAGATATGCTTCGGTTAAGAGTCAATATACACAACTTTTATTTAATAATGTCGTTCATTTTGCAAATTAATTGACTTGGCTTAACTAACGATGCTCTTAGAATTGAAATAATAAACTTATAAACTGCCATTATTTCATTGATTCTTAGAAAAAAATTCCAGCGTTTCCAGCGTATGTATATCGATTTATTATTTATTCCTTGTCAATATGGTTCGGTTGTCAACAGTGAAACCGTTCTCGGGATATCGATTATAAAATCGTCGGAAGTTACGCCTGATTACCCGATATTGTAAAGTTATCGATTTCTCTGTACTAGTCCTCCTAATCGAATGGTTTATTTAATTTTATGTTTAGATAATTAATATTAGGGGAGGCGAAGCAGGGATTTTGGGATTTACTCAAGCGCGTCAGATTAACTAAGGGGAGATACCTCCCGACCCTGTTATGGACTACCACCATTTATGAACCTATAATATTGGTGGGTGCGGCTAGGGCAACCGATCAGATTTGTAAAAAAAAATCGATCCCCGTAGTTACTCGAGCGTGTCAGATTAAGGTATTGTAAGTTAATTACCTGCAGAAAAGTTTACATTTCAATAATCTGACCATTTGAACGTGACGTAAGAAAATTAGCGAGTCACAAAGTTGCAAAAAAAACGTCACGTGGATTTACTCGAGCGCGGTTAATATTTTTTTTATTTTGAAGGAAATAATGTAAGGATCACAGAAATAATATAATCTGACGATTTCAGCATGCCGAAGAAGCTAAAATCATCACTGAGTGTGGAGCGTACAGCTGCTGACGGCGCTGAGAACTGCCTACAACTGTCGAGTCCATAGACATAGGAATATTACTAGACCTGCCCTAAGTGATAAAAGTGGTCGGCCTATATTTAAAGAGGAAAGATTTGATTGTTTGTTTGTTTGCATTGAAACTACTGAACCAATTTGAAAAATTACTACGATTCAAGCGGCGACATTTTAATTAAATTTAAAAAATAAAATAAAACTTATTGTGGCATAACTATAATAGTTAGGCATATGCTGTCGCGACACTTTTTGTAAATAATGATGTGTTCTGCAAAGTCGTAGTATAATATTTAATTCTATAATCAATAGTTTTCGCAGCGCACGCGATGTAAAGAATATTTTAGGTAATTTTGTTACACCTTGGGTAACATTATTGGAGTTTTAGTAGGGAGACCTAATTTTCTGAAAATATAATATAACCCTTGTCATACGGGGATAGTGTAGCTTCCTAAAATTGAAAGAATTTTTCAAATCGGTTCAGTAGTTTCGGAGCCTATTCAATGCAAACAAACAAACAAACAAATCTTTCCTCTTTATATATAGGCAGACCGCTTTTATCACTTAGGACGGGTCTAGTAATATTCATATGTCTATGGTCGAGTGGTACGTTGACAAGCGCTTGCTTGTTTTATATTCTTTCGCAGAGCCGGAGGCCTTTAGGCCGCGCGTTCGTGTAAAACGCTTTGGTTTATTCATTGTGTAAAGAAATTTATTAAGTGAAATTTTGAAGAAGTTTAATTAAGCGATTTTCTTTTTATCATTATAATAGGTATATATTATTTTTTGTTCATTTTAATTCTATTCAGTAATAAAAAATAAAATAAAAAAACTTAAAACTGTCAGATTAAGAAAACCCCTTCACATAATTGTCATATTATAGGTCAGCACAACAAGGACATCAAACTGAACCGTATGTATAAAAATCTGACGCGCTCGAGTATGTCAAGGTCACGATTTTTTTTACATTTTCAAAAATCTGCCACGAGTTTAGGTTGCGTCCAAATCGTCAGATTATTGAAATGTTAACTTTTCTGCATGTAATTAACTCACATTACCTTAATCTGACACGCTCGAATAAATCCTTTTTTTTTCAATTTTCTACCTCTTCATACGGCCACCCCCACCACTCAACTCGTCAGATTAATATCTCTCCGTTACCAGAAACACGTAGGGCGTATACGCTATTAATATCTGACGCGCTCGAGTAAGTCATTGTGACGATTTTTTTTTATATTTTTGAAAATTTATACTCGCTCCCCCCGCCACTGAAAGGGCATACATTACAAAAACTTTTTTTCTTTTTAGAATCTAATCTTTGCAATCCAATAGGTCCCCACAACGCTCGAGTAACTACCCATTTAGCGTTATTTCCTCCCCTACTATAATGGAACTTAATTAGTTTACCGTATACTTGATTGAACTTTCTAATTATCTTGTAAATAACTAACTAACTGTTTCGTAAACGTGAAAAATAAAATAAAACATGAAAACTACAGATCGCCTCAGAACAGAAAAACCCTAGTGAGGAGGACTGCGAAGCTGTGATATTATGCTTTTATAAATAATGAAAAAAAAATTGAATTTTAAAATTGATTAATTTTAATTTTAATTTTAAAATTTTAAAATTGGACGATTTATATAGCTCCGTTTTTGTGAAAAATCACCTCAAGGGCGCTATACAAACTTACCATACATGCCTAAAATCTATAAAACTACAAGCTAGACAAACAATTAAAAACAACTTTTGGCTAAAAACTGCATACACGGGTTCATCGATCACCGATACGAAAATATATGCACAATGTTTTGGCCAATGAACGCGATGCTGCCTAATGAATGAATACAGGACCATACTTACCTGGGAGGTCGCTTGAAATTAACACTTTAATTTAGATGGAGTTCACACGCAGAGGACATAATTATGAACGCATTGTTATTTAATCCTGAAATTTTTTTTTATGTATATGTAATATATTCTTTAATGAGTGTATTTTGAAAAGTAAAAGCAACATTTAATGGTGGGCGGTGCAGTAGTACAAGGATTTGATCTTCCTAGAGACAGATTGATATGTAAGGATTTGATTAATTTAAATTCAGTAAGAAAAGTATGACTAAGACATATCATAGGCAATACAAGTATGATACTCTCAGATAGGTATATCTAAATTAAGGGTATGAGATCCTAAAAAGGTAGGTTTTTAGTTTGGACCTAAAATTTTTAGAGTCTATTCCAAGCCTTAGGCCCAGATACTCCGAAAGCACGATCGCCAAACTTAGTATTTGGCTTTCGTTTAGGTTCTATTAGTCTGCCTATAGCAGATGAAGTTGCTGATCTAAGGGTTAATTGCCTCGGATCGGTATTTTCCGGGACGCATAATTCAGAGATGTAAGGTGGGGCCTTTTCGTTGATTGATTTAAACACCATCCAGCACAATTTGTACTGGATTCTTTCAGGGCACTTGAGCCAGTGAAGGTTACGAAGGTGTTCTGAAATATGCGAATATTTAGAGACCCCGGTTATGAGCCTTGCCGCTGCATTAAACACGTATTGAAGTTTGTCAGTTTGATTTTTTTGAAGACTAGCGTAAATGCCGTTACAGTAATCAAGCCGTGAGACTACGTAAGAGTTGATTAATAGTTTTATCGCCTCTGTAGGAAGGTTTCTTCTAACTGACTTGAGTTGTCTTAGGTGAAAAAAACCGGTGCTTAATGTCCTATTTATTTGACTTTTAAGCGAAAAGTCTGAATCTAAATTAAAGCCAAGAATTTCGACTGTTGTCTTTGGAATAATATCGTTGCCGGAAATGGAAAAAAACTGAATTGTCTGTGAAGTGCTGGCGTTTGTTTGTGGCCGCCCAGAGAAACTCAGTCTTAGATGGGTTCAGCTTCAGCTTGTTTGAAGATATCCAACGAGCTATTGCTTCTACGCATTAAGCTATGCGGATTTTGAGACTGTTGATTTCGTTTGGAGAGCAGTAAAAATGAACTTGCTGATCGTCAGCGTAGCAAAGGGACAAGAGACCAAATGACTCGATTATTTTGGAAACATCCTTTGTAAAAAGGATGAAAAGAAGTGGACCTAAAACGGATCCTTGGGTTACCCCTGAGGAAAGTGTAGAGAGTTTATTTCCAACTTTAACGGCTTGTAAGCGATTGGATAGATATGACACCAGCCAATTTTTGATATCGGAACTCAAACCAAATGTTTCCTCTAATCTCTTAATGAGGAAGTCATAATCAATCGTGCCAAACGCTGCACTCATGTCCAAGAGTGAGATAAGTGCTAACTTACCTGACTCTATGGCCAAAGTTATATCTGACAGCATACGAATTATTCCGCTTTCTGTTGAGTGACACCTTCTATATGCGGATTGACGATTAGTGAATAATTTATTTCATTTTAAGTGACTGGTTATTTGTGCAGCAGCAATTTTTCCAGGATTTTTGATAGGAAAGGTAAATTTGAAACAGGTCTATAATTACCTAAATTATCGGAGTCTAGTTGTGACTTTTTTAGTATCGGCGTAACTACAGCTGATTTTAGTGGTTCAGGGAAATCACCTGTGCTCAGAGATTTAATAAAAAGACTACATATTCCGCAATGTGCTCTATGTATGCGATGTTTTTATATAAGTCATGATCATTTACAAACTTTTCCAAATAAAACAGTAATTTTGCACACGCTTTTGACGTGTGTAATTCCAGTATGACACGTGTAATTGCGTCCACATATAATTTCGTATTTATGTAACTCTAGCAAGGTTAATATTAGTTCTTGAAATTTACGCCTGTGTAATTTCGTCCTAATCTTTGAAACTCTAACGAAGCCTGACAGTTACTACTAGTGTAAATTGCCAACTAAGCCTCTATTGATAGTTCTCCATTAAAATAGCTCCCAATTTAGGTACATAACCGTATGATTACATAAATGAAGAATGCTGTTTACTTTTTACTGTTCAAGGAATAGAGAGGAGGGTGAACTTAATGTGTAATGTGACATTGAACTAACGAGAACTTCAAATATTCAACACCTTTGATTAATCACCTGCTAACAGCTTTATAGTGAATACATTAAATAAGTCTCTACGTCATTTTTCATGCAAACTTTAATTTGGATTTGTTGCCAAAATTATCAATAATCAGCCCCAAAAAAACTTATTATTCGTTCATGGTGGAAGTTGTGCCCTAGTAGATTCGGGTTCTGAGTCCAAGATTCAAAAGCCTGATAAGTGTAAAATATATATTTAAATGCATTATTAATTTCATGGGTGTTTTTCAAAAAATATTTGTAAATAACTTATTTTGGGTCGCCTTGTGAGAAAAGACAATTTAGAACTGAAAAGTTGCATATAATAGTTAAAATGAAAGGATTAATCAATAATTAATATATTTAATTAATAAGAGATAACTTTATATAAACCACTTTTTTAATAAACAATATCGACATGTTTCAATAACAAAGAATAGATTGTTATTGAAACATGTCTATATTGTTTAATAAAAAAGTGGTTTATACAAAGTTATCTCTTATTAATTAAATAATAAATAATGCCACAAAGTTATTTTGCAAAGATTTGAAGAAATAATTAATATAATTTATGTCGCTTAATTTTGTGACATTTTTCATCACAGGTGTGATTTTTCTTTGTAAAGTTTAGGCACGGTTGTTTTATATTGTGCGCTCTTATAATTGTTACGGTAACAGCAAGGCAACGGCACTAAAACATAAAATGTACGTTCTTTATCCCAATAATGTTGCATCTCTTTCATACATACTAAATTATACTGAGACAAACGATGTACGTATGTGTGATTCCTCCAAAAGATATGTTATTTGTCATGTTATTTATTTTAGAAAAAAAGTATAAAAACCAATAAGTACCTTGAAAAGCGATTAAAATAATATATTTCAGAAAAAGTTGCGCTTCAATCTGACGTCTATGTAACTAAGTTCTATGAAATGGCGTGATACGCGATAGTCAGAACAAAAAACAAAACAACAAATAAAATATGATTTGCACATTTCTGTACGTTAAGAATATCTAATATGGTTTTAATAACTACTTGTTGGTTTAGTGAAGGGTATGAAACACTCTTATAAAAGTGTTATCTCTCACAGTTATTCAGCTTATTACATTCTATGTTTGCGTAAAGAAAACTCACATTTAAATGTGACTCTAATGTGACTAATGTCCATTCCGACCTCTCTACATGAAAATAAAATGCATGATTTTTCATATTAGTAAAATACCATCACGCTCCAAGACTAACTTCGTAGAAATAATAAAAATGTGTTTTGCGGACGATGTGTAGAGGATGTCTTTTCGAATTGGACTTTTAACCTCTCAGACTAATTTGTTCGCTTTTGAAAACAACTCATTTAGGATTTACAGAAATCGATGTCTCCCTTGTGGTGAGAAATGTGATCTCAACGGTAATAGAAAGAGAAAACACCATGATTTATAATAAAATTTAAGAGTTGAATACAAAATAATAAAAATCTATACTTTTATGTAGACACAGCAAAATTGAAAAGAAAATTTGAATCTTTGGTAATTATTTATAAATTTTTTTTCACTTGAAAAGACAAAAAAAATTTCATAATGTTTATTATACATTATCATCAATAATAAAATATGTTCATATTTTAACTTTTTTCGTTTTCAGTATTTTTAGTTAGAAAAAACGTTAAGAGAGCCATTTTTAATGTTTTTTTTTATTTCTTCAAACACAGCATACTTATTTTGTGGCACCATTTTAATTCAAAATTATTAAAATATTCATTGTTTACCACTTTTAATTTTTTTATGTTTTCATTCAAAATTTTTATGATTTAAAAATTATTTGTTTATTTCCAATTTTAAACAATTCATTTGGCAGGGAGTGGGACGGAGGGGGGAGAGGACGAAGGAGGGGGGGGGAGTTAAAGAGTGGGGGGCAAGGAGGGGAAAGCGGGTTATGCAACGCATGTAGACTAGAATAATATTTTTTTAAAAATTCTGGATAATCGACTTAAACCAAATTTCACAAATTTACGTGTTAAAATTGTTTTTTTATACATATTTTTCTTTAAACCGCTTAAAAAGTCGTTAAAATTTGAACAACCCCAAACTTTGATAAAATAAAAGTTAAAAGTTCTAAATTTCTCGACAATGACAATTATCCTTCCAGACAGACGCACTTATTTTTTAGCAAATTTTACTCAAAAATTAATAAAAGAAAGGTGTTAAATTTGTTGTAGAAATATCCAACAAAGGAGCTTTATTCATAATGGTACTTTAAACAACGGCAGACTTTTTAATCCTTATTAAGGAGAAGATCTCATGAAATTTAGTTTAAAATTAAGTAATAAAGCGTCCGAAAAATCTCGCAGTTAAATTTGATAATATAAACAGCCGAAATTTAAGGCTACGGCGCGCCGTGGAAATATTTACAAAGCAACACAATTATACTTAAGGAAATTAGTAACACAATTTGTAAAATTACATTTGAGGCTTTTACGTGTTAATTAGTGTTTAGCATTCAGTACATATTGTTAGTAGTAGGCGTAGACCTTTTCGTTTCTCTGAGGTAGGAGGTTATTTTAAAAATGCTGGGGTTATTGCCATGCTTTTGAAGGTCATGCAAAAAGATTTTTATGTGTTTCAATTTTCTTATTCCATTTTAAAATCTGGAACGGTTAGGTTATAGTGATAGAACATTCAGAAACCATAGATAATAGAAATCACTCATTAGTATTTCGTTATTTATCAACTTTAGAAGATGGCAGAAATATATTTGACCAGAAATTTTTATTCAAAACCATCAACAATATTGTTGACAGTAACTATCTTCTAAATAACATTAATTTCCACTGTCCAATACAAAATGCAAGATCAAACCAACTCTTCCACACTCCACACACAATATAAATTTCTCGGAAGGACTTGTACAAAATGCAATAATATCTTTTTAGACGCTGATATTCCATTTGTCATCAGGTCTTTTTATTAAATGGGTTTCCCCAAGTACTACGTTATGTAACGTAGCCGGGGAGCCCGGGTTCATGGGGTAAGATTTGTCCAGGTCTTGCGTCTTGCAGATGCGTCTGCCCACGTGCTGCGTGGTTGTCCGGATCGAAAGAGACTGGTTGAGGGAGGCCTTTTGACCTTTCCAGCCGGACTCACGACCCATCGCCTTGCATCGCAGTTGGAGGGATAGATTCATACGTCCGTCACTCCTGGACACACTGACCCCCAGATTCCTACCCACATCTCATACCCTTTTCCTTCCCAGAACTTCCTATCCTTCCCTTCCTTAAAAACACCCTCCACACATCATACCCAAAGATAAAATGGCCTTGAGAGGCATTATTTTCTTCAGGGCGTCCTGTATGACTATGAAAAAAGCAATAAACACTTCTACCATCAATGATTCTAATGATTCGTCCGAAATGTAATTTTTTCATAGGTTCGCAGCGGGCGTACGTAAGAAAATCTTTTCTCTAGAATCTCGAGTAAACGTACACGTAACCTATTCACGTATCAGACCCTCTATAATTCTATCAAACTCTGCCTTCTAACTTCCGAAGCCCTACCTTATCTCTTCTTTTTAAAAGTAGGGATAAACTGGGGTAATGTGATTTCCAATATCTTGACACTGTTCTTGGCCGTACCGCCTTCTCCATACAAAACTTAATTTTGGATTTTATTAAAAAAAAACCAAATATATTTTTTATAATCAAAATGTGTAGCAAATATCTAGTCTGGATGCGAGCTATTTTAGTTATCTCTGTTTAAATTATAACGTTTAATCCATTGAATAATATCATTTTTCGTGATTTTTAGAGGCAACTTTGGCAATTAATTGTGGGAGGAAAAAAAAATTCTTCCAAAATTATGAAGAGGAAACAGGGTCAAGCCGTGAAAAAATAAGATAATTTTTTTGTTGGTTAATGGGATGATCATTTGTGTGATTACAGGTTGCTCAAGGGGTTCAAGACACACTTCTCTCTATCAACATGAAGACCATTGATCAAGCAACTCAAAAAGAGGTTTGTAATCTACGTGTACCGCCGTCACAGGCAAAAAGGCAGCAAGAAATTTTAGAGGGTCACATTCTGAGATGCGAGATCTTTCATGTTTATCAACCTATTGTAATAAAAAGAACATGAGAATGTGACATTGAAAATGTTCAACTGCCTTTTCGCTTATGACGTCAGTACGTTTATTGTTTATTAACGATTTCCTGTCCGACATTAACCTACGGCGATTTACGTATTATTATGTATGTACATACCTTATAATTTGTGGAATATATTATGGAAAGGTTTAGAATTTTTTTTTTAAATAGTTCCACAAAGGAGGATCTCTGGAAAATGATTTCCGTCAGGGCCTATGTCATCTTTGGGGATGTTTGTGGAGGGTATTTTGTGAAAAGAAAAGAGAGGAAGTTCTGGGACGGAAAAAGGAATGAGGGGTGGGTGGAAATCCAATAGTGACAGACGTATGAATCCACCCCTCCCACTGCGGTGCAAGGCGATGTGTTGAGAGTCCTGCTGTAGAGGCCAAATGATCTGTATCTGAATGATCTGATAAATTGTTACACAAATCGGGATGCTATATGGGGGTATTTTTAGGAATGGGTAGGAGAGGGGTATAAGAGGTGGCTAGCAATCTGTTGCTCTGTGTGTCCAGGAGTGACGGACGCATAAATCCACCCTTTCAACTTCGGTGCAAGGCGATGTTCGAGAGAGTCCTGCTGGAGAGACCAAATGATCTCCTTAAACAGTCTCTCTGGATCTGGCTTGCCACCCAGTTGGCGGGTAAACTCATCCGCCGCCAAAACCCGGACAAATCTCACCCCATGAACCCGGGCACCCCTGCTAAGACACTAAATGTAGCGAACCACTTGGGGTGATCTATGGCAGAGGTGTTGATTAGCCAATAATTGGTTCCCGGGGCTGCGGTTGCAACTTAAATACTTGTTTAATCCATTTCGAGATGTTTCAATATTTACGATTTTATCAACTTAGTGATTTAATGTATTGCATTCTAGGTGGACCATTTCATCCAGGCAATTAAGATGAATCCAGCCATTGTCAGTCTGAAGGGATATGCAAATGTTAACAGGGAGCTCCTCACATCTGTGAGTATGCACCCGTCACTTTGACTATATTAAACGTTTCACAGGTTTCCTTTAAACGCTGATTCAAGAACCTTTTCAGCTTTCCATCAAATTCTGATCAACTGTCAGCAACAACATGACAATTGTGCTTTCTGCTGATCACAATAGGCCACTTACATGGAGTTCATAACGACTTAGAAAAAACCGTGTGGATAGATTTTTTTTACCAAGATTACGAAAACATTAGTAAAAAATTTTAGAAATGTGTAGTTTTTTTATTATTTTTAAATAAATAAATCCATTATTTGAGCTTGTGCCGTCACTACATGAAAATATCCCGTCTCCGATTATGTTCTATTAATTTTGTAAAATTCCACACTGATTTTTTTTTTCAAATGGCAACACTTTGATTTTTTTTTTTTTTTTTATTTAATATAGATATATAAGTGTACAAAGGTGTTACATAAATTACATATCAGTACAGAAATTATTTAAAATTGCAATCTCATCAAAGAAGAAGCTAGTTCTTGTGCTTGATGAGCGAGTTACACTAATTATAACAGAAATAGAATGACATTATGCAAAAGGTAAGTATATAATACGAACAATTGAGCCTTCTGGATCATCAATATGTGTAGGTGTACATACATAGGATACGGTACGAAATTCGAAAAATCTAAATAAAATAGAGATGAATATAATTTATAATAAATGAAATTCATAACGACTTAGAAAAATTTTAGACTAAAATAATTATAGACTTTCAGGCGAAATTTTGAATTTGACGTTTAACATTTACTGTTTTGACATTATTGTTTGTTCTCTGCGAACTTATCCTTTGGTTTGACGATTTTACAAAGATATGGCTGTGTTTTAACAGATGTTACGAGAGAACCCCGTACATTTTAATGCCATTCGTGTGGAAAGCGTTATTTTTTTAAAAATGATTTTCGAGAATGTAATTATCGTTTTTTCGCACCCATAAAATTATTTCCCGTCCTTCCGGTTTATAAAAAATGGTCTGATTTTTTAGGATTGAAATTTTCAAAAAGTCGTCAGGTTTTCAAAAATACGATTAAAAAAAAACCGAATGCTTAGAATATTTGCCTACACCGGAATTTTTTTTTAAATGGGATGCAAGTGGCCTATTTGTTGAATAGCTATGATTTGACTTAGTGTTTTTTGTGCGGTTTTGTTTGTGAGACTAAAAAGTGTCTGTTTCGGGCGGCGTAGATTTGATGTTTATACCAATCTACATTCTAATCCGAGGTGGATAAAATTTTGAACAGTTGATCTTCAAAACAAGAAATATGTCACTAACTACATTTGATTTCAAAAACCGCAAACATCCCATTTTCCCGACCAGAATGTTCTTATTTCTTAATGAAATTTCGTATACTTGACGATTAAAATAAGAAGAAAATTACTATCTTGATTCTCTGAAAATTATTTTTAAAGCCCCACCTGGGACTTCAGCTAGACTTCAAGGGTTTGTGCCAAATTACGCCCCAGTAATGCTAACCTTACCATAATCCGACAGGTGGCGTTGGTACAAACTACCGACAGAACGGCATAAAATGGGTAACAAAAAAATATACCCGTTTAAAAAAATTATTTAAAATGTGCAAAATTTCATCAAGAATTATCAAAATTCTGCTGAAGGGTGGAAAAGGGGGATGGGGGTGTTTTTTTCGGAATAAAACTGTCGATATATTTGTATATCAAATGATGTACGGGACAGCGAAGATGGCCATAAGTTGTCATCATCATCTGTTAATTGCGATTTCTTCAATGATTTAAAAATAATTTTGGTCAGAAGTAGAAAAAATACCACTTTTCTGCAAAGAATTTTGTAGAGAATTTGCATAAAATGCGCTCTTATTGTAGAAATATTTGAATTATGCATAAACGAGGAAATACGTCCGAAAATGCATTATTCATAATCACATATACAGTCCCTGGTCATTAGAGGCATTCCACTAAAAACTGCGTCGATCAACCGACGCGCGACGACGCACAGTAATTCGTTTCATACATGCTAGACGCTAAAAACTCTTAGATACACATGATTAAATTATTTTTAACCCTCGTTATTATCGTGCTTTTTTGATATACTCTCTGAGATAAACTCTCGAGAATTAAGAAATTTAATATTTATTAGGCCAAAAAAAAAACACAAAACTAATTTATTATTTAAAAAAAAAATTAAAATTATTTATACTAAAGTATTAAGAAAAGGCTTTAAAATGTATCTTCCAAAGTAGCCTCTATTTTACAAAACCGAAAAAAACACTTTTAAATGTTTTTTTTTGTCGAGCTGCGACGAACGAATAAATGCAAATAATAATTTTTAAAAAAAATTCGACTTTAGGCCTCTAGTATGAGTCAGTGCGTGCATTTATTATCTTGTCTATCTGGTAATGTCGCCATGACGTCATTGTTTGGGAATTCAAAAGTGACTTATTAGCGTCTAGCTTGTATGAAACGAATCACTGTGCGACGGCATATAGGTACCTTGTACCGCCGGATATTTTCGGTTTGTACATAGTTATATAGGAAAATTCTTTAATCAATTTATCTCTCCCTTTCTTGTCTATTATTCTCAAACGACATCATTTCTACAACACATTACTCCAGTTTACAACCAATTTCACTCTCATCTCTTTAAAAGTCAGCTTCAAACTGATTATTAATTTATCAAAAATGTATATTGCTTTGTCGCTATTTAAACCTTCAATATGAATTTCTTTCAATTTATTAACTATGAAGATGTATCTACCATATTTCTAAGAATATTATAGATAGTTTCCTTGTGCATACCTACGTATATAAATGAACGAATGATACGTTTTTAGATTTTCACGGCCAAAAGTATTTTTGTTATTTGTTTTTCGGGTGTTATGCCGTGTTGCGCTACCTCCTTCTTTAGCCAACGTTTCCGACAGCACTGCAGTGTCATCATCAGGGCAGATCCGGAACGTTGACTAAAGAAGGAGGTAGCGCAACACGGCATAACACCTCAAAAACAAATAACGGAAAAATGTACGTGTATTTAAAATTGAAACAGTTTGAGTTAATGATGTACCTACCGGGGAAAAGTGGTAAAGGCGATCAGGCGGGGTGGAGTCAATTTTTTGTAGATTTTTCAATTAGACCACTTCTGCAAACTTCTTAGAATGCCAAGTAGACTAGATTTCCGTATTTTCATATGTTTCTGTATGCTGGATAGGGTTAGTGAAATGTGTAGAAAAGCATTATAAATGTAGTAGTTGACGCGATATGGGAAAAATTAAAAATGTAGTAAGAAACCTAATTAAATTTGAAGTATTGGTAAGTAAATTTTATAAATGCATCCTCTAAACAAGAACAGAACGAATTCCATGTCGATCGACTAGATTTTCATATTAGAAGGAGAAAAATGTGTAAGTGTAAAGTTATATTATAATATAAAACTACTTTCTGATCACGTAATTTTTCAAAAATTGTGTTAATTAAATCTCGTGTTAAATACTAGTATAATACGCGGGTAGGCTGAAAAGTAATGCACACATGCTTGTACAGCACGAACAAAATGACTTTCAGAAGCGCGCCAGGTGGAATATGGAAGTGACATTCCTCCTTTATACGTACGTGCAAGTTTGAGGTCGTTGAATTCATCTAGTGTATTTTGAGAAGCGGAAGTATGGAGACGTGTTTTATTGTTATGTCAACGCAAGGTAAACAGAGTGCTATTATCGAATTTTTAACTGCTGAAAATATGACTCCTACTGAGAATCATCGTTGTTTAAATGATGTTTATGGTGACGATGCTGTTGATAGGTCTCCTGTAAATCGATGGGTAATAAAATTTCATGATTGTTATCATGGAAATGCAATAATTGTTGTTGAAACACGCAGCGCACGTCCAATGGTACAGACGATAAAAAAATGACCAGCGAATCACTCAAAAGTGTATCAAAAACCATTTTGGATTATCTAAGGAATGTATTGGCTTCATTGTTGAAAAATTAGTATATCGTCAAATCTATGGACGATGGATACCACGCCATTTTACAGACGAGAATAAATAGCGTCGATTATTCTAAATTCGTTAGCCTTAACGGTGACTATGTTGAAAAATAAATGTTTGATTTTGAAGCTTAAAAATCGTGCTTTAATGTACTTTTTGCCTAATCTTGTTATATATTTTTGTTCGTGTTTTACAATCAAGTGTGCATTACTTTTCAGCCTACCCTAGTAGAAGGGGCGACAAGTTTGAGATTCTTTTAAACAAATTTTCAAACCTTGATATTGAATTTTAGATTTTCGATAAATCTGAGAGCTGAGAGCTGAGAGCTGAGAGCTGAGAGCTGAGAGTTGAGAGTTGAGAGTTGAGAGTTGAGATTTGAGATTTGAGAGTTGAGAGTTGAGAGTTGAGAGTTGAGAGTTGAGAGTTGAGAGTTGAGAGTTGGGAGTTGAGAGTTGAGAGTTGAGAGTTGAGAGTTGAGAGTTGATAATTGAGAGTTGAGAGTTGAGAGTTGAGAGTTGAGAGTTGAGAGTTAAGAGTTGAGAGTTGAGAGTTGAGAGTTGAGAGTTGAGAGTTGAGAGTTGAGAGTTGAGAGTTGAGAGTTGAGAGTTGAGAGTTGAGAGTTGAGAGTTGAGAGTTGAGAGTTGAGAGTTGAGAGTTGAGAGTTGAGAGTTGAGAGTTGAGAGTTGAGAGTTGAGAGTTGAGAGTTGAGAGTTGAGAGTTGAGAGTTGAGAGTTGAGAGTTGAGAGTTGAGAGTTGAGAGTTGAGAGTTGAGTTGATGGGGATGTTGAGGGGATGGGGGTATTTTTATTCCTGTTATTGTTATATTGCTAATGGACGGCACAAGTTAGTGAAGTTTTACTTCAGTCGTGTGGTCTAAAACACACTCGTTTTTTTTGGTAAGTAGTAAGTAGTCCGTTTGAAAATTTTCTTTACGATTTTTTCTAGAATATCGAGAAATTCACCTTCTGAAGATCACAGTACCACGTGTATTAATGTCAAGGTCAACAATATATTGCTTATCTTCCTATGAGATGTATTGTTAATATTACTTATGGGGTGTCGGGAAGTATTTTGATATAAAATGTCGCCACAGCTGTTGTGAGGAATATTCATACATAAAAGATATCTCATCATAGAAAGAATTTTCGTAAAACTTATTTTTAGATCATATTAAACAATGTATACATGTTGTCCGGATGTCAGTGGGAGGTACAAGCGGGAAATGGGTGAATCCATACCACATTTGAAATCAATTTTGTAAAACTTTTTTTGATTTGAGTTTTCGTTTTTGAGTAGGTAAATCGAGTCCGAAGTTGTAATTTTTATGTCAAATACAAAATAACCCTCAAGAGTCTCAACTGCCTCCAACCATCCTGAGCCAGGCGTCTTCAATCAGGGTATGTTGTGAAGCTGAATGGAGTGGAGAAGGTAAGAACAAAGTTGGGAAGTACCGGGCTATTCAAATCTGGTCAGCAAACATGGCTAAAGCTATTTCAAGCAACTGCACTGTTCCGATCCTGAACGGTGGTCTCACACTTGTTTCACAGTGCTAGATTATTTTATTTTAATTATTATTTTTTTACACTATCTCCACACAAGAGGCCCTGATGAAGAAAATCCCACAGCGATTTGGAGTTGCTGTTAGGAAAGGAAGGATAGGAGGTTCTGGAAAAAGGTATGAGAGATGGGTATGAATCTGGGGACCAATGTGTTCAGGAGTGACGAACGTATGAATCCATCTATCAAAATTCCCTCAACCAGGCAATAGATGGGCAAAAGCGTCCGCCGCCAAGACCTAGACAAACCGCACCCCATGAACACGGGCACCCCTGCTTAATCACCAAATGTAGCGAATCACTTGGAGTGATATATAGCAGGGGTGATGCTTTTTCAATAAATGGTTCCCAGGGTGGCGATATCCGCAATACCCGCCTCCCAAATTTAAATTAATTAATTTAAATGTGAAATTACGCTTTTATTAATTTTATTTTACGCCCAGAGGGCTTTTAGTATAGGTGATATAAGTGATTTGAGAAAAAACTATAACATGAGAAAGAAATAATAAAAATAATGTTACAATAGAAAAAAATACGGGAATAAATGGGAAGACGAGGTAAGAGGGGGTGCAGTCATGCAGTACAGCTTCTCCAGGTAACAAACTGGAAGTAAGCCGCTGAGGACAGGAGGAGTTGGAGTCGAATGTTTCAAGGAGGCCAGAGCTCGATATGGGCTGTAGCGCCATCAAAGAAGAAGAAGAAAAAAAAATATTTATGAAATAAAAATAACATAGGAATACGACCAGATACGCTTACAAAGAGACAACCGAAGGTTTAATAATAGGGATAGTATTGGTTCTTAAAGATCCACAAAATTCACCAAGCTAACATACTACTTAAAATATTTGGGCATGCTGCAATTCGTACCCGCGACCTCTGGATTCGTAGTCTACAATCTTAATCGCTCGACCACGATGATCGTCCAGGAATTATTTGAAAAATAAAAATGTTCACTTCGACACAACAGCTTTTTTGCATGATGGTTTTAATGATTAAATAGATAGTAACATGAAAAGGTAGACATGATGCATCAGAAATTCAATATTTACACGATTCACCCATTTAACCTTTAAGTACCTGCTACCCAGCTTGTCCCATCTCGCTACTCTCCATCTAGTTGTCACGTGTTCAGATAGAAGCCTGTCCGTGACACGTATTTTCCACGTGCAATAGAAATCAGGCCGTCAACTTCTCATGTAATACTACAGCAAGCTCATAAATACTGCCAATGTTCTCAGAAACACTCGGAGAAAATCTTATGGCATTCGCCACCGTCCTGGATTCAACCGTCTCTCTGTAATGCAAAAAAATGCTAATGATTTTGTGGAATTTATAACTTTTTGTGGAAAAGATTATCCCAGAGAGGTCGTAATATTCCAAAACATCTCCCGACACTTAAAAATGGACAAAGCTTACCTACTATTTTGAAGATCACATTCTATGGAATGTGTTTGAGTATATTATCATTTATTTGACTTCATTTTAAGTATTTTCAAAAAAACTATAATTTTTGTTGTGTGCATGTGACTCAGGTTCAAAGATTTTGATCAAAAATACTAATTTTGGTTGTATAAATAAATCTGGTTCGATTAATGTTTTGATCTAAATATTAATTTCGGTGCTGTGTATATAACTCTGGTTTATGCTTTCATAAAACATATTAATTTCGGATGTGTGTATGTAACTCGGGTTCAATGAATGCTTTGATCAAAAATACTAATTTCTGTTGTGTGCATGTGACTCTGGTTTAATGAATCCTATGATCAAAAATACTAATTTCTATTGTGTAAATGTTACTCTGGATTCATCAAACCAAAATACTAACATCTGTTGTGTGCATGTAACTCTGGTTTAATGAATCCTATGATCAAAAATACTAATTTCTATTGTGTAAATGTTACTCTGGATTCATCGAACCAAAATACTAACATCTGTTGTGTGCATGTAACTCTGGTTGAATGAATCCTATGATCAAAAATACTAATTTCTATTGTGTAAATGTTACTCTGGATTCATCGAACCAAAATACTAACATCTGTTGTGTGCATGTGACTCCGGTTCAATGAAAGCTTTGATCAAAAATACTAATTTCGCTTGTGGGTGTATATCTTTGGTTTGATCAAAAATACTCATTTTTGTTGTGTTTATATAACTCTGGTTCAATAAATGCTTAGAAATATTCAAAATTGGAACCGATTATGTGAATTCAGATACCTAAGCGATAAAGTAGATATTACCTGTAATCAGAAGATCGTTTTATTTTTATTAATATAATTTTTTAAATAATATGTATTTTTTTTAAATGTTTCAAAAGATTTCAATCACATTTCATGATTTTTTTAAGATTACTAACGGTGCTTATTTGAAAGGTAACTTTGTGATGGAGAAAAGTGTATTTATTTGTTTTTGATATGCAATGAACTTAAGGCAACTACTTTCAGCTTCACAAATCCTAAAATATAAGATCCCGCGATATTTCAAAGACCTGCGCTAGTTAAAACTAATTTTATTGAAACATTTAACCCAGTAACACGGTCGTTTTTACGATTTCTTCTCGTATTCAAAACTCGGCTGTAACTTTATTGTATTTTTTTACCACGACAATACGGGTCTCTGGTCTCTTTAAGGCTCTAGTTAACTTCTTGCTTTCCTTAGGTTTTTAAAAGAGCTTGTCTAAACATGAATAGAACGAGAGGGAGATCCAATATATTGGTTACCAAATTTGATTGACTGTTCTTGTAATATTTTATTTTTCTTATAATATACAAAATATTTGTAAAATATGAAAAATGAAAATTTGAATTTAAAAAAATTGTAATAGGTGGCTGGCAAGCTCTTTGAAAACTGAATGTACTGAGACTTAATATATAGAACGCGGGATGGGGATTGGCGAGACGGGAGTGGGAAGGTGGGGAAGGGGAAGTGGGAGGGGAAATAGGGCGCACGGGAAAGGACATTCAGGGAGAAACAATATATTTCTTTGAATATGGCTTTGCAACGCAAGCCGAGAACCAGCTAGTTATTTACCTATAATTAAATCCTTATTTAAAATTTTAAAAAAACGTTACACGAAAAAATATATGGTTTATGATTAAGTACGTAGGCTTTTAAGAACCTTCTTACAAATCTTGTGATTTCAGAGGAAATTTTGGGTTTTATTTATTAAATGATAGAAAATCAGAAACGCATTTTTTGAACGCGAGGTCTACCGAACTACTAGTTTGTTATATTTGTCTTCATATAAATAACACCTTCCGCCCACTCAAATGGTAGGTACTGACGCGGGGAACATAAATCACTTGCTGAAAGCCTTTCATTGCAATTATTTACCCATTTTCTCTGTTTATTCAATTTAACGTACTTCCATTTACTGAGTTAGCTTTTTTTATTATTCTGTCCGTGAAAATTCTTTTTCAAGGTCTATTTAAAATATCGATAAGGGAGACATACATACAAATAAACAACGTAGGCCATTAGAGGTGCAAGTTTTTTGGCACCTGAGCTTAGCATTCGCGAGCTTTTAGTGATACGTCTTTTCTCCTTCATGTTTATGGGTAAACAAATATGATGAACGCGCAGCTACGTCGTGGTACATGCTCTTTTTTATAGTTTTATTTGAATACCGCACAAGAGTCCCATCTGTTCCCAACCGCGTCTGGAGCCAATGAGACTATGGCATATCTGAGCAATACTGGGAGTACATGAGAGCGTACTGTGGACATGTCCGTGTGCCCGAATACGCACGAATTTAAATCGTAAATGGCATATTATGCCGAAATCACTCGCTGGTTATGATCATCATATATATATATTTTTGGCACCCCAAACCCATATAGATCCATTTTTGGCACCCCAAACCCATATAGATACATTTTTTGGTACCCCAAACCCATATAGATACATTTTTGGGCACCCCAAACCTACATAGATACATTTGTTGGCAACCCAAACCCATATAGATAAATTTTTTGGCACCCCAAACCCATATAGATACATTTTTTAAATAAATATTTTGATATTTTAAACACGTGCAGTACGTAATTATTTTTTTTGGGTGTTCACATGACATAAATTAAGAATTTACAAAAAGTTATTTAGTTTCAAAGTTAAAAATTGATAGACAATTGATAAATAAATGAGTCACCCCATTTTACGTTACCATAAATTAATAGGGGAATGTTCAACCGAATACACCATTAATTAACTGTGAAACCCGAATATATCAATAGTTATTGTGTAGTGGTTTACGGTTGTCAAAGTTAATAATTTAACTGATTTACTTTAACATATAGGTACCTAACTGTTATAAATTGACAGATTTTGTAGTTGTGGATTTTCTGGGATTTGTGGAGTTTAAGGTTATGGTTAAACGGAACCTACGCTACTCGTATAATCTACGCATTAAATTATATTAAGTTACGTTAAAACACTTTGTGCAAGATATGCTTTAAAATATAAGGGCTGAATGAATTGTTTGCGCATTTACATATTCAATATAAATATGAATAAAAAGTTTAATCCATAAACAATTTTTAATATTTCGAGAAAGGCTAACAAATACGATATTGTGTCGATAATTCAATCAAATATTTTTTATTAGCCTTTCTTGAAAGATTTGAGTTTGTTTATAGACAAAACTATTTATGCATATACACATTGCGTATCACGGGCGCAAACAATTAATTCATCTTAATATTTTAAAGCATAACTTGTAAAAAGCGTTTTTCCCTAAAATAATTATACTGACGCCATCTATGAAAGAGTATGAGTATCAACATAAGGGGAATAACCAGACACAACCGGAAATACATATGTAATTTTTAAATCAAATTCTAGACGCATCGACCATTTCCACCAAAAAATATAAATTGTTTTCGAAAGATTGTTATTTTGTCAAGTAAATTTATGTTCTAAATTTAAAAAAAAAATGTTTGTTTTTTATTATAATATGGTTACACCGTTGAGCGATGGCAGATTTGTTAAAATTTTCAAACGAAATGTTGTATTTTAAAACACTCATTTCAAATCATATAATCATGCAGAAAAATAAATCAGTTAATTATCTAGGAAATTTACTTTTCAGAATTTTAATTTTAGTTCATATAAAAAATCCGCGTATGTGTTTTGTGACAAAAATACTTTTGTTTTTCTATTTACGAGTATTCACGGTCTTAAAAACTAATGTACCTATGTCAGATTTTTTTGCACACTTATTTTGCTGAGACAATTTAAAAAAAAATTAAATACTTATATTAAAAAATAATCTCAAAATGGACATAATTTTATCATTACGAGTTTGAGCATTGCTAACTTGAATGTATATTATAGCAAATTTTTAATGAAATAAAATCGATATTGAATCATTCGTTAAAAATGCCGGTTCGGAGAATAATTATTAATCTTTTTCATCGGTACCGCCCTGTACAGTTGCAAGGGTACGACCGAGAGACCGTCTTTCGATAAAATTTGAATTCTCGGCCTCTGGTTAATGGACCTTAAGAACGATTATCATACAATATAATAAGCTGTCATTTTAAAAGCAATTTGCAATTTTTCTCCAACTCCAAATCTTCATAAAAATAAACTTCGTACCTACACGAAAACATGTTACATGAAAAATTCCCAACCCCTGGTTTAGCCTTTTATCTACTCATTAACTATTCTTTCTATAGTTGCCATACTAATACACACATCATGTAGTAATGGCTGTAGAAACAGAATACCTGAATATTTAAAAGAAATTTTGATACGGCACATTCTTAGGAAGTCCAGGGTAATATTATAATAAATTAATTCTATATAATAATTTCTGTATTCTAACACCTGGGTATCTAGCATGGCCGATCGATATAGGTTTTCTCGAAAATATCGGTAACTTGTCATCGCTCCCAAGGACGACTGCAGGCCACTAACCAACAAATATCAATTCACGTCAAATAAATTAGGAACCCTCAGTCGTTGTAAACTGTTGTTTGTTCGTTAGCGGCCTGCAGTCGTACTCGGGAGCGATGACAAGTTACCGACATTTTCGATAAAACCTATATCAATCGACCCCGCTGGGTACCGTGGAAACTTCTAAACATTTCATTCGCTTTACCATATGTGCTTTAGGTAGGCATATCTATACTTTGAATTTATTATAACTTAATAAATTAGTTGAAAACTTTAAAGATTTATGTAAGTACCTACTGAAGAACCTTTTATAGATTATACCACCTACAGTTTTGATTTATTTGTTTGTTCATTGTTTCTTTATATGGTAGGTAATATGGTTTACAATTCGATTACAATAATAAACACCCAAGTAGTTTTGTGAACAGTAGACATGGCGTCTAAGAAAGTATATTACAATTTTGTTTCTTATTTATTGTAATTTTTGTTGTTGTCATTAATTATTTTTTTTCATGCAGATAGGTATCGTAATATTGAAAAAAAATGCGAATAGTAAAGTTAAAATAAACCCAACGATTTCACATATGAAAGAAAAGCCGGCGATGAATGCGATTGGACAGGATTTTTTTTTACTGAACTTTTTTCATAATTGTGTTTGCATACACATAGTTTTTACACAAGTACAATATTTTCATACAATTTTTTTTTATGAAACTCTTCTTCAGGTCTGACAGTTAATTGAATTTGCATTTAAAGTTTATGTTAAAATATTGACCCGTGTGATTATTCACTCAAAATTCAATCGCGGGTAAAAAAGTTGATCAAAATTCCTTTTTGTGTAAGTTCCTCAATTTCTTAATAATATTTATTTATTTGTTTCTTTACATGGTACCTAGGACTAATGTTAACAATTCAGTTTATAACCTCACTAGGTCAAGCCTGGATTGAGGTTAACATCTCTACAATTTAATAAAAATAACACAAAATAATACAGTTATTGAAGAACAATATTGTTGTATGTTTCATGCAGATTATGAGTATAATTAGTAACTAATTAGCTGAAGGCGATAGTACATTACAATGAAATGTAGGGTGACCATAATGTTGAGATTTGACTTTTAGAATTTTTTTTTATTTTTTTTCAAGAATTAAGATGAGAAATATTTATTTATTTATATATTGCGCTATTAATTTAACAAGAGAAGGATAAAAAAAATAGTTAAGACCAAATAAAATGATATTAATTTAGAAAGGATAAAGTAGTGAACAATTTACAATCCTCGGCTAACACAAATAATTTGACAGTCTTTTTAAAAATGCTCAAGGAATTAGATGACTTAATATGATCTAGAAGGCTATTAAATAGGAGTGGAGCCCGATAAAAATAATTCCTTTTTGACCAAAAGAAGATTTAGTATGAATTGCCACTTAGTATGAATTGAAAAAGATGTTCACTGGAGCCAAGGTGTTTTTTGCCAAGATATATTTTTTCTTTTCAACCATCTTTGTGTTGCCATTTAAAACCATTTAAGCGATCGCAGCGCCCTTAAATTTTGTATTTGTTATTTTAACACACTGTACCATTTTATTTTACTAACTGCTTTATTTTTATTTTATATGTATATTTTATTTCTATTTATATTTCAGGCGGTGACGACGATAGCCATTTACCTGATCGTGTTACTGCAGTTCAAGATATCTCTCGTCAAGGACATTCAGAACACTTCAGACGCTTAGTACTTTAAATAACATATCATATTGTCATATAAATACACATATTATTTAATTAAAAAATATAGTGAAATGCATAAATAAAATTATTCTTATTATTTAATCATTGAAGATAATTTTAAAGACTCTCAAACGAAAAGTGTAAAACAGAAAAGATAGAAAAAAATACAGTCGCATTAAGGAACTGAACCCAGGACCACTTCCTTGCTAGGGAAGCGCTACCACTGAGCTAATTCGACGACATTAAATAATGCTAGTCATTTTTAACTATTTCGTATTTCGACTGTCTTCCGACAATACCTTCATTTATTGCTATCTTTGTGTGTGATTGCAAGATATTTTTACATCTTTTTAAGATAAACCAACTAATTTTATATTCCAATATTAAACGAACTTTTTTTTTTTTACATTAACTGCATACAGGAGACCCTGAGGAAAATAATTTCCCTCAGGGCCTATGTCATTTTTGAGGATGCTGTGTGGAGGGTCTTCTTGAGGAAAGGAAGGAGTGAACATGGGTCTTGAAGAGACCGGTAAATCGTTCCACATCCGAGCTGTTGAACTCACATGTGACAAATGTGTACAAATGTTGGGCGCATGTTTGGCGTGTTTCCCGACTATGCATCGGTGCCGAGGAGATCAATGACGCTAGTTCCTCAAGGCATTTTCCATTGTAATACCGGTAGAACAGGGACAGCATTCCCACCTGACGCCTGTGCTCTAAAGATTGCAATCCGTCAAACGGACCGCCCGTTTCTGCACAGATTCAAGGGTTTTTCAAGGTATTTTGGTGCTCCAGACCAGAGATGGCTGCCAAATTCAACCGTGGGGCGCACTTGCGATTTGTACAGGGTTAGCAGTTGTGTACTATCAAAGTATCTGCGGGCCCTGTACAGTACGCCCAGTTTCTGAGAGGCTAACTTAACTCTGGTTTCGATGGAGCCCCCATACCTGAGCTGGTCACTTAGAGTTACACCAAGCATATCAATGGAGGTCCTTTTCGGAAGAATGCTTCCATTGAAGGAGACTAGATTATCAATTCGATCCCTTTTAGACGTTAGCAAACATGATTGGGCCTTATTATTCTTACCCCAAGAGAAAACACTCTCGAGGTAACCGTCCATTCTTTGCTTCAAAGCCGTCCGAGCTATTGGGGTTTGTATGCTCTTTGGAGGCTTGTCAAACAAAAATCTATCATGGACTGTACTGTCATCGGCGTAACAATGAATCGGTGCACATGACAAGAGGTCGTTGATGTGCAACAGAAACAAAGTCGGAGACAGAACCGATCCCTGTGGGATGCCAGCATTTATCGAATGCGAAGAAGAGGTGAAACCATCAGCAACCGCCTGAATCGACCTCCCCCTCAAAAAGTCTGCAATCCACGCACACAAGGATGCGGGAAGTCCGTAAGAACGCAGTTTTTTGACAAGCGCTCGATGCCAAACCCGGTCAAAAGACTTGGAAATATCCAGTCCAACCGTTTGGATCTCACCGAAACGTTCCAGGCACCGCCCACAAACATGCGTCACATACGCGAGAAGATCACCGCACGAGCGGTTCCACCGGAATCCGTATTGACGGTCGTTAATAATTTTGTTCTTCTCGAGGTATGTAGCGGATTTCCACTCAAGTTGCCTTCAGATATAAGTATATCGATTTTGGTTGTACGGCCGTATATCCTCTTTGCATACTTACTTGAAGAAAAAATCTTCTAAATGATCGGGCTGGATGAATTGTCGCCGGATGAATTGTCGGCCAGATGAACTGTTGACAGGATGAACTGTCGGCAGGATGAACTGTCGGCAGGATGAACTGTCGCCGGAAGAACTGTCGCCGGATGAATTGTCGCCGGACGAATTGTCGGGTCACCGTCAAAAAGTAATGCCTTCTATTTTGTTCTCCTTTAATTAAAAAAAAATAAGAAATGCAATTGAAAACCACACTATTGAAGATTAATTTGTCACTTTTCAATAAAATCTCCGTCCATTCCCACAGCTTTGGTCCATCTTTTAACAAGGGCATGTATCACAGTGTTGTAAAAAGCACGGTAATATCCAAAACACCATCGCATTAATTTTCCCGGCCGATCACTCAGTTTTGATTTTTTTTGTCCTTGATGATTTTGTGTGATGCCATTCCATTGACTGCCTCTTTGATTCAAGTTAAAAAAAATGAAACCATATTTCGTCTCCGGTAACAATTTTTTCCAGAAAATAAGCACTGCAAGTGTTGTGAGGCTATTGTTTTTCTTGTTTCCTTATTCAGAGCGTTTAACAAGCCAGCGGCCAAAAATCCACATTTCGTCGAAAGATGTTCTTACGATCACCCTGTACCCCGTACAGGACGGTTCCAATGAGAAAGATTAATTACTCTTCGTACCAGCTTTTTAAAATTATAACTCAATATCGATTTTATTTCATCCCAAATTTGCTTTAATTTATACCTACATACAAAAATGCTGAAAGGCGTGTTGATAAAACTATTAAAATTATGGACTTTTTGTAATTATTTTTTGATCATAAGTATTTTTCATTTTTTGATAATGTCTGTTCAAAATAAGAATGTAAAAAAATCTGAAATATATTTGTCTGTAAGTGCGCAAATAAATACACAAACGGCCAATTTTCGTCAAGAAACACATTTACGTTTATATTTTTTAATGATTTTATTTAAACTAAAATTAAAATTCTGTAACATACGTTTACCAGATAATCTATTGATTTATTTTACTGCATGAATATATTATTTGAAATGGGTGCTGTATAATACAAAATCTTTTTTGAAATTTTAACAAATCTTCCAACGATCTATGGTATGACATTATTATACTAAAAATAAACATTTTTTCTCAAAATTTTAAACATATACTTAATAGATAAAAGAACAATCATTCGAAATCAATTTATATTTTTTTTGTGGAAAAGAGTCAATACGTCTAAACACTGATTTAAAAATGACATATTTCTGGTTTTCTCTGGTTATACGCTCTGCAGGCCGGTTAACTTTCTTGGTACCCACCTTGCACAAACTTTTATTGAATAATCGTCAGCACACTGCCTTTATTGAGGGAGACAATGCGACATCTGTAATTATGTGAAGTCACCACGAATGATGGCATTAACTGCCTTTATTGAGGGAGAGAATGCGACATCTGTAATTATGTGAAGTCACACGAATGATGGCATTAACTGCCTTTATTGAGGGAGAGAATGCGACATCTGTAATTATGTGAAGTCACACGAATGATGGCATTAACTGCCTTTATTGAGGGAGACAATGCGACATCTGTAATTATGTGAAGTCACACGAATGATGGCATTAACTGCCTTTATTGAGGGAGACAATGCGACATCTGTAATTATGTGAAGTCACCACGAATGATGGCATTAACTGCCTTTATTGAGGGAGACAATGCGACATCTGTAATTATGTGAAGTCACCACGAATGATGGCATTAACTGCCTTTATTGAGGGAGACAATGCGACATCTGTAATTATGTGAAGTCACCACGAATGATGGCAGTAACTGCCTTTATTGAGGGAGAAAATGCGACATCTGTAGTTATATGAAGTCACATGAATGATGTCACTGCAATCAAGGGACAGCCGCTCCGCTTTTCATCAGCCAGCGGTGTTTGTCCTTCGGCACGGCGACACGGTACATATGTTTCAGTCTAAAAAGTTATTACTGCAGGAGATTGTAGAAGAAGGTTTGAGGAATTGCACTAAATTCGAAATTTTCACTTAACTATCTTTATTTAAGTAGAAAAAAAACAGGAGGCTTTATTTTTGACTGACCCTCGTAGATTGACTTTAATATATTTAAATCCAATACCAAACTGGAGTTGGTTAGGAACAGGCTTAAGTTGGATTATAATCGGTACTATTTTTCACACAAAACTACATCGAGAGCCTCTAGCGGACGTTATGGTACTTTCGATAAATTTGGAATATTTTTGGTTTCAAAAAGTTTGGGTTGTTTTCGAAAGATGTCGCTAAAAACACGGAAAAAAAGGAGCATAAAAACATTTTATGGTTCCATCGAGACCCGCATTGTATGTACCCGCATGTCTACACGTGGCAAAATTCCGACCGAGGGTAATATACCGTAATCACAAATAATAATAACTCTAAAACATATGAAAGCGTAGGTACCTATCGATATTCCAGATGTGGTATGTTGTGAGGCTGAAGGACGTGGGACCCTTCTTTAAATTATCTCCGCACAGGAGGCCCTGAGAAAAAAAAAACCCTTAGGGCCTATGTAATCCTTGAGGATGCCGTGCAGTAGGTCTTTTTAGGGAAAGGGGAAGTTATGGGAAGGGCAAAGGTATGTGAGGCGGGAAGGAATCTGGGGGTCAGGTGTGATGAACGTGTGAATCCATCGCTTCCACTGCGCTGCAGGGCGATGGGTCAAAAGGTCTCCCTCAACCTTTCTGTCCCGATCCGGCCCGCCACGTAGTAGGTGGACAAAATCAACCGCTTTCAAGACAAAAAAACTCGTAAAAAACTAACAACGGATAATGATAACATTTTATATTTCCGTCGAATTCGTCGGAATTAATTATTAGCAAGGAGTTATGTGTCAAGACAGAGATCCTATACCTACTGATTTATTATCGTTTATGAATGGTCAAACACCATGCACAATGATTCTCAAATGGTAAAACACCGTACACAAACAGAGAATTTGCTTCTGCGGAGAGAGCTTATGACTAAAGCTGTAATTTATGGCAGAATCAACGAAAATACTGCGATAAATTTATACGAGGAAAGACATAAGGTAAAAGTATTGCCATGTGGTCTTTTTTTATATTTTTTTTTATAGTGAATACCGCACAAGAATCTCAACTGCTCCCGTCCGGAGCCAGTGAGACTATGGCATCCCCAATTGGGGTATGTTGTGAGGCTGAAGGTAGTGGGGAGGGGAAGGAGGTGGGGGAGAGGAAGGTTGGGAAGTACCTGGCTATTCAGATCTGGTCACCAAACACGGCTAAAGCCATTTTCAAGCAACGTTTCAATTCTGAATGGTGGTCTTACACCAGGGCGATACTGATAGTATCTTCCACTCTGGAACGTGCCACAAATATACTATATATTATTTTAAATGAATTAATTGTGAAATACCACAAATTAATCAAATAAAAATTATTTGCGCACGCCGGGTTCGAACCCGCGACCTCCGGATTGTGAGTCAAGAGTCTTAGCCACTGGACTACGGAGGTCTATTTGTAAGAAAGGAATGGCCATACTTGGGGGCAAGTCCAGATGGATTGGTTGGAGAAAATGGTTTGGTGGAAGTAAAATGCCTACCCTCAATTGGAAATAAACCCATTTTTGACGCTGCTCTGGAAGACAACATCTTCGTCGCCGTGCAAAACGGAATACTTGAATTGAAGTAGTCACATAATTATTCATTTCAAGTTCAAGGCCAATTGTTCATTACAAGAAAGGACTTCTGTGACATTATAATTTATTCTGAAAGTGGAATAGAAGTAATAAGAATATATCCTGACAATGATTTTGAGCTGAAAGTGTTACCACGTCTGACAAAGTTTTTCAACGAATCACTATTGCCAGAGTTAGCGGATAGCCGAATTCAACGCGGTATGAAGATTAGAGAACCTGAACATGTTATAAATACTCAAAAACCAAAATGTTCAGTGTGATCAGATGTATACAGCTATTATATGTATATCAGATATATATGAAGTTATTATATTTTGTGCGTAGGCTTGTCTTTAATAATAATAATATTTGGCTAATTTATATAGCGCCGTTTTCGTGAAAAATCACCTCAAGGGCGCCGGGCTTTATTGGATTCTTTGTGTTAGTTTGTGTTGGTTGAAAAATTTTATTTTGGTAAAAAATGTATTTAATTTTATATATTTATAGTACGTCAAATGTGTTGAATACCAACTTGATCCATGTCAGACATTCGTTTTGTGTAATCTTATAGATATTATAAAGGCGAAAGTTTGTATGGATGAGTGTTATTCTTTCACGCAATAAACACCGAATAGAATTTGAAAATTCTTTCACTAATCGAAAGCTACATTATTTGCGAGTAACATAGGCTATATATATTGGTAAGCTCTGGCATTATGAATAAGCTGTAGCGTTATGCAATTATTTTTCATACGTTTGCTGTCCCTAACAAAATCAAGTTATTGCAAACGTCAAACAAATTGTTACCTTGGAAACAATGTTTTTTTTTTAATTAGGCAATTCACCCTAAAAATAGTGCTTTGTTGGCGTCATAGTTAATATCTACCTATCTCTAAAAGTGTTAATTGTCCGGACGAAAAGCATAGTCACTTTTAAAACTTTTTAATATTTGCATTCAAAATATAAATATTTCAAAAATAAAATGCTTACTTCTAATGATATAATTTGAAAGCTTATTTAATCACCTTTCAAAAACAGTTTTTAGTTTTTGGATACATTTAGAAATATTTAAATTATTTTGATTTCATTGAAACGCGGAAATTCTCAAGAAATCGCTGGCATTTGACAGGACTTTTATGAGCAGTATCAATAATATAACTCAAATCTTGAAGGGTTAAACAATAATTATTTTTTATTAGACAAAAAAGCAAGAATAATAACAATTATGCCAATAATTATGCCAGTAATTTCCCACTAATTCCATGCGAGCGAAGCCGTGGGTAAAAGCTAGTACTTTTATAATAGTTTTGATGTCCGATTTTATTACTATCTATTGCTGAATTTATTGTTTCCATTATTTGATGTATCCATCTGAGATTATGATCAATCATGATATAGACTACTACTAAATATGAAAATATAGATTTCAATACTATATATATTATAACATTGCTTTTTAATACTATCTATAACGCTTCTATTATTAATCATTACATGTATAAAATGAAGTCGCTCAAAATGTTGGTGCGCTTAGATCTTTTAAACTACGCAACGGATTTTCATGCGATTTTCACCAATAGATAACGTTTTAAGAGTAAGGTTTATATGTATAATACATATTTATTATAGTAGAGAAAAGCCGATAAATTGAAATATTCAATTCAGGCAGCAGGCAGCGGGCAGCTGGCAAGCGGGTGGTGTGGATTTTGTAAAGGTTGGGTAATGGCGTTGTGTTTCGTTAGTCACAACAACGTGTGGCCGGGTCTGCTAGTTCTGCTGCCCCGGGAACCATTTATTGGATAAACAGAGGTGCCCGGGTTCATGGTTTGTCTGGGTGTAGTTAGTCCGGGTCTTGGCGACGGATGCGTCTGCCCACCAGCTGCATGACAGGCCAGATCAGGAGAGAATGGTTGAGGGAGGCCTTTTATCCTCCCCAGCCGGAATCTCTTGGAACATCGCCTTGAACCGCAGCGGGAGGGATGGATTCAAACGTCCTCACTCCTGGAAATACTGCCCCCAGATTCCTACCCACCCCACATACCTTTTTCTTTCCCAGAACTTCCTCTCCTTCATTTCCTACCCGCCTCCCATAGCCATAGTGTATGATTATATATGTACCTAGCTAGCACATTAGGTTTTTAAAATTCCAACAAGTTTACAAAGCCGTGATTTTTATTGCTTTTTTGCTTGTTACTTCGATAGACTTTGACAGATTGACGGAACGTTGGAGTTATGTACTTGATAGTGTTTTGTATATATTTGAAGATAGTACGACATAAATTATACGACATAAATTACTGTTTGCAAACCCTTTCAGTACGGCTTTGTAAGGAAAATGGAAGTTAGTCGTAGCGTAAAGTACCTGGGACATATGTATCATCACAGATGACCTGAAAGACATCGAGGATACGCAAAGACAAAGAGATATCTGTTAGAGCAGGTATGCTGTAAAAGAATACTATTCAACGCATTCTGCACGTCGCTGTAGATACGTCAGAATACTGTGGATAGGTTGTACTGCGTGCCAATGGCATAAGCTAAAAGCCTATAATGCATATCACCAACTATTCCGCATACCGAGATACTGCAGCGCTACGGAAATGTTCCTGGAAGGACGAATGCACAATTTTAGAGCTCTTTGTGCCATCGCAGTGGAAGATTATGGCATAGACTACGCCAATCGAAGAATGCAATCATTACTGCCATGATTGCCTGGATGGAGTCACCGATCGCCCTCTGGAGATGGGAGACGGTCAAATATCCTCCATAAACGGTGCTTGCATTTATTTTTGTGTTTAATATTTTTCAGTTTCAATTTTCTTATTGTTCATGCTTTCTTAATTTTATTTTACTTTATGTATTTTTATTTACTTTTTTATTTTTTTGTGTTATTTGTCAAATTTCTTTTTGTTATTTTGAAACATAGAATTTATTGCATTACACTACCCCTACATACATTCTGGAATAAACTATTATTATTATTATTATTAGGTATTACCTTTTTTAAATTTATTTATTCTTGAAAAGTTATTTATTACAAGGAATTTTTTTATCAGTAGACCAACAACGCTGTCACAAGCCAGCTTTTCTGCAGGGTCCACCGAATCAATATGTCTATAGTTTTTTAATCTTGTATAATTACATGTACACGAGTAATATTTATTAGAAATATTTATTTACTTGATATAATTACTCGTATTTTAAACAAAGGTTAAATTCAATTATTCAACACGACTAAAATTAGTATATTAAAATATAAGTGGATAAACAGGTCTTTAAAACACGACGGCGTAGCCGAGTGCTCGAAATAAAGCAAGTGTTTTAAAGACCAGTTATCCACGAATATTTTACGCTATTTTTTTTTATTGGCACACTTTGAAAACATAAATATTGATATTATTATTAAAAATTTGGAAGTAAGAACTATTAATGAATTCGTTATGTGACATCACAATATCTTGTTGTCATGGAAATGAAAAACACAAACATTAATTTGCAATCTGTCACATAGTGGCAAATAGTGGCATGACAATTGATCAAATCCAACGACAAGTAGGATGGAAATCGGCGGCTGTGGCGACTGGTTACGTGGAAGAGAGCATTAGAAATAAGAAGAATGTTTCAAACATTATTGGAACTGCCATTAATGGAAGTGCAGCCTCATTGACTTCCGAGAATACTATTAATTTGAACAGCATTTCCTCCGATTTAAAAAACGGAGGTATTCATATTTCAAATAATACGAACTGCTCTTTTCACATCCATTTAAATAATTAGAATGTAAACGATGTAAAAAAGAATGTAAACTTTGAATAAAAATTTTGAAACATTTGTAATGTTTTATTTGACGTTTAAAATATTCCTGTCAGATTTATAGTTAAAAGTTGACATTTAGACTTCACATTTTGTTGATTTGTTGATGTTGCCATGGTAACTTTAAAAACGCGCGTTCCATAAAGTGCGATTTAAACACGCTAGAGCGTACTTTAAATGAGTAAAAAAGGGCAACAATAAAAAATAAAAAAAATTTATAACGGTTTACCCTGACATTATATATGTTTAAAATACGTATACATTTTTTTAAATGCTATTTAAATCGTTCTCATTTTGAATAAATAACACGAACTTTAAAATTCTACAAACATCCATTTCACATTCAGAAAAATACATGGAAGAAAAAAACACAATTTACTTTTTTTCACCTAATCCTTCGCGGCATTCATTATCATTAAAACCTCCTTAGTCCTCTCCTCAATTAAGTTCTTCTATCCTCTTCTCTTCCTCTTTCTAATCCTCGACACGGAAGCAGAATATAATAAACTAAATATCGTTATAACGAGGTAGGGATTATCCCGGGAAATGAAAAATGTGGCGATTAAAATATCTTTCACAAAATGGTTCACTCCTTCACCGAAGAATTTTTGTACGGTACTAATTTTCATGAATTTAGATTTCAAAACCGAATTTTTAACTAATTTTGATGATAAAGGCCTTTTATGTTAGGATAAGGCAATTATGTTTTAATCATTGAGAGGCATTTTCTAAGATGAAAGCTACAAAATTTTCAGGTTGTTTCAAAGTTTTCCAATTGTTTGTTCAAACGTGTCATTTTAATTGCTTAGGTTTTTTAATGTTTTTGGTTCAAGTTTTCTCTACCTGATAGGGCTACTATCCTGCTGATTTTCTCATGAGGATGTTCGTAATGAACCCTACGAGTCAGAAAGGATTGTGATTATTACATCACGTTTTTTCAGACTGATTCTTGGATTGTTCGAAAACTCGTCATCATCACGGAGAGCATTCATTTCTGTTACCGATTGTTACCTCCATCACCGACGACATAGACTGTTTTGTATTTCTGCCTGAAGGAATAACTTGCCGACGGTTATGAGATAGTTAAGAGATATTTTTTTAAGGTGACGCGACGCATTACAAAGTAATGCAAAACCATGTGATTTTGGTTTGAAAATTAAATTGCTCAAAAATATGTAGTTTTTTTTTAAAATTAAATATTGCGCGTAGAATACATATTTGCCTTTGAAATAATTGTTTTTTTACTAGTCTTTTTCTTTTCAGAAAAAATAAAGTATCAGCCCTATAAAAACTGCTTTAATGTTAAAAATCTCCTTCAAAATTAATAAATTTCTTTGTTTTAACCACGTTTATTGTTGACAAGTTTCGTGAGCGATGCTCACTTCCTAAGGGATCACATAAAACATAGGTTTTTTTTATATAAGTTTTAAGTAAACCCTGAGAAAGTGAGTATGTCGGTTTTTTATAAACAATAAACGTGGTTTAAACAAAGAGATCTTTTAATTTTGAATTTAAATGGTGCCACAAAATAAATTTGCTGTAAAAAAGTAAAAATCTCCTACTTACGAATCCCTTTTCGGTTGTTTTTATTGTAAAATGAAGAGAATTATTTTTTTAAGAAAAAGATTGTAAAATTATATTACATATTTGTACCTGAGCTTCGCAAAATAAAATAAAACACACTTTTTGGCGAGATTTTTTCTTGAATAAATCAAAACAGGCTGTCTTAAACGGGAATTTAAGCCTTATCACCGTCTATATAAGGAGTATCATCGTTAAAGGCCTGATCTCGAATTTTATACGACGAATCTGAATGGAATCACCTTGAATAGAATCACTTCAAATATATATTTCATCAATAAAATTAAATATTTTATTCAAATGCAAACAGTTTTATGCAGGTATCTTAAAAAAAACTGCATTCTCACAAAAATCATTTGAAGCGGAAGATTTTATCACTGATCAGAAAATAATATATGTATGTAATAAGCTCTTCTAGGTGTTACGTGTTAGTAAGAGTCACACAGCAAGCAAATTTGTGCCACTCAAGTACTTGCGGCGCATTCTTTGTGTGACAAACTGTTCGTATGCGGGTGAAGTTGAGTGACATTCGGGTCAGAGAACGTTGCATCCTTATAAGTAGATCGTTAAAATTTTACAAAAGAGATGGTGAATAAAACATACATTAAAAACATAAGTAGCATCCCAGTTCCTAACCAAAGATAATAAAATATAAATTATCTTTGTTCCTACCCAAGTACCCAATAAGGTTTTTTACACACTATAAAATTCATATATATATTTATTTGTTTATTTATTCAAAAAATAATGTAATACATACAAACATAAGCTGCACATCTCACAAGGGCATTCGTGTATCGAGATGTACAGCTTTACAATTAAGGAAAAAAATACATAGAAACTTAATAACGCATACATTAATAAAATTAAACCTACGTATTTCATATTATCAGAATAAATTCAGCTAAATACCGATTTTGGACATAAAAAGCATTTAAGATTTGACGCAAAATATTGTTCGCATAAACTTTTAAATTCTTCCTCTTTTATGTCTAACTCACTTAATGATATTCGGGTCATTTTTGTATAGTCATTTTTTGTCAAGTCAATGCATTCATGCCAAAACAAATAAAACAACAAATAAAATAAAAAATAATCCCATATTAATTTAGACACCTTTTTCTCCCTTTTCCAATCATCATTATTATCGAATTTGAAGTAATAATTTACATGCATATCATATTTATATGAGATTCCAATTTGTAGACTTTATATTCGAGTGTTAAAATTCGCTTTATATTTGCTTATATTTCCATCCCTTCGGTTTTAATTAAATGCTTTTCCTGTTTTCAATGCGGTTTTTTTTTATACGAGCTCCACAGGATGCCCTGAAGAAAATAATTTCCCTGAGGGCCTATGTCTTCTTTGGGGATGCTGTATGGGGGGTTTTTTTAGGGAAAGAAAGGAGAGGAGAGTTCTGGGAAGGAAAAGAGTTTAAGGGGTGGGTAGGAATCTGGGGTTCAGTGTGTCCTGGTCATCCGCCTCCAAGACCTAGACAAACCTCACCCCATGAACCTGGGCACCCCTGCTAAATCACCAAACGTAGCGAACCACTTGGGGTGAATTGAAAAATTTACCGCACAAGAGTTCCAACTGCTCTCGACTGGGACGAGTGTGGAGAGGGGAAAGAGATGGGGAAGATCAAAGTGATAAGAAGATAACTTTCGGTAATTTCTCATTATTCCCTAGAACAACTGCAGATTGCTGACGTACAAACAACAGTTGACGTCGAATATGTTAAGAACACCTAGTCATTGTGAACTGTTACTTATTCATTGGCGGTCTGCAGACATGCTAGGGTGCGATGAGAAGTTTCCGAAAGTTATCCTATCAATCCTTATCGCTCGACTGTGCTAGGGGGACAGGTTACCAAACACGGCTAACGCCATTTCAAGTACGTTTCAATATTGAAAGTTAGTCTTATACCAGGATGATACTGAGAGTATCTTACACTCTGGAACTTGCCGCAAACATACATGATATTACTTTAAACTTAAACTATTAAATTGTAAATTATGAAATCATACAAATCAATCGAATTAAATTTATTTAACCGGCGATCTTCGGATTGCTAGTCAAGAACCGTGCCTCTCGATCACGGAGTCCGCCAAACTACTTATACGAGTAAGATGATATTTTTGCAGCCTCATCAAAGGTAAGATAACTGTGATCTTATTTATATATCTTATTATTTTTGAAAGATAATTTTGTCAGACGTTCAACTGACCAAACAGTATTAGAGAGACCACATTATTCCGGCCAAATGCTCCGCTTCACAAAATAATTATTCTTCACAGAAAATATCACGTGAAAAAACTAGAAACTTATTCTGGCTTTGGTCCCTCCAATCGATAAATAGTATTTATTTATCTTCAGTTAGTTTTTCCTAATGTCTGGTTATTTTTACCCAGAAACGGCGCGGCTTTTTCATGCAAAAATTATTTTTCTATCTCAGGCCAAAATACTTTATTAAACTAAATAATTATTTTTTAATCAAAAAGTTGTAACATATCTATATCGTGAGCAGGTACTGCGCAAAGTAGGTACTGTTTATTGTCTATTGATTATTAATTTTTTTTCTGATTTTAACCTTGTTGGTTGGCACAACTGGAAGGAGACCGGAAAGAGATTCATTCAGGGAATCATGGCGGGGGACTTAACTTAGATTTTGTGCGGGGAGAGTGTTTTTCGGGGCGATTGGGGGGATAAATTGAGATACTAGTGCTATGTAACCTAGAAATATTATTTTTACACGTCACGTGAGTGTGTGACGACTCAAATGGCATTGAAGCCTATTTATTTTGTTTAATCCCTCGCCGGATGCCGCGAGATAGATTTATCCGCGTGCCGAAGTCAATTTAGACCAGAATCCACGGGTGATGTACTGCCCGCAAGGGTTCTTTTGCTGGTGGTTCCTTTGTGGTGTGGTGAGAATCTGCTGTGCCTGTTTTGTTGGGTGGATTCCCTTTATTAATGGAGCGGCTCCTAGACTCTGGTTGGACCCGCCAATATTCCTTTGCTGTTCCTTTGGCCGGTGAGATTGGCTCATGCCGCTTGATGGATGAGAATCTGCTGTGCCTGTTTTGTTGGGAGGACTCCCTTTAGCCGAGCGGCCTCATGACGTGCTGGACGACGTTTTGGGGATTGCTGTTGACGTTTGGAGGAGAATCACGACGGCGGGACGTATGCGGTATTAATAACTAACCGTAATTTTGAATTTAACTCTCTCTCTCTCCAAATCTATTGATAGATGCTAAAGGTATTTATGTTCTTTTTGATAAGCCTTCTTTGGTGATGATTTTCCTTGCAAAGTGCAATAAAGTACTGTTATGAATTTCACTAGAAAAATATGTGCTTCATTTATATGCATGACCTCAAATCCCTGACTCCACCATCCTGAGAAGGATGTTCTTTTGCTCTAAGATAAGCTGTCGGTTGACAAAGGTGGGTTACCTACATCTCCATTGGTATTACAAAGTGTAGTGCAAATGTCAAGTATGGATATGTGCTTCTTTATTTATTTATCTTAAGTTTGCTTTTATCCTAATTTCTGATTATTTCTATCCGCAATATTTCCTTAAAATAATATCTTGTTAAGTCATACCTGTTTGGAAAATTTACACAAATGGTTTTGAAAAAATTGAATATTTGAATTGGTTTTATTAATTTTAGTGATAATATGTTACAATATAATACTCATTTCGGGAAAGATAACATTATACAGCTAAAAGTAAATTATGTTTACACACGAACTAAAAGGGAGTTCAATGAAGTGTGTACATAGATTTTAAAACAGACTAGATAGACTTGACTAAAAATATTTCATAAATACCTTTAGAGAGACATGCAAAAGTTAGAGTCCCAAAGAATGATTGTGTCATTGGTTAATAAAGCTGTTGAGAAAATATCCTTTAAGACCTTTTTCCAATGTTTTTTGTTTGTTGCTGGAAAGTTAAGGTTACTAGGTAATGAGTTGTGTTGCGTTCGTGCGTATTGTAGGGAGTTAATTCCAAATTTAGTCGTGTGAGTAGATGACAATATTAGTATGTATAGTATAAAATCAAATATCTATAGACAGATAAGTGTATTTGATTTTGTGATCGTGTTTTGTGCTGGTATATGTCGGAATAAAATACTGGTTTGGTGTTAGTGTGTCTATATTCATATGAGTATATTATATTTGACAGGTTTATCCCACGGTAGATGATGCATATTCCTTACGGATCTATTTTGGATGACTTGTATTTCACATATTTGTTTCTTGGTAATGGTGCCCCAGATACTAACAAGTTAACTTAGGCGGGAGTGGATCATAGCATAATATATGGCACGCTATAGAGATCTGGTGAACACATCTTGAAGTCGATGAAGCACACCAGTTATCGGGGAAATTTTGGATTTTAAATATTCAACGTGGGAGTTACACGACAGGTTAGAGTCTATGAGTAACCCCAAATAATTCGTTACTTGTACATTTTGGAACTTTTCATTTCCAAGAATGATATTCATGATCATGTAGTCTTTTTTCCCGAAAGCAAGGTAATGGGTTTTTTGTTAACATAAATTAATCTGCTGAAATGTGTATGTTTCTTAGTGAGATACGTTTTTAGATTTTCACGGCCAAAAGTATTTTCGTTATTTGTTTTTGGAGTGTTGTGTCCGAAACGTTGGCTAAATAAGGAGGTAGCGCAACACGGCATAACACCACAAAAACAAATAACGATAATGTTTGTTAGTGTTCGAACTATAGATGATTGAAAAATAGAATACTATTCCATTTAGTCAAACATACAGTGGTTGAGTGGGCAAAGCGCTTGGGTTCCACCCGGGCGTCGCATGTTCGATTCCTCGGCTGGCTAAGTCCTCCATCACAACACAAGCAACATTTTCGGCTTTCTGTGGTGGTAGTAGGAGATTTTCAAACATTGTTGGGTTATTCGTAACCCGGGAATGTTTGTCTTTCTTTTAAAAAAAAAAATAAAAAAAAAAAAATACACGGTATTTTACTATAAGTGACAAGGTAGTTACAATATTAAATTTTACGTAGTTAAAGTACATTTTACGAATGTCCATGTAATATGAAGATATACTCAATTACCAATGTTAAAAGAAGGAAGAGAAAGGAGTGACTTGATTGATGCTTTTAAAATTTTGTCAGAACATTATAGTTACCCTGGCATTCAAGATAACTCGAATACCAACAAAAATATTCATCTCCATGGACACTAAAAAAATGAACACTTTTGCATATAATCCTCAGAAAGACTTGCAAACAGAGTAGTTGAAGCATAAAACAAACATATAACACACAAACAATCAACTATCATTGATCCAACTAATTTAAACCAATTTGGATTCTTATTTGGAGAGAAAAGAGGATTAACTTATTAAGTACGTGTATTGAATGAATGAATGAATAAAGTGGAATCTTGAAAGTGGAAACTAACCAACTACCCGAAATCCGATCGATCTGAAACATGGCGGATGGACTCGTTGTCGATGACACTGCAATCCATTAAATTGATTTGGTGGCAATTACTCGTACACATGCAGGTATAAATACATTTCTCTGAAATTCAATTACATTACATCATATAGTACACGAAATAAATGTTGGTCTTTGGTCTTATCCATTCAGTGTTTGGCTCAGTTGGAGCGTCCTGGGTATTGAGGTTCAATCCAAAAACTCTGTCAAACCAAAAAAAAAGTTTTTAAAGACTTTTCAAAATAGATGTATTTTAGTAAAAAAACGTGGTTTTTTACTTGTTGATTTGTTTTACATTTCCCTCTGTTAAACGCCCCATTCTTGATGCGTTTCATTTTTTTATCAAGCTTAACAATCTGATAGTGGTCCTCTTCCGTTGATCACAATTTGTTCAAAAGTCGAAACGGACTTAGAATCGACTTTTAATCGGGACCTTACAACTTTCAAAAAAACAAATGGATATTTAATGACAATGCTGCATTTGAATTTCTGTGGAACAACCCGTCCAAACAGTGACTCAATATTTTGAAAATAAAATTGCATCATCTTTCTCCGATATTGAAGATACCATGGTCTCCCAATGAGAGCTTTTATAATAACCGTAATGATCCACGGTTACGGTACTGTGATGGCAAAAAAATTCAATTAACTTAGGTTTCTTATCGCTATAATTCTTCAGCTCTTTCTTACTTACACATTAAATAATGTTGAGACGCACCAAATACGTGAGACTGTTTCCTCCTATGTACTACTTTTTCCTTGCGTTTAATTTTCTTTATACATGTGAGAGAAGTGTATGATAATGATTTTATGTTTCCTTTGGGGGGTGCAGACATACGTTCACCGTTTGTCTCATTTTCTACTTTTGTTATTTAGTGTTTAAGAAAGAGCTGCAGCATTACATGCTAAAAACAAAAGAAGAATCATCAGCATATTGACATATGATGTTTTTTAATTTTGGGAATTCACTCACACTTCAACATTATCCTTGTAACTATATTCCATACTTTCAAAATTATCGTCACGGCTAGTAGTATTGTAGTGGTCTATGGAGATATCACGGTGCGGTGTGTGAGAGAGATGCAAGGAAATTATCACTTTTTTTCCCTTTGCAGGAAACAGACAACGTACATTATGTATCTCATCTTTTGAAAGAGCTACAGCATTATAACGATAAGGAACGTATGTTTGGATCCGAGCAGTAGTATGTTTGGACGACCTCCGTAGTCCAGTGGCTAAGACTCTTGACTCACAATCCGGAGGTCGCGGGTTCGAACCCGGCGTGCGCAAATAAATTTTATTTGATTAATTTGTGTTATTTCACAATTAATTCATTTAAAATAATATATAGTATATTTGCGGCACGTTCCAGAGTGGAAGATACTATCAGTATCGCCCTGGTGTAAGACCACCATTCAGAATTGAAACGTTGCTTGAAAATGGCTTTAGCCGTGTTTGGTGACCAGATCTGAATAGCCAGGTACTTCAACAGCCAACCTTTCTCTTCCCCACCTCCTTCCCCTCCCCACTACCTTCAGCCTCACAACATACCCCAATTGGGGATGCCATAGTCTCACTAGCTCCAGACGGGAGCAGTTGAGATTCTTGTGCGGTATTCACTGTAAAAAAAAAAAAAAAGTGAGATAATGCAATTATTTGCATAATTAGGTCGACCTCTTTTGTCGAAACCCGGAAAAGTGCAAATGAAAACGTGGTTAGGTATCTATTTAATTTAATAAAAATGTTGTCAAGGATCATTAAGCTCCCTGCAATAATTTTGGGGCCTTGAGACCTCATAGTACTACGAGAAACTAATTAAATTAAAATACGCGCATCCAAGTTAGTTGTTGGGGAGTTGTTGCCACGAATACACATAATTTATTCATGGATAGAACTTAAACTAAGTCCACTTACTAGCAGTTACATTAGCGATAAGATTATCAATGTACTAAACTGTGCACGGATGACAGAACGGGATTGGGAACCTTTCGGTACAAACTGCCCTACAATTTGATTTTAAATCTTATCCGGCTCGAAGGACCAAAATAATGGACTCGCAAAATAATGTATCTACATTGACTACAAAAATCAATGGATTTTAATCTTATGATTTTAATTAATAAAATTATGGGTTTTCAAAATGACACAACTATGGAAATATGCGAACAATGGTCACACGCAGATACTTTAATAGTACACAACTGCTAACCCTGTACAAATCACAAGAGCGTCCTGAAAAATACCTTCGACTCACTGTGCAGAAACGGGCGGTCCGTTTGATAGATTCTCCCTTCTTAACAGATGGATTGCAATCTTTAGAGCACAGGCGTCGGGTGGGAATGCTATCCTTGTTCTACCGGTATTACAATGGAAAATGCCTTCAGGAACTAGCGTCATTGATCCCTTCGGCACCGGTGCATAGTCGGGAAACACGCCAAGCGCGTGCCTAACATATGTACACGGTTGACATTTATCACATGAGAACGGCTCGTTTCTTCGACTCGTTCTTGTATTCAACAGCTCGGCTGTGGAATGATTTTCCGGCCTCTGTGTTTCCTCCTTCCTCCAACATGGGTCTCTTCAAGGCCAATATTAATTCCTTCCTCTCCTCAAAAAGACCCTCCATACAGCATCTCAGATGACATAAACCCTGAAGGAAATTATTTTCTTCAGGGCCTCCTGTGAAGAGTTAATGATAAAAAAAATGGAAGGGAATCTGACTCACCTTAATTTCACACAAGTAAATAAAATTGACACATATGGTCAGATAATATAGGAGTGCAAAGTAGATTGGATAGAGGAAGGTACGAGTTTATAAGAGGGTGTTAAGGGACGTACTTGACTTACTTTAACCAGTTATTCCCGACATTATTTGAAGTGAAAAATGTTACTGGAATTCTGGTGTCCGGTGACATTTTTGATGTGTTATTTTTTTTTTTTTTTTTCTACAAAAACATAAAAAAATGGTATGTGTTGGACAGTTGGAGGTGCGGTTAGGGGTTGGTCGGTTACTTGGCTAAGTGACCAGTGACGACATGTGGAAGAATTTTTTTGTTTAATTTTAAAGATTTTTTTTTTAAAAGTCATTAAAAAGTCACCGGAGGCCAAAATTTCATTTACATTATTTACTCCAAATATTGTCAGGAATCACTTGTAATGGTAAGTCAAGTACGTCCCTTAACACCCTGTATTCCTGTATATATAATAACAACACAATAATTTTAATACAAGTGAAGAGCGAACCCTTGAAATTAACACCGTAAACGAAATTATGCTGACTATGCTGATTTGGCACTGGCTCCAGACTGGAGAAGTTGGGACTCTGATGCAGTATTCATATTTTAAAAAAAAACAAATGTGAGGTATTCTCCAAATAAATATTGAAGAAAATCTATGAACGCGAAATAATTATGCCTGTTAACGCCTTTATTGATCGAAGCTGGTAAACAAATAACCGGAATTTCAGTCGTCAAAAACCACAGCAACAAATGTACAAAAATTCATATAAGTAAATAAAATCCTTTCTATATCACTCCTGATAACCCCCCTCCCCCAAATGATTTGTACATAAACCATAGTTTAAGCGCTTAAGGAATAGTAGCGCTAGTCAGAAGATGCCCTAAATATCCTAAAAACCGTTTACTGTCAGAAATAAATTAAGTTGGAAAAAGTATAAAATTGCTTTAATGTATTATGTTAATTAAGAACCAGTGAAGTCTACCTACCGCTCAGCATCTTTGAACCTTTCCTTCACGGTGCAAGATGCAAGCATAGTGCCTTTGACCCGAGCTGCTCGAGGGACCCGACACACCCTCAAACATAACCTTCACAGACATAGTTAATGCAGCACTTTCTGTTTTAAACAACTTTTCGTCGCCTAAGTTCTTAATTGTCCAAACGAACATTAGAAAATTGTACAAGAAGAGAAGGTATTCTTTCATTATTTCACAATGAAAGTAGTTACGATAGGAGTTTATGATAAAGCTATTTCCGTAAAGGTAGAGGTCTCATTATTGTAAATAATTCGTAGTTAAGTGATGTGATGATCTCGCCTTTGGGCCTACGAAATAATTCTTTTAAAAATTGAGAGATCGATTTAGAAATATATTTAATTTTGTAACATGGAATGGTTTCAGCATACGATTCTCTGTTTCCAATTCTTGGGGGTGATTTATGGGTCCGGACCACTAAATAACCACATGTGTTTGCGTGGCCCAAGTGCATGCGAACCCCGGCAAAGGCCATTCTTCACAAAACTAAGAAGGAACCCAGAAGAACATTTAGAGGGATTTTTTCAGGTTCATTATCAAGTCAGGGGCGGCCGATGAATGTTTGCCCGAGTGGTGACTGACTTTAACGCGAGCAAATTGATTTGCGAAGCAATTGTCTTGTTAATTTTCTATGGCAGTAGGGAATTGAAAACTAGGCAATAAAGAATAATCTTGGTACATTTAAATATACTAGAGCGACGCGCCGATTAGGGGTTAAAATATTTAACATATTTGTCAAAATAAGATTGCAGAATTCGTTAAATAGTGACGCACGCAGAAAGAACGAAAACGTGTACAGACAATGTTTATATAATGTTATTATATAACCAATAAAGTCGACGCAAGCAATTAGGACGAGTAGTGAATTGAAGTGCGCCACTGAGCTCTTCTTTTAAGCGTTATTGGGATACTTTATGACTCCGGCGCAGACAAAATTAGTTTACACCGGAAAAAAAGCGAACATGGTTCCTACACAAAATTCTCTGAAATAATAGTTAAAGTGTGACATTTTTGACTATTAAACGTTGATATATGCATATTGGGAGATGTGCTTATCACTTAAGATTTGAAGAAGTGGCCAATAAATTATTGAAACCACACAAGGAGATGATTGGGGAGCCAGAGGGTAGGGGGGTTGGAACGAGACAGTCGGGGAAAGAACCTGGGGACGCACGGTCGGGATTAAAGATCATCGAGGTTGAATACACGGTAGAATAATAGCTCTGTGCGCGTAAACCGGGGATAGTTCATTAAATTAAGGGATGGTAGTCGCGAGGAGACCAGCTCGGTGCTTCTGAATCGGGGATGTTTCATTTTAATTGAACAAAGGATAGTTCGTCTTTATTAAACACAACAAATCGACGCGAGAATTGTGTTTGACGGCTGCATCTTGGAATAAATAACTGCATGACGGGTTGTGGTTTAGAAGTGCTTGTTTGAATTAAATATTATTGTAGTGGATTGATTTGTGAAATTATTTTGTGCAACATGGCGAATTTGGTAAGTTTGTATAAAATTATTAACATATTTAGTACGGGCCTTGCAGGGAAGAGTCAATTAGGGTTTATATACAAGCCTTAGGAATCTAGGACCTTTTTTTGTCGAGCGTTGGGGAACGAGGAGCTTTGCACGTTTCCGGGTTGACCGTCTGGCGAGGTGCCTTTGTTGGGTGAAGTTATTCTTGAGACAATAACGTTGTAAAATAATAATTTTGGGATACAATTAACTAACTAGCATTTGAAGCACAAAGTGCGCTTTCGGGCAATAAATCTTAGACGAGAGACTTCATTTAAAAGACGGGATTTTGAAACCACAAAACAATAATAAAATCCTTTAAAAGTGCTTTGTTGGTGATCGAGAAAACTAGGTTACTGGGTATTCTCCAATACATAACGGGTAACAAAATACAGAGGTATAGAATATAGGTATAAATTAATGTGTAAAGCGCCTTTGAGGTGATTATTATTATTTACGAGTTTCGTAATAATATTTTTAAACGTAGCTAGGGGACTATATTCAGGAAAGGGTTTTAGAAAAAAAAGCATTAGTTAATTTAACAGTTTATAAAATGGTGCGTAGCATGGGCACCTTTGTTTACTAACAAAATCTGACATAATTAAATTCCCACTCCTAAAATTTCCCACACCTTATTCCAAATTTTAGGTATCACAACAAGTCTATTACATAGGACTATACATAAAATTATAGTACAGGATACTCACCTTTTGGTTTACGATTTAGGTATATTCCAATTCGATATATTCGATTTAGCAAAAACTTTCACATTGTCGGTTGAATGAAGCCGTCGGTAGGTATTCATATTTTAAGCGTAATGCGTTATATCCACCTACATAAGTAGCAAACCTTTTATTAACTCCCTCACACTAGAAGTAGGGATCATCCAGCATCAGGGTGGGAATGTACTCTGGACGAAAGCGGAGCCGGGGAAATAGAAGGAAGGGAAGCCAGATTCACGACCTGGTGCCTTTCATTCTTGGACCCAGCACCCTGGACGCCGAGCTTGAAATTCCTTTCTTTGAGCTGATTTTTGAGTTTGAGCTTGGGGTACGCCTATCGTAGAGCATATGCCCGTGACAACATATCGGGGAAGGTCCCAAGTTACGCTTGTGTATGTTATGCGAGAAGACGTATTTTTCATTCAAATCAAATACCGATGACCATCGCGATTGCAGGCTGGCGCATGTTTCTGTAACGTGCCTAGGAAAAAACGTAATCATTATTTCTACTGGTTCGAGGCGGCGTGCTGGACGGAGAACGGGACTATTGAGGACATGAGTGACTGCCAAGGCGAGGGTCGGTGACATCAAAATCTTCCTTAATTAAATTCATACATCGCCAGATCAGAGGAGAGAGCGGCCCCACCGATCTCCTGACATTGCCGATTGTCTAATCAACTTCGGTTTAATGTTTATGCCGGTGCTTTAGGAGTTAATGGAACTCAAGTCATCGGCATGCTGATGAACTTCAACATCATCATCAATCCAGAGTAGGATGTCACGTTCCAAAGCCTCGTGCCACCCACACATTTCCTGAACAGTTCCTGACATCGGCTATCACGCCATTAATCGGAGCAGACCCTCATATCAAACGGTATGAGATGACCTCTCATCATCATCATCAACATATTTATAATTTGGCGGCGTATTGGTCGATATTATTCCCATTACCACTCTATGATCCAGAAACACACATCAAACCCTTTCCCGACAGAAGGCAAAACATGTCGATTTTCATTCGTCGCTTGCGACCTTAACATTCTCTGGAGGAGTTGGAATTGGAAGCTGATTTGGCGGTCTATGACCATCACCTTATCAGTTGGGCTATGGAGGAGTCCAACTATTTAAACAGCACATGTTCTGTCTCATGTTAATCCAAAATACCTACCCGTAGAATCAAATTAACAAAATAAAACAAGCTAACTAACAAACTGCATCTAGAACTGTGAGTGTAGAATTATTGCACTCCGTACTGCTTTGAGTGTAAATCTTTTGTTAGAATATACATAAATGTCAAATTATTTTCATGATAGCATTTTATAGAGCCGCAGAGAGTACGCGACATCGCATCGAAAGGTAGGATCTTCTCAATTCGCCGTTTGAATGTAAATTTATATACTAGATGCTAGGAGGGAAAATACAGATTACTTCAATAAAAATAGTCGTCGATGAGCGTAGGTGTATAACAGGTGCTAGGGGAGGAAGCTGGATGAATATAGATAGATAATTAGTTATTTTTCAAGTTAGTCAGACCCAGTCATTGTTATTCGAAGCCTTGCAAATTGTAACACGCCATACCTAAAAGAACAAGGGTTTACCACAAATAAATTATTAATTAAATTGGATTAACTATACCAAACCACTAAAACAAAAAAGTACACAACGTTGTGGGGTTGATTACAAATTGATTAATTAAGAGCATTTCGTCACGTTTGCATAAAAGTATTACGTGATGGGGTTGAGAAGGCGCTGCAAAAGGAATGCAGGGGAGAGTCGCGAGAACGGGCGAGCTACGAGTTTTTAAAGGCCGGGCGGGGTTGCGCCTGTAGCTGTAGCACAGCAGCAGCATTTGGAAATCAAAATTGTTAGGCTTTACTTCGTAGGGGGGGGGGGGTCTATCACAGTGATTATCATTTTTTTAACTTTATTTTTAATTTTAATGTGGGGATTGAACAAAAACTAAAGTGTCATTTGGAAATTAAGAAGTAAGGCGACATTTTGTATTAGGTTTGTACTTCTTTTCTTAAGCCACGGAAACCCAAATTTCTACCGATTTTTTACATATCTCCCTTAAACATTTGAAGTTTTGAGCTCTTAAAAAAATGTTATTTTTGAAGATAATGTCTAGATGCTGCTCACGCCGAAACGCAAATTATATGAAATTCCCTCGATAGAAAAAAAATCGCAAAGTATGTTCCAAAAAATATTAAAAACAAGTCTCTTTCTATTATCTTAAAAATTATATTTGTGAAAAAATTCACAATGTTTTTTAAATGATACTTAAGATGCTCCCCACGAGATTTTTGCTCTATTTTAAACGAGTGGTCTTTTATTAAACATTTTCGCAATTTTCGCATCGATTTTGTCGCTGTAAATGTTAACGCGCTTCTCTAACATTAGTAATTTCGTATCTGTCCATCTTCTTCATTTCGAGCCCGGTTGCGGAGCCTTAAGTTATCGCTTTCAAACTTGAAGATTTAGTACAGTAACAATGGTGAGTTAGTTACACCCGGAAATAATGTTTTAACATTTTATAAGTAGGTACCGATTATTAATCTCATCGGCACAGATCGCAACTTTCACATACTCTCATTTTTTATATAACTGTTTTTGTTGCCACGTTATGCTGTTTTTGTCAATAAAAAAGTTTGTGTTTGAAATTTGGGAGGCGGTATGGGGACCGCAGCCCCGGGAACCATTTATTGGGTAACCGTACCTCTGACATAGGTCACACTGAGTGGTTTGCTACGTTTGGTAACTAAGTATGGGTTCATGGGGTGAGGTTTATCCGGATCCTGGCAGCGGATGCGTCTTCCCACCTTACTCCAATGCCAACTTATATGTGTAGCACTGTACTTTCTTATTTTAAAATATTTGAATGTATAATCCAATACAGTAGAACTCTCTCGGAATGTCTCCTTGCACTGCAGTGGAAGGGATGGATTCATACGTCCGTCACTCCTGGACATACTGACCCCAGATTCCTTCCCACCTCTCATCCCATTTTCCTTCTCAGAACTTCATCTCCTTCCTTTTCTAAAAAGACCCTTCACACTGCATTCCCTAAGATGACAAAGGTTCTGAAGGGAATTATTTACCTCAGGGCCTGTGTACAGCTAATGCAAAAAATAAAACCTTTGAGTAACTTCGTGCCATATCCGTCACTAACTAACACATACTCACATAAAACTACTTTTCTATTATGTTCGGACATAATACGAGTATGATACCCACAAACAGTCTAAGAAACTAACGAGAAACTAAGAAGAGCACCAACCTTTCTCTTCGCATTTAAAAGTTTTCCATACAAGAAAAAACATTTAAAACTGAATATCAAGCGGGTAAACGCGTATATGTAAATACCATATGTAAATACCCGACGCGTTATGCATTTGGAATATTTCAGCAGCGCTCGGTAAATGCTTGAAGTATCATCTCCTTAAATACCAGACGAGTCAGACGCTAACAGGTCAGTTACTTAGAAGCTGCCAAAATATTTCGAATGAATAACGCGTCGGGTATTTACGAAGGACTATTGCAACCGCAATTATAAAATGCTATCAGCTCTATGGAAATTAGAGGAGAAAGAGAAGGAAAGGATAAAAGGAAGATTGCAACGTTTGGAAGAAATCAAATGCGTCCATCGATAATAATCATCCAATAAATTCGCAATCTTCCGATTCATATACTTCCCATTCAGTCAAATCTATCGGCCCCATCGCTCTATTGCGCAACAGATTATATAACTGAACGTGGTTGCTACTTTGAAATGAAATATATTAAATAAAAAAAATCTTTTACCAACCCCAAAACAGATAGGCCCCAGAGTGTAAAATTTCTAACTTTGTGTGAATGACATAGAATTAATTTTCAAATTTATAAATAACATGTAGAATCATCATCTGTCTTGGTGACAATTAAAATTAATATCAATTGACGCCTGCTAAGAAACTTCGAAACTTTCCATATTCCTTTCCAAATAAACAATTTAACCATCTCCCTGTGCGAATGTGTCACAATATTCACTAGAACATGAGTTATTCACTATATCTGGAGATGTTTAGCGATGGTCCCCAAAACTTTATTAAATTTTTCGAATCACTTTTTTTCACTTCACTTCACTTGACCCAAACATTATTTTTATTCTTTATCTATGTTGTTGTTGTTATTGTTTTACGTACTTATTATTTTATTCTTACATATTGTGGTACTCCGTTTTCCGGTTGGTATTTTTTTTTTATTATAGCGAGTTCCCGGCATGCGTTGCAATGCCACTTAAATAAAGAAATGGTTTCTCCCTACGTGGCCTTTCCCATTCATCCCCGTTCCTATTCCCACTCCGCTTCTCCTTCCCCTCTCCTCCCTTCTTCTCTCTCTGCTGCTAAACTATTTTTTATAGAAATTTCATGACGTCAGAGCTCACCAGTATATAAAGAAACCTTCGAAATCGAATGAATAGTATTGAATATCATTTCATAACGCCAGAGCTCACTATTACATATAGAAACTATCCAACGTTTCATCGCAATCGGATGAATGGGTTTGGAACGCATGAGAGAAAAACAAGCAAGCGAGAAAACATACATTATTTTTTATACATATGTACAAATTTGTTTGTATCTTCTGTATCATAGATATCTATTCTACCGAGGCCTAAAATTAAATACAACTTTTTTAAATCAGGAAACTGCATTATAACGATTTTTACCAGTCTAAAGCAGAAGAAGAAATGAAGTACCTAAGCTAAACGATTTAAATGCTATAACGTTTATCCGAAATTTGTTATTAATAAGTATTGGCTATAAATCCGATTTAACTCCTCATTCACACGGGGATCTTTTAGTGATACATTTTGTTACCATCGTGATTTTGCCAATCTCCCAGTAATAATATTATGCACAATGCACTGAGAAAAACGCATCAAATTTACCTCGTGAATTTGATGTTCATAAAACTCTGGAAGCAAATCCATACACCTCTGAAGCTAGTTGCAGACGGAGTTTATGGCTAATCGAAGACTTTGAACTCCAAGAATTCTAACGTGACCGATCGATAAAACCCTATATCAATACGATATTGACAAAATCCTTCACCTGTGGTTAGTTGTCTGTGTTGCGAGCACAGTCTACGATTGTTAACAGATTTTCCGACAATACTTATGCCCTTGATCCCATCATGAAAGCACAAAAACTAATCATAAAAATAATTCTTAAAATGCCACTTACTACCAGCACGGATACTATATTCAATTCCTTCAACGTTATGGACATAAAACAGATCTACTCAAGATCCATACTAATTAATTTACACAAAAACAACAAAACACTATACAAACTACACAAACAATACACAATACCCGAGCCAAAAACAACGAACTTCTCCAAACTCCTTTTTCCAAACCACCTTCGGGCAAAGACACTCTAAATACATAGCTTGCAAACTATACAATACACTACCAACTACGATCAGACAAACTGACTCCTTTACAAAATTCAAACAAGATATTAAAAAATGGATTATAAGTATTGGACGCCTCACTATTACAAACATCTGTAAAATAATTCACACATAGACAAAAATAACTATTCACATACAACCTAACCCTTAGAAAATAAATGAAAATAATGGAATCCTGTCAAATTGACCTTTAAATAGATTAGGCAGAATTTACTTCTCTACATCATCTCCAACATTTATAAAATAACTCTCTTTAAAAGATTTACCACCCTTCCAATCACCTTTCTGTTTTAATTCTATTCAAAGTGATATGTATTTTACCTTAAATATCCTTGTAACTACAATATTCATTTATATACCTGTACGCCTGTCTCGACACAGGTATACCCTAGTGAGACAGGCACATATATAAAACTATTGTAAATATATTTTATTATAGATAAATAAATAAATAAAAAAAATTTAAAAAACTTCTCAATAGTACTCGTATCAGCTAGGTTAACTATCAATACACCCATATTTTTTAAGTTCATTCGATAAGGAATATAATTGGTTTTTTAAATTTATTTAAATTTATTCATCATTACATAGTGTAAAATGAAGTCGCTCAAAATGGATGTGCGCTTAGATCTTTTAAACTACGCAACGGATTCTCATGCGGGTTTCATTAATAGATAGAGTGATTCAAGAGAAAGGTTTATATGTATTACATGCTTATTATGGTAGAGAAAAGCCGATAAATTCAAATATTCAATTCAGGCATCATTACATAGTATAAAATGAAGTCGCTCAAAATGTATGTGCGCTTAGATCTTTTAAACTACGCAACGGATTTTCATTCCGTTTTCACCAATAGATAGAGTGATTCAAGAGGAAGGTTTATATGTCAAATATTCAATTCAGGCAGAGGGCAGCGGGCAGCGGGCTGCGGGCAGCTTGGAAGCAGGTGGTGTGGATTTTATAAAGGTTGGGTAATGGCGTTGTGTTTCGTTAGCCACAGCATCGTGTCGCCGGGTCTGCTAGTTTAATATAAACGACATAAATATGCCAGAAACAGTAATTACATTTCACAATATCATAGGAAAAATATTAGTAATCATAACATTAAATATTCCTCCAATATATCTAGAAGGAAACGAACTGCTTGTGGCCGCACAGGTTAAGTACCTGGGACATATCCTAACCGAAGACATGAAGGATGTAGAAGATATGGAACGACAAAGGAGAGCAATTAACATACGGGCCGGAATGCTATCAAGGCGGTTCTACCATTGTAGCGACGACGTCAGAAAATTACTCTTCAAGACATACTGCACCGCCCTGTACACATCTGAACTGTGGACGCAATATCCAGCAGCGCAATGGGACAAACTGAGGGTGTGCTACAACAATGCATACAGGCAACTTATGCAACTACCGAGGTTCTGCAGCGCCTCCACGATGTTCACCGAAGGGAGGGTGCACTCATTCCCAGCCTTACTTCGCCACCGACTAGCCAGCTTCTGGAGCAGGACACGGAAATCAACCAACATCATTGTCGTGGCTGCATCCGAGTGGCTCAGTTCCCCACTAAATGAGCGATGGATGCAGATGATGAGGCGACCTCCCTGATGGACGATAAATAATTAATTAATTTTATTTTATTTTTAATTTTATAGTTATTTTTTTTTTGTTGTTGTTATTTATGTTCAAATTTTATTTTCATTAGGCTCCTACCTAATAATATGATTTTTATTTACTCTGTATGTAATATGGCAGGCTGGGATTGCACTACCCTCCCAGCCCTGCTGGAATAAAAACTAAAATAAATAAAAAATAAATAAATAAAAAAGTGTATGTATAGTAGTTAATTGTGGCGTTACATAGGGAAGTGACACCAGAGATACATTCTTTAATCCATTTAATGAGTGGATTGATTTGAAGAAGTGCTTATAGATTGAAGAAGTCTTATACGCGATCCATAGACTTAAATAACTCATATAAGACGCGATCAATTTATTACATTCAATCTTTGAGAAACGAAAGCGGTTGAAAAATGACTAAAGACCTCATAAAGTAATAAACTCCCGTTTAGTGTCAAAAAGTAAAAGCGGACTGTCCATGCATAATTAGGTGAGTATTCCAATTCAACATTGCCAATTTATTAATATTTGTAAGTAATTGCTTGGAGTTTGTCGTTTCGGATTGTGAATTCGTAGACAGATCCGCCAGTGTTGCCAGCCTATATCGATTTCTTATTAAATCCCTGTCAATATCGGTTCGGCTGTCAACGGTGAAACCATGCTCAGAATATCGATATAAAATCATCCGAAGTTACGCGCCTATCGATCCGATATTGAGGAGTTATCGATTTCACCGTGCTAGAGATCTCCTGGGATCTTTTAAGTTTGTCGTCAACTTGCTTCAAGAGCTCTGTCAGAATCACGATTATTTTAGAACTAACTGACCCGGACACGCATTGCTGTGGCTAACGAAACACAACTCCATCTACTGGGATGGTTACTCAACCTTTTAACTCACGCCGCCATCTGTTAATTTGCATACAAATCAAATCCACACCGCACGCTTGCCAGCCAGCTCGTCCACCATATACATACATTCTCCTTTACATTTCAACCAATTTACACAAAATCTTGACAAATTTTTGAGCTTTCATGAACAGACAGACTTTAATTTATAATATGTAGAAACAATTCCCGGTTGAAATAAATTTTCAAACAGATGCGCTGTTTTTTTAACGTATCCTAAAATGGTAAACTGTTTTTAAATCAGTTGAGAGACTCTTTCAAATTTTAATATTACAAATGGGCAATTTAAAATATTGACATTTACATTTTTTACATTAGCTCCACACAAGAGGCCTCGAAGAAAATAATATTGTAAAGACGAAACGTAAGCGTTGTTTGAACTCAGGTTGTAAACGTCAAAGTGACAGCGCCTTGTGGGAAAAAGAGCCGCCTAGCGCTCGGTGTAAAGTGTAAACGACCCACGTGTTGATTCCCACGCCTCAAGCCTCCGCGCAGAACTTTTTACTCCCTTCTGAATGGGGAGTTATATTATTATTTCAAAACACAAATATTTTACTCGTGCTAAATATTACGTTAATTCAATATACGTGCCTTTCCTGGCTATGAAATAATGTGTTATCTGTATATATTGTATGAATGGGGTAGTATAGGATTTCAGGTTTAATTTAATTTAACTTTCGCTAAACAAAAGTTTTATGATGTTTTCTCACTTGTACAAGCCGGTTTTATGAAATGCTTATTCCTAGTTCGCTTGAGGGCAGGACAATATTGTATTTCCCAGCTCCGGATAATTTTTTTTTAGTGACATCTTCTTTAGCACCATTGTGATTTGAAACTCGATGAAACTCGAGGAGACGACACTAAAAAGAGACAAACACATATATTTACAGGATTTAGCCATGAGATAGAATGAAACCTTATCGCATTAGCCGCTGTGATTATGAGCTCACTTTTCAAGGTTGAAAACATTGGTTGAGATTGTATGGTGAAGATTTCATTTCTACCGCATGTGAACTGACCTTGATTTTTTTTTACAAAAGCTTCATCCAAAACGCCATGAGGAAAACAATATCCCTCGAGGCCCATGTCATATTTGGGGATGCTGAGTGGAGAGTATTTTTATGGAAACGAAGGAGAGGAAGTTCTGTGAAGGAAAATTTTTTGAGGATATCTGAGAGTTAATGTGAAAAAAAAGACCGGAGACCAAAATTTCATTTACGTTTTTTACTCCAAATAATGTCAGGAATGACTGGTTAAAGTAAGTCAAGTATGTCCCTTATCGCTCTGTATTCCAGATATTAATGTAGTTTTACGCATTCCGACCTCCAAGTGGGAATCATTAAATTTCATTTTAATCCGTGCGTCCAGGAGTATTTTTGTGTATGCATTTATTTATGAAAATTTATTGCTTCCAAAAAGAGTGCCACATCTGCCTCTCATTTTGTATAATTACAAAGCGAGTGCAGTGAGAGGGAAATTAGTTCACGGTGTCCAGGGAGGGTTAGCTTAAATTTGCATTGCGCGGGTATCCATAATATGTATATATCTAGCTAACGGATAAAATTAAATAAATAAAACTGCAATATGTATGTAGATATCTACTCGTAGACACTAGAAGAAAATATACACATTATAACCTTGGAGTACCTACCTATGCAGTATCACACAGTGGGTATATTGTCATAAATATTACAAAGATTCGTAAGTAGAGACCAAGGTTCGTGGAAAATGTTTATTTCGCGTTTGCGGCAAAGCGAATTTTTACACGAATTTTGCCTCTCTTACGCGAATTTTGCCTTTACATTTTCAAGAGAATAACGTGAAATTAGCATTTTCGGCCAAGTAGTAGATTTTCGTATTTTTCAAACAATTTTCTGATACTTTAAAATGAGAAAATTGTTTTTTTTACATTAGCTACACACGGGAGACCGTGAAGAAAATATTTACCCACAGATTCTATGTCATCTTTGGGGAAACTGTGTGAATGGTCATTTTAGGAATGAAAGAAGATGAAGTTTGCGAAGGGAAATGGTATGAGGGGTGGCTAAAAATCAGGGGGTCAGTGTGTCCAGGAGTGACGGGCGTATAAGTCAATCCCTCCCACTGCGGTGCAAAGAGATGATACGAAAGAGTCCTGCTGGACTGTTTTGCACATTCTTAATATGTATTTTCTTTATAGTTTTGATGAGTATTTTAAATAGTTCAGTATAAGTTTGCGGTGGCGTATATGTTAATTTTTAATCTGGAAACCACTCCTACTATCGTTGTCATTGTTGACAGCTCCCTGTTTTTTCTCCAACTCATACTATATTTATTACAATAATAAATTATAATAAATAATAACAAATAAAATAAAATAAAAAGCCTTTTATTTCTTGGAAATAGGTATGTTACAGAGTTATAAAAAGTAAGAAAAATATTTACGAAAAATGTTATATAGGTAAATATTTTAAATTATTCATAAGCAAACCCCTCTCTCAGGCGAAGTGAAGGCCTCCTCGGAAAACTTCCATTTATCTCTTGTTTTGTTCGTAGGGTTAAGTATGTGTATTTATTATAATATTATACATTAAGTTCTTTGTCTAGGGTCTTGATAAACCATGAAATAGATCGCTATAACTAGCTTGTCATTTATTTTTCGATTTTCAGAAAACCAAAAAGTTTTCATACAAAAAAACATCACTTTTCCCGAAAATTCCACAAAAAAATACTGCGAAATTTTTAGTTTCTTATCCATGTCCCGTATCATCACAAGATGAAAAGCTTCGCAAAATGCAAGACCCCAGAGCCAGAGTACCTGCCACCCTACGGATTTTCTTCTTTTAGATTTTAATCAAGATTTGCCGATTTAAAAAATAAAAAATACAAGAACATATTTGACAGTTCCTTCATCCTTGCGCAGAGGGCGTGTTAGTCCGCAGTTGAACACGCACCCCATCTATCGGCAAATTTGAAATCACCCGACCAGATTGTCCCCTTTCCACGTGGCAATTGTACCCGTCTCACGACCATACAACTTGTTCAATAAATTATATACAGTGCACGTACAAAATGCAGTATACAACATTACTGTAAATATACTCGTACATCTGTATACAGATTAGAAGTACATACAGGGAGTAGTGTGCCGAATAAATTTAGTCCGAACCGCTGCCATTTTTTCTCTAGAACTCTAGATGAATACCGCTCAAGAGACCCAGCTACCCGGAGCTAGTGGGACAATGGCATGTTGTGATGTGTTGTGAGGCTGCGAGGAAGGGAATGAGATGAGGAAAGAGGAAGGTCGGGATGTTGGCTATTGAGATCTGATCACCAAATGTGACTAAAGTCATTTGAAGCAGCTTTTAATTTTTATTAATGGTGGAATTTCACCAGGGGGATACTGAAAGTATCTACTACTCCTAGCTATCTACCTTTCGACAGCTAGGCCTCAGACAGAATCGACCAGAAGACCTCCGTAGCCGAGGAGTAAGGCTCTCCACTAGCATTCTAAAGGTTTCGGGTTCAAATCCCGGCATGAGTAAATAAATTTTATCTGCTTAATTTGTGTTATTTCACAACTCATTAATCTAAAATAGTATACAGCGTTTTTGCTGCACGTTCCAGAGTCGTAGACACTCTCAGTATCGCCCTGGTGTAAAACAGCCATTCAGAATTGAAATTATGCTTAAAATGGCTTTAGCCGTGTTTACTTCACCACCTTCCTCTCCCCAATCTCCTTCCCCTCCGCACTACCTTCAGCCTCACAACATATCCCAACTTGGGGAAGGCACAGTCACACTGGCTCCAGACGGGAGCAGTTGGCACTCTTATATATATATATATATATATTTATATATATATATTTTTTTAATTTGATAAAACTATCCAAACATGTTTTTATTCTTCTTTAAAAAATGCATTATTGTAAATAATATGATGTTATGAAATCCTGTGTCGACAGCAGGCAAGTTAACAATAAAATATGTAGATATCATAATTTAAACAAAAATCAACCCGTAAAAAACAAACCTTTTTCACCACAATACATTAATTTTCCATTTATTAAAATTTAAGGCCACAGAACCAACACGGCGATTGGGACCGATTCGTACTACGTTATTTTTTTCGATCTCATGTTTCAAATTCAGAACTAACAATATTATTTTCATAAATTATTCCCATATACCTAATTTGGCTGCTTTTTTTAAATAATTGCTAAATTCTAACTTTATTTTTAACCTAGGTAAAGAGATGAGATCCGGGGTTTGATTCCCAATTGCGACCGTTACCTTTATATATTTTTTTTTCATTGTATTTGTTAGTATTAACTTCTTCTTCAGTAGTATATTATAATATAAAGAGCCTTAAGATAGCCATACCTCTTATGGGCAAAGAAGTTTTAAATATCGTGCTACATTAATTCTCTACCTACTGACTTTAGAAACACGCAAACCAAAGTTCATATAAAAGTAAAATCATTGATTTCCTCCAATAAACATATCCATCTATTTATAACATTTATATATATGCATAACATTTACATATATTTATTGTATTTCATAACATTTACATATATGCCTACCGTGTATACATATGTATATAGTTAGGGGGATGTCGTACAGTGCGGTAACATTATTTATATTTAAGTGAGCTTCTGTTAAAACAATGATGTCCGGTAAAGTTTCAAGGAGATTTAATGATATAATGATTTTTTTTGGTGTAGAACAATGAATGCATTTGGGACTTTATTTAATAGTTCGTTACATTGTTTTGAATCTTCGCAAGAGTATTGTGAAACATCAGTTAATTTATCAATTTCCTCGGTTAGAAAATCATCCATTACTTATTCATAATCGATTCTTTGCTGTGCTATGATAGACATTCTTTTCCGGTAAGTACACATTTCACTATTTGCACTATGTTGGGTATTGTTTTTTGTTCCGAATAATTTATTGTTATTGTCACAGTTGTAGCATTTGACACTATCTTTGCTTTTTTCGCATTCGCTAAATTTGTGATTTTTTGAACAACGTGTGCATCTGGGTTTATTCATTTTATTTAGACATTTAAGGGATGTGTGTCCGAATCCAACACAATGGTAGCACTGCATTAAAGGGTCGCAATCCTCTATGTGCGCCCGGACAAAGCCTATGTTGATTCTTTGTTTATGTAGTAGCATTTTCCGGATTTTGCCCGTTGTTTCTATTATTATATTACGGAGTTGATCACTTTTTCTATTTTTTAATATTTTCGTTACTTTAATGGATTCATTTGTTATATCGTTAAGTTCACTGTTTTGTAGAATAAGATCGTTTAGGAAATTATCATCGTTATACTCTCCTCCGACACCCTTAATAATCACGGTCTCTTCTTTTTTAATTCCGTTGCCGATATTCCATTTTTATTTTTATTTATTTCAACTTTCAATTTTTCAGCATCTTCTTTATTTGAGCAGGTCATAATTATTTTATTATTTGTTACTTTTTTTATTCTACTTATTCCAATTCCTAGGTTAGGCGCTTTTATTGTTTTTGTGATAATACTTTTTATGTCTTCAGAAGTATCTTTACCTTCAGCGGTGATTATGATAGCAAATTTGGGTTCTTCGATTGGAACCATCCTTTCTTTTAGAACCATAGCATATGATTTTTGTTCATTATTTTTTTCGAGCTTGATGATTACTTTTTTTTGAAGTTCAATAATTTGTTCTTGGAAATGATTTTTTTCTTGTTTCCATGCTTCTTCTAGTAGTTGAATCGTTTGTTCAAGGTTATTTCTGATTTTTATGTCCTTTACGGTCGAAATGTTTTTTAGTTCACTTTTAATATTTTCAATCAATGTTAGTACATCCATTTTATTTAACTAGAGTTGCCGTGCGGACGCACGTCACTCCCGTTCAAACTGTAATTGAGTACTGAATGTATACCTACTATATTCTACATGTGGGTACATTTTACTAAGTTCCACTTGCCGGTTTGTCAAAACAGAAATTTTATTTTTTTAATTTTCAATTGAATAAATCTCAAATTATAATATTTAATTAATGAAGACAATATTAGCAAAACTCAATGGGGAATCTGAAAAAGAAAAATCGGAAAAGATTTTAATTGCTTCAAAATTATTCTGGTTTCGTCTTAATCTTAACCTTTAATCTGGAATTATATAATTTAAAAAAAAATGTAATTTTATGTTTATCTTTCACTTTCTTAACATTATGTGAACAAAAACATCGCTAACAACCACTCTGTAAATTGCATCTCAATACAGGCGTTTCACACCTAGTGAGATGGGCAATACTACATTACTGTAATCAAATGTATCTAAGTAATATCAAAATAATGAAATTTAAAAAGTTATTCCAATGAACTTATTCAATTTTTATTAGAACAACTCTATTTTTATAACTTTTAAAGGTTATTTCCATCAATGTAATTTATCAATGAAGAAGAAGATAATAAGTTAAACATAAGATAAGATAGATAATAATCTAAACGAAAATATGAAAGAGTACAATACACAGAAAAATAAAAAGATAACGGTCGCAACTGGGACTTGAACTCAGAACATCTTGTCTTACCGGGACAAAAGCCTTACCAATTCGGCTACTGCCACCTCTTGTTCTTAAACATCTTATTTGTCAATCTCATATTTCAAATTTCAGAATTAACAAAATTGTATTCTCCTATTTTTTTTTCATATTATTGGTAACTACCTATTTCATTTCAAACAATTGTTCGATTTTTTGGTTTGTACCTAGATAGTGTCTCGGATAAATAAATAAATTCAGTTGCGTTTGTAAACTTTTTAATTTTCTGTGTCTTGCTCTCTTTAGTATTTTCAGTTAGATTAATTAGTATTAGGTATCAACTTCTTCAATTAAATAATTTATTATTCAAGTGTGGTCATTTGTAGATCACCCGACAGGTGAGATATATATTAAACGCATACGTTGTTTGTATTATATTTTATTTAATCCACGTTGAGCGTGGTAAATTAGAGTCACGGTGACGGAGAAACGTTGTATTTAATAGCAGGACGTGAAATGACGCGCGTGACGCTGTGACGCGATAACGTGACGCTGCAAGCGGTTAGCAGGTACAAACAAGTAAAGCCGGGGCTGAAGCGGGGCTGCAGCGGGGCGGGATGGTAACAGTAATTTACAACAGGTGATTATTCAGTCGCTGTGCAGCGAAAAAGCTTTTCAGGTATTCCATTACCTGTCCTATGTGACCACTGATACGTAATAGATAAGATTGGAATACCCTGAATCAAAAATGACAATTTATGAGTATTGAGTTGGCACGTAATATTGTTGATTATATCTAACGAAGAGATAAACTGATGGAAGACTTATAGTGATTTATTAGTGGGGTATTTTGCCGTGTTGCGCTGCCTCCTTCTTTAGCCGACGTTTCGGACAGCGTTACAGTGTTATCATCAGGGCAGATGTGTAGTCGATAGCGGTAACGATATAAGTGTGTGCTTATATGTTTCCAGCTCCATGCCTGTACGATCTGGTATTACAGCGTAATTTAAAATGATTTAATTTATTTAGTTTTTTGCCAATTACCGGAATACCAAGAACTGTTCAGCTTAGCCCTCAGCTTAGTCTTTATTAATGAGATTTTTGTGCAGTTCAATTGCCTCCGTAATTAAGCTCTGTGTGTTTTGAGTCTTCCCGTGACTTTAGGGACAAATCAAAAGTAATGGCCGGTTTCAATTAAATGGTTGGCAATTGCCGATTTGTCAGAGTGGCCGAGTTTACATGCTCGATAATGTTAAGATATCTTTTTGGAGATCATCCATTCTATCTAGCCTATGTTAATCTGAAAGTGTTCTGATATCCTTTTGGAGATCATCCTTTCTGTCTGGCCTACATACACCTTGTCACTTCCAAAACAGCTGAGTTTATAAACTCCATCTGATACCAAAAGAAACTTATTTTTTACAGTAGGTCTTGTATTTTTGGAGTGGTTACGAAGACAGTTTCGGTGCTTGCTTTTTTCAGCATCCTGGCAATTGAATCCCTCACATTATGAACATAAGGCACGAAAATGCAGCTTTTTGACTCTTGTTCAATTCTGTCGTCATTTGGGGTAGATTTAGCTCTTACGATTTGCCTCATCTACTTGCAGGGTAACCACCACCCTCCAATTTACCGGTCAGCTTTATAAGTTCTGCTCCGAATTTTGGTTTAAATTATTAATGTTTTTGTACTTACTAAATAAATAAATACGATGTATACAGGTATGTTGAGTCTCGTAAGGACGGTAACAGCGCTGTGCACGCAGAAAATATATTGAACGGAGGACTCAATGTAGTGGAAACAAATAAAACCTTGTGATAGCAAACTCAGCTTAGCTGGTATATTTATGACTCGCAATGGAAAGAGTTACTTCCCAGAAAGATTAATATGATGCTATCAAATAAATAAATACTTGAGGCGGGTCATGTTCACAATTGGATTTTTTGTAGAAATAAAGAAAGACGTGTGGCGTATTATCTTATTGCCCAAAGGGAAAAAGACCGTGAAGGTTAATGCAATTCTTAAAACATCTCGAAAATCGAGCAAAATTTTCACCACGTTCTCACAAATTTTCAATACTTTTAGTTTAGGCGAAGCAACAAGTCGTTTAAAATCCTGGATCGGGTCGCTAACGACAACACTTCTAATGTAGATGGCGATAAGGTTTAAATCCCCTTTTAATACCAGATGCATATTTTGATTTACTCAGGAAAAAAAATTCGCCAAAATAATTTTATTTTATTTTGCTATGTTTGGGCACAAATATATAAATTTTATACGATCATTTTTTAAACAAATTATTTCTTACTTAATACAATAAAACCATAAGTAAAAAGAGGGTTTGTGAGTAGGAGATTTTTAACTTCAAATCCGTTTTATAGGCCTAAAACTTTATTTTTTCATGGGCTTATAAAAAGACAAATAAAAAAAAACCTTAATTATTTCAGAGCAAAACGTGTATTCTACTCGCAGTATTTAATTAAAGCATCTACAATATTTCTAAGCGATAACATTTTCAAACTTAAGATTAAATTATAAATACTAATATATTATTGTTTTGTTTAAATAACTGTGTCAAAGTACGTTTGGAATTATTATTTTATAAGAACTAAGAAATATTTTTTTAATAAAATGGTTCTGCCTTCAACATAATCATTTCCTGCCAGCCTAAAAAAATCTTAGAGGCCGTAGATTTAAGCGTCATTTTGACAACTTGTAATTAATCAAGTCACGGTAAAACAAATTAAGTCAGACACTTTTTATCTTTTTATATCTCTGCGGATTATTAAATAATTCAGGTACGTTTTTACAAAGAGAAATATCTCCAAAACCTTTTTTGTGGGATACTTATGAGTGAATAAATAACTCTGGGTCAATATTTTCTGATAATATTTAAATGTGTATTCAATTAACAGTCAGTCATGATAAATAATAAGAAATTTCAATCCATTGCATTGTGAAGATCCAAAGATAAAAAAATAGATTTTTTACGAAAGGGATGTACCTACAAATTTAAAAAGCAAAGTATGTATAATAATATAAGTATGTAGGCAATAATAAAAGCACACAAAAAAATAATATTTAAAAAATATTGATAAGTAATAAAAGCACAAATTTGTAAAAAAAATCGTTTACGTAGTATATTAGACGGGTTCCTGTCTCCTGTCGGCTGGACACTACTATCAGAGGGACTCTTGAAATGCGTAGTCTGCGCCATTAGCTTCCCATACTGTGTTTCTCCAGAAACATTTCCGTAGCGCTGCAGTATCTAGGTAGGTAACACAGATGGTGATATGCTTTATTGTCGCACGCATAAAATGTAAATCCTTTTTTTTTTAATTCTTATCTTTCATTTCTGGAAATTGTCCACAAATCTCTATTTTTATTTATACATTTATTGGCTCACCAAAATATTACAATACATATTTATTACAGTAATGAAATACAGTGGTAACATAAATACCAAAATACAGTGGTAACATACCAAAATAGCTTTGACGTACCAAATGTACAACGAATATATGCCAAAAATATATTATTGAAACTATTCAAAGATACTGAATCCTCTACTAGACAGCATAATATCCATCACAGTAGATGGAAAAAAATGACATAAAAAACATTCCAAGTTATAAAACCACATTCGGACCAAGAAACTACACTTATTTTTCAAGTAAACTCCATAACATTCTTCCCCAAGACATAAAACTAATAAAAAAAATTATGAGTACAAATCAAGAATAAAAATATGGCTGAAAGAGGTCAACGAAAACACCCTAATGAAGACACTAAAAACGACATAGAAGACAAGTAAACTATAATTAAACAATTTTAGTCCGCTTCGGCACAGGAGCCCCTAGTGAAGAGGACTAAAAAATACAATATCTTTACCTTACACAACTATTATATTCTGTATTCTTATGGAATTATTTTGTATAGTCGCTTAAATAAAATAAAAATATATTTTTTTAAAAACGTGGTTACAGTGATGATTCCAATTATAAGTAAACACACTATTAATCACAAAATTATTTGTTCAACTTACGACAACAATTAAATATTAGTAATAAAACATAATATATATTTAGATATATTATATAATTAAGAATATGATATAATATAATAATTATAAAGTCGTTTTAAGTGAGGAAATCGTTAGATAAATGGAAGTATAAATTCCTTCTGAAGGTACATAGTGATTTAATTCGAAAATATATTCAAGTCTTTATGATTGTAGTACAAAATCGTGTGATTCTTGAGGCTGGTTTAAAAATAACTTGTTATATTTCGATCGGTATCGATCCAAAAGATAGTTTATTTACATAGTTTATTTATTTATATTTATTTACGCCCTAGTGGGCTTTTACAAGCATAGAAGCAAAAATATAAAAACAATAATAATTATATACTCATATTATGTTACTAAACCAATAAAACAGAATAAATAATAAAGCAATCATCATCACAAGGTATAGAACATCATAACAGAAATTAAAAACATTAAAAAAAAAATTAAACATCATAAAAGAAATGTAATAGTATGAGTAATAAGAAAAAATCAGTAATAAGACCAGAAATACAATAAAGTGCAATGTGTAAAAGCTAGTTAGTAGGTATAAACAAACAATTATATGTGTATAATAATGTACGATGATAAAACAGAACTAAATAGAACAGCAAAATAAAATAAAATAAGGTTATAAATTACTGGTAAGATTTTAAATGAGAGGAGGTTTTATGAAAAGAACAAAAATAAGAAATTTAATAAAATAAAATACTGTTTTGTTTAAAACCACGAGTTTTATTAATTTTTTGAACCGACCGGTTTCGCTTTACTCAAGCATCATCAGGGTACAAATTAATACTAAACAATAAGTCATAATGTGTGCTTATATAAAACAAAATATAGAGGGAGACAAAATTTAGAGAGAGACAAAATATAGAGGGAGACAACATGATACAAATATAACAAACACATCGACGGCCATAAAATACATTAACCTAAGTTCGCAAGTAATGGAAAAAACCGAAAGATAATTATGTGACTAATGGGTTACAGTAATAAATTTGGAGGAACAAAGCATCAACTGACATAGTGGTAAGGAGCACTGGGAATTTTTTTATTAAGGGTTTATTGGAAACAGACCTAATATTGGACTACTTGATATGTCTAATTGATTATTAAGTATATGACTTTTGGTTTTTACAGCTTTTTTAATTTCTAGTGCCTCTAAATTGTTAAGTCTGTTACCATGTCCGTTTTTATGTAAGATTTTAGCACCGGTGCTATGACAAAACGTATGATCTTTATCGATCAAATGGTTGGCGAATTCTGAAAAACCGTTATTATTGAGGCAACGAAGATGCTCCTTTATCCTAATATTAACATTACGTGTTGTCTTACCGATATAAAAAGCCGAACAATTATTACAATTTAATTTATATATTCCCGAATGACTTAATTTGTTATCCTTATCTTTAGAATTAATTAGAAATTTACCTAGATTGTTATTCGTATAAAAGGCAGGTCTGACTTCAGAAGGAAGGTTTTTAACACTTAAAGTAGAAAAATTATTAATGAATAAAATTCGCCGCCATTGATAATTAATATTATTATCATTGCTTTGAGGACAAGGACTAGCGAATAAGAATTGATTAATGGCTATTTGTTTTAGTTTTCTATTTAAAATTAAATCAATAAAATATGGTTCATAGCCATTATTTACCGCTATTTTTTTAATTAATTTAAGTTCATTAGCAAAATTAGTATCGGACATTGGAATTGTGACTAAACGATGAACCATTGAATGGAATGCGGAGTGCTTATGTGAAATCGGGTGATTAGAGGTGCTGTGTATTACAATGTCAGTATAGGAGGGTTTACGAAATATGTTAAAATCAATTTTGTTATTAATGATGGATAAGGTAAGGTCTAAAAAATTTAAGGTTGAGTTTTTGCCTATTTCTAATGTGAATTTAATCTGATTATGAAAAGAGTTTATAAGCTTGAGGAAGGAATTCAGTTGACGCTCAGTCCCTGTCCATATACAAAACACATCATCAACGTATCTTTTCCAGTACAAAAGATTTTTAATAAGAGGTGAGGTACTAGATAGAATTTTATTCTCTAGGCTATCCATGAATATATCAGCAATCAGAGGACTGGTAGGGCTGCCCATAGCCAGGCCGTCTCGTTGCTGATATATAACATTATTGAATTGAAAATAATTTTGATTCAGGCAAATATTAAACAAGGAAGTTAAATCTTTTATAAAATCTGTAGAGAGGTCCGAACTATTTAGTAAATCAGAAATTAAACATTTACTCTCTTCTATGGGAACATTAGGAAATAAATTTACAACGTCAAAAGAAATTAGTTTAGAATTACTAGGGAGAATCATATCTTTCAATTCTTCTACTAATGAAAAAGAGTTTTTAAGGGTATGTTTCGGTGAAAAAACATTGGTATTTTGATAAACATTAGTAATAACGGATGATATTTTAAAATTTGGGGCATTGCAACATGAAACCACTGGCCTGATGGGGTAATTAATCTTGTGTATTTTAAGGAACCCATATAATTTAGGAGTTTTGGGATTTTTAGTTAAAAATTTAACTTTGTGATATGATTCATCTTGAAATATTTTAGTTTTACATGTTTGAAGGGTTTGTTTCACATTTTCTTGGAACTTATTGGTTGGGTCTTTCGCAAGTATTACAAAATTGTCACTGTCGATGAAGTCCGCTACTTTAATATTATAATCACTTCGAGGAATTACGATGACTGTATTCCCCTTGTCCGCTTTCGTGAGGATCAAATCTTCTTCTGCTAGTTTGGCACGAATATTCTTCATTATTGTCAACTCCGGATTTGGGTTAGGTTTAAATTTAGGTATTATTTTTTGTAAAGTTTCAGCACTTTTGTAATAGAATTTTTTTGGTTTATTACATAGAGCTGTGTCTATATCCACCGCGACCTCTTCTATTGCAGCATTAAAGTTATTATTAGAGTATTTAAGGTTATATTTTAATCCCTTTGCCAATAGGGACATCTCCTCAGGAAGAAAATGTACAGAAGACAGATTCTGTACACGGTCAAAAAATGTATGGACCGGCTCCGGGTTACTATTATTAATATCCGGACTATTTACACGGCACAAAATCTTCAGTTTTTTATTTATTGTATTAAGTTTATTGAAGGATTTAACTGAAACTAGGGATCGAACTTTGTCGTCGAATAAGTCCCATTCGACAGGGTGCAACTCATACACTAGTTCAGTATGTAATAGTTTTAAATTAAGTTTAATATTATTACGTCGTTTGTATGCACATTTTAGATCCTCTCTTAACCACGCTAATTTAGCTTTATACATGGAAGATTGGGGAATTGATGATTGATTTTTGGCGCTTTTGAACTGCGCATTAAGATAGTTAGGAAACACTTTTGTTTTTAGGCACTGTTTAAAAAAGTATATATTAATACACATCACTTTATACTTAATTGAGAAGTTTTTATACATTTTTGCTTTTTTGGCCGTACTCGCCAACTTAATATTATTGTAGAAAGCAATCACTTTGTGGTTTGACATATTTAATAAAATAAAATACTGTTTTGTTTAAAACCACGAGTTTTATTAATTTTTTGAACCGACCGGTTTCGCTTTACTCAAGCATCATCAGGGTACAAATTAATACTAAACAATAAGTCATAATGTGTGCTTATATAAAACAAAATATAGAGGGAGACAAAATTTAGAGAGAGACAAAATATAGAGGGAGACAACATGATACAAATATAACAAACACATCGACGGCCATAAAATACATTAACCTAAGTTCGCAAGTAATGGAAAAAACCGAAAGATAATTATGTGACTAATGGGTTACAGTAATAAATTTGGAGGAACAAAGCATCAACTGACATAGTGGTAAGGAGCACTGGGAATTTTTTTATTAAGGGTTTATTGGAAACAGACCTAATATTGGACTACTTGATATGTCTAATTGATTATTAAGTATATGACTTTTGGTTTTTACAGCTTTTTTAATTTCTAGTGCCTCTAAATTGAACTAGTGTATGAGTTGCACCCTGTCGAATGGGACTTATTCGACGACAAAGTTCGATCCCTAGTTTCAGTTAAATCCTTCAATAAACTTAATACAATAAATAAAAAACTGAAGATTTTGTGCCGTGTAAATAGTCCGGATATTAATAATAGTAACCCGGAGCCGGTCCATACATTTTTTGACCGTGTACAGAATCTGTCTTCTGTACATTTTCTTCCTGAGGAGATGTCCCTATTGGCAAAGGGATTAAAATATAACCTTAAATACTCTAATAATAACTTTAATGCTGCAATAGAAGAGGTCGCGGTGGATATAGACACAGCTCTATGTAATAAACCAAAAAAATTCTATTACAAAAGTGCTGAAACTTTACAAAAAATAATACCTAAATTTAAACCTAACCCAAATCCGGAGTTGACAATAATGAAGAATATTCGTGCCAAACTAGCAGAAGAAGATTTGATCCTCACGAAAGCGGACAAGGGGAATACAGTCATCGTAATTCCTCGAAGTGATTATAATATTAAAGTAGCGGACTTCATCGACAGTGACAATTTTGTAATACTTGCGAAAGACCCAACCAATAAGTTCCAAGAAAATGTGAAACAAACCCTTCAAACATGTAAAACTAAAATATTTCAAGATGAATCATATCACAAAGTTAAATTTTTAACTAAAAGTCCCAAAACTCCTAAATTATATGGGTTCCTTAAAATACACAAGATTAATTACCCCATCAGGCCAGTGGTTTCATGTTGCAATGCCCCAAATTTTAAAATATCATCCGTTATTACTAATGTTTTTCAAAATACCAATGTTTTTTCACCGAAACATACCCTTAAAAACTCTTTTTCATTAGTAGAAGAATTGAAAGATATGATTCTCCCTAGTAATTCTAAACTAATTTCTTTTGACGTTGTAAATTTATTTCCTAATGTTCCCATAGAAGAGAGTAAATGTTTAATTTCTGATTTACTAAATAGTTCGGACCTCTCTACAGATTTTATAAAAGATTTAACTTCCTTGTTTAATATTTGCCTGAATCAAAATTATTTTCAATTCAATAATGTTATATATCAGCAACGAGACGGCCTGGCTATGGGCAGCCCTACCAGTCCTCTGATTGCTGATATATTCATGGATAGCCTAGAGAATAAAATTCTATCTAGTACCTCACCTCTTATTAAAAATCTTTTGTACTGGAAAAGATACGTTGATGATGTGTTTTGTATATGGACAGGGACTGAGCGTCAACTGAATTCCTTCCTCAAGCTTATAAACTCTTTTCATAATCAGATTAAATTCACATTAGAAATAGGCAAAAACTCAACCTTAAATTTTTTAGACCTTACCTTATCCATCATTAATAACAAAATTGATTTTAACATATTTCGTAAACCCTCCTATACTGACATTGTAATACACAGCACCTCTAATCACCCGATTTCACATAAGCACTCCGCATTCCATTCAATGGTTCATCGTTTAGTCACAATTCCAATGTCCGATACTAATTTTGCTAATGAACTTAAATTAATTAAAAAAATAGCGGTAAATAATGGCTATGAACCATATTTTATTGATTTAATTTTAAATAGAAAACTAAAACAAATAGCCATTAATCAATTCTTATTCGCTAGTCCTTGTCCTCAAAGCAATGATAATAATATTAATTATCAATGGCGGCGAATTTTATTCATTAATAATTTTTCTACTTTAAGTGTTAAAAACCTTCCTTCTGAAGTCAGACCTGCCTTTTATACGAATAACAATCTAGGTAAATTTCTAATTAATTCTAAAGATAAGGATAACAAATTAAGTCATTCGGGAATATATAAATTAAATTGTAATAATTGTTCGGCTTTTTATATCGGTAAGACAACACGTAATGTTAATATTAGGATAAAGGAGCATCTTCGTTGCCTCAATAATAACGGTTTTTCAGAATTCGCCAACCATTTGATCGATAAAGATCATACGTTTTGTCATAGCACCGGTGCTAAAATCTTACATAAAAACGGACATGGTAACAGACTTAACAATTTAGAGGCACTAGAAATTAAAAAAGCTGTAAAAACCAAAAGTCATATACTTAATAATCAATTAGACATATCAAGTAGTCCAATATTAGGTCTGTTTCCAATAAACCCTTAATAAAAAAATTCCCAGTGCTCCTTACCACTATGTCAGTTGATGCTTTGTTCCTCCAAATTTATTACTGTAACCCATTAGTCACATAATTATCTTTCGGTTTTTTCCATTACTTGCGAACTTAGGTTAATGTATTTTATGGCCGTCGATGTGTTTGTTATATTTGTATCATGTTGTCTCCCTCTATATTTTGTCTCTCTCTAAATTTTGTCTCCCTCTATATTTTGTTTTATATAAGCACACATTATGACTTATTGTTTAGTATTAATTTGTACCCTGATGATGCTTGAGTAAAGCGAAACCGGTCGGTTCAAAAAATTAATAAAACTCGTGGTTTTAAACAAAACAGTATTTTATTTTATTAAATATGTCAAACCACAAAGTGATTGCTTTCTACAATAATAAAAATAAGAAAAGTTAATTATTAACAGATAAAATAGAGATGAGTTGTCTCTTGAAAATTGCAAAACTGTCAACACCAAATATATCTATAGATTCACAATGTTTATTTGCAAGGCTATGCATTCTAGGGATTGGTGAATTAATAGAATAGTTAGTATTGAGGGTATTGTTAAAATTGAAAATATCTTTATTGCGAGTTAGTCTAGCAGGTACATTAATACAGATTAATTCTAATAAATTAGGGCAGTCAACTAAAGATTTGATAATTTTGAATAAAAATAACAAATCAATTAACACTCTTCTATCTGATAATTTAAGGAGTCTGGTTTATATTAGGATTGGGATATTAGGATTTCTCGTAAGTTTCGGCCTTTTATTAAGATTAATTTGATTAAATCATGCATGTTGTTTATGATTTGGCGTCCCACAGGGTTCGGATCTGTCTCCAACTTTGTTTTTGTTGCACATCAGTGATCTTTTGACATCCGCACCAATCAGTTCCAATTCATTGTCACGCGGATGACAGTATAGTTCAAGATAGCTTTTTGTTTGACAAGCCCCCAAAGGTACACAAACTCCAATAGTTCGGAGGGCTTTGAAACAGTGAATGGACGGTTACTTCGAAAGTGTTTTCTCTCGGGGTAAGAATAATCTGGTCAAATTTAATGTTTCGATGACCCAATCGTGTCTGATAATGTCTAAAAGGGATTGAAATGAATATCTAATCTCCTTCAACAGAAGCAATCTTTCCAATTGGCCTTCCATTAATATTCTTGGTGTAACTCTAAGGACGGGTTGTTTCGGAAAATTTGAACAATTCACCAGATTTCAAAGTAAATTTTCACATTCTGTAAAAGTTCTATTGAAGTTTTGTTATTATTTCAGTTTTGTGACGCAACTAGCCTACACTAGTATAATAACGGAACTTTAATATAACTTTAACAAAACTGGTTTGAGGAATTGTTCAAATTACTGAAACTACTCGTCCTACTGACCAACTAAGGTTCGGGGGCTCTGTTGAATAATTAAAGATATGTTCACCTCTCAAAAGCTGGGCAAACTGTACAGGGCTCGCAAATATTTTAATAGTACACAACTGCCAACCCTTTAAAAATCCGGTGCGCCACACAGTTGACTTTAACAGCCACCTTTAATGTGGAGCCCCAAAATCCTTGACTGTGTGCAAAAACGGCGGTCCGTTTGATAGATTCTCCTATCTTAACAAACAAACGCAATCTTTTTTACCGGTATCTCAATAGAAGATGCTCCAAGGAACTACCGTCATTGATTCGTTCGGCACCGGTGCACAGTCGGGAAACATGCCAAATGCACGCCCAACATTTGTGCATAGTTAACATTTGTCACATGAAAACGGGTCGCCTCAACGACTCGTTCGTGAGTTCCACGACTTGGCTGGTAAATAATGTACCAGCCTCTGTGTTTCCTACCTCTACAACATGGGTCTCTTCAAGATCCACGTTCACCTTTCCACAAAAAGACCTTTTACACAACATCCCCAGAGATAACATGGGCCCTGAGGGAAATTATTTTTCTCAGGGCCTCCTTTATATAGATAATGTTAAAAATTTTTTTTTTTTTTTAAATCAAAACAAAAACAACATCTGATATACATACATAGGTATACATATACATATGACGATATATACGACGACGCGCATTGTGAGTGATTGCGAGAAATACGAGCAGACATTATAATGTCTTCTTTTGCTGTGTGAGACTTTTTTAAAGTGGGCAACTCTTTCAGCATAGTTACCGAGATCCATGACTTCAAGTTTTATTAATGTTGGAAAGTTCTTATTCGGTTTATGGAAAACTATCTGAAAAGCCGTCAATGATGACGTCGAAATTTATTCAAGTTACGAAACTGGGCTTTGTGGGCAATCTTAAAGTAAAGTTAACTTATTCCGACACTTTTTCAAATAATTAATCTTCCGAAAAGAATCCCAACACTGTAAGAAAAATTAGTTCAAAATATATACAATCATCAGATATTATGATTTGATACGACAACTTGGAAGGCGGGTAAGGGTACCGCCACCCCGGGAACCATTTATTGGATAACCAACATCTCTGCCATAGATCACCCAAAGTGATTCGCTACATTTGGTGACTTAGCAGGGGTACACGGGTTCATGGTGTGAGGTTTGTCCGGGTCTTGGCGGCGGATGTGTCTGCCCACCAGCTGTGTTGCAGGCCGGATCGGGAGAGTCTAGTTGAAGGAGACCATTTGGCCTTTCCAGCCAGACTCTCTCAACCCATCGCCTTAGTTGGAGGGATGGATTCATACGTCTGCAACTCCTGGGCAGACTGACCCCCAGATTTCTATCCACCCCTAATACCTTTTTCCTTCCCACGACTTCCTCCCCTTCCTTTACCTTAAAAAACCCTGCACACAGCATCCCCAAAGGTTACATAGGCCGTGAGGGGAATTATTTTTCTGGGAGGCCTCCTGGGTGGAGCTAATGTAAAAAAAGCCTTATCTTTCCCAGAACTTCCTCTATTTCCTTTCCTTTATAAGACACTCCACACAGCATCCCCAAAGATTACATAGGCTTTGAGGGAAAATATTTTCCTCAGGGCCTCCTGTGTGGAGTTATTGTAAAAAAATTATTAGATTTTCACGGCCAAAAGTATTATCATGATTTATTTTTGAATTATTATGCCGTGTTGCGCTATCTCCTTTATTAGCCAACGTTTCGGACAGCATTACAGTGTCCATCGTCAGGGCAGATGTGTAATCTATTATTTACACATAACATCTGCTTGAGTAATGCTTTCCGAAACGTTGGCTTAAGAAGGAGGTAGCATAACATGGCATAATTCAGTCGTAAAGTCGCTCAGAATATTTGTGCGCTTAGATCTTTTAAACTACGCAACGGATTTTCATGCGGTTTTCACCAATAGATAGAGTAATTCAAGAGGAAGAGAAGGTGCCGATGCACATAACTTAACGAACACGAGCGGAATACTGATTTACTTTTAATATTGGCTTGATGAGAACGGGTTGTTTCTCCGACTCGTTTTTATGGAATGAGCTAACGACATTTGTTTTATCTCCTACATATGACCTCCTCAAGACTCGCATTATTAAATACCTTCATAACACCGCTGCCTAAACCCGCCTCACAACACTGCCTAGTCGATTAACGATATATTTTCTATTGTCTTTAACTGTACTGACAGGGGTGCTGTTGTGAGGTTTTACACAACTTTTTTAAAACTATGTCTGCTGACCAGATTTGAATAGCCAGGTATTTTCTAACCTTCCTCAACCCCATCTCATTCCCTTATACACTCCCTTTAGCGTCACAACATCCCAAAATTGGGTATGCCCTAGTGACTAGTCCATATGGATCCGGACTGGTTGGGACTCTTGTGCGATATCTACATAATATTATGTATGTAGGGTTTTAAGGGACGTACTTGACTTACTTTAACTAGTGATTCCTGACATTATTTGGAGTAAAAAATGTAAATGAAATTTTACGTACGTCCCTTAAAACCCTGTAGCTGTAGGTATATTCGCACACGGAAATATCATTTGGAATAATAAATTCCATTGCTATTTATAACGATGGCTTGATTGTAAATTATCTATTAATAAGATTATTTATAAGGCCGCAATAAATTAATATGGTTTATCTGATCAATTAGTCCCCAAGTCAGCTGGGCACGTTATCCTCATTATTTTTGTTATTTCCAATAATATAATTTAGGTGCCTGCACTGCCTATTCGTTTGTTTGAATGGTTAATGTCCGAACGAATTTTAGTGAAAACAACTGTCACCAATCAGACAAATTTTAATATTATGTTTTTCATTGTTCGTTATAAAAATATAAAAATTGAAAATCATTTAAACCGCTTATGAGGAGATAAAAAAATATACTAGCAGTTCTGTTAAGGTGAAGTTATACGTGAAATCCTATTTAGATTAATCTTTACGATGAATTGGCTTACAGTATGAACATCAAAAAATACGATATGGATAAATTGATGCTTTTACTAGGTTTTCTTTGTAACGGAATTACAATAAAATTATTGTTTACATAACAAAAAAAAATAAGCGTAAACCACAAAAAAATATGTTTTTTAATGATTTAACAATGAAGTAATACAAGAAACTTTTTTTATAAAAAATACCCCTTTATGGCTAAGACCATTTTTGAGGTTTTCTATGTTCTAACTTTTTTTCGCTCTTATAAAATTATGGATAAAATAAATAAAAACCACTTTTTCGCTTATTTGCCTCGCGCAAATCGACGCTCGATTGCAAATTTTGCAGGCACGAGAATCGAAATATTTCTAGCGTTTATATTCTTAGCAGTAGACTTTGACTTGATAGTTAGCAACCCTCACGCTCTGGCGGAATAAAAATGTACTATCAAACACGGCTACCATTTTAACAGGATCGACCGGTTACGGAACACACGACAGACAAAATAGAAAGTAGTCGAGTCAAAACAGGATTTCGCTGTCGAAAATATATGTCAATAATTTGAAACCATTTGAACAACGGTCATCAAAAACAAAGGTAAAAATCAAAGTATATGAATTTACAAGGTGTACATGACCAATGATGACCTTAAATATAATATTTTGTAAAATAAATATATTATATATCAGTCCAAACTGCCCGGAACCATTGGGTTTATGGCATATGTCATGTTGTGAGGCTGATAATAGATGGAAAGGGAAACTTATGGTAAGATTGGGAAGTACTTCGCTATTGGCCTTGTTCTGCCAGTATTTCAAAGGAATATGCTCGGAGGAATTACAAGGATTTTTTTTTTACATGAGCTCCAGATGATTTATACATAGATAACATCATATCACAGTGTCAGGTCACAGCAGGTGATGTTGGTTAAGGGGTGGAGAGGGGAGTGGGAAGGGGTCGGGAGAAGCTCCGCCGGGCATCTAATCTCCGGTGGAAAATTGCACACCCATTTAGATGCGAGATAGACGTAAAAAACAAGTACCCACTTCACTTCCACTCAGTGATGTCCACATAACTACCTTACTGCTAAATTAAAGGTGTTCAAACGACTAATTTATTGGTGACCGGACAACTCAGAACCTCCTTTGAAAAATCATTAAGTGTTAAAAAAAATGGTTAAATAGGTTACTTAGGTTAGGGTTATGGGCTATTTTAAATATATTTTTTTCATAGCTTTTAATGACTTTTCAAAGAGGTTGAGTCGAGTTGATTCTGAGTTGGCATGGAACTAATTTATTAAGCACTTACTGCAGGTTAGAGGAATTACCATGAACTTATATTATAATTAAATAACTTAGTTCAAATAACTTAAATATTTTTTTATGAAATAATTCCAATTTGGGAAGAGGACGTGGGTACCACCGCAAAGCTGGTAATTTTGAGTATCTAGTTCGACTTTATTATTTTAGTTGGTTTTTGGGACAATATAAATTATCATTATACGAAAAAACTGTTAAAAAAAAAATATTGTGCGATTCAACCCTATACAATGTTTTTAAATACCTACCTAAAGAAATCTATACATGTAAAAATTTAGGGTCCGTATGTTTGGGTTCGCAGATCTCAGAAAGTAATCGATGGATTGACTCAAAAAATTTACAAAACATTGCATTTTAGCAGAAGAGTGTTTCTATATATAATGGTAAGTTCTGGCGGTATGAAATTTAAAAAAAAATTGTACATACAAAAATCGCCTTGGTGCTGAAAAAATTAAAAGTTGTTAAAGTAAACCCTGAATATATCACAAAACCAAAGTTGATGTGTCAAATTTATATCCATTAAACACAAAAAACGTAAAATTTTGCCGGATACATTGGGATACTTATTTAAAAGTCTCTATGAATTCAAAACTTTAAGAAATAATACGTTTTGAAAAATCGTTACTTCAATATTTTTTATCACACTAAAACACCAGTTAAATAGTTATGATAATCATCTGATTTCCTAGATTTCATCATAAAGATTCAGAAAAACACAGTAGTTATAGTTGAATTATCAAGATTACGTGCACACGTCCATCCGCGGAGAGATCTAAACATGACTGATATAAAATTACTCGTTCGCGTTTCGAGGTAGTGCGTATTTGCGATGGTGCCATAGGTCGCAAGCAGCTAAAAAATTTTTTTTTTAAGTTCTAACAATATTACACATTTAGGTACTCAATTAAATTAAAATGAAATCCAGAAAGAAACCTATGATTTTATAATAAAGTCGAGCTAGATACCTTGAATTGTTAACTGTGCGCCGCTCCGGGAGACAATTATTGGATAACCAACACCCCTGCCATAGGTCAACCCAAGTGGGACTTACCAGAGGTATATCTTAGTATGGAGTAAGGTTGATCTTGGTAGCAGAAGATGTATTTGCACACCTACTGCGTGGTGAGCTGAACCGGGCCAGACTGGCTGAGGGGAGAACTTTTGACCTCTTGCTCTTCGCACCGAATTGAGAGGTACAGATTCATACGTCCGTCATTCTAGGACCGCTGATATCTTTCTTCTTCCTTTCCCGAAAAATGCAAAGTTCACCGAAAATGACAAAGGCTCTGAGGGATTTTTTCCTCAAAGCTTCCTGTGGAGAGCTAATGTAAAAAAGGTAATATTAATCATTTATTTATTTGAAGGTCATTAAATGGCTTTTACAATCAAGTGATTAATGAGATTTAACAATGGTACACAGGACATGGTAATCATTGAAAAACATCTTCATGATGTTGCTCAACGGGTATCCCTTAAATAAAATTTGGATAATCGAGGTAATACCTAGGTTATAAATAAATTCGATAGAACTTTGTAATCATTAAAAAAGAGAGCAGCAAAGGCATGGGAAAAATTAGTCGAAGTTAATATCGTTAATTCTGAATTTGAAATGTGAGATCGACGAAATGATGTAAAAAAATTAGGTCACAATGGCCTGCTAGAGGCTTTATCCCGGTAAATTACCGATTCCCAGCTGAGATCGTTATTCGTTACCTTTTTATTTTCTCTGACTTGTTATTTCATGTTTCGTTTATACGATTCGGTTTAAAATGATTATTGATTAATATTGTAATGCTCGTTATGCTAAATTTGTGTAATAACATGAAAAAAAAATAAAGATCGAACTTTTATCCTATTACCTTGCAAAAACGCATTTATGTCATAAATTAAAAAGTATTTAAAAAAAATTACACTTTCGAAAATAATCCAAGCAAAAATTCAAATAATAAAATATACTAGATAAAATCAACTAATCAAAGGGTTATCTAGACTAATATTAGAAATACGAAACCGCCTGTGTGTTTGTTTGTTACGCTTTCACGCCTAAACCACTAAAAAGATTTTTTAATTCTTTAAGAAATAAAAAGCTAAATTATATGCGAGTAACATAGGCCGTATATAATGGTAAGCTCTGGCGTTATGAAATTATAAATATTAATATATTATATTTATCATACGTTTATTGTCCCTTACAAATTTGTATAAAAAATTGCAATATGTGGAACGCGAGCTGTTTGAAAACTGAATGTATGAAATGCGGGAGGGGGGAGGGGAACTCGCGAGGGGGGTACGCGGAACGGGGGAAGGGGTGGAGTGGAATTGGGAATGGGAAGGTGGAGGAGGCGGAGTGGCAACGCGAAAGGGTGTGGCGGAAGGGGAACGGGACGAATGAGAAAGGACACGCAGGGAGAAACAATTTCTTTATTAGATATAGCAACGCATGCCTCGTACCAGCTAGTAAAATATAAATGCGATATTTAACAATCACAAATGAAAATAGGCGATTTTTCTTTCTAGTCAAGTATAAACAATAAAGTACACTACGCAGCCTGCTGCTCGAATTATTTGCATTAGGCAGAATCTAAATTCACTTGGATTATGTGGATGAGTTATTCAAATAAAAACGTCATCCAAATAAATCATTTTCGCATGCCTGCTAAAGCTTTGGAATCATGGTTATCTATGGAAAAAAAACTACGAATCTGATTATTAATTTATATTAGGTGGCCTTTATCTAGATTTGAACAGCTTCGTGCAATTTCACACGTCCTAGCTAACAAACAATCTGACAGGTGGCCTGTGGGCAGTTGGGTTGCTTGTACTTCCAAATAACCCATGATTACGTAAATTAAATATATAGGTAACATAGTCAAATATAGACAAACGCACTGAATAAATATATTTAATTGTGTTTCTATAATATCCTGTCGATATAATCTCGTCTAGTTCGCATATTCTATTATTCTGGCTGTGAGAAAAAATATTAATATATATCCTATTGACGAAATAATTACATTTATTTATTTTATCTACCAAAAGCTAGATTTGCGTGTAATATTACAATAATCAACACGTAAAAAATATTTTACTGTAGTAATACATCTATTTTCAACTTTCGACATAGTTGAGGAACCAACAAGCCCCTCACCCCGCCCCTAACTGTACAATACCAACTGATTTTTTAAATGTTTTTAGTTTAAAAAAAATATTCATCTAAAAATCTAAAATGTCACTGAAGACCAAAATTATATGTTATCAGTAAACACTGGTTAAAGAAAGTCAAGTACGTTCCGTAACACTCCGTATAATGTGATACCATTTTTTTCTGCTTTATTTCGAACTAGCTTTAACCCGCGGCTTCGCTCGCATGATATTAGTGGGAAACTACTGGCATAATTATTGGCATAATTGTTATTATTCTTGCTTTTTTGTCTAATAAAAAATAATTATTGTTTAATAGAAAATTTCAAAATTTGAGAATGACATTTCGCAAATAAAAATTCTATTTTAGAAAATATTTAAATTATAGAAATTATTTTAAGTACCTACTCCCCTAATTTATTCTGATGCTTTCGCCTCAAGTAGGAATTAGTATTTTATTCATATTTGAATCCAGAGTAACCTAAAGAAATAACAAAATGAATCCCACGTCAAATAATTACATAGCAACGCTATGCTTTTCGTCCGGACAATAAACATTTTTAGAGATAGGTAGATATTAACTATGACGCCAACAAAGCACTATTTTTAGGGTGAATTGCCTAATTTAAAAAAAAAACATTGTTTCCAAGGTATCAATTTGTTTGACGTTTGCAACAACTCGATTTTGCTAGGGACAGAAAACGTATGAAAAATAATTGCATAACGCTACAGCTTATTCATAACGCCAGAGCTTACCAATATATATAGCCTATGTTACTCGCAAATAATGTAGCTTTCGATTAGTGAAAGAATTTTTAAATTCTATTCGGTGTTTATTGCATGAAAGAATAACACTCATCCATACAAACTTTCGCCTTTATATTATCTATAAGATTTCAAAAAACACTCGTCACAACTAATTTTCATAAAAAGATAGACTTCCGTACTCAACTAATGAACTGAGCTGTTTTCCCTAGCTCAAGTACATAAATAAAGTTATTTTTCATTATTTTAAACTAATTATTAAACCCATTTTTATAAACTTAACTCTAATTATTAAGAAATTGTCATTATGTATATAATTATTTCGCAAAGTCGGCAATAGAGAAGTCTAGTCCAATTTTTTTTTTTTTTATGAATAATGACCTTCTAACTTAAATAACTGCATTTTTTTTTTAGAGTTAGTTTTAATAGTTAAAATAATTGTCAAAGTTTCAATTTTTCAAGGTCCCTCAAAAACCCGCCAAATTTAAGATGTATTTTGTGACGTCATCAACAGTTCACCTACTTAATAACGATACGCATTTTATGTTTTTTATGTTGGTCTCCCTGAATCTCACATAGATCTATCTGCGCAGGCGCCGCACAATGGTTTTACTAGTATGGGAGAGTTGGAAACAGTTTTTTTTTTTTTCAGTTTCAGTGCCGGCAACCCGGGCGTTTATTTAGTTTCATGGTTATTTACATTGTTTTCTTTTCTTTTACCCGCCTCACTAGACAAAGTCTGTTCCGAGGCGGGTAAATCACATATTATGTTTGTTCCAAAAGAAATGTGTGTGTTTAAACAAATATATATATGTATGTGGAAAGATAAAAAAGATAAATTATATGTTGGTATATTAAATATTTACATACATACTTTGTTTTTTTTTTGTTTTTTTTTTCTTTTTTTATTTTTTTTTTATTAGTTACATTTCCATGAGAAGATTGCATATGTTATATAGATAAAAGTAAATTAAAATTTTGTGACAGTTGAATATAGCGGTTACATAATAATTAATATTGCAAAATTGCAGTTTCTCGTATTTGTTTTATTTGAATATTATATAATTTCGTGAGAACTTGTATGAAATGTTATTTATTTAGAATATTTTGAATGTCTGTTCTTTCCTTTTCATTCAACCATATTATAAATCTTTTGAACAGCCAATTCAAATTATTTGGGGTGACGTAAGTTTTTGTTTGTGTTAGGAAGGTATTGAAAATGTGTGGTGCTAGGTAAGATTCGTGTTTTTTTGCAAAAATTGATTTGATATGGGGAACTTGAAAGTGCTTATTAATTTTTGCTCTTGTGTTTTGCGAGTGAGGTATGTGGAGATGTGAAGTTTTGATACAGTTTTTGTGAATGATCTTCCTTATGAATAGTTTATTTAAGTCTAGTAATTTGTTTTTGATCATTAGCTGTTCCGTCGGATGTTGGTAAGGTTTTTTAAACATAATTCTTATTATTGTTTTGTGATTTATTTTAAGAGAATTGAGGTAAGTATCTGCTGCTCCTCCCCAAACTGAAATTCCATACGTTAAAATACTTTGACAGAGTGCGAAATATATATTTTGTAGTTGATTTAATGACATGATGTTTCGTATTGTTTTGAAGATGTATGATAATTTTCGTATTTTTTTGATAATATATTAATATGGAGATCCCATTTTAGTTTATGGTCAACAGTTAAACCTAGATATTTAATATTGTCTGCATAAACAATTTTTTCACAAGTACAGCATGTGTTATTTGACGAAATATTGGTGCAGGGGTTAAGATGTAGTTGTGGTTGGCTATGTGGTTGACCAGCCTTTGTTTTGCTAAAAGTTAAATATTTGGTTTTTGAAATGTTCAGTGTTAGTAGATTATTTTGTAGCCATTTATTTACTACAGTCATCCCTGTTTCTGTGTTTTTGAATACCTTTTCCCATGATTGTGCCTTGAACAAAATTGCAGTGTCGTCTGCATAACTGATTACTTTGTACTCAATTTTTCCTAGGTTTATCTCAGTTAGACTATTTATATAAATGAGGAATAGTATGGGACCCAAGACGCTGCCTTGCGGTACTCCATACCTGATATCTGCTTTTTCACTGCTGTATTTATTTATTTTTACTATTTGTTGTCTCTTTTCAATGTAGCTGACAAACCATTTTAGCGGTTGACCAGTTATACCGATATTTTTGAGTTTTTGTTTTAGTAAGTTATGCGAAATAGTGTCGAAAGCTTTTGCTAGGTCTAAGAACACCCCTATCACCTTTGATCCGCCATCTATGCTTTTCACTATGTAGTTGGTTAATTTTGATAAAGCATCTTCTGTACCCATTTTGGCACGAAATCCAAATTGGCGGCTTGAGAGCAGGTTGTGTTTTTCAAGGTACGCAAGTAATCTTTTTTTCATGGCTTTTTCTAGAAGTTTAGATAGTGAGTTTAGCAGAGTGATTGGTCTGTAATTTAATATCAGAGTTTTGTCTCCCGATTTATGTATTGGAGTAATACATCCTATTTTTAAATGATCAGGGACAATTCCCAGCCTAAAACTTTGGTTGAAAATGTGTTGAAGCGGTATAAGTATGTATTCTCGTAGATTTATCATTATTTGATTGGAAATGTTATCCGGTCCCATCGCGCAATTTAGTTTGAGAGATTTAATAAGATCCGAGATTTCCTTTGTATTTACTTGATAAGCATTGAACGAGTGATTTGGTCGTATGGAAGAGTAAAGTTTGTATAAAGAGTCTTCTGATGTACAGTTTTTTTGAAGATTTTTTTCCGCTAGGGTAGAGCCAACTTTTGCGAATTCTGTGTTAAAAAAATTAGCTATTTTATTAGGTTCATTGTTTGTTAAGACTTTGTCTCCGTTTATTAATAGTTCTAAATTTTATAAACAATTAATTAATTATAAACAATTCGAAATTTCAAATTGCAGGGATCACTAAATTTTGTTTCTATATCTTGACACCACATACAGCGCATCTTTCCCCATACCACCAAACTCATCAAAACGTTTCGTCACTGCGTAACACGTCAGCAAAGAATGACTTCCCGAGCAGTCAGGACGTTTGTGTGAAAATGCAACGTTTGTTATATAACATTTAGGGACTAATAACTTTTTACACCGCTTGCTGGCAATCTTTTTTCAACATGGATCCAATACCTTTGGGTGTGTACTAAAGATGTAAAGTATTTTTTTCAGGATTTAAAAAAAATACGACGATTTCTGAAATAGTTAAGGTTTTAGTTTAATATTCCGTAATAAAAAAAAAAATCTTACCTATTTTTGCGTCTCTACGGCCCAGTAATTTTTACGTAATTTACTTACTGTAAAATTTGAGTGCTTCATAAATATCATTATTGTCACAGGTTCGGTTTCAAAGGATTTTTTCTTCAGACAAAAGGAGTTATTTGACATAGTGATGAACTCAAAGTGTCAACAGATGGAAAAAGATTTTTATATTTGAAAAAAAACTTATAAACCTCACCAATTGCCTTAAAGATGGGTTGGTTAAACTCTGTAAAAAGATCGCGGGCTTCAAATTTTGCTTTAAAAAAAGATGGAAAATTGCTCGTCGAGATGAAGCTAGATTTATGATGGAAAATAAAAAAAAGTGACTTGAGACTCCGATTGGTTTTATATTGCACGCGATTTTCCCTAAAAACGGCACTTCGTGGTCAAAAACACAATTTGAATGTAGTTCTGACCGATCCAAGCGCTTGAAAACCGAAGATCTTCGGAAAAGTGCACCACTTTCTCATTTGGCGTTTGAGAAAGAGGTGCACTTTTCGGTCAATCGGTTGCATCAAAATTATTAGAAGACATTATTCTAGGCGTTCATCTTTTAACAGACAAGTGTACAAAAAATTTGAAGATAATCGCGCTTCTTAAAAACAGATGTTCATTAGGACGTGAGAGGATGCGATTATTCCAGTATTTTTATATATTCAAGTGTACCTACATATGCGATTAGTTTGCAGGAAGTCTGACTATTGTAGAAAAATCCTTTTCCATCTTTCACCAGATATTTCACCCGATTATCATAAGAGGCTCCGGAAGCTCGGAAGAAAGATTTTTTTAAATATCGCGAAAACTATTCTAGAAAATGTTCTAGTGAGAAATTTAATGAGGATGTTCTTAATTTAATGTTAGTTATATCTGATCCTGTCATAACTAGTTACAGGTAACCCCCAAATAAACAATTAAATCGTTTTCCTAAAGAAGTTTTCGATTTAACATTTCCTCCGGATATTCATTATATAAATATCTTTGGCACCGACGATGATGAAGATTGTTCATAGTCTGCATCAGAATGTTGAAAAAAAAAAATAATAACTCGGCCTTTATTTTCACATGGATCTGGATATAAATAATTTCAATTTTAAGATTTAAAAAAAAAATCTTGTTAATAAAATCCAGAAATCGTTCATAAAATCCAGTAAAACTTACTTAAATCAAATATTCTTATTTTTTTTAACCATACCGAAAAATAATATCACTTTTTTTCCTCGTTAATCCTGCCTGTGAATTGTTTCCGGCTTATGGGGTATTCGGAACCACTGTGCGCCGCCGGCCATCTTGTTGTTCCTACGCGTTTATTGGTTTACTTCATGGCGTAGCGACATCAAGTACTTCGCAAATGACATGTTGAATTATGCTTGCAGTTAATTTTATGTTTTTTAAGATATTTTTCGTTTAAATGATCAATTCACTGTGATATTAGTGTAATTCAACATAATTACCAATGCTAGCGTTAATTTTTTTTTCAGTTTTAGTCCTTTAAATAGTGTTTTGTTGGTGATTTATTTTCGTTTTACAAAAGATTTTAGGTTACATCTGAAATTTTTTTTAATGATTTTTCCACGTGAATTTAATAAAACTTCTATAAAAGTAATATTATTTAATAATGTAAGCCTTATGCATGTGTAAATAAACACAAAATAGAGAAATCAACGCATTAAATTGCGTAAAATCGAGTCCAAGATGTCATATTTTTCCAGTTATTTTTTCGGAATCATTAATAGTATATTAAAATATAAGTGGATAAACAGGTCTTTAAAACACGCGCGAATTTTCGAGCACGACGGCGTAGCCGAGTGCTCGAAATAAAGCAAGTGTTTTAAAGACCAGTTATCCACGAATATTTTACGCTATTTTTTTTTATTGGTACACTTTGAAAACATAAATATTGATATTATTATTAAAAATTTGGAAATAAAACTATTAATGAATTCGTGATGTGACATCACAATATCTTGTTGTCATGGAAATGAAAAACACAAACATTAATTTGCAATCTGTCACATTTGACGTTTAAAATATTCCTGTCAGATTTATAGTTAAAAGTTGACATTTAGACTTCACATTTTGTTGATTTGTTGATGTTGCCATGGTAACTTTAAAAAACGCGCGTTCCATAAAGTGCGATTTAAACACGCTAGAGCGTACTTTAAATGAGTAAAAAAGGGCACCAATAAAAAAAAATATATTTTTATCCTTTTTAATTGTATGAACTAGATAAAAAGTGGAATGACAGTTTTATTCTAAATTCATAAAGTAAGAGGACTGTATTTTTTTAATTTTGAATTTTCCAAAATTTTTCGACCATTTAATAGAATATGTTTACTGTCAGCTATTTTTTTTTAAAGTTTTTCATTTTGAAACTTAAAATTACTACAATTTTCAAACACGATAGTATATGTCAGATACAAAAATCTAAAAGGCAATTCTATTTAGTTTCTATAAAGGTATATTTCTTATTTTTAAAGACATCTTAAAAAATAAGAAATATATAGAACATTCGTTTGTGTCATACCTAAATTCCCATACAAACGACGTACCTGGTTTATTTATGTGACGTACAGTGATTACCATCGTGACGTCACCACAGAGCATTACACAGCATACCAACTTGACGCTGTGTTTTATTGAGAATATTAAAAATGCACTTTTTAACATTTTTTTAAAAAATGTACGTTTAATATTATTTATTAAAACTTATATATTCAGAATCAGCGTTTATTGGTCTATATGAACATATTTTTTTAAAGCCATAATATTTTTCACTGGAGTTCCTTATTATCAAATAACGGTATTTTATTTCCACGCTCGGCCTGCAGATAGGTAACCATGATATGTGACAATTACCTTTCTGCTAGTTTGTAAAAACAATCCTGAAAGTGGTTACGTAAAATTAAAATACATACTTAAATGCTAATAACTCAGTAAACCAGTCGAGGATTATGTTAAATACAATGAAATACGTTAAAATTCAATACAAAACCTGAATAAGGACGCGGTGGGCAGTCCTTTGCAAATTTTTTTTTATCCGGAGAACCACCATAAAATTATTTTATGCTAAGAATGAACCACCTTACATAATACGATGGACGTTTATTAGTATTTCGTTTAGGAAGACCTATTTTAAAATATTTAATTTGCAAGTAGAACCTATTTCGACAATGACGTTATGTATTATAAATAGACTCGCCATAGTCTCACATACTCACAATATAATGTGGAAAGCAAGCAACACTCTTTTGTTTTCTGCTGTTTTCAGTATAATTTCTAAATTCAAAAGTTTATTCCTGTGTGATAAAGAAAGACAATCAAAGAATGTACGTGTGTGAATGTCATAGATATATGGTCGGGCAGCGTATGCTTATGTCACTTTGTGATGCAACGTTCACTGTCGGACTTTGATGTGTCGAGCTACACAATAAATACAATAGAGCAACGACAGATTTCAAATGGTAGCGGTTGTCGTCAATCCTTGTTGGAAATGCTGATTTATGTGTTGTTTTGCCGCAAGCAAACAAATAAACAGAGTGTTTAGGCTGATTAGTCTATTTTAAAATAGTAAAGTTTACTTAGCAACAGTAATTTGGCTGTTGCGCGTCCAGACCCTTTACTTTAGTAGGCCTTGAATTTTCTCTGATGACGCGTAAAACCGCGGGCGGGAAACATGAAAATTAATTGTAATATTTATAATAATAAGTAATTTGCGTGTACTTACAAATGAAGTATTATTCCTTATTTATTACTGTCTATTTGCCGTGTAATTGAAGCATTTTCTCATCACACAGGAGGGCATTTTGGCGCTTTGCAATGAAATTTACTTACTGGTAAGTGCTGGTAAGACACGACCTTACTCGACGCGTAGCAGTTTAATACTAAAGTACTAGAAATAGAGACCGTTACAATTGACCTGTATTTGGCTTCCCACTTTGAGATTTCTACCCCGCGTCCAGTATTAACGTCATTGTATTTCGATCGTTCAGTTGATTAGTCAGATATCTCCAAATTTAATACTAAGTCTTGACATAATAAGGAAAAATATATTCGAATGCTCACCATAAATCAAATATTATTTATACGTGTTTGTGTTTTACTTATTAAATTTGCTATAAAATAATACAGGGAAGCATAACGGTCTGGTACATTGGTATAACATGTTACATCAGTAACCCAGAAAACATTTTTTTTCACTACAAGTTTTTCAGCGCTATAATTAATTTAATGGTGTTTATGAGTAATCTGAGTACTTACTGTACCAGATAGAGGGCACAGATTTACATATACCTGCAAACTCAACTCAAATTTCGATATTTTGGAGATGTCTGCCTAATTAACTGGACGATCGATTTCTTTATCAAATCATAATGATGGGCAATAAATACAAGATAATTCAACTGAAAATGAATAAAAAGATTTTTAGAAAAGCCTTTTAAGTCATGTCCGTTGTTCTTCCATTTTAATTTCATATAAAAATTAGAACTCAATTAAAGTAGACCCGTGAAAAATTACGGGACGTTTTTTTTTTCAATTATTTCTGGCTTTCACCCTTCAAGGGTGTTCTAGGCCATCATTTAAAATTACAGATGAAGGAATGGAGAATTTATATATTAATTTTATTTAAATGTACAAATTTCAGAATTATATGGAAGATTGGAGTCGAGTTCAGACTTAGAAGAGATGAAATGTTGAATGGAGGGGAGGCAATTTTAGATAACGCTTGATAGAAGAGAGGATATTTATTTAGAGAGGGACAACCAAAAAATATGTGATCTAAAGTGCCCACATCTAGACCATAGAATGTATAATCTGGGGAGTCAAGGATGTGAAACGGAACAATGTCCGATTCTCATTCGAATAAGTGAGGAAATTTCTTTTTTGGAAAAATGGGGGAATTTTTGAAACCACGGTTTTGATGGGATGGTCCTTTGTATTGAGGCGTAGTGGGCTCCCTTGGATTGAATAACAATGTTCCAATACTCTGTCCAAACATTGCGGCCTCAGGGGGAGAATCTGGGGGCTTTTTAGGATGTCCAGGAGGGTAAACCTCCTCTATTGTTCACAAAATTACAAAGAAAAAATATGTATGGAAAGTAACAGTAGTGAAAAAAAGGTTATAAATATCTGGAAATCAGCGACGAAATGTGACTCCTGGAAGATCAGAGGGGAGAAGAATCCTCAAGGAACAACACACTACACTTTATTGACCAGAAAATATAAAAATATTAGTTAAAAAAATAAAAAAGATTATTTTTTTAAGAGAGAAAAACAAAACATCACGGGACGTTATAATGGTAGAATTAATAACTCTATGTTGATTAAAAAGCTCAGACCCTTGAAAAACTTCGAAAATTGACTGTCAAGAGTAACCCAAAAGCACGCCTTCCACTGTAAGCGGAAAAGAGTTGAGTTGATCGGGGAATTGAACTTTTGCATTTTGGGAAGCGGGTATGAGTATCGCCGCCCCGGGAGCAATTTATTGGATAACTGACACCTCTGCCATAGGTCACATCAAGTAGTTCACTGCATTTGATGACTTAGCATGTGTGCCCGGGTTCATGGGGCTAGGTTTGTCAAGGTATTGGCGGCCAATGTGTCTGCCCACCTGCACGTAGCATCCCTAAGATGACATAGGCCATGTGGGAAAATATTTACCACAGGGCCTACTGTGTGGAGCTAATGTAAAAATAAAAGCATACGAAAACACCTATTACACATATAGAATATTAAATATTATATGGTTAATTAAAAACCTTAATGTTTTTCTGAATCCTTGACACACCAATTCCAATTTTAAATATGATAGTTAAAATTATTATTAGGGGCATACATTAATTGCGTGAGCTCAAAGGGGGGGGGGGGTCAAGAGAATACGAAGTGGCCCAAATTTATCTCATCAAGGGAGGGGAGGGGTCAAGAATGGAAGAAAAACTGCTCACATAATTAATGTATGCCCCCTTATTAGTATAGGTAGGTACTTTCACGCTTTTCTGAATTCATGAAACAATCCGTTCCAATTTTGAAAATGCCACTTGCATTAAAAACAAATACGATTACATTGAACCAGATTTACAATCACTCATACAGACCCACAACAGCATTTGTGAATGACTCACAATTAGTTTGCTTAACGACTTTCAGTCGAAGTGGGAAATTATAGTAATTGGGAAAATAATAACCATTAAAAATTTCAGTCATTTTTAATCAGAAATTAGAAATTAGTCATAGAACAAACCTATCCAGAAATACTATAAATAGATTGTCTGTATGTGGCATGACCACAGTTTGGTAATAGTAATTACTAGCAGTACTTGTTTATAAATAAACTGTTTTTATTAATTTAATAATAAAATTATTGAATATATAAAAGAAATAAAAAAAAATATATATAAAAAAAAATATTGTATAATTGTTTTACTACTTTTCGAGCCGCATAAAACAAGGTGGCGATTGCGGGCCTTCATTGGCCAGCCCTGCCCCGCGGCCATGATTCTTAACTAACTAGTCTCGGTTAAGTCCTCGCAGTCTGCTGATGCCCAAATAAAATATAGGACACCTTTGTGAATAACTTCAAACTTGAAGTTTCAAACGTTAAATATTTCGAGTTTCGCGAGAACCAAAGATATTTTAGCGGGAGGGTAGTGAAGAAAAATACTCTTAAGTCTAAATATTAATTAACTGCATAACTAACTTAACGCCATTCAATTTCTCCACATAAGAAGGCAGAGAGGTTGCTGCACGCGTCTTTCTCAGTACAAAAGGTTTTGAAGAGAAAAATTCTATAGCACCGTTGTGATTTGAAACTCTGAGATGAAATGAAACGAAAAATAGCATCACTAAAAAGAGACCAACACACACATCTATATGATTTAGCCCGCGAGAGAATGAGATCTCCTCTTTGTGCGGTGATTTGTAGCCTCCCCACTCTTGTTTTGTTTAGTTTTCTGAAGGTTTCAATTCCACGGCGCGTGAATTGCACACACTGATTTTTATTGAGTGAATACTTTTTTGGCACCGTTGTGATTTGAAACAAGATTGAAGGCATTTGTTTTTTCCAGAAAAACAAATACCTACAAAATTTGAACAAGATCCGACAATATAAAATAAAACTTGTGAGAAAACATTGAGGCACTTGAAAATATTGAGATATAGGAACATTACAGAAATCTCTAATAAGGGCTTAAAAATTTTGGGATTTATAACTAGGCTAACTAGAAATTTTAACAATATAAAGTGTATTAAACTGTTACATTTTGCATATGTTAGAAGTCAACTTGAGTACAATTCTCCCGTCTGGAACCCATATTATAATATACATGTACAAGCTGTTTAAAGAATACAAAATAAATTCTTACGATTTCTAAATTTTAAAATTGGTATTCAAGCAATTATGTCGAACTACAACACTATTTTAAATGAAATGAATATGCTCAAATTGTCAGACAGAAGAATTTTCACTGGCTTGGTATTTCTGTATAAAATTCTAAATGATTTAGTTGATAGTCCGGCATTGCTTAAATTGATTCCGGATTCCACTACGTAAAACTAGAAGTCAGGATTTATTTCAGTGCAGAAATTCTGGAACTATCATCTGTATTTCTCTTTATCCAGAATACTAATGGAGGGAAATAATTATACCAAGTCAGTAGACATCTTCAATTTATCTTTAAAAAATACAAAATACTGTTACTGAGGCAGTTCAGTTATGTACAATAAATACTGAATATTTATTTGTAAAAGAAATATATACCTATTACATTTCTTTGTAAAAGAATTATATTTCTTTGTAAAATAAAGTTAAAGTTAAAACCCCGAAAAAAGGCGTAAATAAATAAATAAAAAATATTTATCGGGAATATACTTTAGTAGTCGTAAAATTCCCAGAAAACGAGAGAGCTTTTAAAATAGTAATGGATAAAAATCAAAAACCTGTATAGTAAGAAAGGCATTGATAAAAAGTATTACTTTAAAATTTGTTTTTTCACAAACTCAAGTTGGAAAGGACAAGAAAACAAACGCAGTTTTTTTATTTTTCTTTCATAATATTATTTTCCACTTTCATTACAAAAGATTTCAGGATGTAAAAATATCAACTTTAAAACCCTGTCAAGAAAGCTTTCCGGCTCTTGTCATTCTAACATCCTAGCTTAGTTAGGGGCTGACTGTTGGCTCTATGGGGTAGGGGGTATGGGGTAGGGGGTATGGGGTATAAGATAGGACTATGGGGTAGGGGGGGTGTATTGGGATGGTCGGTGTGATTATTCTGTTCGTGAAGCTATGCGAGTTGCACTCAGCGCTGCAGAACCTTAATCCATTTAGTACGGCAGATAAATGCACTCCACTTTGTATGGTAATCGTTGCTAAGCATTCACTGCTGACATTTTTATTTAACCCTTTTAGTTGTTATGTAATACTAAAAATTGAAAAATTACACACATTTTTTTTCATTTAAAACTTTGTTTTAACGTTAGCTCCAAACAGGAGGTCCTGAGGAAAATAATTTCCCTCACGGCCTATGCCATCTTAGGGGATGCTGTGTGGAGTGTCTTTTTAAGGAAGGGAAGGATAGGAAGTTCTGGGAAGGAAAAGGGTATGTGGGGTGGGTAGGAATCTTAGGGTTAGTGTGTATAAGAGTGACGGACATATGAATCCATCCCTCCAACTGCAGTACAAGGCGATGGGACGAGCTTATCTCTCGATCCGGCCCATCCGGACCGACAAACCTCACCCCATGAACCTGGAAATCCCTACTAAGTCACCAAGCGTAGCGAAACACTTGGGGTGACCTACGGCAGAGGTGGTGGTTATCCAATAAATGATTCTCGAGGCGGAAAAGTTTATGCCCTAAAAGATTATTTCTTCAATTACGTCTGCAATGAGGATATACGGCCACATCTCCTTCCCCTTCCTACTACCTTCAGCCTCGCACACATATAAAAATGGGAGATAACGTAGTCTCGCTGGCTCCAGACGGTTGGGAGCAGTTGGGACTCTTGTGTGGTATTCAGATAAAATAAGTCATAGGCATTATTTGCAAGTAGAAACCTTTCGCAATTTTTTTGCATATCCGATTGCACATATAAGTATGTCGCATTTGTTTTTCGGCCGTCATTATTGTTAGTAAAAATAGTTGTACTCGTATAGCGGATTTTTTTAACTCAAGACCTGCAGATATATGTACATCGACTTTGGTTATACGGTCCTATATCATCTTTCGCACACTTTCAACTGTCCAGCGGACCAACCGTCCGGGGTATCAACTGTCGGCGGATCAACTGTCGGCGGGTCAATTGTCGCTGGATCAATTGTGAAGGAACCCTTAAATACTTGCTTACTTTAATTATTGTAACCATACAACATTCAACTCTTTTTTTTATTTCATCAAAGGAAATGTACAATTTATCCAAAGAAACGTCACTATCTCAATGAAAATTCTTTTTTCCAACTTTCGTGGATGTAGGTTAGTTATCATTCAATTGTAAAGCTCAGTCAAATTAAAATGGATTCAGCAGATTTTCGCAACCGGAAACAGAACTTACAAATAGATTTATGGACAGATTAAATGCCAAATAGTCGAGATGTAATAGGACCTCGCTCCACTCAGTCAAATATTATAAGAATTCTGATCGAAGACACTAAAGACATCGAAGACATACCGCACAAGAGTCCCAACAGCTCTCGACTGTCCGGAGCAAGCTGGACTATGGCATTCTCATTTGTGGTGTGCTGTGGGGCTTAAGCAAGTGGGCAATGGAAATAGATGGGGAAGAGTAATGTAAGGAAGCACCTGTCTATTCAGATCTGGTAACCAAACAAGACTAAAGCTATTTCAACCAACGCTTCGATTCTGAATGATTGGTCTCTCACCTGGGCCATACTGAGTCTCTCGGCAAAAATATTTATTCTATTAACGCAATGAACGTTTCTTTATGTTTTCGTTTCTTGGAGAAAATATTTTGGCAGTAAAAGGGTTGAAGACGCCGGGAAATGATTTTTACAATTTTGCATTTTTTATCTCTACTACAGACAATAATGACTACATTAGTGTCTGAAGTCTGAACCACAGAGAATCATTAGCCATTTTCATTATAACGACTATGAAGTACACTAAAATTAGGTTTGTATTTAAAACTAAATATTAACAAAATTTGTGACTAATAATTTAGCATGTTACCAAGATGAATATCAATAAAATGTGACATGATTATCGGAACATGGGCACTAACCTGATATAATAATTCTGTCGGGCGCCAGGTCAGTCTGATGAACATGACCGTAATATTAATATATAAATAGTATAATTATATAAATAATATAATAAAATTATATATAAATAATATAATAAAATTATATATAAATAATATAATAAAAAAAAAATAATAAAAAAATACAAACATTGTTATCTAAAAACCAATATTATAATAAGGTAAAACTAACGCCAAACGTAGTCAGCCGGAGATTCAAGGAGTCCTCAGGAAACCCTCTTGCTTCTTCTAGAAAAATCCGTTCTCCACAAAATCCACAAATCCAATCTCCAGGTGTCGCCCTCTCTCGTATGAAACTAGCGAATAACTAGAAGTCCGACGCGGCCGGCGTTTCACAGCGTTAGCCAAGTCAACATCCAATATGCGGTGTTGGTTCGAGTCAACATTCACATTTCTTCTGAGTAACAAGTAAAACTGTTACAAATTAACAAAATTTAATACTAAGGATTAACAAATTTACAGTTTTTAATACTACGTATCATCAAAATTTACATAGTATTTATACTAATGTTTACACAATTTGCTTAGTATTTAATACTAAGTATCTTCAAAATTAAGTTAGTATTTAATACAAATTATCTTCAAAATTTACTAAGTATTTAATACTAATTATCTTCAAAATTTATTTAGTATTTAATACTAAGTATAATCAAAATTTATTTGGTACTAAGTATTATCAAAATGTATTTAATACTATCTGGTTCCCGGTATACGTTACAATGCCATATTCAAATAAATAAATTATTTCTCCCTGCATGTCTATTCCCGTGGGTCCCTCGCGGCCCCTTCCCCTCCCCCGTTCCAATTCCAACTCTCAGTACAGCTCGCGTGCTACCTTTTACGATTTTTTTATTAAAATAACAAATATTTATTTTTGTTTATGTATATCATAAGAACAAGCAATCAACATTTGGTACCTAACATAGCTATAAATTGATTCGATTCAAAGTATTAGTTGAGTAATAAATTCATTTAATTTCAAAAGTTAGGAAAATTGAATTTTTAATCATCGTTTTGCAAAATTTCATTCTCAAATTTTGACATTTTTGACGGTTTCGCAAGAGTTTTTGTAATGATTAAAAACTTTTCAGATGCATTGTCATGTAGTTGTAATAATCCAGAAACCTTCGCGGGGGGTTTAAAGAAGGTATTATTTATTTAATATTTCTATTTTTCAGACTGACAATTCATGGTAGAATTCCATTATAATATATTATAATACAACGAAAATATATTTTTTTCTACTTAATTTTATTTGAACGTAACCGGTTTCAGCCTGTCAAGGCCATCTTCAAACCGGTCAGTCTGAAGATGGCCTTGACAAGCTGAAGCCTGTTACGGTCGAATAAAATTAAGTGGAAAATTTTTCATATTCGTTTTATTATAATATATTACTTATTTATTTAGTATTTTTTTATATATTTTTTTTGTGTTGTATGTTTGTTTGTTTTGTTTCTTTCTTTATTTGTTTTGTTTGTGTGTTTGTTTGTTTGTTAGTTTTTGGTTTGTTTTTTAGGTTGGTTGTTTATTAATTTATTTAAATATTTATTTATTTGAATATTTATTTATTTGAATATTTATTTATTTAATTATTTATTCATTTTTTTTTTTAAGGGGGCATCCAATAATTACGTGGCAGTTTTTCTTCCAATCTAGACCCCCCCTCCCCCTCGGTGAGATAAATTTGGGCCAATTCGTATATTTTTTTCAAGTAACATGCGATTTTGCTGGACCCCCCCCCCCCCCACGTTTGTGCTCACGTAAATTAATGGATGCCCCCTAACGTACTTCCGTTCAATTTACAACAAAGTTACGTAAAAATTGGAAATATAGATTGTAAGGATAAAGGATGGTACATGAACATGATAGCAAAGACAAATAGAGAAAAGATAAGAAAATATAAGTTTCAAGTCAAGGCAAGACTTTGCAAGAATTAGAGTTAATATAAAATATCTTCAATTGTTTGCACAGAAAACTATTATAAAATTAATCCGATACGGCTAAAATTCTATTTAAAAATGACATATTTCCGTTTTTGTACCTCTTAGTTTATGTTGTAGTTTATTCAGAGCGACAGAAATCATTTGGGTCTATACCAAAGTCTTTACATGAGTTGACCGTTCTACACATTCTGGACAGTGGCGAATTATAACCATGGTTAGTCGATTGCTGATTTAGGAAGGACATTCTTGTGCCCAAGCCACCTAAGTTGTGATTTTGCTATGAAGAGTAGCAAGGGTTCAATGTTTAGATCATCTCGGATCGTCGAGTTTCTTATATGATCCCATTTCGTAACTCCTGCCACTCCTCTCAAGTACCTCATTTCGGCAGCTGCAGCAAACAACCAACGAAAAAAAAAATTGTGTTTGCTCTCTAAGTGATGCAGATTCCGGACGCTGTCAATTTAAATTATCGTTATTATCTATGTCATTAATTTGATAGGCTTTAAGGTCAGTAAATGATCAATGCGCACGCTTTCTATGCGGCGAGTGAAATGGTTATTTTTTATCCCATTATTTTGATCAATTTTACGAGTGGAGCGATAAAGGTTCGTAAAATAATAGCTAAAGTGACGCGCCTTTGAACGGTGGTTGTTCAGTGGCGTAAGTGACTGCTGACAGATTGGGCGGCTGCCTGGGCACCCGGCATTCAAAGAGTTCCGGATGTTAATATCTAAATTACAAGGCAGAAAATCTTTTTGAATGATCTTCCAAATACTAAACGGCAAAACTCTGCCTTTGTAAAAATGCACTACTTGTTCTGTGTAATGACCGGGGCTAATGTAACTATATATTTTAATCTAGAAGCTAATGAGTGGGAAAAATAGTTTAACAATCAAAAAAGTTGTTAAATATTTTTTTTTTTCGTGTTTTAAGACACGAACAAAGAGGGAGTAAAATTACTGGTAAAAAAATAAATTAATGACAATTTTTAAAAACCAAACTTTTGCTTTCCGTTTCCATAACTTTTTTAGTACGTTGTGAGGCTGAAGGTAGTGGGGAGGGGAAGGGGATGATGAAGATGGGGAAGATTAAGATGGGGAAGTGCCTGGCTATTCAGATCTGGTCACGTTTCAATTCTGAATGATGGTCTTGCACCTGGGCGATACTTAGAGTACGAGTATCTTTCATTCTGTAATGTGCCGCAAATATACTAAATATATATTTTAAATTAATTAATTGTGAATTAACACAAATTAATCAAATACAATTTATTTGCACACGCCAGGATTCGATCCCACCACCTTCGGATTAGTGGGAGTCAAGAGCCTTAAGAGCCTCAAGATGTAAACTAAAATAATAACGCCGCAAAGTGAATTTGCAATTGTTGAAGAAGCAAAATAATAATGTTTAAAATGGTTTTTTAAATATCCAGCTGTATTCAGTCCTGCATTTGTCAATAGGCCTTAAAGGCCGCGGCCTATGGGCGGCAGAGTTCAGGTGGCGGCGCTCGCTCGCTTTGGTGGTTGTTTGTGTGCAATTATAAACAAAAAAAATCACAAGTCACTGTGGATAGAGTTTTCTATCTATTAAACGTTAAATTTTATTTGGTAAAAATCGCTAATTCCCAATATTCATTATATATTAGATAGTTACTTATGTTTATGCTACTGCGCGGGCGGTAAGGGGGCATCCATTAATTACGTGAGCAGTTTTTCTAATAATCTATACCCCCCCTTCCCCTCGGTGAGAAAAATGTGGGCCAATTCGTATTTTTTTTTCAAGTAACGTGAGTTTTTGCTGGACCCGTTTGTGCGCACGTAATTAATGGATGCCCCCTAAGGGTGGCGGTGGGTCGCGGGCGGGCGATGTAATAGCCACCAACGCTAACCGCCATTTTTGTCAATGAAGTAAAATAAATAATTGGCTTATCTAATAGGAAAGTAAAGGCTCCGTATTCTGCGGACCCTATCTGACATTTGGATCTATTCAGATTCAGAACAGAACAAGAGCAAGGTTTCAATGATTATAAGATACGATACTTTAAGTTAAACTTAGGTTGAACTTTAATCTACCGGTATACATGGCAACCTAATAAGCCAATATTAGAATTTATAATGGGCAGAAATAAAGTAATGGATTGAGCGTTTAGATTTTTTTTTTAAATAATTTATTTTTTATGTCTTCCTTCGTCTTGCCTCTTCTCGGCTCTTCTTGGATCTTCTTATCTATTTCTGACTTTTCTTGGTTTTTCTAGATAAAATGTTTATAGATATTTTTTTCTTATTATTCGAAGGGTTAAACCAGTTTTCAAAATGTCAAATTACAATTATTGTTGATTCATCTGCTGACACGATTCGAAGGAAAACATTATCTTATTCGACTTGGAGTTATAAAATTCTAGTTGAAGACTCTGTATGTGCTGCCAGAATCAAAGAAAAACCGTTTTCATTTTCTGAGTGTAGTTTTAATTCGCCAGGTAAAGATTTAATTTAAACCAGTTGTCTGTTCAGAATGTAAAATTCCAGTTGGATTCATCTCCTGGCACATTTCGAAGGAAAACATTTTCTTATTCGATCTGCAGTTATAAAATTCAAGTTGCAGACTATTTATTTATGCCAGAATCAAGGAAAAACCATTTTCGGGTTCTGAGTGTAGTTTTAATTCACCGCAAACAAACTGGTTTTATGTTCAGAATACAACGATAAATTAAATAACGATTTGCATATTCATCGTGTTCCGAGTTAAGCTTTAAATTTGAGTTGCATACCAAATGCTGCAAAATTCTGAGAAATTGATTGTTCCGTGTGTAATTATTATTTAGGGACTCTAACGCAGAATCAATCGTAAGTTAAAACCTGACTTTAGTTCTAGATCAAGATCCGAAATCCTTTTACATGGATACCATTCCGACAGCAGTTATAAACTTTGTGGTAGAATTTATAAACATGATTTTCGTTCGAAAAATACTCGTCAAATGTGATTATTAAAAAATTCTGCTCGTATATAAATAGGTCGTAATAAAAAACATGGATTTCCACATACACATCCCCCCTCCGCCGCCCGGAGTGGGGGGGGGGGGTTGTGTAAGGGGGGCGGCGCAAATGAAGTGGCCTATACTTATGAAAAGTGTAAATCCGGCCCTGGCTGTATTCAGCTGTGCTTTGTGGATGTATTACGGAACAAAAGCGGGTTTACCAATGAGATATCATGACCATCATGAAAATCCAACTTTTTACTTAAAATTTACATTTTACGTGGCAAAAATCTTCAAGACACTTCTTCTAGCGCCGCACAAGTATCTCTACTCAGAGGTAAAATACTATAAATAGCAACCCAAATACGAATAATTTAAATAAGGTTTTCAGAACGGAAGTGAGAGAGTATTGTGATAAGAAAAGAGATGGAAATTGTGATGGAAATATACAGCAAAAAGAGAGTTTACAGAGATCTCTGTCCAAGTTTACAGAGACCTGTAAACTTGGACAGAGGGAAAAAAATATTAATATTTTTGATTTTATGTATTACAGCTACAGGTATGATAATAAATACAATTTTCTAGTGTATTTTTTTATTAATTGACTAACTGAATTTCTTACCCGACGCGGTGGGAAAATGGGTTTGGGGGTGAGGGTGGCTTCGAAATCAAGTGGACAGTGACCTTCCTCTTTTTTTTGAAGTTCAAGTTTGCAATTTTATAAATCTCGCAATTAAACTGTAGATATGAGTAAAAAAATCCATGTCGGGACATTATTATGTATAATACCCAAAGTTAGATATTACTTTCTCATCGAAAGGTTTTTCACAAACAAGTAAGTTTTACTTGATTAATTTGCGTCATTCCGCAATTTAGTCATTTAAATAATGTGCAAATTTATACAGTCAGAATCTAAACGTTGCTTGAATAGCTGTAGCCGTGTTCGTTGACCATACCATCCAGCTACTAGCCTAATAATTTCCCACCTTCTCTTCCCCATCTCCTTCCCATCCCCACTACCTTCAGACTAACAACATTCCTCAATTGAGGATGCCATTGGCTCTAGACTAGTGAACCCCTGAGGTGTTAGTATGATAAATGGGGGCGATGGAGAAACTATAGCAAATGGGAGGCAGTAAACGGCTAGAATCTTGCATTTGAACCGTTCAATTAGTGAGTTGGTTTTAGATATTGATAGATTCTTACTTTTTTTTTGATAATACCATTTTTGAAACCCAGAATTTTGAATATCCACCCACTTCCAACAATGTATGAGGAATATGTGGCTTGTTTGTGCAATGATGGGGGACTAAACTAATAGAAAACCGAACCCGCAGCGCTCGGGCGGGAATCAATCACCACTACGCAACCGACCTTCATGACTAACCGACAGGTTAGTTGTAGATTTCGTTAAAAAGATTCGCCTACGGCGCTTTTCCCGAGCATACTGTCATACTTTTGTCAATGGATGGATGGTAGTGGGGGAGGCGTTGAATAAAAATATAATTGGAATATATAGGATATACACAAAGTGGGCGGTGACCCACATAAGGTTGGGAACCTCTGCTCCAGACTATTGGGAGCAGTTAGAACTATTATGCGGGACTCAGGTAAAAAAAACTAACAAACAACTCGGTCTTGACACATACTCCTTGCCTCTTTCACATTCATACATCGTAAAAAAATAAACGAAATGTAATAATCTTCAATATGCCATCAATATGGCTTCAAATGCGTCCTTTTTTTCTTTCGCCCCGTACGGAAGCCCATTTTAGAAGCTTTCCGAAGCCCACAGACTGGATGTAATTACCACGCCAAAAGAACACCTTGCATGCACGCCGTCAGTGGTTCTTCCGCAGTTTAACGCAGCTCAATATATTTTAATGTCCCTAAAAGTACATAGAGACCGCCAAACAACCATTTTTATTACAAATATGTTTAAATTACAATCGAGATCAAAACAAATCCATATTATGATGCCTAACCACGCCCCAAACGGAAGTCCATTTTAGCAGCTTTCCAAAACCCACAGACTGGATGTAAATACTACGCCTCTGATATTAATACTATTGGAATTCAAGTAGCTAATATTTCGCCAGTAAATTAAAAGATTGCATTTATTGGCGTGCGGTACTTGGTACTGCGGTGGGTAATCAATTGACGCAGATAAAGCCGATATGATTACCGGTAGCTAAATGAAGCTACGTACATCGCAGTCTTTAATGGGCCCTCAATAAACCACTCAACAGAGTCAACAAAGAGCTCCAATCCATCAACTGATAAGGAAATCAATGTGAAGCGACATTTCAACAACATGCATCTCGGAAAGATAGAATCCGCTCTCTCAGATAAGCGCCACTAAAACCAAAGTATTTTCGAGAATAAATTCACGAGAACCGGAATGAATACATTGCAGGAAAAACAAGTATAATTTTAAAATAATACTTTTTGGTAGATTCGATAATAGAGACCAATAGATTTTTTATAGAGTTACAAGACAGTATCTACCATAATATTGGAACAATTCTTCTTCAACTGGAACTTGAACAATTCTTGTTAAAATAATATTATATGCCTAAGAAACGTATCCAAAATTTGATAAACATTTACTCCGATGTTGTAGATATTTTTATTCAACAATATTGCAATATTAGCTTTTTTTAAATACGGAATAGATCTGCTTTATGTGTTGAATTTGTTTAACTCTGCATGTGCAAAAGATCGTTCGTTCAATTGCTGATATTTTTTTTCTTTCATTCTTTCTTGTTTATGTTTATCAATATATATTATAAATTTAAATATGAGATCGACAAAAATAACGTTAAATAAATAGATCCCATAGATCGAGTTGGTTAATGCGGTTATTCAGTAAGACAAGAGATCATGGGTTCGATTCCCAGTTACGACCGTTAAATTTATATTTTTCTGTGTCTTGTTCTGTTGCATGTTTCATTTAGATTTATTTGTATTATCTTATTCTTCAATAAAATATATTTTGTGTTCTAATCGATTTCATAGTGTAGAGATATTGAGTGAAAATTATGTTCTTTTTTAAATATTTCAGAATCTAATCTAATCATTATGCTTTAATTCATGTCAGAATCTAATTTAAAGCCACCGCTACTTTCTACCCGAAGATATTCTTATACTTTTTAAACTACTAGTTTTTTTTTTTTTTTTTTTTTCTTTATTCATTATATAATTTGTGTACAGTTTTACAGTGATTCGACTACTACGCTAAGCACATGCCCGTATTATGGTAGTCGAATTATGAATATATAGTTATATAAATGTAAGAATTGTTATTGGTTAATACATTGTTTAGTTAGGTACAATATTTTTGTATAACAACGAATTCTTTGAGTGATTTCGCAATTAAGTAGATAGTATAAGCAATAAACCATTCTTATTGTTGGCTGCTTTTTCGCTTAAATGTATATTTAAATATATAAACTAGTATATAAATGATTCAAGTGATATAAATAACTGTATCACTGTTAAATCACAAACTGTTCATGTCACTCACCATTAGCGCGTTTTCAATGAACTGACAAAAAATATAACTTAATATAAAACTAAACTTAACTGTAGTGAACTTCTTTCCTTTGTTAATTTTAACATACCCTTGACGTACACGCAATGAAGAACTATTCCACAGGCTTTATTACAAGACAAATGCAGCCACTCATTCGCCAATCAATCGTGCTCTTCATATTTTCAATTTCAAATATTGGTCTAAATTCTAACATCGACATTTTCTGCGATTCACTGCCTAAATTTAAAAAGAGCATCATGTCAATAATATAATTTGTTCAATGCACATAAATACATACATACTCATACACACACACACCTTCTCACTACACACATCACCCGGTAAACTATAATATACATACCATAAATAAGACACTACAAAGAAACACATCATAGGTACCAACCATGAAATATACTTAATAATTGTAAATTGTTTTCACCGCTGTAACTATTGTACTGTTTGTTTCTGTTAATAAATAAATAAATCTAAACAGACCTTTTCGACGTATTCAAAACCTCTCCGTAATGCTCCAAACCAAAAATTATTTATTTAAAATCATTAGTATCTGGTATGAACCTCCATCCTAACATTTTTACTATAATTTTTTAATGTTTAATTAACTCTTATTTTTAATTGATAAACTAACGTTTAAACAAGATTTTTATGCATAGCACAAAGGGTAGATAACAAATATTATAATCAATAATTATCAGCCTGAAACACTAATCTACATTGAAAAAATCTTCCGAGAAAAGATACTGGCCGCCAACGGGAATTGAACCCGTGTCCCTCTGATTGCCGGTCAGCTGCTCTGACCACTGAGCTATGGCGGCTTATCTAATACCCGCCAAATAATTCAATATATACTAGTGTTTCATTCGACAATTACTTATTATTACATTTTTCCCTAATTTTCACTAATTGTCGAATGAAACACTAGTATATATTGAATTATTTGGCGGGTATTAGATAAGCCGCTATAGCTCAGTGGTCAGAGCAGCTGACCGGCAATCAGAGGGACACGGGTTCAATTCCCGTTGGCGGCCAGTATCTTTTCTCGGAAGATTATTTAAATGTAGATTAGTGTTTCAGGCTGATAATTATTGATTATAATATTTTTTAATTAACTCGTTTATTGTATAGCGTGAATATTGTATAACGTAATTATTGTATTATGTATGACGTTTTTAAAAAACCTGCATCCTGCAGACTTTCGGTAAATAGATTTTTAAAAATCGTCATCAATTTACCATTATTGAAATTTCCCTAATTTCTACACTCGTATCTAATACAAGTAGTCCTAAAAATATATGGCAATACGGGCTGACATTTACAATAGAAATATTTCACAAGTGGAACGATTGTTTAAAGAGGACTCACTTGAAAAAATAACTCCAAAATAATATCTGGAAGTGCGCTACTAAGCATTAAATAAATATTTTAGTGGGGTTGGGAGGTAGTAGCCATTTTACCTCCTCTTCAACGTAACGAGGATTCAAATTGGAGTTAGATAAATAATTTTTCAAGTTTTTTTTTTAATACAAGTCTGCGAACTCGTGATGTTTTATATTTATAACTCGACAATACAGCATAAGAGTTTGTCAAATTTACCATTCATGAACGTTTTGGGTGTTTGTCATCTGAACAGATGTGTTTAATGTAAGGATACAGCCTGTAAGTTTTCGGCAAATAGAAGGCTTTATTAAGCCAATATTTTACACATAAATACCTATATCTGTTGTTTACATAAAATATACTCTGTTCTAGAATAATAAAAAATAAAATATTTACCGCTCAATTTATTCCCAACTTTATAATAGGTCAAAGCTTTCTGGTTTCATGTGCTTTACTCGTGAAGTTTTTATACTTATTCTGACCTTTCTCTGTGTTAGCAAAATAAACAAAAAAATGATTAAACATTACGGTCATCTCGCTGCTTACATTATGTCTTAATAGAATTGTTCCCAGGTCCTATCGTTTTAGATGCCATAGCATTTGTTACCGATTACTCAAAATAATATCGTCTATTTTAGCCCTCTGTCCCAAATGTGTCAACTATACATATAATAACTGACCTGTCATTTTATATGTATAGTGTCGACTATATATATATAAAATTTGACCGGTCAGTGGTTGAGGGGGCATAGCGCTTGGGTCCCACCCGGGCGTCGCATGTTCGATTCCTCGGCTGGCTAAGTCCTCCATCACAACACAAGCAACATTTTCGGCTTTCTGTGGTGGTAGTAGGAGATTTTCAAACATTGTTGGGTTATTCATAACCCGGGAATGTTTGTCTTTCTTTTTAAATTTATTATTTATAATAAGACAGTGTGTGCTCAAATAAACATTTTCATTGGTGGATTATACAGAAAATATTATATAATTATTTCAAAAAAAAAAAATTATATACTTTTAAGCAATAGAAGGATATTGTATAAGAGAGACCTAATGAGTGACACACACAGAGACAAAAGTAAAACATTATATAATTATTTCAAAAAATTTTGTTACATACTTTTAAGCAATAGGAGGATATTGAACATGACAATATCCTTCTACTGTCTAAAAGTATGTAACAATTTTTTTTGAAATAATTATATAATGTTTTAGTTTTGTCTCTCTGTGTCCCTCTTTATGTCTCTCTTGTGTCTCTTTGCGTTCTATGTCATTTAAGTGAATTTTTACATAATTTAGTAATTTTATGTAGACATTATGTTTATCATTTGACAGAGTAGGTTTGTAACGTTATGTACCTATTTGTATAATTACTGATTTTTTTACAACAGGGTTGTTCTCAGGCAAGTGAGAACCTCCTTTTTTATAACTCACAAGAGTCCCAACTGCTCCCATCTGAAGCCAGTTTTAGAGCATGAAGAAGCTAGAGCAGAAGAGCTGAAGAAGCTTTACAGCACAGGCGTCGGGTGGGAATGCTATCCTTGTTCTTACGGTATTTCAATGGAAGATGCTCCGAGGAAATAGCATCATTGATCCCTTCGGCACCGATGCATATTCGGGAAATACGCCAAACCCGTGTCCAACACCGTACCGTATACGGTTGACATTTGTCACATGAGAACGCGTCGCTTCTCCGACTCGTTCTTCTGTTCAACAGCTCGGTTGTGTGTCTCTTTGTGTTTCCTCCTTGCTACAACATGGGTCTCTTCAATCTTCATTCCTTCCTCTCCTTAAAAAGACCCTCCATACAGCATCTCAGATGACTTATCTACTTTTTATGTAAACAATAAAAAAGTGAGACTATGGCATCCTCAATTGGGGTATGTTGACTGCATGTTGAGGGGAAGGAGATGGACAAGAGGAAGGTAGGGAAGTACCTGGCTATGTAGATCTTGTCACATAACACAGCTAAAACCACTTCAACATTTCAATTCTGAATGGTGGTCTTACACCAGGGCGATACTGAGAGTATCTTCCACTCTGGAAAGTGCCACAAATATACCTCATATTATTTTAAATTATTAAATTGTGAGGACACTAATCAAACAAATAAAATTTATCTGCGCACGCCGGGATCTGAACCCACGACCTTCGGATCGCTAGTATCGTAATAATAGTTCCATGCCAACTCAGAATCAATTCAACTCAACAGCTCTTTGAAAAATCATTAAAAGATTGAAAAAAAATTAAAATTAGCCCATAACCTAACCAAACGCAACCTATTTAACCATTTTTTCATCCCATTTATTGACTTTTCAAAGGAGATGTTGAGTTGATATCATTCTGATTTGTTCGGTCACCAGTTATAATATAGAGAGCCTCGGAATAAAAATATTAATTACGGTATATCATCTCATTTTTAGACAATTAAATTGATGTTTCAGGCTTGACATTTCAGAGTGTAAGGACTACGTGAGTTCAAAATTTGTGCGTTAGGCAAATAATTCCTAACAGAATAATATATCCGGATTTGATGATGTCAGAGTACGGTAAGAAGTTTTGGAAGGGGACATAACACAACTGATTGTCTTCTTTGTACGTAAGATAAGACTAATTAGAAATGCCAAAAAAGAGATTTACAGATACCTTTGAACATCTTAAGAAATATACGCTGGCACGTGAAAAACAAAAAATAAAACAAGCCTTTTTTTCAATAGCTCTACACAGAAGGCTCCAAGGAAAATAATTTCCCACAGGGCCTATTTCATCTGTGGAGATGCTGTAGGAAAGGTCTTTTAAAAGAAAGTAAGGAGAGGAAATTCTGGGAAGGAAAAGGGTATGAGGCATGGCTGGGAATCTCGGGGTCAGTAATAATCAGTGGGTTGGAGAGTGATGGGCGTATGATTCCATCCCTCTCAGTCGATGGATCGAAGATGGTTCTGCCGTAGAGGCCAAATAATCTCCCTCAGGCAGTCTTTCCCAGTCCGGTCCGCCACGCAGTGGGTGGTGAAACGCATCTGCCGCCAAGACCTAGCCAAACTTTTTAAAGATTTATTTGTGCTTGTTAATGATATTGGTGTCTTCTTGGGACATGTTAAATGTAGATATATCTACGTAGGTATATTTTAAAAATAATTTTAATGTCATTATATATTTAATATTTTATTGAGCATGTATCATAATTTGATTCAGGGGTGTTTGGCATAAGCCACTTTTGGGGAGGTAAAAGGAAGTGGGAAACGCAAGTCATTTCCACAACCAACCAAGTGTGTTTACATTGGGTTTTTCGATGCCTGTCTCACTGGGATATACCTGTGTCGAGACTATTACCTACATAATTATTCTAACCTTACATCCACACGGTGTCCGAAAATTCATGGTACAATCGGCAAAACTGATGAATCTACATCACAGATAAAGAACAAAAAAATCAATCTAAGCATGTCGATTATTTTTAACTTTATAATTTTTTTTTTTTTTGAAAAAAAAAACTTTTTTTTTTGTTGTTCATATGAAGCAGTTACTTTGTGATGTGACATTATAATTTAAAATAAAACAATAACTTTGTAAACACCACTTATTAAAAAAAAAAAAACTTTGTTAAAAAAACTTTTGGAGCTAAAACTTTAAAAAGCTGATAATAACCCTCTATTGACGGATTTTTTTTTCAAATTTTGCCAACCAATTCCAATTTCGGACCCGATTTACTCAAAAACCAAAGAGCAACTCAAATAGATTTACTACAAAATCGACTACGAAAGTGATAGATGAAGATTCTCCAGTTTCCCGCTTGTACTATGAATTTCCGATCTCGGAGTATATTCCAAAGATAATAATAGAAGAAGTATAGAAAATCTATAAAGTTGCAATGTTATAAACCCGCAATTCTCCACTCTGGGACAAAGAATCTGCAACACTGCCACAGATCGTAAATATTATGCGAGATCACCTTTTTGTTGGGTTTGTTATGAAAGAGGTAACTTTTTTGTGACTTGACATAACTAACATATTATTCAAGAGACACAAAAAACTTTGTCGTACCCCCATGAACATTTAATTCGATAATACGCCTGTACCGAGAAGATATTTGCTGTTCCTGGAAAGTTTTAACACTCCTAGATATTATCTGCATCATTAGTCTCGGTTGTTCATCATGTATTTGGAGCATGTTCTCATATTAACAAGGAATGTTTTATGCCTTTTGTTTTACAAATGTTTATGAATAAACTGATAAAATATGTTATAACTACAACAGTAAATTCTAAGTACTGTACCCTAGTGTCACGAGCGGAAAATCGTAAAACATAGAGGACCCAAAAATAATTGATGTGAGCATTTCGTTGATATACTAGGGTAAATCAAAAACTAATGCCTCCTATTTTTTATCTAATTAAATAAAGTTAGTTAAATAAAATAGAAATCACTTGGCGCTATTCCTCAAATCTTTATTTACAATCTACTGCTATAGTAACTTTCTGTGTAAACAGGTGGCAGCACTGCAATCGCTTGCAAATGGCCGATATCAATGTTCGTATTAGTCAGCGTTCTGTGTTTGAATTCTTTAATGCAGAAGAAGAAACGCCTATTCGCATTCATGACCGACTGAAAAAGTGTATAGTGATGTAACTGCACAAAAATTGTGACCGGAGTCATGGGTTTCATGGAACCTGAATTAAAAAGGCAGTCAATGGAATGGCATCACACAAACTCACCGAGGATGAAAGGATTAAACTATGCCATCGGCAGGGAAACTGCAGAGGGTTTGATTATGGTTGATTTTCGGAAACAAGGATGCACAACAAATTTTGTCCAATACGTCACAACCCTTCCTTAAAAGCTATGGCAGATGGTCTAAGGAAGTAGGACCGTACTTTTCACCACTCTGGGATACGTGCCCTTGTTAAAAGATGGACCAAAACTTTGGAAATGGACGGAGATTTTATTGAAAAGTGAGAAATTAATCGTCAGTAGTGTGGTTTTCGACCTACGTAATTGCAATTTTTATTTCTTACTTATTAAATGAGAAAACAATAGGAGGCATTACTTTTTGACTGACCCTCGTTATAAATAAAATCAAATAGAATCTTTTTTTGGAAACCAATTCAAAAATTTTTGGCAAGGTTTACTCTTCGACGCATTTTAAAATAAGATAAATAAACAGCAAATCGTAAACCTGAAGCGACAGATTTTTTTTCAAAGATTTGAACTAAAAAATTTGAACTTGATTCACTCGAAAAAAATAGCTGAAATAAAAACAGTTAACACGAAATCGACACCAAGTGGAAATTTAGAATGTAGATCCATTAGTTCCTCCCTTATTGCACTAGTTTTTGCCACTTATTATTTTGCACATGTAAATATAGTTTTAAAAATTTCATGGAAAATACAAATAGCATATATACTCCATTGACATCCTCAGTAGCAGAACAGTGCGCTCCTTGGCTCTATGGGTTATGAGATCAAATACACTTACATAAAAATGTATGTTTATATCTCAAAATCATCCTAGTGAAACAACACCAATCGTAATGTTCACTGACTAGATCCGAACAGCCAGGCGAAATTAACCTTCCTCTTTCCCTCACTTACTTTCTGCAGCCTCGCAAAATTCTACAATAATATGGATGCCACTGATCTACCAACATTCTATAAGTGGGTACCAATTTTCGACTTATTCAAATATTTGAAACATTGACATGTATCTTCGCGAGACACTGAAGACAGTGATTGTTACAAAATACGTTTTCTGGGTTTTATTGCTGCGAGAGATTTGAAAAATTTTCAATAAACCGTTTATCCGAAAAAACATTTTAAAATTCAGTTAACATGAACATCGTTTTGTCTTTAGCTCTATTGACGGTACATCAATCGCCCACGCAGTAAAATGTGTAATATATTTTTACTAGGTTCTTGTCAACTCGTTAACTTCAGTCGTCCCCAACGTAGTTTTATACATTTATATATAATTACATACATTTCAATTTGAAAGGGGGAGTATGCGGGTTTGATCCCCATAATGATCCCGTTATGTACGACTGACTTTAGCCAGTTGTAATTATGATTCTCAGAAAAATGGTTCTACTATAACTCCCATCAGGAACAGTGAATTAAGTTTCATAAAAATATGAGTTATGTCAAACAACTCAACTCTATGCTTTTTGCGTTCCTTCATTAATCCATTGCTACAAAAAAAAAAACAAAATTATTTATATAAAAAAAAATATATCCGGGTCTTTATGCAACAAAAAATCTAAATCGTAAACAAAAAATTCGGTCTTTATGCAACAAAAAATCTGAAAAGCAAACAAAATATGCGGTCTTTATGCAACAAAAAATCTCAATCGTAAACAAAATGTTTGGTTTTTTTTAAATTTTATATATTCAATAATTTTATTATTAAATTAATAAAAACAGTTTATTTATAAACAAGTTCTGCTAGTAATTATTATTACGCGTGACAGCTGTTTCGCCTTCTGAGGGCATTATCAAACAAAGGTGATGAAATACGCTTTCAAAATCCTTGTTAGAAATACATTACAAAATGTTATTATGACAAATAACCATCTAATTTTTTAAATACAAAAAATTATAATACAAAAGTAAAACGAATTAATTTACCCAGAAATTTAGGAGGTAGAGGTATAGTCAAAATAACATCTTTAAAACATAATCAGGTAGAAATGCTAAGAAATTTTTTCCATAGGAAAGCTGATAGTTCAGAAATGCACAAAATAATTTGCAAGGCAGATAGAAATATTTCACCATTAAATTTATACGACGAGAATGCCAGCATTCTTATAAATACCAACCAGGAATTATTAGATTCCTGGTCAAATAAAATTCTTCACGCAAAACACTTCAATTATCTCAACCAAACATATGTTGACAAATTTTCGTCAAACAAATGGTTGAGTATTGGAGAGTTGAGCGCAGAAATAGAAGGCTTTATGCTTGCCATACAAGATAGAGTCATTAATACTAAAAATTATAGGAAGCATATCATCAAAGATGCAAATCAAATTGATGATTTATGTAGAAAATGTTTGGCTTTTCCGGAAACTATAGAACATATTATATCGGGATGTTCTGTATTAGCGCCGTCCGAGTATACATTTAGGCACAATCAAGTTTTAAAAATAATTCACCAAAGTTTGGTAATTAAACATAACTTGATTGACTGCCGTAATGTACCATATTATGAATATGAACCAAATTCATTTTTAGAAAATGAATTTTATAAAATTTATTATGATAAAACTATTCTGACAGACAGAACAATTAGTCATAATAGACCCGATATAGTTTTACATGACAAAATTAAGAAAATAACTTATATCATTGATGTCGCTATTCCAAATTCTTGTAATATTCAGAAAACTGTTTCTGAAAAAATAAGAAAATATACAGATTTAGGAAATGAAATTAAAAGAATTTGGCATTCTCAGACTATAAAAATATTACCATTTGTTATTTCGGCTACTGGCATTATACCTAGCTCTCTCATTCAAAATTTAGGCGTATTAGATTTGTCAAAAAATTTGTACATAAAAATGCAAAAGTCGGTCATTTTAAATACATGTAGGATTACGAAAGATTTTTTAAATATTTATATTGAGGGATCAGTAGGATTTATCGGACCAGTTAGGATTTCATCAGAGCCGAACCCTCTGATATGAAAATATCTGGAGTCGGTGAAATATTTTCCAATTATGTTTCTGGTGGATTGACGTATTGTTCTTGTATTGTTTTATTCTTATATAGTGCACTTACATTGCGTTAATTTACTAGATATTCATTTGTGGAAAAGTGTGTGGAAGGGTTTAGTCTTTCATTTGGGAAAGATTCAACCCGGACATAAAATCTGGAGCACCGTAAATTTAAATTGGCTCACTTTACGTTTTTTCTAACTAAAATTGATGACAACGAAAAAAAATAAAAATACTCATATATTTTGTTGGACAAATGAATATAAACGATGTAGTCACGTCACTTGTTTGTCATTTCAGGTTAAAATAATTTTTAAAAATCGCAAAAAGTCTTTTTTTTTCAAATCGCGGTCGGAAACTTTGGTTTCATAAAAGCGAATATTTAAATTTATTTTAGGTTATCTTTTAGATTTGAATATATAGCTTGTTGTTTTCTCTTTCCAATACCGTTTAGGTCATACTTCTCACCATGAGATTAAGGGAGACACAACGATGTTTATGAAACTTATGTGAGCTGGGACAAATATGGTCTCCTGTACGTTAGACGGGTTCATCATAATCAAAATATCTTATCTCTTTTGTTGAATAAATTTGCATATTTACAACAACTTGTTTTTCATGAAACACGCATTATCACAATTTTTATTTTATTTAATCACGATCACCATGTATTTTATGTAGTGGAAAATCAAACCTTTCAGAAATTGTATTACCACAAAAGTAATAAATTAAATCCAGCGAAAGAATTGTGTTGAAATATTGAAAATTGTTGATATAATTAACTCTGTGAGGCCTTAAAAATTACCAATTCCGGTTCTAACTTAAGAGTGAATAACCAGCACATGACAACTTCGATTCCGACACTAGCGCTAACACATCAGGGCTCGCGAGCGGGCGTTTTCAGAACTAAATTTCGTTCCGCGGCAATCCGAGTTTTGAGGGTTTTGTTCACGCGAGCTAGGGCTACCCGCTACTATTACTACTTTATATTACTATTCTCGCTTCCAGAATTTTAATTAGTAGTAGTTATTTGTAATTTGTATATTGAAGTGCATAAACATAAATAGATACAAGTGAAATGCGTAAACACGGTAGGTATTAAGTAGATACCTACATGAATAAACAATTTGTTATATTCTTTTTAATATTTTGGTTTTTTGTTTTTTAATTTTATTTTACGGCCATTAGAGCGAAAGATATCTCAGTATCGCCCTGGTGTAAGACCACCATTAAGATTTGAAACGTTGCTTGAAATGTCTTTAGCCGTGTTTGGTGACCAGATCTGAATAGCCAGGTACTTCCCCACCTTCCTCTTCCCTATATTTTTACCCTCCCCACTACCTTCAGTCTTACAACATACCCCAATCGGGGATGCCATAGTCCCACTGGCTCCAGACAGGAGCAGTTGGGACTCTTGTGCGGTATATTTATGAAAAAAGTGTAATATTCAGTTGGATTGTAAAAAATGTCTCATTTTGAAATATTTATTCGTATGCACAATTTTTTATTTTATATTTATCTGAATACCGCACAAGATACCCAAATGCTCCTACTGGAGCCAGTGAGACTATGACGTGACTATGGGGTATATTGCGAGGCTGAAGGTGGTGGGGGAAGAGGAAGGCGAGGAATTACCTGGCTATTCAGATCTGGTCAATAAACAACGTTTCAATTCTGAATGGTGGTCTTACACCAGGGCGATACTGAAAGTATCTTTTACTCTAAAACGTGACGCAAATATATTATTTTTAAATTAAATAATTGTGAAATAACCCAAATTAGTCAAATAAAATTTATTTGCCTATGCCGGGATTCGATCCCACGACCTTCAGATTGCTAGTCAAGAGCCTTACCCCTTGACCACGCCGGCCGTCAATAGGTGGTATCAGTAATTTGGAAGGTACATCCACCAACTACATGGAAGGCCGGATCGGGAGAGACCGTTTTTTTTACACTCGCTCGACACACTGCTTATCTCTTCTTTGGGAATGCTGTGTGGAGGGTCGTTTTAGGGAAAGGAAGAAGAGGAAATTCGGAGAAGGAAAGGGATATTAGGGGTGAGTAGAAATCTGTGGGTCAGCGTGTCCAGGAGTGCGGATGTATGAATCCATCCCTCCCACTGCGGTGCAAGGCGATGTTCCGAGAGAGTAAGGCTGGAGAAGTCAAAGGGACTCCCTTAACTTTTCCAGATCCGACCTGCCATGCAGCTGGTGGGCAGACGCATCCGCTGCCAAGACCTAAACAAACCTCACCCCCTTAAACCTAGGCACCCCTGCTAGTCACCAAATGTTACGAACCACTTGGGATGACCTATGGTAGACGTGTTGGTTATCTAATAATTGGTTCCCGGGGCGGTGGTACCCATACCCGATTCTCGTGTTTATTATTTTTCCATCAAAATTATTTATGATTTGTCAATAATGTCTTAGTAAAATAAGTATGTAATAAAATCTGAAATATATTAGTTTGTAAGTGTGCAACTAAATAAACAAACGGACCAATTTTCGTCAAGAAACACATGTACGTATATATTTTTAAATAATTTAATTTATCTATTTATTTACGCAAAAATAGTCTATTAACAATAAAACAATAACACGAATAACAAGCGTGCGTAAAGGCACGACCCACCTAGCAATCGATCACCGTTCGCATCGATTACCGTTCGAAGGAAATTTTTCGTAACAATCACCACTTTTCGTAACACATTTACCAGCTTACCCCCCAAGTGTCGAGCGTGCGTAAAGAAGTTTTACTTGAAAATAAATATTTTGGAGCAGTTGGGACTCTTGTGCGGTATTCACATAAGAATAATTTACAATAAAAAAAATTTCAAAATTATAAAAATTTTATCATAAAAATATTCAATGAACATGAAATTTTGCGTTGGGGCAACCCTATAAATTTTACACACATGAAATCCTATTTATTTTGCTTCGTTATTCGTTTGAAAATGTTGCGATGTAGAGCGCCGCGAAGACAACCGCCAGTGGCCGCAGTTGCGGTCTGAATGAGCGCTCTCGATTCGTGTTGTCGTCGATAAGAAAAATTGTGAAACGCGAAGCTGTAAATTAATTAATATTAAATACACCCTAAAATTATTTTTCCATTAAAATTATTTATGATTTGTCAATAATGTCTTAGCAAAATAAGTATGTAAAAAAATCTGAAATATATTAGTTAGTAAGTGCGCAAATAAATAAACAAACGGACCAATTTTCGTCAAGAAACACATGTACGTATATATTTTTTAATAATTTTATTTAAACTTAAATTAAAATTCTGACAAATAATTTTACCAGATAATGTATTGATTTATTTTACTGCATGATTATATGATTTGAAATTGGTGTTGTATAATACATGTACTTTTTTGAAAATATAACAAATCTGCCAACGACCTATGGTATAACCTTATTATACTTAAAATAAACATTTTTTCTCAAAATTTTATCCATACCTTTACTAGATAAAAGAACAATCTTTCAAAATCAATTTATAATTTTTTGTGTAAACGAGTCAATAAGTCTAAATACTGATTTAAAAATGACATATTTCTGGTTTCTCTGGTAATGTCCTCTTAATCAATCTAGAAAACTTGGAAATTCTTTAATAAATCCTACAAATATTATAAAGGCGAAAGTTTGTATGGATGTTTGTTACTCTTTCACGCAATAAATAATGAATGGAATTAAAAAATTCTTTCACTAATAGAAAGCTACATTATTTGCGAGTAATATAGGCTATATATATATATTGGTAAGCTCTGGTGTTATGAATAAGCTGTGGCATTATGAAATTATTTATCATACGTTTTCTGTCCCTAACAAAATCGAGTTATTGCAAACGTCAGATGAAAAGCAAAAAAGAGGCGAAGGAGGGTGGAGGGGTTTAGGGGGAGGAAGAAATGGAAGGGAAGAAAGGGCGGGGGTGGGGGGAGGGGTATGGGAAGGGGAAGGGGGATGGGGGGTAGGGGGGAGGGGTATAGGGAGAGTGGAGTGACGAGAAGGAAGGTGGAGGAGGCGGAGTGGCAACCCCCCTAATACCATGCGTGCGAAGCCGGGGGCAAAAGCTAGTGAGTTATAATTCTATGATCATTTACATCAGTAATACACATTAATAAACGAAACGCCTTGTATTTAATTAAATAATGTTTGTATCTCTCTTAAATGTTCTATCCTAAGCCCGTAAGAGTTTTTTGTTCAACTGAATTTCCCTGTTCAGAGACGTGTGACGGTCCATCCTATCCGCCTACCCTTGCGGATACTCCCCAACTGATCCTAAGCATCTGAAGGCAGTAAGACAACGACATCACTAATTGGTGTATGTGATAAGGCTAATGTAGTGGGAAATGCAAGGAGATGGAGTGGACGAAGTGGGGAAGTAATTGGTTGTTCAGATTTAATCACTAAAGACGGCTAAAGCCGTTTCAAGCAATGTTTCAATTTCTAATGGTGGTCTTACATCAGGGCGATGCTTAGAGTATCTTTAACGTTCGAACGTGGCGCAAATATATCTTATTTTATTTTTGAATAATTAAATTTTAAAATAACACTAATCAATCAAATAAGATTTATTGCGCACGCCGGGATTTGAACCCGCGACCTTCCGATTGCTAGTGGAGAGCCTTACCCCTCGACTATGAAGTCGTCAAAGTTGTGAGATTCCACTTGCTTTCTAGCTTCCTTACAAGAATGGGACATGAGTGTCGTAACTTCCACTTATTACTTTGAAATATTTGGGCAAACACATATAAATAAAGCAGCAAAAAACTTTCAAATTTTGGGTTTGCAAGAAGTGAAGGAACAAGGTTTTTTTTCTTTTTTTAAACTCTTTGTGAATTTTACATTATAATATATTTTATGGACCAATATTTCTTTCCACATCCACAAGCAAGAATCTTCTTATATAATAATAAGCTACAATAATTTTTCAGGATTACAAGAGAAATAATTAGATAGTTTTAGTTTTTACACTGTTAATTCGTGGTGGAATTCCATTGTAATAGAATTGAAATTAAAAAACCTTTTCACTTTGTTCCACTTATTTATTATTATCAGGACCGGTTTCATCCTACTACGGACATTTTCAGACTGGTAGTTGAAACACTTATGCTATTGATTTTATACAAACTTAGGCAGGGGTACACAACATTGTCTATATATAATGAATGATTCTATTTTGTTAATTTAAGGTATTATAAGTTATTTTGTTAATTTAGGGTACATTAGGTAATTATAAAGTTTATTTTTAAAAAATTTGAAAGATGTTACATAGTAAGTTGATATTTTTTGTTCACATGAATATAAAAGAATTTATATAATTAAAAAAGATTGTGATTTCTGATATTTTATTTTTGTAATGTTGGGATATTCCCTCCTTGTTGCTTAGGGCTTATTGTCAAATATTGGTAGCACTAAAGTAATTATTATTATTAGCGTTCTCCACATATTTGGGTTATTACATTTTTAAATTACATACTTAAATTATAACACTGCTCTCTGAAGTAAAATTATTCTAAGCGTATTATAATGCACGGAATGAACCATCTACGGGTCAGAAGGGATGTACACATTGCTACGCATTTCTTCAGATTGATTCGCGGATGGTTTGAAAATACAGCTATCTTGGAGAGCATTCACTTCTATGTTCCCGATGGTTATCTTCGCCACCGACATCATAGACTGTTCTATCCTCCGGCTTGCAGGAATTACTTGCCAATGGTCATGCCGATCGGGAGAGCAATATTGCTGTTGAACAGAAATATGTAATTTGGATATCGACATATTTAGCGTTAGTGAAGCTGCTTTCAAAAGGCAAGCTCTATTAATGCATGTATAGTTTTTAACCTACCAATTACATTTATGTTTAATGTAATACTCTTACTTTGTAAAACTGTTTTTTAAAAACACATTAAAATGTGTAATCTTATAAAGTTTTTAAAAGAACAAATAAATTGAATTGAATTAGGGTTTGACATTATTTTCTCATCAATTTTGTTCTACATGCTGACCGCAGGCGACCGCCCGACTATATTTGCTGGTAGAAAACATTTTAGAGCTGACCAAAACCTTGATATTATGCTGACCGTTTAAATTATAGCCATTATATTTATTTACTGCTGGTTTTTTTTTTCTTTTACATAAGCTCCACACAGGAGGCCCTGAGGAAAATAATTTCCCCCAAGGCCTATTTCATCTTTGGGGATGCTGTGTGGAGGGTTTTTTAGGGAGAGGTTTAAGGGGTGGGTAGGAATTTGAGTTCAGTGTGTCCTGGTCATCCACCTCCAAGACCTAGACAAACCTCACCCATGAACCCGGGCATGAAACGTAACGAACCACTTGGGGTGACCTATGGCAGAGGTGTTGGTTATCCAATAAAGGTTTCCGGGGCGGCGGTACCCATTCCCGCCTCCCAAATTGTAAACACGGTTACAACACGGTTTCACTCAAGAATCAATACATTCATTTTCAAGAACTAATAAGTTTACTCAAGCGATTATCCATGGGAAGATGGGTGGAAGATTTGGTACACTACCTTTGGTGACTTGGCAGGGGTGTCCAGGTTCATGGGGTGAGCTTTGTTCGAATCTTGATGGCGGATGCGTCTGTCCACCAAATTCGTGGCGGCTGGCTTAGGAGAGACTGGTGAAGGGATATTTTTTGACCTCTTCATCAGGATTCTCCCGGAACATCGCCTTAGACTGCACTGGGAGGAATAGATTTGTCCATCACTGCTGGACCCACTACCCCTCAACTTCCTACCCATTCTTCACACCTTTTACCTTCCCGGAACTTCCTCTCCTTCCTTCCCTTAAAATAGGGGAAGTATTCTCCTAAGGGCCTCCTTTTGGAGCTAATGTAAAAAAAAATAGTCCCAACTATTCCCGAACGTCCGGATCCAGTGAAACTATGTAAATCCCCAATTGGGGTATCTTGTGAGGCAGAAGGAAGTGGGGAGAAGAAGGTGATGAGGAAGCGGAGGCGTATTTTAAGAAACTTACGCCGGGGCGATACCGAGAGTTTTCTACTCTGGAACATGGATGAAGTAAAAAACGAGTGTACCACACGACTGAAGTAAAACTTCACTATGACATATGACATTGGGGTGACCTATGACCCTGGGGTGACCTACGAGAGTGGGGTGACATACGACAGTGGGGTGACCTACGACCTTGAGGTGACCTACGACCTTGGGGTGACCTACGACCATGGGGTGACCTAAGACCTTGGGGTGGCCTATGGCATGGTTATTCAACAAATGATTCCTTATGCTCGTACCTCTCTATAACACTTTTCGTAACGCATTCACCAGCTTAATACCCAAATCAAGCGTGCGTAAAGGCCGACCGTTCACCTCGTCCTATCAACGTTCGCATCGATTACCGTTCGCATCAAACTCTTCGTTACATCACACTTTTCGAAACGCATTCACCAGGTTACCCCCAAGTCGAGCGTGCGTAGGTAAAGAAGTTTTACTTCAAAAATTAAATAGAAAACTTAAATAATATCTAATGTTAAAGTCTGATGGTCGCGAAAGGGTAATTTCTCTATTTATTTATCGCATTATATGGTCATGGAAGAGTTCAGATCTGAAAACACTCGCATTTTGAGAAGTAACTACCTACAGCATTTAAAAATGTTTATTTGAACCCCTGAAAATACAGACGAATGTCTTATAGTTTGATTTGTATTTTAACATTGGGTTCATTGGTTCTTTGCTATTTGATTCATTCTTTTGATAGATTTTTTTAAATAATAAGAACCAACCCTTAATTTTTGCTTTCTGAAAGAGGTCAATGAAACTGAAAATTATTGTAATTAGGACAGCCTTTTGTTTCAAAATATAACCTTTTGTGGATTTTTAAGTTAATCCTTAATTTCCACCGAAATAAAACATGTATTTCCCTTGAATGATTTTTAGATAAAAGTTTTTTAGCTACGTTATTTTTTAAGAAAATTTCTTCAATTTTGCGAGTTGAAAAAATAATTATAGGATATTCCGCTAATAGAAAAAGAATCGCATTGTGTGCTCCAAAAATTATAAAAGAAATTCGATTATTTTATTTAACATGTTATAGGAATTAAAAAGTTTTTTTTTTTAAATACTACCCAAGACATTTGTCGAGAGATTTTTGCTTTATTTTAAATAAGTCGTGCGGTATTAAATAATAGAGTCGCTAATAAAAATTATTTATTTACCTGCTTCAGATTTTATAAATGATCATCTAGTCCAGTGGTTTTCAACATGTGGTACGCGTACCCCTTGGGGTACGCGAAGCAAGATTGGGGGTACGCGGCACGAATGTAGGATTTAAAACTCGGCTCAACGTTTTCAAACTTCAGCGGTTTACGCTCGGTGGTTTGGCAGCCTGCTGTAACGCCATACATCAGTCAGTCAGCTCAGTTTAGTGATTTTTAAAAAGAAAACAAACAATTAACTGACAATATAGGTTCGCTTTTCTCAAGAGCTACTAAAGCACAGGAAACAACTCTGGAAGAATCATACAGAGTAAGTGATCGCATCGATAAATCAAGAAAAAATCATACAACTGCAGAGGATTTAATTATACCGTGTGCCAAAGATATTGTCCGATGCATGCTCGGCCTCGAAATATCAAAGATAATAACAGACACACCGCCAGACAGGACTGTTTACCGGCGAATTCAGGGAATATCTCGAGATGTTAGTTGTAGGTAGAGTAAAAAAGAGTAAATATTTTTTCTCTGCAAGTAGACGAAAGTACAGACATTTCAAATCAGACCGAACTTATTGTTTTTGTGCGCCATATTTATCATATTGTAATTGGGGGGGACAGACACCCATGCTAGTTACGCCACTAGTTATGGGGTAAAACAAATTTGTAGTAAGGGTCAAGAGGTACGCAGGCTCAAAAAGGTTGAAAACCGCTGATCTAGTCAATCCACACTATGCAAGTGTACTATATAAGTATAATAAATACAAAACAATACAAGAACAGCATTTCAATCTACCAGAGACCAAATGGGAAAATAATTCACCGACTCCAGATATTTTCATATCAGATATTTCGGCTCGGTAGAACTCCTAACTGGACCGATAAATCCTACTGATCCCACAATATAAATATTTTAAAAAATCTTTCGTTATCCTACACGTATTTAAATTGACTGACTTTTGCATTTTTATACATAAATTCTTTGACAAATCTAATAAGCCTAAATTTTGAATGAGAGAGCTAGGTATAATGCCAGTAGCCGAAATAACAAACAGTAATATTTTTATATTGTGAAAATGCCAAATTATTTTAATTCTATATTCTATATATTCAATTCCTAAGTTATGTATGTATGTTTTCTTATTTTTTCAGAAACATTTTTCTGAATATTACATACAGGAATTGGGAATAGCGACATCAATGATATGAGTTATTTTTTTAATTTTGTCATGTATATCGGGTCTGTTATGACTCCATGTTCTGTCTGTTAGTATAGTTTTATCATGATATATTTTATAATATTCATTTTCTAAAAATGGATTTGGTTCGCATTCGTAATATGGTAGTATATTACGGCAGTCAATCAAGTTATGTTTAATTACCAAACTTTGGTGATTTTTTTTTAAAACCTGATTGTGCCTGAATGTATACTAGGACGGCTAATTATTATTAAAATAATTGTATTAATTAGCGCGCTTCCTCTAACATTCGTATTAACATATAGCCGTGTTTGGTGACCAGATCTGAATAACCAGGTACTTCCCCACCTTCCTCTTCCCTATATCCTTCCCCTCCCCACTACCCTCAGCCTCTCAACATACCCCGATTGGGGATGCCAAGTCTCACTGGCTTCAGAAGGGAGCAGTTGGGACTCTTGTGCGGTATTCATTTAAATTTTAAAAAAAAACATATCTCCCATTCAAACCATCTCATTCTTATTTTTTTAAGCTTACTACGGAGCCTCAACAAGTAGCTATTGATAAAAATGATGGCGCACGATGAAAATGACATTGTCAGCTGAAAATAATCGAAATTCAGAACAGAAGAGCGGTGGAAACTTCATGAAGTCACAATCTAACACAATTTATTTTTTAAGTATGTGTATTTTAACGAATTATTATGACTTTATTTCTCATTCTGGTTCTCTCCTCTGTTTGTCTTCCTCTATTAACTATTTTCTGGATTTTCAGACACATAAAAAACTACTAATTATCACCCTCTTTTTCTGTTTAATGTATTAGATTTTGTTCTATTTACATCTAGTACACTTTCGTATTTTTTGACAATAGATGTATTTGTATGTATAACCTCTATTTCAGACTTTCTATCTATTAAGAGGGATGCGCCTTACAACCTATTGAAAATATATTACATAACAATGTAAAAGTTTTTTTTTTCCTTTTTCAATACTTCACCCTCGTCAAAATATCAAAAGATTCTCGCGGAAAGGAACAAAAGATAATATTATTTCATACAATCTTTTTACAAAGGCATGTTAAATTGATTAACAAAATTAATTTTTTAGTAAAAAAATATCATTTTTCTTAAAAAAATTTTTTTCGTTAGGTTCCTTCAAAAGAAAACATACCAATAACGGCAATAACTAACTATCAGGCGTTTTCTCCGCGGATGGACAGGGAGAGTGGATCGCCATTAGAACGTCAGTGGCAGAATTGGCGTAACGCCTGGTTCCCACCCAGGTGTAGTGAGTTCAATTCCTCTGCTGGCTTATTTAATACAAGCAATATTTTCAGCATACTGTGCAGGTATTTGCAGATTTTAAAATATTGTCAGGTTATTCGTACACCGGGAGTGCATGTCTTTCTTTTTTAATTAAAATTTTCTCGGCAAACACACATTCCTTTCTTTATTCGTCTTCATACATCGTATCAATCACAGTATTTTATTGTGCCGACTCTGACAAGAATCACAATATTCGCTTTTTATATTGGTACGAAAAAACGTATTTTTAACGACGTTTTATTTTTAACTTTATTTTTCATCGTATTTTTAAAATAAATAAAAAAATAGTTTTGTTACAAATAATTGCCGAAGCTAAATCATTAAAATCTTGTAAAACCGAATCATAAAGGCCTCGTCGAACAGAACGCGTGATTCACGCGGCGTTAGGCGAGAAAAACGCCGCGTTAATAACGCTGCGTTGTGTTGTACTGAACATTACTAGATCATTCAAACAGAGCGAGCGCGTTAGCATCACGCGATACTCAAACGCGGCGTTAGGACGTCGCGTTGTATTTTTTTACAAAATTTTGTTTAACGCCAGACGTTATTGCTTGACAGTGGTAAAAACGGATATTGAAAAGTTGATGGATTTTTTTTTTCTTTTCTTGAACATACACATTATAGATTATAACATAGATAATAAATTTAGTAATAAGAATGGATTGTGGGAGGACATTGGAATTGAAATAAATCAATCGGGTCTACGCTCTGCCTAACGCCGAAGCCGTTCAAACAGAAAATAAGCGACGTGACGTTAATAACGCCGTCGCGTTAATCACGCGTTCTGTTTGACGAGGCCTTAAAATATTAAAATCTTTAATGGCCTACATCTTATAATTTAAATTTAAAAAAATAGATAAAGTAGCTCACACCCGTACTAAATATTTGATATACCTTTTGGAGTATTTTGATCTCAAACCTAAAAATATTTGTAAGAAACGGGCCGAAACGGGCCGCGCAAACGTTCCTCTGAAGTCGGAATGACACATTTTTATTTACCTTAAAGAAAAGTACGAGATTATTTTGCTTTCATTCATCATTCATACTCTCTGCCAATTCCGTGCTTCAATAATGAGTTGACGTAGTCTTATTATTAAATATTTCTAATATCAATAATTATTATTCTAAAATACGCAGAGCTGATTTTACAAAATGATTGTAGGCGTAATATTACGATTTACGTTAGCATTCAAAACAGTAATTAATTCGTTATTAATTGTACCAAAGCATCTCTGATATCAAAGCATGTGTAATCGTTCCTATGAGGATAATTATCTTTCTACATTCAACACCAATGGGTGATCAAACTAATTTCCTTGGAAATATTATTGGGAAGCAATTATTTTAATCAGACAGTAGTTCGTGTTCTTGATGCTACAGTCTACGGCAAAGATGGGCAAAGTACGGCCCGCGGGCCAGCTCCGGCCCGCAAAAGGATTTAATCCGGCCCGCCGACGATCTTTCGAAATTATTAGGCCTATTATATACTATTAATTTCGAAGGTTCATCGGCGTCAAAATATAAATATCGCGGGCTATTATAGCCAACTGTATAAAGTAAATTGTATGAATTTGAAAAACAAGCCATTTCTAGACTAGCCACGTAGTTAGCTGTCACCGATCGAGCCCAACGTGTGGTATAGTTTTGCTTGCAAGCAAAGCTGTAATAATAGTAAGGTAACTTTGTTTTGAAGTTGTTTGTGTTCTTGCTTGCTTGCAAGTGTAACGCACTAAAAAAAAGAAAAGTCGATTCTGAGTGTCGACTAATTAAAGAAGAGTGGGCTTGGAAATACTTTTTTACAGAATATAACGGTAAGCTAATATGTCTTTTATGTAATGAAGGAGTGGCGGTATTTAAAGATTTTAACCTCTCTCGCCATTTTAACACCAAACATGCTAAAACCAAATATGCTTCTATGAGTGATGCAGAAAGAAAGATGAATGCGGAAAACCCAAAGAAAATACTGTCTGAGCTTCGGAATGCGTCCATAAAGCAAAATACTGCAAAGAAGACTTCTACATTGGCGGGATATGTTGTGGCTTATAAAATAGCTAAAAACAAGAAATCATTCTCGGAAGGATAGTTTTTAAAAGATTGCATGGTAAGTATAAGTAACATTTTATGCCCAGAAAAACTAAAGACTTTGAGTCTGTCAGCTTATCGCGAAAAATAATAACAACGCGAATTAATGCTATTGCTCAAACTTGTCGACTCAACTTAGGCAACGGATAGAAAAGTTTAAGTATTTTTCTGTGACTATGAATGAAAGTACGGATAGAAGTGACACTGCTCAATTATTGATCTTCATTAGGGGAGTTGACGACGAATTCAATATTACTGAAGAGTTAGCTTGCTTGCAATCGCTGAAATGAAAAACGATGGGCCAAATAATTTATAACGAAATTTCCGGAGGTCTTCAAAATCTATTTCAAAATTATGCAATATAACTACAGATGGAGCCCCAAATATGGTTAAAAACTGCATTGAGAAGAATGATTTAACTCACTTTCCGCCCTTAGAATCCTTGGCACTAGTGAGTGAGAACAAACTGAGAATATTCAGTCATCGCTTGATGTTTTTTCAATGACATTTAATGTGGACCCGGAGAATGTCTCTGCAGAATTGCAGTTAGAAATTGTTGAAATGCAGTGCAGCCTCCATTTTTTAAAACAATTGTTCTTAAATTCCGAAAAATTAGATTTTTATAGAACACTGCCGAAAACTGAATATCCCAAGATAATTGATCAAACCCAAAAAATAGTAGCGAAGTTTGGGTCGTCGTCTGTCTGCGAACAGACTTTTTCGATCATGAAATTGCGGAAAAACTATATACAGATATCGATTACTGGCGAGCACCTTTTCTCGCTGCTAAAGGTTACTTCGTCGCAGCTCAAACCTGCATTTAAAGACATTATGGCCAGTCAAAAACAATTTCATATGTCTCATATACCTACCATAGCAGGGCCTTCGAATAAAAGTTAAATAATTGTAATCTGTAACTTATATTAGCGTTTGTATGTAAAGTTTTGTAATTAAAATATAGATTCTAGAACAAAATGCATTTTGGCTATACTCCTGGCCCTCGTCTGAAATTTCTTAAAGCTTTCTGGTCCCCCATGAAAAAAGTTTGCCCACCACTGGTCTACAGTATCTACACCATTGACAAAAAGTTTTGAGAAAACCCTCATTTTATTTTATTATTATATTAGTTTAATTGTTGGGTAAAACAATTAGAGAAAATATTAAATCATGAATTAGTGAATTTAGTCAATAGTATACAAAAACGATGAAGATTCATAAAAAAAAAACAAAATATCACTTGCGTTATGACTTTCAACGAGTTTCGCTTCGCTTAAAATCATCTCGCAAGTGTTTACTATTTTCAATTGAATTGCAAGTGAATTTACTATTTTCCATTGAATTACAAATAAATTTACTATTTTCGATTAATCTTTACTACGAATTGATTTACACAATGAGTATTAAAAAATATGTTTAGAATAAAATAAAACCGCTAATTACTTTATTAAAAATATATCCGTGAGTTTATTTTATTTTTCTATTGGTTTTAATTTTATTAAAAGTTTCAATACTTTACATATTCATGTATATTCTATACATAATAAATGATACACAATAAAAAATAAAATTTATGGCGTCAGTTTCTCTTGATTAACATTTTTTCCTTCTTATGAAATTATTCACAAAATAAATAAAAAAATAACCTTTGTGATAAAACCATCCAGTTCTAGACTTTGTATGCCAAGCTACTTTTACGCCTATTACCTTCATTCTAGGCACTCTAAGAATATAGACATTTTGAAAAGATAAACCTTTTTTTAGTTGTTACACCAGTTCAACTACCCGATATCGATAGAGCTATGACACCCTCCAATTGGGAAATTTTATGAATTTAAAGGAAATACAGGAAGAAGAAAGGAAAAATTTAAAACATTGCAGACAGTATTGACTCTGAAAATTTAATAAAATTGGATATATTTATCCAATGCACTATCTAGATTGTATTTAGTTTGGGAAGAATCTTGCAATCATGCATGGCGATATCGGCCAATAAAAATACGAGTAAAGAAAATGAAGACAATGTTGGTAATTCTTAGTCGAAAGGGATAGGGTAGATGTAGCTCAGTGGTAGTGCAGAGTCCTGGAAGGGAAAGGTCCTGGGTTCAATTCCTAGATGCGACCTATCTTTTTTCTGTTTTATCTGTTTCAAATTTTCAATTGAGAGTCATTAATATTATCTTCAATGATTAAAATATTACAATTTGAGGTTTTACTCATTAATTTATTCAAAAAATAAATAAAATGTACGCACTGTAGGAGCTACATCTAACTGAAAAAATATACTATGCAATATGTATCTAATGTTATAATTAATTATCGATTTGTATACTTCAATGTACAAATTACTAAAATAAAATTAATAAATAAAATATTTAGTTAAGTATTAATTTTTATTCTCAACTTTATGTGTAAAACGTCAATTTTTTTATTTAATTAAATGGTTTATTTAAGGTTTTATTTAATTCAAAGAAGACGATATTAACGAAACTCAATCGAAAATCTCGAGACAGAAAAAGATTTTGTTCCCAGAGGTGACAATATCTTTTTCTGTCTTCAGATTTTCGATCGAGTTTTGCTAATATTGTCTTCATTTAATTAAATATTTAGAAATTCAGATCAAATTTATTATACATAGATTGTAAGATTACACCATGGTTTTTATTATAAATGTTTCTGTTTCATGAATGTTGTTTTTCTGTTTTTTTGTTTTGTAAGGATGTGAAAATATACTTTTCTGAAATAATAATGAAAAAAAAATTGATTTGTTTTAGTTTCACTTCCGGAATATTCCGTCATGGAGGTCATAATAAATTTTCAATTTTAATTTTAATACGGTCTAGTAGGTAAATACTTTCAGTCAGTGGTGTAGGTACATATTAGGATGAATAAACACGGTCTTTTGATAATCAATGTCTCCATTCAGAAAACGACTGTACCAAGCCATACATATACATACGAGTGTATCCTAATCAATTGAGGTATATACATGCTGAACATGTGTATTTAGGTCTAGACGCATCTAGTGGGAGAATAATTATGCTGTACAGATTTTTCGCACATCATTTCCGTGTTAAGGATGACTTTATTAAAAATATTCACATGTTTAGTATATCTAAAAATCTAAATCGAAACAATATGAACAAAGCGGGTAGAGTCGGATATATGTATCTAACATCTAACACTCTATATAAAGAGGAAAGATTTGTTTGTTTGTTTGTTTGTGTGTTTGTTTGCATCGAATAGGCTCCGAAACTACTGAACCGATTTGAAAAATTCTTTCACTGTTGAAAAGCTACACTATCCCCGGGTGACATAAGCTATATTATATTTTCAAAAAAATTAGGGATCCTTACTAAAACTTCAATAATGTAACCCAGGGTGTAAAAATATAACCTAAAATATTCTTTATATCGCGTGCGCTGCGAAAACTATTGACGATAGAATAAAATAATGTATTACGACTTTATAGAACACATCATTATTTACAAAAAAGGTCGCAACAGCATATGTCTAACTATTATGGTTATGCCACAATAAGTATTATTTTATTTTAAAAATTTAATTTAAATGTCACCGATTGAAAAGGCTCTTTATTTGTATCTTGGTTTTAATCCTTATCAAAATAAATTAATTCATATTCAAGATAGTTTCGATACCTTTATTTAACTTTTTGAATTTATCAATTCGGATATTTTATTAGAAAGATATCACGAGTTTAAAATTGTTAGTATTAGAAAAAAGTTTCGGCTACGGGCCGGGCGGGAGATGAGTCAAGAAATGCAGTGCCCGGGGGGTTGGCGGGACGGGAGAGCGGGAGAGCGGTGGTGTGGAAGGTGGAAGTGGAACGCTGGAGGGAAACGCACGGGAAAGGACATGTAAGGAGTAACATTTTATTTATTTGAATATGGCATATATTATAAAAGAAAGTCCAAAAAAACGTGCAGCTCGCAAAAACTCAGAAACGAGTCCCGGTTTGATCAAGGGAGTTATATGGTGTGGTAGATCTCTATCCCCCCTAGGGAATAAGTGTATCCGTTTTTACCTAAAAGGCGTGCTTTTAAAGATATAAGGGCTGAAAGTTTCGCCCTCTTGAAATTTCTAGAACAGTCTTCCGGAAAGTTCTAAAAGGTTCCATAGAGCTGTAGAAAGTTGTGGAAGGAGTGGCGGAGTATGTCGTGGAATGATCAAGAATAGGGAATCGGGAACATCATTGTGCAACATTCCAGAACACTATCTTATTGTCCTGAGCGAAGCCGGGTAACCCAGCTAGTAGCTGTATAAAGGGAAGTAAACAAATGTGGAATAGTATCCCTAATGTGGAATACCGGAATTACTCGTAACAAATACTCCTAGATGCAATATGTTTTTGTTTTTCTAGTGGTCCCTATTTGGGGTACCTATTCCACAATTAGGAATCTTTATTTTGATTTGGTTTTTGAGTAAATATTGTACTTATAATTAATAAATATAATCCTTTATATAATTAAATTATAATTTCTGTATCCAGATTTTGATTGTGTTTCGCTAAAATTGTCTTCATTTAATTAAATATTATAATTTGAGATTTTACTCATAAAGATAAAAATAAAAATAAAAATATTCATCCTAGACTTGCAGAAAAAGTACTAATTGTCGCGTAATACAAATAAAATGGATAAATATTTATCCAGACACTATCAAGATAGCATTTGGTTCGGGTTGAATCTTGCAATCATATATAAAGATAGCAGCCAATAATATGTGCATTAAGAAAATGAAGATAATGTTGGTTGTTCTTAGTCGAAGAATGATACCGTTAAAAGCGACCGAATTGGAAATGGGTTCCATAGCTCAATCAGTAGAGCACTTGCCATGTAAGCTAAGGGACCTGGGTTTGAGTCCCATTGGAACCAAAATCTTTTTCTGAATTTTTTGTATCCAGATATTGATTGAGTTTCGCTAATATTGTCTCCATTTTATTAAATACTAGCTGGGTTACCCGGCTTCGCTCAGGACAATAAGATATTGTTCTGGAATGTTGCGCAATGATTTTTCCCGATTCCCTATTCCTGATCATTCCACGACATACTCCGCCACTCCTTCCACAACTTTCTACAGCTCTATGGAATCTTCTAGAACTTTTCGGAAGACTGTTCTATAAATTTCAAGAGGGCGAAACTTTCAACCCTTATATCTTTAAAAGCACGCCCTTTAGGTAAAAACTGATACACTTATTCCCTAGGGGGGATAGAGATCTACCACGCCATATAACTCTCTTGATCGAACAAGGACTCGTTTCTGAGTTTTTGCGAGCTGCACGTTTTTTTGGACTTTCTTTTATAATATATGCCGTATTCAAATAAATAAAATGTTACTCCTTACATGTCCTTTCCCGTGCGTTCCCCTCCAGCGTTCCACTTCCACCTTCCCCACCACCGCTCTCCCGCTCCCCCGTCCCGCCAACCCCCCTGGCACTGCATTTCTTGACTCCTCTTCCGCCCGGCCCGTAGCCGAAACTTTTTTCTAATACTAACAATTTTAAACTCGTGATATCTTTCTAATTAAATATCCGAATTGAAAAATTCAAAAAGTTAAATAAAGGTACTGAAGCTGTCTTGAATATGAATTAATTTATTTTGATAAGGATTAAAACCAAGATACAAATAAAGGGCCTTTTCAAGCGGCGACATTAAAATTAATTTTTTTAAATAAAAGAATACTTATTGTGGCATAACCATAATAGTTAGATATATAATGTTGCAACTTTTCTTGTAGATAATGATGTGTTCTATAAAGTCGTAATACATTATTTTATTCTATCATCAATAGTTTTCGCAGCGCACGCGATTTAAAGAATATTTTAGGTAATTTTTTTACACCCTGGGATACATTATTGAAGTTTTAGTAAGGATGCCTATTTTTTTAAAAATATAATATAGCCTATGTCACCCAGGGATAGTGTAGCTTCCCAACAGCGAAAGAATTTTTCAAATCGGTTCAGTAGTTTCGGAGCCTATTCGATGCAAACAAACACACAAACAAACAAACAAACAAACAAATATTACCTCTTTATATAGTGTAATAATAATAATAATAATAATAGAAGGCTTTACGCTTGCTATTCAAGATAGAGTCATTAATACTAAAAATTATAGGAAGCATATCATCAAAGATGCAAATCAATTTGATGATTTATGTAGAAAATGTTTGGCTTTTCCGGAAACTATAGAACATATTATATCGGGATGTTCTGTATTAGCGCCGTCCGAGTATACATTTAGGCACAATCAAGTTTTAAAAATAATTCACTAAAGTTTGGTAATTAAAGATAACTTGATTGACTGCCGTAATGTACCATATTATGAATATGAACCAAATTCATTTTTAGAAAATGAATTTTATAAAATTTATTATGATAAAACTATTCTAACAGACAGAACAATTAGTCATAATAGACCCGATATAGTTTTACATGACAAAATTAAGAAAATAACTTATATCATTGATTTATTTATTTATTTATTTATTTACGCCCTTTTTCGGGGCTTTTACATATACAATTTAAAAATTACACTTGATTAAATAAAATATAAATACTATATATTTCTTTTACCAATAAATATAAAAGGTATATATTTCTTTTACTAAGAAATATACAGTATTTATTTTACATAACTGAACTGCCTCAGTAACAGCATTTTGTATTTATCTAAAGATACATTGAAGATGTCCACAGACTTGGTAAAATTATTTCCCTCCATTAGTATTCTGGGCAAAGAGGAATACATATGGTAGTTAGTTCCAGAATTTCTGCACTGAAATAAATCCTGACTTCTAGTATTACGTAGAGGAATCCGGAAGCTTATTAATTCAAGCAATAATGGACTATCAACTAAATCATTTAGAATTTTATAAAGAAATACCAAGTCTGTGAAAATTCTTCTGTCTGACAATTTGAGCATATTCATATCATTTAAAATAGTGTTGTAGTTTAACATAATTGCTGGAATACCCATTTTAAAATTTAGAAAACGTAAGAATTTATTTTGTATTCTTTCAACAGCTTGTACATGTGTATTATAATATGGGTTCCAGACGGGAGAATTGTACTCAAGTTGACTTCTAACAAATGAAAAATATAACAGTTTAATACACTTTATATTTTTAAAATTTCTAGTTAGCCTAGTTATAAATCCCAACATTTTTAAGCCCTTATTAGAAATTTCTGTTATGTGGTTAACAAATGAAAGATTTGATTGAAAAGTGATGCCTAAGTCTTTAATTTGTGTTAATGTCTCAAGAGTGTTGTTATCAATGTTGTAATTAAAGATCACTGGATTTTTTATTCGAGAAAATCTTACTACTTGACATTTTGAGATATTTAAGTAGAGTCTATTTTCATTACACCAAATCAACAATTTGTTGATATTATCTTGAAGAATGTTGCAATGGTAAATATTTTTAATAATTCTAAACATTTTGAGATCATCAGCAAAAAGTAAGAAAAATACATCATGAAAAACTTTTGTTAGATCATTTATAAACAAGATAAATAAGACTGGGCCAAGGTGTGAACCCTGTGGAACTCCACTTGTTGCATAAATTTTTTCGGACAAAGAGGATTTTATTCTAACAATTTGTTGTCTTTTAGTAAGATAGCTTTCAATCCAGGTTAATAAATTGCCACGTATACCAAGTTTTTCTAATTTCCAAATGAGAATTTCATGGGAAACTGAATCAAATGCTTTACTAAAATCAGTATACACAGAGTCTACTTGTAGTTTTTCTTTAAAAGCATTAGTTATAAAATTTTCATAAATAATCAAATTAGAAAGAGTACTTCTACCCGGCATAAATCCAAACTGGTAAGGTGATATTACAGGTTTTATTTGTGTAAAAATTTTGTCAAGTATTAGGCTTTCAAAGAGTTTCGGTATGGTGGATTGAATGCATATTGGTCTGTAATTACAAATATCACTTTTATCGCCCTTTTTGAAAATTGGAGTCAAATAACTAATTTTCCACTTATCGGGAAAAATTCCACTGGATAAAGACAAATTAAAAAGTTTGGTTAATGGAAGAGCAATAACTTTGATACATTCTTTAATAAATATTGTAGGGATATTATCCGGTCCCGAAGATTTGTGTATATCTAAGGATTTAACTTTAGTAATTACATCAGAGAGACTTATGGTACACTGTGAAATATCAAGAGTTTCATCTAGAGTTGTTGTTGGAACAGGAGCATTTTTTGAGTCTGCTGAATAAACACTTTTAAAAAATTTTGCAAACATGTTCACAATACCATCAGTATTGTTGCTAAGGCTGCCATTTAGGTGCATAATGCTCGGGAAATCAGAATCATCTTCTTTAAGTGATTTTGAGTATTTCCAAAAAGAACTAACATTATTTATTATCGAGTTTTGAATTTCATTTATATAGTTACGGTAGCAGGTCATAGACATTCTTTTACATGAGGTTCTTATATTTTTAAATTCAATGTAATCAGAATATTTTTGATGTAATTTATATTCTTTATGTTTAAGTTTTTTGGTGATAAGCAGATTTATAAGTTCTTTGGAGTACCATTTTGGATAGGTTTTTGGATTACATTTCATGGTTGGAATATACATGCTAATAGTCTTTTCCAAAACAGAATAAAATTCATTGGTAGATGTGTTGATATCATCATATTGCATAGATGACCAATCAAAAGAGAGAAGATAATTACAAATTTTCGCGTAATCAGTTTTGAAAAAATTTTGGTAACTGAAAGATAGTTTAGAAGTATTAATATGTACATTAGAGATAATAACTTCTAGTGGAGGATGATAAACATCAGTGGGCACCAGCGGCTCACTACATTCTTCAATTTCTAGTGAATCTATGTTAGAAAAACATAAGTCAAGAGTACGATTAATTACATTTGGTAAAGTATTTGCCTGATTAAGACCTAAGAATAACGCCATGTCTAGAATAATGCGACCAGACTCACTAACACTGATATTATCGTCACTGTTCACCCAATTCACGTTTGGAAGGTTATAATCACCAGCGAGCAAAAATATCGCACTAGGATTCCTTTTTAATATAACTTCCACTTCCTCACTATGGCACCTGTATACTTCATTGCTTGAATTTGGTGGGATGTAAATACAGCCCACAATAATCTTTTTATTCCTGGCAACATTTACTTGCAAGAAAATTTGTTCAAGATGTTTATGTTTAGTTGTAATTAAGTTAGATTTGTATTTCTTGCTTATAGCGATTAAAACCCCACCACCTCTGCTTTTAGCACTTGTCGATGAATTTCTGTCTAATCTATGCACATTATGATTTATGAAACCTAATTCACTAGAGTGAATATTTGGCTCTAACCACGTTTCAGTAAGTAGTACAAAGTCGTAAGTAGTATTGATGTCGCTATTCCAAATTCTTGTAATATTCAGAAAACTGTTTCTGAAAAAATAAGAAAATATACAGATTTAGGAAATGAGATTAAAAGAATTTGGCATTCTCAGACTATAAAAATATTACCATTTGTTATTTCGGCTACTGGCATTATACCTAGCTCTCTCATTCAAAATTTAGGCGTATTAGATTTGTCGAAAAATTTATTCATAAAAATGCAAAAGTCGGTTATTTTAAATACATGTAGGATTACGAAAGATTTTTTAAATATTTATATTGAGGGATCAGTAGGATTTATCGGACCAGTTAGGATTTCATCAGAGCCGAACCCTCTGATATGAAAATATCTGGAGTCGGTGAAATATTTTCCCATTATGTTTCTGGTGGATTGACGTATTGTTCTTGTATTGTTTTGTATTTATTATCTTATATAGTGCACTTACATTGCGTGAATTTACTAGATATTCATTTGTGGAAAAGTGTGTGGAAGGGTTTAGTCTTTCATTTGGGAAAGATTCAACCCGGACATAAAATCTGGAGCACCGTAATATAAAAAAAAAACAATATTATATTATATTATACAAACTAGTATTATATATCTACTATCTTATATATCTAATATAGTAGATAGTAGATATATAATACTAGTTTGTTACTGTGTAAAGCGCAAAGTTTTTGATTTTTAATATTATTTTTTTTTATGCTTAACAAACAAAACGGTATTCCAATTTGATGACTTTCCTATGATATGTATACATTATTTACTTCATTTCTGGGTTATTATTAGAATACATACGATTCAACTAGTCCAGTGATTCTTAACGGGGGCGCCAGCGCCCCCCCTGGGGCGTTTTGGAGGTGTGGGGGGGCTTTTTTTTTTGCATTTAGGGGGCGCTGCAGAAGTTTTTTTTTTCCTTTATATTTTCCCAATTTTTACATTTGGCATATACAATATTATAAAAAACGTACAAATAATGGGAACCCACTAAGGCGCAGCCTGTGCGTGGGTAACATAGTTAAATACATTATATTATTGTACCTAGAAAGAAACAATACAGTGGGCATATAAAGAAAAACCATGATTACATTTTGTCTGAACAGCTTGTGTAAAAAGTGTATGCACTAATAATTATGTGCTATAGGTACATATTTATGTACATTCTTAGGTGGGAAAGCAAATTTTGGAATACTGTGATAAACATAATTTGAATAATTATTTTTAAACAAAATAATACAAACTTAATTTCGATAGATTCAAGAGCTAGAAAACAGTTGTTATAGTGAAACAAAAAATTTGTGAAGTCCTAATCAAACAAAACTTTATAAACAAACTAAATACCAGAAAAAATTCGATTTATTAGATTATTTAAATAATACAAAATGAAATTTTCCCCGTATTTAAAAAGGAAACTTTTCACTTATTATTTTAATAAACAGATATTAAAAATATATATTTGAGTATCGTTGTTCTGCAAGGTAACATATTTACAGCAGTGGTATGTCGTTTTTATCTTGTATGCGAATTACTGGAGAATCGTCGCTTTTCCTTAGTAAAACATTCCCGTCATTGGTCCAAATATATTTATATCCAATAGATTTCGTAGACTTGGCTATCCAGAGAAGTTCCTTATTTGATGGTGTTAGTTTCTCATTAATGTAAATATTATCTGTGTAGTCCGAATACTTTAGTTCTTTTGGGCTCAATAATGCTTTAGTTTTTTTAATTAATTACCCGGTACTTTGATTATTTTGAATTGAATTGAATACTTATTATATTTTTAGCAGGGTTGTTATAATAATTCATTATGGAGTTGTTTTTTACTAGGCCACTACAGTCAAGAGTCTTTAAAAGAAGTTCTATAGGATTTTTAATCTCTTCATTTTCCTTCACAGCAATTCCTTGGATTTCGATATATGTCTCTAGCGTGCGCTGTTAAATGTTGTTAACAGACGATTTAAGATATTTAATTTCTTTTTGCATTTCTTCCATTTTTGTGTCATTATTTTGAAGGCAATCTTTAGTTTTTTTAGTTCGCTTTCAAAATCACCAATTTTATTTGAGCAGGATTCCACTTTCTTGACCAGATCTTGAATTTCTTTCATGATGTCCGAAAAATTTTAATTAAAATCATTTGTTAGAAAATTTGTTAGTTGGGCGTTTATTCTTTCACTCAGTGTTTGAAGTAAGTGTTCTTTGGAACGATCAAATTTTTTTTCGATTAAAGTATCACTTTTCTGGACTTTTAGTAGCACTTTTCTCAATTTTTGGACGCATCGTTATTATTTAAAAAATATATTTTAATATTTTTAATTAAACTGAGGTGACATCTATCGACGAAATCTTCTTTAGAAATAACTGTGCTCGGTAGGCAACTGCTGAAATGTTCATGAAATTCGCTAGTTGTGGTAGATATATAAAAACTTTAATTTCTTGAAATTTTATTTTATTTTCTTATTAAAGCATCGTATTAAAAAGATGCCGATGATTTGAGCACTCGAAAATGATTTGAATGTCACTTTAAATCACTTTATACTTTATTTGAAGCACGGAAGGTTTTGTCGAAATACCGTTTGAAGTCTGGGAGAAAAAATGATGTTTTGTTGAAGAATTACGATTTAACAGCACAACAACATGAATAAGCACTAGCATATCATTCGGTGTCTAAGGTTTATTGAAGTAAATGCTTTATATCATCCAAAAACTCACAAAAACTTTATAAAAATAACAGAAATGTTTTGACAGCTGTTCACTTCTCTAGATAGGTAGGTTAATGAGATGAAGATGAAGTTCGAGAGGGCATTTTCTCCAAATAGAAAATAAGCTCATTCATGAGCGCTGACAAATTGACACACTTTCTTAAGGTGCAACAATTTGGCAATTTCTCTTAAATAAACTACACTTTCATGCACAAAAATTTGAGGCGTAATACTGAAGGTCAATCTAATAATAATGTGTTTTATTTATAGTTTCCCTCATTTTTTGTCTGAAATAGAAAATCCATTGCTGCGTAAATCGACGAAATTTTTTAATTTCGTTTCGGGGGGGGGGGCGAAAGACCGAAACACTCCCCACAATTCCCGTCCCAAATACAATAAAATAAAATATGAATAAAATATATCATAATTAGTAATATTATAAAAAAGTGGATCAGACAAATAATAGCTGATCGAATAGTTAAGTTGGTAATAGGTATGTAAGATATCTCTTAAAATAATATTGATCGTCGCTTCCTAACCCTCGATATTTAGGAAATATCGAAAAGTAATGAAATTTTTCATCACTTATAATTCTCGAGGAAACTTTTTGTAATAAAGTTGGACACAAAAAACACAATTCCCATCAATCCAAATATGTTTGTGTAAAGGTCACACACTCTCATTTTCGTTTTAAGTTTTATTTGCTTAGTTTGGTAAACTATATTTGATTGATTAATAAACTGTCATTGCTCAAAAACTCTATGGTTTATAGTAGTGATGAGGAAATTCGGAAAATTTCGATGTTTTCCCTTCTCAAAGCAGACATTTTTTAGAGGGGCGGGTAAAAATTACAATAAACGCCCGGGTTGCTGTCGATGATTTGGCAAAAATCATACCTAATATCTGTTTCAGAAGGGTTTTTAATAATCGAATATTGTTATTTATTATCGCTCTAATGTGGTTTACAGCTATTTTAGTTTTCAGTGTTTTTATTATTAACGTTGAATTTAGTGAAATTTTACTCCACGTTACTCAATTCTTGTCGTTACACGTTATAAAAGGAAGCTTTTGTTGCGCCATTCCTACAGCACTGAAAGATGACAGTGGGAAAACTTAACTTAAATAATACATACGAAAATTTATGAATTTTTATTTTTCAACTTAATGATTAAAACTTAAAATTGTAATATTTTAATTAAATGGACAATTCTAGCGAAACTCAACCGAAAATCTGAAAACAGTAAAATCAGAAAAAGATCAATATTAAAAATAACAACGGAAAAAAATTATCCAAGATATTATCTAGATAGTATTTAGTTCGGGTTTGAGTCTTGCAACGTTGAAACATACAGAAAGATAGCAGCCAACAAATATATGCTTTAAGAAAATTAAGATAATGTTGGTAATACTTAGTCGAAGTATGATACAGTTAAATATGAACGAATCGGATAGGGACACATTAGCTCAGTTGGTAGAGCTTGGCTTCGGCAAGGCGTAGGTAGGTCGTGGGTTCGTGTCCTAGATGTGACCGTATGTTTTTCTGATTTTTCTGTTTTCAGTTTTTCGATTGAGTTTCGCTAAAATTGTCTTCATTTAATTAGAATATCTATAATTTATCTTCCTTTAAATTTAATAAAAGATTGTTTAGATTTCTATACCTCGTAATTAAAAGGTCGATGAGCGATGTGTGTGTCCTTTATATTGATTTTAGTATCATAATTATAGAAGAACGGTTTTCCTAGCATAATATTTAACCATGCAAGGGTCAAAAAGTTCATTCTAATATGTATAGGATTTGTAATGTTTATTTTACTATTTCCTTTCTACTGAACATAATTATATGTCAATATTTTACTCCGAATTAGATCATGGGCAAGTTATTTGAGGAAATTAGTTAAGACATTTTACTGTTCGACTGAATTTAAAAATATTTAGAGAATTGTTTCGAAACATTGTGTCGATTAAAGTTAAATCGATTATTCTAAATGAATAAATTGATTATTTCCATCGCTAGTTCTCTACAAAGGACCCACTCGGGGTAAAACAGACATTATGTATCAATATACAACAGGTACCTTGTATTTACATATTTAATATTTAGTTTACAGTATAATGACATTATGTAAACAGACATTATGTATCAATATACAACAGGTACCTTGTATTTACATATTTAATATTTAGTTTACAGTATAATGTTATTTTTGTCAACAATGAGCATACTGCCCAGCTGTAATAATTATTAATTAGTAATGTTTAAATAACTGTACTCAGTGCTTCTTTTGTAGGTTTATTATTATATTTCTTTTAAGTTTAGGTATATGTATGTTTCTTTTTTTTTTTTAATTACTTTATTGTAAAACTGCATATCTCGTTACAGGAATCCCCTAGTGAGATGTGCAGCTTATGTTTTCATGTATTTCTTATTTTTTTCAATAAATAAATAAATAAAAATAAATATTTTATTCCAAATTAGATCACAGGCAAATTGCTATTCGAGGAAATTAGTTAAGATATTTTACTGTTCCACTGAATTAAAAAATATTTAGTGAATTGTTTCGAAACATTAAATCGATTAATGGTAAATCGATTATTTCGAAATGAATAAATTGATTATGTCCATCTCTATTTCTCTACAAAGGACCTACTTGGGGTAAGACAGACAACAATGTTGGTATAAAGAGATAAACAAAAACAATAAAAAAACTGCTCGAATTTGATGTATTCGAAGATCGGTTTTCTATTACAGAATTCAAGAAAAATAAAGCACCTCGACAATTTTGAAAATATTTTGACATCTTCAAGAAAAGTCTATGTGCTTCTCATAATTAATCTTTGTAAATGCATATTTTTCAGCATATATTTTAATAAATTTATTATTCATAGATTTCTTTTAGGGAACGTTTTTTTACAAAGATAGGTTTTTGTATAAGGAACAACTTCTTTGATCTCTCAAAATTGTATGCCAAAAGCGACGCGTTCCCTTACACAGTAATTAGTAACAGAATAAATCATAATGTATTTGCAGGAGGTGGTAGACAATCAGGACAGCGGCAAATCAACACACTTTTGAAAAGAGACATAAAATCGTGAAAAGTGATGAAAAAAAAAACTTGGTTAAAAAGCTGAAGTCCGGGAAGTAAACGCTCAAAAATAAGAAGAAAGATAGATAAATACCGTCAATACGAATTTTAGAAAATTGTGAAAAGGTTTAATAAAACACGAACCGTTAACTACAGAAAAAATCTCATGGGAAATGTCTTTAATAGCATTTAAAGAAACACTGTATTTTTTTATACATTTAACTTGTAAAATAACAGAAAAAAACGTATTTATAATAATTTTCGTAGCATAATTTGCGATTTTTTCTATCAAGGGAATTTCGTATAATTACCGTTTCGGTGTGGCAAATATTGTCTTTAAAAATAACATATACTTTTTTAGAAAATTAGTTACTTAAAGTGTTCAAGAGAAATGTATATAAAACGGTAGAAATTCAGAACATCACGGCTTAAAAATGAAACGTTGATTAGGTTTGTGGTTTAGTTTTTCCATAACTTTTATTAACCAATTGTCACTCTCCTGAGTTGTAATGGAACCGGTGAAAACGAGCCAAAAACAATGAGATTAATAGAGAGATAGTTTGCAATAGGCATCTATAATTATTATACGACGGCCTCCGTGGTCGAGGGGTAAGCCTCTTAACTCACAATCCGAAGGTCGCGGGATGTAATCCCGGCGGCGTGCGCAAATAAATTTTATTTGATTAGTTTGTATTATTTCGCAATTAATTCGTTTAAAATAATAAATAGTAGGTATCTATATTTGCGGCACGTTCCGTAACGGAAGATACTCTTAATAAAGCCCTGATGTAAGACCACGATTCCGAATTGAAACGTTGCTTGAAATGACTTTAGCCGTGTTTGGTGACCAGATCTGAATAGCCCGGTAGTTCCTCACCTTCCTCTCTACCATTTTCTTCCCTCCCCACTACCTGCAGCCTCACAACATACCCCAATTGGGAATGCCATAGTCTTACTGGCTCCAAGTGGGAGCTCCTGGGACTCTTGTGGGGTATTAGCATAAAAAAAATAATGATATTATATGATCCTAATTCTTATTGCTTAAGACACCATAGCATTTTTGGTAAAATGATTACCAACACCCCTGCCAAAGGTCACCTCAATTGGTTGGCTACATTTGGTGACTTAGCAAGGGTACCGGTGTCGTGGGGTGAGGTTTGTCAACCAGTCTTCCCGATCTGGCCCGCCACGCAGTAGGTGAGGGGGACCCAACGTAGACCTTTCCAGCGGGACTCACTCGACAAATCGCCTTGCACCGTAGTGTAAGGGATGGATTCATACGTCCCTCACTCCTTGACACTTTAACTCCCAAATTCCTACCCACCCCTCATATCTTTTTCATTCCTTTCCCTAAAAAGACCCTCAACACAGCATTCTTAAAGATGACACAGGCCATTAGAGATTTTTCCTCAGGGCCTCCTGCGTGGAGCTGATGTATAAAAAAGTTTTACATAAAATAAAGAAGAATACAAAAATTTTGTGATCCAAATATTTGGCCAATCGGGCGTCAAATTTCCAATGCAAAACTGTGTTTATGAAATTCAAATGGGATGGATATCTACTATGACAAGTGAGTGTAAGTGAGACGTGGAACATGCTTAATGGAACATTTGTTTCCATTCAAATTTGTATGAAGGGCATTTCTAGTTTCTTATTTATTCTATTTATTAGTTATTGTTTTATTTTATTTAACTTCATCTCGTTTTATATTACTTCAGTTTATCCAGAATCTCTCCGGAAAAAGTTTAAATATAATTGTATCCGTCCCACCTTATATTGTGCTTGCATTTTATTGAATTAAATTGGAGGCCTCAGCACGGGCAGAGTTCCCAGAGAGGCCCCTGTCATCAAATAATCTTTGAATTTCATAACGACATTGAATCGATAAAATAAAAAAATTAAAATAAAACAATTTTATTTTTATTTATTTTATTGATCTATATACGTATTGATCTATTTGTATCTATATACAATAAGTTACAACAATCGATAAATTTATTTTTTAAATTCTTTGTGAAAATCTTTAATAAAATTGCTACATTTTATTACTAGCTTATTCCCATGATCAATCTTCTCATAAATTTTTATCATCTATTCAACGAAAGTTGTAGTTTTATTTAATGTTTATCCTAATTCTAAGATCTTGTTAGCCAAATATTTTATTTCATTCTTTGTTGTTTTCTTTCTTTATATTTTAACATCTCAGGTTAATTTCTTCGCTTTTGAGAACAGCTCAATGGCAATCGTTGTATCTCCCTTACTGTCGGTGATAATGATGATCTAAAATCTAAACGATGTTAGTAAGAGAAAACACCACGCTTTATTTTAGGATCTATAGCAAAATTAAAATGCACCTTTGTGAAACCAAAGTTTCCTACGGCTATTTGAGAAATAATTATGAAAATTCGTGAATTTTTTTTTCACTATTTGTTGAAACGACAAAAAAGAAGTGGTAAAATCGTTTATACTATATTGGTCTAATAAAATTTGTGATTTTTTTTTCTTGTCATTATTTTTTTTTTCTATATTTGTATGTTTATTTCCAATGATAACATTTCAAAGTGTGTTCTGTAACCTTTCAAAAAAATAATTATTTTTTTTATTTTCGTGTACATTAAGAAATATTTAATTTATATTGATTTTTTGCGAAGTGGAAATGTTCTAACCTCTCTAAAAAAACATACCCTAGGTCTGAGGGGATAAATGAAAAATAAATAAGAACATGACATTTTTTTGTGCAATGATGTAGGACTTAACTAGCCGAGGAATATGACTCACGACGTCTGAATGGGAACCCGACGCATTTGGCAACTAAGCCATTACCGGTCAGTATACCACTAATTATTTTTTACCCTTCAAAAATCATGTGATATCACTTGACATTTTAGATAGAGGACACGAAACCAACGTTTTTACTACTACTCCATAATTGCGGCTGTGAAAAAAGCACGTACATCTGAAAAGGGAATATTTCTACTTATATTACAACAATGTATTCAGGATTTTTCTGCTACGCTATATGCTATATATGTGGCTTTGTAAAAAATCATGTAGATTAGGAAAGGAGAATTTCTCATGATGGTTTTTCTACTCGCTTTCCCTTTTGTTGATGAAGGCATCTCCTGAATGTAATGGAATTTATGTACGTAACCTTTGTATCAAGTTTATCATAGGATAATATAAAATACCTACATGCCATAGGAAAAAGTTCATTTTCTCGTACATTTATTCTCAACGGCCGTAAGAGGAAGTAAGTAAGGAACGATTCGGTTTTCATTACATCTTCCGAGGAGGTTCTGCGTTGTTCCCGCAAGTTGATGTGAAAAGCGAGTTAAAAGTCAATTTAATGAAAATAATTGATTCGGAGAAAAGAAACCATAAAAGTAAATTCTTACACATTCTAAGTGCACCGGAGCTTTCTCTCCTTCTTTCAGATTTTCTTCGTGATGCAGCTCAAAAGATGTAACCCCCCAGAACCAGGAGAGCTATGACATCACCCAATCAGGAGGATTTTGTAAACCGGAAAGATTTGTAGGAGTAAAAGGTCAAATAGAAAAGGTGGGACGGATACAATAATATTAAAAACTTTTTGCAATATTTTGGGAGCAATTCTGGATAAACCTACTTTTACTCAAAACATTTTTTTTTAATTGCCAAATCAATCTCATCATAAGAAGATTTCTTATCCTGGTTTCTAGTAAAAATTTAAACAGTGCAATAAATAATTGTTGATTTCGGTAGCAGCATTATATTCTTAGCCAACGGTGGATTAATTAAATAAATGTCAATACTACAAAACTCTATTTTGTAGATAATATTTAATAATATATATCTGCCCATAATTACCCAATTATGGGCAGCGGTACCCATATCCACCTCCTAAACTGAGGTTAGAATTATACCGGCGGAATTACCAATGAAAATTACACATGGAAAGAATTACACTCAAATTTCATCTATTAGAATTACACATGTCAAACAAATTCTAACCTAACCTAACTTTTGTTTTTTTTTCCATATTAAATTAATTTAACATAAAATTAAAAACAATAAAATCTAAATCTATTATAAAAAAAAATTGGCGCGTGTAATTCAAATATGTGTAATTCGGTCCGTGCGTAATTCTGACAGTGAATTTACACTTAAATTTCACCTACTAGAATAACACACATCAAAAAAATCTTTTTTTTTCAATATAAAAATAATTTATCATTAAATTAATGACACTCAAATTTAAACCGATCATAAAACTAATTTTTGGCACGTGAAATTCAATTAGGTGTAGTTTCAGTTGGTCTAATTCTCTCAGTGTGTAAATCCGTCTGTGCGTAATTCTATCTTTGTAAAATTCGTACCTGAAATCCACGTCTGTATAATTTCGTCATGACACCTTATCTAACATACTAATCCATCTTGATTGAATATGCCTTAGTAGAAATAGGTAGGCATATTTTTTTTTCTTATTTTTAAAGTGTTGAACCATATTGTCTTTCCAACTATTGTTGCAACCTTTCGGACAGCTAGGGAAGGGTCCATCAGCACTTGATCCGCCGACAGTTGAACCCCCGAAATGATATTTACTATAAAATTATAATTTATTGTGCATTAGTTACCAATATCAAACGTAAAATCGACTTCAAAAATACCCTTAATAATAAGTTGGTATGGTAATCAAACGAATTTATAAACAGTCTCGATTTTTTGTACTATACGCTAGAATACGAAGAAAATAGACAAACAGATTTTTCCTTGATGTATTTGAATGAAAATTTATTTTATTTATCTTATCCGGCGGTACATCCTCTTCACACATCCCTTCGGGGTCACATATTTATGTTTTGGGTAATTAGGTATACGGTATTTTCCATAAACCGACTGCATATTATCATATTGTATATAAGTATGCCGGGGAGGGGGGCAACTGTCGGCAGATCAACTGTCATGGAACCATAATCATGTAGCATTATTAATATTACGCAATCTGCTATAAAATAAATAAATATTACATAACAATATATATTGTTGTGAGTTGATAGATTGGTATTGGTTATTTATTGAAATAGGATGCGAAAACTTGCTTTGCTGCAATGTTGTGTGTTTAATTTTCCGTATGCCTAATACCTTAATACGAGTCTCCCAAATAGCATTTTATTATTAAATTGCTCAAAGTATTCGAGCATTTTTTCCTTACTTTGATTGCTTATTGGGAGCTTTTTGCAATACAGGATAGACTTTTGAGAAAAGAGAAAAAAAACTTACTGAGATTTTTTTGTTTTTTTTTTTTTTAATTTTTAAATTTTTCTTTATCCATTGCATACATCATATGGTTACATTATTAGTGGATTTTTCGACCACCATGCTGGGCTGATGCCCGTGTTATGGTGGTCAATTTCACATAATTTAGTGCAATAACAATCACACTTCGTGTAATCTTTTTAAAGAAAAACACTGTAAAACAAATTCAAATCAAAATGCTTGCCTTGCTTTCAACATAAATATGATAACATTCTATCTGATATAGATATTTTCAATTGTGACGAAAACAAATATAAAAACTCTGTCAATAGTTCATTAGAAATGTATTAAATGAGTATAAACTTCATTAATGTATAGACATATATTTTGTACTACTGCCCTCCTGTTATAATAATGTAATATTTTTTAGTTGCAAGATTACTGTTTAATTTCAAGACACAATATAATGGTATGATGAGGAAATCTAAAATTGGTTTCCTAGTTTGGTAAATTATACATGCATAAATTCATCCAATCGCAAACTGTTGATTTCCCTAAAATAAATAATAACTAATAATTATATTATTATAATATATATTTCTTATTATATTTCTAAAACATTGATAAATAAAACCTTTCTAAACACTAATTATTCTTAATTAAGGAGGAAATAATTTATATCATGGAATTTATAAATAATTAGTATAATTTATATTAAATAAAGTCATTTTAATATAAAAATATGAAAACAGTAGGTATAATATATAAAGATCGACACAAACAATAATTCTACAAGAGATAAGAATGATCACAGATTCAGCGGAATTTAGAGCTAAACTAAAAACTCATTTTTTTCAGACAGTCGTATCCATAAGTTAAAACAAACAAAAAAAAACCTTTCACCTTCGCCTTCACGGCTCGCGACATAGTAAATAACTAATTATGTAAAAATAATCCAAATTCTTACAATTCTCCAGTCTTTCAAAATAAATGTTAACTCAAATTCGGCATTAATCTTCTTTTAAACATAAATACAAATGTAAAACCAACAGTGATGAGGGTAGCAAAGAAAAAGTAATGCAATATCCAGTGTTTTAAATATAACGTCCTCCACGTGCAAAGTCGTGTCTTTCCAAGCATAAACTTTCTAATAAAGTGGTTTATCGGAAGTGACCTGCGGGTAAGTAAGTTTCCGTATCTATTTGTAAATAATAAAATTAGATAGAGCCTAAGAATTCATAATAAATTTTAAAGCGCCCTTGAGGTGATTAAGAAATATCTTAAATCTTTTAAATATTAAAATGGTTTACTTTGTCTTGTGCAGTCAGTTTTGCAGTACGGAAAAATCGCATGGGGAGGCATCTATAAGAATAATCTGTATCCGATAGTAACAAAACAAAAAATGATCATCAAAGTTATTATTCAAAAACCAAGAATTTTTCCAACCAACGAACTTTTTGAAAATTTTAAGGTCCTACCGGTTTCAAAGAAATGCTATTTTAAAAGTTTTTAAAGAATCTGAAATGTCCTCAACGCGAAGTATAAGACCTAGAACTTCTGGGAACATATATGTACGTAGATGCAACACGACAACTGCACAACACCATTATGAATTTGTAGGCCTAAAGTTATTTAACGATTTACCGGATATAATAAAAAGTGAGAAAAACCATTCTAAATTTTGAAAAAAAGTTTCGTTGTATTTTTACAGAGAAGATTGACTTAGTTTTATCGATGATTTTCAGATATATTTCAGAGATTTTTTGTTGATTTTTGTAGATATTCTGTTTCTATAATCATATGTAATTTTCTTATTGTACAATATTTTGTAATATTTTGCAGTATTTTTGAAAATATTCTTTTTCCATTTTTGTAACAATACATATTATTATCTATATATATATAAATTACATAGACTAGCTCCCCAGTTAGACCCGAGAATATTTCTCTACTAATTGGGTAACCAAAAAAGTGATGTCTGATATGAAATGTAATATATTATTATTTATTGTAAATATTAACTTTTTTCTAAAAAAAAAAAAAAATAACAAAAAAAATATATATTTTTCCTCAAATATATCCGGAGTTAATATATCCGATTAGTGGCTGAGTTAACATCGCGTGTTCAATCCTCGGCGGGCTACGTCATCCATCACAACACAAGCAACATTTTCCGTTTACTGTGATGGCAGTAGGAGATATTCAGATATTGTCAGGTTATTCTTAACCCTGGTATGTTTTTCATTCTTTATTAAAAATATTTAGCACAATAAAATACATATTTTTTAAATAATCCTTTCAAAGTATCTTCTTTCCTCAGTATATTTTACAGAACATTTTTTATAGGTACATATTTTATAGGTACATATTTTCTTATTACAAATATATTTCGTGTTGTCACCCACACAAGGAGTTCACCTCTGTTGTGGACAATCTTTTAACAAGTAGTATCATTTAGATTTAAAATATCGGTTTTATTGTAGACTTTTGTGGTTTTGCAATATATATACTTCTGTTTGATTCTGTAGAAACAAAATTCCCCAGATTTCAATCTTGTCAAGTCGAGTTACATACCGTGATTTTTCACGCGTAACAACAGTAATATATATTTATACAGTTTTATCTATTCTGGGGTGTTTTTCTTACTTTGTTTCACCCCTCGGTGATGCCACGTGATATAAAAAAAAAATTACGCCTATTTATTCAAATATTATCTTTTATCAACCTGCTTTTTTACATCACTTGTAGAAATTAGGGAACTTAAATAAAATATTACAGTTAGAATTAGATACAAAATTAAATTTGTTTTTGCAGTACCTATGTGAGATGAAACAAATTATATTAATAATAATAGAAGGACGACCATTAAGAGGAAACCCGGTCGATAAAAAATTTAAAAATAGGTTTTTTAAGTGTTGCTTTTTAATCGTTTTTACTCCCCGATTAATGTGCAAAAGGGACAACCGCACATCAGACTGATAATACCTGAATAAAATTATTAAAATCGAGGTTTTGTGCAACCCATTTTTCTCCTCCAAAACTCTTTTTTACTAACCGTATTAAAAGAAAATACGTGTCTGTACTTTTGCTTTTTTTTAAAATACATCGTTAGTTTGTATCCTGAACATCTCTTTATGGCGTTCAAACAAGGAAATTTTAAAGATTTTAAGAGGGTCCTAACTCCTATAAGAAGTAACTAAAAAAAAAAGAAAAATATGTCGACACGCTGGTAGTCGACATCCATATATGCAATAGTATAAAAATCGATAGAGGTAATTGGGGATTACATTTGAATAGAGTATATAGACAAAAGGCAACACTATTTTCTCAAAGAACGACTGCCCGCCCTTTTTCATGCAAAAGTTAAATTTGGATTTGAGGCCGGAATAACTGACCAAACAGAATAATATATTTATTTGTCAAAAGATAATGCAAATATCTAGTAAGGATATGTGCAACTTTATTCATTGAAGAAACCTAAAACTGGTTGGCAAGTCGGTTCACGGCACAACTCAATTTATCAACCTGCCGAAAATATCGATATTTTTCTGATCTCACATCTCCCAAATTGTGAACCGCTATCATGGCAACTGAAACGCGACGGCCATGGCGACTAGACTTTAACAAGTTGCATGTGTGCGGACCGACAATGAAATTAACAAGTTCCTTTCCTATGGATAGCGATCGAGTCGCTGACTTTTTTTTTTTAGTTTCTCCATGAGCGGATGCCCTCAATGTTGGATATTTTTTTAAATAATTTTACTGCGTTTAACATGAAAATATGATGAAATATGAAAGAAAAATAAAAATTATTATAGAAGAATTTTCATTGCCAAATATAAAAGTTATAAATGACCGATTTTCTTTGGAATAAAAAAATTTCGTATGTAAATTATAAATTACTACCCAAAAAAGGAATTTTTATGATCTTTTAACTTGTGTATTATTTTTCACCATATTAACACAGTAGATAGGGCAAGATTATTTTTTAATAATTTTTATTAACTCACAAAAAAATCATGCAAAATTATATTTTTTAATTGCCTATTATTTGCTATACCTTTCGATTAAATAAAATATTCAGTTTGGTTGGGTATTTTGGCTAAAAATCCAAATTTAAATTTGGAATGAAAAATGTCGCGCAGCCGTCCTTCATAATAAAACAGGACATAAATAAAGTGCGGTTTTAAAACTTTGCCTATTATTTGGTTTTACGTTTAATAATAATTCATATAGTAGGATTTTAAAGTAATTTGGCTTTTTGAACAAATTTGCGCTCAGTACCTATCACGTTTCTCAGAAATTCATAATCGATTTTTATCTTTGTTTTCTTTACTAAACAAAAATGAGACTAGTTTCTAGATTAACAATCTAGAAACTAGATTAAAGCTCTAGTTTCTAGATTAACAATCAAAAGGTCGCGGGTTGAAATCCCGGCGTGCCCCAATAAATTATATTCTATTGGTTTGTTTTATTTCACAATTAATTAATTAAAAATAATACATTGTATTATTGCGGTACGTTCCAGAGTTGAAGATACTCTCAGTATCGACCTGTTGTAAGACCTTCATTCAGAATTGAAATTTAATTAAAGTCGCTTGAAGTGTCTTTAACCAGTTCTTGTTTGGTGAACAGATTTCAATAGCTAAGTACTTCCTCACCATCTTTTTCCCCATCTCCTTTCCCTTTCCACAATACCTTCAGCCTCAAAATAGGGGATGCCGTAGTCTTACCGGGTCCAGACGGGAACTGTGATTCTTGTACGGTATTCACAAAAATAATTTTGAAAAAAAGCGATTTAGACTTTTCATCACCGGTTTTTGTAGGCAAAAATATTCGTCAAATGGCAAATATCTTACTATGTGTTTTTCTGACAAGATTTCAATGCCAACCAAAACAATTGAAGTTTATGTTTGCTTGCAGACCATAACCATAAGTGAAAATATTTATTAGCGCTAATCGTTTTTTACTTTTTAGTATTTACTATTTAAGTAAAAGCTGAAATGTCTTATATTGGTTTGTCTTATACATTTTCATATCGATTTTCCAGTTGATCAGTCCGACATCGCTGAAAAATCAAAATTTGAGCTGAGTATGCATTTACATCTAAAAGTGTACCTTCTATCTGGTATAATACTCAGATTACCCTTAAACACTACCAAATTAATTATTACGCAGAACAACTAGTGGTGAAATAAACAAAAAATTACGTTTTCTGGGTTACTTCAGAAATGTCAAAATGTCATACTATACAGTGTGTTAAGGGATGTACTTGACTTACTTTAACTAGTGGTTTCTGACATTATTTGGAGTAAAAAATGTTAATAATATTTGGGTGACATTTTGATGTTTTTTTTTATTTATTTTTTCCACAAAAACATAAAAAAATGGTAAGTGTTGGACAGGTGGATGCGGGGTTAGGGGTTGGTCAACTACTCGGCTGAGTGACCAGCGGCGACATGCTGAAGAATTTTTTTTTGTATGATTTTGAAGAAAAAAAAATTGAAAAAAAATATATTCATAAAAAAGTCACCGGAGACCAAAATTTCATTTACATTTTTTTCTCCAAAAGTTCCATGACAACTCAGAATCAACTCAACTCAACACCTTACTGAAATGTCATTAAAAACCATGATTTTTTTAAATACCCCATAACCTAACCTAACGTAACCTGTATAATCATTTTTTATATATTTTTTTCATCACTTTGAATGACTTTTCAAAGGAGGTGTTGAGTTGAATTTATAGCAAATTATTTAAAACACGGACACATGTAAATAATATTAGATTTATAGTGAGCATCCGAATATTGTTTTCCTCATTATCCCAAAACTTAGTATTTGGAGATGTCTGACTAATGAACTGGACGATCAATGTGTGCGCTTTCAAAATATATTTTTATTGATAGTTTGAGCCTTCTGATTGCGTTGACTAAAATAATATTTCAAACATCTGTCACATGAAAGCCTGGGCAAACTTAGCGTAAATATTCTAACATATTCCACTTCCTTTATTAACAATCAGCACTTTCCATTTTCTTTTCTTTTTTGTTTTCACTGCATGTTTTATAATTTTTTTTCTATTTTTCAACAATTTTCCGCACTTTTAACGAAGATCCGCCAACAACAAGCCGGAACTCGATTGTAATACGGACTCAGGGTGGGAAAGCTTTGAGGCCATGCATGGCTGAGAGGGGGGGGGGGGTGAATGGGGTGGTGTGGAAAGGAAAGGGGGGTTCCGATTCCCTTTATATACCCGGCCCGAGCCAGCGGAGAATCATTCAAGCGCAGCTTTCCACACAAGCCTCAAGGCCTACCACCAGTTGCAGCGCATATTCAAAACAAGTAAGTACCAATCAACTGCTTTCAACGTTAAAAGCTTAACATTTTCAAACAACTTATGAAAACTTACAAAGTGAAACCAAACTTTTTTATAACTTAACCGAAGTAATATAAAAAGTAAACACTTACTTTATGCAAAGCCACGGGTATTTATGAATTTATTTACTGACTGGTTTCGCTTTGTTCAATCATCATCAGGGTACAAATGAATACTGATTTATATAATACAAATTAATTTGTACCTTGATGATGCTTAAGCAAAGCGTAACCGGTCGGTAAATAAATTAATAAAAACTCGTGGTTTTATCCAAAATAGTTTATTTTTTATTTTTATTAAATATATCAAACCACAAAGTGATTGATTTTTACAATAATATAAATCTAAGTATTACGCTAACTATTTTTTTTAAGTTGGAATTTTATGAAAATAGTAATAAATTCCATTGCTAAAATTTATTATTTTTTTGTGATTTTTCTAATCATTTAATGTACTAGTGAAGTGTTTTCTTTACAACCCATTTACAAGTTTCAAAGAGCGGCATTTTAAAACAAGTTTCATTTTTTACGTCATTGCAAACTATGAATCTATTGAGAAACGTTCTGTTACAAAGTGTATGTGAATTAATCTTATTAGATGTGTGAATTTTTAGTTTACAAAGTGTCAATTTAATCCAAGTGTATTCCTTTAGAGCGCATATGACATGGTGCAAAATTAAGTTTTTTTAAATAATTTGTATCTAAATCACATAATTAATTGCGTGCAGTTTAAATGCAGCAGTGCGTGAAGTCCATAGATATTGTAAATGTTCCAAAGGAGAAGTTTTAAGATGTTTGCCGAAAAATTTATTAAAGAAAAGTGTTTTAAAAGTTTCCATAAATTTACGAGAGATTATTTCTCTGCTTTCTTTATTTTGGTATTTAATCTCTTGCTTCCAATGAACCACAATTTCCTGATATTTAGATGTTATCAAATGAACAAGTGAACGAATTTAAAAACGTTATTATTTAAGTGTCCACGATTTCCGTTAATTTCCAAAAATAATAAGCAAAAATGAAACGAGTGATTGTTGTAAAGCAACCCTTTCCTCAATTTTTTAAGTGTTAAATTTAAGCTGCTTTTTGATAACTTACTTTAATTTCAAAGTCCATAAATACATCAAAATAAACTTAAGAACTTCAAAGATTATTTCGTGTTACATTAAATATTTCTATTGTTTTATTAATTGAATTAATAATAACTTGCCTCTGAGAGTGTAACGCATAAAGTTAATAAAATGCAAAGTTTTTTGAAATTATAAATTTTTATAAATATTTTTACAAACATCCTGTCAAATTTATTATTTTCTTATCAATCAATTTCGTTTTATAAAAATATTATGCATTCTTACAGCAATTATCATTTAATTGAAACCTCCTTTCATAATAATGTTATATGAATTCAATGAATGTAACTTTTAATTAAAAAGCTGGCAAGTCACTGGGTTACCACGTTAAAGCTTCCAAAGTATAATTACTATTGCAAGGTTTCGTAATTAATTTTCAATTAGTTAAAAACATATTATTTCCACCATTCTCGCATATATTTCATCATTTTTCTATTTATTGTATCGTGCTTTAATCTTCTTTCCAAAAGATTAACTTTTTTGAATTTATGGTATCAGGCAATCTTGGCCATATAGCCAAGCCTATACGATTGATTGGCCGTATAATAGAAGCGAAACAGCTGTCATGCGTGTAATACATCTTGATGTATTGCTTCCTTTAACAATATTGACGATTTCGCGACGGCCTAGGATTAAAAGCTTAGGCCATTGATCCTAGGCTTCTCGAAGACTAATTTTCTGTTGAACTTTATTTTTCCCCTCACCAAATATGTTCAAATTGGGTTGAGCGTATTTTGCTTTCCTTAATAGAAAAATCCTACATAAAGCTTTTCAAAATATTTTCTACTATTAATACATTCTAAAATGATCATTTTCTATATTGCGGATAGCGGAATAGCTCTCATATATCTAAATCAATCAAATCCTTAACTGATTTCCTTATATTGTTGTGAATTTTTTTATGTGATATCTCACTAGAGTCCAAGCTGCTCCCGTCTGGAGCCAGTGAAACTGTGGCATCCCCAATTGGGGTATGTTGTGAGGCTGGAGGTGGTAGGGAAGGGAAGGAGATGTGGAAGACGAAGGTGGGGAAGTACCTGGCTATTCAGATCTGGTCACCAAACAGGGCTAAAGTCATTTCAAGCAACGTTTCAATTCTGAATGGTGGTCTTACACCTAGGCGATACTGAGGGTATCTTCTATTCTGGAACGTGCCGCAAATATACTACATATTATATTGAAGGGAATTAATTGTGAAATAACATAAAATTTATTTGCGCACGCCGGTATTTGAACCCGCGACCTTCGGATCGCGAGTCAAGAGCCTTACCCCTAGACTACGGAGGCCATAAACAAAATCTATGAAAAAAAAAGATACACGATTAAGCATTTTCGAAATTGATACTTGTATCTATGTAGTAATTTTTTGCCTATAAAATTGCATCGTTTAAAAAAATGCACGTTTTTCTTTCCCAGTCAATTTAATTTTCCAACAAATTTATTCATATCATCTTTTCATTCGCTTCAAGTATTATTTTTAAATCGTTTTCCATCTTGAAAGCAATTTATTTTTTTTGGTGGCGGTGATTGACACGTTATGCTAATATAGATATTGGTGAAAATATAATAAACCATCGGAATCCCAATTACATTCAAGTGTCGTGAGAATCGTTCAGGTTTTCGAAATGTCTTATAAATATGAACGGCCCCAGTTAGAAGATTTCTCTTCCATTTTGCTCTTGAACAAGTCCCATAATAATTTTATATTTGTCACTACTTGGTGTTAAAGAAATCTACAACTGCTTCGAAACGTTATCACCGGTACGGTAAAAACTATTGGAAAATGACAAAAATCTAAGTTTATTGTATTCCACTGGTTCCTAGTGAGTAATTGGTTTTAAAACCTGTTTCTACAAACCACACATTTTTTTAATTTTTTTTTTATTTTAGTGTTAGCTATATATTATTATAACCTTTTCATATATTCTGTTAATGTAAGTCGGTACAAGAGTCTGACAACCCCCGAGGTCGATGGGTGCCTTACCCTCGACTGGCAATCTGAAGGTCGCGGGTTCAAATCATTTAAAAATTTACGCATTTAAAATAATAAATGTTCCAGAGTGGAAGATACTCTCGGTATCGCACTGGTGTATGACCACCATTCAGTAATGACTTTAGCCGTGCTTGGTGACCTGACTGAATATCCAGGTACTTCCCCACCTTCCTCTTCCCAATCTCCTTGCCCTCCCCACAAAATATTTGGGGTTGCATGCGTATCACTGGCTCCAGATTGTTGGGAACAGTTGGGCTCTTGTGGGTTATTCACATAAAAAAAAAAAAAAGAGTCCCAACTGCACCCAACCGTCTGGAGTCAATGAGACTATGGCATTCCTAAATGGTGTATTTCATGAGGCTTAAGTTAATGCGGAGAGGAAGAATATTGGTAAGACGAAAGTGGATATTCAGATCTGATCACCTTTCATGGCTAAAGCCATTTCAACAACTTTTCGATTCCGAATGGTTGTTTTTCACCAATGTGATACTGAAATCATCTACCACACCGTAACATGTGAATGTGCTTTAAAGAAGTCTTCAAGAGACCCAGATTGAAGTAAATGCTATTAAGGCCTGTTAGTAAGCGTTCAAAAAAGCAAAAGATAGTTTGAAACGGAGAATATGTAAATAAAAATATTAAATAAAGATTACAGTTAAGCGAAAATTGTGAAAATATTTAATATAACACAACTCTTTTAAAATATATTAAAAACTAAAATTGCATTTCAAGATACACTGAATTTTTCCATACCTTTAACATGAACAAAACCAAATATTTTTTAAATAATTTTCGGAGCATACTTTGCGATTTTTTTCTTTCGAGGGAATTTTATATAATTACCGTTTCGGCTCGGCAAATGAACAGATCAAAGATATTTAATATAGATATCTTAAAAAATAACAAAATTTTTTTTAGAACTTAAAAACAAGTGTTTAAGGGAACTATGTTAAAAATTTGTAAAAATTTGGAATGCGAGGTCTTAAGCTTTAATATTGAAAGAGGTTGAAAGATATTTTCAAAAAAGATCGCAGTGTTTTGGCATAATTCGCAATAATCGAAAACATGCTTAAAATCAATTGTGACATGCTTACCTGTAACACAATTCTGAATATCTATATCTAGAATATCAAATTTCTCCCAGATAGGATATTCAGTAGGATTTCAAAACATTGACTAATATATATATTTATCATTGAGTTCCTGGTATTTGAGTCATTTGGCAGAGCTTGTGTTAACCGTGTTTTATTTACATTCTAGATTTCCTTGTACCCCTAACTCGAACTCACTACCTTTTTTATTGGAGTTTTATCAGAAAGTCATCGGCAGACTTTCACGAGAGCCATTTATTGGCGCAGGGCCAGTTAAGTGAAAAGCGCCATTTGTTCTGCAATTCTCGCGCAACTGTCTAGACTCTAGACTGCCCTCACACTTGTAAAATAGATGATTCTCATTATCTTGTGACAATAAAGAAATTAAAAGATTTTTCATAAGTGAAATAAATGGACTCTTAATATTTTAGGAAAGCCCATCCATAATATAATGAGTAAAAGTTATGGTTACATCCTTACAAACAATATAAATAACATAATTAAACTTTATAAAATCATTTTCTAAATTATTTACTTGGTACTTCTTCTTCTTTATTTCCAAGGTAGGCTGTTGGGGTTGCCTCTTCTCGTTATCAGGCTATAACTTCTTCGGTTCTAGGTATCGCTTTCATCCAAGCCATTTATCTGTAAAATTTTGGAGCATTGGGTCATCCAGGAGTTCTTTCAATGCAACAATCCATGAACCATATAATGTCAAAAAAATTATGTTCTCTAAAATGCAGTAAACCTATTGATTCACAAAATATAGCCCACAAAGGTGTAACATGTTGTCTTGTCGTGACACGAATTCGATCTCCAGAAATTCCATAAATCCACTACCATACTATTATCACTAGAGGAATTTATTACGTTTACTATTATTACTAGAGGAATTTATTATATTTAAATGTATTTCCTGTTAATAATTTAATGTTTTTATTCGCTTTCTCATGGGTTATTTTAATATATAAAGTGACATAAGTGATCCAATTGGCTAATTAAGTATAACTCTTTTAAAAATAGACTACGGAAGATCTTTTTTAATAAAATAGAAAGCCCTCAGACCTATTAAACTTTAAATTATCACGTTCTCTGTAAAAAGGGGAGTGAGGTGAATATATTAAGAGCTTTTACAATTTTAATGCACTTTCAACAACTTTGAACTGTTGTTCATTTTCATAAGCTTCCTAGCTTGTGTTAAATACAAATCATGCTAAGTAACCACGCCCGTTCACATTCGACGGTTTTATTTGATCGAACATGTTGACTTGGAACTAAACTCGTCGTCGCGTCCACACGCTCGAGCGGTGTGCGTCTCGAGCAGCTCGACACGAGATTTCGCTCAGTCGGCTCATATATATATTGTCAAATGTGATTTTTTTTTTTTTATGGTCAAATCTCCTGATTTCATATTTCATAAGCACTCTTCTTCACTCAAATTTTCAATAAATTCGTGAGGATAACTCAGAATATGGTTCACAGCAAGCGCAATGGACTCTACTCGGACGATTGATGTGTTCGATGCGTTGTCTATACGATGAGACATGCTGTCGAACATCAACAATAAATAACGGATCTTGAATCGTTTTCGCTTCGATCCGTTGTCTAAATATCGAACAAAGAATCATCTAGCGAACGGTACACTTAAGCTGTCAAACTGATGATTTCCATGAAACTTCATAATGTCACAATATCTTTTAATCCTAGATAAAGTTTTCTTGATGGGTTTGCTGTAAAATTCATTGTGGGCAAATGGCTCCAACTAGAGTCCAATGTATAATTCATGATTATGTCAATCAAACAGAGGTTTTCTCCAAAACTACCGTAATAATAACATAATCTAATTAATCACCTACACAAAGTGGAAATTGTAGTGAACATTTAAACACTATATTGAATTAGTACAAAGTTGGGAAATAATAAATTATTACTTAAAAAGCAGAAATGTATTGTTTGTTGGAAACTGCAAAATTTCTCGACCGGTGAGATCTAGTCTCATAAAATTTGTACAGTTCTTTCAGTTTGTAATTTCTAGATTATTATTTTTTTTACATTAGCTCCACACAGGAGGGACCTGAAGAAAATAATTCCCGCTGGGCCCATGTCATCTTTTGGAATTTTGTGTGGAGGTTTTATAGCTAAGTTTTTTTTAGTAAGGAGATGAAGTTCTGGGAAGGAAAAGGGTATTAGAGGTGGGTAGAAATCTGGGGTTCAGTGTGTCCAGGAGTGACGCACGTACGAATACATCCCTCTCACTGCGTTTTTAAGTTTGCAAGACCAATTGCAACCGTCGCGTCGTGAGTTTCATAGCTTTGAAATATCATTTTATTTGTTAGAAAATATGTGAAAGAAAAAAATGTGTTCAAATCTACTGACAGACAAAATGCATTTTCTTAAATTCAAATCTCAAGGGTAGCAAAGCCAATAAACTAAATATGTGTAATATATGAATTACGGTCGTGTTACATGTAAACTATTTTCGAATCTCGGAATTATCTTCCTATAAAATATTTTCATACTAGAAGCTAGGACATCTCTATTCTTATCGCTGTCAAGGATTTAATCGGTAAATCTGTAATCTGTAGTAAGGAAAGTAATCTACGCAGGGTCTGCCGCGAAACCAGTCAATTTCAAATGAAATGGTCCAATTTCTATGTCCTTTTATACACTTACCTATACATCGTATTTCTGAGGTTTGAGCGGGAATATTTCATTTCGTACATACTATTTGTATTCTAGTAACAGCTTATCGTTTCTTCAACTAATATAATTTAATTATTATTACATCCTTTTATCTATATAAGACAACTTTGGTATTTAATAGAGGTTGACCAATAATATTATCCAGCGGATTTGTGTGTTTAATATTAATTTACAAAACGTATTTTTAAAATATCAGTGATATCATTTTTTTAATAAAATATTAAATTTAAGCAACAGCTTCAATTTAAAATTAAGCAAGTAACGTGCTCCTGGGTCTTTGTAGGTTTGTTTTCATTGAGAACTGTGTTATAATATCAGTTTCTACACAATCCTAAAGATATTAGAGCCCGTTGAACAACATTATGGGTAAAAAGTAGCCCAGTTGTAATGGAGTGTTTCGAATTGAATACTTCTTTAGCACCGTTGTGATTTGAACTCGATGAAACGAAAAATAGCGACACTAAAAAGAAAAAGACACAAACGCATACATCTATAGGATTTAGCCAGTGATAGAATGAGATAGTATAATCGGTCTCCTATTTGTGCGGTGCTTCATGTCTGCACCCTTCCAAAGGAAAAATACAATAATTATAATTAATCTCCCTCACACGTATAAAGAAAATGAAACGCAATTCCCGTAAGTAAGTGATACTGACAAAAAGAAAACACGGCCAGTTGCGCATCGATAATTGCTTCATTGTGTAATTTTTAACTTATTAAAAAAACTTAATTTAATTCAGCTAATAAGTTAACACAACAGTTATTGATTCTGAGGCAGTTCGAAGTTCGCCGGATCAGCTAGTTGGCAATAGAATCAGATTGCACTCCACGTCGCAGTTCATACAAAGAAAATGTATCGAATAACTCGAATGCTTTGTTCTGGAGTTTTGAATTTCCTTTGGCTCACTGTTAAGTTTTACGCTTCAGTATTGAATGCCTCGTTGTAACCACTACCTCTTTCTTACATACGACAAGAGAGAGAGGTAAAAATGGAGTTCTCGGCGGCAGGACCATAGGTTACCTTTGCGTAACTCCTTCCCTCGCGTAGAGATCAGCCAACCAAGATAGTGCCACACTATAAATTTCATGGGTCTACTTCAATTCACACATTCAGTTAACGCCGGTTATTGTGTTCACTGCTTAATAGACTCTGAATTTTTATGGGGAATCGTGAAAATTCACGCGGAATGCTTTAGTTTCGAGTATCAACCGAAGGTGTGTAAACTGAAACAAAATATTCAATAAGTTCATAATAATCCATGTTGTATTTTCAATTATACATTAGTAAAAGTATTAATCTATTTCGCTCACAAAGGAATAAGGAAACAATGGATTATCGATCTTAATAGATAAGAATTCTTTTAATTCTAGTTGTTATCAATGTATTACGAAAGTTGTCTTTTGTATCGGCTATAATTGAAGGATCTCCAATATTCGTTCAACTTTAGCTTTTCAAATTACACTGACATAAAAAAGGTGTTTATTTTTTTATTACTATTTTATTGTTATTAACCTTTTTAAATAAATGACTACTAGTTTTGCCTACAATAGAACTTTTAACTAAACGATTACTTATTGAAGTGAAAACTGCTTTTGAGACAAACACATAAATTTATAGGATTTAGCCTGTGAGGGAATGAGATAGTATAATCGGTGTCCTCTTTGTGCGGTGCTTCGTCACCTGTCAGTCTCCTCTTTGAGCAGTGCTTCGTAGCCTCCCCACTTTTGTCTATTTTAGTTTTCTGAAGGTTTCATTTCTGTCGAATGTTCGTGTGAATTGCACACCCTGTTTATTTTAACTGAAAGTTCTTACCGTTGTGATTTGAAACTCGATGAAAGTGAATCTACACTAAAAGACACAAACACATATGTAGGTATATCTATAGAATTTAGCCTGCAAGAGAATGAGATAGTATAATCGGTCTCCTCTTTGGGCAGTGCTTTGTAGTCTCCCCACTCTTGTCTCCTTAATTTTTCTGAATGTTTCGCTTCCACCGCGTGTGAATTGCAGACTCTGTTTTTTTTAAATGTGTTTAAATTATATGTATAACGGGCTCTTGTACCAGGTTTTGACCTATTCCGTTTCTAAATATATTGAAACCTTCAGCAATGGAATATAGACCTTGTTTTGTATTAAATTATTTTCATTTGCTGGCAGACATGCCATAAATGTAGGTATTTTGGTTGCTACGTTCGCTGTATTGCGATGTACAATTCATCACGAGAGAAAGAGAAAATCCTTTCATATTGTTTGGAATGTGTTCGATTGTCAGAAATTTTACATTGTTCACAACGGAAAAATTTCACATTGTCTTCAATTCAAGGAGAAAGAGGAGAAAAAAAAATTCCAACATAAAAGTTCAGACCATAGAAATATTAACATTTTTCATTGAATTAACGAATCTAGCTACTATTCATATTGAAACTAGAAAAGATCCACAACTATGAACCGAATTTATTCTGCGAAATGAGAATATTCTATGGGTTTTAGTAAGATACTCGTATGGTTGAAAATACATATTTAACATTGTAACACTTTCGCTACAATTTGTAATCTAAACCTAACATCCTCCTTGACACTTAAGGTCTTATTGCTGCGATGTATACTATCTTTCCTACTTATTTTTCATGAGATATATTTATATTTATATCGCTATTCTAAATAAAAGGTAATTCTTCTAGACATAAATATGAATGTTATATTTTTTTTGTTTCAGAAAACCGACAGCAAAATGGGTTCCTTCGCTATCCTGACTATCATCGCATCCATCCTCGTTCTCTCTCACTCCATGCCCTACAGGGTAAGTTTCTTTAAATTGTCTGAATAATTTTTCGTAAATTTGTTATTATTAATAATCTTCACAACCTTAGAAAAATACAAAGAAACGACAAGGTTAAACTAGCAACGGTTTTTACAGTATTAAGATAGAAACAGAACTTCAATAGGACTTTCGCAGAACTTAAAGTGTTTAATTTGAAATATTCTAGACATTTCTCATAATTGCTAAGCAGTTAGGACAATTTGGCTCCGTGAAATAATTACCAGGTTAGGTGGACACTTATTTAGTGAATTTAACTGAATTTAGGTTTCGTTCAAACTCATTCAGAATTACAATTTAAACATGATAATGTACAGTGCTAACTTTCACTTATCATGAATTTTATTTATTTATTTATTTACAAAATACATGACATAATTATTGAGTAATTAAGATAGTGTAGATATATTGGATCACCATATTAGGCGGCTGCCTGTTTCATGATGACCAATGGAGTATTGTTACTTTTTATGAAATATGCAGTCTATTGTAAACATGGATTTATTATAAGTGATGTTAAAAATTGGAAAATAATAAGAATAAGTTACAATCTACGTCTTTAAATTTAAATATAGAATAATTATTTTGATCTTCCAAACATAGAAAAATGATTGATAATTTTAACATTCAAATGTGTAATAATAAACTTCATTCAAACATAGGTGATAACAGTAACTTTCAAACATAGAACAGAAATTAATAGTTGCTTTCAAACACTGAATCAAATTTATGTTAGAGTTTTCGAGCATAGAATACCCCATACCGCACATTTTTAGCATTCAATCACAGAATAGTAATGAACAATTATTTTAACCTTATAAAATAGAATCATAACGAGCGCGATTTCAACCTTCAAGTAAGAAAAATATGGTGCATAATTTTTAATTTCAAATGCAGAACAATTCGATCATCTAGTTCATTAGTCAGACATTTCCAAATAATTAGTGTTGAGATATTGAGGAAAGCAATATTTCAATGCTCAACATAAATCAAGTATATATTTATACGTGTTTGTGTGTAACATATTAAATATGCTACAAAATAACAACAGAAAGCATAACGGTCGGGTATATTAGTGACATTTTGTTATTTCCTACTTTTCAATTTGGGAGGCGTGTATGGATACCGCCGCCCGGGAACCATTTATTGGATAACTAACACCTCTGCCATTTCGTGACTTAGTAGAGGTGCCCGGGATCACGGGGTGAGATTTGTCCAGGTTATAGTGGCGGATGCGCCTGCCCTCCTGCTGCATGGCGGGCCGGATCAAGAGAGACTGGTTGAGGGAGGCTTTTTGATATTTCCAGCCGGACTCTCGACCCATCGCCTTGCACCGCAGTTGGAGGGATGGATTGATACGTCCGTCACTCTTGGATACATTGACCCCCTCAGATTCCTACCCACCCCTCATACGTTTTTCCTTCCCAGAACTTTCTACACTTCCCTTCATTAAAAAGATCCCCTAAGATGACATAGGCCCTGAGTGAAATTATTTTCCTAGGGGCCTCTTGTGTGGAGCTAATAAAAAAAAAAAGTAACCCAGAAAACATTTTTTTTTCTCTGCAAGTTTTTTCTGCATTATTTTTGATTTAGTGGTGTTTATGAGTAATATGAGTAATATGAGAACTTTATCAGATAGAGGGTAAACTTTTACATATAACTGCATTTCGATTTTTCTGAAATGTTTGACTAATCAACTGGACGATCGAATGATTAATATCTAATGTACAATTTCAACTTGCGACGTTTTCAACACAAAGGAAATAATGTCGTAAGTTAGTGAAGAATTCATTTCTTCCATCCTTTCATAATAATTTTACTTACTGATTAGCAATTTATATCATTACTTATTCAAGCACATACGAACAATAAACTCTTATCAATATTGCCACACTAAGGGTAATAATATACTTTGGTATACATATACCTAATGGTATACTGTGACATTACTTCATTTTCCTTCTACTGTCGACGAAGTTATTGATTATTTCAACATAATAAATATCTAGTTTGCGTAATTCGAAGAGCGAAGTTACGCTTCTCTTTGTACCATTAGACACACGAATATATCCCAACCAATTCAAAATAATATAATTTCTTTTGAAGTGATACTTCTTTGGCTCCGTTGTGATTTGAAACTCGATGAAATGGAAACGACACTAAAGAGAGACAAATACATACATCTACAGGATTTAGCCTACGGGAGAATGAAACCTTACCGCATTGGCCGCTTTGATTGTGAGCTCACTTTTCAAGGCTCCTATTGGTTGAGATTGTGTTGGTGAAGGTGTCACTTCTACCATGTGTAAACTGCACTCGATTTTTTTTATATAATGATTAAAACCTCAAATTGTTATATTTAATTAAATGAAGACACTATTGTTATTAAAATTTATCCAAGACACTATCTAGATAGCATTTAGTTCGGGTTTGAATCTTGCAATCCTACATTGGAGGGGACCCCATCACTTTCCCAACGGTGTTGTAAGGAAACATATGGTTTTCTCCTTATGCCTCACCGCACACCTCAAGACTCTATTTTATTGAGCGAAGCTACATTTATTTGAACGACTCTAAGCTCTCCAATTTCCATGCATACGGGGTTAGAAAGCAGTATGCAATTACTTACATTAACAAAATACAAAAGAATAATAAATGTGGCAGCCCGTGGAATAATTCTTCTGAAATCTATAGAGAAAAAATACATACAGCAATATATATTGCAATCGTACAATAAAATATCTTGAATCATATAATAAAAATAATATTGCAATTTAATCTAGCAATCATATAATACATATAAATCATGAAAGATAGCAGCCATAAAAATATGCGTTAAGAAAATGAAGATAATTTTGGTGGCTCTTAGTCAAAGTATGATACAGTTAAATATGACCGAATCGGATAGGGACACATGACACATCAAGCTCACTTGGTGGAGCTGCACCCCCGCAAGGCGAAGGTCATGGGTTCGAGTCCCAGATGTGACCGTCTCTTTTTCTGAAATTTCTGTTTTCAGATATGCGATTGAGTTTTGCTAAGATTGTCTTCATTTTATTTTATTTTAAGAAAGGTTACAATTGAATATTTGAAAATCTCCCACTACCACCGCAGAAAGCGAAAAATGTTATTTGTGTTGTGATGGAGAACTTAGAGAATCGAACACGCGACGCCCGGGTGGGACCCAAACACGATGCCAACTAAGTAACGGACTTCATTAATATACTTTCATTTATCGGAACATAAGAATCTTTTTGCTTTATTTAAAGATGTATTGAAAATCTAATATGTCACACTACTGGGTGTGAAAATTCTCCGTATAAAATGTGGATTAGGTACACGAACAGATAAATTATTTATTTTGAAAGTCGTATCAACAAAAAGTTTCCCTGGGATTTTGATAGGAATTAGGGGTTATTGAAGGGTATGCTAATAATTTGCGAATTTCGTAAGATCTTTTACGTGAGTGAAATGTTTATTTTCCCAAACAATGTTGACAGACTTTCAACTAGTTTTACAAATAAGTCATTTAAATTTAATGGTAGGTAACAAATATTATCATCAATAATTATCAGCCTGAAACACTCATCTACATTGAAAAAATCTTCCGAGAAAAGATACTGGCCGCCAACGGGAATTGAACCCGTGTCCCTCTGATTGCCGGTCAGGAGCTCTGACCACTGAGTTATGGCGGCTTATCTAATACCCGCCAAATAATTCAATATATACTAGTGTTTCATTCGACAATTACTTATTATTACATTTTTCCAATTAAACAAAGTTGGTTGTTTTCATGGTAGGTTATTCTGTTTTACCCAAGTATTTGATCAAATCATTTCATATTACGCTGCCAACTACGTAATTCTAATACCCATAGCAAAATCGGAGATTTCGAATAATTAAAAACCCTGAACATTTAACCCCTCAGTCCTCAACCATATTTTGTCAGAGGGTCAAAAAATTTCCGCTTTGCAATAAAATTCAAATAAATAGAATATTTCTGAACATATCACAAAAGTGTTTTCGAAAAGTGGTAAAATACGCTCTCATATTTTATAAATCGAAATTAATATATAATTTTTGTAGTATACAAATTTTGCACGCGAACATAAAAAAAATGAAAAAAAACACATCTACATATTTTATTATACAAATGTATCTACTAACTATAAATTTTATTGTTTCATATTTTTTTCTAATGCGATCCGGAATTTTGGTTTCATAAAGGTGTACATTTTATTTATTTTGTGGGTAAATTTTTGCATTTGAATATAAAGCGTAGTATTTTCCGTTTCTAATACCGTTAATATAATAGTTTTCAGTATAATAGTAAGGGAGACACAACGATTTCTATGAGACCAATATGAGTTGTTCCGAAAAGCGAACAAATAGTCTGAGGGGTTAGGTAATGACACCGTTGAAGGAATGAGTGACTTTTAAAAAAGCCAAAACTATATTGTGGGTCTTGGAATATTCTCACATAACGTAAATCGAAACTATGGCAGTTGTTTTTTATTTAATGTGAATGGCGCACAAGAGTCCTAGCTGCTCTGAACCACCTGGAATCACTGAGACTACGGCATCCCCATTCGGAGTATGTTGCGAAACTAAAAAGGTATAATCCAAGAGCCCGTGACAATCAGACCTTCGTTATTTTATAAAACCTGAAAGTTTCTTTGTGTATGTCCCTAATACAGGTAAAGGCGATCTCCGACTATGAAGTTTGGATCACGGTGGCTTTGAAAGATATTATATTTAATTATAATTGTACTTACGTTAAAGTATAAAAGCTAAATTTTATAGGGGTTACTTAAGGAACTATCAACATATGTTTTCTCAGTTATCAGACAGTTTCGATGGTTCCTTCATCTTGTCACATTAAAAGTCTACCGTAGGTGCGAGCGCGATATATACATGCAAGCGGGTGGGAGTGAAATAGTGCTAAATTACGACGCTAGCAAACCTTGTAAAAGTGCGAGCAAAATGCTCTTGAAATTGAGGTGCAATTTTATACACCTTTGCTACTTGCTATCTTTCAAGGACATAGTTATCCAAACTTCATAGCCGGGGATCGTCTTTACATGTATTAGGGACATACACAGAGAAACTTTCATGTTTTATAAAATAACGAAGGTCTGATCGACACGGGCTCTTGCTCTAGTAGTCGGAAGGGGAAGGAGACAATGAAGAGGAAGATAGGACAGTGTTCAGATCTGGTCATCACAATCATGGCTAAAGATATTTCAAGCAATTTTCAATTCTGAATGATAGTCTTATATTATTGATACTGAGAGTATCGTCCGCTCTGGTACCTTCTTGTATGTGTGTTGTGGGCAGTGCCTACTGGTGTACCCGAAGGATTTTAATCAGCGATTTCTGAGCATATTTGGAGTGAAAAATGTGGATGTCATTTTGCTGTACGATGACATTTTTTTCAATTAAAATCTAATATTATATTTTTCAATAGAACTAGTCACGTGATACGCACACCATCTCGTTCTAAAAGCCCCATAAAAGAGGAAAGAGAAAGCGCATTTCACGTGTTCACGTCGCCACGCGTAGCAGTGTGATAGAAACATATATTTTTTGTTTTTAATTGAAAAAATATCGTCTGACAGCAAAATAACATTTGCGTTTTTTACTCCAAATATGCTCAAGAATCTCTGGTTCCTTCAGAAACGTGCTGTTACTCTCTGTAAATAGCATTATATCGCATATCCCGTAGAAAAGTGTCGTAAGACTAAAAAGTTAATTTTATAAGAAAGCGAAAACAATCTCAAAATGAGTGATCTATCTTAAATGTGGTATTCGTGGGGCACTTTACTTTTCAGAGATAAAACATATAATAGAAAATTTTGAGTTACGACACTGTTCTATGGGATGCGCGATATGTGTATATTATATGTAGCGGACACCGGAGTTATATATAAATGAACGTTAACATAGGTATTTAAAAATTGACCTATGTCATTAAAAGTATGAAACGTTAACAGTATTATGTTACACCATCAAAAACTTTTAGTTTTTTTTTGTCGTTGCGTGTAGGTTGCCTTTTAGATGTTTTAATGATGTCGCACCTTTGATACGTTTTAATGTCATTACAATACCAGCTGTCCCACCACATCCCGGATACTAACGAGTACCTCCCTATTTGGGGATGGTGTGAGTTGGGATTAAAATGGGAGAGGGAAATAAAAACGGTTTTTGAGAAACCTTCTCATATTTGGCGATCAAACATGCATAGATAAAGTCATTTTAAGCTGCGTATCTCATAGCAACACTGAAACTAGGTTCCACTCTAACAACAACAAAAGACTGTCTACACTACACTCTAAAAAAACAACTTGCGACGCTGTTTGTCTTCAAATTATCTCATTGCTTAGGAAAATCATTTGCCTAATACAGGCCCATAATAACTTTTTTATCCGTGTTGTACGTTCCGTTTCCGCTTCAAGATGGTGGCCGTTTTAATGATCATTTATTTTTTCGAATATGAAACATCGTGGTGTTTATTTTGCCTTTTTTAATCGCATTTTTTCAATCTTATTGTTCCTATCATTAGGGAGGCTCTATGGGTACTGCCATCCCGGAACCATTTATTGGATAACCAACACCCTTGCAATAGGCCACCCCAAGATATTTGCTACGGTTGGTGACTTAGCAGGCAGTGGGGGAAATGAATTCATCCATCTGTACCCCAGATTCCTACACACCCCCTACACATATACACAGAGTATTCCCAAATATTACTTAAGTCCTAAAAGGTTTTTTTCTTCGGGGCTTTCTACGTGAAGCTTTTGTAAAAAAAATTGTTTGAAAAAAGTTTTAAAAAACGTTGAAAAAGTGACGTTTCCTTCCTTTCACGGATTGTATAATTTTATTCTAAAAAATGTAACATTAAATATATGCTTTATAATAACATTGGTAGGTATTGAAGAACCTACTTACAGATCTTATGATTTTAGAGGAAATAATAGATTTGATCTAAAATAAAAGACATTAGAAACGTATTTTTTTGGACACAAGGTCTACTTTTCACAGAACCACTTGTAATATAGTTTGCCTACAACGTTTGAGAAAAAATATTTTTTTTATTCTACATTAATTAACAAAGTGAGTGAGGCCATAATGTGTAATTGTGCAAAGCGTCACGTAATAGTGCATGCATCAAAGAGTCGAACATCTAATGATACTCGTAATTATGAAAACATCGCGTGTATATATTTTATTTGTAGAGTTCACTGGGCTGGAAGATGTGAATAAAATTATTTTAACATTAGATTCAATTGGCTATTTTTGAGTGATCGGTTAGTAGCTGAATGGACCAATGCGTTTGGTCCCACCAAGGTACAATCATCTGCTAGCTTAGTCATCCATATTTTCAAAAGCAACATTTTCTGTTTATGATGTCAGAAGTAGGAGGAATTTAAATAATGTCAGGGGTTTCGTAATCAGGAAATGTAAATGACATCTAATTCGAGTTAAATAGTTTAAATTTGAGTTAATTGACAGTTACGCAAAACAGATGGCCCGGCCGTCGTCATCTGGCGGTAAGTCTTCTGACTCGCAATACGAAGGTCTCTAGATCTAATCCCGGCGTTATTTGTGTTATTTCATTATTCATTAATTTAAAATAACACATCGTATATTTGCGGCACGTTCCATAGTGGAAGATATTCTTAGTATCGCACTAGTGTAATACCACCATTCAGAATTGAAACGTTGCTTGAAATGGCTTTAGCCGTGTTTGGTGACCAGATCTGAATGGCCAGGTACTTCCTTTCCTTCCTCTTCCCCATCTCCCCAGACTCACTGGCTCCAAATGGGAGCAGCTGAGACTCTTGTGAGTTATTCATATATAAAAATAGACACAACCGAAATTAATATTTTTGATGATTTTTTTTTAATGAGGACACCACACAAGAGTCCCAACTGTTCCCAACCGCATGGAGCCAGTAATACTATGGCATCCCCAATTGGAGAATATTGTGAGGCTGAAGGTAGTGGGGAGGGAAGGCGATGGGGTAGAGGAAGGTGGGAAAGTGCCTGGTTTTTTCAGATATAGTCACCATTTCAAGAAACTTCATTTCTGAATGATGGTCTTACACCAGAGCGATTCCGAGAGTATCTCCTAACATCGCCTTGCAACGCAAAGGGACCTGACCCCCAGATTCCTACCAACCCCCCCCCCCCCCTCATACCTTTTTCATTCTCAGAACTTCATCTCCTTCCTTTCCTCAAAAGATCCTCCACACAGCATCCCCAAAGATGACATAAACCCTGAGGGGAAATGTTTTCCTCGGGGTCTCCTGTGTGGAGCTAATTCGCAAACTCCGGAGGACAAATTATCGTGAATAATAATTATTATTTCACATATAAGTATCAGTAAAAATTCCCTTGCGTGCTAGTGATGTTATCACTGCTGTCATCGTTACACATTTTGTTTAAACAATGACACAGCTCATCTGATTTGTTTGTAGTGTTTTCCGCACCTAGTTATTAGAATTAGACCATTATTAGGTTTGGAAAACCTTAGTTCAACGTTATTATAATGCTCACAGAAGGTAAACAATACTGTTTGGTGTTGTTACCCTCATTATCGGGCAGTGGGTTTCGAGGAAAACATAATGACATAGATGTATCATATACATCTAATTAACGATACTATGGATGTCATACATATAATTTAAAGTGGAACATGAACATAATACTAGGTTCACAAAGAATGAAGGAATGCTTGTTCCAAAGTATAACAATAACTACGGACGGTGAACCCTGGAATATAATGTGCCCAAAATATTTAACATATTACCAAGTAATATAGAAAATTGCGATTCTACAAATGGATTGAGGTATATGCTGAAAATATAGTTACTAAATAGATGTGGTTTATACTAAGTCTGTTTGTTTATAATTTTGACAATCTGTATAGTTATATTATGTATGTGTTATTAAATTGTAATTGAAGATTAAAATCCTGTTGACAAAACTGCTTCAAAAACAATAAACAATACAAAAAATATTAAAAAAGAATCGTTTTAAGTGTTGAGTGTTATGTAAAGCATAGGTTTGAAAGCTAAGCAGCAAAAGCTTATGCCGTTTCGGCAGGGGTGGGCAGAGAGGCCAGACAGACAAACAACTAGATCTTGACACACACTCTTTGCCACATTTAGATTCATAAATCGTCTTCTACATTTCTATCATTCTGGCTTTTGACATGGCCCGACTCATGTCTTCCTTGGACGGTTCCATACTTCTTTTATAACTCCTTTTTTATATTCATTCGATCTAATTGCCCAAACCATCTGAGCGTCCCTTTTTTAATCTTACTTATTACGCTTACATAAGCGTTGCATTCTTTGCGGATCTCAAAATTTCTGACACCATCATACATGGTTTTACCACAATTACACTACAGGGATCTCAGTCTACTTTCATCCTTCCTCTGCCAGTTCCATGCCTCACTGCCATACATCAGAGTACAAGTATCAGCTAGTATTCATTGTGAACTGCTAGCTTCGCTTCTTTTGACAGTATTTTACTAGCGCCAACGGCATTCACTCCTCCATTAATGGAATTAAAAATTAAAAATCAAAAATGAAGTAAAACTCTTCATCATAATATGGCGTCGTGATATTTGCACAGATTATTATCTAGAATTTTTATTTAGATGCAAATATTTTCACAAAATCATTTCCACCGTAGTTAAATTTATATCCTTTTAAATATACATAATGATCTATATCCACAAGGGCGATACTTGTTGATATAATTTTTATTAATTACTCAAGGTAAATAATAATTATTAGACAAACCTCGAGATTAGTTTTTTTTAATCCATTTTTTTCTGCTGGTTATCATTTTTTCGATCATCGAGCACTTTCTCTAATGAAAACTCTACTTTTCTTGCTAAACCAATAATTATTTATAACACGCAGTTATAATGTTCTAACGATCTCTATGGAGTTTCTATAATAGTCCTGCATGAAACCATACTGACTGATAACTAACTATTCAATTTCCTTTAAAATAATTCAGCTTTTAACGTAATAATGATTCTGAGCACAATGAGCGATGATGCTATTATCAAAAAATATAGATTTATTAGTCAAAGTAAACATATGCATTACGAATAACCCATGGAAGAGTGGTTAAGATCCGTTCCTGGTCCACGGTTTGCTGGTTAAAACATTTAATTTAAATGCGTTATTAACAGACTAGCATGGACGACCAATAAAACCCTACATCAAACTATATTGACCAATTCCGTCATCTATGGTCAGTTATCAATATTTGCGAGCACGGTCTACGATTGTTAACAGATATTCTGACCGACTATTGATAATTTTTTACGCGGCCTCCATAGTATCATATAAGTGGTTTACTATCAATATAGATAATTATTAAATTATTTCATTCGTTATGCAAAATTACTGGCTTATTTAATGAACAGATTGAACTAATTAAGCTCTTAGAAATGAAAGAAGTCATGTACACGCTCCATTGACTTAAATAATGCATCTAAGACGCAATCAATTTATTCCGTTCGATCTTTGAGAACCGAACATGGTTGAAGTATGAATTCTGATCTCATTAATTTTCGTTTAGCGTTAAAAAGTAAAAGCAGACTGCAATGACATATTCATTGCCAATTTATTAATATTCAATTCAACATTGCCAATTTATTAATATTTCTACGTAATGGATTGGCGTTTGACATTTCGAAGTGTCAATTCATAGAAAGTACCTACCTTCAGTTTTGCCAGCGTATATCGGTTTCTTATTTATTCCCCGTCAATATCGGTACGGCTGTCAACGATAACCGCTTTTTTCCAACCAGAGGGCACTGAGCCAGACTTTAGGGACATTTTAAAAGCTTCGTCAAAATTGGAGCAATTTCTGCAGCGCACCTCTGCAGTACCAGGGCAGGTATTCCGTCAGGCCCACTAGCTTTATTAACATCAAGTCCTCGTGAAACTGGAGTGCTTCCCGATGCCGCATCCTCAGCTTTTTCAAACGAAGTGAGGAACCGACGTCGGGACAGCACCTTGGTCATCGAGGGTTGAGTTATCCGCAAACATTTTCCCTAATAGGTAGTGTCTCTTATTGTACATTTAGACCAGTGCCGATCGCTATTCTGTTGAAATATTTTTGTCCGCGAGTAGATTCATAAATCAAATATTTTTGAGGGTATTATTCCCAACGAGTTTGGGGTTATTTACACACCCCAGGCTCACATATTATGATTCACAAAGAATATCCAGATGTACTTTGAAAATGTATGGAAGGTACTAACATAAATGCGTTGTGTAAATGACTAATTAATAAATGTAATTTCGCGAAAATGGAAAACTATTGAAGTAAGTACACGCCACACGCAAGTTTCATCCTGTTCGCGTGTTTATAATTCGTTGTTGCAATTTACGGAGGGTTCTTAATAACAAAGGAAGGTAATTACTTTCGAGAGAGATATATACTTTACTTTCGATTACATACCTTAAAAAATATGTACTTCAATTTAGAAGAGCGACTCAATAATTAATATGCAAACATACAGACATTTTCTTAGAATTTTACTAAAGTTGGTAGATTAAATTGAATATGTTAAATGACTATTTAAGGATTTTGGAAACTTTTTCACATTTCCTTTTAGATAATGCTGACTTAAAACTTTTTGGCAATAATTTAAACAAACAAACTTCCAGCTTGTAGGAAACTTCGTGTGAGGTAAACCCTTTATATAAAAACATTGTTATTTTATAAAATAAAGTGTTTGGAATTTGAATTTTAAATATCCAAAAATAAGATAAATCAATGTTTTGATTTCAGCAAAAAAATAAGATTGAAAAGCTTTAAGTAATTCAAATTTCGAGGTCATTAAATCTCAATTTCAATGTGAGCTATGGAGCTGTTAAATATCAATCTATTTGTCTAAAATCAAAGAAAAACGCTATTTGTTTCTTCCATTGCATTGTCAATGTGAAAAAAAATTACAAGTGTGCAGTTCACACGCGGTAGAATGAAACCTTCAGAAAACTAAAGTAGACAAGATTTTGGAGGCCATGAAGTACCGCACAAAGAGTAGACCGATTATTTACAAAGCACCGCACAAAGTGGAGATCGATTGTTCTATTTAATTCTCTCGCAGGCTAAATCCTATAGATGTATGTATTTGTCTCTTTTCAGTGTCGCCATTTTTCATTTCATGGAGTTTCAAAATCACAACGGAGCTGAAAAAGTTTTCACTTCAAAAAATTTTAAAACGAAGTGATGAATTCTTGAGCTAAGCCGGGTGATGTCTTTCTGTAAAATGTATTTTTAATATCCAAGAATAATGTCTAACACATTCTTTGAAAGCAAAAATGAATGATGAAAATTTTACGTTGCTTATGACTTTTAATACGAAATAAATTGACATTTTGTTTAATAATTTACTTCCTATAGCGTATGAGGTCAGACTGACCCCTAATAACATTTAAGATGACGATAAACGCATCTTAATAGTATTCTATTACAGATAATAAAATCTCTCTCTGGAGAAGCATAACTGCACAGAACGATTTCATCTAAAATTGTTTAACTGTTCTTTTATCTGTCTAGACACGAATTATTCATCTTTCATCTAGATTAGAATTATTGTCCACACGATGCATAAATGCATTCTCCTTCCATAATATAAAAATTCCAGGCGTTATTACTTGCACATATTAAAATAAGATTCTAGACGCCATTTACAATATTTTATTATGATTTGTATTACATTTACACCACATATAAAATTGTTTTAGGATGATTATAGTTATGGAGTATCGCCACCACACATTCAGTTAAATCAGGCTCCTCCGATCATCACTGTCCATGTAACGCTGTGAACACCAACATACCAGAAACTGGTGAAATCATTTCAACGCTTCGACGAACATCTTCCGCATCTTCTGATCAGAAGTCAAAAGTTTCAAGGTTCGGCTTTCCACTAGCAAAAGATGTATCCAATTATCCCATGACAATTTGTTCATACTTGATTGCAAAAGTTAGAATATTGACATCAGATGGGAATGCTATTCTTGTTTTACCGGTATTTCAATAAAGTTTAAAAAAAAACAACATCAACGGTCACTTTGACATCGGTGCACAGTCGAGAGACAGGCCAAAATGCGTGGAAATCACCCTCAGTTAACAATTTGGGAACCATTTATTGGATAACCAACACCTCTGCCATAGGTCACCCTATGTGGTTCGCTACGTTTGGTGACTTAGCAGGGGTGCCCGGTGCATAAAGTGAGGTTTGTGTGGGTCTTGGCTGCGGATGCATCCGTCCACCAGCTGCATGGCAAGCCGGATCGGGAGAAAATGGTTGAGGTAGTCCCTTCGACTCCTCCAGCAGTACTCTCCCGGAACATCGCCTTGCACAGCAGTGGGAGTGATGGATTCATACGTCCGTCACTCCTGGACACACTGACCCCCCGATTCCTACCCGTCATTAATACCCTTTTCCTTCCCAGAACTTCCTCTCCTTTTTCCTAAGAAGACCACACAGCATCCCCAAAGATGACATTGGCTCTGAGGGGAATTATTTTCCTCAGGGCCTCCGGTATGGAGCTAATGTAAAAAAACACCTAATATTCAACGTAGCGGCTGTGGATGTGATTGTGGAATGTTTTCGTTTTTTCCTCCCTCCTGCAACATAAGTATCTTCAAGACCCATGATTACTTTTCATGATCTATATATATATAACTTAAAAAGAACCTTTTTACGGCTCAAAACTACATAGGATATTAGGGAAAACTCAGGCGCCCCTGAGTAGTTTTCATTTTCAAAATAGGTCTATGGACAAACGGTTGATATCTTGCTTCGGAAGCCTTACTCCCCCAAAAGTGATAGATAAGCAGGCTCTCCTGGTTGACCATTATACCCTGACAATAATTCATCACCAACACAGCATCTCTAGGGGGTATTTATCCTTTTCCTGTCTCATGCCCCGTCACGTGAAAAAAACTCCATGTTTCTACACTCTACACAATTGTGGTCATTGTATTATACTATTTGCATTGGGATCCTTGTTTATTTTCTGCCAAACAATTATCACTTACTAGCTGACCCTGGAACTTCTACTGCCTCAGAATCAATAACTGTTGTGTTAGCTTATTATCCGAATTAAATGAAGTTTTTTTACACATAAATTACACAATGAATCAATTATTTATCGATGCTCACCTCTCAGTGTTTTGTTTTTGTCGTATCAGAGATGGCGTTGTGAAAGGATTTATATTTTATTCTACTTGCGGGAATTGCGTTTCATTTTCTTTATACATGTGAGGGAAATTTATTATAATTATTGTATTTTTCTTTTGGAGGGGTGCAGACGTACGTTCACCGTTTGTCTCATTTTCGACTATTAACATTTCGTGTGTAAGAAAGAGGGGCAGAATTACCTATATGTTTAAGAACAAAAGCAAAACAATCAGCTCATTGACATTTAACGTTTTTGAATTTTTGGAAATCACTCACTATTCGATATTATATTTATCACAATATTGCTGAAGCTCTTTCAAAAAATGATAATTCGTTCCATACAAAATGTATTAGGAAAATAATTCTCTTCATAATTTTTTTTCGTGTAATTTTCCAACATTTTAATAACTATTCTGCTATTCGGGGTGGAGACAAATCCAAAAAAATCAACGATCATAAAAATCGGTCCAGCCGTTCTTGAGTTATAAATGGTGTAACTAACCCGACTTTGTTTTATATATTAAGATTATGACACTAATTTTATTTCACAATTTAGTTTACTATATTTATAAGTATATTTTTATAAGCTCGTATTTAAAAGTAAAAAGCATTGGAGAGGGTTATTGTAATGTATAGTAAATACGTATTTAATATGGAAATAATACGATAGATGGCGGTAAGCATTTAGCTTGCGCCATAGCTCGCCAGATGGCATTAGTGCACAAGAAGTGGTACTAGAGATAGACTTTACCAGCTCCTGAGGTGGGAGCGCAGAGATATACCTACCCCCGAATAGTAAACAGTCGTAGCTATCCAGCTAGGTTATTAAAAGTAATAAACACATTATATTTAAAAGAACCTTGTGATAATTAATATCTGCCGAGGAAAGGGCAGATATAACAACTGGCGCAGCCGTTAAAAGTATAATTGTGTGGGAAGTTACGCGTGCGAATAATAATTTGTGCTGGGCACGGAGGACTAAGTCACTGCGGAAGTGACTTGCAGTTTTGGCAAAGGAATCGGAAGAGATTCTGCTCGGGATTAAGGAGCATTTGTTTCCGTGGCTACGGGCTGGAAGAAGATTTTTTGTTCTAGGAACAAGAAGAAAAATACCGCAAGGAGGCGATCTGGTTGTGGATCATTGGATTAATCGTGTCAAGGACTAATCATTGGATTAATCGTTTCAAGGACTAACCATTGGATTATTCAGAGGACAAGGATACAACCCAGAGGGAAGAAGAGTTCCTGAGTTAAGTTCTTTTGTTTCTTTGAGAGGGATTATTTGTTATTGTTGTTGTTTTTTTTTTTTTTGCCGATCTATCTGTTGGGAGTTATGGAATCGGGTAGAATACCTCCGTTTTGCCATCTCTCCGGAGACTGGGAGTTGTTTCGACTTCGGATAGAGCAATTTTTCGTGATTCATGATGACAAAGCGTCTGGTGAGAAAAAACGGGCTTTTTTATTGAATCTCCTAGAATCAGAAACGTTAACCTTACTAATTAATCTGTGTTTTCCAAGTAAAGTAACGGACTTATCTTTTGATAAACTTTTAGCGCTTCTCGACAAACATTGTAACAAAAATCGTTTAGTTTTTAAAGAACGGGAGAATTTTTTTTTAGCGAGACAACAAGAAGGCGAGACGGTAAAAGATTTCGCGGTAAGACTTCGTTCTTTAGCAACGTATTGTCAATTTGAAACGAGGCTTGAAAAAAATCTTATAGACATGTTTGCAATCGGGTTGTTACCGGGTCGCGCGAAAGAGAAAATTTTTGTGGAAGGGCAAAAGTTATCGTTTAATGAAATAGAAGGACTTGCAGTTAATATGTCAACTTTGGATAGTGCTAAGACGGTTAAATCAGAAGTAAATCTGGTAAGAAAGCGAGTTATTAGCGATGGGTTTAAGCGAGATCAGCGTAGGGAACGATCGACGAACCGAGACGAGCGACGAGGTAGTTTTAACAGGAAACCAGCATATAGGTTAGGATCAAATTCAGGTACGAATTTTAGATCACCCTCTGGTAATGTTAAAAAACAGTGTTTTATTTGCAAAAGGAATGATCATCTATCGTTTGATTGTAAATTTCGTTATGCGAAATGTTTTAAATGTAAGGGCGTTGGGCATTTACAGAAATTTTGCAAGAATAATCCTATAAATCCCATTTTTGAAAATCACAGGGATAGTAAAGTTTTAGTTGCGTCAATTAGTCCTATCACTGCTGAAATTGAAATTAATAGCAAGAAGTTTACGGCAATGATTGATTCAGGTTCATCTTTATGTGTGATGCCAGAGTGTATTTTTAAAAGACATTTTAGCTCAATCATTTTGTCACAAGACAAGCGAATTATTTCAGGTTATGGAAATAATAGTTTAAAAATCGTAGGAAAGGCGATTTTTGATGTGAAATTCAAGGGTAGGAACAAAAATATTAATTTTATTGTAGTAATAAATGGAACAGAATTAATTGTGGGTAGAGATTTTATGGAATGTTTCGATCTTGGGATAACTTCTCAGGAGACAATTAATTCAGTGACAGTACAAATGAGGAATTTACATGTTGGACAAAAATGTCTAGTCAAGGACTTTCGTCAGGTGAATAAAGTTTGTTGGGTTAGAGGTATTGTAGAAAAGAAAGTGGGAAAAAAAGTTTATATCGTTAGAATCTGTGGTACTCCGTTGACTTGGAAGAGGCATATTGATCAGTTAAGGAGTTTATCTGTGAAATGGGAAGAGGAGAGTGTAGAAGATAACCCACCCACCGCGTCTGAGGTCACGAAATGCGCTTCAGACGAGTTGGGGACCTCAGTTTTGTTGAAGGGGCTAACGGGGTGTTCTCTTGATTTCAGATTACCAGCGGATGATCGAGAGCAAACTACTCAACCAAGACCTTGGGACGGGAGGCTCCGCTCAAGGCGTTTATAGAGGTCCCTCCCAGAGAAACAGAAGTACTTAAGTTGAAGTAATTAAAATCATGACTATGTTTGGTTGAATTTAGTGTATAAAATCATGTAAAAATGAAATATTTAAAATCCCATTTTTGTCAATTGTATAGCATCATTTGTAAAAGAACATGACTTGTATTTATTGTAGCCAGGGGCTTGAGATTAGGTCGGGGAGGGTGTAATGTATAGTAAATACGTATTTAATATGGAAATAATACGATAGATGGCGGTAAGCATTTAGCTTGCGCCATAGCTCGCCAGATGGCATTAGTGCACAAGAAGTGGTACTAGAGATAGACTTTACCAGCTCCTGAGGTGGGAGCGCAGAGATATACCTACCCCCGAATAGTAAACAGTCGTAGCTATCCAGCTAGGTTATTAAAAGTAATAAACACATTATATTTAAAAGAACCTTGTGATAATTAATATCTGCCGAGGAAAGGGCAGATATAACAGTTATTTTATTATAAAAATGATACGCTTATATCGATTATTCGGCAAAAACATATTTGGATCAGCAAAAGTTTCGCAGTGATTTGTAATTAAATTAAATATTTCAGCCGATATTTGATTTTATATGTGTTAAATTAAAAATTTGTTCAAATTTAAAATTGTCGCACATGACACTAAAATTACAGTCACAATTGAATTTTACGCCACACTCAAATTTATTCAAAAGTTCGATTATTTCAAATTCGATGTCTCCACCCCCTCTTCCACCAACTTTGTGTCGATATTTTACAACGAAATCAGTATTGTTTCGATTACAGTGATATTCGTGATCACAGCTCGTAACATTTTTAAATATTAATATGACAAATAAATTATATTTTTGAATCGCATTCCTCGTCAAAAATGTATTTATCTATACATAAAAAGCTGTACCTACATAAAAAACTATGTTTTACTGGTGATGTATTCTTTTACTTATATTGGTTATACCTTTTGGAGGTTGCCAACCATCAAGGTAACTTCTATCCTTCAGACTGCTTCCCAGTCACTATATTTGTGACTAAAATATAGCTTAAACTGTTAAATAAATTGTGTTACTATATTTAACTCTTATTCATTTGCCAAAGTAACAGGAGTTTCTCATTCTAATAACTCATTAACATGAATTACACGAACGTCACCTGTTAGTCTACTCAGTTTCGTAGTTGTTAGCGGTGAACTACTAATTGTTAGACAAGTCCATTTAACTTAGTAGAAACTTCAATCTACACTTAGTTACGACTACACTAGAGTCTACACATCCCAAGTGCATTAAAAATTTTAGCAAAACCAACAGTTCAGAATTCAGATAATTCAGCGGGAGGTTCCGATCTTTGAATCGGAAGAATGTTTTCTTTCAATTTCACAACCGTTGTTTACAAAATTGGGGCTCAGTTTAAGCTGTTTGCGAACCGGAACTCGACGGAAAACTGTTTTTAAATTTGAGGATCAGTGATAGAGACTTGTTTTTATAAAATTGGTGTTCCGGCTTTGAACTGCTACGCGATTCCACCCATTCTAACTTGTTTACCTCGTCTGTGTTTACTGCTATTTATGGGTCACTAAATATAATCCAAGCAAAGCGTTTTCAGGATCTACAATATTTCTATTCTGATGTTAATCTCTCACCAGGCCGACGTTGAGAGTATCTCCCACTCTTGTTTGTTTTCCTTCAAATGTGGCCCGCACTTTCGTGGACATTTTTAATGTACCGAGAACTTTTCAAAAACTGCTTTCTTATTTTCTTAAGGGACTTCCATCATCCCTACCTATATGGAGTGCCGACTTTTTGGAAAAGAAGTCAAATCAGACGGTTGATGACGGTTTCCCCTCTTTCTCACATTTAATAAATGCCGGCCTCCCACAGGGATAGGTTCTGTCTCCTACTTTGTTTTTGTAGCAAATCAATGACCTTTTGTCGTGTGCATTAATTCATTGTTACGCGGATGACACTACAGTCCTTAATAGCCAAAAGGGCGATACTTGCAGTATTTACGTTTAGGTTTCAAACAGATGAATAAAAGAAAGATTTCTTACGGAAGAATATTTTACTACATTTATATGAATTTATTAGCAATTTGAATACGGTTGTTTCATCCCGGCGTTGAAACCATCTTGTGTTTGTATTAAAGTTTTAGCAACCTGGGACCTGCATAGTGTGGTACTCTAATAAGCTTAGCTAAGTTGGCGATTCACCACACATAAATAATGATTGCAGAGTGGAGTGGAACAACTTTCTTCGGTAAGCAAATACACGCGGGAACCAAGGAGGAACTGATGTTTCGAGAGGAGGTTTATTGAAAAACATTACCCCTGTTGAGCTATTTAATTGAAACAAGCAACTACGAATCTTGATTGAGCGAATGATTTTAGATGTGTTTTATTGTTCTGAATGTTCTGAAGGATTCTAATACCTGCATTCCGTTTATTGTGCAGACGGCCTCCAAGATAGAGCGGTTAAGATACGTTACGCGGTTAACTCTGGGGTTCGAATCCCATTCACACATTTAAATCAAGTTAAAACATTATTTCGTGTGTATGAGCCATGGCGCGTTCTAGATAGATACTCTCGGTGTTGACCTGAAAGATTAAAATCGAAACGTCAATTTAAATGGCAATAGTCGTGCTTAGTGACCAGATCTGAAAAATAAAGTGCTTCCTATCCTTCTTCTTTCCTACCTCTTTTCCCTCCCCACTTTATTCAGACTAACAGCATACCTACCCCAACTGGAGATGCCAGATGACATTTAGGACTTCCGCGGTGTACAATTTCGTGCAACCGGATCATGTCGTTGGCCACACGTTGCTGTGGCTAACGAAATACAACGCCACGCCATTAACCAACCTTTATAACCAACGCCATCTGTTAAATCAAATCCACACCGCTTGTTTTCCAGATCGCTGCCCGCTGTCCGCTGCCGCTTGGCTAGATATATTATATGTTTCAACCAATTTGCACAAAACCTTGACAAATTATATACCTAAAAACCTTCATCATGAATCACTCTATCTATTGGTGAAAACCGCATGAAAATCTGTTGCATAGTTCAATAGATCTAAGCGCACAGACAGCGGGAGCGACTTCATTTTAGACTATGTAAAGATTGACGCCGATTGGGCTCTTACATATAATTTTACTAGCTGGGTTACCCGGCTTCGCTCAGGACAACATTCGAGAGCGTTCTGGAATGTTCCACAATGATGTTCCCGATTCCCTATTCTCGAACATTCCACGACGTACTCCGTCACTCTCTCCAGAACTTTCTTGAGCTCCATCGAACCTTCTAGAACTTTCCGGAAGACTGTTCTAGAAATTTCAAGAGATCAAAACTTCCAGCCCTTTTATCTTCAAAATCATGCCCTTTAGGTAAAAAAGGGAACAGTCATCCTGGAGGGGGGATAGTGATCTAGCACACCATATAACTCCCTTGATCTACCTGGACTCGTTTCTGAGTTTTTGCCGGACGCAAGCTTTTTTGGACTTTCTTTTATAACATATATTGAATATTTTCATTATTTAGTTACAGTATATAAGTTAAACAAGTGGGTAAAATATAAATAATATAGTAGTAGATACACATACCACAACTAGTTACTTAAAGCGACAGTGTGTTTACAAACCCACCAAAATACCCTTTGGGAATCATTTCCAATACCACAAAGTTCATTCCAGCCTACTCTGTACCAGTGCTTGAATATAAATAACAAATTACTTTAACGTAAACAACTACGACAAAAGATAGTGCTACATATTCATTTAGAACTGTACCCAATTTCAGAAACGAAAGAAACTTATTTTCTTAAGTTCATTAATGAACTAAGGAAAAGCTCCTTGAAGAATTTACAAAGTGAAAAGTTAACGATTCCGGAAAGAGTTATCTGTACTAAACATACAAAACATTCCTACACAACACATTCTCACATAAAAATACAGTCTTAATAATGTAACCAGTTTTTGTGCTAAGCGATACATTAACTTTTATATTTTATAGGATTTGTGAATATTCAATATCGAAAGAAATGTTGCGTTAAATCACAATTTTGAAAATCACCAACTTTATTTATTTATATATACATATATATATTACAATATATTACAAAATGATACTTTGTCTGTCCAACTGGGAAGGATTCCTGTTTCAGGACAGCCAATTGTATACTTAGTTCATAATATTCTTAACAAAGGAATGGTTTCGCTCAAGAGTTCACAGGAATGAGCTTCTGTCAAGACAGTTTTTGAAAACATTAATAATTGCATTCTGAACGAAGGGATGGTTTCTTTATGTCCTTGAAAGAATCGCAAAGATGTGATTTATTTCAAGGCCATTTTGGAGAACTTTAATAATTGCCTTCAGAATGATTGAATGGTTTCTTTCGGGAGAAGTATGAGATTCTTTCCTGGTCATTTTGGAGAATATTTACAATTGCATAATTAGAATTTACACATTTATAAACCTATATATGAATTCCCAATGTATTTATGATTATTTAGTTTAATAAAGTACCATAATTTTTAGAATTTCTTAAGTAACAACACAAAATTACACATTAATAAACCAGAATATGTGACATATATGAATTTTTTCCAAGGTCATTTTGGAGAACATTAATAATTGCATTCCGAATAAATGAATGGTTTCTTTCGGGAGATCACAATTATGAGATTCTTCCAGGTCATTTAGGAGAACATTTACAATTACATAATTAGAATTGAACCATTTATAAACCAATATATGACATATGAATTCCCAATGTACTTATGATGATATAATTTTAATAAAGTATTAATTTTTTTAATTTCCTACGTAATAGGAATTACACATTTATAAACTTGTGAATATAATTAATTTTTCTTTCATTGGTTTAGATGTTTATGGTGCTCGTACGTTGCTACCAATGTAAATGTAATTTATTAAAATACGTGTCGTAAATGTGCTCAACAAACCAGACTTACAAATAGAGTAAAAAGACCTTAATTAGCAACTAAAATAAAACGTGTAAAACTCACTTCATGTGTTGTTAAACTACAATAAATTACAAAAACAGCTCCTAAGCATTTGTTGGCATAAGGCATTGTTCAATTCTGAACAATCAAAATGTTATTTATTTTATATATATGAGTAGTGTGTTCACGGAGCACAAGAGACAGACAGCGTTAGTATTTCAAACTGCTTTTGTATCTGTGTCAAATATAGAGCAAGTAATCTGTTACTAGTAAGGAACTATTTTAAGTTAGCTATATCAGAGTCCATCGTGAGGTATAAAGCTTTGAAATTTCAATTTATTTGGCAAAAATAAAATAAAAAGTCGTATTGTTTCTTTACATTATTTGTTTGACAGATTGCGTGGTCGAGGGGTAAGACTCTTGACTCGCAAACCGGAGGCCGCGGGATCGAATCCAGGAGTGTGCAAATAAATTTAATTTCATTTATTTGTGTTATTTCACAATTAATTTATTTTAAAATAATATATGCTTTATTTGCGGCACGTTCCAGGGTGGGAGATTCTCTCAGTATCCCCTGGTGTAAGACCACCATTCAGAATTAAAAATTGCTTTAGCCGTGTTTCAGTCCTTCCTCAGCTTCCTCTTCTCCGTCTACTTTCCCTCCCCGCTATCTACCTCCTCACAACACACCCCAATTGGGGATGCCTCACTGGATAGTCTCACTGGCTCCAGACGGGAGCAGCTGGGACTCCTGTGAGGTATTTACATTAAAAAAATAATAATTGCATTGAAACTTTTGCGAAACCGGGTAGTAAATATGTACTAGAAAGTTACGAAGGCACACTCGGGAGAAATTAATTGAGAAACATTCATTACAGAGGGTTTAATTCAAATTAAATTTTGAGGTCCATCTTCCTTCTGATACTTTTATAAATAAAAACCAATTTTATAAAATCACTTCCAATTAAATCGTGTCTTAAAATATCAAAAAATTGATTGCTCCGAATGCTGATAAATTTCTTTACAATCATTCGAATGCTTTTTTTTAATTTACCGTTATAGTGTGCTGTTTATATGTTACAGTTTAAACTTGTTTTTAGTTATAACGCGTTTTTACTAACTGCCTTTGTTAAAACTGAAATTGGGATTAAAAATACAGATACTGTTTGTTAAAATATTTAATAACTGTTAATTAAAATCCTAACCTAACCTAACCTAACCTGACCTGACCTGACCTGACCTGGCCTAACCTGACCTGACCTAACCTGATGTCACTCGACCAATCAGAATAAAGTTCGATAAACTTTGACGTCGGTTGGAACAGTTTTAACTGAATCATTTCGATAAAATGCGTTTTGTCTAGTTAGAACTAGTTTTCACTGATATTCAGCAGTTAATTCTAGTTGTAACAAAGGCCTTTAGTGAAAACTAGTTTATACTAGAGAAAACGATTTGTAACTAAGAACGGGTTTTAACTGTAACCTTTATACCCCACTTTATACCCACCTTTATACCCACTCCAAAGCGCCCTTTTTAAAATTGTTGATACCTAAAATACCCGGCGATCTCACCGTTCTAACTACAATAAATGAAATACCTGACCTAATTGTATAGTGGAAGAATTAAATACATATCTAATCTCCTTTTCAACTACTGTCCGTTAAACCCGCATCTATTACACAGGAAAGTTTTAGTAAATCCAAAGGTGTTCAAAATTCGCTGTTGTTTTATTCCACTAGGTACTTACCTACCTACATACCTTTCTACTTCTTGAAAAAATACTACTTATATTACTGTCATGTTTTTACTGTGATATTGGGAATGGCGGAATAATAGGAATGATAGTGACAATGAAGAGAGAACGCGGTAGAGCGTATAAATAGCTCCAACAAAGGCGGACATACCCAAGAAATGTAACAAATTATTATGTACGCGGCGTTCTCACCTCAAAAATTATGGTCAAGAATTGCGTAAACCTATAATAAAACGTGCGCTCACCTGAAGGAAATGCCTTTCTACAGTTGTATAGACAATATATCCTTGTATATCCTTGTCTATATTTATGTAAAATGGGCAGGCCAAATTATTCTCACATCAGTACGCGCATTTAATCAATTAATTATGTTGTGAATTAAGAATTTTGGTATCCAAAAACTCTCATAAAAACCAAATTTTCAATACCAAAAAAAAATACTAATTGAACACCGATAGACAGGCAAAGAATAACAATTCTTGTTTTGAATTATTGTACATCAAAAATAGACTAACTGCCATTTGCCATGTCCTCGAGTAGGTCGAAATGATAATCTAGTCTCCTTCAACGGAAGCAATCTTCCGAACAGGACCTCCATTGATATGCTTGGTGTAACTCTAAGTGACCAGCTCAGGTATGGGGGCTCCATCAAAACCAGAGTTAAGTTAGCCTCTCAGAAACTGGGCGTACTGTACAGGGCCCGCAGATACTTTAATAGTACACAACTGCTAACCATGCACAAATCGCAAGTGCGCCCCACGGTTGAATTTTGTAGCCACCTCTGGTCTGGAGCTCCAAAATACCTAAAAAAAACCCTTGACTATGTGCAGAAACGGGCGGTCCGTTTGATAGATTCTCCCATTTTAACAGACGGATAGCAATCTTTAGAGCACAGGTGTCAGGTGGGAATGCTGTCCTTGTTCTACCGGTATTACAATGGAAGATGCTCCGAGGAACTAGCGTCATTGATCCCCTCGGCACCGGTGCATAGTCGGGAAACACGCCAAACACGCGCCCAACATTTGAACACGGTTGACATTAGTCACACAGTTCAACAGCTCGGCTGTAGAACGATTTACCGGCCTCTGTGTTTCCTCCCTCCTACAACGTGGGTCTCTTCAAAACCCATGTTCACTCATTCCTTTCCTCAAAAAGACCCTCCACACAGCATCCTCAAAGATAACATAGGCCCTGAGGGAAATTATTTTCCCCAGGGCCTCATGTGTGGAGTTAATGTAAAAAAAAGGTAATAGCCGTTTTACACGATCTCTTTTTTCAGCTCGATTCCCGTAAAGACACCACAGACAATTGTTTCACTTTGCACGATCGCTATTTTCATCTCTATTTTCAAATCTACGATATTAGTTGGCATTACAGTTAACAACATGGTTCATGTGCTGTTTGTTGTGATGCCAACTGAAATCGTAGATATGAAAATAGTTGGCATCACAGCAAACAGCACATGAACCATGTTGTTTACAGTAATGCCAACTGAAATCGTAGATATGAAAATAGAGATGAAAACAGGGATCGTATAAAGCGAAAAATTTGGTCGTTGGTCTCTATGCGGGAATCGGGCTGAAAAAAGAGATGGCGTAAAACGGCTTTAAGTGGAAGTGGAAGTAAATGATTATAAATACATGTGAAACACAATCATTGAGATACTTATTTAAAACTCATACGATTCTATAAACTGACCAAACAAATACTTCATATTGACGAGTATTCTTTACCGATCCGGCCCGCCACACAGCATAATGGAAGATCTAGGCAAAACTCATCCCGCATGAATCCGGACACCTTTGCTGAGTCGCCAATCGTATTTTATTATTTGCATTGGGATCCACTTGGGGTAATCTATGGCAGATGTGTTGGTTATGGTCGTAAATGGCATGCACTGTCTTTATCGTCCATGTTTAAACATCACATCATGTCATGTACCTAACGTCATACTCTATTTTATGGACAAGAGTTAATTACAATCTTCGAAACAATGTAGAAGTGTGCCTGTGCAACCTGCTTTCTTGATATATGTAAAGTGTCAGCGAGATTTCACAAGCATGTAGATTACATTTCAGTCAATAATATATTGTTGTAACTAGCTGGATGTGACACGTCCATTAATATAGTTTCTCAACGATATGGAATATCCAGCAGTGACTAGCAACTTCATCCATCGGTACATTATAAAATTGTCCCTTGACGCTATCGGACGTATGTATGTACTGCTACTATTTAATTAAAGTGAGATTATAATATTTCATTGAAGAAAGAATAATATTAATTAATATAACTAATAAATAATTATAAAAACATATATTTACTAGTAGGTAAAAACCTGTTTGAGGATTGCAAAGGTTCTTTTTGAAAATAACACGTGGCACCATTTCCGTTTACAACAATCCTAAACTGTACAGTCATACTATCGGATTTATTAATCTTTGGGAAATAAACAGTTCAATTTCATCACTTTAAACATTTTGCAAATTATAGATTTCCTCCTTGCGTTAAGAAAATAACAGAATTATGTAAAAACAAAAAATATAACGTCATAATATAATAAAAAAACAGGAAGTACATAAAACAAAATAAATTATTGGATAACCAACACCCCTGCCATAATTCACCCCAAGTGGTTCGCTATGCTTGGTGATTTAGCAAGGGTGCCCGGGTTATGGGGTGAGGTTTTTCTAGGTGATCGGGAAACTAGTTGACATTTTGACCTCTCCAGCAGGACTTTCTCGAATCATCGCCTTGCATCGCGGTGCAAGGGATGAATTCATTCGTCCGAAAATCCTGGACACTTTGACCCCCAGATTCCTACAATCCCCTCATACCCTTTTCTTCCCAGAATTTCATCTCCCCCCTTTCCCTAAAAAGATCCTCCACACGAACCCCAAAAGAAGATATATATCCTGAGGGGATTTTTTTTCTCGTGGTCTCCTGGGTGGATCTAATCTAATCTTAAAAAAAACGATAATAACTGCAATGCATGACTATATCTCGATATCACAATATGGGATTGTTAGAATGAGAATGCATTATGCAAGTAGAATAATCCAAGTACCTGAATTTATTTGTGGCTTTTCCACTGCGTGTTTTCAAATGCTACACGCCTCAAACGCTAAGGATATCATGAATTAATAACACAACTTTGGTACTTTAAGATCTCGATGCTTGTGGTGTCCCACTATCTACTCATTAATAATACATGGAGTGTCAGACGAGACAACTAAAAACTTGTCGGCAAACTATGTTGTAAAAGAGTGAAATGCCAACTTTGTAATAATTACTAAGGAAAATAAAACGTGGTGAATTTTGTTGATGTTATATTAGAACTGACGAAAAAATATTCATGACCAAAAGCAAATGGAGCCATTTTCGCTGTATTTTGGTTGTTGTTTGAAATTGGATCACCCAAGCTGCCATTATAACTCTAATGTAAGAGTAATGGACTTATTTAATTAGATAATTACTAAATGATGTATTTAACTTCTTTACAAAGCAAGTCGGCCCCTCTAAAGACCAAAAGACAAAAGGTAATTAGTTATAATTGCAAATAATTGACAAGTAAAGGTTACCTGCCTCAAACCTTTTTTCAAAAAGGTTTGAAATAAAATCCAGACTCGTAATCGTAATTTTATGAAAAATATCGGAATTAGAACATCGTAATTTTGAGATGCAGTTTTTACGAGTTCTCCGAGAGGTATCAAGGGTGTTTAAAATTCAACCTTTAAAAAAATGACATCGAAACCCGGTCCCCGAGAAGAGTGTTTTTCGCCACATTGTTGCTGCCACTGTCGATCTTACTCCCCGAATATTGAGCGAAAGGGACAACTGCACCTCAAGCTGATAATACCTAAATAAATCTTAAAAATCGAGGTTTTTTATTCCAGATTTTTCTCATCCAAAATTGGCCTAATTTTTTAGTTTTTTTACGAATTGTATTAATACTGTTTGTCGGAACGTTTTTTTAGACATTGTCTAGTGTGTATACTGAACGTCTGTTGATGGCGTTCAAACCAGGCAATTTTAACGATTTTTGGAGGGTTCTAACTCCTATAAGAAGTAACTTATCAAAAAACGTATTATAACTTTATATAAACGTACCGACATGCTAGTGATTTATATCTATATCATAATAAAAAAAAATGTAATTATTTTAAAATCCAGAGAGGAAATCGGGAAATACGTTTGTATTCCCTTTTAAAGTAGAAAATATACTTTTTTTTCTGTGACTTTATCTCTTCTATTTTCATTGCTATTTCATTTATATTATCTTCTTCGGAGTTTAAAAACCATACATTTTTTAATTTTTCAAACATTACTCAAGTAACTTATCATCCTCCGTATGGATGCTACAACCCCTGAAGGTTATCAGCAACCTTTTTTAAAATCTTCCACTTCTGCCGGTATCCTGCTATTTACCTCTTGCTCCTTAAGACCCTTGTCGAAGGATGCAATGTTTACCTCCACTTCGTCAAACCATCTAATTTTAGTCTCCCAACAATCCTTCGTCCTGGAGGCTTATTTTAAATAAGCCTTCTTGTTTCTCAGTTATCTTCCTATCCATCTATTAATTATAAAATTGATTATGTTATCTCTTTCAAATAATTGTGATAGCACTGTAGTACCTGTGATAGTAGATTGTATTATTGTCTCTAAGATACTACTACTACATATGTTCTTGAATGATTTAAAAGATTCTTCTTAGAATATACTTTTTTAAGTATTGTATCGGATGGAATATATACGAGAATAATTTTTCGATAATCTACTAATTTTGTGAACGCTCTTCAGAAGAAAAGACATTAAAATTTTACGAGTCTAAGTTCCGGAAAAAATATTTTTTTCATGGCGTAGGCGTCAGAGAGAACTATTAACGACTACGTCGTTATCAGGGGTGTGTTCACCTGTAGTAAAAAGTAGGTACTTACTTTTATTAAAATAAGGTGCTCACATCAAGGGTTCTGTGTACAACATTATTCTAACACATTCATTATAGGTTGATTAATTCTACAAAGAGCATTTCGATGAGATAATTGCATTGGATGCTTTATCAAAAGAGTGGGAATGAACAATGAACAATTTCTTTCATGTCATCAATATTATGTACATTCTATTATAATTTGGAATATTTTGATTTGCTGCTTTGATCTGTTATACCTAGGGTTGCCATCCGTCCGGGTTTCCCCGGATTTGTCCTAGCTTAGAGGGCGTCCGGGGAGCGTCCGGGCGGGGCTTCATTTGTAGTCCGGGTTTAAAAATTTAAAAAAAAAATCAACTGTTTTTTATTACACTGACTATGTTTAAAAAAACTGTTAACATGTCCGGGTTCAGGGTCCTAAAATCCGGGGTTTTCACGAGTCTTTCCTGGATGCCAAATTTTAGAGATGGCAACCCTAGTTATACCGTATCTTTCGTTTGAAAACATGTTTCAAATCTTGCCTTAACCTTCATATTTCATAGAAAACTCTCGAAAGTTGAGCTGTTAAATCATAAAATTTGCACAGCTTTCACTATATGTAATATCTAAGTAATCATTTTGATATTCCAAATATTCGCTTTCTGTCAAAAATTAAGAAAACTATATTGCATATAATGCTGATTTCAAATGTTTAATTATTCGATAGGTTTATATAATAATTATGAAACTCTTAGTAATTAGTAATACGTTTTTCCTTGTTTTTGAAAGAAAGACAAGCATTTTAAATAACCTGACACTAATACCATCATTGTAAGTGGAAAAAATTGCTAGTGCAGTTGTTTCATAATGCTGATGGGTTTCGTTTGTATTTGTGTGCCGATCGATGGAAGACTTTGCAATCAGAGGTTTGAACCCTCGACGATTGGGTGAGAAATTGATGCTTTGAACCACACAGATACTAATCATGTCTCATGGACTATTTCAGTCTATTCTATTTTTTGTACGATCAGGAGTACCCCAAGGTTCTAATTTAGGCCCACTCCTTTTTTCCATATTTATTAATTATATTTCAGAAGTGATTCTGCACTCCAGGTTTCTTCTTTTTGCTGATGACCTAAAACTATTCTTAGAAATACTAACCGCAGAAGACTACAATCGACTCCAGTCAGATATTGATAGAATTATTGACTAGGTAAATGAAATCAGATTGAGTTCAATATATCTAAGTGTTTAATTTTGTCATTCACTAGGAAATGTCATACCTGGTATTACCGGTATACGATGGACGCCCGAAATCTAAAACGTGTCTCCACCATGAAGGACATTGGAATCATGTTTGATAGTAGGCTGACATTTTTTCATACTCATATTCAGATGGCTTGAAGCACTTCATTGAGAATGCTGGGCTTTGTTCTGCGTACTGCAAGGAATTTTAGAGACACCGGGTTCTCATAATCCTATTCAATTCCTTAGTAAGGAGTAGACTTGAAAGTGGTTCGGTAATTTGGAGTCCACACCAAGTAAAATATTCCCTCATGTTGGAGAGAGTTCAGAAAAAAATTCTGAGATTTCTGTACATGAGGGAGTATGGCTACTACCCGTGGCTCTATCCGACTCACCTTTTTTTGTATGCTCGGAATGAACCATCTACGTGTCAGAAGGGATGTACACATTGCTACGCATTTCTTCAGATTGATTCGCGGATGATTTGAAAACTCAGCTATCTTGGAGAGCATTCATTTCTATGTTCCCGATGGTTGTATTCGCCACCGACAGCACAGGCTGTTCTATCTTCCAGCCTGCAGGACTAACTTGCCAATAGTCATGCTGATCGGGAGACCAATCTTGCTGTTGAACAGAATTAATTCGGATATTAGCGTTAGTGAAGCTGCTTTTAAAAGGCAAGCTCTATTAATGCTTGTTTAATTTGTAACCTACATTTTATGCTTAATGTAATACTGTTACAGTTGTATTTTAAAAATACATTAAAATGTTTAATTTTGTAATGTTTTTGAAAGAATAAAAATAAATTGAATTGAATAACCGGTGTAGTCTTCTTCCTTTTCTATTGTATTTGCAATTAATAAGATTGCATTTCTTTCAATAGACCTCCGGGTTGCAAGGTGCCATCTTTTTCAGAAGATTGCACGTAATGGTGAAACGCTCCAAAACTCGCTAAATAGTTAGAGAATTTACTTCACTGAACCTTGAAATGGGGACTATATGACATCGGAACTTGCTAAGATCGGAATGCGATAAAGGAAGTCAATAAGAGCTGGAAATATTATTGGAATTTAACGGAGAGTTCGAAAGCATTTACTCTTCGTTATTCCGACTTTTATTTTGATTTATATCATTAATTGCTGGTAAATTCAATTAGAATTAGGAATTATTATTAATTTCTACTGAAACTAGATATGAAAACAAGATATCAATTTAACCCACAATACAACAAGCATGTTTAATATTCTTGTGTCGCAAACAGGTATTGCGTAGGTATACAGTAGTTCCAGAGATAGGACGTCACCGTTTTAGTATATTTTGTCTTTCTTTATTTTATTTTTTATGGCAACATAAGTTTTGTTGTATTTTGTACGCCATTTTTTATTAGCTGTTACATTGCTATTGTAAGTTATAAGTAGACTCTTGGCAAATTTTCCAGAAACAAAATTATAAGTAATATGGAATACAAAATTATAAACTTTTTTTGAAAAAGTTTGGTTTCGATCCATCTTATTTAGTTTTTGAACTTTAAGCTAATCGCATTGGAAAATCTCACAGCGCTATAAGCTAATATTAAATTACTGGATAATATTATAATACAGGCATAACAGAATTGTATAGCATATAAGAGGAAACCTTAGAGAAAATTTGGTATTTTACCAAACTGTTGCTGTCACCGTTGCTCTTACTCCCCCAAATATTGAGCGAAAGAGACAACTGCACCTCAGGCTGATACTACATACATAAAATCCTCATTTTTGTATTCCCCATTTTTCTACTCCAAAACCGGACCGATTTTTTATTGTTTTTACCATCTTAGAAAAATATACTCTCTGTCTGTAGATTTTGATTTTTTAAGAATACATTGCCTAGTTTGTATCCCGAACATCTCTTGAGGGCTTCCAAACAAGGCAATTTGAACGATTTTTGAAAGGGCCTCACTCCTATAAGAATTAACTTATCAAAAAAAGTAACTACTTAATATTTAGCTGTTATAAAATTATGGCTTTTAGTTATTTTGCGATAATGTAGAGTATTATACAGGTACCTACCGACGGTGACTAGAAGTTGAATTGGTATTTTTTTTTCATTCCAACACATGTTAAGTAAGATTGAATAAAGATTCTTTTGGGTTTTGTACTCTCGTTAAATCAGGAAGTGCAACAATTTCAACGAGCTTGTAGGTATGTAATTTATGTTTTACTCACATTGTGGTTTTCTTTGTCAATTTAGGATATCGACGCCCTCCTGGAAAGGTTACAACAGAATGAAGCCAGGGAGGCCGCTTACGAGGAGCTTGGTAAGACCCTTTTTAAAATATACGAAAATCAATCATAGAGGCACTTTGTAAAAATGTATATAAATCCTGGTAAACATTGCATTCACTGTAAAAAACATTTTGGTTTGTGTTATATATAGATTTTATAAGATTAGCTCTACATAGGCCCTGAGGAAAGTGATTCTCCTCAGGGCCTATGATATTAGGGGATGCTTTGTGGAGAGTTTTTAGGAAAGGAAGAAGAGGAAGTTCTGGAAAAGAACAAGATATGAGGGGTGGGTAGGAATCTGGGGGTCAATGTGTCCAGGAGTGACTCACTGCGGTGCAAGGCGATGTTCCTTCTGGAGAGGTCAAAAGGACTTCCTCAACCAGCATCGGCCCGCCGCACAGTTGGCTGCCAAAACCCGGACAAACCTCACCCCATGAACCCGGCCACCCCTGCTAAATCACCAATCGTCGAGAAACATAATATGGGGTGACATATGGCAGAGGTATTAGTTATCCAATAAATGGTCCCATGGGCGGTGGTACCCATAAACGCCTCCAAAAAGTAAAATTATGTATGGCACAAAGCTTATATTTAAAGCAGAAATCTGATTGTTTGGCCCAATAAATATTTAGAAACCGTAAACTCTGGCGTCAAGAAAATTAAACGGAATTTTCTGTATTACCAGCTTTGAAATTTTTAAATATCAATTTAACAATAAAAAATAAGATAATTCCGCGTATTTTTTGTTCCATATTAATTTTTTCAATCCTTATCTCGAATGAATATTAAAATTATTAAATTTTTCTGCACACATTTTTATTTTTAGAGTGTACACAAACATTGGCACGCTTTATACTACTCGTGTAATCTATATGATAGATTAAGCTCAACAAACATAGATTACCTGTTATATTAAGCATAGATAAAAGTTTCAAATGCATAGATACCTGTTATGTTAAACATAGATACATGTTACAAATGCGTAGATACCTGCAATGTTAAACATAGATATATGTTTCAAATGCGTAGATACCTGTTATGTTAAACATAAATATATGTTTCAAATGGATAGATACTGTTATTGCGGTTGAATTATATTGGTAAGAGCGGTAAAGGGCTAGCACCATTTTGGTTCTGAAACATGTAATTATTTCAGCATGCTAAAAAATAGCAATAAGTCCATCACATTACAATTTCTAGTAATTACAAAAAAGAGGTCTTATTGACGAACTCGCTTTTAATTCGAATAAAGTTAGAAAAAAATGTGTGAAAGCTTTTCTCCGAGTCCACGTTTGCTTTTAGGGACCTCTTGAAAAATAAAGGGTGCCTAAAAGTACCTATTATTAAATTAACTTTAAAATTTGTGAGACGATGGTACCTCTGCGGGTTCCCATTGCCAGCTAATTGTTGAATTGAGATTCTTGGCGATAGAGTTTATTCAAAGGGCTTGCTCTGTTTGCGGTGAAAATTATGAAATTTGAACAGGACCCACAAATTTTCATAATTTCTCTCGCTCAAAATAATTATGCAAAGCGCGAAGCGAATTTAAAATTATGTTTTTCTCATTAAGGAAACTTAGAGTAGTGCTAAAAAAAAACCGTGATAAAAATAAAGTTTTTTTACTGTAATATAACTATTTTCAAATTTCTGGCTATGTCTTGGGCCAATTTTAGAGAAATGCGTGTATGTGTGCGCATGTATAAGTGAGCGCTACCAAAAGCTGATAGAATTAATTATTATCGACAACGAGTCTATTAGCCAAGTTTCAGCTCGATCGGATGTCGGGAAGGGATTTGAAATTCCACTTCCAGGATTTGAATTAATTCGTTCACGAAATTAAAATGGAAACTCAAATAGATGTATTTAATAACGGTACATTTACAGTAACTTTTACTGCACTTGTAGGAAAGTGATTGTTGGAAATAATTCATAAAGCGATATATTACGGAATAGAAATTTATATGTGCAGATATCAAACTTCTAATTGAAGTACAATAATTCATCGACCATCATAACACGTGCATCAGCCTAGCATGGTGGTCGAAAAATCTACAAATAATGTCACCATAATATTTATGCAATGAAAAGAGAAAAAAAATTAAAAAAAGGCTGAGGGAGTATTTCACCATCCTTTCCATAAACTGTCAAAAGCACTATCCGTAGGATAATGTCTATCTTCGATTTACGATTCTCCGAGAACCATTTATTGGATAACCAACAACTCTGCCATAGTTTACTCCAAATTGATCGCTACATTTGGTGAATTAGGATCCATCGGGTGATGTATGTCAAGTTTTGGCAGCGGATCATATGCGTGGCGGGCCGAATCGAAAAGGTCGGTTTAGATAGACCCTTTGACCTCTCCAGAAGGTCTCTCTCGACCCATCGTCTTGCACCACAGAGGGAGGGATGGATTCATGCGTCCATTTCTCCTGAACTCCTATCCACCCTTCATTTCTTTTCCCATCCCAGAACTTCCTTTCCACAAAAAGACCCTCCATAAAGCATCTCCAAAGATGTCTCCTGTGTGGGGTTAATTTTAAAAAAAGAGTTTGCCATTCGGCACTCGAACGTATGAATAGTGGCTATAAACAATATCATTAGGTATATCTGATAAGTTGACGAGTTTTACGCATTTTATAATAGATAATTGTTGAGTATTTATAAAATATATGACTATGTATTAAATATATTTTACATGCAAATAATGGCTGAAATTTCTTAAAAATTTTTCTTCATATTTTATCTTGTTTCAAGCTGAGAGGCACGTAGGTATTACAAAGAAGCTTAAACGCCTGACATATTACGTGCTACCAACAGGCTCCTCTAGAACTATTCAGAAATAAAGTTTCAAAAGATGGGATAAAAATCTCTTTCTTAATTTCACGTACCATGTGATACCTACATCCGTGCGAATGTACATTGTACAATTATTTGTTATGTACTATACATATCGCACATCTCATAGAAAAGTGTGCAACTCAAAATTTTCTATCATGGAAGAAGAAGATAACACTAATAATAATCTACTCGAAAATATGAAAGCGTACAAGACGCAGAAAAATAAAAAGATAACTATCGCAACTGGGACGATTATTGTTAATTCTAAAATTTTAAATATGAGAGAGACAAATATGACAGTTTGATGAAAGGTGACGGTAGCCGAATTGGTAGAGGTAGAGATTTCTGGGTTCGTTTCCCAATTGCGACTGTTATCTTTTTATTTGTCTGTTTCTTGTTCTCTTTCATATTTCGTTTAGATTATTAGTGTTATCTTCTTCTTCAATGATGAGAATAACCCTTAAAAGTTATAAACAGAGATTTGTTCTAATATAATTTTTTTTTTTTTTTTACGTTTTATCTCATAAAAGTAAAATGATTGTGATTATGAATGCCCCACGAAAACCGCATTTAAATTTGATCACTCCATCTCCACAAGATGTCGCTAGTATCTCTTTTCAAAGGGACCACTTGTTCATTATTCGATCATCCGTTTTAACTCTCCTGTAAAATTAACTTTTTTGACTTACGACACTTTTCCACGGGATGTGCGATATATTTTGTGACATTTTTATGTATATTATTTATTATAACGCTGTATTTATGTGCCTCATATCCAGAGTGATAAATTCTATTTACAATACTTAAAACACAATATTATTTTTATAATGCCGTAGTATTTACGTTTTAATAACGTTGATGTACGGATAAAGGCGTGAGGTAGGGTGAAAGATAAACAACTTGTAAATGTATGGTGGAGTTTTTTCGAGTAATCATTTAATAAATTTATTATTTGTACAGCCCTTATCTTCCAGCCCTCTCTTCAAGTAAATTGTAGGATAATTTAAATAATGTTGTCCCACGAGAACTCCACCTGACCCTGTGAGCTGTAAGGGTCGTGGCTAGGGGGTGGTTGGCCCCTTAGGGGTGGTAGGGGGCGATGTGTCGATATTTCCATACAATTGGCAGTTTGTATGCGAACTTTTCCACCTGTTTAACTGCACTTTCACAGGAATATCGGCTCACACGTCAGACATTCAACTCATTTTGAAATTCAATAATGGGGCATCCAATAATTACGCGAGCATAAACGGGGAGGGGGGTCCAGCAAAATCTCACGTTACTTGAAAATAATATACGAATTGGCCCAAATTTATCTCACCGAGGGGGGTGGGGGTGTCTAGATTGGAAGAAAACTGCTCACGTAATAAATGGATGCCCCTTACACTGAATATACAAAAGCTTTTCAAGTGGTCTAACAGCTGTCATTAAAATGTTTTTTTTTAGTAGACTTAATATTTATTTATTTTAGTTTGGCTCTGGATTTAGTACGTCAAGGTCTAGTAAGGTACGAGTAAAGGGTAAAATCCCATTTGATCAAAACAAATTTTTCATGTTTTAAAGACTCTCTCCGACGTTCTCCAAATTAGGGATGAAATAGTTCTACTAGTTAAGGTAAGTTGGGCCTGTTGCACAGTTTTTTATTAGAAAATACATTAGATCAACCATTCACATAATTAGTTAATAAGTGCAGGGGGCCTTGTCATTATCTTTTAAGTTTCACAAACAGCACGTTTCCGAAACTTGGTGGTTTGATTAATTTTATCACAAATGGCTAGAAATGATAGTCAATATGCCAACTGTCACTGGGTTGGCACCGCGTTTGGGTCCCACCCGGGCTTCACGTGTTCGATTCCTCGACTGGCGAAGTCCTCCATCACGATACAAGCAACATTTTGTGCTTTCTGTGGTGGTAGTAGGAGATTTTCAAATATTGTCAGGTTATTTATAACCCGGTTTGTCTTTCTTTTAAAAAAATGAAAAATGTTCCGTTAAGGTCGAATTATTCATACCAAGCATAATCATAAAATGTTTGATTATAAATAAATATAAGAGCTAAAAATAAATTCCAACTATATTTTAGAATTTATTTTCTGTGGATTTTGTCGAGTTATTTCAGAAATCGCAACTCTCCAGATTAATATTTGAATAACCAAACTAGAAGAAGTACAATAATATTTGACCAGTAAGTTTTCCTCTATAAATTTGTCTTCGTTGGTTTTCGAACCTAGAATTTATAACGAGTTATCAGAAGTGTATAAGGGCGGGCTGGAAATGGAACCGCCGAGATTGGAACTGCGATAAAATCACAGTTCCGCTTAAAATCAGTTTCTCATTTGCATGTCAAACATCGGGAATAATACGAGACGAGAGGGAACGAGACGAATTGATTAATAGAAATGCAGATTATTTTCGAGAATTTCAAAAGATTCAAATAAAACAATGTTTGTTAAAATCAAAGTCCCTTCAACTCCACAACTGAGAATCAAACAAAAGATTGAAATCATGCTTCTTATAATATTATCATAACAATCACTAAATTTAGTACAATTCCTATTCACTTCTGAAAAAATATATTTCTTCGGTTAAGTAAACCTCTGCCAGCATAAATTTGGATAGTTTATTCTCATGGGATATCCAGTCTTTTGAAAGTAAAGCAAAGTCTTTTAAGTCAGTATTTCTTATTTCATAACTAAAATAAAACAAAACTAAAAATGCTGAACATAGTAAAACAAGCTCTGACTAAATCAAAGGTACCCGTAGATATAAAATGTAGCTTGTACAAATAAGGTCAGTACCTATGTTAAACCTGAATATAAATTAGATTAAGTATCTCTTTCTACGCAAAGACTTCCAAGAAGTACTTTGTCTTTGACCTTTTTTTATTTCTCATGTTTAAGTGATTATCTCGTTAAATACAAAAGTACCTCTCCACTGACAAGGGATTTATTAATTTTGTGGTAAAAATTCAGAGTTTTTAGAATCGGTTGATAAACTTGGATTCACTTGATGTCTTTGCGAATTCCGTTTTTTTTTGTGAAGGCATCTTTTCGATGCTGTAATATATATCTATTTGATATCAGATCCAAGCTTCAGATTTAATTCTCAATACGGTAGATAAGACGGAATCGGGATTTTGGCTCCACAGGTACAGAAAGACCCCTAAAAGCTTTCGGCGAAAATAAAATCCAATAATATTTGAAACGAGAACTTCAATATCGGGTTAACACCCACTTTACTTCGAGGTTTACGATATTATTTATTTGACCTTTTCGATCATTGAAGCATTCAGCAAAATATCAAGTGATAGTTTCTTTACCATAAAATAATGCACATTATGTGCACTTAAACGACTAAAATGTCGCCGTGTCGTCTGTCTGTGTACATATATACATACATGTAAGATAACACAAGGTCCCCTATTTAATATTATACAAATATTGTATCCCAGTAACTATTTTAAATATAATAAATCATACCGACATTAACTATTTCGCTGAATTTATTGAGGTGAAACTTATTACTTTAAAGTGGATAGTATAATAATTACATTGGGTAAACTGTATACGAATATACAAATCTCGTTTAAAACTTTCAATTACTGGTGAAATTCTCTTATTTTGATACAACATTATTTAAACAAAGGTTGCAAAACACAAATATTATTTGTTGATGTAAATATTCATTTGATAGACGTGCTGGCTGAATTCATATCAAAAATATTGTTTTCATAAAATGTGGAAGTTAGTCACAACCAAATAGGTGTTAGTATTAACACCACAACTTCTTCTATTTCATAAGCTGTGTACATATGCTTCATTCAAATGTCTCTAGTTTTGATGATCTTTGGCGGCTCTCACTTATCCAAAAAGTTCATACATTAAGCCATCCAGTGACGGAAGCGTTGTCATTTTGACACACCGCAAAATTCAACAAAATGTAAACATTTGTAGGTTTGTGATAATGTTTTGAAAAGACCTATTAAACCTCCAGTTACAACACATCTTTTTTTTCTTTTTTTTACAATTTAAAAAAAAGTGTCCTTATAAATGTACCCCGTTCTATGATCACATTGTACATGTTTTCTTATTTGAAATATAAGAAAATACCCATGTTTAAATATTACGAAAGGAAAATTATTTCATTTATTTATTTATTTGTAAGAAAGTAATTCATTTAATTAAATCATGTTGTTTCATATCATAGTATTTCCATACAAACGAAGTATTGAAATCCGCAAGTCTAAGCTTTAACTTTAGGGTGCACAGTTTACACCCGCGCTGTGCAAGCGGGTTCCCCACAGAGCATCGGACCATCCCAAAATTATAAAGTTATATCTAAAAGAAATCACAATACAAGCATTAATCTTTGCTAGGTTGCAAAATTTTATCGATATTCTTCCTTCCCATGTCCATAATCCATATCTTAATTTTTTATTGCAAAAATATCCAAGCCATTTTAGTTGTAGGTTGGTGGAATTTATGTTGTAATGTGGGCCTTCTCAATCAAGTATAATTTTCAAAATTTCCATTTGTGCTATGAGGACTGGTTTTATTGTAGGTATATCATAATAATTATACACTGCAACGATACGTATGGCACTATCTGTGCTGGGTTGAGGGAGTACATAGAAGGAATTCATTGTAAGTATGTAAATAACAAAACGATTGTGAATGTTTCCAAAAATCAAGATATTCGTACGAATTGTGTTGTGTGTTTGTTTCCAATAATTAGATATGAATTACAACATATATCATTATATTCATTATCATGAAGTTTCGTGAATCTGTTCGGGTTTTGTTTACTTTGTAATATAATGGTTTCCAACGTGGTGTAACTTGTATATTATTTGTGTCACATCTTCGTGCTTTTCTTAAAATTCGGACCAAGGTAAGTGTATATTTGTTTTATTCTGTGCTGTATTAATGGCGGCTGAAAAGTTTTTGTGATTGGACGAGTTTTTAATCAAGATCGTGAAAGCGACACCAGCCGCGCTTTGGACTCCCACTCTTTAAGCTTTTAATATCAAAACAGACTGTCATTTATTCGGAGCAGTAACAAAAGCTTGCGAAGAATTATTGGGCTTGTCCAAGTGAAACGAAAATTACTACACACAAAAATTCTTTCTAACATTTTTCGTTATTGTTGTGTTGTCCCGAAATAAACGTTGTCTAGTGGTGTATATTGTGAAAACAGATGATGTGTTGTACATATTCTCGTAGTGTACTAACCAGTTCATATTGGACGTAAACCTTTACTGTGGAAACACTCCCTAAAGAGTAAATTCTCATCACTGCTCGCTGTGCTTTTTCAGAAAATAAAAATGGGTTTTAAAAACCTTTTAACACTCCCTGGTTAATTAATAGTATATTATTCGTACAGAGATATTGTTTATGATTCAGTTTGTATCGTTTCAATTACATATTATAAGGCATTGCTGCGAGATTTGTATTTGTTTTAAATTTATTATTTTGTATATTTTCAGGATCAATTGAAGAGGCCTACTTGCAATCGTTGAAAAACAAACTTCACCGCAACGGAAACAACAACTTGGAAAGTCACTCATTGAGGAACATGATCAATCAACATGCGTATGCAAGCAAGAATTTAGACACAGTTGGTGGAGGAAATATAGTAAGAAATTTAGACAGCATTGGTGGGGGCAATTTGGTGAGGAATCTGGATAGCATCGGTGGGGGAAACTTGGTGAGGAATCTGGATAGCATCGGTGGAGGTAACTTGGTGAGGAATCTCGATAGCATCGGTGGGGGTAACTTGGTGAGGAATCTGGATAGTATTGGAGGTGGTAACCTGGTAAGGAATTTGGATAGCATCGGTGGGGGTAACTTAGTAAGGAACTTGGATAGCATCGGTGGGGGTAACTTGGTGAGGAATCTTGATAGCATCGGTGGTGGCAACTTGGTAAGGAATCTGGATAGCATCGGTGGGGGTAACCTGGTAAGGAATCTGGATAGCATCGGTGGAGGTAATATTGTAAGGAATCTGGATAGCATCGGTGGGGGTAATATTGTAAGGAATCTCGATAGTATCGGTGGGGGTAACTTGGTGAGAAATCTCGATAGCATCGGTGGTGGTAATCTAGTCAGGAATTTAGATTCAATCTCGGGTGGAAACATCGTTAAGTTCCTTCACACACCACGTGGAGAGTACTATCTGGAGCATTACTTGAACAGAAACCTAGACAGCGTGGGCAGCGGAAACTTGCCGGGCAAAAAGTAAACCCAGTTTTATAGAACAGACTACGGCGAAGGCAAATTGAACAAACTATGATTTATCTGTATTGTTTATCTATGTTAATTTATCAAAATGTGACTTCTGGAGAAGCATAGTATCAAAATAAAAATATTCTCATCAATTTACAAATGTGTCTTTAATTTAAACAAAATGTATTTATGATGTACAGTTGTAATCATGGTCTTGGTGAAGCTCCTCCACATCTCATGGTTCCCTGCAGTTGGGTGTGCTGATACCGCCGCGGTGCCATTTAGGATCTTGACCAGGCCTTCGGGCACGGTCGATCGTTAAGGATCGATAGGATAAGTTTCGGTAACTTCTCATCGTTCCCTAGCATGACTACAGATAGCTAACGAATAAGTAACAAATTCAAAATGACTTTTTTATTATTCTTTGCGGATACTGTTTACAACTAGTTCCCGTGAGCACTTCGGCCATATACCCATTGTGCTATCTCCCATTTTGCCTCAATCCTTTATCAAAAACCCACTCCCTTTAATAAAGTTCACCAAAGTTGTCACTGGATATGTGGCTAAGTCTTCTGGTTCTATTGTGTATCTCCCAAGGTTTTAGATCCTAATTTCCACCAAGGCAGGACATTGGCACCATATGTGAATTGGAGTTTCTTCATCCTTTTCACATTTTCTACATCTCTTGGTGTTTTCCACTCCCATTAGCTGCTTGTGTCTCCTGAGATAGCAGTGTCCCGTTAGTAGTCCTACCAGTTCCCTCAGCGAGTTTTTGTCCATATCGAGTAATTTCCTGGTCCTTTTATGAGTACTTTGGATCACAATGACTAAGTGTTCTTAATATATTCTGCGTCAACTGTTGTTTGTACATTAACGATTTGAAGTTACCGAAAGTTATCCTATCAATCCTTATCGACCGACCGTGCTAGAGGGCCTGGTCCAAATCAGTTATCGATCTACTTCTAACATGTTAACTTTTCAACTTCATCACTCTCAAACGAGGCCCCGAAGAATAAAGTCGGTTAGCCGTGATTCAAAAACTTTCTATACCTAAATTAAACAACTAAAATCATTGTAGGTTTTAGAGTAGTATACCAAACACGATCTTTACCCTACGGGCAGACCTCAAGCTTTCCGCGTTTCCGGAGTTACTAAAAGGAAGGCTTAAATTATTTCACCCTCTGATTTCTATTAAAAAGCTTGTAGTATTTACAATGGCTTTGGTAAGTTTTGCACGGCTTTGAATACTAATTTTTTGACGAAATAATTTAGGTACTTATAAAACATCTGAATTTTGAAGATTTATGTCACCAGGGTATTTGAAGCCTCAACAACCTTGACAAGAAATTATTTTGGTGATTCAGGACACCAATAAAACAATGGTTTTAAGAATTTTTTAAATCTGAAGTTAAGGTATTTTTTATGCCTTCAATTAATTATTCGTTGGACTTAGTTGATTAACTTGTGATTCGGAGTTAAAACGCAGCAATATTTTTTATTATCCTCTCAAGAATTTAAAAATCTTGGTGATTAATATAGCCGTACTACAATGACCTAAAGATTCACAAAATTTTCAAAACAATTATTAATAATGGCGTATTTCTTATCAAAACCTATAAAATTGAACCAGACATTTCAATGTGTATATAAAGTGACCAGCCATGCGATTCTGTATCTTTTGTGGATACGAAATCGATTCCAAACGTAATCGCCTGTCAAATTTGTGTGATTGTCTATGGCATGAAATTGCTTTTTCAACTAGTTTAAAACGCGAAATGCTGGAAGTATATGTACATGGTCATTTATTCATTTAATGAACGTTTAAAGTTGTATAGCATGGATTTGACATTTGCTAAGTTTCGTTTCAATCTAAATTCGCATCAATTACTTAGTTTTCCCAAATTAAGAAACTGTTTAAAGCTAAGCTATTGAGGCAGCATACACGTATAAAATAATTGAATATTTGTGGACGAAATATATTAATTATTCCACTAACCGCCGCACTTTTAGGCACTATAAGAAACAATAATTTACGTGAAAAAAATAGGTTATTGGGTTCCTAATTTGGGGAAAGTAAGAAATTCATGCGTATTTAGATTGAAACGAAACTTCGCAAATGTCAAATCCATGCTATATAACTTTAAACGTGCATTAAATGAATAAATAATCATATATACTTACAACATGTTGTGTTTTAAACTAGTTGAAAAAGCAAATGCAAGCCATAGACAATCACACAAATTAGACAGGCGATAACGTATGGAATCGATTCCGTATTCATAAAATATACAGAATCGCATGAAAGGAAGCCAGTAAGGCTATTAACAGGACACATGCTTATGTTGGGAATAGAAAGCATGACAAGGGAAAACCCACCAATAGGCCAATTGCATGGATTTCATAACGACTTTGAAAAAATCGTGTGGATAGAGTTTTTTTACTAAGATTACGAAAGTGTTAGTAAAAATTTTTAGAAAAGAATAGTTTTGTTATTTTTAAATATTAAAATCCATTATTTGAGCTCGTGACGTCACTACATGAAAATGTCCCGTCTCCGATTATGTTCCCTTAATTTTGTAAAATTCCACACTGATTAATTTTTTTTATATGGCAACACTTTGATTTCCAGCGAATTTTTGAATTTGCGTATAACGTTCACTAGATTTATTGTTTGTTCTATGCGAACTTATCCTTTGGTTTGATTTTTTGATAAAGATGGCAGTGTTTTTACAGATGTTACGAAGAGAACCCCGTACAATTTATTGCTATTCGTGTGGAAAACGTTCTTTTTTAAATGATTTTCGGCTATGTACTTATCGTTTTTTCGCACCTATAAAATTATGTTCCGTCTTTCCGGTTTATAAAAGATGGTCTAATTTTTCGGATTGAAATTTTCAAAAAATCGCCAGGGTTTCAAAAATACGATTAAAAACATACAGAATGTCTTAGAATATTTGCCTAAACCGGAAAAATGTTTAAAAAATGTGATGCAAGTGGCCTATTAATCTATGCCGTCGACGGCTGGCGTAGCGCAGCGGTAAGGCGCTTGACTCGCACACCGAAGGTCGCGGCATCAAACCCCGGCGTGGCAAATAAATTTTATTTGATTAATTTGTGTTATTTAACAATTTATTCATTTAAAATAATATATAGTATATTTGCGGCACGTTCCAGAGTGGAAGATACTCTCTGTATCGCCCTGGTGTAACCCCCATATTATACCCCAATTGATGCCATAGTCTCACTGGCTTCAGACGGGAGCAGTTGGGACTCTTGTGTGGTATTCATATAAAAAAATGCTGCCAATGTCCTATCTTGGTGAAATTAAATAGTAAAGTCGAGCTACATTGTCGACCTTGGAGACATTGCCAAATACCCAAAAACAACTGTGGCGAACATCATTAAAGTGACTGAACTACTTTCAAAGGAACAACGTGAAACATGCACAATTTACCTTTTTTTTATTGATCTTAAAAAATGGAACATATTACTTATCTTCCATTTAATTCTATATGCTATGTCCAGTGCTTACAGAAGCTATACAGAAATGCAAACTGTCGCTGTATCAACAAACAATATTTATGTCAAAACGAGATGTCTATTTCAGAAAAATCTATATTGCCAGGAAAATTAACCAATAAATCACCTTCCTTGGTTCCTTGTGATTTGTAGTATCTCGATAATTAATAGAGCGGTTTAGTCTCTGATTTAGGCTTTTGCAAAGCTTAATTGATGGTAAGTTAAGTAAGGATCGACATTTTACGAGAGATACTATCTTTTGGAAATCACAACAGAAAAGGCATTCATAAATCAAAGAAGCTGTTCTCGAGATACTGGACTCCACCAAATCAATTAGACCGCACATTTCTGGCTTCAGTCCAAATGTTTGTTTAATTTAAAGTTAAAGTAATTATTATTTTTTGGCAAGTTTCTTTTAAGACTTCTAATTTACTATGGAAAACTAATTCCAATCTTTATTCGCACAAATTTAAAAAAATGGTTTTGAAAATTTATAATATTAAATAAATTATGTGTTTTCTTTCTGTTTTGAGTATTAATTATATGAATCCTCTAATTCTAACTACAAAGCGAAATGTTCCATGTAAGATATTCCTTAAGGAAATGAAGATAAACTTATTTGGTTTCATTATTTAATTAGAAGTTCTAAAAAAATCTTGTAATATGTGTTCGTCATTTCAACTGTTTGAAATTAAACTTTTTTCTGACTGATAACAAAGTTTTGGCTAAATTAAGATAATAACCCAGATTTGTGCTACTAGAATTAACTTAGGTGTATGTTTCTCTTGTCGAGAAAATTGTAACATTCGATTAAATATAGGTTCTAATTCGTACAGTAGATAGGTTACCTCAAAATTACCTAAAAAGAATCTGGGAAGCGATTAACTTTTATTGGGGATATTAAACGTCTCTGAAAGTAAATAAATTGAAATCTGACGCGCTCCAAATGCAGCTTAAAAACTGGATTTCATGCCTGAGTTCCGTTTTCTGTTCAACTTCTCTACAATACAATTCCTTTCGAAGAGAGGGAACTATCGAAGGAACGTCGCGGGAAGGACCATTCGCATGGTAATAAGTTAGCAATTTCCCAACTAATAAACGATGGTAAAAGTTACCCAACTGACGCCAACTATTTTCTTGCGTTCAGTCCAGATATTCCGCGCCCAGTTTATTTATACGATTTCTGATGTCAGGACATTTAAAAAAATAATTTGAAAATCCATTGCAAGTCAAGCTGGTTTTGGTGGTAACATGAATGTTTCGTTTGATGAATGCAAAACTAGCCAAACTTTTTTTCGTTTATTATCTTCTTTGTTTGAACATTTTTACTGTGCAGAGAAATCATTTGGAGACCACAACATCTATCCAAATGTTCTACTTGTCCAGATACATCCGAATTGAAAAATACAACAACTCTTACGTTTTGTTTACCTAATTGATGCCCTCGCCTTGAACGAACATCACGTGATTTTTAGATATTTTACTGAAATCTGAATTGAATTTATCGTAATATAGTATCTTCCTCATTGGTAAAATCACAACCGAATGGAAGGGTTTAATTATCTGGGAGGTGGAACGTATCTATGTTTTCTTGAGATAATTAATTGTACGGTTCATTTGTTTTGTTTAGTTGTGTTGTTGGGTTGTGTTGTTCTGTTGTATTGTGTCGTGTTGTACAGTTGATGCGGTTGTATCCATGTTTTCTTGAGATTATCAATTGTTTGTTTCATTTACGAAAAATTAATAAGAACCACATACTTCGCTGTCTGTCAATCAATTATACAATACGGCATCGCAGGATGGGGCGGCACATACACAAATAAAAAAAAAAAAACAATTTAAAGTACAAAAACTAATAATAAAAACAATTTTAAAAAACCCTACTCATATTCGTCGGAACTTTTATTCAAACAATTTAAGGTCAGAAAATTAAGTGCATTATACTTTTATCATGCAACATTACAAATTTAAAAAGATGATATTCAAAATAAAGTTGCACCCTTTAAAAATAACAGAAATCTTAGACAAACATCAATACTTCCTACTCAAAAATGTAAAAAAATAATAGGACAGTTAAATGATAAATATCTCGAATTTAATTTTTTTTATTTCACTACCTGAAAAAATCAGAAAAATGAATAATAATTTTTGTTTTTGTTGTACAAAAAAATTTCACTCAGCTTAAAAATTATACCAAAAATATGAACTGAATAAAAAAAAAATAAACCAATATCATAACACCTCCCATACACACAAGCCCTGCTTATTTATGGATGTAAATCAAATACATGTATTATGTATAAAATTTATTGTAATTTATGTATCTTTTTGTGAATAAAACAAAAAAAAAAATTGTCTTGTTTAGTTGTGTTGTTCGGTTGTGTTGTTTAGTTGTGTTGTGTCGTGTTGTACAGTTGTCTTATTTGCTACACAGGCCAACACGTCCGTAACCTGGATGCCCTCGGAGGTGGAAACCTCATCCGGGACACGAGAGGAATGGACTCCCTGGCCGGAATCACCTTCGGAGGCAACAAGCGATTCGACTCCCTCAGGTACCTTGGCATTATTAATAAACTTACTCAGATACCTTGACACTACATTCAATAAATTATCAATATTTACCTACGTTAAATCGCGTCATTGATGAGATTGACAATTGCTGATTCAATTAATCGTTCACTAAGGCAGATGAATTGATAAAAAATCAATTGATGCTTCCCATTGAAGGGGAGAATGATGATTATTTTGATTGAGTGCGTATCGACGCAGCGGACGATCGTTTCGCTGTGCGATAGACAATTCTTTGTTCAATTGTTCTATCTATTAATCCCTTTCATTGCGGTACTGGATTTTGGTTTAGGTACTTATAATTGCATTATATCGCGACTGTCCAGAGTTTCGGAAAGTAAAATCAAAAGATTATCGCTGTATTCGCTCGCTTTAGGTTATGTTACCGCAGACGTCAACAAAGTAACTGGGATGAGAGTATTAACCCGCGAACTTAGGATTGCTAGTCGACAGACTTACCCCTCGACTAGCACGGTCGAACGATTAAGAATTTATCAATATCAACAGTTCACGGAACACTTAGTCGTTGTGAACTGTTATTTGTTCGTTTACTATCTGCAGTCATGCTCGGAACGACCGTGCTAGATACTCTGGCACCTTTGTATTATCAATACCTACCTTCACGATATTACACGACTCATTTAGTCACATCGTCACATGCAAATTATTAATCATCTCTCTGTCCATTTTCTAAGGTTCCTGGAAACGTTTATCATTTAAACTTTTTTTATTAAAATCACTCAGGAACGAATCTTAAGAAAATAATATAGAAATCTCATTCCAGTACTTTGGTACTATTATACAACTTTCTCTAGAACTTAAAATATTATTCTTTGACTGACCCAAGTTAGACTGACTAAAAGCTTTACTAAAACATTCCTGAAAACCGAAAATAAAAGAGAGAAATAATATTTTGTAAAAGAAGTGTAACAACAATGAAAACTGTAGGTACTCTGTTCGGGTTCTTGCACTCATTCGTGTTTTATGCGACTATCCATCATTGAATAATATATTGGCAGTTAAACTACGTAACAGTTAACATAGCGAGTAACGTAACTAACAATTTAACCGCCAACGTTAATGGAAGCTTATAACGAGAACAGAGGAATCATTTTAAAGAACTTCTTAAACCATTCTTGCTTGTGCAGTAGTGTACTGGCACTACGAGGGGGTAAGAGGATATTTTCTTTTTAAATTAGCTCCACACAGAAGAAAATAATTCCCGTCAGGGCCTATGTCATCTTTGGGGATGCTGTGTGGAGGGTCTTTTTAGAAAAGGAAGGAGAGAAAGTTCTGGGAATATGGTATGAGGGATGGGAAGAAATCTGGGGGTCAGTGTATCCAGGATCGACGCATGAATTCATCCCTCCCACTGCGGTGCAAGGCAATGTTCCGAGAGGGTACGGCTGGAGAATCAAAGGTATTCTCTCAACCATTCTCTCTCGATCCGCCATGCAGCTGGTGGGCCAGACGCATCCGCCTCCAAGACCTGGACAAACCCCACCCCAAGAATCTGGGCACCCCTGCTAAGTCACCAAACGTATCGAACCCCTTGGGGTGACTTTTGGCTGAGTTGTTGGTTATCCAATAAATGGTTAACGGGGCGACGGTACTCATACCCGCCTCCCAAATTGGGACTAAAATGGGGTAAGAGGGTTTCAGGCGGACGTTCCAGACAATTTCGAACCAATTTGATCACAAATATATTCAAAAGGGCGCTATTTAAAGTTGATGATAAAGTGCTAAGTATTAATCGAAGAATTTCACAATTTGCTTTTTAATTGACAGATTTATCTACAAGCAGGTATCTTAATGGGTCCTGCTCTAAGGAGCTAGCAGCATTGATCCCCGGACCACCGGTAACGGGTCGTTTCTTCTACTCGTTTTAGTGTAATTCGGCTTATACGAGTATGTGGAACGAGCTACCGGCATCTGGTTTTCCTCCTTCGTATAATCCGGGCCTCTTCAAGACCCGTATTAATATATCCCTTCTTGCCCCTACCCTAACCCGCCTCACAACGTTGCCTAACCGGGTGGTGACATAGTTTCCATATCTTTACACTATAAAATAATGGGGCGCTTTTTTAATTTAAAAAAAAAACGTAGTGTGCGTGTGCAATTAATACGCGGTAGAAGTCAAACCTTCAGAAAACGAAAGTAGACAAGAGTGGGGAGGCTACGAATCACCGCACAAAGAGGATACTGATAGGCTACGAAGCACCGAACAAAGAGGAGACCGAGTATACCTACTGCCTCATTCTCTCGCATACTAAATCCTATAGATGTATGTTTTTGTCTCTTTTTAGTGTCGCTATTTTTTGTTTCATCGAGTTTCAAATCACAATCTTGCTTAAGAAGTTTTAACTTTAAAAATAGACACGACATGGAAAAGTTTATTTGAAAAAAAACATACCTCGTCACTACGAGTGGAATCGTTAGCTCGTTAGTTCAGATCTCTCGATCAAACCATTTCCACCTATCTACATACTGGACACTAGACACCCATTACATTCACGACATAACATCCATGTTAGACAGGTTTCAATTTGAAAAGCTAATTGCCTCTTACTAAAGGTTATCGAAGCGCCGATCAACCTTTGATATTAAGCTGCATACTTCTTCATTGTGAACTATATACCGAACACTAACTTATAACTATTAGGTGCAAAATTGACGATACATTTAGGACGGTTTTTCTTCGATTTCTCAAAGCTCTGTACAGTTGTGAAAAAGATATTGCTCGCATCTCGAAGTAATATTTTTCTGTTATTAAATATTTTTCTCTCGCAGGCTAAATCCTAAAGTTGCATGTGTTTGTCTCTTTTTAGTGTCGCACTTTCGTTTCATCGAGTTTCAAATCAAAACGGTGCCAAAGAACTTTTCACTTCAAAAAGCCCAGTAAATATACCATATATATATTTTCGCTTATTTGGGACGGCCGCTGAATGTTTGTGTCCCGATTTGTCCCAATTAACCGGAATCGACTGTGGTACATAAATGGTGGAGACGTAAGTTTTCACACTTGATTCGCGTTATCGTTGACGTGATCGACTTAAAAACAAAGTTATACTTAAGTTCTAAACAAGTTCTAATCTTGAATTAAGTTGACAATGATAAAACCTGACATGATCTCATCACAAATACTTTCACAAAGGAAAACATTCCAAGTTAAAATCTTATCTAGAACTTTGAATACATTTCAATGCAGTACGATTGAACTTAGATCCAAGCCCTTAGAATAGTTTCATCTCGCTATATCTTATTACATTTATAGCTACGTGTGAAAATATCAAATTGCTGATAATAGCGACCGTTTAAACCGTATTTGCCATCTTTGTTTAGTTGTGTGTTTTGTACTGTTATTATAATTAAGACTTTTATTGACTAGGCGCTCACACCATTCACATTACTTCCAGAGTGACCTGACCATAGACGACAATAATTATAAGAAGTAGTTCATCACTAGTGATGTGCAACATATAACAATAGTGATGTGACACTGTGTTCGATTGATTAGCGATAACAACATAAAAAACAATTTCGAGGTTTTGAACCTCTTAGATCTCGACATTATTCTGTCGGCAGGTCAGAATTTTTCCGCTTCGCTATAAAATACAAATAAATGGAATATTTGTGAACGCATCCGACAGCTAAAAATTGCTTTAGAAAGGTGATAAAATACTCTTTCAACATTTATTATTACAAAAAGCCAAGTATTTTTTTAATGGTATCTTTTTTAATGCAGACCATAAAAAGTTTTAGATATGGCTCACCTAAAATTACTGGGAACAAAAAAAAAACATATACAAATTTTTTAACACACTTTATTACACATTTTAATACATATTATATTATAAACATTATCGTCACCTCGCTTTTTAGTCGTTTCATGTAAAAATAATTAATAAAAAATTCACAAAGTTTCATAATTTTTTTTCAAATGGCGGTCGGTTTCAACGTTGGTTTCATAAAGATGTACGTTTTGTTTTAAAGAGTTTTAATTTTCATTGTACATTTATTACTTTAGTTTTTAATTTTCTGCGACCGGTTTCGATACATCCGTGTCATTTACGAGCATACTTAAAACAAATAAGTAACAAATGTACACTGAAAATTAAAACTTAAAATTAAAAACAAAATGTCTAGAAATTGCTACATAGTTAATGCCCAAGAAGTACAAAAAATTGTGTACGTTTTAATTATTTTGTGGTTAACTTGTAGATTAGCGAGACACCACAATTTCTATGAGATCTATATGAATTGTTCGGAAAAGCGAACAAATTAGCCTGAGATAGATATACAGATATACAAATTAACACATTGAGGTTTTAAGTTTAGAATTGATTTCATAAATCGATTTATAATTACTAAACCAGCTTAAATAAATCTGTTGTTTACAAAATATAATGTTAATCCTACTAATATTATAAAGGCGAAAGTTTGTATGGATGTATGGATGGATGAATGGATGGATGTATGGGTGTTTGTTACTCTTTCACGCAATAAATACTGAACGGATTTTAATGAAACTTTAGAGTAGTATAGCTCACACATTAGAATAGTCTATAGGCTACAACTTATAGCTCTGAAATTATGAAATTTGTATACAATTATACGTTTATTGTCCAGACGAAAAGCAGAGCGTTGTTACCTAATTGTTTGACATGAGCTGTCATTTTTGTTATTTGTTTAGGTTGCTAGTTGCTATGGAGATCCCTTTGATAGTCAAGATTTACAGCGCGTGTTTGATTGTTACGTTGAGGGGGTAGGGTTAGGGGGGGAGGGTGGGGGGGTGGCAGAGGTGGGAGAGGGGTGTGTTTGGGGGGGGGGGGTTGGAGTAACGCGTGCGAAGCCGGGGGCAAAAGCTAGTATAAAATAAATATCCGGGTATGCTCCGTTTAAATTTAAAAAAAGGTATTTTAAACTAGCAAAAACCGACGCTACGATAAGTCACCCCAATTGGTTTGCTAGGTTTGGTGATTTAGCAGAGGTCCCCGGGTTCGTGGGGTGAGGTTTATCTAGGTCACCTATTACCTGGCGAGCCGGATCGGGATCGGGAGAGACTGGTTGACGAAGATCTAACCTGGATTTTTCCTGCCGGACTCTCTTGATCTATCGCCTAACCGCAGTGGGAGGGATGGATTTATATGACCGTCACTCCTGGACTTACAGACCGCCAGATTCCTACCACCCCTCACACATTTATCCATCCCAGAACTTCCTCTCCTTCCTTTACTAAAAAAGAACCTCCACACTGCATCCCCAAAGATGACATGGGCCCTGAAGGGACTTTTTTCCTCAAGGCATCATGTGTGGAAAAATAAATAAAAACACCCTCTTTCACACAAATGATTTCATTTGACAGAAAAAAAGTGCTAACAACGAAAGTCTGAGCGGCAGTACTATATATTATACGAGTAGATACCTTATAAATACCTTCACCGAAGTCCGTTCCTAACAACAAAAATAATTATTATTATTGTCCCCAAGCCTACGAGTTTTCAAAAAACACCAGAGTACGGAGATATATTCCTACCTCAAAAGGCTTTGTTTTTCCATAGCGCCCGAATGTTGTGAATTAATTAAAAGTTGTATCTTTTCTAATAACAAAATACACGGATTAAAAAATTTTCACAGATTTTTTTATTATTTTTCAATAAAAAGTTCGCTGCAATAACTAATAATTTGAGGTGGATTCAATAGAATTGTGTAAAATATCGAAACTTTCCTACGGGAGTTAATATAATGACAGTTGCCACTACCATTTTTTTATTCACCGATAGATTTATATATTGTTAAACAACGGTGTTATGAAATATATTTTGGTTTTTCATGCTTATATAATGCTTTAGGGCAGGGGTCTCCAAACTACGGCCCGCGGGCCAAATCCGGCCCGCCAGTGTCATCAGTCCGGCCCGCGACAGCTAATATCAGTGTCATCAATCAGGCCCGTGATAGCTAATGACGTGTTGTTGTGATAAGTTAGATGAAAAACACAGAATGATAGTAACTCGGTTTTATTTACTTGCCAGGTTTAATACGGAGAAAATTTAAAGTATAATAATACAAATTAATAATTCAAATGAATCCAAATAACGTTTTAACATATAAAATACTAATGAGATTAGTGTAATTGTGACTTTTTATTGACAATAGTTTGTAGTTGTGGACCAATTTTACTTCTACCAATATTAAAAGAGATTTAAGGTGGTCATCGGTTTCCTTAGATTTGTAAACATTGTTTGTTTTGGAAAACAAGTAAGTACTTCATTTTGGAGAACAAGTATGAAGTACCAAAAACAGGAAAAAGCCCACGAGCAAATTTATGCAAATTATCAAATTGTGGCAGACTCTTATGAAATTCTAACTAAGATGAGTTTTGACATTTGTTCTTAATTATACCTATCACTGCACTGAAAATCAATAATTTCCTTTTGAAATTCTAGGGCTAGGGTTTTTAATGTCGGTATCAAAAAATCTTATTTCATTCCCAGTGATGTCAAAGTCTGAGAAACGAGTATCAAAATTTATCTTTAAAGCACACAAAAGTAATTAAACTAGCGAATTTAGCAAGCGCGTGCTCTCTAAGGGCGCGTACTCGGCGACTAATCTAGAAATTATAGATAATGGTAAGAAAAAAAAACGGTTTTGGCCCTTGGAACTTACTGGAGTAATCAATACGGCCCTAAGGCTGGAACGTTTGGAGACCCCTGCTTTAGGGTGTTGCACCACTAAGCGATGTAAAATCATGCGATTTTGGTTTAATAATTATATCGCTTACAAATATTTTAGGTGCTTTAATTAAATACTGCGAGTAGAACACACAATTGCCTTTGAAACTGCCAAGCTTTTGAAGTGAAAACTTCTTTAGCACCGTTGTGATTTAAAACTCCATGAAACGAAAGATAACTACACTAAAAAAAGACAAACAGGTACACATCTTTAGGATTTAGCCTGCGATCGGTTGAGCTCTATCAGATTTTAAATATATATGAACTCTATCGGTTTTTACATATGAGCTCTATCAGTTTTTTTAATAAATACGAGCTCTATCGGTCTTAAAACATGGAGCTCTACCTGTGGATGTTGGCTAACGGCCGATATTTTGGTGTAGTGGAAGTTGCTTAAGGCGCCGTATCCCCACTCAAAAAGAAGAAGATGGAGAGATATGTAATTACAAATGTTGGAGAGAGTGCGCTAATATTTAAATCGGTAAAATTTAAGCGAATATTGTGAAAATGTTTAATAAAACACGACTCGTTTAAAATAGAGCAAAAATCTCCTGGGGGCTGTCTAAAACAGAATTTAAAGAAACACCATGAATTTTTTCATACAAATAACTTGCAAAATAACTGAAACATACGTGAAAATAATCATTTTTGGAGCATACTATGCGGATTTTTTTTCTATCGAGGGAATTTCATATAACTTGCGTTTCGGCATAAGAAATGTATAGATATTATCTTCAAAAATAACAATAATAAAAATATTTTTTTTAAGAGCTTAAAAACTTCAAATGTTTAAGGGAGACATGTAAGAAATCGGTAGAAATTCGGGTAGCGGCGGCTTAAGGGCGGTTAACCAACCAGCGGCCGAAAATCCACATTTCGTCGAAAGATGTTCTTACTATCGTACAGGGCGTTTCCAATAAGAAAGATTAATTATTCTCCGTACCAGCTTTTTAAAGTTAAAACTCAATATCGATTTTATTTCATTCTAAATTTGCTTTAATTTATACCTACATCCAAAAATGCTGAAAGGCGTGATGATAAAAGTATTAAAATTATGTACTCTTTGTAATTATTTTTTGATCATAAGTATTTATCATTTTTCAATAATGTCTAAGCAAAATAAGAATGTAAAAAAATCTGAAATATATTAGTTTGTAAGTGCGAAAATAAATACACAAACTGAGCAATTTTCGTCAAGAAACACATGTTCGTATATATTTTTTAATGATTCTATTTAAACTAAAATTAAAATTCTGAAACATACGTTTATCAGATAATGTATTGATTTATTTTACTGCATAATTATATGATTTGAAATGGGTCAAAATCAAATCATTTTTGAAAATTTAGCTAATCTGCCAACGACCTATGGTATAACCTTGTTATACTAAAAATAAAAATAAATTCTCAAAATTTAAAACATGCGTTTACTAGATAAAAGAACAATCTTTCGAAATCAATTTATAATTTCTTTGTGGAAAAGATTCAATACGTCTAAAATCTGCTATAAAAATGACATATTTCTGGTTTTCTCTGGTTATACCCTCTTAAGGGCTGATATTTCAGTGCACTCAGGAATGTTATCAGACGGATTAGATTGTCAGGGTTCCTACCAGAGAGAAACATGTGGACGTAAATATCAATAAAACACTTCCTCAGAAAGCAACTGAAATGCCGAACTTAGCAACAGAACTATTGTTCCCTAAATAAACGCTAAAAAAGACGGGCATTGTTCCTGTTCTGTCAAAAATGACCGGTTTTGGTTTCAGTTTTTTGGCGAACCGAGTTTGTTTGACATGCCGTGCGCCATGTTCACTTTGTGTGAAAACAATGAGTCTCGTTAAAGTAAATGCGATCGAATAGAGGCTATTGTCCTCATGTATGTTGGGTTTGAGGATGTGAGGCTTTCAGCGCAGAAATGACGCAAGTCCAAACATGCCAATGTGGGATGAACGACTTTGATTTGTAATTTTTGGTTCCACGCCAACTCCGAATCAACTCAACTCAAAAAGCTCATTAAAAGCTACGAAAGAAAATAATTTTAAAAATAACCCATACCCTAACCTAACGTAACCTATTTAACCATTTTTTTATGTATTTTTTTACGTCGCTCTTTGACTTTGAAACATAGAAGAATTTCAAATAAGTATTAACACGAATTGTTATACATCGGCTTGGTACAATACGGTTTGGTACAATAAATTAATATACTTTAAATAAATATTTAAAGGTGAGTTCATGATAAATACACCCACTCATTAGGACATTATTTATTTACAATTTATTAAACTCATAATTATCAAGCTCGCTCAGTGCACATAACCTCAAAAAATCATGCGATTTACGCTACTTGACGACCTTGACCATACCTTGACTGACCGCACCGCGCAGTGATTTGTCAAAAAAGTAAAAAACGAAATAATCTCCTCCCCTGCCTTCCCCGTTTCTTTCGGGTGGAGAATATTACCTACGTAAAAACAGAAACATTACGTCTGCAAACAAACATGCGTAGAAATGTTGAATGATGAGCCAATGTCTGTTGTAATGCTTGATGTAATTTCTGTGGAAGCGGATGTAGGATACCAGACCTTATAAACTATTATTGTAAATTTGACTGTCCTGAAACGGGGATTCCTTGTTATAATTTAATATACTTTTTAAATTTTCTAAATAAATAAATAAACTTTGTACCTAAATTCGGCATATAGCACTTTTCATGTAAGTGACAAAAACTGTTCAGAGCTGTTAACCTTGTATGGAAAATTATTACAAGATACTCGTTAAAGTTTTCACGCATAAAAATGGCGTTAATATTTTAGTAATGACGCATTAGATTTGGGCTAAAATTGGCTAAGATGATGTCGTTATCACCGGGAGAACAGAATTTGCCTAAGCACAAGGGTTTTGCATTACTGTACAGTTCCTCGCAGTTCTCTCTGCGGGAATCCAGTCATTAGAGAACCGAGAGAGAGGAATTCTTCATCCAAGGCCAAAGAATAATAATATGGTTTTAACTTCCTCGATCTATTGTCCTAACCGGGTCACTTAAATTGTTTGAGTGCAACGGTAGGTACCTACCAACAGAAAGATTAATTAAGTAAAATTCTCATTTTTTTGGTTTTTCCTGGTAGACAGAGAGGGTTATAGGTATCACAATTATGACCCATTGCAGTGCAGTTGGTGGGCAGACGCGTTCACCGCCCTTGACAAATCTCAAACCATGAACCCGGGTACCCCTGAAAAGTTACTAAACGTAGCAAACCACTTGTGGTGACATCGCTCGTCCAATTGATTTGTCAGACTTCTCCAAATACTAAGTTTTGAGATTTCTTTTTGTTTATATGAATACCTCACAAGAGTCCCAGCTGTTCCTGTCTGGAGCCAGTGAGTCTATTTTATTCCCAATAGGGGTATGTTGTGAGGCTGAAGGTCGTGGCGAAGGGAAAGAGATGGGAAAGAGGAAGGTAGGGAAGTACCTGGCTACTCAGATCTGGTCACCAAACACGGCCAAAGCCATTTCAAGCAACGTTTCAATTCTGAATGGTGGTCTTCAACCAGGGCGATATAAAGAGTATATTCCACTCTGGAACGTGACGCAAACATACTATATATTATTTTAAATGAATTAATCGTGAAAAAACACAAAAAAATCAAATAAAATTTATTTGCCCACGCCAGGATTCGATCCCGCGAACTTCGGATTGCAGTCAAAAGCCTTACCGCTAGACCACGCCGGCAGTCGATAAAAGATAATGAGGAAAAGCAATATTCGAATGCTCACCATAAATCATATATTATTTACATGTGTCTATATTTGCCTAATTAAATTTGCTACGAAATAACACAGAGAGGCTTAATGGTCCGTTACATTAGTGTGACATTTTGAAATATTCTACTAATGACCCAAAAAACATCAACATTTTGTTCAATTTACTACAAGTTTTTCTGCATTATAATTGACTTGGTTTATTTTATGAGTAATCTGAGTATTGTACCAGATAGAAGGTACACTTTTACATATAACTGCATACTCAACATAAATTTCGATTTTTCTGAGATATCTGACTTATCAACTGGACGATCGACATATTACAGAGATTTTGATGATTATTCTAAGAAACTGCAACTTCTAAAGCCATAGATGAAATAAAGCTACTTGTAATTAAACTTACTATATTTGATAGGTACCTACTATTGCAGTTTCCTCACTTTAATTGTGTTTTACGAACAAGGAGGTTAAATATGGTGCCTATTTTGCTATTTAGTTCGATATTTTTTCATCATTATTCCCGGCGCGAAACCGTTATAAAAAGATCGTGAACTAAAATATTTAAAAGCCATAAAAATGATCCCTTAAAAAATGTCTCATTCATTCCGGGTGGAAATGTAATTAGGTTTAGCCTTTAACTAATTTAGCCGTCAAATACAGTTCCACGTCTTTTAATCCCGCGCAAAATATCCCCGACAAAATATCCTACGGAAAAAACATTCCCCAACACCTCTTCCATAGGTCTCTCCCCAAGTGGTTCGCTACGTTTGGTGATTTAGCAGGGTTCACGGGGTGAGCTTTGTCTAGGTCTTGGAGGCGGATGACCAGGACACACTGAACCCCAGATTCCTACCCACCCCTTAAACCCTCTTCCTTCCCAGAACTATCCTCTTTAAAAAAAACCTCCACACAGCATCCCCAAAGATGACATAGGCCCTGAGGGAAATTATTTTCCTCATGGCCTCCTGTGTGGGGCTCATGTAAAAAAATCCCCTAAAAAATATCTACTAAAACCTAACCTTAACCTAACCTAACCTCACCTACTCAATCTAACCTAACCTAACCTAACAAAATTGAAACAAAAATAATACAGACATCCCGTAAAGACAATAAATTATTGTTTGATTTATTTTTGTCCCATTTTACTATTTTTTAACAATAATTTATTGGCTTTACAAGATGTCTACAATTTTGTCCCATTTTTTGTTCGGTTAGGTTAGGTTAAGTTTTAGTAGATATTTTTGGGGGATGTTTTGTCCATAGGATATTTTGTCGGGGATATTTTGACGGAGTCTTTTTTTTTTTAAGTCTTTTTTCTCTTGATATGTATTGCTTTTAGATGGTAGAAATTACTCAATGTCCAAGTATAAAATATTTTTCATAGTTTTAATGAATAATTTGACTTTATTTGCCCAAAGCTACATTAAGGACATCAGTATGTGTCACAACGAACCATGAAAGCATTTTAACAGCAGTAATCAGAATTGCACGCACGTACCATCGCCATTTCCTTTATTTAAACATCAGAACAACACATTAATAATGACCTCAAAGTATATCATACGAGTGACTTGCTCTTTTATTTTTATATTTAATTTTATAAATAAAACCTCAAATTTAATATTGAATTAAATAAACACAATATTAGCGAAACTCAATCGAAATTTTGGAAACAGAAAAATCGGAAAAAGATATTGACATAAAAAATTATCCAGACACTATCTAGATAGCCCTGAGGTGATTTTTCACAAAAACGGCGCTCTACAAATTATCCAATTATTATTATAGCATTATTTAGTTCGGGTTTGAATCTTTCAATGATACATAAAGATTACACCCAATAAAATATGCGCTAATAAAATGAAGATATGTTTGTAGTTTTTAGTCGAAGTATGATAATGCAGTTAAAAATGACCGAATCGCATAGGGACACCTTAGCTCAGTTGGTAGAGTCGCCGCCCGGAAAGCCGAAGGTCCTGGGTTCGAGTCCCAGAGATGCCAATATCTTTTTTAGATTTTTCTGTTTCCAGATTTTCTTTCGAGTTTCGCTAATATTGTATTCATTTAATTAAATATTACAATTTGAGGTTTTACTCATAAAGTTAAAGATAAAAATAAAATATTCATCCTAGACTTGCAGAAAATTCAATAGATGTCGCATATACCCGGCTCAGAACAGATATTGTCTAGTGAGTCGGGTAGCGCACATGATTTGTATATTATACTATTGATGTTAATAAACGCCCGGGTTACCGGCATTAAAAAAAAAATTAAAAAAATAAAAAAAAAATTAAAAATAAACGGATAAAAAATATCCAGAGACTATCTACATAGACAGCATTTAGTTCGGGTTTAAATGTTGCAACCATATATAAAGATAGCAGCCAAAAAAATATGCGTTAAGAAAATTAAAATAGTGTTGGTAGTTCTTGGTCGAAGTATGATACAGTTAAAAATGACCGAATCGGATAGGGACACCTTAGAAATCCTAAGGTCGTGGGTTCGAGACCCAGAGAGGCCAATATTTTTTTTACTGATTCTTCTGTATCCAGATTTTCGATTGTTTTCGCCAATATTTAAATAAATTTTATTAAAAATTATACTTCAAACCACGTAAGGGAAGTACAAACGTTATATTTTTCTATAATACTTTCACATTTATCTGCGATTACCCATAAAAATAAAATAGCCACTTAAAAGCTAAATTTCCAACTCTATTGAACGGTAAGAAAGACATAACCCACTTTAAGTCGCACTTAAAACGCCATGCTTCTAGTTTCATAAAAAAAATAATGGCTAAAATAAAATAAATTTAAAAAAAAACAATTGAATCTCTTGTTTTTAATAGTTTCCCATTTTAAAAATTTACCTTGGACGCCTTAATTATTAATTAAAAGAGCATAATCAATATATATTTTAATGAGTTCATCGATTATTCTGCGAACTTTGTGACAATAGCATTGGCTCTAGATGCAATTCACGTGTTCAAAGATAATGAAGTAAGCACAATATCACGTTATTTCATTATTTTTTTAACAATTTATAGAACAAAATAAAATCGCACTTTGCTCTTCGTCGAAAAGCGAAATATAATTTCAGTATCACCCTAGTTATAGAGTCCAAAATCCTTTAATAATACATACCTATGTTTAAGTCGTTGATTTTCTTTGACCCTTCCCGATTTTTTTCTGCCTCTCGACATTTTACAAATCGACGGTGCAATAATCTCACGGGCTTAAAGAGTTGATGCGCTTGTATAATAATCGAATAAAAAAATACTTTTGAAATGAAAACTCCTCTAGCACCGTTTTGATTTGAAACTCGATGAAACGAAACATAGCGACACTAAAAAGAGACAAACACATACATCTATAGGATTTAGCCTGCGAGAGAATGATAGAGTCTCCTCTTTGTGCGGTGCTTCGAAGCCTCCCCACTCTTGTCTACTTTAGTTTTCTACCCCGTGTGAATTGCACACTCTGTTGTTTTTTTTAATTTATATTACTTCTGGGCCTGTAATGAGAAAGAAATGGCACGGAAACTAAAAAGAAAAGTGGTAATAAAAATGTTATCGCATTTTAATTGTGGAAATTGATACAATCAATTCATTGGAATTCAAGTCTCAGAACAGAACCTACAGCAGTAGATATTTCAGATCGTTTTCAGTATTTCAACATTACTAATGCCAATGTCAATATTTGGAGGCGAAAAATCCTTTCAATTAAATGGCAGTATTGACACAGAGTCTTTTGTTTCACTTCTCCATCAGAAATGTACTTAGTTTCTGAAAAATTCATCCTACCCGCCAACCCCAAAACAATAACACTTATTTTTTCTTCTCTTTTTATCAGAAATCATTTCATTACGTTTCACCCTTTTGGATTTTATCATTTAAGGGTCCATTGCAAAGCCTCTTTTTGATAAATCTCTCTGTGTGTAAAACAAACAAAAAATTAATTCAGTCGGTTTATTGTTTATATTATTAACTTACTAAGGACCTCTATAACTCTATCTTGATACATATTCCTCAGTTAATTAACATTAATACATGGGGTTCAAATAAGTAATGATTACCTTTGTATTTGAATGGGTATTGGTTAGATCCTACCCACCATATTACAAAGCAGTAAATTAGTGGTTGCAAAATATTTAATTAATTATCTAACTAATCTTTCCATCGATACGCCAATACTAAACAATATACCAAAGCTAAATGACAATTGTTTAAAATGAACAAAAAATGTATCCAAAAGTTTAGTGTTTTTTTTTACAATAACTCCACACGGGAGGCCCTGAGGAATATAATTTCCCTCAGGGCCTATGTCATCTTATGGGGATGCTGTGTGAAGGGTTTTTTTAAGGAAAGGAAGAAAAATTTCTGGGAAGGAAATAGGTTTAAGGGTTTGGGGGTCAATATCCAGGAATGACGAACGTATGAATCCATCCTTTCAACTGCGGTCCAAGGCGATGGGTTGAGGGATTCTGGTTGGAGAGGTCAAAAGACCTCCTTAACCAGTCTCTCTCAATTCGGCCCGCCACGCAGTAGGTAATGCAAACACATCGGCCATCAAGACCTTGACAAACCTCACCCCATGAACCCGGGCATCTCTGCTAAGTCACGCTGCTATACAAGACGATGGGTTGAGAGAGTCCTGCACGAGAGGTAAAAATGTCTTCCTCAACCAGTCTCTCCGATTCCGGCCCGCCACGTTGTAGGTAAACGCATCCACCGCAAAAACCTAGACAATCCTCACCCCATGACCAGGGCAACCTTGCTTAGTCACCAAACGTAGCGAACCGCTTAGGGTGACCTATGTCAGGGTTGCTGGTTATCCAATGAATGATTGAATTATATCGATCTGTTAGAGACATCTATTAAAATTTTGGTGAAATATGTATGGGCAACATTGATTTAATGGGCAATCACTAGTTGAGGGAGTCACAGTATATTTTTCCATTCTGATTTATTATTCCGATTCCAAACATTATTAAAGCGGTACACAACCCTAAAATTTTAATCATTTCCGGCGAATTCGTAACTAAAATAACTTTTTTGTTCAAACCCAGACCTGGGGATGTAAGTTCTTTATATTTAATATTAATAAAAAAAATACCTTACCATTAATATATTTTACGTACAACGATTTTAAAACTTTATAACCCGTTTTTCAACAATGAAGTTAGTGGTGAGCACCAGATTTTATTTTTCTAGACGATGAATTAATAACTTCGGGAGGTATTCATTTAGAAAGATCTAAAATATAATAACACGTTCTTCAGAATTAATTAAAATGAACCTGGCGGAAATGTCGAATCTCCAGACGTGCTAGGGTGAATTCAAACGTACGTCCGTCCAATACGCCTTGCCGCGGGCGCATTCCCACAGTATTTTTCTCCTTCTTCTTCTTCTTTTGTTTGATAGGGAAAATTCGACAGTAGGTCCGTCCAATACACGGGTCGCGATTCGCAATTTGTATATACGGATTGTTTATTTACGTCGTTAAGATTCTGAATACATTTTAGGGTACAGTGTCGTCTCAATAAAGTATTTGTTTCACTTATCGGTGCTACGTCTTCCTCTTTGCCATCTTCTTCCCTTCCTCACCACTTTCAGCCTCAAAACACCCTCTGGTAGGAAACAATTATTGTAGATTTTTTACCTTCTGACTCCAAGTTGCAGAAATTTACGGTATCACATAAAAACATAAAATAAAATAAAAACTCGATTTGAACTGAATTTTCTGAGAATTTTTTCAAACTCTCTAAAGCAGATTCCTTTTAATTATTATGGAATCTGCTTTCTTTTTGTAAAAGCAAAACATTTCCTATGAATAGCGGGACCAGATCCGGTACTGCCCTCTTTCGCCCATCGCAGAAGAGCTTTCTCTTGTTTCTGTATTTCTCCTTCCCCCGGTCACCCCCTATCGTGACCAGCCACCAGCCACCCTCGCCCCATTCCCCGGCGAAGGTAGTTATGTATTTCCAACTCTGAATCGCCGGTGGGTAACCAGAATAACTTATCACCAGTAAGTCAGTCTGGTTACCTACTAATATGTTATTATCATAAACATTAATATTACAGTTCAGCTCATGTTTAAATTTTAAATTCACAAAGAGGCGTCAGATATTGTGGAAAAAAATCGACACACATTAGAATGGGTATCACCCTTTTACAGCAAAATATTTTCAATATTGAAACTAAGTATTTAACATTGTTAACCTGTTATTTGGACCTGTGTCGTGTGTTATAATCCATAATACTTGTATGAGATTTAACGGAGACCCCGGTACAAGACAAGGAATATTAACCAACATGTAGTTTCATCGTCAGTTGAAATTAACTAGATATCTTTTTACTTGGATTTAATTTAGATGTAAATCTACTTCATTTCGTTGTATTAACCGCCGCATTTGTTTCATTTTTATCAGATTTTCAATCAATATATATATATATATATGTTGAAACATGAGGCCAAGCCAAGTGGACGTGGAGTACATAAAGAGGACGTAGTTGATTTACTTTAACTGGTTATTCCTGACATTATGTAGTGTAAAAGTCAATGAAATTTTGTAAATAAAAGTTTTTTTTTTAAATCAACAAAAATCAATATATACCGTTTGAAAATGTACCATGTTATTGCATAAAATGTTGTCATTATGTACCTGCTGACAAACTACATAAGTAGTTTAGCAGGTTTAAATGTTAATAAAAATTTTTAAAAAACATAAAAAGTCACTAGATATTGAGCTGATTGTGCTAAATAACCAGTGACAACACGTGGTAATTTTCAAAAAAGTCGCCGAAGATCAAAATTTCATTTACATTTTTTACTCAAAATAAGGTCAGGAATTACTGATTAAAGTAAGGCAATTACATCCCTTAATACCCTGTATAACAGCTTCAGCATTTACAATAAAAAATAAACATTTCTCTATTTCTGCAAATCCCAAATAAATTTTTGTGTGGGTTCAAACCCGCAGCAGATGTAGCAGATAGCTTATTATTTTTACAATGTAACGCGGTCGTACTATAGTGGAACAACTGAAGAGATAATTCGACTGAAACGCCGTTCAGACATATGGAAAAATCGCATTTTCACGATAAGTTGTTCTGGTTTGTAACTAGCAGTAAATAAAGTGCGATTCACGTCACCCGCAGATATCATGAATGCAATATTTCGATGAAATTCTCAGCAATAAAAAATAATATAAATCTGAACTTGTTCCAGTTGAAATAAAAGCATCGGCTTCAGAATCCAGTGATTCTTCTAAAGCCTTCGGTGGTGTTCTTTGTTTTATTTATATTTTTAATCACTATTTTCAACTCGTAAAAGGTATCTTCATCGGGAAATACGATATTTTCAACCTTCCATTTAACTCTCAAGAAGTAGATGTCGTAATTATTGTTTCATATTTTGAAGTGAATACTTCTTTAGCACCGTTGTGATTTAACACTCGATCAAACGAAAAATATCGACACTAAAATTAGAGAAACACATACATCTATCCATAGGATATAGCCAGCGAGAAAATGAGATAGCGATTATTTATTTAATTCACGTGTACTCGATTTCAATATAATACAATATTACCACGCAAGTCTCCTTTGGTACAGTGGTGGAAAACGCCTGACGAAGCTCTGCAGACATTTAGCGGACCAAGGATCGAATCCCACGAAATTCAAACAAAATAAATATGTTTACTCTTGTAAGATCAATATCCAATCTTCAAACCACACCAAAATGACAGGCAAAATAAAACAAAAAAGAAAACGACATCTAGCGACTCCGAAGAAGAAAACACAAATACCTACTAATAAGATGACCAAATGTATAGGAAAGGGTGCACTGGAATTCGACGACAAAAATATTGAAAAAATCATCCTGCACATTGATAAAAAAAAAGTGCTTCGTAGTCTCCACACTCTTGTCTACTTTAGTTTTCTGAAGGTTTCACTCCTCCCGCAAACGAATTGCAACTCTGATGTTTTCAATATTTCGTGATAAAGAATAGTGTTGAAAACTCCGACGGTGCCGAGTTACAAAACGAATCATTTATCAACGGGAAACATCGTACTGAATAAAACATCATAATTAAGAGGAATATGCTGGAGAAAGGAGAGGAATTGACATAAGGGAGAAAATGAAGCATTAAACTTGTATGAACGGAAAGTTCACATGTAGTTTTCCATGAAACTGGTTGACGTTTATAATTGTAAATGCTGGTGAATTAATTTGATCATATTATTAACCTTTATTAAAAAAATGTACATGAAATTTAACTGGCACGTAATACGTTGTCAACGATTTGAAAGCACTGTGGGAGAACATGGTACTATTTTATGTTGTACACTTTAGTATGTAACAATTCGTCTGAGGACTGCGTGCTTCAATAATTCCTTCTCCAAACTAATTAGGGTTTGTCTGTAAATCTACATTTGCTTACTACCCTTTCAATGAAATCAATTTAGAACGTGTGTAGTACAAATATACTTTGTACCCAAGGTATCAAGGTTTCCTAAGGCTGAGAACGTGAGAACAGGCTTGCTTTTGTGGCATGCTTAACTCATAACAGTGCGCATACCAAAAAATGCACGTCGCTATTAGCATGCGAACCAGAAATATATCGCAAGCCGAGGCAATCGAGTAATTTCCGTCACTAAACTTGCCTAGTAATAATATTACGCAAATATCCTCAAGTGTTTCGCTCGCAAATATCATGCTAGGTAAATTTGTTATTTGGACTAACACAACATAATTTTGAAATTTTGTTCCGGGTTGATTGATTTTAACAAAATTCAGATAATCTCAAATAATTCAACTTTTAAGATGGTATTTTTTAAAATACGCTAAATAAAGGTAAATTTCTTTTCATGTTCGCATAAAATACTTATGCTTTCTTTAGGATTGTTGTGATATTTCTCTATAAATTAGTTTTATATCACACCTAAACAAAAACAAAAAAAAGTATGCAGTTCACACACGGTAAAAATTAAACCTTAAGAAAACTAAAGTAGACAAAAGTGGGGAGATCACTAAGCACCGCACAAAGAGGCTACCGATTATTCTATCTTTTTCTCTCGCAGGCTAAATGCTATGGACGTATGTGTTGGTCTCTTTTTAGTGATGCTTTTTCGTTTCATCGAGTTTAAAATCACAACGTTGCTAAAGAAATTTTCACTTCAAAAAAACAAAATTGATGATAATTCTTTATTAAACTCGGTTTGTGTTCTTAATTTCCGCATGCTTAAAAACGCACCCTTAGACGCAGCTTAATTAATGCCTCTAGTTCATGTAGTATCCAATGTACGGAGATTATTAATTTGTACATTCAAATTGCCAAATTGTAACATGCCTTCAGTTATTAATACTGCCTCATTCGGTAAGGTACGAGTACCTTAATTAGTCCTCAGGAAATTTGATTCAATTTTGAACGTTCAAAGTCATTTCATTTCGAACACTTAACATTATTGTGGAAGCCAGAATTCTTAATAAAATAATACAATGTTAATAGTAAAATATTTCGGTAATTATTTTATAATTCTTTGATATTTTACTTATTTCTTCTTCAAGCCTCCTGGCGTCTAGTTTTGGACATAATCCTCTTTCAAATGATTCCAATTTTTTATTAGTTTTTGGCGGCTTTCATCAATTCAAATGCTTTAGGTCGTCATTCGATCGCAATATCTGTTTGCGATTCCTGTTTCACTCTCTCAAGACAGGACAAATCAAGACAAAGATCATCACGACCATGAGACGAACTTGATCAATTATTTTTCAAATCCACTCCTCGTAAATAAGGAATTGTTTTTAATCTTAAAATTAACGCCTTTTTGCTCTCATCCGAGAGTACTGGAATCTGGAAACTGCACTGGACATTTCCAAGGCCTTTGACTGGGTCTGGCATTGAGGACTTGTGAACAAACCGCCTTCTTCATCAAAGTCCCTGTTTACGAGAATTGCCGACATTCTAAGGGAGAGGAAGATTCAGATGGTTGCTGACGGTTTCATCTCTTCCTTGCATTCGATAAATCGCTAGTGCATGTTGAATTTGGCAGCCACCGCTGGTCAGGAGCCCCAAAATATCTGAAAAACCCTCGACTTTGAACAGAAACAGGTCGGAAACACAGACGAGAAACACGCCAAACGCTCCCTGAACATTTATGTACAGTTGACATTAAATTTGTCACATGAGAATGGATCGTTCCTACGACTCTTTCTTGAGTTCATCAGTTCAGCCGTGGAACGATTTGCCGCTCTCTATGTTTCCTCCCCCCCACAACAAGGTTCACTCCTCCCTTGACCGCAAATATGACCTCCTGTGTGGAGTTAATATAAAAAAATTTGTATTTTAAAAATCTCTCCTCGTTAACAAAAAACTCGTTAATTTGAAGGTTCAAAAACAATTAGTTTTGGAATCGCCCCTCAGATTGAGATTTATCGGAGTCGGTTGCTTGTAACCGTCGAAGATTCTGTTAGCATTGAACAAAACGCCTGGTTTTTAGAAACAATATTATTTACTTGAGTTTTAATAGAATTTCGATACTGAAGTTATTCTCAATGTTTAAATCTTTGGTTAGCAACATTTAACTGAATAAGTTTTATTATTACTTTATCCAAAATTACGTGGAAATAATGTACCCGCATAATTATTCTTAAGTTTAATTTCATTCTCGAAGTTTCCCGTGAATTTCACGGGACAATTGAGTATACACCACGCGGGTAAGCCAGTTTACCAACGAACTAAATATATTTATAATTGAGAAAACCTTACATACTTGTATATTCCTGTCAATGGAGTTCCACGACTTTTGGCTCGTTTTGATATTTTTATGTCCTAAACCAACAAACGTAGATTGATCCCTTTCAGGTATTAGATGGCTTTTCTCAGTATTTTAATTTCATACAAATTAAGATGAAATGGAATTTGTTACACTCTTTTCAGTTAAAATGATATGTTCTTGTTTATTTAGGCATATTTTTACTTGTTAAATTTTGAAGGAGTGTGAACCCACGTAAAAACCCCACCATGTAAGAAATGTGTCAGTTCTATCCAAGGTGATGGAACGTGTGATCAACGACAAACTGCTCATATACCTTGGGAAGAATAAAATCATTAATGACCGTCAATGCGGATTCCGGTGGAACCGCTCGTGCGGCGATCTTCTCGCGTATGTGACGCATGTTTGGGGGCGGTGCTTGGAACATTTCGGTGAGACCCAAACGGTTGCACTGGATATTTCCAAGGCCTTTGACCTGGTTTGGCACCGAGGACTTGTCAACAAACTGCCATCTTACGGACTTCCCGTATCATTGTGTACGTGGATTGTCAACTTTTTGAGGGAGAGGTCTATTCAGATAGCGGTGGCTGTGCCTCTGTGTTTCCTCTACAAAAAGACCCTCCATATAGCATCTCAGATGGTATAGGCCCTGAGGGAAATTATTGTCCTCGGGGCCTCCTATGTGGAGTTAATGTAACAACAAAAATTACTACGGAACTATAAATAGTTAGTCATTCATTACATAATATTCTTCTTAAGTCGGTTCCTCATTGCTGAGGATCGTGACCCCTAATTCAATTTCCATGGTGGACAAGACTCCTCCACTCTTCGAGGTTCTGCGCTGCATGGAGAGTTGCGGAGTTGGAGATTTTCCTTTGATTCTTCTGCTTTCCACTTTGCCAGTGACTTTGAGTTTCTCCAAGTTAGAGTTCTCAGTTTGGCAAGCAACGTATCCAAAGTATCTTAAAATGCATTATAGGCAGATAGTTAAAAGCCTAATTGTGGATGTCTAGCTCTTCCAAATTGGATACATTTGTGCGTCTAGCTGTCCATAAGAATGCTGAATTTTTTTCTCCAGCACCATATTGCGAGGGCACTATCGGCTTTCTTTCGGTGGCTCGAAAAGTCTATGTTTCCACACCGTATAGAAATATTAGTAAGCATCCACTAGATGGCGTTGTGTTTCGTTACCACAGCAAAGCGTGGCCGGATCAGCTAGAATTAATTATAACTATAATTCTTTTATGTTTTGTTTCAGCGGAATCACCTTCGGAGGTCTGAAGCGTCGTCTGGCCGACCTACCCATGAGCTACTACGCCAAGCCCTCCATGAAGAGGGGCAACTTCGACGAGATCGACCACTCCTCGGGCTTCGTTGGCTTCGCCAAGCGGAACTTTGACGAGATCGACCATTCCAACTTCGACTCGTTCGTCAAGCGCGAGGCGACACCTGACGCTAAGCCAGCCAAGGCACCGGTCATGCAGTTCAGATACTAGACGCCATCTATCTTTAAAGCTTTCCAAATGTTGAACAAGGTGGAACGTTGATTTAAATTCTATTTCAACATTCAATATCAAAGTTTTGTGTCACATCATGTATCACATCTATATTTTTATATTTTTTTGTTCTTAACTATTCAACAATTTCTAAACATTTTGTTTGAAGTGTTTTATATCACATGTAGAACTTTTTATTTATTTTTATTTATCTGCTACTGTCATTTCATCCGTGTCAATGGCCGCCGTGGTCAAAAGGTAAGACTCGTAAATAAATTTAACCTTCCGTCAGGCGCAATGCAAATCCTAACACGATCAGGCGCAATTCATCTGTGAGATTAAATCACAGAAAACAGATCAAAATAGATTCTTCGCTCAATTTTTCGAGACGAACGGAAACTGGTACTCTGTGAGTGGTGGGAAAGGAGGAAAAGTCTGGAGGCCACGCCCCTAGATCGGCGATATTTACCCTTTGGCAAATAACAGATCATTTCATCTCACAGATTAGGTGCGTCTGACGGAAGGATGATTAATTTATGTTATTTCACAATGAATTCATTTAAAAATAATATATTTGCGGCTCGTTCCAGAGTGGAAGATACTCTTAGTATCGCACTGATGTAAGACCACCATTCAGATTTGAAAACGTTACTAGAAAAAGCTTTAACCATGTTTGGTGAACAGATATGAATAGCCAGGAACTGCTGCATCTCCTTCCCCTCCCCACTACCTTCAGCCTCACAACAAACCCCAACTGGGGATGCTATAGTCTTACTGGCTTCAGACAGGAGCAGCTGGGACTCTTGTGAGATATTCACATAAAAAATTAACCTGTAAGATTGCTGGTGATAGCTATTACTAGTGCACACGAATGTGTCGAAACCGGTAGCAGATAAATAACAATTAAATAACAAAAGCACATATAGAAAAAAAATTTCAAAATAAAATATATTTTTATAATTTATAAGAAACTAGCCAAAAATAATAGGTAGGTATATATTGTATAATGTCTTCTACAAGAAATTCTGTGTTTGAAAAATTGTATGCCATTAGAGTATTGTACAACAATTGTTTAAAAGTTTCCAATGCGTTTATTGTTATATCTGAAACAGTTATATAACATTAATGTATATTTAACTATGTTGTTTTATGATATACATATATGTATTCATCATCTGTGATTCCACAATTCTTGGCTTAAATTATATTGGAGTATTATTTAGGTTGGCGTTCTATTTAAAATACATCTCGATCCAAAAATTAAATATAAATGTGCCAATTCTCTCTAGAATGTCATTATTTTTCTCTATATAAAGATTTGTAAAATATATAAAATGTATTATATTCAAACATAATTTTAAAGTGAAATTATTATATTATTATATTCAAATCAATATTTTTAACGAAAAATCGTATTTATGACTAATTAAAAATACCAAAATATTATGTAGTACCTACGTGTAATTACTTTTAATTCTTTAATAAAATCATTTGTTTATATTGCAGTTTTTATAACGTCAATAACTATAGATATCAAACATAAATAAGGCATTTTCTTCAAGTTTTAAAATTCTTTCTAGGATGTTAAAACATTATTTTGTTCTCAATATACTATATGTGTATACTTTATCATTCTTATTCTAAGATGAAACACAATTATTAATAATCACTAAATGATAAAACATAATATAGTTCCCTATTGATGTTACAGTATTGAAATAAAAGTTGCAATGTCTAAAATGATTTTCGTTTCATACTTACCCTTCTTTACCTAAAAATATGTTAAGTACCTTCATCTCTGCATAATACGAGTTTACAAGTAGACATTTAGTAAATAAATAAGAATAACCCAACATTCCACTCCCTTTCTCATTATCATCCCCCCTGAAACACAAAAATAGGTGAGAATGCATGTGTTTCCTAAATGCAGCGTAATGTATTCTTCTTTTTCCTACCGGCTGCGCCAATGTAACGTTCGTAGGATCTTAATTTAAAGAGAGAGTATTACCGTTACGTTTGTTGTGTGACGGGAACCGAATAACAATAAGTAATATTTTTAAAATTTTAAGTAACCCCCGACACAAAAAAGATCTGATGACCTTGAAGCGCTTGAACAGTTTTCATGAATTGTAGCTAAGAACCATCTCGATCACGTCAGCTTTCAAACAAAAAAACCGCATCATAATCGGTCCATTCGTTTAGAAGCAACGATGCCACAGACAGACACACAGATATACAGACACACAAATGGCGGTCAAACCATAAATATACCAAACCACCTACTATCAAACTTATAACACCGCTCCTTGCGTCTCGCGTCGGTGGTTGTAGGAAGCCGAATTAAGCGATGCATGTGGATGCACACTTTTTCTGATCACTGCAAGCGTTCTTCAAACAAAAATGTAGATGAAATGCACATGTTTCTTAGAAGTATCGTAAACATTATCATTTCTCCTACCGGCTGCGCCAATGTATTGTTTTTAGGATCTTAATTCAAAGAGAGAATATTTCTGTTATAGTGAGGTGAGGGCCGAATTAATCATGCATGCACATTTTATAGATCACACTAGTTCTCCCATCGAAGTCTATTATCAATAACTATCACAAATGTTATCCTCAGATTTCAGTTTAGTACCTACAACTCCGCAAAACTGCAGACCAATAATTTAGAAAGAGTACAAAAATAATTAGGTGTTATAAATTTCAGAAGCAATCCAACAACACTAACTCCCAATCTTCCTCTTTCCCTTCCCACTTCCTTCAGACTCACAGAATACTCCATTTGGTGATGCCATAGTCCCACTGAATTCGGAAATTTGAAAACTGCACGATTTTCTAGGTAAAATAAGTACTAATAAATCGTCGACTGTACTCATAAACAGTCGCTTTTATCAATGACATCAATAAAAGCTTAGTTATTGTAGGTAAGTAGGTAGGTAGGTTTCTCACCACAGAAAAATTATACGTGTTTATGATGTGAAACAAAACAGTAACCCCTCCCCCCTTGATTTACTAACCCCATAAATAATTATTGCACTACAATTAACCTGGAAAGGTCGCTACCATAAAACTATAACACTAATAAATAATGTGATACCGTAATCCTGACAAACAACTATAAAAGCTCATGGACAATAAATATTATACATCTAACGATTGCTTTGAAAAACCTTCATACTGTATTAATGGTGTTTGAAGGTGCTGCAGAGCCAAGCCAAGTCCTATACCACACACTCGAAGAACCAGTCCCAAAACTACGTCAACTGCTATGTTTATATTGGACGATTAAATTAATATGCATTCGCCAAACCTGAGGGACAGTAGTATTAGTCAATGGTTCAAATCTGGGCTTCTGGAACATAAGATAAGCCCAGATTGGAGTATAGGAAACAAGGACTCACCCGTCGCAGTTGGGGCCATACGTCTCCAGGTTCTGGATGCTTCACTTCACAATATGAATCTTTAAATAATATATTGAAATATAAATTCACAATATTTCTACCACAGTCGTTGTTATGGTATAAATAGTTCACCCCGTCTCATATATTAATTTACATTGAATGCTGAGCTTCAATGAGCATGCTGTGACCTTTTATAAAGTTAGGTTTTTTGCCATAATTATTTCAGTCATGGTGACATTTAAGGATGGGTAGATTTGGTAGGTAGGACAATTGAAGAGTTTTATTGACATTTCCTATCCACCAAGTCTTTTCGAATGCATACCTACCAATCCCGTACATATTGCGTGAACAATACTTGTAAATCATGGAAGCTTCTAGGAAAATCATTCGTTCCTGCTGGCTATCTGCTGTCTCCTTCCATTGGCAGAAACTCTCAGGTGCAATTGGAGCGGTCGGCTTCGGGGGCCGACTTGCCAAGGTGCCAAGGAACTTAGGATACCACCAGCGCCATTGAGGTTTTTACTAGGCGCCATTTGGTTCAGAGTAGGCCCTCCCAGTATCAACCTGGCGAAAGACCACTATTGGACATCTGTTTTCCATCAAAACTTTATCTTGAACAAGTCGTGGTGACAACTATGGCTGAAGTTTTTAGGCACGCAAAAGCCATAACATTTCAAGAGAAATGCGGGCTATCAATAGAGTTGTGCACTATACATATAACAAATTATTTGCAGAATATTTGGTTTCTAATCTATTTGCACCCAAGTACGTTCATTGTAATTGAATTTTTAGTAGAAAAAATAAATATATCATTGAAGAAGATGATAAAAATAATAACCTAAACGAAAATATGAAGAGAACGAGACACAGAAAAAGATAATGGTCGCAATTGGGACTCGAACCCAGAACCTCTTGTCTCTAACAATGGCGGAATTGGTAAACGCGCAAGTCCCGTTTAGAAAGAGAGGTTCTGGGTTCGAGTCCCAGTTGCGATAATTATCTTTTTCTGTGTCTTGTTCTCATTCATATTTTCAATTAGATTCTTATTGTTATGTTCTTCTTCAATCATTATAATTCATTTGAATGCATTTCGTTTAATCATTTCACATTTCGATTACCAAGTTCGTGATCGATCATTTCTAATTGGATTTCTTGATAACATCAATCACTTATCCAATGCCATTCGAATCAATAATGGTAATAAAAAAGATAGCCATTGAATATTAAACAATTCAGGCTTTGCTACTAATAAAAAGCTAGACTTTGGCGATTGAATACATATTTTAAAAAAATCAATGTGTGCGATTCACACGCGTTAGAAGTGAAATCTTCAGAAAACTAAAGTAGACAAGAGTAGGGAGGCTACGAAGTACCGCACAAAGAGGAGACCGATTATACTATCTAATTCTCTCGCAAGCTAAATCCCATTGATGTATGTGTTTGTCTCTTTTTAGTGTAGATCTATATTATTCGTTTCATAGAGTTTCGAATCACAACGGTGCTAAAAAAGTTTCCATTTAAAAAAAAAACATTTCATTTCATTGAAGTATGGGAGACACCTGTGTTTTTCAGTTGGATTTACGTATTTCAGGAATTGGTTTGGATCCTGAATGAAATGAGGGATGCCTTCATAATCAAATGAATTTTCAATAGATGTCGCTACTGGACAAAATTTCTCAATAAAATATATGAAAAACGGGAAAGAAAATGAAGAAATTATTGAAGCAATAAAATACTTTGGACTGTGAAAACTCGGCGTAGCCCAGATATAAATATTTGAAATTGAGGAGTCACTTCAAATGTATTTAGTTATGGTGCGAAAATAGAAGATCCAGTATCGCTTTGGTGTGAAAATTACAATTATTTCAACAATATATTTTTTAATTTATTTACCAACGACTCATAACGAATAAGGTAACCATAATAATCTAGTTAAGTAATAAAAAACATTTTCCATTTCGCTCAACATCACTCGAGCAAAAACACATAGTATATCCACCTTCTTGAATAAAACTTTTCATTTTGTTGAAGAATTAAAAATTTAACACCCATTGGTGAAAACTTGGTTGAATAATTAAAATATAATTGTGCATTTATTAATCATGAATTTTTTTTTTTTTTCTTGCAAAATGCCTCCGGTGAACGTATTGAACTAACGAAGTTCTTAGAAATGAAAGATGTCGTATACGCGATCAATAGACTTAAATATTGCGTATAAGACGCAATCGATGTATTCCGTTCAATCTTTGAGAGTCGAAAATGGTTTTTTGGACTATCTAAAGTCCTACAATCAATACCTACAAGCATTTGAAAGCTTTTTCACAAATCTCGCATTACTAAAAGTTACTTTTTTAAATTGAATTGTCGACTGATTTCCCGATTTTCCCGTAAAATATTTTAATACTTTTTTACAATAGGAGGCAAAGAGGAAAATAATTTCCGTCGGGGCCTATTCCATCTTTAGGAATGCTTTGAGGAGGGTCTTTTAAATTAAAGGAAGGAGAGTAAGTTCTGAGAAGAAAAATAGGTTTGTGGGGTGGGTAGGAAATCTGGGAGTCAGTGGGCCGAAGAGTGACGATCAAATGAATCGATCCTTTCCGCTTCGGTGCAAGGCGATGGGCCGAAAGAGTTCTGCTGGAGAGGCAAAATAATCTTCCTCGACAAGTCTCTCCGGATCCGGGCCACCACGCAGTAAGTGAGCAGACGCATCCGCGATCGTCACCACGACATCCAAGACCTAGACAAACCTCAGACCATGAACCCGGGTACCCATGCCGAGTCGCCAAACGTAGCAAATACTTTGGAGTTACCTATGACAGAGGTGTTGGTTATCTAATAAATGGTTCCAGGGATGGCAGTACCCATATCCGCCTCCCAAATTAATAAGAAAAGATACAACTTTTTTCAGTTTTTTCTAAATGATTTACAAACACATCAAACGAACTTTTTTGCTTCGGGAAATCGTTTTTAAATAAACTCAATACGTAGTACGTAGTGAGTTTATGTTTCTACGTACTAATTTATATACGTCGTACGAAATACAGAAAGTCAAGAATTGTTTCGGCTTTTAAATACTAATAAATATGTTTTTTTGTGAAAAATATTGAAAGTCATTCGCAAAATACTATCAGAAAGAAATACTTCTAATAAGCCTTGAATAAATTAACTTCTCTAAAATGAAACTTTTTTGCTTCGGGAAATCGTTTTTAAATAAACTCACTACGTAGTACGTAGTGAGTTTATGTTTCTACGTACTAATTTATATACGTCGTACGAAATACAGAAAGTCAAGAATTGTTTCGGCTTTTAAATACTAATAAATATGTTTTTTTGTGAAAAATATTGAAAGTCATTCGCAAAATACTATCAGAAAGAAATACTTCTAATAAGCCTTGAATAAATTAACTTCTCTAAAATGATTTTGATTATTTTTCAAATCTAAATATGATAGTCATTTTTCGTATTCACAAACCACTGGTCGATACGTAACTTTCGATAGATGCTTCGTCACCTGGCACGTGACCACCCAACCACCCAAACCCCCTCTTTCCATACGGTCTATCACCCAGTCCACCCTTCACCATATGGGGCCACCCTAACCTGCCACCCTAAACCACATAGTCCTCTCTACCACCACCGGTATTCCACCCTATCCAACACCACCTCTTCACTCATTCAGTAGCTCCGCAAACATCCAACGGATAACACCTGTCGATGGAACAAAATAACTCAACAAAAAATACGACACAAGTGAAAATTTGTTTACAAAACAGACTTTAAAAACATAGGGTGAATCATTCCAATTTTCCTGGCGCACTTAAATGAAAAAAATAAAATACCGTAATGTAATCATTTATAAAAAAACATTTATAATTTTTTATTGGAAAACTGCCATGACACTTGAAAACATCGAGAAATATGAAAATACTTAACTTCCGTCCAAAAATAGAAAAATAAAAATGTTGTGAATTAAATACGATTATCAAAAGGTTAACAATTCATTTTACCTTATAGTAATAATATTAACAAAGAAATAGTTGTTAAAAATTAAAGTAGTGCAATCAACAAATAAAGGTAGGAACTTGTAGATAATACGTACAAATAATAATAAATAAATAATTGTTAAAAATACACAGTGTGAAATCTAAAATTTAAATGCCCTACAAACTGTCATCCAAAAAGTACCTGCATACTAGTTGAACGTTTAACCTTTGATTGCCACTAGTTATGTAAATTATTTGTGATAATAATCAATAATCGGTAAAAACTGAAATATAAGTCAATATAGATAAAATTACATTGTTAAAAATCAGCACATAATTGCACTCAACAAGTTTCAGTCATCTTCTATTCGAACTTTAAACTTTTAACCTTTAACTGACACTAATGTCAAATAAATCGTGCGTGTTTATAAATTTATAAATAATGCACTTTGTTAAAACTATCATTTAAAATCATTAAAAACAGATACCGACTCATTTTAGGTATCTCAAACTTTTAACCTTCAGCGACACAACAACGATTATTTTCGCAACAAATCCATAAGTTTTAAAAATTAATGTGTGAAATATGGCGAAAGATCAAAATGCACCGTGTTAAATCTACAAATCAACATAATACAAGTTCTAAAAAATGCCCCTGAAGAGTCTCAGCCTTCTCCGGTCGTTGAGCCCCCCTGAGTTGCGGCGCTCCACCAAGATGCCCTGGAAGAGCAGTTCTCTGTCCGGCTATCCGGGGGCGCAGCACCCCAGTGGGGGGTCGCAAGCACTGATGAGGGGGCCCATGTCCCGCTCGGCCGAGAGCTTGCCAGGGCCCGGGGGCAGCCCGCCTCTCACGCACACCAGGAGATCGGCAGGAGGGTGGTAAGGATATATTGTATTTTTGTGATTTAAACCGACCAGTAATTTGTGAGGCGATAAAACAACATACCCAATGTTTAATGATATTTCTTTGTTCTTTTCAGTTTTAATTCTTATCGCAATCCGTCGGATAGTTATCGACCACCGCTTACATTTACAAAAATAGTATTATGGTTAATTTTGGATTGTTTTTTTTTTAATTATCTAATAAATAAATTGCTTTTTTTTCATCAAAAAATGTTTACTAATTGTAGTCGTAATCGTAATAGTGATCGCGATCGTAGATATTGGTAAAATACTTATTCGTCAAATTAAACATAATGATTAATTTTTTACATATTCAAAGATCGTTGACTTGACGGGTTGTTTTCTATTGAATATATTCCTTATTTTTAGTACATCTACTTTATCCTACACTGCGTTCGATTTTCAGAGGGTTCGAGACAAATTCCACCATTATTAATTAATGATTGTGTAAAACTCTTATTAATTTATGACATCCCAAGTTTTCGATCGCTCAACCCAGTCTCCGATAAGTGATTTGTTTAGTAACGCTCGATTCCCCTGTTGGTCAGAGAATTGTCGGGTTGGGAAGAGCGTATTGTGCCTTTGAGAAGCGTTTAGCCAATATTTCGGGTCTAGATAAATTGACCGTTTTGCAATTTTTCAAAATCTATTTTACGAATTCTATTTTTAGAATTCAATTTTTCGAAATATAATTTTTCGATTTTCAATTTTTCGAACACCAATTGACCCGAACACTCGTTTTTCGAATTGATATAAGTATACAATACGTACAAGACTATTCTATTATAGGATGGACAATATCAACTAACTTAATCTAACCTAGCTAGATACAGTATCTTGTTAGTGTCATAAGCAAATGAAATATATATTTTAAAAGTTTATTAACTAATTCTATAAATTATTAACTAATATGTCTTTCGGCCAATTGCTGTTCGAAAAATTAGTCTTTCGAAAAACTGAAATACGAACAATTGATTTCGAAAAATTGAATTCGAAAAATATGTCTGCTCCCAAAATTTTAGCTCAACTGTTGATCAGTAGGATTTGAAACCACGACCGTAATTTCTATTAGTATTTAAAACTAACACGTCAAATGGATACATTCTTTACAACCTCAAGGTATTTCATTCAATTGCTTTTAACATTAGTTTTTTTTTTACTTTATGTCAAGTATCTACTTACTAATGTATTGTAAAGAACTAAACAGGCTGTGTACATGCGATTATATTCACCCAGGCAGGGTTACCCCCTTTATTACTAATAAATATTTATTTATTTTATCATAATTTGATAACTAACTATTTCCCATACATTTACGGTTGTTTATCAGTTGTGTAAAAATTAGAGCACGTTTATTAGTAAAAGTAATTTGAAAGTAAATATATTCACTAGTCATTATTATTTTTTATTGGAGCTTGATTTTATAGAACATGTCTCTTTTATGAGTATAAATGTTTTTTTTTATTATGAAAGAATTATATCGATTTGTTTTGTGGGTGATATTTTTTAGAGTAATTCTTCAAATAATAATAAAAAACAATTTAAAACTAAAAATACACTGTGTACGGAAACAAGCGGCATAAGAGGGAAACTGGTGCATCTATGTCACATTCGGATTCGATTTTGTGTAACGAATTTGGTTGAGCTTTGGTTTTCAGATAAATCGAGTCGGAGTTGAAATTTGTAGGTTTTAAGTAAAATTTAACAAAAAATCAAATGCTATGGGGTTATGTCGGGGTCGAGTCGAATCGTAGATCCAACTCTTGGAGGAAATAAATACATATTTCTACATGATCCGGTTCCAATAGTTTCATAACCCTAAGTTGTGAAGAAAAGAGGAAAAAAATCGAAATCACTGAAAAAAAATTTTTTTTTTGAGTTCTCTGAGTGATGCAGATTCTTCGTTTTTCCACTTGTACGATTATTTTCCGGACACCGTGTATAAAAGCAATTCAAACATGTTTTCCCATTCCCTTTCCCCTCACCCATATTCTCTTTCTTTATTCCGTGCACAACCCCCTCCCATAATCTCAAAAACATCCATTTTAAATCGTTTCTTTAAATAATAAATCTATCCTAAACCCTCCGATGAGCGACATCCGGAAGGTGGTAAGTGGTGCATCAAGATCTGTGCAGACCTTATATATAATTTCATTAGAATGAAAAATATAATAAGTATTTAGTGTTTGTGAGATATGTATATATACATTACTAAATACTTTGTATTTCGAATACTTATCAGCAGTGGCGGCGTAAGGGGGGACGGAGGACGGAGGGGGCGGTCCGCCCCGGGTGCCAAGCACCAAGGGGGTGACAACGGCAACTCACTCGTACAGCCAAAGAATGCGCACAAAATCTCCCTCTATACAGACATTTCAATTAATACCTACCTACTCTTGTGCCTAGCTACTTACTAATATCATATTTTGAAACGCATCGCAATTATATTTTCATTATTTTTCGAATATAATTTATAATTCCTTAAAAGAAAGAATTCATGTTGCGTTTAGTCCGATCTTATACCGCGCGTCCATCGTGGTACTCGAGTGAATAATAATAAATCGTACCAACTGTGAACTGCGCCGCTCACTGCGCGGGAGGAAAAGGTAAAGAGGCGCAATGGGATAGGATAAGACGGGATAGGATAGTGACAATAATCTTCGTAATTTTTTTTGGGGTGTATCTTGCCTTCCACCGAACTCCTGAGACTGGCTCACCGAATCCCTGGGGTTCGATCGAACCCAAGTTAAGAACCACTGAACTAGATCATCGTTACAGGCAATGGATTTTATTCTGGTTACATATATGTAGTGTTGTTCAGCTTAAAACGTTGGTAACATCACCAGAAGAAGATCTTCATGGAATGGTTCCAAATCTGTTAAAAATTCACGATGAATTTTCATTAGAGGACGTCGTGTTGGAGATTTTACGATTGAGGGGGCATTTGGAAGCCGCCAACATATCTGCCCAAGAAGCGATTCAATACCTACACATTCTCAGATTTATTGTAAAATGCGGCTATTTTGAGTCTGTTCCACGTCTGTTGACGACCTCCGTAGTCCAGTGGGTAAGACTCAATCCGGAGGTCGCGGGTTCGAACCCGGCATGCGCAAATAAATTTTATTTTCACAATTTATTCATTTAAAATAATATAAAGTGTATTTGCGGCACGTCCTAGAGTGGAAGATACTATCAGTATCGCCCTGGTGTAAGACCACCATTCAGAATTGAAACGTTGCTTGAAAATGGCTTTAGCCATGTTTGGTGACCAGATCTGAATAGCCAGGTACTTCCCAACCTTCCTCTTCCCCACCTCCTTCCCCTCCCCACTACCTTCAGCCTCACAACATACCCCAATTGGGGATGCCATAGTCTCACTGGCTCCAGACGGGAGCAGTTGAGATTCTTGTGCGGTATTCACTGTAAAAAAAAAAAAAAGTTTATCTCTGTCTTAGATTTTTTTAACATTTTGTGTTTCGGCGGCTTCATATGAGAGAAGCTTTTCAAAGTTAAAATTAATAAAATCTTACGTAATGTCCACAATGAGCCAAGCGCGACTAACCAATTTTTCGATTTTATTAATTGGAACAGACAGGGATATATCAATTTTGATAATGTGATCGAATATTTTAGTAAAATAGTCTCGTAAGCGTGTTTAGTATTAGGTGTTTTTTTTTAAGTAGGGGTGCTCAATGCAAAATGCCCGGGTGCCAATAGACCCTACGCCGCCATTGCTTATCAGAACGTATTAAACAGTCAAGAGTTTGATTTTAGATTTTCACGACCAAAATTATTTTAGTTATTTATTTTTTGGGTGTTATGCCGTGTTGCGCTACCTCCTTCTTTAGCCAACGTTTCGAGCAGCATTACAGTGTCCATCATGACATCTGCCCTGATGATGGACACAGTAACGGTAAAATACATATTATATTGGTTGTTCAAAACGTTGGCTAAAGAAGGAGGTAGCGCAACACGGCATAATAACCCAAAATAAATATTTTTAAAAAGTCATAGCTTGTTTGGTATGCGGATATATGCGTGCCTTTGGATTGGTGGTCCGTTCTTATACCGACTGTCAGGCGAGCACGAACTAACGTCGAACTTAGTCACTTCTTAACTTCGAAAGAACGTCTCATGCCTGTCTTGTGCTCGGAACTGCAAAACTAAACTCTATTAATTTGTACATGCGACATAACAACTATTTTCTAATAAGAATCCAATCATGTGAACACACACACACATCTGCAAAATATTTATTAGGTCTGCACAGACGTTGTAGTGTTACTACAAGAAAACTGTTTTAAAAAAATCCTCTGCTCGTAAAAATTCTCGTGCATTCGTCACACCGACTTTGAGGAATTCATGGACCGTTTCGTTCTAACAAGTCAGAAAAATGGTTACGTAACTTTTAAAATCGAAAAGGTCCTACCAGACCTCGTCGCTCATCGGAGGGTTGACCTTCAACATGCTAGGTGACACATTACAAATAATGACTAATTGTTCAACTACACACATTTAATGAACCCATTAGATAATTGACCACAAATCAATAAGGCTATAATTTAGATTCAGGACAACGATAGCCACCTGACTGACCTTTCGGAAAAGTACAAACTAAATTACCAGCCATCGAAAAGAGAACTGACCGTTACTTACTAATTTCCATGGTTTCACCTTGAATCCTATCCCACAAATCAGTTTCCGGTCAAATCAGACAGTGTAACGTAGTTAATGTCCGATTCAATCAATCAAGAGTCACGTTAACCAAATCAAACTCGATTTCTAGCCGATTAAATATTTACTGTAATTCTTAACGACTTATTGATTTCTTTTTGAACATGTAAATTTCTGTCCCTGTATTTTTTTGTTACACCTGATTTTAGTTTTGTAAAAAATATATAATTTTTATTTAGTTTCAACCGAAAATTGTATTCAACGGTATTCTTGAAACAGCTTTACTCAAGTAGCTCTTGAAAATTATTGAAATTTCTGTAAAAAGACTAAAAACAAAAACATTGGTACGTTTTCAATATTTTATTTTTTATTTTTTTTTATTTTATTTATATTTGGGAAAGTTGACAGCAAATCATAAATTACACAATAATACAATTATAAAATGGTTAATTATGCCAATTATAAACTTTCCACAGATAATAATAGTAAATTAATGTGTGACATTATAAAGGTGTTTACTTAATTAGTTCATTTTTAGTTACATTATGTAAGGGGGGGGGGAGGAGAAATATAGGATAAGGATTAAAAGGCGGAGGGAGAGGGGTAGATTGAACTTCCTAGTTTGAGTCATTTTGCTTAGTGAGATTTTGTTTTATGTCATGTAACGTCGAGTTAAAAATGTCAATGTGGTAATTATTTAAGTTGAATGAATGTGTGGATCTGTAGATAAATGAGTTATGTTTGGAGTTAGTCTTGCAAAGAGGAAGATTAAAAGTAAGCGACTGTCTACTGTTGCGATTAGGAACGTGGAATGATAGGCGTTGAAGAAGATCAGGACTATCGATTAAGTTATGTATAATTTTAAATAACATTACCGAATCTGCTATATTTCTTCGACAAGTTAGCGTCTGTATTTTGAAGAATTTGGCAGAGTCTTCATTACTAACATGAGATCGAAAAGAACGGAAATTGAGATACCTTAAAAATCTATTTTGAACACTTTCAATTCTATTTTTGTGTACTGCATAGCCTGGGTTCCATACTTGAGATGCGTATTCAAGAATACTACGAACATATGAGAAATATAGTGTTTTGAAAGTAGTAAGGTCTTTGAATTGTTTACATGAGCGGATTATGAAACCAAGCTTAGAAGATGCATTAGTGACTATGTGGTCGATATGTTTATTAAAATTCAGTTTACTATCAAGTATAACCCCAAGGTCCTTACTTTCGAATTTGATAGATAACGGTACAAGATTGATTGAGTATTCATGGATAAATACGTTTTTATTCCTAGTAAAGCGCACAACGAAGCACTTAGATATATTTATTTCCAGACAATGGGCATTGCAATACCTGCTGAAACATTGCAAATCATCTTGCAGCTTCAGACAGTCCTCTATTGACTTTATAGGCGAGTAGATTTTCATGTCATCGGCATACAGGATGGTTTGCGAGTTTAAGAAACAGTTACCGACATCATTGATATATATGTTGAATAATAATGGTCCCAACAAGCTGCCTTGAGGAACTCCTGATGTGACAGCAACAGAATCGGATTTAAATCCTGCAACCACTACTATTTGACTACGGTTGGAGATATAAGAAGAGAGCCAACGATAAAGATTGCCGTGAATACCAATTTCCAAAAGCTTCTTTAACAGAGTCGCGTGATCGACCCTGTCAAACGCCTTACTAAAGTCGGTATAGACAGTGTCCACTTGTATTCTGTTATCCAAATTATCCTGGAGGTACTCTGTGAAAGTTAAAAGATTTGTGGTTGTTGATTTACCACTAATGAAACCGTGTTGGTTCATATTCAGGCTAGATTTAAGAGCAGCATATAGTTGATCGTAGACTATTTTTTCAAAAATTTTGTTAAATATGCAAAGTTTGGAGATTGGTCTGTAGTTTGTGACATCAGTTTTTTTACCGTTCTTGAAGATGGGAGACACAAACGCGGATTTCCATATAACAGGGACAGTGCATTGGGTTAGGGAGCGATTGAAAATCAAAGAAAGGGGTAAGGCTAGATTGTGTGCACATCGTTTAATAAGGATAGAAGGTATTTCGTCAGGACCGGCACCTTTGCTAGTATCAATTGTCTTAAGGTGTTTTAAGACAATTTCTCGTGTCACCTCAATATTGCTTATATTGGATGTATGGTTTCCGGCGTCAGTTGGAACATTGGCAAGTGGATTGGAGGGTTTACTGAAAACCGAACTGAAAAATTCTGAAAATAAATTTGCAACGCCTATTCCATTATCGGCTCTCAGTTCTCCGTGATACATACATTTTGGGACACCTTGGGATTTGTTAGAGGATTTTATGTGGCTCCAGAAGTTTTTCGGGTTTGAGGATATATTATTTTCCATATTGTATTATATATTGACGGTATCGATAATCATTTGCATGCAGTCGAAGGAATGAAATTAGTGTGACCCCTCAGGCCTCGACCATATTTTGTCAGAGGGTCAGAATATTTCCGCTATATCCGAAAACTAAAAACTGTTTTCTGAATGGTGATAAAATGTGATTTTAAATTTTATAAATCGAAATAATGTATTTTTTTAAATGTAAAAAAATTGCATGCAAATCACAAAAAAGTTTTAAGAGTAGTTCACATAACTTTTTTTTATTAAAAATTACTGATAATGAAAAAAGTAAAAAAGATAAAACACACATATTTTATTAGGCAAATGTATTTTAAATTTTTTCGTCAACTCAGTTTTTTGTAGTTTCGGAAACTTCGGCTTTAAAATGTATACATTTTATTTATTTTGCGGTTAACTTATGATTTGAATATAAAACGTGGTGTTTTTTTCTAACCGCGATAGTAAGGGAGACACAACAATTTCGTCTATAAGAGTTGTTCCGAAAGCCTATAAATTAGCCTGTCGGGTTATATTTGTGAATTTTAAAACCCATTTTATAATATAATTGATGATATTGTATTGGATCTCTGTGTTACTTTGATGCTTTTATACAGGCGGTTATCACGACAAAATGATATTTGAAAAAGTATTATCTTTTAGGTTACAAAATATCGTAATTTTCTTGCATCTCAAAAACGCTAAATTAGCAAAATAAAGTCACGCCACATATAACTTTACTATATTTGGAGATCGCGCTTTCGGAGTACCTGGGCTAAGTCTTAGAATAAACTCCCTCCGGAACTAGGAAACTAGCCCAACAGAATTTAAGTCCAAACTAAAAACTTACCTTTTTAGGCTCCCATTGCATTAACTTATAAATAGCGACCTAAGAGTATCTTTCTTGTATTACTTATAATAAATTCTAATCACACTTTCCTTATTGGATTAACTTTATTCGAAGCCTTACACCCCAATCTATCGCATACCGAAGGACGACTCTCATTTAGGAAGATAAGTTCTAATCAAATCCTTGTAATATTTTTGGTACCACCATCATAAAAATTTTGTTCTTGCATTCCTAAACTGGTTCATTAAAGAATATAATATTTTATATTATATACCATAAGAACAGGCTCAGCCTAGTGAGATGGTAAGTATATACATTGTATATATATTGTATATATTATAATTTTTTTTTTTTTTTTTTTCAGTTTCAGTGCCGGCAACCCGGGCGTTTATTTAGTATCATGGTTATTTACATTGTTTTCTTTTCTTTTCTTTTCTTTTATCTTGACTAATGAATAATATATCAGTGAAAACCTGTTATTGGTAAAATTTTTATACATATGTATTTCATCAAACATTATTGTTATAAACTGTTGGTTTTCCAAATAAAATAAAATAAAATAATAAATAAATAAAATAAAATAAGTTTTAAAAAAATGTTATTGAAATAAATACCAGGATTAAATAATAGCATTTCCAATAACACGTGTTAAAATATATTGCAGTGATCGAAAATTGGCGGCCCGCGGGTCAGATGTGGCCTCCCAAAATTTTTTTTTTGCGAATTTTGGCCCGCAGGGCCAGAGGGAAAGTCTCTAAACGGACGATTATTTCTTCCTGCCATCTTTGGCGCATCATAGGTCACAATCATATATATATTTTCATTTCTAGTTCTTAAGAATAAAACACAAATGTAAATTTTTGAGAACGAGCAACGCCTGAGTGGAATTCAATAGCTATACACAACGCTATAAACTGGTTGGTCGTGATATTTCAAAACATGAAATGACCACCTAAAAAAAATTTCTTCGGCGGCGCTTTTTCCATATATACTATAATACTTATGCATATAAACAAATAATCTCAGAAAATTTAAAATCCACCCACTTATTTTATCATTATAAGTGGAAAGTGTGGCTTCTGCAATGACTTAGGACTAACTAGTAGAGGATCGAACCAAAAACGCCCGACTGACCAATAACTTCCACGCTACCAACCGATCGATCGGTCGTGAACAAAGATTTTATATTTCAAAACATGTAATTTTAACTTAATTTTACTTCCCCAACGGCGCTTTTTCCGTATTTTATGACATACTTTTTTATGCAGAAGGGGGAGGAGCATTGAAGAAAAATATGTTTCAGATTAGATTGGGAACCTTTGCGCCATAGATGCTGCTAGCTGCTAGGCACAACACGAAGTACGATGACGACGGGCCATCGAAAGGGTAGTTACTAGCCATAAATATACCAAACCATGTCACTAGCGCACTGATTGTGCAGGCTCGCACGCGCACGAGTTGCGTGACCCCTCAAAAAAATTAACGTATTAATATTGTCCGCCACCAAAACTAGTTGCCGACCGCTGATGTGTATATAAATTTGCCTCGAAACTGAACTGAAAAGTGATGTGATTCCGTGACAATGTGTATAAAATTTATTAAAACAAACCATCCATTATTGAAATAAAATTTTAAATAAACTGCATTATCAGATCATGGATAAATAGACATATCATGTAGTACGCTGATGACTGATAAAAGGATTTCTTTCATAATGGGGTCGTCCATCAATCAGGTGAGGCTCGAAAGGGGGGGGGGGGGTCGGTAAAAAAATCACGAAATATCACAAGGAGGGGGGGGGGGGGGATATAATGGGATATCACGTATATTTATTTTTCGTTAAACGCACGATTTCTAAAACAAATGCCAGTCAAAAACAACCTGCAAACCTTAATATCTCTCTGGAAATTTATATCACGATACTTAATTTTCCAAAATTTAATCAAATTATACCTGCATTTAAAGATAATATTCTGAAAATTTCAATATACTTTGTACTAAAAAATTATACGTGATTTTGGGTGAGGGGAGGGGGGGCAGTCTAAAACCTCACCACATATGGGGGGAGGGGGTTAAAAAGTTGCTAAAAAACATCGCGTGAATAATGGACGACCCCAGTGTAATAATTTAGGGGTCATATTTTAAATACGATTTTGACATGTGATTAGACGAACTACTGTGTTCATACAAGTTTGACAAATTAGCGCAAGACAAAAACAATATTTTTTTTAAGTACTCGGGCAACAATAATATTTCTAAAACTATGTAAGAAAGGTGATAAAATCCTTTTTCTAGTGTATTCGGTCATAAAATTGTATCAGCTTATTCAATTTTCTTTAAAAAATAATGTTAAGAGGAAACCAGTCGCCGAGGAAATTGAACAATGGCTATTTTACCAAACTGTTGCTGTCACTGTCACTTTTACTCCTCCGAATACTGAGCGAAAGGGATAACTGCACCTCAGGCTGATAATACCCACAAAAAATCGAGATTTTGTATTCCCAATTTTTCTTCTCCAAAACTGGAATGGTTTTTTTTTTTTTTTGCTAACTGTATTAGAAGATAATATTCTGAGTCTGCATGTTATTTTTTAAAACACATTGTCTAGTTTATATACTGAACGTCTATTGATACCGTTCAAACCAGTCAGTTTTAACGAATTTTGGAGGGTCGAAAAAAGGTACCGACACGCTAGTGGTCGATATCCATATTTTTTTTTTAAATATTTGCAGTAGTTTCAAAATACAGAGAGGAAATTGGGAAATATTTTTACATGGCCAAAACGCCGTCTAATAAAATATGTAAATGTTTTTATTTTTTTCTTTATCCATTTTGAGGTGAGCCATTTTTAAAACTTTTTTATGTTTGCATGCAAAAATTTAATACATCAAAAATTATACGTTTATTTTGAAGTATAAAATTTGTAAGCTTATTTTATCAGAGTTCAAAAACAGTTTTTAGTTTTCGGATACAATCAGAAGTATTCCATTATTTACATTTTATTGTAAAACGGAAATATTTTGACTATCTGAAAAATACGGAAAAATTTCTGAAGGGTTCGATTAACAAGAGACAAATCATTTATGACAAAATACATATATATAATCAATATCGAAACCGGCCAAATGCACACATTATGAATAATGCGGTAAACGATGATGCCTCATTATGGGCCAGCATGTCTGCTGTTCATGGTGAGTCGTAATAACGGCCACGCCACGCGCCACGCCATCCAACTACTTCCACGCCACTACCACGCCACGCCACGCCACTGCCAATACTTCCTCTTGTGAACTTGACACGCGGAGGATAGGACACGCCATGTCAATATGCACTAACAGACTTTTCTGGGTCACTGGGCAATGTTTACCTTAAACTTTAAATAAAGCAAATAATGCTGGGAAGCAATTTAGCTGAATTTGTGATATATTTTTAAAAAACACATCAAAAAGATCAGGTAAACATGCAAAAGACGACAACACACGTTTTTGTAAAAATAATATTGGTAAATAGCAAAAAAGAAATCAATGAAATAATTAAAAAAGAAATCAATTCAATCTTACGTAAAACCTTATGAATTGAAGAAAAAAAAGATATTTGTTTGTCTGAAACTTCATAAACTCTTAAACCATAAATTCTCAGGCTGTTTCTGTTTGGATATATAGATTATCTAAATAAATTAATTACAATGTGGTAACTTTGTTTTCGTTCAATTTCGGTTGGTGAAAGCGGTCATAAGACATGCAAACTCGTGCTAATAAAGCTCTGATCTATGGTTTGCCATTAAATCCACCTGTCACGTGCCCTGCACACGTCAAATCACGTGAGGGTCGCTAACTACTCTTTCCTACACCCTACCCCAATCCACTCTATCCAGACTAAGGACCCTGCTAACGGTGAGGGGGTATTACGTGTTAATTTATTGAATTGAGTTACCTGTAAAATGAGTACGAATTTATTCATACTTAAGTTAATACACAACAACCATTCATACTTGAATTTCAATATCTTTGATTCATACTTACGTTAATACACAACAACTATTCATACTTATATTAATAAACAACAACTATTCATACTTCTTCTAATATAGCAATCCTATTTTGTGGCACCATTTTAATTCAAACTAATAAAATACTTAGTTTTTACCACTTTTTAAAGTGGTAAAAACTAAGTTTTTATTAATTTGTATTCATACTTTCTTTAATGCACAACAACCATTCATACTTATGTTAATACACAATAACTGTTCATACTTACGTTAATACACAATAAGTATTCATACTTAGGTTAATTCACAACAACAATTTACACTTACATTAATACACGATAACTATTCACACTTTCGTTGATACACAACAACTATTCAAACTTACGATAATATACATCAACTATTATACAACTATACTTACACAACAACGATTCATACTTATGTCAATACACAGCAACTATTCATACTTACGTTAATACACAGCAACTATTCATACTTACGTTAATACACATCAACTATTCATACTTACGTTAATGTACAACTATTTAAGTAACTTATGTTATGGCGATGCACCACGTCGTGTTAGATTCAAAATTGGGCCACTAACAATAACACTCGTTAAGTAGACCGGCGATAAGGTTGATGTTGTTTTGAATTAACAAAACAAAAAACATCGCTATAAAGTATTTTTTATTTTATTTTGTGAAGTTTAAGCACAAATATTAGAATGTTTTCCAATAATTTTCTAAACAACTTAATTTGCCACATTATACAATAAAACCATAACCGAAAAGGTATTCTTAAGTAGGAGCTTTTGCCCTTTAAAACAGTTTTCACAGGGCTGATACTTTTAAAGTGAAACTTATTTAGCAACGTCGTGATTTGAATCTCGGATGAAACGGAAATGGCACTAAAAAGAGACATTGGAGGGGACCTCACTTTACCAACTTATTTTTCTCCTTCACCGCACACGTTAAGACTCTATTTTATTGAACGAAGCTACATTTATTTGAACGACTCTAGACCCTCCAACGACCATACATACGCAGGGTTAGAAAGCAGTATGCAAGTACTTACATTAACATACTACAAAAGAATAATAAATGTGGCAACCCGTGAAATAATTCTAAATATGTAAAGAGAGACAAACACATACATCTATAGAATTTAGTCTGTGAGAGAATGAGATAGAATGAAACCTTACCTACGAACGAACGAAGCTGGCCGCATTGGCCACTTTGATTGTGACATCCTTTTCAAGGTTCCTATCGGTTGAGATTGTTTTAGTGAAGTTTCACTTCTACTGCATGTTAGCTGCACTCGATTTTTTTCTGGGTTTATTAAATGCTCGCTTATTTGAAAGGCCAAGATATGTCCTAGTCAAGATTAAATGTGAATTGTGATTTTTCCAACACCAAATTATTTAGCATACAATTTGTATACAAACGTACAACATAATATATAAAGTTCCGGTTCTCGGTAATTCTTGAAAAACGGAACACGCACCTGTGATAAACTCAGCGCCGAAATTTTCTGGAACTTGACCTTTCCCAATTTACCACCTCCTTTTTTTCTCAATTTCTTCGAAAAGCTTAGTAATTTTAGCAGAAACTTTCCGTCATTTTCGTTACAGCACAACAAAAAAATCTCTGGGGTTGTTTTTTTTTACATTTTTGGGTTAATTTTTTGATACATTGTAACAGTCATAAAAATCGGGATGAAAATAGAAAAATGCAAATTAATATAAAATAAATTTTAACAAAAAAATACCATGAAGAAAAGCTTACGTTTTCTATGATTTTATATGTTAAATTAAACATAAAATATTAAGTGTTATAAAAGGTGTAACAGCACGTCTAGAACACGCCAAACTTTAAGACCGACCTGTGCGCGTTACGATTCATTCTCGCGCAGTTACCGACTTTACAATGGACGTAACCGAAAGAGAAAGATGCGTAAAAACATAAATGCGATAGAGAAAGGCGTGAGTGTTGGGGGCATACCAATTTTTGACCTTAAACTCGCATATTGCGACGATTTTTGATCAACGTCAGGCCGGTCTTAAAGTTTGCCGTGTACTATATACCCGAAGGATTTAAACAAGCGATTCCTGAGCATATTTGGGGGAAATTACACTCATTTCACGTACAATTAAATTAATTAAATTCATGCATTACGTGTCATGAAAAAAAATCCGTCATACGTCGCAACTGAGTTGTTGGGTACAGCCTAGCGGGTCACGTAATATCACTCCATCTCGTTTCAGCAGCACTAATAATATATGTAGGTATGAATAAGACAAAGCGCGTATATTGTAATATATGAGACAGAGATGTCGTGACGTAACAGTGTGATCAGTGGCGACGAGTGATAGAAGAATATATTTTGTTGTTTTTAATTGAAAAAACATATCTTTGGAAATCAAAATCACGTATCCGTTTTTTATTTCAAATGTGCTGAAAAATCGCTGGTTAAAATCCTTCGGGCTATGTGTTGTTACCCTCCGTATACAGTGTATACCCATTAATTTTCTTTTTAGCGGTAATGATGTTAAACTAATTTGACATTGAACACAATTAACTGTTAATAACTTAAAGTGGATAAACATGTAAGTGCAAGTGTGAGGTTTCAGTGGAAATTTCATATAAAACGTAAAAACATTGTACCTACTAATTTTTAAATAAAGGAAGTTTTATAAAGGTATATTGATAATCTATTTTTCTATTGGAATAATCAAAAATAAGAACATGAAAGTATGCAAACTTCAACTGCAAACTGGTGAAAAATTGAGTTACAAGTAGAAGTTTAAAAATCAAGAGTCAAAATTTAAATACAGAAAAGAGGCCTTGACTCGCACACCGAAGGTCACGGGATCGAATCCCAGCGTGGCAAATAAATTTTATTTGATTGATTTGTGTTATTTCACAATTTATTCATTTAAAATGATATATAGTATATTTGCGGCACGTTCCAGAGTAAAAGATACTCTCAGTATCGCCCTGGTGTAAGACCACCATTCAGAATTGAAATGTTGCTTGAAATGGCATTAGCCGTATTTGGTGACCAGATCTGAATAGCCAGACACTTCCCCACCTTTCTCTTCCCTATCTCCTTCCCCTCCCCACTACCCTCAGCCTCACAACATACCCCAATTGGGGATGCGATAGTCTCACTGGCTTCAGACGGGAGCAGTTGGGACTCTTGTGCGGTATTCATATATAAAAAAATAAGATTCTCTCTGGGAGTAAATGGGTAATTTTAGTAATGCGTAATATTGCGTAATGTAGCGAACCATTTTGTTTGTATTTCAGTTCCATTAGCAGCGGGCTGAGTAGTTCGGACGGGCTGGACCAAAGTCTATCGGGATCCAGCGCCACTCCACTACTCCTGGGGGAAGATAACATCAACGTCGTCGTCAGGTATGTTAGTTTTTATGAGTGGAAAGCACCAATAACTGAAGTTGTTTGAAGAGGGAGAAGTTGAAGAAATACCTACTTACTAAAGACGCTACTTTGTTGAAAGGTATGCTTGATACCTGGATAATCATGATGTGGAACAAGAAGACATCGCCAAACAGCCGTTGTCAAACCTAGTAAACATTATTAAAGGCGACACAAGACTCTAATAAAAGAGCTGTGCTCAAGGCTCTCATTTTAATTCATTCTGACGAATTCGTAATTATAATATCTTTTTTGGACCGATACCCACGGATGTAAGTTTATATATGTTTAAGATTAATAATAAATATTTTACGTAAAACGGTTAAAAAAAAATAATAAAGTTTTTTCAACTTTAAAATTAGAGGTAAGCACCGGATTTTATTTTTCCACGCGATGAATAGTAACTTCCCGAGGTTTTCGTTTGAAAACATCTGAGATTTTAGTAATTGGTTTATCAGAAATAATTCAAATATTCCCACACCTGCCAGGACAACTTCTTGAAAAAAATTATGCCTTCTTCACTTACATCGTTAAGATTCCCACTTTATTTATTTTAGGGTATTGTGTCTCCTTAAGTCTCTAGTCTAGGAACGAGAATTTTGGGTGTTTTATTGACGGTCGATTAAAAAAATTGTTTATTTATTTATATTTTCAGAATTCACAAAAAAAAATTAAAAATATACATATTTCACGAAGTTACACGCTGTTGAAGTAGAAGGGGAAAGAATGGTGTCCATCTTGTCACGATTTTAACCCAGTAGTAGTGTCTTTATCAGTAGAAATGTCATTATGCTAGAAACCAAAAAAGAAAAAAAAATCATTTATTTTTCGACTTTTCCGAATTTTTTAAAATAGTAAAATTATTTATTTTGTTTTTTGTTGATATATATTAAAAAAATCATGCCAAATTTAAAAAAACGGTCAATTAGAACTTGAGATTTTGAAGCAAATGTTTTGAAAAAACTGGTTTAAAGTTTTGTTCCATATTAGATTCTAGTTAGATTCCGTATAAACCGGTCGAATTACAAATTACAAACAAGTCCTGCTAAGCCAATTGAATTGGCTTGTCAGCAGGTACTTATAATTAAGTTACGTATAAATTTTTAATGTTTTAATTTTACATCTTATATAAACTTAAATAAACTTGGTGGTCATCAGCGTTGCAACGGGATAAAAGGTTAAGAGAAATAATAGTGGACCCGAAACACGACCTTGTGGTATTCTTTTTTTGTTATTGGAGAGACACTTTTTTGCACGATAATAACGTAATTGGTATGGTTACGCATGGATAGTTTATTAATATGACTATGTGAATGCAGGGTGAGACCGCTGAACGCCCGCGAGCGCCAAAGTGGCGAGCGCTCCGTGGTGGAGTTCCCAGGGGGCGGGCAGGTGCTGTGCTGCGCGCCGGGACAGAAGGCCAAACTGTTCAGCTACAACGCGGTGTTCGAGCCCGCCGCCTCGCAGCAGGACGTGCTGCAGCACTGCGGTATCACGCGCCTGCTAGAGATGGCCGTGGAGGGTTTCTCGTGCACCGCCTTCTGCTACGGACAGACCGGAAGCGGCAAGACGCACACCCTCACCGGCCCGCCCAACTTGGTCAGTCAATACTTCTCAATCTCCTCATGCACTGCATCTATCAATCTCGTAAAATGTTATATTGCCGTTGAACTTTATCCCGGTAATCAAACTTCCATTCTAACTGACGCTGAATTTCATACTGGCGGTGGAAATCCCATTCAAACTTTTCTCGCAGATTCTAACTTAACAGCGGAACACTAATGCAAAGTTTATTGTGTTGGTGGAGCCCCAAATATATATTTTTATTGCTTATTTTGGTTAGTTTATAAATCACACAATTTGTTTTAAATATGTACCTACTTCAAGGTTGGTTCATGCCTTTTTGTTTTTGAAGAAATACTAAACTGAGTTCATGATGAAATGCGCAATAGATGGTATTGCAGTGTCCCTTTGGACAAAGAAATTCAAAATCATGATTGATACATGTATTTTTGAATTCAAAACCTGATATTTATTATTATTTTGGTTTTCGTCGATTCTAGCAGGAGATCCGGTTTTACTTTTTTAAAAAACATCATAAATGTGAAAAGTGCTTAATGGTTTGGATAAATTGATCTGCAACTACACAGATGTTTACGAGGCTTATTATTGCAATAAAGCATCACTTTCGGGTTAGTGCATCTTTGGATATACGTTTAGGTAATCTTTACCATAATCTTTGGGATAGAAAACGCTGCGTGAATAATTATTTTTATTACTTTCAAGGGTAAAAGCCCGCATTGTTTGGGCTATTTGCACGCTCCAGCAAAAATACATGCGTTGCTACTATCGCTGCCTGCGAGAGAAACAACATTGACTATTCTCAATGCATTCAAATTAGTTTTAATCTTAATTTTAGGGAAACTGGTAAGAGGGTTTTTTGCATATTTTTGCTCCACACAGGAGGTCCTGAGCCCCGAGGACGGGTTTATATTTGTATTTGTTCATTTAGGAGCTTTGAAAATTGTTATCACTTACATCCTACCAAACCTATTTAAAATGTTGTCCGAAACACCTGTCGTGTTTCTCTTTGCTTTCTAGTTTAATTATGCAAAAAATCAATTAAGGAATTTACCCAATACAAAGATTGGTAAATATTTTTCGTCAATCGGTTCCAGTTGGTTTCCGTTCCCATTTTACAGTACCTACCCATGTCTGCCCCTTCCACGGAAATCAATTTGGAGTTTTCGTATGTTTACACTTCATTTTTATACGAATTGTACAAATACCAACCATTTGATAGGAAATACAAACAAACAGATAAAAATACAAATAGATAAAAAAAATCTTTCTCCAAATTTCAAGTTTCCGCAAGTAAGTAGACTGGTCAGCATCGACGACTGCCATCCTTAGCGCTTGTTGATCAGAGTTTGACGATCAACAAGCGCTAAGGATGATTGGCTCGAAAGGTCGCTAGTTCATGACCCTGTCAACTACAGATTAAAATATATTCGATTGATTAAGAAAATCCTGTTTTAAGTTAACCGTTTTACATTTCGTCTGTATGGAAATCTTTGTAGGATTATTTTTTCAAATTGTATTTAGACTTTTTTATTGGCATTTTCAAAATTGTGGTAGGTACCTACCTGCCTGAAGAATGTTTTTGACGTTTCTTTAGACAAATTGTACTTATTTGAACATTTAAAAAATTTTTGTTACATAAAATAATGGTTTATAATTAAGTAGGTTTGTATCTAAGTACCTACTTACAAATGTTATTATTATGTACATGGGAAATTTTTGTTTTTTTTGTGTTTATTAAATACGAAAAAATTAGAAACGTGCGTTTTCTATCATTCTTTGCGAGGTTTACTGTTGCAGAACTACTAGCTTATTTTCGTTGTGTTATTTTCCAAAGAAGTGCCCTGCGATTTTTTAAAGTGGAAATTTTCTAAACGTGTAAATAAACGAGTTGATAATACCCCAGGCCTTTATAGATATGGCGCGTAGATAGACAGGAACTATTGTCCACTCTCCCCTTCAATTAATCACCAGTATGTTGTGGCCACAGGCGAATGTCAGTAGAGCAGGGAAATATAATATAGGTACTTACAGCCTTATGTTATATATCGGCGGGCCATTATATTGATTGCCACATTGCCGCCATTAGGGAAAGGGAAATCGCTGGCGATATTTCCCGCGTTAAGTACCCGCCTATTTACAGAATAATGGCGCGAAAAAAATACCGTCAAAAGCCGTAAATAATAAATAATTATTATTGTCACTTTGTATTTAGGTACTGGTTAATAGATACCAACTGACAAGGTGCCTACTTTACAACTTTATGATGGTAGGAAAGCGTGAAAAGTCTTTATTTAAAATAATGGAAAGAATGTCGGTTTAGATATCCCAATCAGTCTAGATGACAACGCACATAGATACATTTCTTGTATACAGCACGGTAGCCGGGCAACTCAGAATCATGCAATTTCAACACCTCCTTTGAAAATTCATTAAGAGTGATGAAAAAATATATTTAAAAAATGGTTCGGTACATAGGCTATGTTAGGTTAGGTCGTGGGGTATTTTTCTTTTTTTTCATAAATTTTAATGACTTTTTAAAGGGTGTTGAAATTGCATTATTCTGAGTTATCGTGGAACCGAAAACATATTTTTTAATTTTTTTTAAATAGTAAACTATATATTTTTTTTACATTTTTATATGAAGCATGTTAGGCACATATATATGTATATAATATAAATTATATTCGAAGTCCTCCTTGCTAGGAGATCCTGTGCTGAGGGGGACTATATTTTGGATATTTCTTCTGCTTCGGTTGGGGTAAGGCTTTCCTAAACTTCTACGACGATGTTTTAAATATATTATGTACGAGTATATTGTCCGATAGTTCCTTCAGCCAACATTTAATGTCCTTAATATAACTATTTTTTGCTTTGATTTTTTTGATACTAAGTTACTGTTAAAAATTCAGAGCTTCTTTGTCCAAACGTAGAGTTACACTTTGGTATATTAAGTATTTCTGTTTGTTTGCCTCTGGTTTTATGAGTACGTGAGGTGTCTGCCTCTGAATCATTTTTGAGGTGATGTACCAGAATGTTTTGGGCATAGATTTTCTGAATACTTTAATTTCTATTGTTGACGTCCTTGTGGGGACCTTAAGTATGGTCTTTATGATGCAATTCTGAGTTACCTTCAGTTGTTTTACGTGTTTTGATGCTACTGAGCCCCTTTATATTACTCCATATTCCAATTGAGAGTGGCATAAAGTATAATATACTCTCTTTTAATCCCTAGTTGAGGAGATGTTTCGTAATTTTTGTAAAGAAGTAAAAGAGTTTTATTAGCTTTTTTGAGGTTAGATCAATGTGTGAATTCCACTGTAGTTTTTCATCAATTTCAATCCCAAGATATTTAATACTTTAAGTTTGAGTTATATGCGGGCAGGAACAATTAGGAAAATTGTTTTGACATTCATGTAATTTGAGGGTAAGCTCATTCAATGGTTTTCCTCTTTGCTTTTTGGAGAAAGTTACATATTTAGATTTATTCACATTTAATATAAGGGAGTTTACTTTTAGCTAGTTTTGAAGTACAGCCTGGTTATTTTCCGCCTCCTTATAGGTTATTGTCCAATCTTGTTCGTGGAATATAATAACAGTGTCATTTGCAAAGCTCATTATGTTTCCATTGATGGGAAGATCACAAGGTCATTTATATAAATCTTTAAATAGACTCATAGTAGTTTTAGGTCAATTTAAATTTAAGCGAAATGTTTTAAAAATTTTCTTTTTACAATAATAAAAGATTTCCAATAAATAAAATACTAAATCCGTCTAAGTATAGATTACTTTCTCAAAAACAAATATCGAAAGCGTTTATTGGTTAGTCCTCCGAAATATTGCATTGTTGCACTTTTTCCGTGTCCTCTATGAATATGATAATTCATATTCCACTTCCTCCACGCCTCCACCCACACCACATAGGTACCAGCTACCTACCCCAATAGGGGTCATGGAAAAAAATTCGCCTGCGGTGCATTATGTCCTTAAGACTTATGACAAGTGTAACCATCTACTTTATTGCTCTCAACACTTACTCCAATTGGGGATGTAGATAAGTAGTTACTTACGGTTATTTTCATTTGACCTTTCCAAATGCAAACAAATAAATAATTAATAAACTCCCCTATGAGGTGGAAATTCTGCAGGTAGGTTAACAGTATCTGTGTCTGGCTATTACCTATAATTTGCGTTCAATACAATTGCCTAGAATTCGATACATAATTAGAATATGTTAGCAGACGGTAGTCATTAAGGTCTCATAAAAAATTTACACACATTTCTAATATGAATCAATCAATATATGTTCATTCCTTCTCCACCCATTCTCGAAATGGCCGCCGATTTCAATATCTCCTCGCCATCTAACTCCAACGATCTAGGGACAAACCAACACCTCTGCCATAGGTTACCCCAAGAAGTTCGCTACATTTGCAGGAGTACCAGGGTTAATGGGGTGAGGATTGTCTAGGTGTTGGCGGTGGATGCGTTTGCCCACCTGCTGTGTGGCGTATTTGGAGAGACTGGTAGAAGGAGACCTTTTTACCTTTCCGGCAGGACTCTCTCGACCCATAGTCGTGTACCACTGCGGGGGTAATGTTATGAAGCGGTGTTAAGTAGTATTATTTTAAACACCTCTTCAGAACAAGTACCATTATTTGTAGTAATTTTAATTAAGATTATGAAGAGCACGGGCTGGCAACACACAGACCGCAGAGGGTCGATGGTTGTTTCCGTTTCCGATTCACGCTGGAAGGGTTTCACGAACCTGGGCGGCCGTGAAATGGTAGCACCGTCAATCAAATTTTTAAATAATTGTACCCCGGACGGGCAGTCGTGATATAGATGTGTTCTACATTATTTAATCAATGACGCGAGTTGTTGTTGTATTTATTTTGCAAAGGCCGAGTCGGGTCTGGAAGTTCCAATAATTAAACGCAGTGCTGGTTCGTTGAAATCTCAAGAGATTGCGGGAATTATTGACGCGATCCCGCGATGAACGGTGTTCCGCGGATTCCGTTTTTGAAGCGTGGACTTCAAGTGGCGCTGCACAAGCCGTATTTTTTATAATAGAGAAACGTAATTGGGGTCACACGCCAGGACTGTACCCGCGCAGGTGATCTGACCGATCAGCTCCACAATGGCGTTGATGGATTGGCTCGATTAACGCTGGATCCGTGTCGCTCTATAAACGCCTTGCCGGAGACGCTGGACCCGTCTCCTGGGACGATCCCCTCGGACCAAAGCCCAGATGAAGCCAGCTGGGTCTGTCAGGGACAGATCCCCGCCAGCCGGTTAGATGCTCCTTGCTCTTTCACCGTTAATAAGTGGTAGTCAGTGCTAGTCAGATTAGATAGAACTAATAACTAATTCCTGATCCCTGGGGGTAAGTTCTGATTCATTTAATGTATCATGTTAAGTCAAATATAATTGATGATTTATGCTTTGCAAAACTATCTTTCATTTCACTACTATCGGTGCAACCTGTAGTCCATTTGTGCCCATGCTCTGGAGACAGTCTTAATGCTCTCCCCATCTCGAACATTACTCGTGAACCGAGTATTGGCGCGCGGTGTAACCGCAAAGTTCGGGATGGCATTACATTATTATATAATAAAACCCACGACACAGCAGCCGGCATAGCAATAGATTCATAAGTCCGTCACTCCTGGGCACACTTACTCCAAGATTCATAACCCAAATATGATATACGCCCTGAGAGAAAATATTTTCCTGTCAATGTATAAAAAAAAGGTGTGGTCTATCTAATGTGAAGGTATTTCAAAGTTGAGGGAGCGGACGCGGATCGGCAGAGACGGGGACGAACGAATGAAAGGCGTCAGTCGATGTGTTGAGTCAGTCTTTATTGCTGCTACGTAGCGATGGTGAATTTTGGTGTAAAGTAACAGTGTGCAGACAGGAGCGATGATGATGATGAGGCTCGTAGGTGTTGCAGTGATGAAGGTCGGTGATGCAGTGGTGTAGCAGACCTCGGGTCTGCATGTCGCCAGCATGTAGTTCTGCACCGTGGTGGTGGAGAATACCTTGACGTCCAGGATGTATGCTCGACGCAGTGAGTCGCGGAGATGATCTGCGGTGAACCTGAGGAGTTGCTGCGCACGTGACAAGAAGGCCCGCCGCGGGACTTGTCGTGGGCAATTATGTCTCTTGAGAGATGTTGCGTCCTCGAAGGTTGATGATGCACCGGCACAGTCGGCAGTGAGTCGCCGAGAGTCTGGCCGGTACCGCACTGGAACGTTATCACTTGATGCACTGTCTATGTGTGTTGGTGAGCTGTTACTTGCACTAGAGACTGGAGCTGACTGACTGACTAGAGCTGTGTCGCTGCGCTTTATATAGCCGACCGTGTGAGTAGCTACCCGTAGCGCCAAGTAATATCGAGCGCGAGAGAAGACTCTGGAATATTCCGTGGCCGTAAGAATGTGACGGCTGTTGAGCCGAGGCCTTTCGATGCGCTTCCCGAAATATGTAGCCGTGTGCGGCATGAAACACTACCACTGCAGGTAGGTTGTATAATTCGAGAATATGCTGGCTGTATCAGTGGCGTGACTGTATTGTGGCTAAAGGGGGCAACCGTTCTGGTCGCCACAAAGTAATATTTCAGCATAATTAATTTCAAACGAAACAACAATCGCCTTTCCTGTAAAATTTTGAAATTTCACATACACCGTTCTTGCAAAATGCGTTCAAAAAGATGAAGAAGACTTGAATGGTGTTATAAAGGGAAATTTTATGAAAATATAAGAACGACAGAGAGAGCGCGTCAATATCATTTATTGGTTCACCTCTTGAGTTCTTCATTCTAAGAATAGAGCTAAAAAAGGTTTCCCCTGCAGCACTTTTTCCGTGTCCTTTACGAATATGATAATTCATATGTATACCACTTCCTTCACCAACACCACATAGATATCTACCCCAACTGCATGGGGACAAAAGCTATAGCTGATGTAAATATAAGGATGAAGCTGATTTAACATATATTCACCAAATTTTAAATAAAAACATCGACTGTACCGAACTTCTTTCCATAAAATTAATTTGAACATCCTTAAGACGTACGCGGTATACAGAACTATTCCAAACGCTTAATTACAAAACAAATGCAGTAACTAATTCGCCAATTAACCGTGCTCTTCACAAGTTCAATAATATTTGCCTAAATAGTAACATGTCAATGTCAAAAAAGAGCATCATGTCAATTATAATATATAAACTGTTCAATGCGCATCCATATCCCTTCACACATCACCACTTCTCACATCAACAAACATACACACACATCTACCCACTACGCATACACCCGGTAATGGCTAAGTATAATAATACCATAAATAAGACAATACAAAGAAACATATATCATGGGTAGTATGGGTACCCACCATGAAATATTATATCTGTAAATATTCTCATCACTAGCCAATGTACTGTTGATTTCTATTTAATAAAAAAATAAAGAAGGGGCCATGGAAATTTTTTTTGCCTTTTCCGTGTCTATGAGAATTACAAGGGCGGATCCACCGTTGTGGGCACGGTGGGCATGCCCACAACCCCAATAGACTTGTAACGTCACACTTTCAAGGTCTTTTGAGACCGATAGGCTGATGATAATAAATGCTTTGCCTTAAATAAAATTTAAAAAAACCGCAATCAATCATGCATCTTGCGTAATTCGGAACGCAGCAAAGAGCCGTAGACGTTCTGCTCACACCATATATCACATTTTTGACAACAAATTATCTGTTTCTTTTTGGCACATGAACTTGTTTTGAAAAAAGAGATGACTATTAGACGGGTGCATTCTTTGTTTTTACCTACTGTCAAACATAGGTAACCTGACCCAATCTAAAAAAGGTTACTTTATGAAGTTTGTTTGTTAATGCTAGTAAATTGCTTTGATTGATTTTTCGACATAATATATATTATTGTATCATGTAAGTTATTTTAATGAAATTATTTCTATTTTACCACTCTCATACAAATCCGTACGCTATGCATCATCATTTATGAATTTGTTTTATAATAAAACGAAGATACATATTATGTAATAAAACACGTATTGCATTGTTTATTGATTTATTTTATGTTTGTGTGGTGTGGGAACCAAAAAGTTTGTTTTTCTTGGAGAGGTTTTTGTGGCGTCTACTAATAGTAAGGGGGCGTTCAAGTATTACGTAACGCAATTTTGAAGATTTTTGACCCTCCCCCCCCCCCCCCCTTCCCACCCCCCTCCCACTCCCTAAACGTTACGTGACACCCTAGTGACGATTTTTATCTAAAAGTCACAATTAAGTTGCGCAAAGTACAGGAAAGTCACTTAAATACGTTTGTTCTTGTTTTTATCGCGTTTGCGGCAATAAATACCACAAATATTTCGCAATACTTGCGTATATTGGGTACGTTTTTTTTATTTTCACGGCCAAAATTATTTTAATTATTTGTTTTTGGGGCGTTATGCCGTGTTGCGCTACCTCCTTTAGCCAACGTTTCGGACAGCGTTTCAGTGTCCATCATCAGGTCAGATCCGGTAGATGTGTGTTTTGCTTTACAGACATGCGTATAGTGTTCATTTTATGTATTCATGTTGTTATTTATAAAAATTTGGAAATTATTATTTTTATCGGCCTTGTATTCTTCCTTCCGGATCTCCACAATTTAATACTGTCTTACCTTTAATATACCTACATGGATTTACAACACATACTTTTTTTACATTATCTCCACCAAGGAGGCCCTGAGGAAAGTAATTTTTCTAAGGTTTCCCTGTAGAACACTTTACTCCACTATGATTTATAAGCTGACTCATAGAGGAGTAGAACCATTTTCATGTTCCGAATGCAGTTCTACAAGTTCTCAAAAGGAAGATTTAAGAATCCACGGTAGGGAAAACCCGTTTACATATCCTGACTGCAACTTATTCGTGTTTTTAAAAGGAATTTCTAAGAACGCACTCCCTGATTCACAGTGGAGAGAAACCTTTTACGTGTCCTGACTGCAACTATTCATGTTCTTCAAAGGCAATTTTTATACATAACTTGTTTATTAACAGTGGGAAAAAACCCTTTTCGTGTACTGACTGCAACTATTCTTCTTCTCGAAAAATATAACTAAAACGGCACTTGCTGGCTCACAGTGATGAAAAACCTTTTTCATGCCCGACTGCGACTATTCATGCGCTGCAAAATGGTATATAAAAATTCACATTTTTCGCCACAGTTTTTAAGAACCTTTTTCATGTCCCGACTGCAATTATTCATGCTATACAAAGGAACTTCTTAGAACCCATTTACTGACTCGCGGTGACATTAAACCTTTTACATGTTTCATGTTTCTACTGCGACTATTCATGTTCTACAAAGAGGCATCAAAAAATCTCATGCTTACGCACAGCGGATAAACACCATTTTCTTATCCCGAATGCTGTTATTAAAATTTTCGGGAAATTTAAAAATCCACAGCGCGATTCACAGTGGAAAAAAACCTTTTTCATGTTCTGAGTGTAACTATGCATGTACTACGAAGAGAAATCTAAAAAAATCGCATGTTTTTTTATAGCGAATAAAAACATTTTTCGTGTCCTGGCTGCAAATATACATTCTCTACAAAAAAACAACTAAAAAATCGCTTTTTCATGTCCCGATTGCCAGTATTCATGTTCTCAAAGGGGAGTTCCAAGAACGCACGCGCTGATTCACAGTGGAGAGAAACCTTTTTCGTGTCCTGACTATTCTATTATTCGTGTCCTAAATATTCATGTTCTTCAAGGGGAAGTCTTAGACATCTCTTGTTTATCAACAGTGGGAAAATAACCCGGTAACGCGCAGTAATGTTTTTAAAAAAAAAACCACCCCCTCCACTCAAATTGCATTACGACTTGAACGGCCCCAACTAAGTACCAATGTATTAAATTAAAACCTACAGCTCTGCTACTCTCGCAGGCCTCTCAGCTATGCATCTAATTTAATATTAACTCATTAATTAAATTATTAGTTACACATTTAGGGTCTAGGACGTTTCTACGCCGCCGGTTCTTCGCCGCCAGTTCATCGCCGCCGTTTCTACGCCGAGACGGTTCTACACCGGCCGTTTCTACACCGGCCGTTTCTACGCCAGCCGATTCTACGCCGCATTCAAATTAAATTAACAATTACAATTAAACTTTATTGTTTTAACACATACATACAGTCATAGAAAATAAAATAGAAAATACAAAAACTATCGAATCATTTAAAAAGTAGCATTAACATTTATTTTAAATTAAAAGAATAAATAGGAAAAATAAGATTATTGCGTCATTTGGTAATTGTGTGCTAGGCCACGTAAATAATCACCTAACCTAACCTAACCTAACCTAACCTAACCTGGCTGGCGTAGAAACGGCCGGTGTAGAAACGGCCGGTGTAGAACCGTCCCGGCGTAGAAACGGCGGCGATGAACTGGCGGCGAAGAACCGGCGGCGTAGAAACGTCCCATTCCCCACATTTATGGGGCATTTCATGCTGTCTCGACTGAAATTTCGATTTTCTTTTCATTTTTAATTGGATCGAATTTTATTGTCTTTTTCTATTCTGTGATATATGTTATACCTCATACCTGTCCTTTGAAGATAAAATATCAAAATCGGTTCAGTAGTAAGTAGTTATGGTATTGGTAGCCGAATTAAGTATCGCCTGGTGCATCTCACTTGCTGGTTATACTTACGACTCCTGAGACGGCTTCAAAATACATATCTACCCAATCTAGTGTCCCTATATAGGCTACTAAAAAAAAAAAAAAAAATTATAATTTATTGATTTAAATTGGTTTGGAATTTAATCGAAACTGTTTGACTATTTATTTGGAAGAAATCCGGTCTGACTTTCTCCAATGATTATTTCCATTCGTAAGGAAAAAGTCCTGATGCGCGGAAAAGGGGAAATAATCAAATTCAAAAGTCGTTCATGAGCGAGTTCGTATTCAAGTATTCGTTACACTTGGCCGATTTTCGGGTGGCTGTGCCCACAACCTTTTTCGAGGGCTGGATCCGCGCCTGGAGAATTATAACAATTTTGAACTCCCTTCGCTCTCGTCACTTAGGTACTCCAGTTATCCAGGTGTCATAGTTCCATATTAGTTAGTACCATTTATTATTCCAATGTGTTGTTCCATTGTTTCATTTATTATAAGTATAGTTACCTTTATTATAGGTCCATTTTATTATTTGATATTTTATTGAATTTTATTAAATTGTAAAATGGGGGTCTCCAGTAAAGCACCCAATGGGACTATAAGCCAGCCTGTCTTTCCGAAAGTAGGTACTTTACATCTCGGTAAATGCCTTATAATAATTTTTACCTTCAAAATATAAATTTGTTTTCTTTAACTCATTTTTATATCATCAAAACATCAAAAGCTAGTCGAAAATACAAAGAGTGAAATACGTTCACGAAATTTATATTTATGTACCTACTTTTCTACGATATCGGCGGACGTTCCCTCAAAAATAACAAATAACATACTTGGTTTTCACGCGTAGCGTTGTGTTGGGACAATTAATAACTCTATTTGATTAATTAACCTTTAAATCTGCTTAAATCATTTTCATAGTTTATTAAATATTGTGCAAAATGCAACATTGTCAAACACAAACTTCACAACGAAAAGGCGACAGCAACCGTGGGCACACCAAATAATAAAGAAAACAAGCTTTTTGCGGATTGACGCACTTAACTTTACATAAAAACCAAAATAATTATAATTATTGTCGAACGATCTAGGGCTAGCGGTTCCATTCCAACTCAGAATTAAGTCAACTCAACACCTCTTTGAAAAATCATTAAAAGCTGTGAAAAAAAATATTTTAAAATAGCATATAACCCTAACCTTACATAACCTATTTATCCATTTTTTTTATATTTGGGGCATCCATTAATTACGTGAGCACAAACGGGGGGGTCCAGCAAAATCTCACGTTACTTGAAAAAAATATACGAATTGGCTCAAATTTATCTCACCATCTCAATTTATCTAAACTGCTCACGTAATTAATGGATGCCCCCTTTTTTTCATCACTTTTAATGAATTTTTAAAGGAGGTTCTGAGTTGATTTCATTCTGAATTGTTCGGTCACCCGATGAATAGGTAGGTACTTAGTCCTACTTATATTTTAAAGCCATTCTTTTCTACAAAATATACAACAGCGAGGCCACCTATCGTGAAGTACCTAAGTAGTTATTTTATCCAAAAAATACGCGAATGTGTAATAAAAATAATAATTTTACTTAATAAAGGTAGGTATAGGTGACTAATTAACATAAGTCTACTTCAGTAGTCATTCCTTCCATGAGAATTCTTGTTAAAATTCTGTAACAGTGCGCCCGATCTTGGTTTAAAAAAAAATAAAAGGGTATTGCTGCAGTATTTCTCTGGGTTTTATTCAAGAACTCTGAATAATTACACAATCCAGAGTGGAAGATACTCTCAGTACAGCCCTGGTATAAAACCACCATTCAGAATTGAAACGTTGCTTGAAATGGCTTTAGCCGTGTTTGGTGACCAGATCTGAATAGCCAGATGCTTCCCCACCTTCCTCTTCCCTATCTCCTTCCACTCCTTACTACCTTCAGCTTCACAACATACCCCAATCGGGGATGTCATAGTCTTACTGGCTCCAGATGGGAGCAGTTGGGACTCTAACGTATTCATAAAAAAAAGTTAAAAATTATGTAGGGTTTTTTTCACAAAATCCAACCTAACACTTACTTTGTCAATGAACCTCACCCTTAAATCTACCATGAGTGTCTCTTGGTTTACGGAATTCAATAGATACCTATCTACATGACACGCGACACGCACTTTAGTTGGATTTCGAAGAAAAAAATAAATAAAATTCTTTCAATTTTTACAATATTCTTGAATCAATGTTTGACTTCCTAATCGTATATTCATGTTTGTTCGTATCTCAAAATGTGTTTTAAGAGGTAGGTACCTACAGAAGTAGTCAGGTAAGTGTAAAAGAGGTGAAAATTTTCCCCCCATAAATTTTCCTTTTTTTCTTAGAGTTAGCAATGCTTTTATTTATTTATTTTGCGACCTCGGGTCATTTATGGGTTGAATACCTTCATAGGTATAGATAGATACCTGCTCTAATTAATTAAAGTTTATAATATTATATAATACTATGCAGATTGCTATTTTTAGATCAAAGGGTTTTTTTTTTCAAGTTTCCTACCTACTAGGGTAGGTTGAAAAGTAATGCACAATTTTTTGTAGAACAGGAACAAAACAAATAGCAAGATCGGGCAAAAAGGCATTAAAGTACGATTCTTAAGCTTGTATGTATGTATTTATTTTGTATCATAGTCACCGTTAAGGCTGACGCATTTCTCCCAACGTGAAACAAGATTTTTCAATACGTAACTGAAAAATTTCTTGAATCCAGGACGCCTTCACCTCATCGTCCGAGGTGTAATGATTACCCTTGAGGTGTTTCTTGAGTAGAGGAAAAAAATAAAAATTAGGAAAGATCGGGGGGGTGAGAAGGGTGTGGAATAGGTTCAAACTTAAGGTTTTGCAAAGGCTCTAATCGACGTGGTACCCATCATCCATAGATTTTACGGTATCCTAATTGCTCAACAATGAAGCCAACACGTTCCTTGGATATTCCAAAATGGTTTGTGATGCGCTTTTGAGTAATTCGCCGGTCATTTTTAATCAAATAGTGGAGTTTGGATTTTTCATTGTCTGTATCAATGATCGGACGTCCGCTGCATGTTTCATCAACAATTATTGCTTTGCCAGACTCATAATCATCAAATTTTATAACCCATCGATTTACAGTAGACCTATCAACAGCATCGTCGCAATAAACATCCTTTAAATGACGGCGAATCTCAGTAGGAGCATTGGTAGGAGTCGTTTTTTCAGCAGTTAAGAATTCGATAACTGTACGCTATTTACCTTGCGTTGACATCACAATAAAACACGTCTCCATACTTCCGCTTCTCTTGCACCAACGTATAAAGGAGGAATGTCACTTCCATATTCCACTTGGTGCATTTCTGAAGATTATTTTGTTCGCTCTGTACAAGCATGTGTGCATTACTTTTCAGCCTACCCTCGTAATAACGTAATTTGCATATCATTAACACAGCGGTCGCTATCAGCTACCATCACTATTGATTTCTGCATCGAACATAAATAAACCAATCGGCATCGAATGTCGGAAACGTTAAACGAGTGTTGCCCCTCGGACTCTACAGGACATGGCGTGCCGCTTTCTTGGGTCAGTATCTACCGAACCTTCAATACCTATCCCTACCGTAGGTACCTACTCGGCGGCCGTGGTGAAGGTTGGGGTCACCGGACGGACAGACTGGGGTGAAGCAGGGCACCGGGAGAAGGTGTTATTTCTGAGTAGGTAGTTACTGGGGTAGGGGTGCACGCGAAGGAGAATTGACCACGGCGTATTGCCCCTCACTACCCGAATAAATTTGAAAATAAAAATACAATGAGAGATTGAGATTGGTCTAATTTATGCATGACGTCAATGAGCTTTAAAATCTGTTTTTAGAAAATATGGCTAACTGTACAGAAATCTGGGGTCACCTACCTACTGTTGTCAAGACGCCACGATGTCATTTGAAAATTCCTACCTAACAAATAAAGGAGGCGTCTACTAATTTCTACAGAAATTCCAAAAACTGAACAAATCGGACTACTATCTATGAGAACCAAAGTGAGGATGAATATCTACAGCTCAAACTGCTGACTAATATCTATGTAACAGGTGATGTCGACGAATATCTACAGCACTGGCGGAGGTTGGATTTGCAATTATGTATAGCATATTGGCATAACGTAATATTGCGTATGCAGTTTCAAAAACTTAATTTATGTTAAGTTAGGTTAGGTTATATATAATGCAATATTACGTTATGCCAATATGCTATACATAATTGCAAATCCAACCTCTTCCAGTGCTTTAGATAGTCGTCGACATCACCTGTTCCATAGATATTATTCAGCAGTTTGAGCTGTAGATATTCGTCCTCACTTTGGTTCTCATAAATATTAGTCAGCAGTTTGAGCTGTAGATATTCGTCCGACATACAGGCTGTAGATATTAGTATCTGGAGTCACAAATAAATACGACAAACATCAAAAAGTCCGGTAGTAAGCGTTCAAAAAGAAGAAGACTGGGAGATATGAAAATACGAATATTAGAGGGACCGCGCTAATATTTGGTAAAAACGATAATATTTAAGTGACATTTGTGGAAATGTGTAGTAAAACACGGCTCATTGAAAATAGAGCAAAATCTCTGCGAAAACACTGCGAAAACACTGCGAATTTTTTCATACATATAACTTGTAAAATAACAGAAAAAAGCGTGTTTATTATAATTTTCGGAGCAATCTTTGCAATTTTTTTTCTATAATTGTCGTTTCGGCCTGGCAAATCTTCAAGCCAGAATAACATACCTATATATATTTTTAAGGGCTTAAATACAAGCGTTCAAGGATAGTACTTATGTTATAAATTGGTAGAAATTCGGGTTACCGAGTCTTCAAAATGTTATAAAAGCTCTGCAATAGGTATATTTGTAAAGATATTTTTGAAAAGCACTTAAATTCTATGGATTGACTGAAAATAATCTCGGAGAGTAACTTTAATAAAATTTGTACAGCTCGTACAGCCTACACAAAAACGGCAAGTTGTATTTTTTGTTACGTTTTTTTTTTTATTTAACCAATGGAATATAGAAAAAAATCCGTTTATAACAGTAGTAGGAACTTCTACGAGTTATTTAAATGTTTTATTTTCATAAATATTACCTACCTATAAAAACACAATATTCTCCAAGCATTCCTATTTGATTTCTAAATCTATTTGGGTATCAAATCGCAATCATTGTTTTTGTTCTGAAAGGTTGCCAAATTCGAAAAAATCACGCAACGCCACTGGTCTAATGAAGGAGCATTAGCATAAGAACCATTACCTACGTTCACGTCACTGAACTAAAAGTATGTAGGTATGTGATAAATGTTGTGGGTGATACGAATCTCATTTTTAGACTCCACATTTATGTTACGTTGTGGATAAACGCATTAAAAAAATAAACATTAGCAGAATATCAAATAATAACCAAGCAAAAATAAAATGCTATAATATTTAACTTTATAATAAAATCGAAATCCATAAAGTTACGCGTTAATTCGCACAAGAGTACCAACCAACCGCTCTCAACTGTCTGAAGTTAGTGAGACTATGAAATCCCCGATTGGGTATGTTGTGAGGCTAAACGGAGTGGGGAAGGGAAAGAGATGGGGAGGAGGAAGGTGTGAAAGTACCTGGCTATTCAGATCTTTGGTCAGGGAGATACTCAGAGTATCTACCACTCTGGATAAGGATGAGATATTATGTAAATCGTGGGGAAGAGGGGGAATGGTTGGGGAAGGGACATTTCCGAAATAAGATTGGGGAGTTGGGGGAGGTACGGGGAAGGTAATGACAATTAATAGGGACTGGGAATGTACCTTAGGGATATGGAAGATACCCTGGGTATATGGTATATGGAAGGGACATGGAAGGGATTACGCAAGGATAAAGAAATTAGGGGGTTAGGATGGGGATTTGAAAAGAGAAAGGTGAAGGATTATGGAAAGGATAAGAAATAGAAGGGATGGGGAGGGATGAGGACTTCAAAATAATAAAGACTTGAAAATGTACAAATGAAACAACCAAAAAACTAAAATATGTGTTTAAAAAAATGACATGCGTCATCAATATATATTATAAAAGAAAGTAAAAAAAAACGTGCGAACTGCAAAAACTCAGAAACGAGCCCCGGTACGATCAAGGGAGTTATATGGTGTGGTAGATCTCTATACCCCCCGGGGAATAAGGGTACCCGTTTTTGCCTAAAGGGCGTGCTTTTGAAGATATAAGGGCTGAAAGTTTCACCCTCTAGAAATAAAGAACAGTCTTCCGGAAAGTTTTAGAAGGTTGGATAAAACTCTAGAAAGTTCTGGAAGGAGTGGCGGAGTATGTTATGTGTATGAGAGTCTAAAAGTTTCGAGAACGTTCTGGATGGTTCGCTAATGCTCTTGAAGGAACATTCCAGAACCATCTTGAATGTTGTCCTGAGCGAAGCCGGGTATCCCAGCTAGTAGCTAATAAATAAATGACTAACCTTTAGTTGTATGTGACAGTTCGACAGTCGGGCCAACATCACGTCAGAGGACCACGGGCTGGTGGTGCGCTCTTTCGTCTACCTCTTCCAGCTGCTGCAGCGCCGGAGCGACGTGCACTTTGTCCTCAAGGCCTCCTTCCTCGAGATATACAATGAGAAGGTAACGCTGGCTTCACTCCTTATCTATTTAAATTTTCACTTTGGGAGGCGGGTTTGGGTACCGCCGCCCCGGGAACCGTTAATTGGATAACCAACTCTTCTATAGGTCACCCTAAGTAGTTCGCTATGTTAGGTTTATCTGGGTCTTGGCGGCTAATGCATTTGCCCACCTACTGTGTGGCAGGCCGGATCGGGAGAGACTGGTTGAGGGAGACTTTACCTAGACCTCTCCAGCGAGACTCTCTCGACCCATTGTCTTGCACCACAGTGGGAGGAATGTGTTTTGTACGTCTGTCACTCCTGGACGCGTTGACCTCCAGATTCCTACCCACCCCTCTTACCTTTTTCCTTCCCATAACTTCCCTTCCTTCCTTTCCCTAAAAAGAAAGACCCTCCACTCTCCAAAGATGTCATTGGCCCTGAGGGAAATTGTTTTCCTCACCTCCTTTTCTCTCTTCCCACTCAAAACATAAGTAGTCTATTTTAAACATTTTCTGTTCCATTTTTAAAATATTTAGTTTCATAAAGCAATGCTGGTAGGTAAGTACCATGAATAAAGGACACAACCTCGATTGCAACATAACAATTTGATATCCAACAATGATTGTTTATTTTCAGGTGATAGATCTGCTGAACCCCGGCAGTGCGCGCAAGCCGCTGGCCGTGCGCTGGTCTCAGAAGGCCAGAGGCTTCTTCGTGGAGAACCTCTTCACCGTGGACTGCGAGCAGGTGGATGACCTATTCGCCGTTCTTGAAGAAGGTAGGTACTGCGTTCACCAAATTGTTACTTATCACTTGTTTACATCAGTTCTAATTTTGAAAATTAAAAGTTCATCGAATTTGAATAATTTTACTCATTACGTATATGAATATTTCACATCACGCATACATGCTCCGACAACCTAAATTAGTATGTTTAAATATTATGGGTGGGCTTGTTTATGGTAAATGCTTTTTTTACGCCCATCTACTTCTTCTTCAATGACGCTATGAGCTACGAGCCCATTTCAAGATAAGCCTCCACCGCCCTCTGTTCTCGGCCATCGTTTTCTAATCTGCAACATGGAGAAGTCCTCTTGCATCCTTTCATCATTCCTAACATCATCCTCCCATCTCACCCTAGGTCTGCCCGCCTTTCGTTTACCTAGGTGTCCTGTTAGAACCTTCTTCGGTACTCGTGTGCTTGGCATTCGGTGCACATGTCCAGCCCATCTTAGTCTTTGGAGCCTTAAATGGCTAGAGAGTCTGGGAGTTTGGTAAATATCACAGAGCTCATTATTGTGGCGGATTCTCCATGCCTCTCCCTCTCGCACTGCTTTTAAGATTCTTTGAAGTACCTTTCTTTCGAAGGTGTCCAGATGTTCTGCAGACTTTGCTGTCAGTTTTCCCGCCTCACATCCGTAGGCCAAGACCGTTCTAATAATTTCTGCAAAAACGCACATCTACTACACCTTGGGAATCTCAACTTGCTATTTGTGCAGGTATGAGAAACCGCGCAGTGGGCTCCCACAGCATGAACGAGCACTCGTCACGCAGCCACACCATCCTGACGGTGCACATCAGCTCGGAGCAGCCGGCGGAGGGCGGTGTGTTCCTCAGCCGGCGGGGCAAGGTCAACTTCGTGGATCTGGCCGGCAGCGAGGTCACCAAGAAAACTCACAGCCAGGGCAAGACCTTGGAGGAGGCCAACAATATCAATAAGAGCCTCATGGTTCTAGGTGAGTGAGGATTCTTTTTTTTTTAAAGAAAGACAAATATGCCCGAATTACAAATAACCCCACAATCTTTAAAATTCTCCTACTACCATCACAGTTAAGTGGAAAATGTTGCTTATGTTGTGATGGAGGACTTAACGAACATGAACACGGAAAACCTGTGTGGGACCCAAACGCGATGCTAACTCGGCCACTGACCGGTCATTTAATTAGTGGTGCATAACCACACAAACCTCAACAGCGTATATATTTATATAAGGGACGTACTTGACTGACTGTACCAGTGATTCCTGACATTATTTGGAGTAAAAAATGTAAAGAAAATTTTGGATTCTGGTGACATTTAAAAAAATTTTCTACAAAAACATAAAAAAATAGTAGGTGTTGGACAGTTGGGGTAGGGTAAGGGGTTGGGTGGTTATTCGGATGAGTGACTAGTGAAGTCATGTGTAAGAATTTTTTTGTTGTTTGATAACGAAGAAAAAAAATTTTAAAAAAATTGAACACCAAAATTTTATTTACTAAATAAAGTTAAGTCAAGTACATCCCTTAACAACCTGTATAATCTATATGTACCATAGACATATGAATATCAATAGACCAGAACAGAAAGGTGAGGGGAAGAAACTAACTACAGCGGGACGAAGGGCGGGAAAATGGCTTTGGTGATATGTGATTCGTCAAAACTCAATCTGACAGTATATAGGCATCTTGCATTATAATATCACCATTTAGTTCTTAAAAGTAAACTCTGCTTTTGAATGAATAGACTTTTTTACATGGGAGCGCGAATTGCTCGCCGCGTAATAAAGAATTTTGTGTAGTCCAAATGCGGCAAAGAAAGGTCGCCTATAAGGTCGAGTCGAATATTTTGTTGCCATATTTAGTTAAGACACTTTTACAAATGTTTCATAATTTACTTACCCCAGTAAACAGCGACGGGAACACTCCATGTATGTCGAGTGATAGTGTATGTTCAAAAACGATCATATTATGTGATCTGAATTGGCTTAAAATAGTGTAAAATAATAATGCTTGCCTATAGAATGTAATACGACAATTGGGTTTATTTTCTTTTTCACTTCTATTTTTACACGTTTTCAAAATACAAGCCACTATTTTTACTGTGTTATTTCGTAAAATGCACCGATGAGTGCTCGACGCTGGCTCGCAGAAGAATGATGACGTCACATTTTTTAGATTAACGCGAAGCCATACTCGATCCCAGCCGGTTCCAATGGGAGGGGAAAATAATACACTTTTATCACTTAGGGCAGGTCTACTAATATTCATATGTCTATGATATGTTCCCATTATTATTACATATTAATTTACTTAAGGCACATTCAGTCAAATAAAGATAGTAGAAAACATCAAACTGTTGAATTCGGGTGTCCATTAGTAGTGAAGTAAGTAAGTGAAGACATGGTCCAACTATCCAGTTTTCCAAAGTTTTACTAATAATACAACACAGGATTTACTAATATAGATACCGTTTTTCAGGGTACTGTATAGCTTCTTTGAGTGACTCAAAGCGAAAGAGTGGTCACATCCCCTACAGAGATAGTAAACTCACCAAGTTGCTGGCCGACAGCCTGGCGGGGAGTGGTGTCACTCTGATGGTAAGCCGTACATTTCTACCTTAACAATACACATAAACTTATTAATAATTACTGTTGGGAGTGGAAAAACTGTGAAAAGGAAATGTGAAAATGACGAAGATTCATCTGAAATTCACCCGTATTGTCAATTTCGAGCCTTGATGGGGAGAAGGAACAGATATCTGAGAAAACATGTTGTGGAACTAGAATACATTACCTAATTCCTAATGATTACTAAGTTAATAAGTCTACTAAGGGAATTAAATAAACACGGAAGATAGCATGATCGATCAGAGAGCTATTCAGACCATCTTCTTATAAATCATAATCAATCAACCTTGCATATTGCTACAACTACTAGAGATTCATACATACTGTCTTCGTTTAAAATCAATACATAACAAGATTTATAAAACTAGGACAGCTCCGCTGGGCAGGATATGTAGCAAGAATGGAAGAAAGCAGATAGAAGACCACCAAAGAGCTTTTCCATTAGAATGTTGGGAAGTCTAAACATACATAAGTGGCTGGATGGTGTGGTAGTAAACCCTGCATCCGTAAATGAGAGACATTTTCTAGAGTCGGCGAGGACTCTCCAAGAATTGTAGGACTGATGTTGATGATGATTGTGTTTACAGATAGCGTGCATCTCCCCTTCGCAATCCAACATCAGTGAATCCAGCAATACCCTTCGATATGCTTCCAGAGCCAAGAAAATACGCACAAAGCCCGTTGTCAAAATGGTTAGTAAACTCCCAAAAAAATAAACGTATTTTCATTTTTGAATCCCAATTTTATTATTCCACTCATGTTTTTCCGCCTTTCATTGGTGATTTTAGGATCCCCGCGACGCATTGATTCTGAGATTGAAGAGAGAAGTGGACGCTTTGCAGAATGAGAATGATCATCTCAAGTCCGTTCTGCATTATCACGGTGAGCCCGCCTCTCGTCCCTCCATCCTCGGGGAAGCTGGTAAGTGTCTCGAATAACCAAAATCTTACTTCATAATCTTTTTAAAATGAAAATACAATTACAAACATAAATATCGCCAAAAACCAAACAACAACTACGTACATAATGTCAACTTTTATGCATCAAAATGAGTTTGCATACCTTCACAACTCGTACACTGCCATAAGTCAAAATATGTCAAACTGGGATAATGGGTTTATCCATTATCAATAGTTGATTACGATAATAAATTAATAATAGCGGTATGTTTGACTTATAGTGGTATAGTTTGAAAGTGCAAATGACACAAAATCAACCGTAATGCGCTCAGCGCCGGATGTGCCATACGTTCAAAAACGTGCAAAAAACCTGGCGCCAACTCCGAAGGGGCGCCATGAGAAAATAAATATTGTATTAAAATTTAGTTATAATATTCCCTGAATCGTTTAAAAATTACCCATAGTACGAAATAATTATTACGCTCTAGCAACACTTTCCAAAGAAACAGAATGCGCACGCATCAGGTTGTAGTCAACGGCTTACGAATTTATAGTCAGTTACAGAATTTTTTTACAAATTCCATATATTTAGTTTAAACGTAAGATCTATTTTTCCATATATCTTTTACGACGAATGGGTGCGATCCAAATTCAATAACCAATCACAGCGCTATATTTTTGTTCTGGTGAATCAAACAAACCGACTTGCGCCTTTCAAAATGCTGACAATTTTAGTTAGTGTGTCGTACGTACGCTAGCTATTGTTTTATTTTGTACGATTTAAGTCTCTAGAAGAAGGTAGTTAAAGACCATTTTCTTATGAAATCTTCAGTAAATTCCATTAACAAAAGCATCGCACGGTTTGCAGGATTTGCAGGTAACAGGTTGCAACGTGTTGACAGTGATTTGACATATTATTTGAAGTTCGTTAAATGTATAATTAATATCTATTAGATTTGTTGGATTTGTTATTTTACGGTGTCAGAGTAAGCGTCTTTCTTAAGCCGTTGATACCATATGTCAGTGTTTAGTGTTTGTATGGTGTTAGTTCGCTCAACACAGGGGAAATGCAAGGTGCAAATTTGAGGTTATGTTCTTATTAGATTTTAGAGCTAGTCAGAAGCTGTAGATGCTATTCTTGTGTTGTACGTTGCCATGTGTTGTATTTGTATTTGATTTTCCTATTAATATTCGCGTTGGGTATATACATAAACGCAGTAAATCTCAAGAATGTCTAATGGACCTAGTTCAGCGAAACCACCTGCATTGTCTCGTAACCTATATTTTAAATCATGGTACGGGCACAAACAAACAATTTTTTTTTTTTTTTTTTTTTTTTTTTTCTTTATTCATTATATAATTTGTGTACAGTTTTACAGTGATTCAACTACCATGCTAGGCACATGCCCGTATTATGGTAGTCGAATTATTAATATATAATTATATAAATGTAAGAATTGTTATTGGTTAATACATAGTTTAGTTAGGTACAATATTTTTGTATAACAACGAATTCTTTAAGTGATTTCGCAATTAAGTAGATAAAAAATAATAGAATAAAATAATAGATAGCAATAAACAATAATAATAGATAAAAAATAATAGATAGCAATAAACCATTCTTATTGTTGGCTGCTTTTTCGCTTAAATGAAATAGGTACATAAATACATGATAGATAGATAAATAAATGAATAACTCTTCTTGTGGAGATGTTGAAAATAATTCATCCAAATTAATATGATCAATATCAAAAGGTTTTTTTTTTTTTTTTTTTTTTTTAAATTTTTAATTTGAATGTAAAATAAAATAAAATAAAATTAAAAATAATAATAATAAAACAAATTAACTTAATTTGTTGACTTCAGGCATTCTTTAAAGTAGTTCCTCCCCTTTGTAAATAACCAATCCTGTACATTTATGATATAAAGCTTGTCAGTTTTCGATTTCCTTGTATCAATACTCAGTAAGTTAAATATTTTGGGGGCAATATAGGAGAACTGTCGCTGTGCAAAAGTTGTTTTAGTTGTAGGAATTATGCATTTTAGGTGTGAAGAGTACCGAGTGTGAATTTTTTTTTGTGTTTTCTCCATCAAATCATTTTTCCATAAGAATGTGAGAATTGTCTTTATGTATAGTTGTCGGATGTCTAACACTGTGAGTTTTTTAAAAAGTGGCTCTGATGGGTGTGATGGGTTACATTTGAATATTATTCTCAGCAGAAGTTTTTGAATTAAGACCATGGGATAAAGAATTGACATAGCACATCCTCCCCATCCCACAATACCATAAGTAGCAATTGATTGGAAAAGTGCAAAGTAAACACATCTCAGTGTTTGTAGGTTAAGAATAGATCTGAGAGAGTAGAAAATGTAGCATAATTTGCGAAGCCTTTTTGTTGTAGAATTGATGTGTGCCTCCCAACGCAGTTGATCGTCAATAATAACCCCCAAGTACTTAATTTCGTTTGATGTTTTTAGGTCATCGCATGAGCAATTCTTGTGAAGTGATGTAGGCGTGTTAGGGTTCTGTGAACATGAATGTATGGTAATATGGTAATTCGTTGTATTATTTTAAAGCATAACTTGCAAAAAGAGTTTTTCCTAAAATAATTAAAATAGCACCATAATTTTATGTTTACCCAATAGATCAGAGAGTATAGGGCTCCTGGCGATTCTCTCTTTTAAAAAAACGAGTGTGAGAGCTACCGCCAGGTCACTTGAAAAAGTTACACCATTTATATGTCTTGATTTTATTTGATAAATTAGTGTAAAAAAAAAATTAAATAAAAAAAATAATAAAATTGGGGTGAACGAATTTTTAATCAAAATAAAAATGTATGGGGGGGGGGGGCGCCATCGGTATCTACCGCACAGGGCGCCAGATTTCGTAGAATCCCTGAATGCGCTTATTGTTTACTTCATAACAGAAAAGCTATTCTCTGAATTTATAACAGTTTAAAAAAAAAACAGCTTCAGCATTAACACTCAAAACATGCAGATTATGAAGCCTTGGCTTAAACCACTTAGTGTTCAAACAATTCCAGAATCCATTTCACACATTCTTCTTATAAATTAAAAAAAACATTTGTAGTTGTGTATAAAACGACTTACACCTTACTACACACCATCCAATTCAAAGCACTGTCTGCAGGACTGCATTCAGAGCCTCTGCAAATCAGATCGTTAGTAGGCAAGACTGCCAGTCGGTTGAAGTTTATGAACTCGCCTTCGAGTGCATGTTCGACACCGCGCATTACGCAATACCATTTTCGTACGTGGAGTTTGTTACAAAGTTTCTGCTGTCGCGTAGGACTGCAAAACTTTTAACTGCTATTTTTATTAACTGCTCTTATTAAATGCTTTTAATTTGTTGTTTTTAACTGCCATTTATCATTACATATTCCCTTTGTCTTTGAATAATAATAATACCGTTGGGGGTTCTGCGTGCAGTCCTGCACGCTGTGCTTTATATGATAGTGTGTAAGGCGTTTTGATAAAAACTATATCTTGTGCTAGTGAGAATAACTCAAGGATCCTGCCTCCGAGAACTCCATTGTAAATACTCTCTGTTACACATGTTGTTAACGAGAAAGTTTATATTTATATTATTTATATTTATGTATGTTGCAGGTCCTCCTCCCCCCTCTCCAGTGGAGCTGGAGCGACTGGGCGGCGAGGAGCTAGCGGAACTCGCGCGCCTGTACATGCAGGACAACCAACAGCTGCGGCGTGACAATGCCGACCTGTTTTCCGCGCGCGAGGGGCTACTCCGCGACCAGGAGCTGCTGTGCCGCGAAAATGAGCGCCTACTCAAGAAGCTGGAGGATGTCAACTCGTATGTTAACTTAATAAAGATTAAATTAAAAGCAGTTACCACCCACATATTTAAAAAAAAAAATTAAGATAACTGAACCAGAAGCAAAAAGTTGCGCTTTCTAGACTTGTGTACAAAGAAAAAGTGATAAAATTGTCAGAAGAGGGGTAAAATAGGTAATGATTGCCCGCTTAATTTGATCCTACCCACCATATTACAAAACAGTAAATAATTTCATAATCAATTTTTATAAGAAAAACTTTCTTTTTATTACTTTTTTGAAGGTTATTCCCACCAGTGAAATATATCATATTAGAATAAGTTAACAATAATAATCTAAACGAAAATATGAAAGAGAACAAGACACAGAAAAACAGAAAAAAGACAATGGTCGCAACTGGGACTCGAGCCCAGACCTCTCCGTCTAACCGGGACGAGCGTGTTAACCAATTTATGGCGAAATTCCGGTTAGATGGAGAGGTCTGGGTTCGAGTCCCAGTTGCGACCATTGTCTTTTTTCTGTGTCTTGCTCTCTTTCATATTTTCGTTTAGATTATTATTGTTAACTTATTCTAATAATTAGAATCCAATATGATAAATTTCATAATCATTCATTACCTTCCACTGATTATATAACACGATAACAAAATGACAATTTTAAAACTAAAAAATATTGCTAAACGTACAGTGATTGCCCACTTGTTCCAAGTGATTCAATAAAAATGGTAGAATTTTTCATTTGTGTATTTTTAAGCTACAATCGCCTATTTTCTTAATTGTTCACCACTAGAAGACCTATGTACAAACGTTATCGAGGAGCATAAAGACATAATACAACATTGAGACATTTTAATTACTCTTATTATTAAACTTTAGTAAAAAAAACATTTGCAATTGCGCAGGATTAATGGCTGATTGACATGATTCGAGAGTTTCGATTACCTGCCATAGTCTCACCGGCTCCAGTTAGGAGCAGTTGAGACTCTCGTGCGGTATTCACATAGTGTCCAGGGATTGCAAGTCATTTTGTGTTGTTTGTTTCAGTGTGTGCTGCCGCTCGCCAATAATTCCAGCGCGCCCCACTCTATCCTCCGACCTGCTAGGGCTGTCCTACTCGGGTAGCGAGGTCGACAATGCCCCCAACGTTTGGACCAATCCCCGGCTGAGCAGCTGAGTCCCTCGCCCACCCTTGAGATCCCCCTCATAATCACCTTTACGCAGCAATACACCATTAAATATATATTATATATCACTGTTTGAATATGTTTCTATTATTACTGGTTTTATTTCCCAATTTCAACCTTTGTTTCAACACTTAATTTTTCTTCTTTTTTATTTATGTTAATACTTCTTATACAGTTATCCACCATGATCTAAAGCAGTGATGACCAACCCATGAACCTTTTCATACTTCCTACTTGTCTAAATAAAATATTTTATAGTTTGCGGTAAAGAATAATCAATGGTTTCTGTTGTTTTAAAAAAGGGTTGAGCGGAAGATTTCAATCTTTCTTCAAAATTTTGAATAAGCTAATATGTAATTAAATTTTCCTTACATATTCATTAGACAAAATTTCATGGTTCATCCTCGTTATCCAAGTGTAGTAAAAAAATCACCTTCCAAATTCAGCGCTTTTCTTGTTGAAATCCATATTTGATGCATTTTAAGGGTAACTAAAATTTTTCCTGGCTAAATTTTATGTTCTTTATTTCAGAATGATAAACATTAACAGCAAATTTGTTGTATTAAAAAAATTACCGTTTAAAAAAAGACAAATAGGTTTGCGACACCACTCACCGCAAATTCAACAATGTCAAACACGTCAAGCTGTAGGTATCCCACCCCCTTCGGCCCACGAACAAATTGAAAATGGATAAATTGGCTCTCAAATGGAAAAAATAAATGGTTAAATCTACTTAAATCGCAGTAAGCAGGTTGTATGTTTCTGTATTAATATTTGGAGGAATGATAGAAGATTAAGAAATAAATTAAATAGAAACACTAAAGAGTTCATTTATAAAACTATAGTTGCTCCACATTTAGATTACTGCTCTATGATGTTATATTTGGCCAATCAAGGAAATTTGAACAAGCTGCAAGTTATACAGAACGGAGCTATGAGATTAGTCTAAGATCCGCACTAGAAACAACCTTCACCCATCTGTTTAATGCAGTGATTCTTAACGGGGGCACCAGTTTTGGAGGTCTGGGGGGGTGTTTTTAAGTTTTTTGCATTTAGGGGGCGCTGCAAAAGTTTGAGTGGGCATTGTGTCAATATGGAAAATAAGCTCATTCCAAAAAAATTTTAAGTGACTTTTACTTGTGGAAATGTCAATGTAATGTGTTTTATTTATACTTCTCATAATTTTATGGACTTCCTACTAAATTGTGTACTTTTTAATTTTGGTTTCAGGAGGCGGGCTGGATAATTTTATTGTGGCAAAGGGGGCAATTCTTTCAATAGGGTTAAGAAACACTGGTTTGATGGATGAAGAGTATTTTATATCAAATTTAATATATTAGAAAATATATCTCAAGTGGGTTGTCTAAAAAATTCCTGGCAAGACTATGATTAATTTTAAAAATATTAACTGAAAGAGAGCGCATATACTATTTATTTGTACAACAGAGAACGCTAGCGATACTGAGCATTATCTTGGAGTAGTTAATTAAAGTATTTACTAATGCATCGCTATCGTTCTCTGTTGCACGAATAAATAGCATATGCGCTCTCTTTCAATTAATATTTTTTAAATTAATCATAGTCTTGCCAGGAATTTTTTAAACAACCCACTCGAGATAATTTTCTAATATATTAAATTTGATATAAAATACTTTTCATCCATTAAACAGATGGGTGAAGGTCGTTTCTAGTGCGGATCCTCTACTAGATGTATATTGTGGAAAGGCAAATACGCAAGGGTTAATCAAATGAGAGAGGAGCTAAATTGGATTCCAACAAAAAAGAGACTGCTATTTAGAGTGTTAATTTTTGAGCATAAAGTTATGAAAAACCAAATGCCAAAATACTTTTAAGGATAAAATTGTTTTTAAGATGTACATAACTACGAAACAAGAAATATATAATGAGTAAGATTGCCACATATGAAAAAATCACAGAACTGCCTCTGTATTGAGGACTAAAGATGTATGATTAAATGCCTGAAAGTATGAAGAATGAAGAAAGTATAAATGATGTGGTATAAACTAACTCAATAAACAATAAATAAATAAAAATTGAATGGCCGAATCGCGCTACCAAAAGAAAAGTGCCATTTCAATAATTTATGCGTTTTAAGAATGAGACAGAATAATTAAGTTTTACCAAAACAAACCAGAAAAATATTAATTCGCAAGGCAGAGGTATAGCAGATAAATCACAAAAACTGTAGTCACTTAATTTATTATTATATTAAAAATACACTTTTATAATCAGTTCTATAAAAACACAATTATTGTAGTATTAACTCGCCGGAGAAGTAAAAGACCGTATTTATACAATTTGTACTAAGTGAACTTTTTAAATCCATATTTCTTTCTTTCGTAATACAGATCTGTTTTTGAACTTCCTAAATTGACAATCTTCGGACAGCCGTCTCTCTGAAAGAAACAAAATAATGATCAGCAACTATTTCATTTGGGATTTCTATTAATCATTTGAGTGCCGATTGTCATCCGGGTGACAATATTTCAAGCACATGCGGCCACATTCGGCACACAACAAGTTAATGTACTGCAGTAGCTTTGGTAGGTGATTCTATGTGATAGTACAAGCATAAAAGGTAAATAATTTTGTTTGAAACCACCCAAAAAATAGTTTTTAACAAATCTTTAGTTTTACTTCAAATTGTAAGTAATGCAGTGGCGGTTCTTCACAGGGGGACAATGGGGACAGTCCCCACCTACTAAAAACCTACTAAAGGAAATACCAGTCGATGCTTTGTCTTCACCAAAATAAATGAATTATTTAAACATAAAAGTAATTAACATTTGCAGAAATAAAATACAAACAATTATTCCGGATGACTTTAATAAGACCCTACGCGCGTACAGCGAACAATGTACGGCGCAAAAAACAGCGGGTCTATTTCTCAGTGCGCACTTGGGGGACGATCCGAACTATCCCTATACTTTCCTTGCGTTGTTTCGCGATCGTATGCAACTGCGCATGCGCAGTAGTATGTAAATACAAATACCCGCGGGGACAACCCTTTGGATCCTCATAGAACCAGTTGTTTGCGAAATTACGGGTGGGAATCGCTTGCGTTAAAATTAATTTGATAATAGTCTTGCAAGATAAAGCTTAATTTTTATTATACTATATTGTAAATTGGCATACATCTATAGATATTTTGTATTATTTTGTGTTAAATATATCCGACTAACATGATTATAACATCAAAATTTTTGGTAAATATCGGTTCGGACTGGCCACGCTTATTACGAATAATTTTTAGAAAAAAACTTTAGATTCGCCTTAACACGTTCACGGGCAGTGAGTCACCCTACTTTGGCACTATTGACGCATGCTATAGCATACGCCACTAAGCGGGGTACGCCGGGCGAGCTGTAGGGGAAGGGGTAAACACTGTTTTATCTTTGTGTGCAGAAAAGGTCTCATGTGACAGTAAGCGAACTGTGGTTGTGTCAGCAGTGACAGTAAGAAATAGACTACCTATATTTTATAGGGATAAAGCAACTGCTCAAGCATATCTGACAAAAAAACTTCGAATGCTATAGCATCCGCGACATAATTAAACTATCCAATGCGAATGCTATAGCATGCTCGTCCGGGAACGTGTTAATTACTATAAAAGGAAACTTTTTGGCTTGGGAGCGGCGGAAAATAATGCATTTTAATTTTCAATTGCGTAAATTAAAATTCACTTCGCGAATCTACACGATGTCAAATCGCGGCCATTAGGTACGTCACTGTTATGTTGGTAACCCTGATACTTGCAAAGAACTAAATACTACTGTGGCCAACTTCGTGGGATACATAAAAACACGGTTAAACTACGAAAGCTGCATGTCATCATAATTTTAAAAAACATCCAGGTTTTGAATGGTTTGTTTGGCAAAGCAGGGTTTGTCTAGCGGGTTTGTGTAATTATTATTGATTGTCTGTGAAATAAAAACAAATGTTAGTTCTTTGCAATGTATCAGTGATACCAACATAACAGTGACATGCCTAATGACCGCTGACAGTCACCGATCGGTTCGCGAAGTGAATTTAAATTTTACGCAATTGAAAATTAAAATGCATTATTTTCCGCCGCCCCCAAGCCAAAAAGTTTCCTTTTATAGTAATTAAGGCGAATCTAAAGTTTTTTTCTAAAAATTATTCGTAATAAGCGTGGCCAGTCCGAACCGATAATTACCAAATTTTTTGAGAAATTTTATATTATGTTCTACGGGTGGTGAGATTCCGATACAGTACGTGAAAAATGTCGGTCCCCACCACTAAAGAAGTGCTCGAGCCGCCACTGAAGTAATGTCATCGAATAAATTAATATATATTATATATAATGGAAGCTTACGTCTTTCTCCTGTATGGTACATTCCTTGCAATAGTAAGCGTCCGACACTCCTGGTCCTCCACATATGACACAGCGACCCTGGTACGATCCGTAGTTGCACTCATCGCATATCCTCACTAAGGTGCAAGGCCTCACGTAAGAGTCACAGATCACACATTTGCCGTCGCATTTCTCACACAGCCGTCCGATAGCTGCAAATATAAACAATATTACTTACTCACAAGATCAAATAAATATACCCAACAAGTCAAGAATGTGGTTAAATCAGACTTACCGACACCGGGTTGTTTCCTGCAGAAGATCAAATCGGGATGGTGCTTCGCCATTCTGGAACTTAATTTGAATAGAACTTATGATGTAGGGCTTGTTTCACCCTCAATACCCTTTTCGGGCGAGTGAAATCACAACAAATTACAAAACCCGGTAAACATTCGTTTATGTTCGTTTTCACGCGGGGCTAGCGGCTTGACATTTACAAATAATGTTGCCATCTGTTGCCATTGTAATATTATTTTTGCTATTTTGCAGTTATAAAACTACCACACACGAAGAATTAAAATACTCATCTTGATTTTTTTCATCGGGCATATTATTTGTTGATAAGTTTTAATAAAACCATACAGCTGCTACATATTATCCTGCAAATGATATCCACTGCGCCATGTTTCGAGCTTTCAGCTTCTAGATTACCTGCCGTGTGTGGGGATTGGTTTATTTATGCGTGTGTGTGGTTTGGTTTATTTGTGCCTTCCGTTGAGTTACCACGTGCGTGTGTTGCCTGTGTACCATAAATATTTTTTCTCTACGCAAACGAAACGAGCTGTCAGTTGTTTTAGTTGTCAAAAGAAATCCGGCGTGTGTAAATGGAATAATAGAGCGTGTTTTATTTTCAAATAAATAATGTCGGAAGAAGAAAAATCTCTCAGTTCGGAGGAAGAAGAGGAAATTGAAGAAGTCGAGGAAGCAGTGGTAGAGACAACTACCCCAGCTGAAGAGGATGACACTACTTGGCAAGATTTGGTTTGTACTTGGAAAAGTAACATAGTGTAAAGTTAGGTTATGTTGATATATGTTTTAACATGGTTGTGCTGTTTTATTTGACAGGGATTGGTGGACGTGTTAATCGAAGCATGCATAGGCTTGAAGTGGAATGTTCCATCAAAGATTCAGAAGGAAGCCCTCCCAGTGGCGCTTCAAGGAAGGGACATCATCGGGCTCGCGGAGACAGGCTCCGGCAAGACGGGGGCCTTCGCGCTGCCCATCCTGCAGGCCCTGCTGCAGCACCCGCAGCGCTACTTCGCCCTCATCCTCACACCCACCAGGGAACTAGCCTTCCAGATATCCGAACAGTTTGAAGCTTTAGGTGAGTGATCAAATATTATTGGGTAAACTTTAGGGATGACTGGACACGCATATTTTTTACAAAAAAACTTTATGATTCACCTTTATTACTATAAAAAATGGTAATTATCGGTTCGGACTGGCCACGCTTATTACGAATATTTTTTAGAAAAAAACTTTAGATTCGCCTTAATTACTATAAAAGGAAACTTTTTGGCTTGAGGGCGGCGGAAAATAATGCATTTTAATTTTCAATTGCTTAAAATTAAAATTCACTTCGCGAACCGATCGGTGACTGTCAGCGGCCATTAGGCACGTTGCTGTTATGTTGGTATCACTGATACATTGCAAAGAACTAACATTTTTTTTTATTTCACAGACAATCAATCATAATTACACAAACCCGCTAGACAAACCCTGCTTTGCCAAACAAACCATTCAAAACCTGGATGTTTTTTAAAATTATGATGACATGCAGCTTTCGTAGTTTAACTGTGTTTTCATGTATCCCACAAAGTTGGCCACAGTAGTATTTAGTTCTTTGCAATGTATCAGGGATACCAACATAACAGTGACGTACCTAATGGCTGCGATTTGACATCGTGTAGATTCGTGAAGTGAATTTTAATTTACGCAATTGAAAATTAAAATGCATTATTTTCCGCCGCCCCCAAGCCAAAAAGTTTCCTTTTATAGTAATTAAGGCGAATCTAAAGTTTTTTCTAAAAATTATTTGTAATAAGCGTGGCCAGTCCGAACCGATGTTTACCTAAAAAACATCTATTTGCATTTGGGGCGATGGAAAACACAGCATTCTTATATTAATTTATTTTTTAAATTGTTTTTGGTAAATATGCATTTGGTCCACCTCACGGATAATACGGAACGTTCGTGTTGTCGAAGTTTGATGCACGGATAATGCGGAATATTCCTAAGCTGCATGTCGTCATAATTTTAAAAAATATCCCAGGTTTTGAATGGCTTATTTGGCAGAGCAGTGGATGTCTAGCGGGTTTGTGTAATTATGATTGATTGTCTATGAAATAAAAACGGTGAAAATAAAATGGCTTTACCGCGTAAGTGAATTAATTTAAACAAAATTAAATTGTGAAATGCATATTTTTTGCATGTTTTTTGGTCTCCCCCGACAAAAATACTCACTTTTCGTAATAATAAAGCTCAATCTAACTGTTTAAATAAATAAAACGAGTGTGCTTTAGACCACACCACTGTAGTAAAACTTCACATTAAATATATGGCGTTTCACATTAAATATATGGTTTTTTTTCGTAACGCATTCATCATTTTACCCCCAAGTTTCGAGCGTGCGTAAAGAAGTTTTACTTCAAAAATATTCTGTATTAACAAGTAAGCGGAGTAAGACATAAATAATTTGTTTTTTAATGTTTTTCAGGTGCCAGTATTGGAGTGAAGTGCTGTGTTGTGGTGGGTGGCATGGACATGGTGGCGCAGGCGCTACAGCTATCTCGCAAACCACATATCATCATCGCCACTCCCGGCCGCTTGGTGGATCATCTTGAGAACACCAAGGGCTTCAATCTCAAAGCCATCAAATTCCTGGTAAGAAGACATTCTTATAATCTTTTTGTTGCAATTTATTCCAGTTATGGTTGGTTGATGTCATGGCACAACTACTGACAGATGAGCTTTAGAAATAAATAGGTCACAATTTCACCAATCACCAATTGCACCTGACAAAAGTATTCATAGTACTTTCTGATACTTAAACCAAATTATCGAAAACTGGCATAGGCACACGATCAAGTGAATCAGGTACTTGAGTCAGGCCATGTCAAAAGTCAGAATAATAGAAGAGAATGTATGAGACGATGTATGAATGTGAGTGAGGCAAAGAGTGTGTGCCAAGACCGAGTTGTTTGGCGGTCCGTCCTCTCTGCCTACCCCTGCGGGGAAACGGCGTGATGGTACCCATACCCGCCTCCCTTTTGTTTTTTTGTTGTTGTTTTATGTTTAAATAATATTGTTGTACATCGTTATTGGACGGTTGGTATTTGTTCTTTGTTAACCCAAATAAAATAAAAACCAACTGGTGGTAGGTTGTCTCGTACAGCGTTCCATATTCACCGTAGTGTAAGCGACTAAGCGTGTTGTCATCTCAATCACACCAATGATATATGTAGAATGCATTTAACGCATCTTTTAAGTATGTAAACGCTGTCCGGACCTATGTATGTTTCGGCACCATGTCTCGTGGTTCCTAGCAGTTATCTCTTTACTAAAATGCCATTATCCATTGTGTTCAGGTGATGGACGAGGCAGACAGGATCCTGAACATGGACTTTGAGGTGGAGGTAGACAAGATCCTGAAGGTAATCCCGCGGGAGCGCCGCACATTCCTGTTCTCCGCCACCATGACCAAGAAGGTGCAAAAACTTCAGCGCGCCTCGCTGCAGGACCCCGTCAAGGTGGAAGTGTCCACCAAGTACCAGACTGTGGAGAAGCTGCAGCAGTACTATCTCTTCATCCCTGTCAAGTATAAGGTAACTATCTGCCCGCAGCCGAAAGAACTGTGGGAAGTACGGAACGGAGACTAGGAGAATGATTGTGAAGTACATACCAACTACTCAGTTCTGGTAATTAAACATAAGCTACCTGCTAAGCCACCGAACATAGTAAACCATTTGGGGTGACCTATGGCAGAGGTATTGGCTATCCAATAAATGGGTACCCATATCCCAAATTGAAAATAGAATAAGAAAGTTTAAATAAACACAACAATGTTACATTTGAAAATATAGTATTTAATGAACCATTGAAATGGACACCGTCTTGAACCGGTAACGGAATGTCCAAACAAATTTACAGACAGATGAAATTCAAAGCAGTTGAGTCGAAACAAGACTTCGCTATGCTCAGATTTATACACATATATTTTGTTATAATTATTAAGTATTATAAAGTTCGCTTACAGAACAAGTTATGTCTATTCTAATGAGCATACTACATATAAATCTGAGGATTTATATTTTTGTTATTTATTTTTGGGGTGTTATATCGTGTTGCGCTACCTCCTTCTTTAGCCAACATTTCGGACAGCGTTACAGGGCAGATGTGTGAAACGTTGGCTAAAGAAGGAGGTAGCGCAACGCGGCATAACACCCATAAATAATGAAAATACTTTTGGCCGTGAAAATCTAAAATCATATCTAAGGATTTATAGTTTCTTTTTTATTTTTATTAAATTTAATTAAATAAAAAATGTGTCCTTTTTCCCTCCAGGACGTATACCTGGTGCACATAGTCAACGAGATGGCGGGAAACTCTTTCATCATCTTCTGCTCCACTTGCAGCAACACTCTGCGCACGGCCCTGCTGCTGAGGAACCTGGGTCTGGCCGCGGTGCCGCTCCACGGCCAGATGTCCCAACACAAGCGCCTGGCCGCTCTCGGCAAGTTCAAGAACAAGGCCCGCTCTATATTGATCTGTACGGACGTGGCGTCGAGGTGGGTCTCCTTCCTTTCTTCTTATGCATTAAACTAACGAACCGCACTAATTGCAAAACACTTAACACTGAGCTTCCATTCTACCAGTTCTGGGGAAGCACATCGATGATGCACAATGCAAGGATGCTATCAACTGACTGTAGAATTGCAGTGTCCCTACGTAGGGCTGCTGCCACTATACAAAGAACCCAACTAACCAGCACGCCATTTCTCTGCAGGGATAGAATACCACGCACACCTTTCTTCTTTCACATAACACTTTGTTTATGTTTCTTGGGCATTAACTATGTTACAATTTCTAGACGTTTTGTTTTGAAGAGTTTTATTTCACAACCAGTAAAAATTTACAGCAGAGCTGCTGACCGGCAATCAGATGGTCACGGGTTCAATTCCCGTTGGCGGCCAGTATCTTTTCTCGGAAGATTTTTTCAATGTAGATGAGTGTTTCAGGCTGATAATTATTGATTATAATATTTGTTATCTTTCTCTTTGTTTTATGCATTCCTAATATCCAAGAATCAAAAATAATTATAGAACTTTTTTCTCTACAGAGGTCTGGACATCCCCCACGTGGATGTGGTGCTTAACTTTGACATCCCCATGCATAGCAAGGATTACATCCACAGAGTTGGTCGCACCGCAAGAGCCGGGAGGGCCGGCAAATCCATCACCTTTGTTACACAGGTAAGCACAGCAGGGTATTTTCACTGTTTCTTTATTCTTGAAAAAAATGATGATAATGAAGGTGTTTTTATCTTATTTTTACGTTGATGAATTAATTTTTGTATAACAATTTAAAATGTGGCATTTTGGATTTGCCGTCAAAATTACAAGATCTTTTATATGAAGAAAGGGTAATTTTTGGAGATCGCTGTCAACGGTTTCGATTGTACGCCATTAGCTATTTCGCTGTCACTTTGATATGTTGGTATTCCTGATACACTTGAATGTATAACGAACGGCTAGAAGATTTTGAAGGTACCACGAAATCTGGAAAGGTAAGTACTAAATTATCGGAGTTTTGGGAATAAAATGATGTAAAAAAAACATGTTTTTAATTTCGGTAATTATTTTTATAAATAATACATTCACTTTTGAATCACAAACCATGTTACACAAACCTAGCGTAGCCGCTAAACTACTTGAAAACTGGGATGTTTTTCTTGCCTTGACGCGAGTAGGCGTTATAAAGGGGCACTTTCTTTTGTATCACAAACCATGTTACGCAAACCTAGCGTAGCCGCTAAACTACTTGAAAACTGGGATGTTTTTCTTGCCTTGACGCGAGCAGGCGGTATAAAGGGGGCACTTTCTTTTGTATCATAAACCATATCACACAAACTTAGCGTACGTAGCCGTTCAACATCGCAGAAATAGTTGACTTATAAAAATAAAAATTTAATGTCAAAAAAAATTCAAGCTAATAAATTTTAATCAACGCACGCACATGTGTATTAGGTAAGTACCTACTAATTAGGCGCAATTTCAGTTTTATAACATTAAAAAAACGCCCGCGCGATTTTGTCTCTAGCCGTTGGTTTCCGTTTGAAGTCTGCTACGCATAAACATGGGTTGCTGCTGCGCTTTGCTCTAGCATCTTTTCGTACAGTAACAAGAATACCAACATAACAATATGACATTTGAAAATAATGTTTGAAAATAGACGGTCTCGTTTCACAGAACGAAAGCTAATTTTAATTTTACGTAATCGAAACTTAGAATGAAATATTTTCCACTTCCCCCAATGCAAATAGTTGCCTTTTAATGTAATTAAGGTGAATCAAAAGATTTTTTTTTTTAAAAGTGCATATTAACCGTTGACAGCGATCTCCAAAATTTACCGAAGAAAGTATTAAAATTACACATTTTGGTAAATAATCTACAAGCCGCCGCATGCCGCTACACACATGGGCACATATTTTGAAAAGTAAACTACTTTGGTAAAAGTAAACTTAATTACCAAAAGAAACATCGGTTTTCAGTCGAGATAGATGGAAAAATATGCGTTCAAATTCGATTTTCATTCAAAGTTAAAAATTTCCATTGCCGCAATTTTTTTGTTTGTGGATTTGACATTTGCGAAGTTTTGTTATTAATTTACCTAAACTAAGAACCTAATAACCTATTTTGTGAGCGTAAATAGTTGTTTCTTGTAGTAATCGTTGAAATGAAGTGTGATTTACATAATCCATGCTTAAAAATGCAGTGGCTTATGGATTATTTAATCACATTTTTTGTACAAAGATCAGAACCAGAAAAATAAATCTTCCACACATTTCTGACGGTATTCACAGTTTGTGAAAATACCCCATTAACAAATTGAAGTGAATCCATTACTTTTGTTACACAGGTACGCACAATTCACCTCCAAAAACATATTGATGTGAATCTATTAATTTTTTATACACGGGTGTGTACAATTCACCTCCAAAAACATATTGATGTGAATCTATTAATTTTTTATACACGGGTGTGTACAATTCACCTCCAAAAACATATTGATGTGAATCTATTAATTTTTTATACACGGGTGTGTACAATTCACCTCCAAAAACATATTGATGTGAATCTATTAATTTTTTATACACGGGTGTGTACAATTCACCTCCAAAAACATATTGATGTGAATCTATTAATTTTTTATACACGGGTGTGTACAATTCACCTCCAAAAACATATTGATGTGAATCTATTAATTTTTTATACACGGGTGTGTACAATTCACCTCCAAAAACATATTGATGTGAATCTATTAATTTTTTATAGACGGGTGTGTACAATTCACCTCCAAAAACATATTGATGTGAATCTATTAATTTTTTATACACGGGTGTGTACAATTCATCTCCAAAAACAAATTGATGTGAATTTTGAAATATCATCTAAGGGGGCATCCATTAATTACGTGAGCAGTTTTTCTTCCAATCTAGACCCCCCCTCCCCCTCGGTGAGATAAATTTGGGCCAATTCGTATAATTTTTTTAAGTAACATGAGATTTTGCTGGACCCCCCTCCCCCGTTTGTGCTCACATAACTAATGGATAAAAACGTGTCAGTGTTGCCACTGTGAAATGTAATTTTAAAGAAAGCTGAATTCGGTACCTATATGGTGCAATAAGTTTCATTTCCATAGAGACTGTAAATAAAAATAAAAAAGTAACTCGGAACAGTTTTTATGCGCTGTCACAAGTCTCCTTTTGCTGCTTTCTCGAGTCTTGCGAAGGTCAATTATTGTGGACCGGGGCAATTGAGAAATTTAAATGAATATGTATTTTCCAGTATGATGTGGAGTTGTACCAGCGGATAGAGCAGCTGATAGGCAAACAGCTCCCCCTCTACCCCTCGGAGGAGGCTGAGGTCATGGTGTTGCAGGAACGTGTGGCAGAAGCACAGAGGCTCACTAAAATTGTAAGTATCCTCCTATTTGTTTCCTTTTAAAAGTAAATCCAATAACTGACTAAGCTGATGTTAGCTATGGTTAGGTCTGTAGCTAACTCCATTCACACTTGGAGGGTAATAATGAAAATGCACCCACCCATAAGAAACCATTTGATTGTTTTTGTTTTGCATTAGTTTTTTGTTTTTGTGCTGTTTCAGCTTACAAGACCATTTTCAAACTGTGGTTAGACCACTTTGAGATAACTTGTATATGCTTCTAAATTTCAATTTTGAAGGTGCCTAAATTGATTTATTAGCGGTTAAACCGATTTATTGAGAAAATAATTTTGACAGGGTACTTTGAAATCTGCTTTCCCCCACATTAAATGTTAATGTGTTCTTAATTGTTTAATAATGATTTGACTTCTATTGACTTATTTAAATGTGTTATAATATTTGGCTGATTTATAAAGCGCCGTTTTCGTGAAAAATCACCTCAAGGGCGCTATATTGAGGTTTTGTAAACATACTAAGAAACTGTAAACATACTAAATAACTGTAAACATACAGTGAGGAATCAATAATTTTCCTTACTTTATTAATTAGTGTTATATTAGGGCCATTCATTAGTTTATTGATTTCTAATTGTTCAAGTAAATTTAATCTAAGACCCTTTCTTTCTATGTGTAATGGTTTAGGCTTGCTGTTAAGTGGAACGTGATTATTCACTAAGAGAGATGTTGTGCGAATTTTGAAGAAGTGCTTTTATTATCGTAACATTGTATATGTTCAGCCTTTGAATCTAGTTGAGAATGCTCTTTCCGTTTGCCCGATGAAAGTAGCGTTACAGTCAGCGTTGTCACATTTTAATTCATATACGCCACTATTATTAAGTTTTGGATTTTTACTTAATTTAACACATTCAAACTAGTCAATAGCAGTTGCATCGTTATTAAATAATTAACAACACGTTACTTTTTCAAGTGATTCTATCCATACTTTCATGTTTACGGCTTACTTCCAAAAATATTCAAGCAAAGAAATTAAATAGAACTGACAGCTACTGATGGCTTATTGCAAGTTATCTTTTAATGGTCTTTGCTGCCATTGTCTGTACAATTCAGATGGTAGGGTTATGAATAATCTGTCTGCTGAATTATGAAGCAAGCGTGATACCCATTTAACTGTTTAATTTTTCAGGAACTTAAAGAGTTATCAGACAAGACGGGAGGCGGCAAGGGGAAGAAGAGGCATGCCGGCGAGGATGAGGACGACGACACGGAGGAAGCCAGCGGCGTGCGCAGGCGGATGAGGGGCGGTGGCAGAGGGGGAGGCAGCAGGGGGGGTGGCGGCGGCAGGGGGGGAGGAGGTGGTGGGGGCAGCAGAGGGGGAGGCGGCGGAAGAGGGAGAGGGGGAGGTGGCAGAGGGGGAGCCAAAAGAGGAAGGCATTAACTAGGAATATTGTACATTTTAATAAATAAAACTTTTACAAAAAACTCGGGTCTTCGGATTAAATCAAACATCCTCTCCTTCAAAATTAAATTACATATTTTATTATACAAACAATAAAAAATAATTTGTATGAAAAAAAATATAATAATAATAAAATAAACTTATTTAATAATAGGCGAGAGATAATAATAATAATAATAAAAAATCACAACACGTTTGTATTTAATAATTATTTATTTCTATACAAATAGATCTGTACAGATGTTGTTTTTTAAATTATTATTTATAACCACTTTCTCGATAAACTTTTTACAAAAGTGAAAACTATCGACAGTTTGTTTGGGTTGGCGGGCCGCGGTATTAGTCCTTCCGCTCCCACTTGACTCAGTTCACACACTGACACTATATCACTCAGTTGAGGTCGCGGTCCTCTAAGTACTTGTACTCGAACGTGAAACCCTCCTTCTTGCGCTGGCCCCACTTCTCGTAGTCAAAGTAGATGTACGTCCCCTGCAAGACAACAGACAGATACACACATTACTGATACTGCTATTGTTGACCTGGCCACCAAACTCAATGGGACTTCTGCCGTCGTAAGCAAAAAGGCAGCTGGCAATTCATATTCTGATATATTTTTATTTAATAGGTAAAAGATCTTGTAGATCAGAATAAGACCTTTGCAAATTCCCAGCTGCCTTTTTGTTTATGACTGCAGTGTTGGAAAAACAACATGTGAATGGAAAGTTTATTTACTCATGGTGACATGACATCAGAATATGTAGTGACAAATCAGTGAAAAGTGAACCATAAAGTCATTGACCTCTTCAACGATTTAGTAGGAAAAAGTCTAAATACTCCCAAATGTTGGGTGAGAATTTTCGGAACCATGCATAAATTACCTTGATGAGTTGAGTGAATGTTTTTTGTTTACCAGATAATGCATCTTATTATTTATATTGATTTCATTTTATATCATTGACGTTTCCCCAGAAAACCTAATTCTATCGAAGAAAAAAAATCCCATTTCGAAGACAATTATCAAAAAATATGTTTATACGAATACATAAACTGTTTTTTTTTGTTTATTTCTACACATGCCTGAATACATACCCTACAAGGAAAACAACAATCAAAAGGTATTTTACAAGAAATAATGACCTTTTTGTGACACCATTTTACGCGAACGAATTTTGTCTTTCATAGGCAAATTAATTTGTAAGCTGCCGTAGAGGCTACATTCATGAAATCAACAGCAGAATTTACAGTGACATTAGCGCAAGCGATTCTGATTTTTATCTTTATGCATTTTTCGAAACTTAAGGGTTAAAATTCCACCGCAAAAAGTTCCAGCGTTGAAGGTACTAGAGCCCCAAACTTTGTTGTAAAAAGTCCACTCGTTATAAACCACAACAAAAAAACGAGCTTAAAAACCTAATAAAATCAATTTTTAAACTTTATTCCACTTTTTCTCTCCGACCAGACCAGTTTCAGACAATCATGTTCATTTGCAGAGTAGTCTGAAGATGGACATGATTGTGGATGGATTTCCGCCAAGTATTAACAGTTTAAGAAATAGACATTCTAGTTAATAATCTTTTCATAGTTTTCAACATTTTTTACAACTTTGTATCATTATTCAAGAGTGTTCTGATTTGTCACTGTTCTGTTTTGTCTGATTACCATACTCATACCAGGAATTTTCTAATAAAAAATATATCTTTTTTTTTTAATCTAGTGATTATTCAGGGCTTCATATGTCGCAGAACCTAAAATTAAAAAAACAAAGAAGCAGCCTAGCGCTGGCATTCATTGATCTACGACCAAAGGTAAACTATGTATGTGCAGTCTGGGTAAAAATTATTGTGCATAGAATATTTGAAAATGGTCATTTTATTATTATCTTCCGCTGATTGTGGTGTGGTCAACTGAATATCATACTGCATTTTATAAAATTTCCTATTATCATTTCATCTTTGTATGGTTGTTTTTCTTAGGATAGACACAACTTTTATGGACTGGCGGCCACTGGCCAACGTAATGTAGATCATATTAACTGCTTCGATGTATCGCGTATATGCGATAGTTTTTTTGTCTTAAATGAAATGTCAGATTTACAAAAACTTTGTGTTATTTCTGCTTCGCAATTAAAGCTCTTTAAATGAAACATTTCTGAACATAGCCGAATACTAAAAACTGTTTTTGAAAGGTTATGTATGAAATAAGTTTTCAAATTGTATTATTACAAATAAATATTAACATTTGTAAATATTAAAATTTAGAATGCAAACATAAAAAAAATGTTAAAATTACTCATGTGATGTTTTTATGTGAAAGTGGTACTAAAATCACGGATTATGTAAAAAAAAAAATAAAAAAAATACTTATTCTTTTGTATAAATGATTAAGACACCTCACTTTTTTATCATTTTATACAAGAATATTATATAAAAAGAACAATGTCTAAGGGCGCGTAGGCGATTTGGCGGGTAAAATCTGTATCTACAGAATAGGTCTTTTTATGTATTATTATGGGCAATTTTAAATAGACATGTGCAGCTTGATTTATTATGGTCCTTCTACTTTTTGTTTTAGGGATGTCACTAAAACAATAACGGAGTTATAACGATTTCTGTGGAAACACACGCTTTGACGTGAAAACATGCTTATTGTACTTGACTGCTATATCGTTATATGTATTATGTTATATTAACGTGTATATCCGCTTACGCATCCGAGTGGTTAATATAATATAGGCAAATCATTTTAAAGTGGACACTTTGAATTTATTTGTGCACATCGATAGTATTGAATGTTTCAAACTAATTTGGAAGACCCGCCTGCAGTTATCTCTTACCCCGCAAATGCCCAAACATACGTTTATCAATTTCCCTTCAAATTTAGACTCGCAATTCAATTCAACAATGATTTTTTTTTTATATCATTCAGTACACCACTAAACAAGGGTCTCTTTAAAATGATTTGTAATTGTCTTTGCATTTGGCATTCATTTGAGAGGTCGGGGGTTCCATTCCCATTACAGTCCAATAATGTAATATTGAGTTGGGTTTTTTCAGACTGTCTGTTATTGTAAACTAGTGAACCTTAAAAAAATGGCTTTACAGTAGTTAACGTAAGGAACATTGATAAAGAAATATTCACAAAAAAAACTGATTGTAACTGGACTTAAACCAGAAAATGAGGACTTAAACCATAAAATGAAAACTAATAAACATTCTGCAGCAACTGCAGATCATAAAAACCATAGATATGCACAGAAGCACCCCGCTTTTGTTTCTACCTACACACCAAACGCATAACTTTCATTGGCTCCATCACTCGGCGACTCTCCCTTTGTTTCTATTAACAATGATTAAGAGTTAGAATGTGTACGTCACCTGTTCGTACTCCTCGTTGATGATCTTAGGCTCCTCGTGCCGCTGGAACCACATCATGTACTTGGTGTGGAACCTCCAGCTCTGCTTCTTGAGTGCCTTGGCGGCCAGGTACTGCGCCTTGGTGCCCTCCATGTAGTAAAACACAAAGAACAGCGTCTCCGTGGACAGGCGCTGGAAGAAGTCCACCGTATCCGAGTGGGGAAGCATCGCCTGGGACAAAACAGATACAAACTTCACACATGATCAATATATACGAGGTGAATGAGGAAAAAAAAGGTAACTTCAAATTTTGCAGGCTACATACATTCGATTTTTGAAAGTTTTTTTTTATGTTGGTACACACATCCCCAACATATGTTGACATAATCAGCCTTTGCATTTTTATTTTTAGTTTATTTTTGACAGATATAAATAAAGGTTAGACGTGTTTTGGTGTGCTTGGTGATTTTTTGCCATGGAAAAAAATCTGTATTAAATTTTGTGTGAAAATAAAATTAATTGTTAAAAGTATTGAAACAAAAATATCGATACTTGGTATCGAGTACATTTCATAGGGCCTGATTTACAGCTCTGGCTGGGCTGACTACGTACCAAACCCCCCTCTCCAGTTTCAGAATTTTCTAATTCAAGTATCTATTTTATTTAGAAAAGGTAAAAGGACGTCAAAGTCAGTGAAATGAAAAAAAGAAACAATCAAATTTAAGTATGTATAATCAATAATAAAAAAGTACATGTAAATTCACAAATTGCTATCTAAGGTACTCATAAAAAAGTTTTTTTATGTATACAGTGAAACCCTCTTAAGAAGTTCTGTCTTAAGACGTTTCGTGGCTTAAGAAGTTTGGATTTTTCGGTCCCTCGGCCCAAAATTGGCCCAATTTTTCCCACGTATAAGGTTTTCCTGGTTAAGAAGTTTATTTTTTCCGGTCCCTTGGAAAACTTCTTAAAAGGGTTTCACTGTATAATCAACTGCAAAATTAAACGTGCATAATTAAATAAATAATGAAACACAGCTGCCTTGTTAAAACACGAACTAAAAAGTAAAACAAAAGTATCAGTATCGAAAGGAAAAGTACTCGATACCACAAAGTATTAATACTTTTTTCGTATCCCTACCATGGTAGAGGTGTTGGTTATCCAATAAATGGTTCCCGGAGCGGCGGTCCGCCTCCCAAATTGCTTATTGCAATAAAGCACCTCATCAATGTAAACTTGTAAATGGTGTAGCAAGTAATGTAGTCATTCAATGAAAGCCCGCAAGTGAAATAACTGCATCTGTTATCGTGTAAACAAATGTTATGCTTTGATGGCATAGGCCAGGGGTCGGCAAACTTTCTAGTGAGAAGAGCCAAATATCAAGTAAACAGAATTCCAACATTTTAATAGCGCCAAAACATAAATTCTCTCAGTGGCGCTAAGTTGTATTGAATAATACTCATACTGGTATTATTAAAAAAAAAACAACGCTGTTATAGAAAAATTTTATGAACGTTGACATCATCTAGCTATTATTTTCAATGGCTAGTTATGTTTTGATACAGTACTACGAGGGTCGCTATTTATATTTCGGGGATAGCAAATAATAACATACATTTTTTATCATATTAGAATAAGTTAACAATAATAATCTAAACGAAAATATGAAAGAGAACAAGACACAGAAAAAAGACTATGGTCACAACTGGGACTCGAACCCAGACCTCTCCGTCTAACCGGGACGAGCGCGTTAACCAATTTCGCTATTGCCACCTTCTGTCAAACCGTCATATTTATCAATCTCATATTTTCAAATTTTAGAATTAACATTATTATCAACTAATTATTTTTCTCCATATTACGGGCAACTACCCTTTTCATTGGAAACAATCATTCTAAGAATTGGTTTGTAACCTGGATAGCGTCTCGGATAGATATATCCGAATTTATTTATATAGAACAATTGACTTTTTATAAAAGTCTAAATAATTATTCAATTTTTTTAAGAAAAACTTTCTTTTTATTAAAAATTATTGTAAGCAATAATTATTAGCCTGAAACACTCATCAACATTGAAAAAATCTCCCGAGAAAAGATAAATGCCGCCGACGGGACTTGAACCCGCGTCCTTCTGATAAATATAAATCTTGTCTTAAACATTAGTTTACCAATTAAAAATAATAATTAATATTTGACAAGTTAAAGTATTTCACCAAAAATTTAGACATAATTTGTCTCGACGCCATCTAGTGGGAGAGTTAGCACTTATAACGCCTTTCTCACAAAAAATAAAGTTGGTTGTTTTCAGGTGAAAAATGTAATAAGCAGTAATTGTTGAATGAAACATTAGTATATATTGAATTATTTGGCGGGTGGGAGATAAGCCGACGTAGCTCAGTTGGTAGAGCAGTTGACCGGATATCAGAAGGACGCGGGTTCAAGTCCCGTCGGCGGCATTTATCTTTTATACATTTATCTTTTATTTATTTTTTCAATGTTGATGAGTGTTTCAGGCTAATAATTATTGCTTATAATAATTGTTACCCTTTGTGCTATGCATAAAAATCTTGTCTTAAACATTAGTTTACCAATTAAAAATAATAATTTCTTTTTATTACTTTTTTTAAGGTTATTCCCATCAGTGAAATATATCATATAAGAATAAGTTAACAATAATAATCTAAATGAAAATATGAAAGAGAACATGACACAGAAAAAAGACAATGGTCGCAACTGGGACTCGAACCCAGACCTCTCCGTCTAACCGGAACGAGCGCGTTAACCAATTTCGCTATTGCCACCTTCTGACAGAAGGTCAAGGTCGTCTGGGTTCGAGTCCCTGTTGCGACCAGTGGCGGCTAGTTCATAAGAGCTCCCGAGCGCCGCACAACCCACAAAATTTGAAACGAAACGTGGTTCGATTATAAGTTATAATATTTACTCAAGATCTCGTACCGAGTAGGTAGGTAGGGACATATTTTACTTGCTTTCTTTCAGAGCTACGAGCGACGAAACTGCACCTATATTCGTAGCAGTTCGTTTTCGATGCGCTCCAGAATTTTACTACTTTTGTGTGTAAATTCCTTGAAGAGTCCAAAGCGTGAATTTTTTTTTTTTTTTAATTTAACTTACGGAGACGGTTTACAGTTAGTTCCCGTGAGTACTTAGGCCATAGGCCCATTGTACTATCTCCCATTTTACCTCAATCCTTTAACAATAACCCAGTCCCTTTAATGAAGTTCACCAGAGTTGTCATTGGATATGTGGCTAAGTCTTCTGGTTCCACGATGTGTCTCCCCAGGTATCTGAGCCTAGTTCCCACCAGGGCAGGACATTGGCACCACAAGTGAATTGGAGTCTCTTCATCCTCTTCACATTTTCTACATCTATTGGTGCTTTCCACTCCCAATAGCTGCATGTGTCTCCTGAGATGGCAGTGTCCCGTTAGTAGTCCTACCAGTTCCCTCAGCGAGTTTCTATCCATATCGAGTAGTTTCCTGGTCCGTCTGGGGTCCGGTCCGTTTATGAGTACTTTGGATTGCCTCATTCCGGGTGCCCTCTCCCATTCCTTCCAGTGCTGGGATTTGACCCACCTCTCAATATGTAATTTCGTGTGGCAAGCTGCTACTCCTACAGCGGGCTCGGATCCCGCAAGTGGTGCTTTCGCCCCTTTCCTTGCTAGTTCGTCAGCCCGCTCGTTGCCCTCAATACCCTTATGTCCTGGTACCCATATCAGTGTTATTTTATTAATGGTAGCGAGTTCTGTAAGAACAGTCCTGCATTCCATCACCAGTCTGGAGTCGCATCGGTTACTTTCCAGTGCCATTAGGGCTGCCTGGCTATCAGAACAAATAGTTATGTTCTTATTCCTGTACCCGATACGTATATTCTCCTGTGCGCAGACCATGATGGCTTTCATCTCAGCCTGAAACACAGTGCAGTGAGTTCCTAGAGGTATACTGAGTTCCCTCTTGGATCCCTGTAGACATACCCCGGCCCCCGTTCCTTCCTCCATCTTGGACCCATCTGTGAACCAGATTAGTTCCTGTCTGGAGGTTGGACCTGGGACCATGTCCCACTCTTCCCGGGTGGGGTACATCACATCAAACTGCTGTCTGAAGAAGTATTCAGCTTGTTTGCCGTCCTGCTTCATTCCAGCTGTCGGGCTAATTGCCCTCAGTCTTGTTCCGATCTCCGTATGACTGTTTTTGGGCAACTCACCTCTCCAATGACCTTTGCATTTTAACCTGTAGGCTGCCGCCATCGCCGCCCCCTCTATTTCTAAGTTTAGTGGGGGTAGGTTCAGCAGCACTCCCATGGCTAGTATTGGAGTGGTTCGCATAGCTCCTGTGATTCCTCTGCATGCAAGTCCCTGTATGTGGTTGAGTGTGGCCATCACTGTTTTCAGTGTTGTTCTCCTCCACCAGACCAAGGCTGCATGCATGATTCTTGGTTTTACAACGGCTGTGTACAGCCATTGCATCATTTTGGGTTTGAGTCCCCACGTTCTGCCGCAGATTCGCCTAGTTGCCCACATGAGAGCACAGGCTTTTCTGCCCACAGTTTCCACCTGGTTTTTCCAGCTCAGTTTGGCATCTATAATGACCCCGAGGTACTTAACCGTGTCAGAGGGTTCTACCTCCTTTCCGTAGAAGGTTGGATTGCTCCATCCCTCTAGTTTCCTTTTACGTGTAAAGATTACTAGTTCTGTCTTGTCTGGATTGACCGACAGCCCTGTTTCTTCACACCATTCTTCCACTGTTGCCAGTGTTGATTGTATGAGGCCTCTGGATGTGTCTGCATCCCAACACCTTATTATGGTTGCGATGTCATCCGCATACCCTTGAGTATACAGGCCCCTGTTGTTGAGTTTCCTGATGAGGTTGTCCACCACCAGGCTCCACAGCAAGGGTGACAAGACCCCTCCCTGTGGACACCCTCGCGTCACCAATACTCTGAGGTTCACCTCACCCCTTTCCATCGTAAGAATCCGACCTGAAAGCATGTTCTTCAGCCACCTTCTGGTGGTTTTATCGAGTCCATGTCTTTCTGCCGCTTCATCGATGGATTTAATAGAGGTGCAATTAAATGCTCCCTCTATGTCCAGGAAGAGTCCTAATGCTAGTTCCCCGGTTGCCTGCGCCTGCTCCAGTTTGTATACCAACCTGTGCAGTGCCGCGTCAACCGACTTACCTGGTTGATACGCAAATTGTAACTCATGGAGGGGCTTTTCTCTCAGTGCCCCGTCTCTTATGTGTCTATCCATTAGCCTCTCCATTGTCTTTAGAAGAAAAGAGGTGAGGCTAATTGGACGGAATGCGCCTGGTTGGTCGTAGTCAGTTCTCCCAGGTTTAGGTATGAACACTACCCTTGTTTTCCTCCATGGTATGGGGATGTATCCGAGGGCGCAGCACGCCCTCAGGATCTTAGTCACCGGAAGTAAGATTGTATCCAGACCTCTCTGCAGAAGTGCCGGAAAGATACCATCTTCTCCTGCGCTTTTAAAAGGGTCGAACCCTTCGATTGCCCATTTAACTTTGGAGGGAGTCACTATTTTAGCGGCAGTGTCCCAGTCCTTACCATCCCGTATAACTCGGGCTGGTGGTGGACCGGTGTCACCTGCTTCTAACTTTTTGTAGCCGGGAAAATGTTTCCCCAGCAGTTCCTCCAGCTCCTCCTCGCAGTTATCGGTGAAGCCTCCATCGGCTTTCCGAAATGGGCCTTTAGCTGCCCCTGGGTCTTTAGCGAGAATTTTTTGAATTCTTGCAGCTTGCGGGATGGTTTCCACCTCCCCGCAGTACTTCTCCCAGGAGCCTGTTTTGGCTATCCGGATTGCTTCCTTGTACTCTTTCTGGTATTGCTTGTGAGCATCCCAGTTTCCAGATTTTTTTGGCCCTGTTGAAGGCTTGCCTTACTAGTTTCCGTAGCTCCTGCAGTTTTCTGCTCCACCACGGTGTTTTGTCCCTGGTACTTGTCTTCAGAGGGCAGCTATTTTCGTATGCCCCTATCATTGAGTCCCTCAGTATTTCTACTGCGTCCTCAATTTCTTCAGGGCAGCCGTATTTCGCTGGGAATCTTGTCATTCCTATGTTTAATTCCTCTGAATACCGAGTCCAGTCAGTTGCTTTTGGGTTTCTGTATGTGTCGGTCCCCGTTTTATTTGTCTCTCCCTCTAGTTTAAATACTATGTGTCGATGATCCGACAGGGATGGTTCATCCGAAACTCTCCATCCTGAGACTCCCAAAGTTCCTAGAGTCAGGTCTATCACCTCCTGTCTGCTACTTATAACAAAGGTAGGTTCCCTACCTCTATTGAGAATCTCAAGGTTCACTGTCATCAGGTATTCCAGGAGGTCCTGTCCCCGTTTGTTGATGTCCGTACTCCCCCACACAGTGTGGTGCGAGTTAGCATCTACTCCGAGTATCAGTTCCCTACCCTTCTCCCTGCAGTCCTGGATGAGTCTCGTTATTTCCCTAGAGGGTGGTGGTTCCGCAGAGTCATAGGGCATGTACGCTGACGCCACTACTACTTCTCGGCTTCTTTCGTCCAGCGTGACCTGTAGCTTCACAGCCACCAGGTCCCTGCTGCAGTGTTCGGGAAGCAGTGTGCCGGCTATCCCTCTGATGAGGATGCAGGCACGTGGTCTGTCCCCCGACTCCTTGTAGTAGAGTAGACCTTGGTTCATGTTTAGTCCTCTGACCTTCTCCCTGTATTCCAAAGCGTGAATTCATATGTTCCTTGCAAATTTTACAAAAGCTCGAACGTCGTTCCAAATTTTACCCCCACACCGAAAGGAGTGGCTCGTACAGTGGCGCGTTAAACGAGAATGCTTACGAGTAATGTTTTTGGACATTTTGTCTTCAATTTAACAGCGGAGCTACTATTTTAAACGATCCGCACGTTATTTGTTCTTCTCATGGAAGTATCTTCTCTTTCTTCGATTCAAGTCAAGTCAAAACATGTCACTATGGAAAGAGTGATTAGCTGATTGCTGATTTAGTTGTCGGTCATTGTTGGTCATTGTCTGTCGAATTCGGAATATTTGTTGCCCTGTGAAAGTTTTTAACTTTAATTGCAGATTATATCAACCCATATTTAGTGTTTGTTCATTGTTTACATTCAAAATGAGTTTTAATGTGGAATTTATTAAGATCAATAGATCGAGTTTCGAAAACAAAGTGAAAATAAAAAATGCCGGTCCGCCTAAACCTGAACTGATAATAAAACAAGAATGTAAATCTGGATCAAAAAAATTTACTAGATCATTTAACAAGACAATGTATAATTAAGCTTCGTGGCTTTGCGGATGTCATAAATTAAATACTTTGTTTTGTTTCCCTTGTTTGATCTATGGTGTGGATTCGATTTGGACAATCAACGGTGTTTCTGATTTAAATCACCTTTCTGAAAAAATTAAAAAACATAATTCTTGTCAAATACATTTACAAAAAGTTTTGAGCCTAAAAATTTTAGGGAAAGTTGATATCAGAATGCAATTCGATTCAGGTTACCATGCACATATTAAACATCATAATGAGCTAGTTGATAAAAATCGATACATTCTGTCCAAACTAATTGACTGTGTGAAATTTTGTGGTATATTTGAATTAGCTATGCGTGGACATGGCGAAAAAAGTGACTCTGTTAATCCCGGAGTAGATCGTGGTTTAATTGATTTTGTGGTCGAACTTGACATGGTAATGAAGCAGCACTTGGAATCAGACTCTTTATTCAAGGGTACTTCAAAGACAATACAAAATGAAATATTAGATGCAATTTTGGAAGTATATTACAATGAAGTAAAATCACAAATTTTGAATTGTGATTTCATAGCGATTCAAGCGGATGAAACAACTGATGTATCCACTGTTATGCAGATGGTCATGATCATTCGTTACGAACGGAATGACCAAATCTATGAACGTTTTTGGAAGTATTTAACACCAAAATCCCATTGTGCTGATGGATTATCCGATTCACTCTTTCAAGAACTTGACATTTTAAATATATCTCCGAAGCAATTAATCGCTCAATGCTATGACGGTGCTTCAGTAATGAGTGGGAAAATTGGAGGTGTAAAAGCTAAAATTCAAAATAAGTTTCCTTATGCACATTATGTCCACTGTTATGCCCATCAACTCAATTTAATTGTAGAAAAAAGTGTGTCCCAAAGTAAGGAAGTAAAAATGTTTTTCTCGAATTTGCATACATTCCCCAAGTTTTTTTCGCGGTCGTCAAAGCAAACAGACGTTTTAAGTGAAATAGTGAAACGCAAAATTCCTTCTGTTCCACAAACGAGGTGGAATTTTAATATAAGAACAATTAAAACTGTTGGTACGAATCGCGAATCCCTAATTGAGTGCATGGAGACGATTTTAGAATCCGACAATGACAGTAATACCATCAATCAGCTTGATTGATGGTATTACTGTCATTGTCGGTAATCGAACGAATCATGACGAATCATGACAGTAATACCATCAATCAGCTTGATTGATGGTATTACTGTCATGATTCGTCATGATTCGTCTTCATCGTTTAGTGATTCGTCTTCGTCGGTTAGTTTTACGAATTTCTCTGAAGACTTCCAGCAAACAAATGGTTGTGTACCACTCAGAATTGACTGTTCTACGTTGCTTAAGCGGAAGAGTGGCTTCTTGACTCACTGGGCCGAAGAAACAGGCGACCATTTGCTTTGTTGTGCTTCTTCCAAGAACAACTTTTGTTGGATTTAGCTTGTCTTGGAATACCCACACGGTCAATTGCTCTTTTGTTTCCGGCTCATATGCATATATCCATGATTTGTCACCTGTCACAATTTTATACACGTCTTTTGAATCTCCACGGTCGAACTTTTTAATCATTTCCTTACACCACTTGAAACAAGCGTTTTCTTGAGCGATTGATAAATTATGGAGTATCCAACGAAAACAAATTTTTTTTACAACTAAGTGTTCATGCAAAATCGAATGTATTGAAGTGGAACTAATGTGCAAGGATGCCTCTATCTCACAATATGTCACATGACGATTTTGCATTATCAGTTCACGCACTGCATCGATGTTTTGTGGCACAACAACCAATTTTGGACGACCTTCACGGAATTCGTCAGCGACCGAACTACGACCACGATTGAATTCACTTTACCAGCGATATATTGTGGTTTTTGATGGTGATTTATCGCCATACAAAGAACTGAGTTCATCGACACATTCTTGTTGAGATAATCCACGTCGAAATTTGTGAAATATAATCCAACGAAAACCTTCTCTTGAAATTTCCATTTTTTGGTCAAACTGATTTTCTTAACTCACTGTAAACAAAACAAATAGCACTTGTACATCAAAATGTTGCGAGTATGGTTATGCTAAAAATGTCAAACTTTCTTATGGTGTTGCCAGATTTCACCTATTTACAGCAGTGTTGCCAGTTCCCGAAATATAAGTAGCGACCCTCGTAGTATGACCATACACAATCACGCATCCCTAAAGTTTAAGTTTAGACTTTGTTTGTGTGAAAGCACTATGAAACCATTTCATAGAAAGTGTCGGAAGTTAAAAAAAGTAAATTTTAGAGGAGAATTTAAAACAAATGATGAACAAGTGGTCCTGTTGAAAAGAGACACTAGCAACATCTCGTGTAGATGAATTCTGAAGTTGGAAACTTTTATTTAGATATCTAAATAACGGTTTTCGTTGGCCTTGATAATCACAACTTTATTATTCAGAGATAATCCCAAAATAGGGCACAATCCCAGGCACAAAATAACAGAGACAGGCAGTGGCGTTATGTGTAGTATATCGCCGCGGAAGGGAACATATATAATGTACTGTTTGTTTCTGTGAATAAATAAATAAATAAATCATCTCCAGCAGTAGATGCTAGGATTTATTTTTATTTTTTATTTTTCTCTCATGCACAATTAGAACCTCCCATTTTTCACCTTATTTTCTTGGAAGCCCAGTCCCTTCCTTTTTGTTCTCGTCTTAAAAATGACGCTAAACATCACTTTGTAAAATTCCTATACAAGCAATATTAAAAATTCTATATGGATAGTTAGATAAATAAATGTCTATAGTTATATGTCCCACGAAAAACGTTATTTAGATATCTAAAACACTGTCAACGTCCAACACTATTCATGAAAATTTTCAATAACGTGTTGGATTTATTTGATAATATCAGTACGAGTAAAACACAACGCTGCCGTCATATTGCGTATTGTTTTAGCAGTCCTAGCGCCACTGTGAGAAGGAAAATAATCTTTTAAATTCCATATGAAATACATGCGAGGGCTGTCCGTAAAATAAGGTCTCCAAGGTGTTGTTTGTAAAATAAGGTCTCCAAATTTCACGCGTGTTTTAAAAAACCATGGAAAATGCCCTTTTTTGATAATATTTTAATTCATCTTTACGCTCTTTCTAATTTTCAACATTTCTAGTTTGTCTGTATGAACACCATCAACATTGCATTGTAGTCACTCTATTCCATTATTAAAATCAAAAGTATGATTCGTCTCAAAAAATACTTTTAAATGAACCATTTTTAAACTTGCCAACTTTGTAAATTATGCTATATTACCCTTTTCACTCCCGCCTATCCATCTACACCTTTAACCATGCAGGTATTTTGCGATTGTGCAAGTTTTTTGTCTTAAACGAACTGTCAGATTTATAAAAACTTGTTATTTCGGCTTCGCAATTAAAGCTCTATAAATGAAACATTTCTGAACGTAGCCGAATATTAAAAACTATTTTTGAAAGGTTATGAAATAAGCTTTTAAATTTTTATATTACAAATAAATAGTAACATTTGTAAATATTAAAATCTAGAATGCAAACATAAAAAAATTGTAAAAATGACTCACATGATGTATTTATGTGAAAACAGTACTAAAATCACAGATTATGTAAAAAAAAAAAAAAAAAAAACACTTATTCTATTGTATAAATGTATAATAAACAATTTTGTCACCTCACTTTTTTACCATTTCATACGAGAATATTTAATAAAAAAACAAGTATAACAATTAACGGGACGTAGGCGATTTGGCGGGTGAAAACTGTTTAAACAAAATAAGTATTTTTTATGTACTTCTATGGACAACTTTGAAGAGAGATGTGAAGCTTGATACAATATGAATCTTCTACTTTTTGTTTTAGGGTTGTCACTAGAACAATAACAGAGTTATAACGATGTGAAAGCACGCTTATTGTACTTGACTGCTATTGTCATATTGTGGTATAAACACGCTTACGTGTTGGAGTGGTTAAATCTATGCCTATTGTTGTAATTAGTTTTAAGTAAACCCTGATGAGAAATCATTACTTATTAAAACATGTCAGTTTTTAAAACAATAAACGAGGTTAAAAATAAGCATTCCTATTAAATACCTTCTCTAATTTTTTTTACCTTTTTCAGGTTTTCAAAGTGGGGAAAAATAAAAGATGTAGTGTGTGTGTCATAAAAAAGAGACATACCCACTAGAGGAATTATCAATAAGGTAATAAATAATATCAAAATAAATCATTTCAATGAACAAATTGAGTTCACATAGTTTTTAACCGATTTCCATTGATGTCAGTACAAGGGTGTTGTGTTTGGAGGTGGACTGAATTCGAATCTAATGTCAACACGGGTAATTTCGGCATCCATGTTGAATTTATTGAGTTTTCCACTGTTTTCGTTCACAATCGGGATTGATTTTTTATTTTAAGTGTGCTGGAAGCTATAGAAAATACAGAAAAGGCAAGCAGCAGTAGCGATATAAATGACGCCATTACAAAATTACAGTATTATGGATAATTGAGGAGCTAACACTAATCACTGTGTATTGATGGATTATAAATACCTTTTGATGTTATGAAATTTTGATTATTGTAGATATTTATTTTAAACGTACCTACTTGTATAGGTATTTTTAATTTTACATGCATATTTTATGGTGGTCAAAATCTTTAATAAAACAGCCTTCCAAAAGCCACAAAGACAGCCATAAGTCTTGGTACTTTTCGTAGGATATTTCGCCGTGTTCATGAATAAAACTAATTTTATAACAAGATAATTTTTAGATAAGTTTTTAGATTTTCACGGCCAAAAGCATTTTCGTTGTTAGTTTTTGGGGTGTTATGCCGTGTAATGTATGCGGGCTATAGTAGGAGGTAGCACAACACGGCATAACACCCCAAAAACTAACAACGAAAAAGATAATTTTTAGTTCATTTTATATCTCTTTATATCTTTTGACTGTGTTTTTTTCTTTACGTGCTTCATTCTAGGTAATTTTATGTTCTTTCTTTTAAGACAGATAAAAAAAAATCAGCATACATCATAAATTTTCCAAAACAAAACAAACTTTTAGTTTCTATCGTACATATGTATTTAAAATTATTTGTGGTAATTTTATTTTCCGTACTCCCTTTTATTCACACCTATTGTTTACTGGTAACATTATACAAAGCAGTTATCATCATTACACAAACCATTCAATCAAAGATATAAACCAGAAATATTTTCCACATCAAAATACCATTAGAAAACTGAGACTTCAAAAACGGTCTAGGGCGTAACAAAATGTCTCTATGAGCTATCTATCAAAATGTAATTTTTAGTCTATCAAGCTGTATCCTTTATAAAGCAAATAAATTAAAATTTTATAAATCAAACATATTTTTATTACATGTTTAGTGTATAGTGATATATACTATAATTTAAAAAAATAAACGCCCGGGTTGCCGGCATATACCGTACCTGCGTCTTCTACAGAAAGGCACAGGTAGCTCTCGCAGCAACCGAGTTTGTTTACAAGTATCAAAAAAACCTAACTGCAGTTAGGAGTTTGGTACCACCACCTTAATGATGTTCACCAAGGTTATAAAGTCTCCCTATTCCACAAATGTATTTCCAGGAATCTGAACCTTCTTCTTGTCAAATAAGAAAACAGGCATCATAGACGAATTAGAGTTTCTTTATACTCTTCACATTACTGCACAATAGCAGTTTTCTGTTAATAGTCTTTCGGCGAGTTTCGTTCCATATTGGGTAGTTGTCAAGTTTACGAGCACTTTGGACTGTATCATTGTGGGTGCCACCCTCTAGCATTCCTTCTAGCATTCCAGCTTTATAAATAAAAAGAGTGCCTACCTGATTGTAATACAGCGGGGTCTGGCAGATGTTGCGGGGGAGGTAGTTGCGCATGCGTTCCGAATCCGAGGGATGCGGCAAGTGGAAGAATGCCGCCTCCATCAACTGGAACTGCACGCAGTGTTCGGGCAGCAGCGGGACGGAGCCCAGCGGGGTGACGCCCAGCAGCGGAGGGATGTGCGCACTGGAGGGCGGGGGCGCAGGGGCTGAGGGTGCTCGAGGGGGCGGCGGGGAGGGAGAGGGGGGCGAGGCCGTGCGAGCGAGGCCCGCTCGCTGCACGGCCTGCGCCGCGATGGCTCGCAGCGGCGGTGGACTCATGTCCTGCCGGACTGCCACGGGACCGTTCTCCACTACATCTGCACACACAACAACACACTGTTATACAACGACAAAGCCCACTTGGCACCACTCGCCACTATTGGCAATCAACATATCATACAAGACACAACACCTTCATTATTGGAATATTACCGTGGGCCATGTTGCTAGCATCTTTCTACAGGCGCGCTAGCCACGAGCCGCTAGGCCACCATCTTGTGTTATTGTGTTATCAGTGGAACTGTAGATTTGAATGTAAAACTTATTTTAGCAAGAATATGTTAAACAAATATATTCAGTGACAGTTGTTGCTTTGTCAGTCCGCTTGTGTGTATTTGGAGCGAATCCAACAAGACTTGTTGACTGAATGACTTGGCTCGGAGCCAATTTACTTCCTTTGCACTAAACTAAATTCCCCGTTGACTAAACAGCTGAGCAGAGGCAACTGTCATCACCAGGCCAGTGTTGCTATAACACTTTTCTCAAGTAAGTGATCTCATTCTACAAAAATAGTAGCCACATAAATATTATTCTGCAAGCTACTTGTTGGTTTTTCACTATGGTTTTGTGTGAATTTATTTTAAACTAATTTAAAGTCATGGTGGACAGATTTTTAAATTCTCAGATATTTTAATAAATTGATCTTGAGGAATAAATTATTTAATATTCCATTTAGCCACCCGAAATTTTATTTTCTATCTTTCAGTCTGCAATTTTTCATCTAGGTACCTAATTAAAGTAAATTCTGAATAAAACCCAACATTGGATCTAAATAAACTGCTAATAAGACCAATTATCACTGTTGTAAAACAAATTACTTTACTGTAACAAAAAGATATATGGAAATAAAAATTTTCTTAAAAATTAGGGATCAACTAAATTTCCTGAAAATTTCCAGTTTTTCGAGACTGATACAAATCATAACCATTATTCACAAAAATTAAGAAATATGTTCAAATACGCATTTTACAGTTTTAATCCAAAAAAATTAAATATGTATTGAGTTTAAACCAGTTCAAAACAGGTAAAACTAGAAAAATATTTATGACATTTTAATAAATCTACTTTACTAATACATATTGAATTAACTGTAACATACGCAAGTGCACAATTTATGGAAGAAAAATATTTTTAAAAAAGGTGAAGAATGAGCAAAACCAACAACACAATGGAGTATAGTTATGCAAACTGGTTTTAACCGTACCTGCTATTGTAAATTTTGCATTAATATAAATTAGTAACTACACACAGAGTTTAATTGAAAAATATGTAATAAGTCCAGTAAATAAATTATGGCTAAAAAATGTACATATTTATATTCATATATGTCAACAAACGCTGATTTTGAATTACATACACGTAGAATATATAAATCAGTACTTAAAAATGAACAAAACATTGTCACTTCAAAACCACTATCTTGATTGGTATCACTGCATTGGCTGTTTCAAGCGTCACACCAGAGTTTTTGCAGATTTTTTTGTATGAAAATTTTTATGTTTTGTTCAGAAATTTGTGAATCTAATAGATTTGCTATTTTTGAATGTTTACTTACTTATGTTATTGTGTTAGAAAGTCAATATTTTTTTTTTTAAATGGACTGGAGTTCCTTATTGGGCATTTTAGCCAAATTTTCTTCATTGCATTTTTGTTAATGTCCCACAATTTTGTATACTTTTATGTATTACAGAATATTGGAAAGTCATTTATTTTTAACAGACAAATTTATTTAAGTTTTTTTAATTTTAAGTTTTTCATCACATAATATTCAATAATATAAAAAACAGAAAAATCAGAAAAAAATACAGTCACATCTAGTAGGACTGGAAATCAGGACCTTCACCTTGCCGGGGCGCAGCTCTAACAACTAAGCTAATGTGTCCCGATCCGATTCGGTCATATTTAACTGTATCATAATCCTTCATTTCCTTAACGCATATTTTTATTGGCTGCTATCTTTATTTATGATTGCAAGATTCAAACCTGAACTAAATGCTATCTAAAAAATGTTAAGTTTCGCTGATATTGTCTTCATTTAATTAAATGTTACAATTTGAGGTTTTACTCATTAAGTTAAAAATAAATATTAAAAAAAAAAAAAACCGTGTTTATAAACTAGTTTTGCTGTGTAATAAGTATTTGTGACAGCTGTTTCGCCTTCTGAAGGTATTATCAAAGTTCTTGTTGCTTTTTAATGCTGTTGATAATGCCTTCAGAAAGCATTACCAAACTTGTTTTTTTTAATTACTTATTGCCTAATAAAAAGTTATGATAAATTCCTTATTTTTATGTCCTTTACTAGTAAAAGAGACGGTTAGTATTTTCAACAAAATTTCATGAGACTTTAAAGAGACTTCAAGAGACTAAAGTTTCTTCAGCACAGCTTTTTGAGGCAGACAAGTAATCTTTTAATCACTCAGACCCAATAGCTTGTTTTTACGATAATTTATTGTTGTCAGACATACGTATGGCGTAGGAGGCGTACCTGACTTATTAAACAAACTGAGAAAGATAGTCCATTCAATGAGGCAAATAACCTTTTCAAACTAGCATTGTGACTTTTTCTCATGTTAGGGGTTTTATTTTCATTGTTTTTACTACATTTTTCAGGATAGATTTGGAAGTTTTATTTTCATTGTTTTTAGTATATTTTTTTAAGGGTAGAATTAGGGGTTTTATTTTCATTGTTTTTACTACATTTTTCAGGATAGATTTAGGAGTTTTATTTTCATTGTTTTTACTATATATTTTTAAGGGGGGTTTTATTTTCATTATTTTTACTACATTTTTCACAATAGATTTAGGAGTTTTATTTTCATTGCTTTTATTACGTTTTTCAGGATAGATTTTAATAATAATAATAATAATAATAATGATTTATTGTTTTTCTTTCTTTACAAACATCTAAAGATAATGATATCCTCACTGGGATTTCCCGTGCTGAGGATTTCATTTACATATTATATTTTAATTATAAGAAATTAATATGAATTTGTTATAAACGTATAGGTATCATGTAGTATTTTGTTAAATAATTAAAAATTAAATAAAATTGTGTTTTTTTTTTAATTCAGATCAGTAGATTCGGTTTTAGTCTATATTTGATATCAGTATATTTTCTATTTCTGTTCTCCCTATATTTAGTATCCAGCTTTTTATTTGAGATTTAAATGTTATACTGTTGAGGTTTTTAAGTGAGAGTGGTATTTTATTGTAAAGTTTAATACCATAATACAAGAAGCTTTTTTGCCCAAATGTTGTGTTAGTAGTTACTTGTTGGATATGTTTTTGACCATGAGATCTAGTGTTTCTAATGTACGTGTAAGTTGTCATTTCTTGGGTTTTGTACTTATGAATGTAAATGAGTATAGTTTTAGAATACAGTTGTTTAATTGACATGATGTTAAGATTGTTGAAGATTTCATCAGTGCTAGTTCTTACAGGAACTTTCAGTATAATTTTCATTATGGATTTTTGAGTTTTAATTAGTGGATTTAGTATGTTTTTATTTGCACTGCCCCATCCGATAATACCGTATTCTAACAGTGATTGGCAGAGAGCCATGTAAATCTTGATTAAGTCTTTTTTAATGAGGACATTCCTAATAGTTTTGAAAAAATAACTTAGTTTTTTAATTTTATTATTTAAATAGGTAATGTGTTCGGTCCATTTTAAGTTTTGGTCAATTTTTAGACCCAGATACGTTATATGGTCAACGTTTTCTAATGAAGGACAATTACAATGCTCATTTAAGTGATGCTGACTATGAATTTTCATGTTCAGGTTTTCTTCAGAGTTTTTCTTATTTTTTATTTTGAAAGTGATGAATTTGGTTTTATTAGCATTAAGTGTAAGTGAATGGTAGTCTAGCCAATTTTTAATTCTTTTAAGTGTGTCTTCTGCTTTCTTAAATGTTTCTGCCCAATTTTTCCCATTTATTAGGAGAACAGTATCATCCGCAAAACTGATGATTTCTCCGTCACATTCTATGTGGCATAGGTCATTAATATAAATAAGGAACAGAATCGGACCCAGAATACTTCCTTGAGGCACCCCGAATTTGACATCAATACACTCACTGGTTATGTTGTTAAGTTTCACAGTTTGCTTTCTATTTCCCATGTAACTTTTTAAAAATATTAGTTCATTATCAGTAATTCCTATGTTCTCTAGTTTTTCAAAAAGATGTGAGTGATTTATTGTGTCAAACGCTTTAGAAAGGTCGAGAAATATGCCAATGCATTTTTTATGAGAGTCTAGAGAATTTTTAATATATTCAATTACTAAGGCTATGGCGTTGGATGTTCCTAAATTTTTTCTGAAGCCAAATTGTTTTGGTGATAATAGTTTATTTGATTCTAGGTAGTCGACGAGTTGAGTTTTAACTGTTAATTCTAAGATTTTAGATAATGTGTTTAGAATTGTGATTTAGGTGTTTTATTTTCATTGTTTTTACTATATTGTTTTAAGGGTAGATTTAGGGGTTTTATTTTCATTATTTTTACTACATTTTTCACAATAGATTTAGGAGTTTTATTTTCATTGCTTTTACTACATTTTTCAGGATATATTTAGGAGTTTTATATTCATTGTTTTACTACATTTTCTAAAGGTAGATTTAGCGGTTTTATTTTCATTGTTTTTACTACATTTTTCAGGGTAGAGAGTCTCAATCTCTGATTGACTGGTTCTATTCAACAGCTTCATGAGACTGATAAGTCTTTTTAAAAAGTTTCATAAGACAGATGGTTATTTTATCGCGCGACTGATAGTATTTTTAAAAAAGTTTCATAAGACAGATGGTTATTTTAACAAAGCATTATGAGATTTGTTTTCTTTTGTTAGAGATCTTATAATATTATATTTTGTTCATTGTTTTGCCACATTCTTCAAGGTGATATGAGAGTTGGATTGATTGATGATAGATAGATAGATTGGTGGGTTAGTTGATTGTTTGTTTGGCTGGGTGGATGGTTGGTTGTTTGTTTGGATGTTTGTTAGACTCACTGTTATGTGGCATCGGTGCGGGGTTAGTAGCGGCTGCGGGGAGGGCGGGGGCGGGGGTGGGGGCAGGAGGCGCGGGGCAGCCCACACCTGCCGGCGGGGGGGGCACATGGGTGGTAGCTGGTACCACCACATGCACAGTGTTATTACAGTATGCCAGGTTAATGTGTTAATACACTTATATTATGATGGGTGATCTCATGATTGCACACGCTGAACTGCATTCACCGCAAATGAGGCATTCACAAAAACAAAACCATCATTTTAACACAGCGACAGAAAGGAATGCATATATACATGCTATATTCAGCCGAGCGATTTGATATCTTTTGTTGGATCTATTTCGTGAGATTTCCTGTCAGATTTGCGTACTTTTCTATGGCTGTCAATTGCTTTTTCTATGGGTCAGGCCAGCTTCGCCGATTTGTGACAGCTCACAGTTGAAATCTGACATCGGCCCATAGAAATAGCAAATAACAGCAATAGAAAATCACACAATCTGACAGGAGATCTCACTAAATCCCACAAAAGATATAGAATCGCTTGGCAGACGTATTGCAATGAAAAACAACAATAATCGTGTGAATTTATGAGGTCGCTTGTAAGTCCTTTTAAAATTTATAACAGTGGATTTATAACGAATGAATTAACATGAAAAAATATTCAGGTCTTAACAAATTGCTAAGTGATTACATAATATGGTTATTTTATTTTCAATACGACACAAACGAGGCTTATCGAAAAGTAATAGTTTGCATCTTACAAGAACAGAAACAATTACCTATCAGCTGCAGCTTTGTCGCAAATTAATCTTATTGACTCAACCTTCTATTGTTTCTAATAATAAACAATGGATACAAGAATACTTGTAGCATAAGACGTATCAGTTACAAGTGTAATTTTGGGCAGTATTTCTGTTCTTAATAATGTCCACTATGTTATATGATGCCATCGATAATTTTGTTGTTTTTGAAAATGCTTCCTTTACGGTGAATGCAAACAGTGGTGGGGTTCGGCACTCACCCGTGATGAAGGCCTGCGTGGCAGGGGACAGGCTGGCCAGCTGTTGCGCTTTGCTGGGCGTGTGGGGGGCGGGCGTGTGGGGTGCAGGTGCGGGGGGGCCCTTGGGAGGCGTGTGCCCCCCGAGACTGGTACCCCCGCTACTACTGGACGAGGTGCTCACTGCTCTCACCGCCGTCGGTTTCACAGGCTGCAGAATGAAAGACATGTATTATTCTGCTGATCAAGAAGCCAAAGATCAATCATCATAACTTCATGCAATGTTAATCCTTAGAGAGCGGCTTCCTGCAATTGCAGTCAAAGAAATTAAGGCCCACACTGGGGATGACTGGATTAGCCGCCCATACGAATTGTTCACTTTCGTTGGCGATTTTAACGTAAAATTACCAGCAATTTTACGTTAAAATCAGCAATGAAAATGAACAATTCGCTGCTGATGCAGTCATCCGCAGTGTGGGCATGAATTTCTCTAATAGTTATTGCAGCCAGTCCATAGAGATATACTATAGAGGCGCTATCCCGTACATAATTCTCCGAGATTCGTGTTCAAATCATGCACGAACAGGCCTTCGGGAAAGTGAATTCTAACTGAAGCCACCGCGTCGAAAGGCTCGGCCGTCAGACCGTCCTTTCCTTTTACTCAAGCACATTGTTTCATCCTTTTCCATCCTACTTTGATACGTCACACGCCAGCCACGGTCGACGGTTGTTGTTGTACTAATAGAGAAATGGAGGTACTAACCTAGGATTCCGTTGAACCAATTTATTCGCTAATTGTCTCATCTATGTATATCAATGAGCCAGCCGCACTCTTAAGGTTTAAACAAGTCGCACAAATCTTTCATCAAATTAACAGTGAAGAGAGCGGCCTACTGTCTGATTACGTGAGCGGAAAATAGATATATTTTTAAAAATGACAACTCTTTTACAAGATTTTTAACTTTACATTCGGACTGCAAGAATGGTACTTTTGAATGCTTTAGATTTTAAAATCTGTAACATATTATATGTGTACAAATGTACAAAACTTATAAAAAATGAAATAAGGAACTGACGGCAGGTATTATATATGTAACAACAATGTCCAGGTGATCTTGACAGTGCTTTAAGGCCCAGTTTTTTTGCAGAAATTCACGTGTGACTAACTTATCAAATGACCATTCAGCACCATTTTGTTTTTTTGACAATCGAGATTCAAAATGGAGAGATCCCCGTTAAAAGCCGATTCTAGGTGCATTTCAGCATTCTATCAAATTGTAATAAGCTGACAAGCTTAACAACATGATATTTGTTCTCTTCCACTGATCACAATTGGGTTAAAAGCTGACAAACAAACTTAGAATTGGCATTGAACGGGGACCTTTCCACAGTAAAAAAACCAAAAGGTGCTGAATGGCCGTTTGATGACAATGTTAGATTTGAATTTTTGTGAAACAACCTGTCTTAAGTGTTTTTACGATGAATATAGATTATTATTTTTAATTGATAAACTAACGTTTTTAAGACAAGATTTTTATGCATAGCACAAAATGAATTATTTGGCGGGTATTAGATAAGCCGCCATAGCTCAGTGGTCAAGAGCACCTGACCGGCAATCAGAAGAACACGGGTTCAAGTCCCGTTGGCGGCAAGTATCTTTTCTCGGAAGATTTTTTCAATGTGAGTGTTTCAGGCTGATAATTATTGCTTATAATAATTTAATATAGATTGTTGATCTGTCAGTGAAACACCATTATGCAAAGTTCATTAACCTTAAAACTCGGGCAAAAAACCTCAAATAACGGGCCCTAATTAAAGTAGGCTGGTACTTTACACCAGTGAGTTATAAAGAATATTTTATAGCTATGTCAATTAGTCGATTTAGGAGATAATAACAAGAAATCATGCGATCCAATGGGAATTGAACCAACCAGCCAACATGGGGCTTGCAATAGAGGGACTTTAGTTTAATGCTCGCTAGCGGAAGACACATACCTTGGTGAGAATCTCTTCCATCTTCTTCTTCTTCTCCATGAGATCAACAGAGTCCGTAGAGTGGTTGAGCAGACTGACGGGGGGCGAGGCGGGAGGACTGGTGCCTGGAAGAAACGTGAAGAGACATGAGTATGGCTGTTGAGGGGGAGAGAGTATTTCAGTAGTTAATGTATGTAGAAGCAGTAAGCAGCTGTAGGACAGGACACTAACCCGAAGTCACGCTGGTCGGAGATCCTCGTGAATCACTGTTGTTGCTATCCGTAGTGGCTGACGATGGAAGCCCAGCTCCAGAGAGTTCTATCTCGTCTATGCCGATGATGTCGTCGTATATGTAGTCATTGTCGTTGAAGTCGGGATCCTGAGACGACTCTACATAGTACTCCACGTCGTCCTTTATCCGCCTGATCTGCGAAGTAACAGGATGGTATGATTGGGCGCCCGACGGGAGACTATGTAATGCTACGGGAAAGGAGATGTGCCTTACTTTGTCAACCTCTACGGACATGTTGTCGAGCATCCTTAGTAATGTTTCCAACTTCTTTATATGAAACCGGTGCTTCTCAACCTTATTCTTCAGTTCTTCCATTCGGTCTTGTTTGTCCTTATCTAATTTCTTCTTTTTACTAACCAGTATAGATTCTATTTCCGATTCAAATTGATCCAGCTGGAAAGAGATAATTAAAACAGTTAGTGGAGGTGGCAGAAGATGGTGGATATAATATATGGTGGATGTAGAAGAGCCACTAGAAGCGGGGAAGTAGACTGACCTGTAGGTTGAGAGCGTCGATGGAAGTGATGAGCCAGAAGGAGATCTCTTCGCGCTCCTTCTGCGCCGGGTCCAGCTTCTGCGCCGCGCCCAGCCCCTCCTTGCTGTACGCCTTGGTCTTGGTCTCTCTCTCCACCACCTTGAAGCGCTCCATTTGCTACAAACAGAACCAGACAGTCAGATATGACGGAATACGCCAGACAATACTAAACAAATGCGACGAGACTAAGTGAGAACACTCACCGTTTCTATGAGCTTCCTGTAGTCGAAGAGGGTGCTCTTGTCTTTAATCTCCCCAGAGGCAATCCACGACTTAATTTGGTCGCGTAACCTCTGCAGTTTCTTAATCTCTTTCTTGAGATCCGCCTCGTATTTCTCCTTCTGGTTACTGTTGGTGGCATTGTGAACTTTCTGCCAGATGTCTTCAAACGTCTCGACCCCTTCCGTCACTTTCTTTAGGCAGCGATCTATTTCACCTGAAATAATCAAGAAACAATAACCTTTTATAAAAACAACAATTTCGTAGCCTTAAATTATAATACAACCGCTGACACTTTTGGAAATTTTAAGTGTCAGCTATAAATGTTACAGCGCAATATAAACCTTCTGTTCAGCAATAAGGGGCTTTATTTGAAAAATTCTAACAATCCGATATATTCACCCGGACTTTTGACAAGATCACACTGTCACTGACAGCGTAGTCCGAACCGGAATATTCTGTATTAAACTGAATAGGAATAGCCTCTTTGGAAATATAAACCGTAAATATCGGAAGGATTGAATGAATAGAGAGCGTTGAAGGGGTAAAATAGGATTTTAAACGAGGTTCGATAGCCACAAATATAGGGCAAACCTTAACCTGACAGCGACATTAGATGTCTCACCTTGCAATTTCCTCGTCGCAGCCATGGCTATGTACACATGTGGAGAGATGATTCGCACATATCCCGATCATACAATATTTTTACAGTAAAAAATGCACAATTTTATATTGATAAACAGATAAACTACACATCTGAAGCTTTGTTCCTATTCAAGATGGCTACCGAAAGCCGCTTATATTCAATAACCAGATACATTCAAATAGTATCTGAAATATAACAGAGACGTATTGACTTATGGTTGACAACCTTATCAGATAGTTTTATTCTTGAAAAATAAATAACTTTCAATGAAATATAAAGCTTATAGAGCCTATTTAGCATTTAACCACAAAAGTTATTTGAGAGCTGGTCGCGTATGCTTGAACAAATGCGCAGGCGCATCAAAGTCATGTTTATTTATTCAATGCGCGCCAACTATTTTGAATTTGACAATTCGTACGAAATTGAGAATTATGGAATTTTTAACTTTAATTAACACCATTAATTAGTACAAATGCAATATTATACTTCATCCAAAGGTTTTCGTGTTGATTTCGATACATGATTCATGATTTTATATGGTTTACGTGAACAATTTCATATATTTATAGGTACCTACTTACTTTTATTCATGTATCTGGGTAAGAACCCGGACACAAAAAATGACTGCAAGAATAATATCACTGACGTCAAAATTTTCTTCGCGAAAATTAAACGATAATAATTTCAACGACAGCACAGAAAATGTGAGAAATTCAAAACTTATTCTCTAGGGAAGTTATTTTTAATAAAAAAAAAAATAATAATTAGGGGAATCGGTAAAGTTAGGTAGCTAGCAAACTGCAGCCAGTTCCAGGATGGTTTTCTCTGGTTGGCGCAGCGCTGATTTGAACAATACTCTCGGCATCGGATTGGCACCGCCTCGCCGTCAACCAGCCGTCAACGCAACGCGAGCACATCACCGAAGCGGCACCTCCGAGGTGTCTGGCGTGGTTACAGCTGGGCGACAGCAGCTCATTGAGCTTACAGGGACGCATAAATATACCAAACCACCCATCAGGGACGGCTTGACGTCAACGGGCATACTTCCAATAAATTCAGTTTGAAGGAGCGCAAGGATATTATGTCTCAGTTTACATTACGCGAGATGCCTATTAATTCTCACCATTACACTTGATGATTAGGAATAAGAAAAAAAGGAACCAGGAACCCAAAGCCAATAATTAGAGATGGTCAATATTCATGTCCCGGTTACTAGGAACAGATTCCTCTGCTAATATCATCTGATCGGAACCGTCGATATTACTTCTCTGAGGAACTGGTTATTTTTGGAGCTGGTTCCTTATTGGAATATTTATCAAAAATTAAAAAAATGTTTAATTTTTGAGGATCATTTTCTTAGAATTTCTCTTCAACCTCCACTCTCCCCCTGAATGGGAAATTTTTCCTCACAAATACTCCGCCAACCCACTCCCCAAGGCTTTATCTTTTTGAAGAACTGGTTCCAAAATTTGCTGGATAAAAAACCGGTTCCACATCGGTCTTCGATAACCGGAACCGCATCGACAAACAGTTTCAAGTTACATCTCTACCAATAGTAATAATTAGTAGTGATTGGTTTATTTGTGATTAGTAGATGGGTGATTTGGTATATTTATGATTAGTAGATGGGTGCATGATGAGTGGTTTGGTATATTTATGATTAGTAGTTACGTAGCATAAATATACCAAACCACATGGTATATTTATGATTAGTAGTTACGTAGCATAAATATACCAAACCACCCACCCCATATAGTGACACCCCTACGTGTATAATAAAGGGGATTTTCACCGTCCTTTTGATAGCTTAGCCATGGCTTAGCCATAGATGATGTATATCTTCTGATATCTTATATCTTCCATTATTGATAAAGTCCGAGTTTACTATTCCGCACAATTTCTACTTGTTGCGAGTATTTATTTATTAATATTCGTTATCCTATGGATAAGCTATTAAGGGTATGGTGAAATATCCCCTACGTAACGTTATTATTATTATGTATGGAGTATTTTGGTTATCCAAACTTCCAAAATTCAGCACGGTACTTTCGGACTACCCTATAACGCAACCATACTCAACCTGCGGCCAGGCAAGCTTTTATGCAGGAACTTGATTTAAAAAAATTATCATTCTAAATTTCGTATATCTTGAGAGTCGTTTCGACTTTGACGCACAGATAGTGACACCCGAAAAGGATTGTCATTATGGTCCACATAATCTTGTATAAGAGTGAGATCTATACGTTTTTTTTAATTTTCACGGCCAAAAGTATTTTCGTTATTTGTTTTTGGGGTGTTATGCCGTATTGCAATACCTTCTTCTTTAGCCAACGCTTCAGTTTTCGACAGCGTTGCAGTGTCCAAATATTCATCATCAGGCCAGATGTGTAAGAGTGTTGATATTGCAAACACTAGATTTATTACAACCCCTCTTATCAAAATAATTAAAGAGAAAAGCAAATTTCACAAAAAATTTAAAAAATTCAATAATCCTTGTGACTACCAAACTTTTTCTCTATTACGATCAAGGCAAAAAATAATAACACAAGAACTTTACATTAACTATATTCGTAATACGGAAAGAAGCATGTATGGTAACCCAAAACTTTTCTGGAGTCACTTTAATAATCTAAAAAAAAGCAGATCTTCACTTCCTAGAGTAATGCACCTTGAGGGTAAAATAGCAGAAAATGGACAAGAAATCTGTAACTTGTTCGCGGAATATTTCCAATCTGTATATATATCTGAAAACAATTTTACCACTTCAGAAGTACCAGATATATCAAACAATATAAACATCACTTCAATTGAATTTACAAAGGAAATTGTATTACGAGAAATAAGGGCCCTTGACATAAATACGAGCGCTGGATGTGATGATATTCCATCCTACTTTATTGTAAATTGCGCTAAAACACTTGCTAAACCTCTTAGTATTATGTTTAATAAATCAATGCTTGAAGGAATTGTACCAGATATCTGGAAAAAAGCTTTCATAACTCCAGTCCACAAAAATGGCGATAAAAGTAATGTTAAAAACTATCGACCCATTTCTAAATTATCAATTTTTAGTAAATTAATGGAAAAAATAGTCTGTCAATGTTTAAGTTCACAACTAAACCATATTATAACAAAACAACAACATGGTTTCATAAAAGGCAGAAGTGTAGAAAGCAATCTTGTTTTATTCACCGATTTTATTGTTAATCACATGGACAACCGCACCCAAGTAGACGCTCTGTATACTGATTTTTCCAAAGCTTTTGATAAAATCAATCAAAAATTATTAATAAAGAAACTTTGGTCTTTTGGCATACGTGGTAACTTGTTTCGCTGGGTAACTTCCTACATACTCAAAAGATTACAAGCGGTAGCATTAAAGGGTTTTAAATCTGATTTCAAAGAAATTTCTTCAGGCATCCAGCAAGGGTCTCATCTCGGTCCATTATTTTTTATTTTATATATTAATGACATAGTGAATGTCGTAAAATACTCCAAATTAGAATTATTTGCCGATGACGCCAAACTGTACAAACCCATAAATGACCTAAACGATTGTATCAAATTACAAGATGATTTGAACAGCATAGCTATGTATTGTGAGAATAACCAGTTATTTTTAAACAGTTTAAAGTGTCATCACATCATATTCACAAGAAATGACAAAAAAATTGTACATCAATATCTGTTAAATGAAAACAAAATTGAAACCTGCTCCAATATTCGTGATTTAGGTGTGATTCTCGATAGTAAGTTACAATATCAATGCCATATCAATCAAATAACAAATAAAGCTGCTAAAATGCTTGGTTTCATAGTAAGAAATACAAAAGAATTCACAAACACTGTAATTATCAAACAACTATACTTTGCGTATGTACGAAGCCATTTAGAGTTTGCGTCAACTGTGTGGTCTCCATTTTATGCAGTACATATAAATAAAATTGAATCGATTCAGAAAAAATTCATCAAATACCTTTCTTACAAATCGTACAATCGATTTAATAATTATCTTGATGCAATAAATTTCTTCAAAATTGATGCATTGAGTGTACGCAGACAATTCTCAGATGCGATGTTGCTATATAAAATCGTAAATAATATAACCGACTGTCCTGAATTATTGAACAGAATAGATTTTAAAGTACCTACACGGCACACACGCTCGTGTAATATTTTTAAGGAAAAACACTGTAAAACCAATTCAAACCAAAATGCTTGCCTTATTAGAGTGTGTTCAACATATAATAACATTTTCTCTGATATAGATATCTTCAATTGTAACGAAAATAAATATAAAAATTCTATCAAAAGTGTATTAAAATGTATTAAATGACTTCAAAATTCATAAATCTAATGATATATTATGTACTACCTTCCACCTGTTATACCTATGTTATATCTTTTAATGTACTATCTTTTAATTTTCTAAAATTACTGTTTAATTTCTAGACATACAATGTAATAGTATAATGAGGAAATCTATAATTGGTTTCTCAGTTAGGTTAATTATACATGTATAAATTAATCATTATTGTAAACTGTTGATTTCCCTAAAATAAAATAAATAAATAAATAAATAAATAAATAACGCGCGCTAATAATTTATAAATAAAAAAGTGCCTTTTCTAGGAACCACCGCATCAATTATATAACCCATAAAAACTTAGGTTAGTCAGGTACCTACTTACTTGCAAATTTTAACAGCATTCCTTGCTGTCGTGTCCTCAAAATGCAAACCATAAATATACCAAACCACCCACCATGCAAACGAAAAAGCGGGAGTGTCCTCAAAAGTGTTGCGGCCCGCGCGTAACTTTACAAATAAATGTATGTGGCCCGACGAGAAAAAAGGTAGAGTATCATTGCTATAACGCTAGGTAATCAAAATAGGCAAAAAAAATTGCGCGTATACAGCGTAGTCTGACACAGGTATTAGTTTTAAGATTGTGATTATAGAATTTGAAAACCATGACGTAAATATAATAGTTATGTCAGCAGTATTTAATTTGTTACTTGTGACATTCCTCATATTATGCACCCAAAGAGGTTGGAAACTGAAATAGAGCTAATAGCCTCGTTTCAAACTTTGTTGTTTTTACTTCACCTAGCCAATTTATTATTTTCAATGTAATAATTGTCACAGGCTCTTCAGATATTATTAAAAATTTAGCTGGTAAAATTAGAAGCCAAATTAAAAAAAATTATATTGTGGATCGTGATTGATTTTTTGGGGTATTGTGCCGTGTTGCAGATATTATATTGTCATCAGTAAAATTCATCAAGGACCTCGGGGTTACATTTGATCCCAAACTTACTTTTTCAAATCATATAGTGGAGTTGACATCATCGTGTTACAAACTTCTTGGATTTGTGATAAGAATAAGTAAACAATTTTCCAAGCCCGAAGCAATGACATCGATGTTCAACTGCATTATACGATCAAAATTAGAATACGCTTCTGCTGTTTGGGCCCCATACCAGCAAAAATACATAGATTTGTTAGAACAAATCCAAAAAAAAATTCTAAGGTATCTTTATATGAGAATGCATGGTGAATACCCGCGATTTATGCATCATCTAGATTTGCTATCTAAAACGCGCTTCGAAAGTCTCCAATCTAGAAGGAATGGGACCCTAATAGTAACAGCTTTCAAAATTATAAACGACTACATTGACAGCCCATACCTCTTAGAATGCTATAAATTGTTCGTACCGAACAACTACTGCCAGGGTCGCCACCACGACTTGTTCTATATCCCACATGGCAGAACAGACGTTCTGGCCCAACACATCATGACAAGAGGTATGGTGCTGCTAAATGATATTTCTAGGTCTCTTGACATTTTCAACATTAGTCTTGAAGGTTTCAAGAATAAATTAAGGAAATGACTCTAAAATATGTATTATTGAAAAAAATTATCTCGTTTAAAGTTATGTATATGTTACGTGTATAGCAATAGGATTATATTAATCTGTAATGCACAAAAAAAAAAAAATAATAATAATAATAATAATAAATTGACGTATTGTTCTTGTATTATGGCGCCGCCCATTGGCGGCCAGTATCTTTTCTCGGAAGATTTTTTCAATGTTGATGAGTGTTTCAGATTGATAATTATTGATTATAATATATGTTATCAACCTTTGTGTTATGCATAAAAATCTTGTTTAAACGTTGGTTTATCAACGGGTCGTTTTTACGACTCGTTCTTGAGTTCAACAGCTCGGATATGGAACGATTTACCAGCCTCTGTGTTTCCTCCCTCCTACAACATGGGTCTTGAAGAGACCCATGTTCACTCCTTCCTTTCCTCAAAACGACCCTCCACACAGCATCCTCAAAGATGACATAGGCCCTGAGGGAAATTATTTCCTCAGGGCCTCCTGTGTAGAGTTAATGTAAAAAAAAAAAATCAATTAAAAATATTAATTAAGAATAACCTCGTCGAATTTAATTTTTCAAAGACCCAATCATGTCTGATAACGTCTAAAAGGGATCGAAATGATAATCTAGTCTCCTTCAACGGAAGCATTCTTCCGAACAGGACCTCCATTGATATGCTTGGTGTAACTCTAAGTGACCAGCCCAGGTATGGGGGCTCCATCGAAACCAGAGTTAAGTTAACCTCTCAGTAACTGGGCATACTGTACAGGGCCCGTAGATACTTTAATAGTACACAACTGCTAACCCTGTACAAATCCCAAGTGCGCCCCCACAGTTGAATTTGACAGCCACCTCTGGTCTGGAGCTCCAAAATACCTAAAAAAAAAAACCCTGACTGTGCAGAAACGGGCGGTCCGTTTGGTATGATTCTCCCATCTTGACAGACGGATTGCAATCTTTAGTGCACAGGCGTCAGGTGGGAAATGCTATCCTTGTTCTACCGGTATTACAATGGAAGATGCTCCGAGGAACTAGCGTCATTGATCCCCTCGGCACCGGTACATAGTCGGGAAACACGCCAAACATGCGCCCAACATTTGTACACAGTTGACAGAAGTCACATGAGAACGGATCGTTTTTACGATTCGTTCTTGAGTTCAATGCTCGGCTGTGGAACAATTTGCCCGCCTCTGTGTTTCCTCCCTCCTACAACATGGGTCTCTTCAAGACCCATGTTCACTCCTTCCTTTCCTCAAAAAGACCCTCCACACAGCATCTTCAAAGATGACATAGGCCCTGAGGGAAATTATTTTCCTCAGGGCCTCCTGTGTGGAGTTAATGTAAAAAAAATATAATTCTTGAATGACTCCAAAGATGGTTTCAAGGATCTTCTTCTGAAATGTAGAATTATGATAATTCTCCACAGAGTCCAGCACTTGACACACAATTCATAATTTTTTTCTGCACCGGTCTTTAAAGGGTTTTTGAGGACTGGTTAATAAGAGAAATGGTAGCATAAATTATTTATTTAAAACCTTACGAATTAGGAGAGGCAACCATAGTGAATAAACTAAAAACAAAAAAGGATTAATATTTTTTTATTAAATACAAACAGATGAATTTCAGAAATAAAGCTCAGTTAAATGAAATATACAAAAAAAACGCTTGTGTAACTCAGATTGCCTCAAAGGGGAACGTTACATAATACAAGTCAGCAGAGGTGCCCGGTGAAGTGCCGCAAGTGGCTATAGTTCACGCTAGTTAAACATCGCAAATCACGCACTGACCAAAATATCAAATCAATCACTGTTTAACACTAGCCAAGTAAAAAAATACATACAAGTAAATAATTCAAAACTCGTGTAGGGTAGTAACATCACAAAAATATTTGCTTTTTTGCATTTTATACAACAGACACATCTACACCCCAAGTCCCGCTCACTCGACGCTAATCCACTCAGTTCTCCCTCAAGGGAGGGTGTATCGCACGTAGGGCACTTCCACGTCATTGCCATCTTCATCGTTACAGCACAGCTCAAACACTAGCGCACGGACATGCGGCTCCAGGCGGCGCTTGGACACCCGCGCCACTACCTCCGACATGGGCAGGCCCAGTCGCTCCACGCACTTGGCCTTGGCCATGAAGAAGGAGTACAGCATGCACACACCCTGCGAGAGCATGGTGATCTCCAGCTTGTGCTGCTTCTTGAAGTAGTCCAGGAACTCCTGCAGCGTCATCTCACCCTCCACCTCGAAGCGGTCCCACAGGGTCCATTGCTTGTCGTAGTAGGTCAGCTTGGGAGCGGCGATAGGCTCGGAGAAGGCAAACAGCGGCAGGGCCAGGTTGACGAAGCCGTTCTTGAAGCGCTCCAGGGTCTCAGCGCCCTGGGCCAACTTGTACAGCTCCAGGCAGACGAGTCCGCCCACCACGGAGGTGGTGGTGGCGATGGCCGGGATGATCTTGCCGGCAATAAGCTTGGACTTGTGACGGTCAGCCGGGGTGATCTTGTAGTTGATGGCTCGAAGGTTAGAGGCAGCCACAATGAAGTCCATGTGGAAGTTGCTATCGTCGTCCTTTTCAAAGTCCAGGGGCATAATCTTCAAACCTGCCACCTTGTCTACGGTAGGGAGTTCGGCAATCAGGTTGCTGGTTCTATCATGGTCCAGCTCCTCGCTATTGGACTGATGCTGGGCATCAGTCACGGCAATCTTAACTCCTGACCTCGGAACAAACACCGGTACCTGAAGGGAGAAAAATACAATTCATTAGATTGGACAAATGGAATATTATAATACAATATGTATCGCTTATTACATAGTGTTTATTACCTTTATGCTAGCGGCAATTTGAGCAATCTTGTCAACATCGCGGCAGACGGGAAGACCATAGACCTGGGCGCGCAGGTTAGCAGCGGCCACCACATAGTCCAAGTGCACCTGCTCGTTCACATTGAAGGTGGCGGCCTCAGGGCAGCGCTTGGGTCCGGACCAGAAGGGCTGGCCCGTGGTGGTGCTCTGGTCAGGGGGGAAATTGAACAACAGCTGTCGGATCTGGCTGGAGTACTGCATCTCCCAGTGGCGACGGGCCCAGTCTATGCAGTCCTCCAGGGAATGCGGTCTGTTGACCAGGGCGTTGTGCACACTCTCCAAGGCTTCCAGAGGTTGGGCGCCCGGCAGACGAGAAGTGCGCTCAAGGAAACCGGCGGGGTCCTGCAAGTACTGCGCCGCATGCTCGGCAGCTTGACGGAAGAGACCCTCAAACTCATCCCTGGCCCATTGAAGGGTGTGCTCGATGGCGTTGGGGAAGTTCTTGAGAGTACAGATGGGGATGCTCTTCTCGGGGGGATCCTGAGAGGAGCTGTAGGACTCAGTGAGGAAGGGAACCACCACCTGGGAGTTGCCCTTGGTGCCCAAAGTACCAGACTCCAGGAGGGGCTTGCGGTAATATACGCAGCGACGATCCATGTAAATACGAGCGTCAATGTTATCGAGAGCGTTGGCAACACCGTCCAGGGCCTCGAAAAATTTGTCATCATACGTATTCTCAGTATCTGGTCCCACACGGTTCTCCTGGGAAAGCAGGTTCATCTCCGGGTTCATGCGCTTAATGGCCTGTCAAAGAGAAATATTAACTTATTATCATTTATGTTATATAATATTATAAAATGAGTATTTTGTGGAATTAAATGACTGTCAGGTATAAAGAAACACCAATAACAGCTACATACCTTGGCAGCGGTAGCCGACTTAGGTTTCTGCACATCCGTAGGGCGGAACAAAAACTGACGATTTAGGTTAGATTTTTCAATGAAGTCCATGTCGGTGACGGTGACCAGGCCCCCTCGAGCTCCGATTCCCATCATGGCAAAGTTTTTCAGAAGCTCACAGCCAATAGCGCCAGCACCTTAAAAAAAAAATTATATTACAAATTATCAAAAGCATACTTCTAAATGACAAACCAGGGATGGCCTTATTCGGACGCAACTGGAGCAGTCCGCTCCTTGCTCTTAATTTCAGGGATGCCATGGCGCTGATAATATCTGACACCCACACATTGCCCTTGAAATTATTTTTCATAAAAATGACACTACACAAAAATACAAATCATCCATATGTTATCGATTACAAAGATCACTATCATTACCTAGGCCTACTGGTTTTGATAAGGGGCGCCAAAATTTTAATCACACCAGGTGCCATTTGGCTCAGGGCAGGCCCTTTTTCTGTCGTGCATTTGTGAATATTTTGATTTATTAACTGATAAAATGAACATTAAAATGATTTTTCTGATGGTTTTGCTGTACGTACGTACCTGCAAGTGAGGATCATCCTCAGCGCATTATTTTAATAAAATTAACTCATTAATCTCAAATATTTTATAATTCCTGCATCGCTTCGACTCTTACTAATTAGGTGCGAGGGATGCTATTGGTTAATTTTCACCCCATGCTCAGTTGTGATCCCTGGAAGGGATGTCACAGCTGGGATGACCAATGTAATGTCACGTGGTAACTCTAGAAAGTTAAGTAACCTTCCAGTTTCAACTGCGCATCTTCAGGTAAACCTCTGGCAGGACTGGAATACTTTCAGCTAACCCAGAGTGAATAAACTCGTAACCCTTTTGGTAAAAGGTTAAACAATCAGTTGAGGGAACAATCAGGTTTCCTTTGGGAGGGAACCTATGAAGTTATTGTTAAAGTTATCGTACTATTTTGTTTTTATTGAAACATGTTGTACTTTATTGTGACTAATTGTGTTTACTGTAAAAACTGTGGATTTTATTTAATTATTGCATTACTGAACTGTATTTACTAAAGTTATGTAAAGTAATGATTGCCGATTAAATATTGCATGTTAAATTGACTTAACCCTTCTAATCACAGGAGACCCAAGTTGTCCCAAAACATCATATGCCGTTATAATAACAAGAGACCCAGATTGTCCCAGAGCGACCCTGCATTATTAAAAGTTATATATCTCTCTTCCTGTCATGCGAATATTTGTGATTTCTTTTATGTTAGAGAGCCAAAGAAATAATGCTTCTCATTGTATTAGGATTATATGAGCTATGTTGTTGAGATATTTTACAAACCCGATCATAAGTGACGGTTTTATTTCGAGCCAATTTTTGACGTAACAAACATTTAATTTTAAAATAAAATTGTATGAAAGTGATAAAAAGTGAGGTGACAGTTTTATTACAAATTTTGTTAAAAAAAGGAATCTGTATTTAAAATTTTAAGTTTATTCTATTTTAAGTACTTTAATTCCAATATTCGCAGGTATGCATTTTTTAGCTAATTTACATTTCCAATATCAAAATATTAATATTTAGAAAAAAAAAGTTGATTTCTAATAAACACATCGGAAAGATTATTTTATCTAGATTTTAGAACAATTTTTGTTTTTGCAAAAGGGTTAAAAAATAACCCATAAATAGGAAAATTTAAGATGCATGGCAAGAACCAGGAATTTTGCGCGCGAACCTTGACAGGCAAAAGGTTATAGATATTATTTTCTTATTATTCGAAGGGTTAAGAGTAATCGTTATGTTTTCAATTATTATGGGCATATTTTAAATACACAATTGGTTATGTATTTTATTTGGAATCAGATATTTAGATGATGCCCTATTCATATAAGTATTCTCAAATATTAGCAGAAAACATCAAGCGATAATAATGTTGACAATGAATGATAAATAGCAAGAAGTAGGTCAACCCTAAGTTGAGAAGCCTATGAATGCTCTATGAAAATGTATTTTTAATACTTCCGACATTGCATGATGAAAATAAGGAAGTTAATGATAGAGGTTAGGAGGTAGTAAGACTTGCATATTTCATATAATGGCTTGAATAAATCTTTAAAATAGAGATGATTTGAATCCACCTCATATTTGGCCACTTTCCAGGAAAGAACTTCACGAATTTGGGGCACATTAACAAATTCCATGCATACTCTAATTCTTATAGGACAGTTCCCAAATTCTGGAAAAATTTGTAAAAAAAAAACATTAATTGACTTTAAAATTGCTTGTCCACTGGAAATCTTTTTGCCGAATTTCGGTACAATTTACAAAACCTAAGTTTGCTAAGTTGTCGAATTACAACAAATTCTCCCTAGATGCATTAAAATTTTTTTTGAAATATTTTCATAAACTCCCGCGATCTGCAATTCGCATAACAATGCAGTTTATAAAATCCTTTGAAGCATTTCTCATAGATGTCTCTAGTGGTTTTGAGTCTACGGTTTAATAAAGACGTTTAAAAAAGATGTATTTCGCGTTGTTGACTGCATTTTTTCGTTAAAACTGACAGCCGTGTGTTTGCTTAGAATGAGGTGAAAGTGATCGTTTTAATTGATTTTTATTATGTGTTTATGTAGGACAGTTCCCGCAATTCAATTATCCATCTATTTAAAGTGTTTTAATTTCGTTCAAATAAAAAATTAGTGCCTTTTTACATGTTTTACATAAGTGGGATTTAAAATTTAAATTTTGTCCGATTTTCGTGTTTATTTTTACAATTATCGACCTAATTACTTGACGTGTGCATTTGAACTATAGTTTATCAATTAGAAGAATTCTTAACAAAGATAAACATGTAAATTTCAATTAGTTTTGAAAAGTGTTAATCCAGTATTTGACAACCAAAGCTAGCTGTCAGATGCATATTTTGTCACAATGGAAATTGCGAAAACTCAACAAAATTCAAGCAAGTATTGTAAAAGGTTAGTACTACATATTCTTATGATATATATTTTATTAAAAACCTTGTATCTTGTTTTACTATGTTATATAAAAACATGGTGATAAATATCTAATCTTAGGTCACAAATGTGCAGGTATAAAGCTGAAGTCCGATTTTGATATTGTGATTTAGGGTGTATTTGTAAAACGATTATTTTAGTTAAATAAAGCAAAAATCACGTTAATTCTTATTGATAATTGTAGACAATGAACGTATCCTTCTAATTTCATACAGTTATTTTGTGGTAAATGTATTTAAATATACTAGAAAGTGGATTTCATTTTGACACTCCGTTATCTCAAAAATCTATTAAAAAAATTAAGCTGATTGCACTTCAAAATTGAGATTTTAAAAATATGTTTGCTTCTGTGATTATCAAATAGGCCATAGAAAAAGTGTAGAAATCAAAAATATCCAATGTTGACTTGAAAAAGTAACATTTAGGGCAATTTCATAGAAACTAACACGCAGGATTCGCGAATTTTTAAAGTTTTGGATTTTATAATATTTTTTTTATAATGCCTACGAAAATGTGATAATCAACAAAAGATGGGTAAATTTATTGGCTATATAGAACTATAATCAGTTTGCATTTTTCCATATTAAAATTCGGAGATATGATTTTTTCAATGTCAGCAGAAAAAATTGAAAATGGACTCGAAAATATCATGAGCAATCCGAGGCAAAAGTTAAAAAAGACGCCGTCGCTCCAGTGGTTATGTGGAGATAGATAAGCAAAAAGGGATATGCAAATCTTTTTCTAACATTAACATATCGAATTTAAGTCTTCTTGTGAGGTAAACAACAATAAGAGTTGAGCTTATAAATAATAATAAAATGTATTAGAACAAGGGTCCCCAAGCGGTCGTTCGCGGAGCAAAATTTGGTTGATCGCAATAATATTACAGTTGTAAATTCTGAAAGTAATTGTTACATGATTTCACATTTAAAATTTACAAATGTGGATGAAAAAATTAATATCCTGGTCATACAGCAAATTGATTTTGCTAGATTCATTCTTATCTGTTAATGGAGTAATTTAATGGTCAATGTTAAACGTCGATCCCTATGAAAAATAAGGTAAAAAATAGCTGCCAACCTCAAAGAAATTGAGCCCTTAAATTAGAATAACACGAACAAAGTGGAACATACCAACAATGAAATAGCGCAACGCTCCAAGCTTATTCTGGAAGTCCTCTCCAAATACATCCTCCTGTCGCGAATAGCGGCTGGTGCTGTCTTCCGGGGGAGGCAGGGGACGCTCCACGGGCAGGCACTCCACCGCATCGAAGTAAAGCCACTGGAAAACGGGGCTGAACTTGCCTGAACTAGCCTTCATCACCTCTTGCGCAACTACGCCTCCAATCACAGCGGACATGGGAGCCAACTGACCAGCGCAGACATTCGAGAAGGTTGTGATCAATGCTTCGTCCAGATCCTCTTCCAGTCCACATGCAGATTTGGAAATGCGCGCTAGGTCAATGAGAATTTGAGCATCCGCAGCGTCCCATGGTCTCGGTTCGCGTCCTTCTTTCTGGATGAAAGCGTGGAGCGCCGTGAAGGCAACGTGAAGCTGGGCGGGGTAGTGCATCTTGGCAAAGTCCGTCACCACGAAGGACGGGGTTTTGAGGGCATCAGCCAGAGACAGGAAGTTGTGGGTGACGGGCATTTTCACCTGGGTCACCACCCCACCGCGCTGGTAGTCCGACAGCCCTGAGGTGTCCCCGATACTGAAGGTGTACGGTCCGAGGACTTTAATTTTCTTGGGTTCACATCCATTAAGCTCCACCATTCCTTGGACCTGGAATAATCATTTATTTATTTTAATTACAGGAATTTCGACAATTGAAGATAAAAAGATTTTTATTATTTCTTCATAGGAGTGTATCGCGTATCCAAAGTCAACCTAAAATCAAAATACAGAAAATGTATGATTTTTTGGTGACTGTACAACTTGGAATGAACTCAACTCCTTTGAAAAGTCATTAAAAGTTATGAAAAAAATTGGTAGGTTAGTTTGTGGGACATTTTTAAATTTTTTCTTTTCATTGCTTTTAATGACTTTTCAAAGAGGTGTTGAGTCAAGTTGCTTCTGACTTGTCATTGAACCAATCTTTTTCCTTGACGAGAGTTATAACCGCACAATTCATATGACTTGACTTACATCAGCATTCCCACTGGGAATGTACGGCGAGCGAAACACTGATACAGACCAAACCCATATACATTATGAGGTTATATCTCTCTTCTGTGAATAGCTTTAAAATTAAACTGCAAATGTTTCAAAATTAAATTTCAAAGTCCCAAATTTCCCCGATGAATAGATTTATCGATCATAAAATTTCTATTTATTAATCAGTTTATTGTTTTCACATTGATCTTAACATAAACATAGAAATCTGTTATCTGAAGCAGCAAAAACTGTTAAATGGTGAATTCAGAAGATGAGCTGACTTCATAAAATTTAGTGGGGTGGTAACGACTATTTCTCTAAAATACCATTGCATCATAGTTTACCCTTACCAAGCATTATACAAATATTATATGAACCTCTGAAAATGCTTATTTACTTGTTTTCAGCTTTAACCCGTTTAATCACAGGAGACCATATTTGTCCCAGCTCACATAGGTCTCATAGAAATCGTAGTGTCTCCCTTATTATTATAGTGAGAAATATGATCTAAACAATATTAGAAAGAGAATATAACACGCTATATACAAATAATATATTCTAATCTACAAGTTAACCACAAAATAATTAAATTTTCCGACCGCGACCGCAAATTGAAAAAAATTATCAAACATTTTGAATTTTTTAAGAATTATTTTTACATGAAACAACAAAAAAGTGAGTTGACGATGTTTCGTTGTTTTTAATTCATTTGTCTAATAAAATATGCGTCTGTTTTTATTTTGTTTTCATTATTAGTAATTTTAGTTAGAAATTACATAAGGTGGGCCATTTTTAAAACTTTTTAAAGTTTGTGTTAATAAACGTTATATTTAAAAAATAACGTGTAATAATCTAATAATAAAATTTTAAAGCGTATTTTATCACCTTTCAAAAACAGTTTTTAGTTTTCGGATGTGTTCACAAATGTTCCATTTATTTGGATTTTATTGCAAAGCGGAAATATTTTTACCCTCTGACAAAATACGCCCAATTTTTGAAGGGTAAAAAATGGCAAAGCTTTTTGTAGGATTACTCATAAATCATAAAAATTAATGCATAATAAATAAACAAAATTGAATAATGATGATACAGAAAGAGAAAAATCTAGAATCTTTATTGCTAGTTTTGTAGAAAATTTCTGTTTCCATCCAAGACAGGTATGTAGATGACATATAAATTAGCGAAAATATAATCAATATTTCACTACAAAGAAGTAATTAATGATTCATATTTATAATCAGCTTTGTGCATTAAAAAAACATTTATGTTACTTATCCTAAGTAATTAACCTCTTCCTGCATGATGGCATCACCCGTTGCCAAGAAATTAAAAAAACTATTTTGATTCCCGCTTTTTATTTTTCTTCAAACAGATATTGCAAAAGTCACAAATCTTCTAGATTCTTACTAGATTTGATAGAGGTTAAGATAAAAGTTCTTTAGCACCGTTGTGATTTGAAACTCAATGAAACGAAAAAAAGACACTAAAAAGAGGCAAATGCATACATCTATAAGATTTAGTCTGCGAGAGAATGAGATAGTATAATCAGCCTCCTCTTTGTGCGGTGCTTTGTAGCTTCCCCATTCATGTCTACTTTTGTTTTCTGAAGGTTTCACTTTTACAGCGTGTAGAAAATATATACACATATAAAAACAAGTTTTTTTATTTTTTTTGAAATTGAATCAAAGAAATGAATTAAAGGAACTATTCAAAAGGCCAGGAGAATCAGACTCAATCGATTCACACCTGGGAATGAATCTGCCCATGTCTACAATATAATATTACGAAGTTGTTTTTTTAACTATTTTTCAATAATAATAATTTATTGTCTTTACAGCATGTCTATATTAATTTTTTCCTTAAATATGTTCGATTAAACAAGGAAAAAGTGAATCACAAACCTAACAACACAAAACACCAAACAAAGCAATTAACAAACAATATTAATTTTCCTCTGTCCGGCTATTAGTTTCTTGAAGAATACTATTTAGGAGAAACAAAAACAGTTACAAGTAAATTAGGTTGTTGTAAACTAAACTTGACTGAATTAGATTTGTTGGATATATTCAAACGATTACGAGATATTTTTAATAAGTCAGGTATGCCTCATACATCATACATATGTCTGGTAATGTTATATTATCGTGATAAAAAGCTTATAGGTTAAAATCCAGGTTTCCATGCACATTACCGTAATATCTGATACTGTACCGACATTATGTATTATGTATGTATATTGGATTGGCCTAGTTTTGGAAATAAATGATTTGGTAGCATTGGGTTGTCTTCAAAATCTATATTGTTGATCCCATTTACAGACTGCAAATACTTTTTTTACTTTCAGAAGACAATTTAATTCGATAAGGTGAATAGTTGTGGTTAGAAATACGGAGGGTCATTGAGTATTGGAATCTAAGAATATTGAGCGATGGTGAAGCCATGCGTTGTTCTTAATTTCTCTTAATTTCAAGGTATCAGATTTATAACTATTGACTAACTATTTGACCCTCAGGCAGTATCCTATGAAAACTCTACAAATATCAAAGAAAACTTATCCTTCAATTTCGACTTCCGGATTCTTTTTCCAATTTAATCCAATTTGATCCATTCAAAACTGTTCTGACATGACATTATCCCTCAAACACCTTCCTGATAACAGTGGCAAATATTCCGACAGCAATTTAATTACAATTAAATATTTTGATTAACAATTCTGTGTTAATAATGAAGCTGCGCATTTTTCAAACAATGCTCAAACGTAAACTTAATGCAGTAGCGAAACAGTTAGTGCTAGTGTTTTTTTCATTCTGAACGCTTCAGGGTCAGTGACTTTACCCAATCACCGCAACTCTAATTATCAAGCCTAGATGTACATAGTTCCGCCATTAAATATTCACACCTCTATGATAGTGAGCAAGTGGTTCAAATATTAAAAAAAAAAACGATTTTGAGCATGAAGAAATATAACTAACCATCTCCGCAGGGGTAGTCAGAGAGGACGGACTGCCAAACAAATCGGTCTTGGCCCACACTCTCATTCATACATACTCTTCTGACTTTAGACATGGCCCGACTCAAGTATCTGATTCACTTGATCGTGCCATGTTTTCGTCAGGCGTCCTCGACTTCTTCCATTCACATTTGCATCATATATTCTTCTCGCACTATTTTCTTCTTTCATTCGCTTTACATGCCCAAACCATCTGAGAGTTCAATCTTACTCATTATGCTTACATCAGCCTCACATTTCCCACACGATCATACATGGTTTTACCACACATCCGCCTCAAGGATCTCATTTCAACAGCATTCAATTTACTTTCATCCTTCCTCTGCCAGTTCCATGACTCACAACCATACAGAAGAAATATACTCTTTGATATCTTTTGTTTGTCAGCAAAAATAGTTAGTCTTGTCAATTACCGACCTCGTAAGACTGATGCGGGGAACACAAAAATGCCACAATTTTTATTGTTTAATAGATAAAAAATACACAAATAAATAGGCATCACATTTGTACAGTTTCCAAAAAAATAGAAACATAATCGATAACGGAAATTTGAAATGCTGAAAAGGCCAATAAATCCAAAAATGATAAAACGAATCGTTGAGTTACAATATTTTTTTATTGAAAATTAGGTTTCTTTATAAATCATTAGCTGTTTCCTCCTGCGTGTCCTTTCCCATTCGTCCCATTCCCCTTCCTCTCCTGCATCCCCTTCCTCTCCCGCATCCCCTTCCCCTCTCGCATTCCCACTCCAATTCCTCCACCCTCCCTCTCCCCACTCCACCCCCTTCCCCACTCCACCCCCCCCTCGCTTTCCCTCCTCCCAAGTTCCCCTCCCATATTCGCCTTCCCCCTCCTGCATTCCATAAATTCATTCCCAGTACATTCAGTTTTCAAACAGCTCGCGTGCCACTTATTACAATTTTTTTATACAAATTCCACAATGAAAGAGGTCGTATATGTTATTCTGATAAATGAGCTACATCACTGTAAAGTTTCATTAAAATCCATTCAGAAGTTTTTGCGTGAGAGTAACAAAAATACATCCATACAAATTTTCGTCTTTATAATATTGGTAAGATGTTTAAATTAGAGATGCCTCGAATACTGATTTTGCCGAATACCGAATATTCGGCTAAGCTCTCGGCCGAATACTGAATATTCGGTGGCCGAATATTCGGCGACACCTTAGTACATTTCGCAGGAGACAGGTTCCGATCTGCGTCATTGAAGTGCGTGCGGTAAATACACGGTGGGCATATTTGTTTCATTTGCGAGTAGATCGTGTCACAACACGCATTATTTGTTGATTGTTACATCAAATTGTGTTACTTGTAGTATATACCTATATCAAAAATATCACTGTTTGTTCGCGAAAAACTTTACGAAATGGCACCATTTAATGAAAAAATCACCTATTTGGGAAAATTATGAAATTTGTAGTGAAGACAATAAACTGGCAGTTTATTTTTCTTTCATTATTTGGTATTCCGGCCGAATGGTTTGCGATATTCGGCCGAATACCGAATAGTAAAAAAAGTAGCCGAATACCGAATATTAGTGGCATCTCTGGTTTAAATATTGCCCTGAGTTCCAAAATACTCTGTAATTAAGACCACCAATCAAAATTAAGAATTTCAACAAATTCAAAATGGTTTCTTTCCATACAATTGTGGTTGTGTGGTTAATGTTTGTTGTGGAGTTTGTTGTTAAAGTGGAAGAATAATCAATATATATTATAAAAGAAAGTCCAAAAAAACATGTGTCCCACAAGAACTCAGAAACGAGTCCTGGTACGATCAAGGGTGTGGTAGATTTCTATCCCTCCTCCAGGATGGCGGTTCCCGTTTTTACCTTAAAGCGCGTGCTTTTGAAGATATAAGGGCTGGAAGTTTCGCCTTCTTTAAATTTCTAGAAGGTTCAATAGAGCTCTAGAAAGTTCTGGAAGGAGTGGCGGAGTATGTCGTGGAATGTTCGGGAACAGGGAATTGGAGCAGGGTTCGGAAACAGGGAATTGTGGAACATTCCAGAACACTCTCGAATGTTGTACTGAGCGAAGCCGGGTAACCCAGCTAATTTAGAATGAAAGAAACAATATGTAAACATTTGAAAGTTTTACCTAAATTTTATTGAAGTTTTCAATGGTTTCTCATTTCCGTTTAAATATTTTTGACCGTAATAAATTTTTATAAAATTATATTTGAAATATTTTTTCCAGATAAAGTGTCAACTATTTGTAAAATAAAATTATGACATCGATTAGAAATCCTCAGTTTCTACAAAAATCGGTTAGGTCTGCAAAAATCTTCCAGAAATTACACAGCAAGAAACTTCGATGTAATTTATGTGAAGCCAGAGAAAATTATATTGGTCTAATAATATAACGCTTTTCAAGTTTTATAAAACAATGCCCTGTTACCATGTGTAAATATATCGAATAACTAATATTTCTTATCTTAACTACTGTTACACTTTTATTAAATACAAATGAAAAAAATTATGTCTTCTGTAATAAGTTGCGTATTTTTATTTCTGTAATAAAATATTTTTTTACAATTTCAACCATTTCACTTCCCTGCACTGGCCAAAAAATCACAGAAATGCAAAAAATAAAATAACTGGAATCATGAAAACTCATCAGCCCACATTAAAGATGAGCGTCCATCAGCCCTCGCCGGCCGCAACACACGCACGGCGCGCAACGGATTTTTCTATAGCTTTAAATAGAAAAATCCGTTGCGCGAGCCGGACTAGCGGTATTTGCCGGTGTCGACGCAGTGCTGTACTAATTCGTTTACAGCTATAGAAAAATTCGTTGCGTGCCGTGCGTGCGTGCGGGCTGATGGACGCCCATCTTAAACGTTTTTCTTGAAATACCCAAAAATAAGAAAATAAATTAGGGGGCGTATCGGAACTCAAAGATTCAAATGTCATTTTTCTCTTTCCATTTGCGTAGTTGAAATATTTCTAGGAAAATAAGTACGCCTTTTACGACGTGCATTTTAAGAAAATTTTTTTCTGTAAAAATGTGAAATACTTTGAAAACGAAAAAAAAAATCATAATTTTAAGTCTACAAAAACTGGAGACATGATTGTTAGAAAAAATAAAAAAACTTCCTTTACCGCTATCCCGAACACTTAACATTTTGTCCTTTACAGAATTTAAAATTTCCCTGATCGAACATTCTTTATTGTGAATTTTTCTCTCAAAGTAAGGTTTTTACAGACTTGATGGCTATAAAATAAAATTTGCCATTTTACTAAAATTCAATCAAAAGAAGTGACACCAATGATCATGGTTATTGAACATCCGACATAAAGCGGCGTCGTAATAATATGTCTCCTTGTAATAAACTTGTCTTACTCCGCCTAATACGGATTATTTCTTATTTAAATATTTAGATTTTGCTTTATTATTTACGAAAAGTGAGTATTTATGTCGGGGGAGAAGAAAAAATATGATTTTTATATTGTTAAATTACTTATGAGATATATGAAATATTCGACGCCACGATTCGGACACTGTGAAGCGGACTTCAATAGCTTTACCCTCTTTATTATGTGTTCTGAATTGCAAGTGTTTATATTATTTAGGTAAATAAAACGGAATGTAAACTAAACTGTGGAACTACAAAGCTTTAGATTAATGGGCCTTACAGACCAGTGGTTTTAACCATCGAGTGTTAACCTTATCGCATACAATGTACCCTCACACGGTTCAACTTTACGTTCAACTCAATCGGATTGATAAAAACCTCTCAACCAAATTGAGTCGTCTGCAAGCCCCATTATGTCAATTTTTGTTTTTGTAAAAATATTAAAAAGAAATTAAATTGTTACAGGTTTATCAATGCGTTATGACTTTAAGATAATTTTTTGTTTGTTTTAAAATTTCGCATGACAATTAATTACTTGGGATGTAAAAATCGAAATAAAAAATATTGGTAAATATTCGGAACAAACGTCAACGGTCAATATGCACTTTTTTTTATAAAACCTTTAGCTTCATGTCATCATAATTTTAAAAAACATCCCAGGTTTTGAATGGTTTGAGGGCAAGGCAGGGTTTATCCTAGCAGGTTTGTGTAATTATGATTGATTGTTATGAAATAAATATTCCGTATTAACCGTTGACTTTTGTTCCGAAGAATTACCAAAATATTATTCACAAGTTTCAAAATGGGCAAAAAAGAATTCTGTAACTTTGACATATTTGCAACAAATTTGCATTACAGATCATATCCCTAAATATTACTTATAAAAATTGACTAATTAGAAATCCACAAAAATACAATAATATATCTTTTATAAACTAATCTTTAGCGAAATTGAGCTATTTTAGTAATGCCACTGTCATTCAGTCATTAGTTGATTCATCGATTTCAAACATTTTACGTCAGTCGAATCTTATGATTATTTTATCAACCAATAGAACTCACCTCGCAGAAAGTGACGTAGTCTCCATCTTCCAGGCCGTGGCGTGTGTCATCCAGGCAGGTGACTACTCCATCGGCTTCCCTGGAGACTCCAGCGATCATTGCGGAGATGGGGTTCTCGCCGTTGGAGTCCACCACCACGAATCCTTCCCCGAAATCGCAAAACACCTGCGAGAACACTCCACGCGTGTCAGCCACGACCAAGGCGATATTATTGGCGTGGGTGAACTCCGCGACACGAAGCTGCTCTTCCCGAGTGCTCCCCGTGAGCACCACGACGCCGAACTTCTTGAGGAAGTCCTCGGAGAGAGGTCTAGAGGATGCGGTCGTAGCCACATAATGATTCAGCTCGGAAAGCTGAAAGCAACACGCTTCAGCACGATTTTTGCCGATACAAGCTTCTGACAGATAAAACTGCGTTGACAAGTCCGACACTGAGCAAACTGCTCGGTCATGTAAGGTGACAGATTTCACACCGCCTAAAATAACATTTTTGGCTATTTCCACGCCGAGTCCCCCCATTCCAGAGATGAGGACATCGGAGCAGGCCATACGCCGCATGGCCTCATGTCCCAGCACGTACAGCTGCCTGGAGTAAAGGCTCTCGTCGATTTCATGAACGCGAGATCCGTTGTTCGCCATTTCTGAAGAATTGGCTCTGTAGTCTGCTGTACCAAGCTTCCGCTTTTTCGCCGGAGGGTCAACGGAATGATCGGCGACTTCAGCACTAGACATCGGGCACAAAGGCTCGCAATAGTTTGCAATTTTCGGTCACTAACGAACTAAACAATTTTATAAATTTTAATACCCACAAAAGAATACATCCGCCCTTGCCGACTGCAAGACTACGCTACAAAATCGGCGGCCAATAAAAAATTACCACAGCCTTCTGTATTTTCGCTTTTCGCAAACAAATGACGAACATGACTAATGGAATGTTACGAAGCCAGTTACAGTTTGTAAAAGTACCTACTTTGACTAATTTCATTTTTGTTACAACAAAATGCAGTAAACGTAGTATAGTAATCACCTTTCATAGTTTTACAGCATTATTTTAAAAATTGCAGAGTTAGTAAGTAATAAAAAAATGTGCTAAACCTAAGTCTTCTTACAGGATTATTGTTCAATTTCTTAAAAAGCAGTTTTTCCCATTAGAAATAAAAAAATATATGATTAATACTTTATTTTGACAAAATTTTGTTATATTCAGTTCTTACTGTAAATTTCGTTATTTTATGTATTCTAATCATTTTGATCACGTTTGCATAAATTTACACGTTTAAGTAGTTGGGGAAGTAGAAGAAAATTGAATCCATTAACCCCCCCCCTCATATAAGAAAAAAAGGGGTTCTCTAGAAAAAAAATCTCAAAGTGGGCGGTGGGCACAATTGAGAACCAAGAGTGAGAGGCATGGTTGAGAAGGTTGAGAACCTATTACAAATCATTAAAAAATATAATTAAAATTGGCAAAAAATGCATTAAAAATAATAGATACATTTCAACTTAATTGCTACAAGAAACAACTAATTACGTTCACCTACCCTAACTTCTTTACTCAGAGAAAAATTACGTAGATCTACGAACTTTCCATAACTACGAACTTTCCATAATCCAAATTATACGATTCTACGTAGTTTTCTAGTCTGATCTACGTCTTTTTAAAAAAAACGGGTTGGCAGCACTGCCTGAGTGTTTGCCACCAGTGTTGCCAATTTAGCATATTATTTGCTAAATTTGGCATAATTACTCCGTGTTTAGCATACTTATTATGCTTTTAGCATATAGCATTTTTATTTGGCTTATTTTTACAAGAACATGAAAATAATAAAAAACATTTTTTTAACAAAACGAAATCGATAACTTTGTGTCCCCACCTCACTTGCACTATGGACAACCCTTTTTCGGACGTTTGTTGATTCTCTTTACCGTCTATATAGGATCCCCCTAGTCGCATTTTGCCTCGCGTGTTGTTTTGAGTAAAAGTTTATTACTGCGCAATATGTGTGTTTCTGCAATTTGATTTTGATACCATTATGCCGCCTAAGTATAATCAACATTACCGGTCAGACCGGGAGAAAATGGCATACTTTAAAGAGTGGTTGCAGCCTGTTGAAAACGATACTTCAAAAGCCTTTTTATTGTAGGGAGCATACATTCATTACGTGAGCTCAAAAGGGGGGGGGGGGGAGTCCAGCAAAATCTCACGTTACTTGAAAAGAATATACGAAGTGGCCCAAATTTATCTCACCAAGGGGGGGGGAGGGGTTTAGATTGGAAGAAAAAATGCTCACGTAATTAATGTATGCACCCTAAGTACTGCAAGTGCGACATGATTGCAAATATGTCTATTTTGAAGCTACATATTTTATCAACAAATCAATAGAGCCAATGAAAAGTCAAAAAATCATTAACTTTCCCATAGTAAAAAAAAATTTTGAACACCCAGAAAGCAGAATCTTCACTAGCTTTGTTTGTTTGCGAGCATTGTTCAATTATGGCCGTAGATCATTTATCGGAGTTATGCAAATACCGATTTTCTGACAGCAAACACAGCGACATGAGGTTACGTCGAACAAAATGCACGAATATTAATTATAAAAAACATCTTGGCATATTTTTTGGAATTTTATAAAGTAATTTAGCATATTTTTCACATCACTCTAGCATATTTTGAATTAGTTGAGTTGGCAACACTGTTTGCCACATTTTGCCTTGCACGTGAGGACGTGAGTGGATTAAGGCAGGAACACACCTAGCCCACGCTACGCGACGCTACGTAGGTTGACGTCACCATTTCCATATCTGGACTACTTATCTTCCATACATTTTCTATGGAAACGGGTGCTTTAGAATCACACTAGCCCTACGCAACGCAAACCGAGGTGCCCTACGCGACGCGGATCTGCCCATAAATAAACCAGCATGGCTAGTGTGAACATGGACAGGAACTTTGCGTAGCGTCGCGTCGCGTTGCGTGGGCCTAGTATGTTCCTACCTTTATCAGCAGGGTACTTGTGGTTGCGTCACAATTACGTAGATTGTCAGTATCTCCATGAAAAGAGGCCCTCAGAGGCTACTCAGAAAGAGAATCGGCGACAAAAAAATCTAAAAGGCGACTGGTCGCCGATTAGGCTACTTAAGAGACAAGTTATTTAAATCAACGAAATCGCAAACAATTAAGAAAAAAATACAATATTTTACGCAAATGTAAGTTTGTGTGTGTGTGTGCGTAATGTAGGTACAATTTGATATTGACATGGTCACCATATTTGTTTATGATTCGTTCGTTTCGGAGATTCCCCTGAATTAGTGTTAGCTATTATGTCACTTTCGCTTTGTGCAACTTCTCCTGTGCGATTATTGTGTTTAGTATAGTTAGATTTAGCAGAGTTTTCAATACGATGCCTATATCATAACCTTTGAGTAATGCTGTCGTTGAAAGAATTTTCAGCGTAATGGGGACAATTAAAACAAAATTAGGGAATCGCTTGTAACTACCCATGCTGATTGCCATTTTTAGAATTCATACCCATACGAATGTAAGAGGTTTGTGTTGCAACAACTTTCAACCAAGCAATCTGCATTTTTCACCAGCGTGTAAACCAAACTAACAATGGTTAGTTTACATGCTGGTAGAAAAATGTACGTCTCCCGTGGATCTTGCGCCAGTACTAGCCTAGCACTAGAAGCATAAATGAACTAATACCTAGATCGATATCTTCGGGCTTTTAGTACTGAACAGGTGTCAACACTATTTAACCATAAATAATAAAAAAGATTATCAATTTCAAATTTATGACGTCACACACCATCGACAAAGATAGAGGAAAGTTAAAAAATGGTACTACCATAGACAATTTAAAAACCTTCCCAATTTATTAGCCTAAAAATATATTTTAAAAATAAAACGTCTGAAATGTCAATAGTACTTTTTTTTATTTTTGTATCAATTTATACTACATTTATATTTTACATTCACACACGAAATATAAATCACACAAACACATTTTAAAGGTGTTTAAATATATTCATCACAAACCATTTTTAGGATTATTATTCTTGCTGATTTCCAAAAACAAGATGTTCGTTGTGATGTCTTTTGATGTCAATATATCTTGTGAAAATAAGACTTTGAAGAAAGGAGTTACAATTATTGGATTACTAGCTGGTACCTGGCATGCGTTGCTATGCCATTTAATTAAGAAATTGTTTCTCCCTGCGTGTCCTTCACTATTCGTCCCATTCCTGTCCCACGTCCCTTCCGCTTCAGGGAACACATTTGATTCTGAAATAAATATATTCATCACATTAACCAAAGTTCGCAAACAAAATATAGAATATTATTTCCTACGAAATATAAATACAGATGTAGTATACCTTCAAGGATCACTTTGACAGCAAAAGGCACTCTCCTGGCGGAACACATTTGGTTCTGGTACTTTTATGCTGGACACTGCTGGCAGAACACGATCTAAAAACGAAAATAGATTCAATTCTGAGGCGAACAATGATAATTTACACAGTACCTACATTAGGAACACTGAACAAAAAAGAGATTCTAACCTGTATTTTGGTGGCAACCACGTCCTACGTAAGTTTAGGTTTTCACTGGGTAAAGTCCGATGTTTTCCGATTAGATTTTCCGACGGAAGATTAAGGGACAGCAGAGCATATTTTGGGAGGAATGCAGAATACGCCAATGTCTGGGAATTTAATAAAAATGCACTTTCTAGATGAGAAAAGTGTGTAGAAACTCATTAAAAAAAGAATTAATGTGCGGAAAGCAAAATTGAGGGAGATACAGCCGATCAAAGTTTAATAAAATTTCACTTTGCGAACCGATACTATGACAGCCCGCCCGCCATCGTTGTCACTGTTATGTTGGTATCCCAGACCTGATACAAACAAGAGCCTAGATACGATTGTAGCCGACTTCGGGCTTGTGTATGTTAACCCAGCGCCGGATCTGCCCGCCCGCCCCCCCCCCCCCCATAACCTAACCTAACCTAACCGAACCTAACCTAACCTTTCTAGCGGGCTTGTGTATGTTATCTTTACATTAAAAAACAGCCTACGTTTTTAAATGGTTTATCTGGCGGGATTCTCCATTCCAGTGCCTATTTACATTATATTATTAATTCTGTTTTTCATAATTACGCGCCTTATAATTAACCCCACGAAGTCGGCTACAATCGTATCTAGGCTCTTGTTTGTATCAGGTCTGGGATACCAACATAACAGTGACAACGATGGCGGGCGGGCTGTCATAGTATCAGTTCGCGAAGTGAAATTTTACAAAACTTTGATCGGCTGTATCTCCCTCAATTTTGCTTTCCGCACATTAATTCTTTTTTAATGAGTTTCTACACACTTTTCTCATCTAGAAAGTGCATTTTTATTAAATTCCCTGACATTGGCGTATTCTGCATTTCACCCCATATTTTTTCAACGAACCGTTGGAATGTTTGCATTTGTATTCGAAATGGGACCCTCAAACATATCCACAACTTCCCAAAATCGGATGAACAACGAAGTCACTTCTGCCAATTCTCCATGCACATTCCCTATAATAACTTTCGTTTCGCGTTAATTTATGTCGAATTGATATCAGATCATTGCAGCCTTCGACACTAGAACAGTATTTAGGTGGCATTTCAAAATATTTACGTTGGCGTTTGATTGTTCGGCCATGTGCTATTTGACCATAAATATACCAATCCCTATTTGACATAATATAACCATAGATATCCCACTGCATACCACTCAGTTTTTCTTTGGACTTGGAAGTCCGTATGATTGGTGGATCAAATCTAAAGATGGCAGAAATGATATTTATTACGTCACGAGCCATAGACATTGATTTGGTCACAAAATAAGTCGGAGTTATACCCCCCCTGACCTAGCACAGCAACTATATCTAATACTATACTACTTAGTCTTGGTAGTTGTATAACATAACCAACTATATAATGGTTATTTAAAAATACCTAGAACTACGTTCGCGTCTGCTCGGGTATTTGGTTATTAGGTTGTGGCGGTTGTGGGGGTTGTTGGTTGTTGGTGGTTATGAATATTTGACCAGCAGAGTTGTTCAAAAAGGTTCATACCAAGTCAAAAAGAGACAGCGCTATATGGGCTGCATGTTTATCTTTCTTTTTTATTTTGATGAGGTGAAACGAGATAGATGTATGTAGTTCGTATAGCGCTATCCCTTTCCGATGGTCAAAAACTACCTGGTGTACCCAACCATTCCCACCATTGACAAAACTAATACCTGCACAACCATGATAACTACTGACAACTAGACAACTATCACAGCCTCATACGTCATACATAACCAGTAGTTGGCAGTTGGCAACTGGCACTCAAAGCCGTCAGTTGTGTGTGGGCGTGCGGAGCTATATTTTTGTAATATTACACTGTATTTATTTTGAAAATTTTTACGATTACGAATATTTTAGAAGTAAAAAATAATTTTTAATTTTTTTAGTTTATTGCTTTGCTCCGAAATTATTAGTATAGTTAGGTAATAAGTTTCGTGTTAAATTATTATATATTTTGTATGCAGATACGTTTTTTGATTTTCACGGCCAAAAGTATTTTAGTTATTTGTTTTTGGTGTGTTATGCCGTGTTGCGCTACCTCCTTCTTTAGGTAACGTTTCGGACAGCGTTGCAATGTCCATCATCAGGGCAGATCCGATCACACATCTGTCGGATCTGCCCTGATGATGGATACTGCAACGCTGTCCGAAACGTTGGCTAAAGAAGGAGATAGCGCAACACGGCATAGATAAACGAGATAGATGTATGTAGTTCGTATAGCGCTATCCCTTTCCGATGGTCAAAAACTACCTGGTGTACCCAACCATTCCCACCATTGACAAAACTAATACCTGCACAACCATGATAACTACTGACAACTAGACAACTATCACAGCCTCATACGTCATACATAACCAGTAGTTGGCAGTTGGCAACTGGCACTCAAAGCCGTCAGTTGTGTGTGGGCGTGCGGAGCTATATTTTTGTAATATTACACTGTATTTATTTTGAAAATTTTTACGATTACGAATATTTTAGAAGTAAAAAATAATTTTTAATTTTTTTAGTTTATTGCTTTGCTCCGAAATTATTAGTATAGTTAGGTAATAAGTTTTGTGTTAAATTATTATATATTTTGTATGCAGATACGTTTTTTGATTTTCACGGCCAAAAGTATTTTGGTTATTTGTTTTTGGGGTGTTATGCCGTGTTGCGCTACCTCCTTCTTTAGGTAACGTTTCGGACAGCGTTGCAATGTCCATCATCAGGGCAGATCCGACAGATGTGTGATCCATCATCAGGGCAGATCCGATCACACATCTGTCGGATCTGCCCTGATGATGGATACTGCAACGCTGTCCGAAACGTTGGCTAAAGAAGGAGATAGCGCAACACGGCATAACACCCCAAAAATAAATAATGAAAATATTTTGTATGTAAATTGTGAAAGTTTTGTTAAGAAATTGTGACTTAGTAAATACGGCAGGCAAAATTTGTACCTATTGTGAAAAACATAATGTGGGTTAAAAACTCACCCGATACCCAATACACACGTTCAAAACCAAATACATTCTTAATCTGATAACTACTGAAAACTAACAACTAGACAACTAGCAAGTATCCACTGTAACCGGCAGACACGTTGCCGACCGCCGAAGTTGCTATAACGGAATAACTTAAATAACCATTTTATAACCAGGTATTTATATACTGATAACCAGTTGGTTATGTTATTGAAATTCCGGCCAGTTACCCAAGACTAATTAATTACTACATACTACTGCGAAAGTCTTGTTGATGCCTTTATTATTGCTAGCAGAAGACGAATCGGAATCATATTAATCTTTGTTAATTTATTTTGTTTATAATGCTATTAGATACTTAACTTTCTTTTAAGATACATAACGGTGTTTTATAATAGGCTTAGGCCTATTTATCAATTGTTAAAAATTATATCTGATTTTATTTGTATTGATATTTTGGCGTTTGGGCTACTTTAATTAGGCTACTTCAACTGAAATTCGGCTACATTAGGCTACTTTACTTATGAGAAACGGCGATATTGGGCCAAGCGGAGTATATTTATGAAGCGGTGTTGGTGTTGGCAACACTGGCGCCTTGCACTATTTTAATTTTTAATCACGTATACAACCTCGATTTATGCTCCTTTGTTTGCGGCGCGGTCATAATTTATAGAAAACTAATCATGGTGAATAAAAACGCCGAATCGATTAACATTAGCAGCAATGCGTACTTAGTGAGTACGGTTTCGATCGTTGTATTATTTATTACGTTAAGTGAGTATTGAAATCTTGTTATCATTAAAATATTGAAATGTTTGTTTGAAATGCCGACTACAATAATATGTTTTCGTCGTTAAAGTTGTAACTTAGTGCAATATGTAATGTTTTCATTTTAGGTACTGCGTATATAGTTCGATAGATCTTTTTGATGTGTGTTTTGTGTAGTTTTTCACGAAAATTGTGGATTTTTCTAGGTAAGGCTGGTTTGACAGGTCATTGAACTTATTTTACGCGGTCCTTTTTCAGTTGTGTTCTGGCTTTGGAGTAGGAGGCAGTATTCCCGTCGTGGAGTTTTGCTGACCGGCTTGAGTGACTCTGGAAAGACCCTCATCTTCGCTCGACTTCTGCATTCAGAATTCAGGCAAACTCACACTTCGATCAGCGAAAATGTTGGAAACTACTCGAGTGAAAATGTATGTACCTATCAACTATTCATGAATAAAACTCATGGGAACTATTTTGGAACACAACCTTGTTAGGAAGTAATTAAGAAAAACCCCAAATAGCGGTTACATGCTCAGTCTGGCACCAGTTAAGTCCATGATTGTGGTCAGAATGATGTCAAACTGATTGTATAATGCATTGACTGACGGACTGATGAGCCGGATTGACAGATATTTAAATATTTTCACCAATCTGACGCCGATTGACAGCAGACTGATCGTGTAATCAGTGGCGGTCCTTCCTTCAGGTCAATTGGTCAAAAACCTCCCAAAATTAAGGTGACAGTAAAACATTGTGAAATATTATGCTAATCAAAACAACTGATATTATTCTAATGTATTTGAAATGCACCGCGAGATAACCGGCAGCGGCAAGTAGTGACATCTAACATCTTAAATGGAAGCTTTCTTTCCCACGCACTATGATTGGCTCCGTCAAAATTTCAAATGTCCCAATATCATGTCTTCTGTCTCTTTACGTGGCATACAATAAACGAGATGGTACTATACCGCCTAGAAGAAATGTTTTCAGATTCTGAAGACAGTTTGGGTCATGGCCGTGAGCGAGAGAAAAGCATGATGAATATTATGTGTTTGAAAGAGATGGTTTAACAAACGTAGGTTGATTTTGCATATTGTAGATTATTTTATTTATTTAATTATAATGTATTACAAAAACATGGTGAGTAACACATTATTCCCAATGAGTTGAGAAAAAACTCATTACGGGAAGGACAAACACATAAGAGTACATTTTACACAAATATTACATGTTTAAAAAATACAACATAAAAAGGGGAAAAAAAATGCATTGTCAAGAATAGAGATTTTAGAAAAACTGAGGACATCCATACACATAAAACATATAAAAAAAAAATAAAAAAAAAAAAAAACGTATGAAGGCGAGCAAATATTCATTGGTTTAAAAACATTTTCAGGAAATGTTCTTTAAGCGTTTTAACTAATTTTTTTTTGTTATCTACTGGTTGCTTTATTTCATTAGGTAATGCATTGTATTGTATATTTGCAATATATTGTAATGATTTAATACCAAATTTAGTTGTGTGGGTAGATGATGCTAAGTGTATTTGATTTTGGGATCGTGTTTTGTGCTGGTGTATATCGGAATTAAAGGCTGGTTTAGTGTTGGTGTGTGAGGAGTGTTGAATTATTTGTAGGATGGCAGTGGTGATGCTATATTTTGGCAGAATGGTAAAGGGAAGTATTTGTGTCAGTGAGTATATATCTTTGACATGTGTATCCCATGGTAAATGGTATATATTTCTTATGGCTCTATTTTGGATTACTTGTATTTCGGATATTTGTTTCTTAGTAATGGTGCCCCAGATACTAACCAGATAACTTAGGTGAGAGTGGATCAGAGCATAATATGTGGCACGCAGTAAAGCTATGGGGAGCACATCTTGAAGTCGATAGAGTACACCAGTAATCGGGGAAATTTTGGATTTTACATATTCAACATGAGAGTTCCACGACAGGTTAGAATCTATGAATAACCCCAAATATTTCGTTACTTGTACATTTTGGAGCTTTTCATTTCCAAGAGTAATATTCATGCTCATATAATCTTTTTTCCCGAAAGTGAGGTAGTGGGTTTTTTTGACATTGAGGCTTAATTTATTTATTCGCAGCCATTTAGCTAGCTTTGCGAGATCTTTATTCATTAGAGATTCAAGTTCCCCCAGATTTTTGCAACGATAGTAAATCACGGTATCATCAGCGTAAAGTTGTAGTTTTCCCGAGATGCCGCATTTAGTTATATCATTGATGTATAGTAAGAAAAGTAGGGGTCCCAGAATCGAGCCTTGTGGCACTCCACATGTGATTTTTCCAAAGTCGCTTAGGTTCCCTTCGATGTCGACAAGGCAAAATCTATCAGATAGGTAACTTCGGAGAAGCTTTAAAGATTTTCCAACTATACCCAAATGTTCCATTTTCTGTAGGAGTATTTCATGATCTACTGTATCAAAGGCTTTTTTTAGGTCTATAAAAATAGCTGCTACGTATTCGCCCTGGTCTATGTACTGCTGAATGTTCGAGATGAAATCGAAGGTGGCACATTGGGTACTGGAGTTTTTTCGAAAGCCATATTGTTGTGGTGTTAGGATATTGTTGTTAGAGATATATTTTAGAAGTCTATCCTTTATAATAGTCTCGAACACCTTTGAAAATACTGATAAAACCGATATTGGGCGATAGTTAGAAATACATTTTTTGCAGTCTTCTTTATAAATTGGTATAATTTTTGCTAGCTTTAATTGATCTGGAAATACTCCCGAGCCTATAGAGGAATTGATAAGTTGCACTAGGTGCCCAGCTAGTTCTTCTTTACAGGTTTTAAGGATGCACGGGGTTACTCCATCGATACCTGCCGCTGCATTCGACCTAAGTTTCGAGATGATCCTTAATACCTCACCCTTATTTGTCCTAGCCATATATAATGATTGACGTGCCTTTGGTTCTACATAAATAGTATTACAGTCATCCGGGAATGATGGAATGGCAGCTGCCAATTTTTCTCCAACCGATAAGAAGAACTCATTAAATGCTGAAGCTACTTGACCGGGTTCCCTAACCTCACAATTATTTATGATGAGAGATTCGATGGTGTTGGAGGGTTTATGTGCACGGTTAGACAGAATTGAATTAATGGTTTTCCAAGTTTTTCTGGGGTTATTCAGGTTTTTTTTAAAGCTTTTGACATAATATTTGTGTTTCAAACTTCTCCTATAATTAGTAATTAAATTTCTCAGTTTATTTTTATGTACTGCAAGAGTCATATTACCTGGGTCTTGTTTCCATTGCTTGTGAAGCTGGTTTCTTTCCTTGATTAGCGAATTCAGTTTAGAGTCGAACCACGGTGTATTTAGGTGTTGTTGATTTCCTATTTTCACTTTAGGTGTAGTTTTACCTGCTTCTATTGCACTTTTGACATAATCGTTAAAATCTTTATAACTCTCTTCTGGTTTGGTTGAATTGATGGTGAATTTGTTAGCTGCAAAATAGGATTTTACTGCCATATTGTTGATGACAGGTTTTGTAAGGCGCGGCTTGTCCCTATTATTAGACCATTTTTTTAAGTTATTCTTGAAATCAATAATAAGAATGTTATGGTCACTAAGTGGGTCATCTACGTTTGATACGGTAGTTGGAATATTTAGTCTATTTGATATGACGTGATCTATAAGTGTGCTGCTCGTGTTAGTGACTCTAGTGGGAAATGATTTGTTTTGTATTGAGAAATTGTATGTTTCTAAGGTGTTGAGATAATTTAAAGAAGAGGATGTGTTTATGGTAGTGTCAATATTAAAGTCTCCGAGTATTAATGTATCTTGTCTGCTTTTGTCTAGTATTTTTTCCAAATGTGTCAGGAAATCGTGTATGTTAGGGTTGGGTTTCCGATAGATGGCATAAATGTTAACTGGTTTCCTATCCTTGCTACATACACTTATACCTAAAAATGAATTTTCGTTGGAAAATTTATCAATGATAGAGTACTTCATAGAGTCCAGTACATATATGGCGACACCACCTCCTCCCTCTTTGGGGCGAGAAGCAAACGCACAGTTGTAGCCTTTTAACCCAAAAAACTTTTCTTCTCCAACATCAAGCCATGTTTCAGTGATGACAAGGACATGGACAATATCGCGTATTCCTCTGAGTTTTTCTTCAATTTCGTCAAATTTGTTCCGGATGCTTCTCGCGTTCATGTACATGATTCGAAGACAGCTATTCACAGGAGTATATTCATCGATAGTTAGGCACTTGCGTTCGTATCTATTACACTCCATAATCTATTGTAGCAAGGTCTTTCTTGAGGGCAGCCATGTAGGCCGGGCAGTTGTCCCTGTCTCCAGTTGAATGATCAGCAGGCTTTCCAAATCTGGTGCATGTTGCGCAAACTGGTTTGGTGGAGGAATTCGGGCAAGCCTCACCGGTGTGATTCTGTTGGGCACAGTGTCCACATGTTGGTTTGGTATCTCTACAATATTTGTATGAGTGACCAATCATGTGACATTTAGCGCAGACAGTAAGGCCAATGAAATCTCTGACGCGGCAAACAGTCCAGCATATATATACCTTTTCTTGTTCCACCAGAAATTTACGTACGGTAGCGGGTACTGAATAAATACGATGGCAGGTGTTTCCTGTACGAGCACCAGCCAAGTGACTTAATGTGCAAGACTCAATAGTTCCTTCAATGTCTTCAATGTTGGGAACACCAGTAAGAGCCATCCTTAAAAATTCTTCGTCAGCCAGGTCCCGGGGTACATTAAAGAAAATTAGCCTCGGTAGAAAAGTAGTCGCGATTGGTTGCACAAAATAATTTACATATAAATATAATTTGACTCTCAAACTTGTGAGGTAATTACAAATTACGCTCAATGTAATTAAAACTAATTATCTAGCCTTTTCAATAAACTCAAGAGGTCAACCGGGTAAAGAATACACTCTCAAATTGCACGAGTGTCAAAACAATAAGTCACATTGCTCTTGCCCTATTATAACAAAGGCAAAAAGTATTAAATATCTAGGAGTGGAAATAGACGAAAACCTTAGATGGGACATACACATAAATGGAATCACTAAAAAGCTCACGAGACTTGTGTATTTCTTCAAAAACCTAAGAAACATACTACCTAGGAAAGACATAAAAAAAGTTTTTTATGCCTTATGTCATTCCCGTCTTGAGTACGGAATTCTAGTATGGGGATCTGCTACAGCCAATCATATTAACCACTTAGATATTGCTCAGAAGAGCATTATAAAAACCATACTAAAATTACCCATCAGAACCCCCTCAAAAGATATTTTTAAGTGTTTTGACGTTCTTAATTTAAAACAAATATATGCCAAGAATATTCTTATACATCATTTTAAAAACAGAAAATCTCCTAATGAAACTCGGATACATGACACAAGAGCCTCAAAAAAGGATATACGAGATGTTCCAAAATTCAAGACAAGTTTTGGCCAAAGAAACCACATATATCTTGCAACTAAACTATACAACATCCTTCCTCCAAGTCTGAAAAAGATAGAAAAGATAAATAAGTTTAAGGAAAAAATCAAAACATGGGTGAAAGAAATTAATGCAGACATACTAGAGAATGTATTAAAAACATCATAGAAACTAAATAACGGAAAATCAAAGAAATCTACCAGTCCGCCTCAGCACAGGACCACCTAGTGAGGAGGACTAAGAACAAACGGATTAAATATTTATATATATCATCATATCTTGTAATTGTCATCAAACCTGTAAATAAATAGTCACTAATAAAAAAAAAAAAAAAAAAAAATGAATATTATCGTATTTAATTTGATATTATATCATAATTAGGGAATGCAAATCTCGCGAGATTGGGGCTCAAGCGAGATCTCGCGAGTTTATGAATATCAATACTTGGCAGATTGTGTGTTTTTTTTGAGATTGGCAGTTTTGTGTGTTTTTTTTGCAAATAATCACAATATTTGAATAAATTAGGAAAAAATTATAAGTAGGTATTATAAGAAAAACGTTTATTTTCACGAATTTTTCAATGGACTTTTATGCTTCAAACATTGTTCATGAAAAATAAACAAATGTTCAAATAAACTTCTAAGTAGTAAACTTTGACGTACGTATCTATCAAATAACAAATGAAAGAAACAACCAGTCTTCTCTTCTAATATCAAACAAAAATCTTTTGCAATAAAACAGTTCTTTTATATTTTATAACAAACAAAACAACGAGAAGTCAAAAAAAATGAAACTTATTATCTAAGTTGAGTTGACTATTAAACTGAGATATTATTATCAATTAAATTAAACTATATGTAATCAGTAGATCCATTAGATATTACAGATTAATTAACAAAATATACCAATTAGTCAGACTATTAGAAATTACAGATTGCAACTCCGTCTGTGTCAGTCCGTGCTTCGAATAAGACGTTTTTATGCTCGAGTGCAATTTCGTTAAACTCGCGAGATCTCACCCTTTTTTCGTCCGAGATCAATCTCGCTAAGATCTCGCGAGAACGAGATTGCATTCCCTAATCATAATATCTATATATTTTTTAAATGACCTTCCACTTCTGGACCCCTAGAGCCGCCTCTGCGTTTAATGCATTCCATCAGTGTCCATTAGTTTTCGGATACATTCACAAATATTCCATTTATTTGGATTTTATTGCAAAGCGGAAATATTTTGACCTTCTGACAAAATATGCCTGATGCCTGAGGGTTTTAAAGATAAAAAAGGTCTCCTTTATCCGTCTCCAAAATCATAATCTTGCCACTAAATATTCTCTTGTCGACATAATAAAAAGATTTTGATGTCAGCCTTCGACCAAGTATACCCTAGACAAGCCCTCTCAAAGTAACAATCAGAATAAAATAACGCCAGTAACAGTAATTTCGCAACAAAACTCTCCTTCCAATTCCGCCGTCTTGCATACAGAGTTCCCGGCAATAAACAACTGACCGCCAAGTTATCCTATTGTGTAATTCGGTCAAACTAATACATCGATAGTTGTTCACGGATTGGCCGCATGAACAATATCCACAAGCCGTGCTGTATACAGTGGTTTTCAAAGTGGGGGTCACGAGACATTTATAAATTTAATTGGAAAAAAATATTTTTTAACTTTATTTTGACAAGCGATTCAATTTCGGAGGCCAGTATGGGTACCGCCGCCTCGGGAACCATTTATTGGATAACCAACGCCTCTGCCATAGGTCACCCCAAGTGATTCGCTACGTTTGGTGACTAAGCAGGGGTGCCCGGGTTAATGGAGTGATGTTTGTCCAGGTCTTGGCGGCAGATGCGTCTGCATTTTTTTTCTGTTGGTTCGTAAGCTTAATGAGTTTATTAAAAAAACCAATTATCATTTGCTTGAAAACATTTACGAAAAAATCATCTTTTTACCGCCCAAGCACCGTGGGCTACCCGAGTTGGTTGCTCATCATTAACACAGTGATGAGCAACCAGCGGTCCGCAAGCCCATTTACTGCTTTTCGGACTGACTACAAAAAAATATCAAAAAATTGCGCTAAAAATATTCAAAGGCTTCTGTTCCGTTTTGCAAAAGGTATTAACCAAAAACTATAATTTCTTTTTAAAGTTTTGAATCAGCTACTCAAAACATTAAGTTTTTTGCGTATAATAAATAAAAAAAATTACTGAAATTAGTGGATACTTAAAGCCCAGTAGTAAGCGCTCAAAAAGAAGAGGAAGGGGAGATACGTAAATACGAGTGTTAGAGGGAGCGCGCTATTCAAACATGACTCGTTTGAAATAGGACAAAAATCTCACGGAAAATGTCTCAAAAAGGATTTGAAAAAAACAATGAATTACGAAATTTTTCGTATACCTATATATCTTGTAATACGTGTTAATAATGTTTTTGGAGTATATCTTACGATTTTTATCTATCGGGGGAAATTTCATACAATTAAATTATAAGTGCTAATTGTAATTTTTAATTGTTTAACTTGCGACCTTAATTAAAGAATTTTGAAACGATTTTTTGTTATAATCTGGGTTTTTTATGTATTTTAAAGGTTTCCGTTTTACAAAATAACAATAATTATCTTGACGAAATATTGTACTTATAAATATTGTAATTACAAACGAAAATAAACTAACACCATTTACTGGTTTGACCTTGAACGTAGTAAAAATTTTGTCTGGCAATTTTTGCCCTTTTTGAATCAACCGCCAAAATTTAACATTTCCAAATGAAAAAAATCGATATCATTCATTGTTTTGGCATTGCGGATATAAAATTTTCAGCTGCGGCTTTTTTTTTACCCTCTTTGATAGTTTAATTAAACAAATATTGTTTTATAATATGTAAAGCAGGTTTGCGACTCCACCGACAAAAAAGTTAACCAGGTTATGTTGTACATACCCTCCCACCAAGGTCCGCATAAGTACATAATAATAATGGATACATTAATAATACTTCGACTAAAAAGGTTGATCATTCCTAAAAAACAGCTGGTGGTGAATTTATGTAATTATAATTATAATTTAAGGAAATAATATAATTTATTTTATTACTAAAAGCGGGTCGCGCTTTAAAAAAGTTTGAAAACTCTTCCAAATTGTGATACTAGCCCTCCTTGTATGTATTAGTAGTCGAACACAGGCAGTGCGGTGATTTGATGACGTAGGAAACTTTGATGGCAACAAAAGTAATTCTGTAACATTATTACGTTTATGAAAACGCTGTCTAAAAGACATATGTAAGGTCTATTGTTTTGTTGTAGTCAGATAGCTGACTACATTTTCAAAAATAAAGTCCGCGGTGTGTACTTTGTACAGCATTCGGAAGTTAGATATTTTTGTGTTTGAAAAAATTAACTCCGGTGCGGACGGCTGGAACACAAATTGGTTTCGGTGTAGACCTTGTAGACCGATAAAAGGTACAACACAAAGCACTATGCGATCTAAACGGTGCAAAACAATGCAGGCACTTTTTCATAAATGGGCCGTGAGCCTGCTTTTGCTGGCTTCTGGGGTCATTTTGCATTTCACAGGGCGCGTCTAGATATCATACGTCAATGATGTCAGCCCCCAACACCGAAAAACAAAGATCTTCAATATTATATAATATCAAGTGTCAGTCACCCCGTAATATCGTGAATTAATCCAATTATCTCACTCATTGTGTACTGGTGCATTAAATTTATGACTGCATATTACAATTATTATTATTGACTCCTCACAATTACTTGAGCACTAGTAAAGCACCCAGTGAGGCCAACATTATCAAATAATAATAATAGTTTATTCCAGAATGTATGCAGGGGTAGTGCAGTGCAATAACAAAAAAAAAAACGAGTGTGCTTTATTTAGACCACACGACTGAAGTAAAACTTCACTAACTTATGCTGTCCATTAACAATATAACAATAACAGGAATAAAAATATCCCTCAACATCCCCATCAACTCAACTCAACTCTCAGCTCTCAGCTCTCAACTCAACTCAATTCAATTCAACTCAACTCATATCATTGATTAGCGTTTCACATTGATAACGTTTCATATTGATTACCGTGTCACATTTTTTCGTAACGTTTCATATTTTTTCGTAACTTTTCATAACGTATTCATCATTTTACCCCCAAGTGTCGAGCGTGCGTAAAGAAGTTTTACTTCAATAAATTAGACAAAGTACTGGCAAAAATACATAGTTTCATAAAATAAAAACAGAAAAGAACAAAATAATGCGAAAAAGAGGTGAAAAAAATGTTAAACACAAAAAAGTATGTAAGCAGCAGTTTATTGAAGATATTTGACCGTCTCCCGTTTAAAGAGGGCTGTACACCATCCAGTGCGCAATCAGGGCCGTGATGATTGTAATATTCTATTGGCATAGTCTGCGTCGCAGTGGCGGAGAAGTGCTCTGAAAGAGTGCAAGAACATTTCCTTAGGGCTGCAGTGTCTCGATATAGGCATTATTGTAAGTGGCTTTTAGCTTATTCCACTGGGATACAGTGTAATCAATCCACAGTTCTGACATATACAGCGATGTGCAGAATGCGTTGAATACTCTCCGTTTGTACTGCAAAAGTGAAAATGCCCCGACAGCATACCTGCTCTAACGGATATCGCTCTTCTTTATCTTTCCACATCCTCAATGTCTTTCAGGTCATCTGTGATAATATGTCCCAGATGTTTGACCCTACGATTAACATCCATTATCCTTCCATTTAACCTTACTGAGGGTTTTTACTTGAGTTCATTTTTACATTTGAAAACCATAACAATTGATTTGAATGTATTATGATTTTTTTGCAAAACCTTCACATATTTGGAGTTGTTTCTTTAGTATGCTAAGTGACGTTGCTAGAAGAATCATATCAACAGTAACAACATAACCACATCAGAATGACTAACAAGCCAATTCCCTACTAATTCTAGTAAAGAACTGTTTGAACAATTCAGTGCCTGACAAATTCTAGTAAAGAACTGTTTGAACAATTCAATGCCCGACTAATTTTAGTAAAGAACTGTTTGAACAAATATTACCTATAATCAATAATTATCAGCCTGAAACACTCATCTACATTGAAAAAATCTTCCGAGAAAAGATACTGGCCGCCAACGGGAATTGAACCTGTGTCCCTCTGATTGCCGGTCAGCTGCTCTGACCACTGAGCTATGGCGGCTTATCTAATACCCGCCAAATAATTCAATATATACTAGTGTTTCATTCGACAATTACTCATTATTACATTTTTCCAACTGAAAACAACCAACTTCATTTTTGTGAGAGAGGTATTGTTAAGTACTAAATCTCCCGCTAGGTGGCGTCGAGACTAATTATGTCTGCATTTATTGCTGAAATATTTTAACTTGTCAAATATTAATTATTATTTTTAATTGATAAACTTAACGTTTAAACAAGATTTTTTATGCATAACTGTCACTGTTTGAACAATTCAATAACCGACTAATTCTAATAAAGAACTGTTTGAACAATTCAATGCCCGACTAATTCTAGTAAAGAACTGTTTGAACAATTCAATGTCTGACTAATTCTAGTAAAGAACTGTTTGAACAATTGGTAAAATTTGGATAGGGCCTGACACGCTTATTACGAATAATTTTTAGAAAAAAACTTTATATTCGCCTTAATTACTATAAAAGGAAACTTTTTGCATTCCTGGAGGCGGAAAATTATGCATTTTAATTTTCAATTGCGTAAATCCAAAATTCACTTCGCGAACCGGTCGGCGACTGTCAGCGGCCATTAGATACGTCACTGTTATGTTGGTATCACTGATGCATTAACAAGAGCTAAATACGACCGTAGCCATCTTCGTGGGTAACACAAAGAGGCGCGGAATTATGAAAAACAGAATAAATAATGTAGATAAACGAACCTCTAATCAGAATCACTTCAGAGTCTAGCTGAGGCACCGGAATCATGTGTTGGATTTCATCGTCATTATAGTTGGAGGTGTTGGTATTCGTCGCATTAATAATTGAAGAATAGAAATAATAATAACAATAGCTAGAAGTTACGTAAAATAAAAATAAAACGTGCGCATTAGGTAAGCACTACTTTGACGAAATTCTGAAAATAAAGGCCTTAAGGCAAGTTTTTTTACATTGAAAATTTTATTTTTACATTGAAAAAAAAATTTTTAAGTAAAAAAAAAAAAAACGCGGCGTTTTTTTTTTTTTTTACTTAAAAATTTTTTTTTCAATGTAAAAATAAAATTTTCAATGTAAAAAAACTTGCCTTAAGGCCTTTATTCATTTTATTTTCAGAATTTCGTCAAAGTAGTGCTTACCTAATGCGCATGTTTTATTTTTATTTTACGTAACTTCTAGCTAATCGTTATTTTATGGTAATAATAAATATACATAATATAATATACGAATAGAGGTTTATTAATATTATAATACTGTTGTGTTTTCATAATTCCGCGCCTCTTTGTGTTACTCACGAAGATGGCTACGGTCGTATTCAGCTCTTGTTAATGCATCAGGGATACCAACATAACAGTGACGTACCTAATGCCCGCTGACAGCCGCCGGTCGCTTCGCGAAGTGAATTTTGGGTTTACGCAATTGAAAATTAAAATGCATAATTTTCCGCCTCCCGGAATGCAGAAAGTTTCCACTTATAGTAATTAAGGCGAATCTAAAGTTTTTTTCTAAAAAATATTCATAATAAGCGTGTCAGGCCCTATCCAAAAATTACCGAACAATTCAATGCCCAACTAATTCTAGTAAAGAACTGTTTGACAATTCAATGCCCGACTAATTCTTGATTTTTCTTTAGGGGTCATTACAAATTGTGGATGTCCCTGGGCACGAGCGTGTTCGAGGTCAGATCTTTGACAAGTACAAGGCGGGAGCTTGTGGCATCGTTTACGTCGTAGATTCGGCCACTTTACAGAAAGATGTCCGAGATGACGCAGAGTAAGTACTCCTTTGTACTTCTAATTTTATACAAGTATAGTTAAAGTTTCGGTAAGCTGTGGTATACTAAAGATATTATTATTTTTTGATGCAACTTGTACATTGTTATGTGTATTACCTTATTACATAGAGGTTTTCAGCGTACTGTACAGGACTCGCAAATACTTTAATAGTACACAACTGCTAATCCTTTACAAATCGCAAGAGAGCCTCATGGTAGAATTTGGCAGCCGTCTCTGGTCTGGAGCCCTAAAATACCTCAAAAAAACCCTCGACTCTGTGCAGAAACGGGCGGTCCGTTTGATTGATTCTCCCACCTTGACGAACGGATTGCAACCTTTAGAGCACAGGCGTCGGGTGGGAATACTGTCGTTGTTCTACCGGTATTTCAATGGAAGATGCTCTGAGGAACTAGCGTCATTGATCCCCTCGGCACTGGTGCACAGCTGGGAAATACGCCATACGCGCACCCAACATATGTACACGGTTGACATTTGTCACATGAGAACGGGTCGCTTCTATGACCCGTTATTGAGTATTCGGCTGTGGAACGATTTGCCAGCCTCTGTGTTTCCTCCTTACTACAACATGGGTCTCTTAAAAACCCATGTTCACTCGTTCCTCTCCTTAAAAAGACCCTCCATACAGCATCTTCAAAGTTGACATAGGCCTTGAGGGAAATTATTTTCCTCAGGGAGGTCTCCTGTGTGGAGTTGCTGTAAAAAAACCCAAACCCTTAGTTTGTATGACGAGCACAAGCAAAAAAAAAGTGTACATATAGGTATTGTACTGAACAAAAAATCTTTACCAAATTTCTCCAGAGTTAAGTAATAATATTTAGCTTGATAAATATTGTTTGTGAAGCAAAACCACCTCTGTTGGTACCCACCCAATTGCACTACTAAATATTGTCAACATCACTGTTAGTCAAAATATATAACCAGGCAAAATGGCAACTACTAATAAAGTCCAAACACGGTCGAAACAAACAGAAATTGATGCCGGTACAGAACTCTATGACAAATTTATAAAGTATGTAGACAAAAAAATGGAGGATCTAAAACAACAACTATTCAAAAAAATTGAAGAGGAGACACTAAACGTAAGGAAAAATTTTGAAATTGATCTATTAGAAATGAAAAAAAGTGTTGACCTTAGCCGTCAATATCTCACAAACATGACAGAAAAAATTGATGAAGCAAGCAAATCTCTGGAATTCGATGATAAACAACATTTCAAAGAAAAATTAAAGAAACATGAACCAATTGTTATAATTAAACCTAAAAATCAAGAACAAAAAAATACAAAAACACAAGAAGACATAAAGAACAACATAGATCCAGTTGATGTGGGCGTGGCCGGAATCAAGAATTTCAAAAAAGGATCAGTTATAGTGGAATTAAAGAACACAGAGGCAACAAAAAAGATCCAAAAGGAAGTCATCACTAAGCTTGGGGATAGGTATGATGTTGATATTCCTAAACCCAAGAATCCAACAGTAAAAGTGATAGGAATTACAGATAAATATACCGCCGAAGAAATTGAAAATAAAATAAGGATGCAAAATGAATACATAGACAAGGAAAATTCAAAAATATCAGTAAAATTTATAAAAGAAAATAAAAAAAAGCAGTGGATATAATAACTTTACTGTATTCATAGAAGTAGATGGAAAAACACACTCTAAAATGTTAGAGGAAACGAAGATAAATATTGGATGGAATAGATGTGCTGTCTACGATCATCTCTCAGTTTTGAGATGTTTCAATTGCAACGGATATAGACATAAAGCAGGTGATTGTAAAAATAAAAAAGCATGCGGAAGATGTTCTAATGCACACGATACGTCAGATTGTAAGGAAGATATTGACAAAATCAAGTGTGTGAATTGCAAACTCACAAATGATAAACTTTCATTACACCTAAATGATAATCACCATGCATGGAGCAAGGAGTGTCCTATTTACAAAAGAAATATTGAATCGGAGAAGAGAAAAATTGATTTTTTAGGATAAAAAGAAAAGCAACAATATACTACTTAAACATTTCAAGTCTTTTGGCTCATTTAAATGAAATTGAAGTATTATTACAAGAACTCAAACCAGAAATTTTAATGTTAAGTGAAACGTGTATAACTAGTGATATTTACGATTCTGAAGTATCATTTATAGGATATTCAACTGTAAGATGCGATTCATTTAGTCGGCATACGGGAGGAGTCGTTATGATTATTAAAAATAATATATCTTTTAAAATAATATCAAATGAAGTTTTTGATGAAAAAAATACATGGATACTGGCAGTACAAATAAGAAAAAACTTGATTAAAGGAACATACGCTGTATTATATCACTCACCAAACCAAAGCCATTCAAAATTTTTGGATTTCTTCGAAAGTTGGTGTACTAAAAACATGAAAAATCAAGATATGTTCTATGTAACCGGTGACTTTAACATTGACATGAAAGTCAAAAATACCTGCAGTAATAGACTTCAATGTTTAGTAAATAATCTAGGACTGAAACAACTTGTAACCAAACCAACTAGAATATCAAATACATCAGCAACCATTATTGATTTAGTTATTACAAATAATTTTTACTTGAATGTTAATGTTGTGGATACTCCAAAAATATCAGACCACGAAAATATATTAACAATATTTGAAACGAGTATAATTAAAAATGAATCAAGGGAAATTACATATAGAGATAAAAGTAAATATGATCAAACAAAATTTTGTGAAACTTTACAAAATAGTATTTCTCAAGTTACCGAATCAAATAACCTAAACGACAAAGCAGAAAACTTCGTCAATATTTTGACTACAGCAGTCAATAAAATTATGCCAATGAAAAGGGTTAAGTTTAAAAATACGAATAAATGGTATTCGAAACCATTACACAACCTTCAGCAACAAAGAGATAATGCATATAAAGCGGCAAAATTGGAACCATCAGAAGAAAAATGGAATGCATATAAAAAAGTTCGTAATATATACTCTAAACAAATTAAACAACATAAATGCGATTATTATAAGCAAAAATTAGAAACACAACAGAATGAACCAAGAAAACTTTGGATAACACTAAAAGAAATCATAAAGGGTAAACAAAAAGAAATTGTAAAGTCAATTGATTTCCCAGATGGAACTGAAGAAGAAGTAGAGAAGATAGCGACTAAATTTAACAAGCATTTTATTTCGAGCATAGATCTTATAATCGAAAGTATTCCACAACATCCTGAGAACCAACTAGACGAGCCTATACGCACTGATAAAGAATTTAAGTTTAAAAATGTGGATTTACCGTACTTAAAGAGGGTGTTGAGTAATATGAAATCGAAGGAATCTGCAGATGGTATTACAATAAATATAATCAAAGACTCTATAAATATTATTGGCGAATCGATGGTCCAAATTATCAATGAATCTTTGAATAGTGGAGTATTCCCCAAAACTTGGAAGACGTCTGTAATAACTCCTATCCCGAAAATTGATAACCCAAAAAAATTTGACGACTATAGGCCGATCAATTGTTTACCCAAATATGAACAAATACTGGAATACATTGTAAAGGAGCAATTAACAGAATATATTGAGGCCAAGCAGATATTAGTTCCACAACAATCTGGTTTTAGAAATAAATGTTCTTGTGAAACCGCTATTAACTATGTAATAGATGAGTGGAAAAATTTTAGAGATAAAAAAAATAAAATTATTGCAGTATTTCTAGACTTAAAGCGGGCATTTGAAACAATCGACAGAGATAGATTAATAAAAAAATTAAGTAATATTGGAATTAATGGTAAAGAAAATAAGTGGTTTGTTGATTACCTATCAGAAAGAACACAAATTACAAAATATGGTGGTAAAACATCTGAACCACATAGTACTAATAAAGGCGTTCCGCAGGGATCTGTCTTAGGTCCATTGTTGTTTATTATATACATGAATGATATTATCAAAGTGTTAAAGCATTGTGCAATTAAACTATTTGCTGATGATACATTGTTATACATTGCCAGTAAAAATTTACAGGACGCCATTGAAAAAATACAAACTGATTTAAATTATGTAGCGCTTTGGCTTCACCAAAACAAATTAAAATTGAATGTTACGAAAACAAAGTTTTTAATTGTGGATAGCCTAGGCGGAAAGGAGCAGGCAATACTAACAATCGATAGCGAAAACATAGAAAGGGTTAGCAGTATTAAATATCTGGGTGTAATATTGGATGATAAATTAAAATTCGACGAACACTTAAAATACATAACAAAAAAAATTGCTAAAAAAGTTGGATTCTTAAAAAGGATCAGAAATAACTTGGATCTCAAGACAACGCGCCTTGTTTACAATGCTATTGTAACTCCGCATTTAAATTATTGTTCTAGTGTTTTATTCCTATGTAACGAAGCCCAAAATAATAAACTACAGGTTATACAAAATAGGGGGATGAGGATGATTTTAAAATACAATATGTTTACTAGAGTCAAAATTATGTTACAAAATCTAAATATGATGACGACAAAACAACATATAACATATAATGTATTAACAATGATTTACAAACTGAAAAATAATATGCTACCAAATTATCTGAAGAGTAACATTATGTTTCACGAAAATGTTCACAACTATCCTACGAGAAGACGCGGAGACTTTAGGCTTCCCAAAACTAAACTTTCGTGCACACAAAATAGCGCGTTTTATAAAGGACAAAAACTTTTTAACAGCCTGCCGAATGCCGTTAAGGAAGCCTCAAGTCTTAGCACTTTTCGTAGGATGTGTGCATTATATGTGAAGAATGTTTTTTGATTCATAATAATCTTACCAATATTATTGTCATATCTGTTTCCTCAAAATGTATTTTTATTTATGTAATCTTTTCTTTTTTTCCTCTTAAAATGTATTTTAAAAATGTAACTGTATCAATTGTATTTGTTTATATTTTCTTACTAGATGTATGAAAAAAATTTTGCATACATCTAAATAAATATTCAAAAACAAACAAAAACTACTACAATATTACATTGGTATTTCACTTCAATGTAAAAATTATAAAGAATATAAAAAACCTTTGCTCCAAATGGAATTGAACCATTCATATCTGTATGGATTTGATCACTGCACTATTTATAGCAAATTGTACCTACTGTGGCTTCTAATCTGCCAGTAATAAAATAAGATTGCCTTCTAGCCTTGTAACCAAGGTCACTCAGTATATAGTTCTGTAAGCAACTCTTATTTTGTTTGTGTTTTTTTTCAATCTAGCTTGTAATACGAGGTCATTTTTTCATTGCTGTTTGTTTTTATTTCAGGTACTTGTACAACTTGCTGTCGGATCCCGTAGTTATTAAGAATCAACCAGCCATTTTGATTCTTTGCAACAAACAAGATCAGCCCCTGGCTAAGAGCTGTGTTATCATTAAGAGCCTGCTGGAAAAAGAGATGTAAGTTGAAAAAACATCTGTCGTTTCTGGGTTTAAATAAGTTAGAACCGACGGATTGTTAGAAGGCCCAAACGTAAAGGTCTGGACTGTGCGGAGACGCAAAAGTAATCAAATAAAACAATAACTTTGTTTATAACTATGAAACTTGTTTAAGAGCTTATAACCAGAGAACACTAGAAATATGTCATTTTTAAATCAGTGTTTAGACGTATTGACCCTTTTCCACAAAAAATTATAAATTGATTTCGAAAAATTGTTCTTTTATCTAGTAAACGTATGTTTTAAATTATCAGAAAAAATGATAAATTTTAATATAAGTACTTAATAAAGTGATACCATAGGTCGTTGGCGGATTTGTTAAATTTTCAAAAAAGTACATTTATTATACAACACCCATTTCAAATCATATAACCATGCAGTAAAATAAATCAATACATTATCTGGTAAACATATGTAATAGAATTTTAATTTTAGTTTAAATAAAATCATAATAAAATATAAAGTACATGTGTTTCTTGACGAAAATTGGTCCGTTTGTGTATTTATTTGCGCACTTACAGACTAATTAATATATTTCAATTTTTTTTACATTCTTATTTTGCTGAGACATTATTGAAAAATGATACATAAATACTTATGATAAAAAAATAATTACAAAAAGTACATAATTTTAATAGTTTTATCAACACGCCTTTCGGCATTTTTGGATGTAGGTATAAATTAAAGCAAATTTGGAATGAAATAAAATCGATATTGAGTTATAATTTTAAAAGTATGTAATAGAATTTTAATTTTAGTTTAAATAAAATCATAATAAAATATAAAGTACATGTGTTTCTTGACGAAAATTGGTCCGTTTGTGTATTTATTTGCGCACTTACAGACTAATATATTTCAATTTTTTTTACATTCTTATTTTGCTGAGAAATTATTGAAAAATGATAAATACTTATGATAAAAAAATAATTACAAAAAGTACATAATTTTAATAGTTTTATCAACACGCCTTTCGGCATTTTTGGATGTAGGTATAAATTAAAGCAAATTTGGAATGAAATAAAATCGATATTGAGTTATAATTTTAAAAAGCTGGTACAGAGAGTAATTAATCTTTCTCATTGGAACCGCCCTGTACAATCGTAAGAGCCTCTTTCGACGAAATGTGGATTTTCGGCCGCTGGCTGGTTATACGCTCTTAAGGTTAAACGTCACATACGTTATAATCTACGCATTCACAGATGGCGCCAATCAAATTATTTTAGGTTTTTAATGCTTTTTGCACGATACGCTTTAAAATATTAAGGTAAATTAATTGTTCACGCCCGTACATATTTAATTAGAATATAAATAAATAGTTTTGTCCATAAACAAACCCAAATCTTTCGAGAAAGGCTGAAAAATACAATATTCGATTGAGTCACCGATACAAAATCGAATTTTATATCGGTTTTAAACTGAAAGTACGTTATAATCTATTCATTCACAGATGGCACAAATTTAATTATTTTAGGTTAGAACACTTTTAAGTTATTTTTTAAGAGTCCATGAGAAAAATAATTTTCCTCAAGGCCAATATTTAGTGATGCTGTGTGGAGTATCTTTTTAAAAAAGAAAGGAGAGGAAATTCTGGGAAGGAAAAAGGTATGAAGGATGGTTATGAATCCAAGGGCCAATGTGTCCAGGAGTGTCGGTTGAATGAATCCATACCACCTGCTGCGGTGCAAGTCGATAGGCCGAGAGACACTAGCTGGAGAGGTTAGGTTTCCCCAAACCGGCCCGCCACGCAGCTGGTGGGCAAGGGCATCTGCACCTGAACACACCTCACCCGATGAACCCTTGTTCTACCGGTATTTCAACGGAAGATGAATTCGGCACTGGTGCAAAGTCGGAAAACACGCCAAAAGTGTGCCCATCATTTCTCATTTTGACGGTCCCAGAGAATAAGGTCAGATGTGCGATTTTATAGTTTTGCAATAGAGCTGTTTAAAGTGTCGTTTCTGCATTTTTACTGTTTTTGAGATCAAAAAATACAGCATATAACAAAATTCCAAAAACACAGACTTTTAAATCAACAAAAGGAAATTAAAATAAGCCAACAAAACTTTCGTTCTTCAGGTCCGTCGATTTGTACACAGATGACATTTGTCGTTAACGAAAAAAAACCACATGCCTAAGAAACTGGAGGGAGACTAGGCTGGCAGGAGTCAAGATATTTCCTGGAGACAATCAGGACTCAAAGGGTCGTAACGCTGATGATTCCTAGGTTTGCTGTGAACTTCACTTGGCAGACCTCTAATGTTAACTCTGTCACCAAACTATGTCTTTCGTCTCGTAAAATGAATCCTTACTATTTATTGAATCTATTATGTTAACCATTATACATATCTCTTTTCCTATATTAAATCTTATAAAAGACAACTTTTATTTACCAATACGTTTTTACCAATGATGTAACACTTTTACATATATGAATTTCTGGTAAACTCCTTGTATCTGAATAGTAAACATCTGTTTTTGTATATTTATTTATTTATATTTATTTATTTATTTGCAAAAACAGCATAAAACCAATACATTGCAAGAGCGGTAAGAAAAGATACATAATAAATACATTTACAGTTAAAGTAAGTAATACATTTCGTTAAAACATAAGTGCTATTTCACGCTTAAAATCGTTGTAGGAAATGTGGAATATATCCACATTTCCTGCGAGGCAGTTAATTAACCTAGTGAGTCGTCCCAGGGGCATCACTATTGGTAAGTTAGTTCTGCACCTAGGAAGAATCAAAAGCCTGTGTTGGCGGCCTCGCGTGAAATTATCCGGGACATAGAATCCTATTTCAGCCAGAATATCTGGTACCGATACAAAACCATTTAGAAGCTTATAAGCCATCAGCAGTAATGCGACATCTCTTCTGGAACTAAGGCTGCAGATACCCAGCATTCCCGAGATAGATGCTGTTGGAAACAGCCATGGGTAAAAACCAAACTCTCTCATATAGAGGTATCGTAAAAATTTCTTTTGTATTTTCTCAACCATTAGTACATACACGATGTCCTCTGGCCCCCATATCTGAGATCCACTCTCGAGAATGCTACGCACCAAGCTAAAGTAAAGCAGCCTTATAACTGTGAGGTTGGTCAATTCCTTTGAATTGTGTATGACAAAACCCAACAGCTTTGTGGCTGATTTACAGATCTTTTCAATGTGAGCATGAAATGTTAAGCGAGCGTCATACACAATTCCTAAGTCCTTGCAAGTCACCATGTGTTTCAATGACGTGTCTTTCATTTTCTAATTAAAATATATGGTCTTTTGTGACCTCGTAAAGCACATAACTGAACATTTTTGGAAGTTGAAATCGAGTTTATTATCGATACTCCAGTCAATAATTTCATTTATATCTTGCTGGAGTTTTCTACAGTCTTCTAAAGATCTTATTCTCAAGAAGAGTTTAATGTCATCTGCAAAAAGTAAAAAACGGACGAATTTGATTTTTTCCCGAATATTGTTGATAAAAATTAAAAACAATAAGGGTCCTAAATTGGATCCCTGTGGCACACCAGAGTTTGTAGCATACGTGTTAGAGTTAAACTCACCATAGGACACGAATTGTTTCCTTTCGTTCAAATAATTAAGAATGAGTTAGGAGCACTAAGTGATCCACCCTATCGAAAGCCTTCGCAAAGTCATGGTATGATGTGTCAACCTGCTCATTGTTATCCAGTGCTCTTGCCAAGTAATCTGTGAAAACCATTAAATTTGTAGTAGTTGATCGGCCACGTCTAAATCCATGTTGTTGATCGATCAAGAATTGTTCAACTTTGGCATAAACATATTTATGGATAATTATTTCTAATAACTTGGCAGGTGCGGAAAGAATCGCTATAGGACGGTAGTTGGTTGCTTGACACTTGTCACCATCTTTGTGAAAGGGGGTGACTTTCGACAGCTTCCATAATTTAGGAAAAATGCCGTTTTTAATGGTAAGATTAAATAAATGTAGAAGTGGCTTAGATAGTGGTTCAGAACATCCCTTAATGACAAAGGGTGGGATTAAATCAGGACCAAACGATGTTTTTGGTTTCAATTTTTTTACTGCTAAACTGAAATCCACGATATTAACATTTTCAATGGAGATGTTTTGAGCATTTGTTGATCCAATCTGTCCTGGCACATATGATTCAAAACCAACTTTTTCCTGATTATAGACAGATTGAAAATACTTTGCGAAAGCTTCCGGTATGTCGGTTCCTTTGTGAGTGCAATCATTCAGGATAATATGACTTAAGAGACCTCTGTCGTGTTTCTTATCAGAAACATATTTCCAAAATGACTTCGGAGTATTTTTGTATGCGAGTACCTACATATAATAATATTACTTATGAATGGATGAGAGTTTGGTGGCAACCAGTGTTGCCAACTCAGCTCCTTTAGAGCTAGATTTGGCTCTAAATCGACGTCGTCAGCTCCAAAATAAGTCATTTAGCTTCTTAGCTCGTTTTTCAGATATTTCAGCTCTTATTCACGTGAAATAATATTGAAAAAAATAATATCAAAAAATGCAACATTGGGACGAGGACTTCCTAAAAAAGAGATTCCCTGAACTCCTGCACAAGTAAACAGTTACTGAAAATGCTATGGTGGAAACATCGGTACAGGGACTATGGTACTAGGGCTATTGCGTATTGCAGTGGTCTTCAACCTTTTTGAACCGGCGTACCCCCTGACTTCCTATATTATGTACATGTGTAATGAAAGACGTGTTTCATTTGTAATTATGAATACTCGTATTATAACATGAATTTAACATATCACCTGGCAGCGCCAGAATATTTTTAAATGATTTTTATCTGTGGAGTCGAAGTGTCAAAATTCAAAGTGGTGCTTCGAAATTCAAAATTTTGGAAAAAAGAAGGAAAAGACCGGTAAATGGTGGCAAATGACAGGTTAAGTCGAATAAATACAATTTTATACAGAGTGTAACATGACTTCCGGCATTTTTTACCCGTGATTCTACATGTGTGCCACGTTATTGCGTACCCCCAATTTGGCTTCGCGTACCCCCAGGGGTACGCGTACCACAGGTTGAAAACCACTGGCATATTGCATTGCGTCTTGCGTCAGTCTCCTTCAAATTCGAATGCGCTTTGCGTGTGTGTATCATTACGCAGTATGTGATTATTTACCTGAAAGTAATATTTTTTGCTAAATTGTTGTGGTGTTATCGATTATTAGTTGTCTTAAATTGTTACGTTAGTATATTTAGTAACTGTGAAAATAACAAATATATTATTGAAGTACCTGAAGTGTTTTTTTATTATGACAAAAAATTGGAAGAGCCGATCTTTTAGTGGACTAGTCGCTGTCTAACAAAAAATATTTAAAAACAAAACAATAAAAAAATCCTGAAGTCCACCCCCCCCCCCCCGGAGGAAACTGGGATTCAAAATTTTAGCTCCTTTTTGGGTTTCGCCTAGCTCTACTTTAAAATTCGAGTTGGCAACACTGGTGGCAACCTCGATAGATTAAAGCTTTTGACACAAAATGTTCCTATTTAGCAGTTTTGTTTTTAAATTGTAGTGGTCTTGTATGGGCTATTTTTCATTTTTTTTTTCATAGCTTTTAATGACTTTTGAAAAGGGTGTTAAGTTGAGTTGATTCTGAGTTGGTACCTAAAATAACACCTTGTTTTTATTTAAGTTTTTATTGTCCCAAACTGGAGAGTAAAATACCTTAGAAATTATGGCAAATTTAAAGTATATTCAAATTATCTCTAATAAAATGCTGCCTTTATAAAATATCAGTCCACCTGTATGTATCAATATTAATTGTGTTTCAGACTTGATCTCTGCGTGAAAAAATGTTCTGCACCTTGTCATAATTTTTCTGATTTTAGAAATCTGGTTCGTAAGACAAAATCGAGCCAACTGCAATCAGTGGATGCTTCCCAGAAGAATACCGTCTTCCTCGGCAAGAAAGACAAGGACTTTGAATTCTCTCACCTGAACACCGATGTGGAAATCGGAGAAATCAGCGCTGTGGACGAGAATGATGACACCGGCTCAAACATCAAGCGCTTGACTAAATGGCTTGAAAACATGGTTTAACTCGGCAATCGAAATCCTTTCATATAATCAAAGCAAACAACTCCCCGCACTACATTCTCTGAGATGGAAATCCGTTGGGCGTTGCGCCGAGTTTATATTTAAAAAAAAAAACTTTGATTTTTCATTTCTGACTCAAAAAATTTAATTGTCCTATTGTGACAGTTTTGCCAAAAAAATGTTAATCTTCTGTGACTTTTACTACTTGATCCTTTCTGTATCCATGCTTCAGGAATTATTAATAATACAAGGAGCCATATTAACATATTATGTTATTGCTATGGTAATACAAGAACATCCATTTTTTATAAACTGTTAATACAACATGTAAGCGACTTAATTTGGTAAAAATATTGTTTTGTAACTTTATTAAGACTGAGCGTGTGAAGAATTATTCTACACCATATTATAATTCGGCTGTGAATCAATGTTAAATGTTAAACTAAGAACTGTTGGGCTATTGCATTTAATCTTTGGATATAAAATATGTTAAAATGTTTGTTTTTATGTGGATGTTTTAATTCTAAAATATATTGAATGTGCATGGGTATGGCAAGGTTAAGTAATAGTTTTATTTTATCACTTTTATATTTTTAAGTAAACTGGTAACTGAATGCTAGACGAGAAAAAGGATATTGAGAAATCTAAGATCATTCATTCCTTTATGCCTTTCAAGTTTATAAAACAAAAGAATTCACGCTTCGAAAATAATATACATAATATTAAGTGGTAACTTGCTGATCCGTAATGATATTAAGCCATGATTGCATTTATTTTATTTACGTGCATGTAATTAATTTTTCAAAAATCACTTCATGAGTAAAAATCCTATATGTATTATTCTAATAATAGTTAGCATTCAGAAGCTAATACAGTGAAACACTCTTAAGAAGTTTTCCGAGATACCGGAAAAAAAAAATTTTAAGCCGGAATACCTTATATGTGGAAGAAATTGGACCATTCAACTTCATAAGCATGAAACTTCGTAAGAGAGTTTCAATGTAATTTATGCAGTTCTTTTTTATATTTCTAAGAACTTTTTTGTTGTTCACACAATGTATGCATATTTTTTAAAACTTAACATGTGCAATGTTACAATGCACAATTACTTTTTCCTATTTTTTATAAAAAATAAAGCATTTTCTAATAACAAAATTTTTTCGAAATTTTCTTATTTTTTTTTCCAGCAGTAATTTTAGGGCGCCTGCAGAAGAGAGACTTTAGTTGCGGAGACAGTTGAATTGTGTCAGTAGTGGTCATGAAAATCCATTATGGTATGTGGAGGTGCGCACACGAGAGACTTTAGTAGCGGACTTAAATGCGAATACATAAATGAAGATGCTTCCACAAGATACTTTCTGAATTTGTATGAATTTTGGAATAATCAATATTTATTTTTGGGGTATAATGCCGTGTTGTGCTACCTCCTTCTTTAGCCAACGTTTCGGACATCGTTGCAGTGTCCATCATCAAGGCAGATGTGTGACACTGCAACCCTGTCCGAAACGTTGGCTACAGAAGGAGGTAGTGCAACACGACATTATACTTAATACTTAAAAATCGTGTAATAACTTAATACTTAAAAATCGTGAAAATCTAAAATCGTATCAGAATTTTGGAATTGTTTTTCCAACTGTCACTGCGAATAAAGTTTTGTCTGCGGGCACCCTCACCCAAAAATAAATAGTAAAAATATAATATTGTTCAATGTAGCAAAAGACTAGTTTATTGCAACTGCAGGCTATGATAATCTTTTAAGATTTTCATTTTATCACTGTTTATGTGAAAAAATTTATCTGATGTAACAATTTACATAGTCACATTTTTTTCAGCTTTCAAATATTATTTTTACAGTTTTAAGGCGAAAAAAAAACAATATTAGCATCATCATTTTTTGCTTCATAATTTAATTTGAAGTTTCACATTATCTACCTCACTTGGTACTGCAACACTAACCAAAACTAAAATTGTAAATTCCTTCTGATTCTTCGATGAGAAATGACTTCATCTATAGATACCAGCAATGTTAGGGCGAATTCCATTAAGGTGCTAGGTATGTACTATTTCTATTTACATGAAGTTACATTTAACAGTATCCACTGAAACGGCTATGACTCATGAGTCCCTGTTACTGAAATGTAACATGCTACTCAAACAGTTGAATACGACTAGTTTTTTTTTAATATCTGCTGACTGGAGTGGCTTCCCCCTCAAAGATAATGTTCCCCCTGCTCCAGTTGCATTAGCCTAAGGCGGCCCCTAGACACTACAATAACATTGTACAATATATTTTATTCTTCAATAAGATTGAAAGGCGCTTAGAATCCAAAAGATCAACTATATTGCACACTAAACAATAAAAAATGTTGATCAATTTTATTTTTTAGAGTATTTTTATTTTAGTATTTTCGAGTAAATATTGCACAATACTAACCCTACACAAAGCAATGAAAAAATACTGTGCAATAAAAATTAAACTCGCTCAAACTTTTGTTCAATCATTGCGCAATCTTCAATATTAACCCCAAACGGTCAGTAATATTGCACAATTCGTAATATTGCTCAATATAATTGATCATCTAGGGGCCGCCTTACGCTTATTGAATGAAGTGTAACGTTTAATGAAATGAAGACAATATTAGCGAAACTCAATCGAAAATCTGAAAACAGAAAAAGATATGGGACTCGAACGCAGCCGAAGGTCCTGGGTTTGAATCTTGCAATCATGCATAAATATGCCAACAAATAATGTTTGTAGTTCTTAGTCGAAGTATGATACAGTTAAAAATGACCGAATTGGATAGGAGGCATACATTAATTACGTGAGCGCTAAAGGAGGGGGGGGGGGGTCCAGCAAAATCTCACTTAACTTGAAAAGAATATACCAAGTGTTCCAAATTTATCTCACCAAGGGGAGAGGGGGGGTCTAGATTGGAAGAAAAACTGCTCACGTAATTAATGTATGCCCCCATAGGGAAACATTAGCTCAGTTTATAGAGTCGAGGCCCGGAAAGCCGAAGGTCCTGGGTTCGAGTTCCAGATGTGCCCCTATCTTTTCCTGACTTTTCTGTTGTCAGATTTTTGATCGAGTTTCGCTAATATTGTCTTCATTTAATTAAATAATTGAGGTTTTTACTCATAAAGCCAGCATGGGGGGAATTAGTCGATCAATATAGCGAGGACAGCGTGGAGATGGATAACGAAAAGACAGAAATATGTACAACTTCCGTTGCGAGGCTGAAATGCAAACAGCAGCAACTAACCAACACGGGACTAACAACGAGGACGGACCACCAAACAACTCGGTATTGGCACACACTCCTTGCCTCGTTCACATTCATACATCGTCTCATACATACTCTTCTATTATTCTGACTTTTGACATGGCCCAACTCAAGTATCTGATTCACTTGATTGTGCCATGTCTTCCTCGGGCTTCCCCGACTTATTCCATTCACATTTGCATCATATGTTCTTCTCACACTATTTTCTTCTTTCATTCGCTCTACATGCCCAAACCATCTGAGGGTTTCTTTCTTAAGCTTACTCATTATGCTTACATAAGCCTGTACATCTGCTCCAATCTTACTAAGTCGGCTAAACAAAATTACTACAGATCTAAAATAGATCAATTCAATAATAATCCAAAATTTATCTGGCAAATAATTAAAGAAATCACCTACACAGATCAAAACAAAACAAACCCATTGGAAGAAATCAACACAGATAACGGTACACTCTCGGTCAACAAAAATGTACATAAACTAATTAACTACACAAACAACTTTTTTGCAAACATAGGCTCGAATTTAGCGAACAAAATAACCAAACCTCAACACTTTAACCCGAGCATAAACAAACACCCAAATCCACAAAGGATTAAATTTGCCCTCAAACCAATCACTAAACAAGAACTAACACTAATGTTATCTAAATTCAAATCAACATCCTCATCTGGTAGTGATGAAATCACAATGAAAACAATAAAATTCTTACAAGATGAAATTACCGAACCGACACTCTTTCTAATAAACAAATCACAGAAAGCAGATTTCCATCTCAACTCAAAATAGGGACTATTACACCAATCTTTAAAATCAGGAAATCGTAAAGATATCAATAACTACAGACCAATCACAATTCTAAACACATTATCTAAAATCTTAGAAATAACAGTTAAAACTCAACTCGTCGACTACCTAGAATCAAATAAACTATTATCACGAAAACAATTTGGTTTCAGAAAAAATTTAGGAACATCCAACGCCATAGCCTTAGTAATTGAATATATTAAAAATTCTCTAGACTCTCATAAAAAATGCATTGGCATATTTCTCGACCTTTCTAAAGCGTTCGACACAATAAATCACTCACATCTTTTTGAAAAACTAGAGAACATAGGAATTACTGATAATTAACTAATATTTTTAAAAAGTTACATGGGAAATAGAAAGCAAACTGTGAAACTTAACAACATAACCAGTGAGTGTATTGATGTCAAATTCGGGGTGCCTCAAGGAAGTATTCTGGGTCCGATTCTGTTCCTTATTTATATTAATGACCTATGCCACATAGAATGTGACGGAGAAATCATCAGTTTTGCGGATGATACTGTTCTCCTAATAAATGGGAAAAATTGGGCAGAAACATTTAAGAAAGCAGAAGACACACTTAAAAGAATTAAAAATTGGCTAGACTACCATTCACTTACACTTAATGCTAATAAAACCAAATTCATCACTTTCAAAATAAAAAATAAGAAAAACTCTGAAGAAAACCTGAACTTGAAAATTCATAGTCAGCATCACTTAAATGAGCATTGTAATTGTCCTTCATTAGAAAACGTTGACCATATAACGTATCTGGGTCTAAAAATTGACCAAAACTTAAAATGGACCGAACACATTACCTATTTAAATAATAAAATTAAAAAACTAAGTTATTTTTTCAAAACTATCAGGAATGTCCTCATTAAAAAAGACTTAATCAAGATTTACATGGCTCTCTGCCAATCACTGTTAGAATACGGTATTATCGGATGGGGCAGTGCAAATAAAAACATACTAAATCCACTAATTAAAACTCAAAATTCCATAATGAAAATTATACTGAAAGTTCCTGTAAGAACTAGCACTGATGAAATCTTCAACAATCTTAACATCATGTCAATTAAACAACTGTATTCTAAAACTATACTCATTTACATTCATAAGTACAAAACCCAAGAAATGACAACTTACACGTACATTAGAAACACTAGATCTCATGGTCAAAAACATATCCAACAAGTAACTACTAACACAACATTTGGGCAAAAAAGCTTCTTGTATTATGGTATTAAACTTTACAATAAAATACCACTCTCACTTAAAAACCTCATCAGTATAACATTTAAATCTCAAATAAAAAGCTGGATACTAAATATAGGGAGAACAGACATAGAAAATATACTGATATCAAAAATACAGACTAAAATCGAATCTACTGAACTGAATTACAAAAAAAACACAATTTTATTTAAATTTTAATTATTTAACAAAATACTACATGATACCTATATGTTTATAACTAATTCATATTAATTTCTTATAATTAAATTATAATATGTAAATGAAATCCTCAGCACGGGAAATCCCAGTGAGGATATCATTATCTTTAGATGTTTGTAAAGAAAGGAAAACAATAAATCATTATTATTATTAAACATTCTTTGCGGATATCCACATTTCTCACACGATCATAGATGGTTTTACCACACATCCGCCTCAAGGATCTCATTTCAACACCATTCAGTTTACTTTCATCCTTCCTCTGACAGTTCCATGCCTCACTGCCATACGGGGTAGGTAACTCCATTGTGGACTGCTAGCTTCGCTTCTTTTGACAGTTTCTTACTAGCGCCAACGGCATTCAGTCCTCCATTAATGGAGTTACCTGCATTTACCCTTCTTTCAATAACTCTTTCAGCCTTCCCATCTCTCGTAAACATACTTCCCAGATACACAAACATATACACATCCACCTGCTCCAAGTATTCATATTATTTCTACCGTTTAAAAAAAGGATGTTCCTACCAACATGATAAAGTTAGGGAATAGCCACCTGTGTATAGCACCGTTTCCACGCTTGCCAAGCCTACGCAAACCTCCACAAACGCCAACGTGGAAACATGTCGTTTGTCTTGGCTTGTGTAGGGTTGCGTAGGGTTTGCATAGGCTTGCAAGAGCTTGCCCCCGATCCAGTCGGGGTCGGATCCAGCAGCAAGCTTCGGCAAATGCTCAGTGTAATTTCCGAACTGACGGCGAATGCACGCCGTTTTTGCTCCATGCGGTATATCGATAATTAACATTACGAGACATATGTATGACGTAAGAGGCATGCCTGACTTATTAAAATGTAAAAGTAGGTACATAATTTGAATGCACTAATTTAATTTATTGGATTTACCTAAAAAATCAATATAAATAAATAATCTTTTATTGATGATTTATTATTTGTTACAATAAAAAAACATATGATTTTTGTTGGAATAACTTTTTTTTTATAATACAAGACAATATTATATTGTTTTTTTATACTTTGCTTGTATTTCAAATAAAAGTATGTTAAACCAAACGCAATAGCCGACACAAGTTCGGCGTCCGCCACGCTTGGGTGTTGGTAGATGGTTGGTAGCGTACTGACGCAGTCACAAGCGTGTAAACGGCTTCCAAATGCCAGGCGAGATTTGTGTACGCTTGGAGCTTGTGGAGGTTTGCGTAGGCTTGGCAGGCATGGAAACGGACCATAATGGAATCTCATCCACGATGTGAATTTTTTCCCATCTTATAATCATGTTGGTAGGAACTGTTTTCTTTTACCTACTGCTTTAAATTAAATTAAATGAATTTCCAGAACATTTAAAAAACAACTGAACTCAACAAAACAAAATGCTCCAGTCAGTTAGTTCTGTGCTCTCTTGGAACCAATTAATTTTCAAAATTATCTGTTACATATAATAAATATACTCAAATAATGCCAGAAGAAGATTCGTCAATTTTTGGAGAGCATACACAGCTTGGATATTTTATTATAGTAATTGTTGCAATTGGTAAGGAATATTCTAGTTTGGTAGATATGTTCAGTAATTCAGGCAAGTTTCTGGATCTGGAACAAGCCTCTCCATGACAAAGAGATTGTAAAAATCTTTGGCTAGGTTATCCAAAGATTTTAGTTTTATTTCATAGTAGCCGACCGATTTAAAAAAAAGGATGGATGAATAGCTGCCCGCGTAGTGAAATCTCATCCTCATCCACAATTTGAATTTTTCCCCATCTTATAATCATGTTGGTAGGAACTAATTTTTTTCTTTTATCATAATGTTTCAAAGACCCAATCATGTCTGATAACGTCTAAAAGGGATCGAAATGAAAATCTAGTCTCCTTCAACGGAAGTAATCTTCCGAACAAGACCTCCATCGATATGCTTGGTGTAACTCTAAGTGACCAGCTCAGGTACGGGGGCTCCATCGAAACCAGAGTTACGTTAGTCTCTCAGAAACTGAGCGTACTGTACAGGGCCAACAGATACTTTAATAGTACACAACTGCTAACCCTGTACAAATTGCAAGTGCGCCCCACGGTTGAATTTGGCAGCCACCTCTGGTCTGGAGCTCCAAAATACCTAAAAAAAACCTTGACTCTGCAGAAACGGGCGATTCTCCCATCTTAACAGACTGATTGCAATCTTTAGAGCACAGGCGACAGGTGGGAATGCTGTCCTTGTTCTGCCGATATTACAATGGAAGATGCTCCGAGGAACTAGCGTCATTGATCCACCCAGCATCGGTTCATAGTCGGGAAATACGCCAAACACGCGCCCACGAGTTAACATGGGTCTCTTCAAGATCCAAATTAACTCCTTGCTTTCCCCAAAAAGACTCCACACAGCTTCTTCAAAGATGACATAGGCCCTGAGGGAAATTATTTTCCTCAGGGCTTCCTGTGTGGAGTTATGTAAAAAAAAAAATATATATATATGTATATACATTTATATCTATATGTATATTATACATATATTCCCAATGGGGAGCAATATGCTGAAGTAGGTGAAGCCAAAAAACGCTGGCGCTTTAGCGCTAGGTGTGACACTAGCATAAATATAATGTAATTATTACATTTGGTTTGAAAGGTTAATTAAATTTTTTATTTGTTTTCAGCAATACTTATTGGGTTGAGGCGTTATTATCGAGGGCGCCGCCGGGCTAGACCATGTTAACGCTAGGTGTGACACTAGCATTAATATAATATAATTATGACATTTCGTTTGAAAGGTTAATTAAAGTTTTTATTTGTTTTCAGTAATACTGATTGGCATAAGGAAGTATTTTGAAAGGCGCCGTCGGTCCGTACCATGTTACGTACCATGTTGTGGATGAAAAAAAATGAGAAGCTTGCAAAATAACAAATAAACTTAAATTAAAAACTTAATATTACACAATTAAAAACACACTTACTATGAACACAATATAACATATAATTTTGTACATAATGAAATAAATATGTTACAATAAAGAATTTCGATTGTATGTTTCTGAAACTAATTTGGCACGGTGGTGGGTGGAATGAATTTTTTTTTTTAATTTAGCATAGTTTGAAAAGACGCTCTGTATATTAAGAGTTAAAATAGTATAATGTTCATTTTGATATATTTTATTCTTGTACTTCAACAGGAGCTCTATTTGTTTCTATTTTAACCCATTGGCCACAGAATAAATGAGCCTTCACCACTGAATTAATTTTATACCAAAAATTGAAACCTGCATTGGTGTACTAAATCTATTGTAACTTTTGAACTGTATATTCAAATGAATTAATTTATTTAAATTTGTCTGTTACATTTTGGATTAAGGTAAAGAAGAACATAAAAATAAACATTTAAAAATGATAAAATATGTATTGTGTAATAAGGATACAAATTTAACCTTCTCTTTTTTCGAAAGTTTTTTTCCACATTTATATTCGAAAAGTTACAAAAAAACATAATATTCATAAATCGAATGATAATAATTATTGTATTTTATATACTTATATACTAATAACCTAATAAAATAATTTGGTTTCATATACCTCAAAGCAATCAGGGACGTTCAGGGTCACTACCAAAGCCTAGAACCGCTCGCAATTTTGAAGAAATTAAATGGCGGCTGGCTGCATATAAAACTTGAACACAAATATCAGGGAAAAAACATAAGAAGCATATTATTGCCAATTCAATGAAATGAATGATTATTTACGTGGAGAGCGTTCGGCATTAAAATTTTTATTAAAAAATGTCACTGTCGTGCTCGTTGTCCGTTTTTTGGCGGACCAACTCTAGCCCGTCAGCGTGCTGGGGTTTGTGGTTAAGTACCTGAGTTGCACACCCGACAGGCTGCCGGGGTTTGTGGCCAATTGGTTAATGATTTTATCCAAGTCTTTATTTTCCTCTCAATTATTTTCGTTTTTTCTTTAATCTTTTTTATATTTTTCTCATCTCTTCTTTTTATTTTTCTTTTATTCTATTTATCTATTTAAATAAAAATTGAATTTTTTATTTTATTTTATCTTCAAAGATTAAAAAATTAGATTAAATTCCTGCCACCTCGGAACCGGCTCAGCCTATATTTTGATGATTCTTTTTTTGAAGTAAAACTTCTTTACGCACGCTCTTCACTAAAAATAAAAAAATAAACCAAAATTTTAACAAAACAAAAAACGACTTAAAAAACTGCACTAAAAAGTAAAAAAATAATTTCGTACGATTGTTATTTTTGGAGTCGGTGTCAGCCAAGATCTCCACATCTCACCTATAACTACCTTTGTATGTAGTTACCTTGGCTGACAACGACTCCAAAAATAACAATCGTACGAAATTATTTTTTTGCTTTTTAGAGCATTCTTTAAAGTCGTTTTTTGTTTTGTTAAAATTTTTGTTAATTAAACGACTTCAAAAAGAAGGAGGTTATCAATTCGACGTTTTTTTTTAAATTTTTATGTTTGTTACCTCAGAACTTTTTTTATTTTAAAGCTGGTGCTTCCCGTGTGGTCCCATTTTAATTTGATCCAGTTCTGACAATGGCATCCATGAGAAAACCATATAAGTCTTAAATTTGCAATAAGTATGTGCGCGACAAATGGACGAATAACTAAATATTACGCCAACCGATTTCGATGATTCTTTTTTTGAAGTAAAACTTCTTTACGCAAGCTCGAAACTTGGGGGGTAAGCTGGTGAATGCGTTACGAAAAGTGGTGATTGTTACGAAAAATGTCTTGCGAACGGTAATCGATGCGAACGGTGGTCGGGCCTTTACGCACGCTTTTTATTCATGTTATATTATATACAACGGGAACCCGGCATGCGTTGTGAGGTCACTGTAACCTCGGGGTCAACTAAACTGTAATGGTTCCATGTCAAGTCCCGGGAAACTACATTATAATGCAAGCGCCTGCACTATATAACATTATTTACCGCGGGTACCCGGCATACGTTGCAAGGCCACTTTAACCTCAGGGTTAACTAAACTGTTATGGTTCCATCCCAAGTCCCGGGAAACTACATTATAATGCTAGCACCTGCACTGTATAACATTATATACCCATACCCGGCATAAGTTAGTGAAGTTTTACTTCAGTCGTGTGGTCTAAAGCACACTCGTTTTTTTTAATTGGAAAGGAAATACTTCAAGGGTAGTTTGATGAGAGTTTGGTTAGGTTCTGATTATGGGATCCATGATTAAGTAACGGAACTCTTCAATTCTTAGGAGCAAATTAACGATACTCGGCCAAATCTTTTATAGGCTGTCCGGATCTTTGAGTCACCCACTGTAACGCCGTTATGGTCAAGTAATGTCTGTCTCATATGAGCAGCATGTTTAGTAGGTCCAGTATATTCAGACAAATTGGTTAGTGTACTTCCGATTCATTAAAAATTAAAAATGACATCAAAAAAGCACTGAAAAGTAAAAATATAATTTCGTATTCTCCTACAACTTAATAATCAACTTACTTTTTCTACTTATCAAAATGTAGGTACGATTGTTATTTTTGGAGTCGGTGTCAGCCAAGGTAGGTTTGTCGCGCGTGCGAAACCTACTTTTTTTTTTATTTTTTCACTTTTTTTTTTTTAATGTATTTTGGTATGTATCACTGTGTGAGTTCCGTTTCAGTCAGAATATGCATGAATTATAAATTTTTGGCGGGTACAGACTTACGAAATATAACATTGCAATGTAACACGCAATGAAAGAATTTGCCGTCCACATTGTTGCAATGTATCATCCAATGTAACAGAATTCCCATAGTGTGGACGCCTTGACCGCACGAACAGAGCATTTCAACTCGTGGACGGGTTTTGTTTGTCTATACTGCAGAACACGCGCAAACAATGGAGGAAGAAGACACAGTAACAGCTACGGCAGACTGAGCTATGTTCACCACGCGCATGCCGGAAACAGATGCGAGTAGGTACATGCTCGGTTCGTGCGCGCGCTGCGTCCACACTTATGAAATGGTCCTTTCATGTTACAGCAGTCTGTACCCGGCATAACGAATAAACTGATATTGAAAATTTCCCACTAACACCACGGAAAGTGGAAAATGTTGCTTGGGTCGTGATGGAGCCAGCCGAGGAAGAGAACGATGCGACGCCTGGGTGGGACCCAAACGTGATGCCAACTCAGCCACTAACCGGACTTAGCTTACCCAAACTTAGAACCTAATAACCTATTTTTTTTTAATAACCTGAATACTTCAGAAGAGTCCCAACTACTCCCCCCTGGAGCCAGTGAGATTATGGCATCCCCAATTTGGGTATGTTGTGAGAAGGTGATGGGGAAGAGGAAGATGGGGATGTGGAAGATGGGGAAGTACCCGGGTAATCAGATTTAGCCACCAAACATGGCTGAAGGAGTCATTTCAGTATCTTTGACTCTGGGTTTTGTTGATGTAAATAAGGTTGTTTCTTGTATAATTGTTAAAACGAAGTGTAATTTTTACGAAGAACCCTGTTGTTAGTTATCACAAGGACTTGCAGAGTGTATTGTTATGTCCCAAACTACCGGCATCTGCTGTATATTACAAACAGAAACTTCAACTTCACTTTATATGTCCTGAATAATGCAGATATCACTCTCTATGCGTGGCATGAAGCAGATGGAAGTGTGACCGCTATTGAATTCACAAGTTGCATAATCAACTATGTGGAGAACTTGCCCCCACGCTATAAGAATGTCATCCTTCACAATAGAACATTTTTTTCTGGAGAAGGACCATACTATAATGGTAGCCGACAATGTCCATTCGGTGCTGGAGCATTACTTCAAGCCGCCAAAATATATTCTCCAAGCCATTATTTATCTCGCATGCAAATGGCTCGACCCAAACAGCCATACAATATAAAAAATGTCCACTTTGACTTTTTTTAAATTACGAAACATTGAAGGCAAACCTAACATCTTTGAGACCGGGAAAGAAAGTAGGGGATCCCGTTGTCACTGATTTAAGAGCTCTTAAATACTTATCGTTGGGGGATATCCTCTATAAGTTAGACCAGTCGAAGGATGGGCTGGAGTTGTTCCAACGCCGCAAGACTGGCTATGTTCCCCCATTGCCTCTATACACCAAACCCTTTGCTCTATCGGAATCCAAATTCAGGCATTTGCAACAGTTAAAACTGGTAATAGACAAAGATCATCACCCATTTATTTTATGATTCTCTAACGCATTATGTGTAGAAATTGTAGTAGCAAAATCAATAATTAAGTTTCTTTGTAGTTACTGTGAATTATGTTTCCATTTTTAAGTAATTGTGTTCCAATTAAAAACAACATAAAAAAATGCTGCTTGTATCAGTGACTGTCGTGGGAAATGTTTTGTTGTGTATTGAAAAATTCTAAGGTGTTGCAAAAATTTAATGAAGAGTGTGTGGATATGGATATGTCAATGTTAAAGTCTCCGAATATTAATGTATCTTTTCTACTTTCGTTCAGTATGTTTTTTAGATGTATTAGAAAATCCTGCATGTTTGTGTTAGGTTTTCGATAGATAGCATAAATGTTCACCGTTTTCCTATCACTGCTACAAAGACTTATACCTAAAAAGGATTTTTCATTTGAGAAATTTTCAATAATTTCACACTTCATAGTATCAATCACATATATTGCTACGCCCCCTCCTCCTTTGTTGGGGAGAGAAGCAAAAACACTTTTGTAACCACTCAGGGAGTAAAACTTTTCCTCTCCGATGTTAAGCCACGTTTCCGTTGTGACGAGGAAATTAAATTAACTCTCTTGCATAATATTTTCGGTTATCGGCTAACAATATGTTGTTGTGAAGGCTAAAAAACCATGACGCTTGATTACTGGATAAATAAATATTCTTTGAATTATCTTCTTCTTCTTCGATGGCGCTACAGCCCATATCGAGCTTTGGCCTCCTGCAACAGTCGCCTGCAACTCCTCCTGTCCTCAGCGGCTGACTTCCAATTTCGTACCTGGAGAAGCTGTGCTGCATCCCCTCTTACCTCGTCTTCCCACCTCAGTCTGGGTCTTCCCACTTTTCTCTTTCCACCTGGGTGTCCAGTCAAAATTCTTTTTGGGACGCGTGTATCCGGCATTCTCTGTACATGCCCAGCCCATCTCAGTCTGAGGAGTCTCATATGTGCTGAGATGCTAGGGGCCTTATAAATATCATACAATTCTGCATTTTGCCGGATGCGCCACTGTTCACCCTCTTTCACGGGTCCACATATTCTTCTCAGCACTTTTCTTTCAAAAGTATCCAGCATTTCAGCCATCTTTACCGTCAGTGTCAGCGCCTCACATCCATATGCCAATACAGTTCTGATAATGGTCTTATATATGGTTATTTTGGTTTTTCTGTGGACACTACGTGACTTAAACACTGGCAGCAAAGAGAAGTATGTTTTGTTGGCTGCTGTGATTCTCCTTCTGATTTCTGCTGGATCCTCATTGTTCTCTGTCAGACTAGAGCTCAGGTAGGTGAATTGATTGACCACTTCGTATGAGTAATTGTCTTTAAATTGTGCACTACTTCTTTTTCTGTGTGAAGGGTTCCTGCTCTGTACCATCATTTTCGTTTTGTCAACATTAACCCGCAGTCCTACTTCCCGAATTTCCTACTCCATTCTTTGAATTATAATATTAAACGAAAAAACACACTTTGTATTACACCACTTTTTATTTGAATTAACAAATGACAACCAACCGGGTTTCGATTATCTCCAGCTTCGTCAGGGCTTATTATATTAACTAAAAATAATTACATGCAGACATATATATTTGTATACATAAGAAAATAAAACAACGAGGGAAAGATTTTTTTTTTAATGTTAGCTCCATTCAGGAGGCCCTGAGAAAAATAATTTCCCTCAGGGCCTTTGTCATCTTTGAGGATATTGTATAGAGGATCTTTTTAGGAAAAGAAGGAGAGGAAGTTCTGGGAAGGAAAAAGGTATGTGGGGAGGGTAGAAATTTGGGTATCAATGTGTCCAGGAGTGATGGGCATATGATTCCATCCCTCTCACTGCGGAGCAAGGTGATGGCTGATGAGTCCGGCTGGTGAGGTCAAAAAATCTCTCTCAACCTGTCTCTCTCAATCCGGCCCACCACACTCAAGTACCCCGCTAAGTCACCTAACATAGCGAACCATTTGGGGTGCAGGAGTGTTGGTTATCCAATAAATGGTTCCCGAGGCGGCGGTATCCGTACCTGCCTCTCAAATTGAATTATATACATATGATATGATTTTCATAAATTCATTAAAAAAATAGAAGGGGGCCCTTTCTAAAAAAATCCCTCCCCGTGGTGCCATAGTGACTGGATTTTCGAACAGTTTAAGACTTGGTGCATACAAATCAGATTTTGAACTCTAATATGTTATCAACCAGGTTGAAAAACGTAGTTTCATGAAAAACGCGTTCAAAGTTTTGCTGAAAGATAATTCAACATACAAACTTTTTAAAACAGTTTCATATAAAATGCTGTATCTCTCTCAATCAATCTGTTCATCAATTTTACGAATTTTCTTAAAACATTTGGTGAGAATTGGCATATTTTAGAAAATGAAATAAAAAAGTGACAAATAATTGTTTTTACAGTGTCCTGGTTAGGGTTGCCAGATGGCCGGGAATTCCGGAAAAGTCCCGGAATTGTGCGTGTGATCCGGTGTCCAGTAATTCCACCTTACTGTCCCGAAATTCATGAATTTGGAGTGGACGTACATTGTTCATCGATGTGGACTTATTGTCGTTACTTTCAACGAGCAAAAAGAGATTCACGGGTTTTAACGACAATTGGGCGAATGATCCTGATTTTAAATACTGGATTGGGAACAAAATGAGTTTACTGAAATTTGTAAAACATGTAACTCAGATATCGCAATTCAGTATGAAGGTCGCTGCGCGTTGAAAGTATGTTGTCATTATTAGGTATACGGTAGGCAGCGCCAATTTTGTCATTTTTTTTTATCTGTGGGTGAAATGTAAAAGTAGGCATTTAAGTATGCTTATTGCTTTTGTACACTTTATCCCAATAATTGTATTTTAATTTGTATTGCATTGCATTATTGTAGGTTCACGCTAATAGTGCCAAGCATAAATAGATGGTGTGAGCCAAAAAGACTTCAAGGTACATGAACACTTTTTTCATAAAGAAAGATAGTAAGGAAGAAATTTCGATCGTAAATGTAGAAGTAGCATTAGTTTATCATCATGTAAAACATGGTTTGAGTTACAATAGTTTAGACTGCTTGGGAAAAAATTTACACAAAATAATTCCAGAACACAAAGGCTTCGGCAATCACACGCAGTGTTTTAGGACCCTATTCGCAGGAAAAGTTGATATCCGATTTAAAAGAATCTCATTATTTTCCAGTAGTAGTAGAAATGTCCAGGAAAAGATAAGCCCGTATCTGGCAACCCTAGTCCTGGTGCCTTAAAAATATGCTTAGTACCTTTACGAAGACTTTGCATAAAGTTCTCCGTGCAAAGTCTACCGTTACGATTATTGGTGTCTGCAGTCATTACGGCCGCAGAAAAATTTATCCCCATTAAAACGACACGTAACAAAGGGAAACCTCCCCCAGCTCCTTGGTGGGATATTGAACGCAGTAGATACGAGGGAAAAATATGCAAAAATTTATTCAACAAATATGAATATAGAGAACTTCCTTGAGTATAAACAGATTGTAGCTAAGACCAAACGTCTTCTAAAAAACAAAAAACACTAAGGCTGGAAAAAATTTTGCTGTTATCTCCCGAAGTTCCTCTTTCAGTTGTTTGGAATTCAAGTCGTCGGTTTAAGGGTTTTCACGTCCCATCGGTGACTCGACCACTCTCTTCAGAATGGGTGAAGGAATTTGCCAATAAACTAGCTCCTCAAACTGAAAGTAATTTTAATGAAACAGAATTCACATACTCATTTAAAACACGGGGTTGGATGGACACCCACTTCAACTTGACGGAACTTAGGGAGGTCTTAAACGATCTCACAGACTCATCTGCCGGTGTAGATGGATTTCCTTGTAGCTGTATTAAAAACTGCGACGTTACCACATTAAACTATTTTCTTTTAGTTATAAATTTGATCTTTGACTCCGGCAAAATTGAACAATTGTTCCCATTCTGAAACCCCAGAAAGACTCTAACTCTGGACTTTCTTACAGAACTATTATAGTTCTGTCATCTTTCTTAGATAAAATAGCTGAACATACGATTAAAAGACGCCTAGACTGGTATGTAGAAAATGAGAAAATTCTTCTCAGCTCTCAGTTTGGCTTTCGAAAAAGAAAAAGTACGATTGAAAGGGTGTCCATCCTGACTTCTGATATCCAGTTGGCCCTGGCCGATAATGAATCCCTTGTCGGTGTTTGCCTTGATGTGTGCGGAGCTTTTGACAATGTTTTATTAGATGTTTTATTTAATAAATTATTAAAAATTGGCATCCCTCGTAAGCTTTCCAGTTTTATAATTAACCTCCTTCTTACCAGGAAAATTCAAATCCAGGTGCTGGATTCTCCTCCACTGAAAAGAATAGTAAACAAGGGTTTGCCTCAGGGCTCCGTCCTTAGTCCTATCCTTTTTAATATTTATACCTTTGACCTGCATCGGAGTGTGCATCCATCTTGCAAAATACTTCAGTATGCAGATGATCTTTTAATATATATTTCAGGACGAATTATTACTATTCTGGAGGAAGTGATTAACATTTTCATGAAAAACCTTGACACCTGGTTAACGAATCACAGCTTAGAAATTTCTCCTTCCGAAAGCAATGTTATCATTTTTTCCAGAAAACGTGTTACTCCGTGTATAACAATCCAAATAAATAATTCAATTCTCCCTATGCAGGTACAGATAAGATTCCTTGGGGTAATTTTAGACTCTAAGTTAACATGTTTGTAAGCAGTTTGTTTTTGCAGTGTCAGTCACGTTAAACGACCGTTCGTCGCGAGACATGCGACAATACTGATATGTTAATTGGAACCCGTATGTTAATTTTATCATTAACAAATGTCAAGCTGGCCTCAACACTTAACGTGCCGTTTCACGGGTTTGGTGGGGAAGTCACCCATTCACCCAAAAACTTTTTTATAATGCATAATGTTAGGAGTCATTTGGATTATGCGTCATTCCTCATCGAACCCACTTCTAAAAAGAACCTCCCGAGGTTGGACCGTATCCAATTTCAAAGTTTAAGATTGATTATCGGTGCAATGCGTTCTTCTCCAATTAACGCTTTGCAAGTGGAAGCTGTGGAGGCTCCTCTTCATTTCAGAAGATAGTTCTTGGCAGACAAGTTTTTATTTAAATGCTTAAGACTCTCTAATCACCCACTGATCGACAAAATTACTGCACTCACTGCTCAAGTGAAATCACTTCCTTATTGGAGGAACAAATCAATCCCTCTTCTTGTTAAAAGCCTCCATACTTACAGTGCATATAAACCCCTCTTAAATCCATCTGATAGACTTCCTATAAATGCTAACTCCTTTCGTATTCATTTGCGTAAACCAAATATTCTTCTTTCTCTCGGCATAATTAAGAATCACGAAGATCCAAGATAGCCTATCCAAATTTTAAATTCTAAATACTCCAACTGGAAAATTATTTACACAGATGGTTCCAAGTCTTCCTTATCAAACCATGTGGGAGCGGCATTCCATTGCCCATCAGATCAAGTCAATAGAAAAATCAAACTTCCAAAAGAAGCTTCCGTTTTCACTGCTGAATGGATAGCCATTTTTGAATCCCTCAAATATATTGACAATGATCACATTGGAAACTTCTTAATTCTCTCAGATTCCCTAAGTGCGCTTCAAAAATTAAACTCTTCCCCCTTCCATTACCCAGAAGACAATTTCTGTGGTGGAATCCGCACTTTAATTCATAAATTAACCGACTCTGGCAAAGAAATCGTCTTGGCTTGGATACCTAGTCACTGCGGTATCCCTGGAAATGAAAAGGCCGATTCTTTGGCGAAAGATGCCATTATTTCGGGGGATATTTTATATAAATTTTTAAACCCCGATGACATTTTCATAAAATTGAAAGAAAACATGATTTTCACGTGGCAGAATCATTGGGATGAGTCTAGTAAAACAAAAGGATATAACTTTTTCATAATTCAGCCAACGATTCCTTCAAAACCGTGGTTTTATAGACTCTCTTTGAACAAATTCTCAACCTACTTAATTTGTCGCATGCGAATAGGGCATTGCTACCACAATGTTCACTTGACAAAAATTCATGTTAAGAATTCTGCGATGTGTGAATGTCGTCTTGGTGAAGAGAACCTAAATCATATTTTTTTCAGTTGCCCTATAAATAAATCATACACAAATTTCATCCCTCACCTAATCAGTTCGGGCATATTGCCTCCCTACAACATTGCATGTCTGTTATCTTCGGTGGACAAACGAATTTATAGAGTCTTGGCTAATTTCCTGAGTATTATCAGCATCAATTTGTAACTATAAGTTTAGTTTCATATTTTTAATTATTTAGTTTATTTTTTACTCATAATAAATTATATCAGCACATTTATTTATTTCCTATTACTTCCACTGTTATATGTAAATAAAATCATCTCGTATTATACGAATTTAGCGTATTATTATTATTATTTGTATAGTATTATTATCTTGTTATTAAAACCAAATTTGTAAATATTGAAACAAAATTACACTCACAAAACCATTCACATGACACTGGCCAGAACACTCCTTTGGGGTGAAAAGCCATTAAAAAAAAAAAAGTACCTATACAGAATGATTATTTAAGTCAAATTTAAATTTCACTTTACAGAAGTTTAATATAGTTTCACATAAAATGCTGCATCACTCTCAATAAATCTCTCCGTCAATTTTAAGAATTTCCTTAAAACATTTGGTGAGATCATTATTAACAAATAAGAACTTTTAGAAAATGAAATAAAAAAAGTGACTTTTTTTTTAGTGTCCTGGTGCTTAAAAAATATGCTTAGTACGCTATTTGTATGTCTATGCTTAGTACCTATATAGAATGTTTATTTAAGTCAAATTTAAATTTTACTTGCAAGATTTTTACTAAATAAACATAAATACTTATAAATACAAATATGAACTGAATAAAAAGCTTGTAAAATTAACTCATTAAATTAGAAGTGGGCCTCATTCAGCTTTGCCGCCCTGGTCTCTGACGGGCTTAGTCCACCACTGATCGGACTATCAGTTTTTATATGATTATTATTATATTTGATTTATTAATTTTTAATATTGAGGGTTTCTAGATTGTTTAACCTAGTTCCAATTCCATTTTTATGTAATATTTTAGTTCAGAGGTTTTAGTTTTATCAAGAGAGTGATAAGTTTCTATTAAATGGTTCGCGAATTCTGAAAATGCACTGAACTGCAAAATGCTCCACTCAGTTCTGTGCTCTCTTGGAACTAATTAATTTTTAAATGATCTGTTACACATAATAAATATTCTCAAATAATGGAGCCAATTGATCCAATGTATGTAGTTGTATATATAAGTTTCGGAATTGCTTTTGTGCTGATTATCCTTATGCTGTTTGGTAAGGAATATTCTTCTAATTTGCTAAATATATTTAGTGATACAGGTAAGATTTTGGATCTGGAACAAGCTGAGAGATTATAAAAATCTTTGTCCCGTAATGCGTTGACAGGATCATTAGGTAAAGTCATAATTAAGCAACACCGCCAGAAGGAACCAAATCTAAAATCTATCCGTATTTACTATTGTAGTAGAATTGTGCATATTTATCTTTTTTATTTTTCTTTCATTGTAATGCGGGGATAGGGCCGAGAATCGCCGGGAATCAATATTTAAAGTTGCAACTGTCTAAAAATGACACTATTTCACTGGTCGATTGTGACGATGACAAATGTGACAGGTGTTCAATGACCTATTATAATAATAATAATAATAATAATGATTTATTGTCTTCCTTCCTTAGTAACATGAAGAGATAATGATATCCTCACTGGGATCTCCCATGCTGAGGATTTCATTTACATAATTATAATTTAATTATATGAAATTAATATGAATTAGTTAATTAATAATCATTATTATTATTATATTAGATTTTATGTCCGGGTTGAATCTTTCCCAAATGAAAGACTAAACCCTTCCACACACTTTTCCACAAATGAATATCTAGTAAATTCACGCAATGTAAGTGCACTATAGTATAAGTATAATAAATACAAAACAATACAAGAACAATACGTCAATCCACCAGAAACATAATGGGAAAATATTTCACCGACTCCAGATATTTTCATATCAGAGGGTTCGGCTCTGATGAAATCCTAACTGGTCCGATAAATCCTACTGATCCCTCAATATAAATATTTAAAAAATCTTTCGTAATCCTACATGTATTTAAAATGACCGACTTTTGCATTTTTATGTAAAAAATTTTTGACAAATCTAATACGCCTAAATTTTGAATGAGAGAGCTAGGTATAATGCCAGTAGCCGAAATAACAAATGGTAATATTTTTATAGTCTGAGAATGCCAAATTCTTTTAATCTCATTTCCTAAATCTGTATATTTTCTTATTTTTTCATAAACAGTTTTCTGAATATATATATCATTATTATTTTATATATCATTATTATATAAATATGTAGTATTTAAAAAAAAAATATTATTAATTAATTAATAATATTTAATTTTATTAATCTTATTTTAATGCTAGTGTATCACCAGCGTTCTTTGGCTTTGTTTATATCAGCATATCACCGCCATACATTCCCAATAGGGAGCAATATGCTGAAATAGATGAAGCCAAAAAATGCTGGCGCTTTTAACGCTAGGTGTGACACTATAATGCAGTTATCACATTTCGTTTGAAAGGTTAATTAAACTTTTTATTTGTTTTCAGTATTACGCAGGTTGTGGAATAATTTTGGAGGAAGCGGCCGGTCCAGACAACGTTAAGGCTAGGTGTGACACTAGTATAAATAAAATGTGATTATCACATTTCGTTTAAAAGGTTAATTAAACTTTTTATTTGTTTTCAGTATTATTTATTGGGATGAGGAAGTATTTTGGAAGACGCCGTCGGTATGGACGATGTTGTGGATGAAAGCCTGCAAAATAACAAATACTTTATATTGCACGATTAAATATACACTTACTAAAACACAATATAACAATATAATTGTGAAACTAATTTGGCATGGTGGTGGGTGGAGTGAATTTTTTTTTCGAATTTCCAAATCAGATCGGTTTGAAAAGATGCTCTGTATATTAAGAATTAATTTTCATTTTGATATATTTTATTCTGGTACTCCCACAGCAGCCTTATTTGTTTTAATTTTAATGATTTTATCCAAGTATTTATAGCACTAAAATAAATCACATTATATTAAATTTGTGTTTTACCATTTATTTAACAGATATAAACTGATAGAATTGAAAAAAATATTTAGAAAAATACTTGTCAGTAATAATATTAACCACATTGAAAAACCTAAAATTCTTGAAAGTTTCTATGAACAGTATTGTATTTGGTGTTGATAATGAGCATATTTTTTAAATATTTTTTTTACAATAGTTCTACAAAGATGGCCCTGAGGAAAAAAATCCCCTCAGGGCCTATGTCATCTTTGGGAATGCTATGTGGAGGGTCTTTTTAGGAAAGGAAGTTCTGGGAAGGAAAAAGGTATGGGGGATGGGTAGGAATCTAGGGATTGGTGTGTCAAGGAGTGACGGATCTATGAATCCATCCCTCCCACTGCTGTAAGGCGATGTTCTGATAGAGTCCTGCTGGATAGATTAAAATGTCTCCCTCATCCAGTCTCCTCCGATCCGGCCATCTCGCAGTTGGCGGTCACATGCATCCGCCACCAAGATCCGGACAAACCTGCCACCAAGATCCGGACAAACCTCACCCCATGAACCCGGGCACCCCAGCAAAGTCACCAAACGTAGTGAACCACTTGGGACTTGGGATGACCTATTGCAGATGTTGGTTATCCAATAAATGGGGGTGGCGGTACCCATTCCCGCCTCCCAAGTTGAGAATCATGATTATAGCCATGTTTTTATTAAGCCATCTCGTCTCAAGGGTCCACAAACAGTAGCTGAGGCTTCTGTTACTATATTTGCACATCTCACTATGGCTTGAGTGTGAGGAGAAAAAATCTTTAATAATAAAAAACGAGTGTGCTTTAGATCACACGACTGAAGTAAAACTTCACTAAGTTATGCCGTCCATTAACAATATAACAATAACAGGAATAAAAATATCCCCATCCCCTCAACATCCCCATCAACTCAACTCAACTCAACTCAAATCGATTAGCGTTTCACTTTCATTATAGCGTTTCATATCGATTAGCATTGCACTTTCATTGGCGTTCGCTTTAATTAGCGTTCGCATCGATTAGCATTTCATATCGATTAGCGTTTCACTTTCATTAGCGTTCGCTTTAATTAGCGTTCGCATCGATTAGCGTTTTACATTGAGTAGCGTTTCATATTTTTTCGTAATGTTTCATATTTTTTCGTAACGTATTCATCATTTTACCCCCCAAGTGTCGAGCGTGTGTAAAGAAGTATTACTTCAATAATTGGATAATTTGTTGAGCTCCATTTTTGCGAAAATCACCTCAAGGGCGCCATATAATTTATTATTATATCTTAGGCTTTATTTAATTTTATTATTTAATCACCTCAAGGGCGCTAATTAATTTATTATTATTTCTTAGGCTTTATTTAATTTTATTATTTAATCACCTCAAGGGCGCTATATAATTTATTATTATTTCTTAGGCTTTATTTAATTTTATTATTTAATCACCTCAAGGGCGCTATATAATTTATTATTATTTAATTTTATTATTTAGAAACCATATATTATTTGGATACCATGCAGGTTACTTCCGAAAACACACTTTTATTAGAAAGTTTATATTTGGAGAAAATACGACGTGTGCACGCGAAGGACTATATTTAAAACACTGGACATTGCATGATTTTACAGTTGCTACCCCCATCTGTTGATATTATGTTTATGTGAAAATTAGTGGCAAAAGTAGATACATATTTATATTGAGAGACTGGAGAATTTAGGACTCTATAAGACTGGAGAATTTTTATTAAATGACCTTAAAAAGCTTGCAAGTTCGTATTTGTTTATATTTTCATCCAATTAGTTATTTACAATTTCACGGACTGTGAAGGTGAAATTTTTTTGATTTTATGGATACAACTGACTGAAAAGGTGAGTTTTAAGTTAAGCTCTAAATTCTGTGATCATTCCTAAATCACGTGGCAGTCCATTCCAGGCTTTAGATCCTGACACTCTGAAAGCACGCTCACCGAACTTAGTATCTGGTGTGTGCTTTGGTTCATTCTGATAGCTGATGACGCTGCTGACCTGAGGGTTGACTGCCAAGAATTGGAATTTTCTGGATTGCACATTTCCGATACGTAAGCTGGAGTCATTCCGTTAAGGGACTTAAATACCATCCTGCAGAACTTGAACTGGATTCTTTCAGGACTTTTGAGCCAGTGAACTTTTTTGAGATGCTCTGAAATATTTGATATGCCAGTGATAAGTCTTGTCTTAGTATCTGGTGTGTGGTTTGGTTCATTCTGATAGCTGATGACGCTGCTGACCTGAGGGTTGACTGCCAAGAATTGGAATTTTCTGGATTGCACATTTCCGATACGTAAGCTGGAGTCATTCCGTTAAGGGACCTGAATACCATCCTGCAGAACTTGAACTGGATTCTTTCAGGACTTTTGAGCCAGTGAAGATTTTTGAGATGCTCTGAAATATTTGATATGCCAGTGATACCTAAGTCTTGACGCAGCGTTAAAAATGGATTGTTGATTTGATATTTGGGGAGACTTGCAATAATTTAAACATGAAATAAAACACAAATTGACTAACAATTTAGTCGCCTCTGTTGGCAGGTTTCTGCGCACTGCTTTAATTTGTCCTCATAGAAAGAACCCCGTACTTACAGTTCTGTTCCCTTGGGTTTTAAGAGACAAAAATCAGCATCCAGATTGAAATCCAGTAGTTTGATACATGTCTTTGGAGTGATGTCACTTTCTGAAATGTTTATCGGGGAGTTATCAATGTTATGCTGATGTCTGCTTATGGTGGTCCACAGAAACTCAGTTTTTGAAAGATTCAGCTTCAGTCTATTTGAGGTCATCCAGCGGGTAATTGCTTCTAGGCGCTCAGTTATGGTATTCTGGAATAAACTAAACTATTATTATTATTGGTAGTACAACATTATCAATTATGGTGTGATCGGTAATGGCTTGTGAAATTTTCTTGTTATTTCAAATTTGATGAGTTGTGGATCGGTGATATTTTTCTATTCTCTAACATGAAAATAATTATTAACAGAAAAATCAAAAACAGAAACTTTAAATGTATGAATAACATCTTCAGCGCCCTTGAGGTGATTTTTCACAAAAACGGCGCTCTATAAATTACGGTGCTCCAGATTTTATGTCCGGGTTAAATCTTTCCCAAATGAAAGACTAAATCCTTCCACAAACTTTTCCAAAAATGAATATCTAGTAAATTCACGCAATGTAAGTGCACTATATAAGTATAATAAATACAAAACAATACAAGAACAGTACGTGAATCCACCAGAAACATAATGGGAAAATATTTCACCGACTCCAGATATTTTCATATCAGAGGGTTCGGCTCTGATGAAATCCTAACTGGTCCGATAAATCCTACTGATCCCTCAATATAAATATTAAAAAAATCTTTCGTAATCCTACATGTATTTATAATGACCGACTTTTGCATTTTTATGTACAAATTTTTTGACAAATCTAATACGCCTAAATTTTGAATGAGAGAGCTAGGTATAATGCCAGTAGCCGAAATAACAAATGGTAATATTTTTATAGTCTGAGAATGCCAAATTCTTTTAATCTCATTTCCTAAATTTGTATATTTTCTTATTTTTTCAGAAACAGTTTTCTTAATATTACAAGAATTTGGAATAGCGACATCAATGATATAAGTTATTTTTTAAATTTTGTCATGTAAAACTATATCGGGTCTATTATGACTAATTGTTCTGTCTGTTAGAATAGTTTTATCATAATAAATTTTATAAAATTCATTTTCTAAAAATGAATTTGATTCATATTCATAATATGATACATTACGGCAGTCAATCAAGTTATGTTTAATTACCAAACTTTGGTGAATTATTTTTAAAACTTGATTGTGACTAAATGTATACTCGGACGGCGCTAATACAGAACATCCCGATATAATATGTTCTATAGTTTCCGGAAAAGCCAAACATTTTCTACATAAATCATCAATTTGATTTGCATCTTTGATGATATGCTTCCTATAATTTTTAGTATTAATGACTCTATCTTGAATGGCAAGCATAAAGCCTTCTATTTCTGCGCTCAATTCTTCAATACTCAACCATTTGTTTGACGAAAATTTGTCAAAATATGTTTGGTTGAGATAATTGAAGTGTTTTGCGTGAAGAATTTTATTTGACCAGGAATCTAATAATTCCTGGTTGGTATTTATAAGAATGCTGGCATTCTCATTCAATTATTATTATTATCTACATTTTTCTTTGCCGGACTCTCAATACCCTTTTCAGCATCAACTCTCTTACTTAATATTTTCGGTTATCGGCTAACAATATGTTGTTGTGAGCAGTGGCGGTTCTTCACAGGGGGACAATGGGGACAGTCCCCACCAGTTACACCCGAATCCGACTAAAGGAAACAACAGTCGATGTTCTTTCTTCACCAAAATGAATGAATTCTTTAAAAATAAAAATAATTTACATTTGCAGAAATAAAATACAAAAATATATTCAGAATGATTTAAATAAGACCCGACGCGCGTATAGGGAACGGGTACGGCGTATGAGAACAGCGGAGTCCATTTCTCAGTGCGCAGAAGCTACTGCGCACTTGGGGGACAATCAGAGCTATCCCCTCGTTTCCTTCGCGATCGTATGCAATCCGCGAGAACCGCGCACGCGCACTGGTATGTGAATTTCACATACCATGGTGATCATTCAATAAATCCCCACGACAAACTACTGAACCATTTGTTTGCGGAGTTTCGGGCGGGAATCGCTCGCGTTCAAATTAAGTTCGATAATATTCTTGCAACGTAAGCGTTATTTTTATTATACCTACTATTTTGTAAATTGGTATATATCTATAGATATTTTATATTATTTTGTGTTTAGATATCCGACTACTATGATTAGAGCATCAACAATTTTTTTTGAGAAATTTTATATTATATTGTGGGTGGTGAGATTACGGTACAGTACGTAAAAATGTCAATCCCCACCATCAAAGAAGTGCTCGAGCCGCCACTGGTTGTGAGGGCTAAATAACCATGACGCTGGATTAATGGATTAATATTTATTTACTCCGTGTTATTTGTGACAGTAAAATTAAATATTGTTGCAAAAACTCAGTGAAATAGAAAAAAAGTAGTATAGAAACAATTAAATCATAACATACAGTGTGGATAAAACCTAATAACAAGTAGAAACTGAGAAAAACCGTCAACGCGATAGAATTTTATATCTTCAGTGCATTTTACACCCACATACTGAACAAACTGAATCTACGGGATAAAAAGACAAGTAACAGAACAGCAAACAGGGAGGAACAACTTATCAAAGTGCATTTTTAAATAAAATCAGTGAAATTATAACCTAACTTCATAGAATGATATGTAACATTACTCTAAGAAACTAACGCCATCTGTTGATAAAATCAGGAACTACGTCAACAAGTTCCGAACCATTCGATATCGAGAAACGGCTATTCAGTCGCCACATACGATGTGTTTCTGTGAAAATCCACGAGAGGGCACCTGTAGTACCAAAACAACAGACTATCTCTACAATCATGGAAGAAGTTATGAACGCACTTCGTAAAATCCAGAGCGAACTCGACGAACAGAAAAGTACAATCCTAAAACGCAATAAACGAAATAAATCCTAAAAATCAGAAAAGTACAATCCTAAAATAGAAAAAAGTAACACAAAATATAAACAACGTATAGGAAGAAAATTTTAAAATTTGGGATGAAAAATACGAAAACCTCAAAGAAAAGTTGGAAACCATGAAAAACGATTTTATTTCCTGGAAAAACAGGCACGAAAAAACAATATCATCTTTTTCGGCATTAAGGAAACCGAAACCTCATAATAAATATTGGAAAACATTATAATCAACTTTGTAAAGGAATATTTCTCTCCAGACCTAGATCACAGAGATATCCAAGAAGCCAAGAGAATCGGTAAAAAGAAGAAAGATCTCGACCAATAATTGCTACATTTAGCGGCACCAAAATAAAAATATTTAAACAGAGAAGAGAGGCACTAAGAGAAACCACATATTACATAGCGGAAGACTATCCGAAGCAAATACTAGAGAAAAGAAAAGAGCTACAAGTTTAGTGCAGGCAAAACTCGAGAGAGTGAAAGGTAATATAGTAAAGATTAAGTATGACATACTTGTCATACAAGTCAAAAACAAAACCACGGACAGCAATAAAAGAATGCTTACCTACATTATTTCTTGAAACACCTACAGTATGGAACAAAAGTACAGGTCAACAAGAAAAATAAAAAACAGACACAAAAAAAGAACTTCTGGCCAGTCTGAAGGAATTGTGAAACCATGCATGCTTAACTTCTTAGTAAATAAAAATCAAAACAACAACTCGGTGTAACAAAGCCGACAGCTTGTAGCAACTACCGCCCCCCTCCGACACAGGTAATATGCAAAAAAAAAACAACAATAAAAACCAAACCTCATCTTCCAACCCGGCCAACCCTCTGAAGAAAAAATTCTAAATTTCCTAAAAGTGACACAAACAGAAGAAATAGGTACTTAACCCTACGAACAAAACAAGAGATAGTTGGAATTCTTTAGTGGAGGCCTTCACCTTCGCCTGAGAGAGGGCTTCTCGCTTATGAATAATTTAAGAATAACTTTAACTTATGAATAATTATAATCATTTTTCGTAAATAGCATTAAGTATAATTTTTCTGTAACATACCTATTTGCAAGAAATAAAAGGCTTTTTATATTATTTATTTATTTACCCAGTATTTTTAACTTTATGAGTAAAACCTCAAATTGTAATATTTAATATTCGCTAATATTGTCTTCATTTCATTAAACAAATATTCTTTAAATTATATTAAAATAACTCGGGTACGCTGCATACGTCATTACACATGTCTGGCACAAACCCATAATGTTCACATTTACCAAGAAAAATTCAAAGAGTTCACCACGCCAGGAGAGACAACTCGACTTTATCAGCCAGTTCACGGTTGATATTCAGCACATCCCGGGACAGGAAAATGGAGCAGCTAGTATCTTTTCCGTCAATGATCGATTTCAAAGAAATGGCAAAATTACAAAATAGTGATGAGGACATAAAATCCTCAAACAAATAATCATCTCGGGCTTAGATAAACCTGTGTGGTGTGACGTATCCTACATTGTCAAAAATGCCAGCTCGTAAAGATTCACAATCATACAGTAAGCCCCATAGCCACGTACACCCCGCCAGTAGATCGGTTCCAACACCTTAACATCCATCTGGTAGGACCATTACCACTCTGCCAAGAATACACGTAAGTACTTACAAAGATCAACTGCTTCACGGTTGCCTGAAGCCGTCCCCCTAAAAGATATCTCTGCAAAAACCATTGCGAAAGCAATCCCGTCGATCTGGATTGCCCGCTTCGTCACCCCAGAAACAGCATACCATCCCCAAGCAAATGGGATGATCGAAAGGTGACACCGTACTTTAAAAACGGCGCTTAAAACTCACGCAGACAAGCCCTGGGTAGAGATGCTCCCACTGATCTTGCTGGGAGGACAACGGTACGAGATGACGCAAAATGTTCGCCCGCTGAACTAACGCATGGAAAACACTTGGCTTACCTAGTGAATTTTTCTACCCGTCTCAGAGCGAAAAGCCAGATACCTTCGTCGGAAGACTCCAGCAATAGATGACACAATTAAAACCGATTCCAGCAAACCACCATGTAAATAACAAATTTTTCATTAAAAAAAAATTACCCGAAGCAACTAACGTTTTTTTTTATTCTACTTCATTTTTTATACATACATTTCATATATTTTCATTTTTTAAGTTAAATACCGAAACAGACTCAAAGGTGTAGAAGCAGCAAAATTACTTTTTATTATATATAATTTACCTCTGTTTAATTTCGAGTACTAAAAGTACAAAATACAAATTTAATTACACAAATCTTAAAAAATAAAATTGCGCTTTTTCTTCATAGTATTCACACTTCCTCTTCCGGTTCCGGTTCCGGTTCCGCTAAGATTTACTTTTGACATCTGTTTCTGTTTCTGCTTCCGTTAAGACATTTCCGTTGCATCACTTGATAATATTGACTTAAATGATTGCCAAATTTCACTTGCAGAGGTTTACCAATCCTTAAATAATCTTTCTAACAAAAAAAGTACCGGACATGATGGCATTCCAGAAATCTTGCTAATATAATGTAAATGTTCATTATCTAACCCAATTTATATATTGTACAATTTATCACTCATCCGGAATATTTGCTGACTCATGGAAAATTTCATTTATTCAACCCATTTTTAAGTCCGGAAACAAGTCAAATATTGGAAATTACAGACCAATATCAATTATATCTAATATTCCAAAAATATTTACAAAGAAAATCACTCCTATTTTCAAAAATGTTCTGATTGAGGAACAGCATGGATTTAGATCGGCGAAATCTACAATAACTAATTTTCTGTCCTTTACAAATACCATTCTTTGAGTCTTAGAAGACAACACTCAGGTTGATGTCCTCTACACTGCCTTCGACCAAGTTAACCACCGTATCCTCATGGCCAAACTTTATGCTATAGGCATTAGAGACCCATTTTTATCATTCATTCACTTTTACTTGATAAATAGAAAACAAAGGGTTAATAACTTTGAATCCTTTAACATTGATGTAACGTCCGGCATTCCGCAAGGAGCCCATTTGGCCCCGCTTTTTTTTAATCTTTTTATTAACGATATCATTAAAGTTTTTTCTCACACACATTTTTGGCTTTTTGCAGATGACAATAAGATTCTTAAGATAATTAAATCCCATCTTGATTGTTTACTTTTTCAACTTGATATTGATTCATTTAATGATTGGTGCAAAATTAACTGCATGGAACTTAATGTTGATAAATGCAAAATTTTGTCCTTTTATAGAACAAAAAAACCTATTCAGTTTGATTATAAACTAAATAATGCTTGTCTCTCTACTGTCACATCTATCAAGAACCTTGAGGTCACTCTTGACTGCAAACTTTCTTTCCGTGATCATATTAATAACATCGTAAACAAATCACTTAAGCTGCTCGGCTTCATTCATAGAATTACCTCTGACTTTAAACATATAAATACACTTAAAACTCTTTACTGTTCGCTGGTTCGCCCTCACCTTGAATATGCTAGTGTCATTTGGTCTCCTTTCTATGCTGTCCACATTTGTCACATTGAATCTGTACAACATCGCTTCCTACGAGGAATTGCTTGGAGGTTAGGACTTGAAAGAGGCGAGTACTCGTATGATGAAATTGAACAAACTTTAAACATTTCTTCTTTAGAAAAACGTAGAAAGGACTCTGATCTAATATGCATTTTCAAAATAATCAACAGTATTACTGACACACCTGCTTTGTTACAACTCATCCAGTTCAACATCCCTTCGATCCATCCCGATTTTTTAGTCTTTTTAAATCCATCTTCAAGCTACTTATGTACTTTTATATTATATGTATTTTGTCAATGCTCTTCATATATATATGTACTCTCCTTTCATTGTCATCTCTCTTTTTTTTATTCGTGTTATAATATTATATTGTTAATGGACTATTTGTCTGTAGATAAATAAATAAATCACCAGTCAATAGCCTTTGCATTTTAATTACTTTTGACCAATGACGTTATATAAATATACTCGCCATAGTCTCACATACTCACAATATAATGTGGAAAGCAAGCAACGCTCTTTTGTTTTCAGCACAATTTCTAAATTCAAAACTTTATTCCTGTGTGATAAAGATAGACAATCAAAGAATGTACGTGGATGAATGTCATAGATATATGGTAGGGCGGCTTATTAATTTCTTCGCCGAATACTGCTTTCACATCACGGGTGTGACCTATGGGTGTGACTGAGATAATAAGATACTCTCACTCGGTTACACAATGGACAGGAAAGGGTAAAGAATACAATGACGTATTATTATAAAATTAATTGTAATAATTATAATAATTGATAGTAATAAGTAATTTGCGTGTACTTACAAATGAAGTCTTATTCCTTCGCCTTTACGACTATTTGCCATGTAATTGAAGCATTTTTTCATCACACTGGAGGGTATTTTGGCGCTTTGCAATGCAATTTACTTACTGGTAAGACACGACCTCACTCGACGCGTAGCAGTTTAGTACTAAAGTACTAGATATAGAGACAGCTACAATCGTCTTGTGTTTGGCTTCCCACTTTGAGATTTCTACCCCGCGTCCAGTATTAATGTCATTGCTTTTGACATTATTTGTTAATATTTATTCTCTGACCACTTTAAATATCATTTAAAAACATTTTAAATATTATTATTTTTCATCATTAATAACATTGAGCCAATTTAGTTCAGATGAAATGAAATTTTTAAATTTACAAACCTTTTATTCAAAAAAAGATTTATTTAACGTAAGTATCAAACTCGGCAATAAATACATTGCTACATTCATTGACTAATAAAACTTTTCAATTCTCTAATGGTCTCGATGTCGACCAACCCCCGGAGACTTTTCACTAGGGGTTGTAATAGTGAAAGAGTATGTAGAAGGGGCTGATGTGGAGGATGAACAAGCCATCGATCTGCAGTCGCACAGCAATCCGATTGGTCCCCCATACACCAATAGGAATCAACCTTTATCACAAGTCACTCTATTGCGCCGTGACGAAGATCATCCAGATTATTCCAGAACTGCCAGATAATAAACTGCCTTGTAAATCGTTCGCTAAACTTGTTCGCTCTCCACTTTCATATACAATTGTTCATATTAAAGTATGGTGGGGTATGTTCTATGTAATTTGTTAAATAAACCTGTAAGTACTGTATCTACGATATGCTAATTTGATTATCACACACACATTTCACACACAAATGCATCCCATAATGTTGTCAACCAGGTTGAAAAACATAGTTGAAACGTGTTCTATCTTTTGCTGAAGATACAATTTGTCAAATTAAATAAGAGTAGAAAACACAGGAGGGCGCCACTGTTGTTCAGATGGCAATACTAAAAATATAACTCATTGTGAAAATATAAAGTTGTGTAACCTACATTTTTGAATAAAATTAAAAAAGCATTAAAGTGAAAAAAATATTTTTTCAATGCAATATTATAGATGCCCACTGATCTCAAAATTAGAATTGCTATTTGCAATTTTGTGTTTAACCCATTGGCCACAGAATTAAAAAGCTTAAAAATTGGCCTTCAACACTGAATTAATTTTGTACCAAAAATTGAAACCTGCATTGGTGCACTAAATCTATTGTAACTTTCGAACCGTATATTCAAATGAATTCATTTATTTAAATTTGTTTACATATTGGATTAAGGTGAAGAAAAAAATAAAAATAAAAATTAAAAAAAATATTAAAATATGTGTAAATAAGGATACAAATGTATATCCGGTCAGTGGTTGAGTGGGCATAGCGCTTGGGTCCCACCCGGGCGTCGCATGTTCGATTCCTCTGCTGGCTAAGTCCTCCATCACAACACAAGCAACATTTTCGGCTTTCTGTGGTGGTAGTAGGAGATTTTCAAACATTGTTGGGTTATTCGTAACCCGGGAATGTTTGTCTTTCTTTTAAAAAAAAAAAAAACCTTTTTTTTCGTAAGTTTTTTTCGACTTTTTTATTCGAAAGGTTACAACAACACATAATATTCATAAATCGAACGGTAATAATTTTTGTTTTTTATGTAGGTACTTGTATACTAATACCTAATAAAATAATTTGGTATGATAGTCCTCAAAGTAATCAGGGACGTTCAGGGAGGTTCACTCCCAAAAGCCTAGAACCGCGCTTTTATACGCCCCGGGTGCCACCCATGCTAGCTACGCCACTGCGTAAGACCATAGACATAGATATAGACAAAGACATTAATACTGGACGCGGGGTAGAAATCTCAAAGTGGGAAGCCAAACACAATACGATTGTAGCTGTCTCTATTCCTAGTACTTTAGTACTAAACTGCTGCGCGTCGAGTGAGGTCGTGTCTTACCAGGAAGTAAATTGTATTGCAAAGCGCTCCTGCGTGATGAGAAAATGCTTCAATTAAACGGCAAATAGTCGAAAAGGAGACAGCGAAAATTGCATCACAAAGTGACATAAGCATAACAGGGACAACCTACTAACAGTAAGTCGGTTCACACAGCGTCCCGCATTCGTTTTATTCCATTGGGAAAGATGGGGTAAAACGTACAAAGGGTAACGCGTTCATTAATTTAATAATGTCGTTGATGAAAATTGTAAATAGTAACGGTCCTAGGTGTTATTAATCTGTATAGATTTGTATAATCATTTGAACCTATAACCTGTACTGTATAATAAAATATGTATGTACTTAAAAATACTACTATAATAGTACCAATATTGTATTACTAATGAAAACTCATATAATAAATATAAAAATATTTGCCCGTGTGTCACGTTTTACCCGCCTTTACCCTTCCCTGTCATATTGTGTAACCGAATAAGAGTATCTTGTTATCTCAGTCACACCCATAGGTCACACCCGTGATGTGACAGTAGTATTCGGCGAAGAAACTAATAAGCCGCCCTACTATGAATCTATTACATTCACTCCCATACATTCTTTGAATGTCTGTCTTTATCACACAGGAATGAACTTTTGAATTTAGAAATTATTCTGAAAACCGCTGAAAACAAAAGAGTGTTGCTTGCTTTCCACATTATATTGTGAGTATATGAGACTATGGCGAGTCTATTTATAATATAACGTCATTGGATATAGATAATAAAATAAAGTGATCTCTGTAAATAATTTCAACGGCTCGTTATTTCGTTTCAGGGAAGCGAGCGTCCCTTTTTGAATTTAACCTAAAATGATTTAGTTTGTTTAGTTCGTCGTTGTACTTGTGTATAATATTGCATATTGTATATACCCACAATCAAATTAACTTTTAAATATGCCTGTATTAATAATTTTATTAAAATCATAGTTTCATAGTAAACATTAATTAATCATAAATACATTTAATCATTTGAGTGCCGATTGTCATCCGGGTGACAATATTTCAAGCATATACGGCCACATTCGGCACACAAGTTAATGCAGTCAGTCCTGAGCCTGAATAAAGTATGAAGGGAAGTTAATTTAATATATATTGATTTCACTGTATAGCTACAAACCAGTTTCTCGGAGTTTGCCAATCATTTGTTGGAGACTAGTCACACTTTTGACTTATACTTTGAATAGGGGAATCGAATTATTACATTATAATTTTAATGGCGTTCTTTTGGATAAATTGGAAATATTAGAAATTAAAAAAAAAGTGTATATTCAAATCAGTGTAACTAAACTCACCAATAGTGATACTTGCCCTTTAAAAATAATATTTAACAGTTATATTGGTGTTGCCAGCCTACAAATTTTATAGTTTCATCTTACCTTTCTTATAGATATTATAAAGGCGAAAGTTTGTATGGATGTGTGTTTGTTATTCTTTCACGCAATAAATACTGAATGGAATTTAAATATTATTTCACTGATCGAAAGCTAGATTATTTGCAAGTAAAATAGGCTATATATATTGGTAAGCTCTGGCGTTATGAATAAGCTGTGGCATTATGAAATTATTTAATATATGTTTATTGGCAAAGCATGTTGCTAAGTAAATGTTTGACGTGGGCTGTCATTTTGTTATTTGTTTAGGTTACTGTGGAGATTTCTTTGATAGCAAAAATATGAATATTTAGTGACAAATATAAAATAGGTACTAATCTACATTTTGACCTACTATTATGTTGATTGATTAAGGGAAGGGGAGGGGTAGGTGGGGGAAGGTGGGGGGGTGGGGTGGAGGGGGGAGAGTAGAGGGGAGGGCGCATATGCGAGCGAAGCCGGGGGCAAAAGCTAGTTTTTAATATTTTCTACTCTCAATTGACAGACTATAATTCTACAGACATATCTGTGTAAAAATATTAGAAAAAATGAGTAGGAGGAAAAAAATGTGTGCTGGAGTCCCGCAGGGGTCAATTTTGGGACCAACTCTATATATTATATTTGTATCAATAATGAAAAAACTATTTAAATATGTAAAACACTTTGTATATGCTGACGACAATGCTCTTTTCATATCTGATGAACCATTGCGATTAAATGTATGCAACATGACTTTACGTCCCTGATAAAATAGTCACATGACGCAGGTCTAACCATTAATACCAAAAAAACTAAATTGATGCACATACGATCTCCACATGCTTCATTTCAGAAAACGCCTAAAATAATATCTCATGACTTTATATGTATTCATCAAAACATTTTGCAGCCCTGCATGTGCGATAGTATTGAACTTGTAAATGAATATGTTTATTTGGGAGTGACTGGTGATTGTAATTTCAAATGGAATATACAAATAAACAAAATTTGTAAACGGCTGAGGGCGATAGTGGGTAGGCTGTACAAACTGAAATGTTTCATTCCGGTGAATATTTTAAAAATTACATATTTACTTATCACTCGCAGAATTAACTTTACGATATGGATTAACTACTTGGGGACGAGGACTTAGAGACGAAACATTTCATTGTTGTATCGGAATCTAACAATATTACCAGTGCAGGCCTTATTATGGTATAAAATATTGATTCAGCATGTATCTGAGTCTGATTATAAGAAGAAAGTGGAACATGAGCATAATACAAGGTTCACAAAGAATGAAGGAATGCTTGTTTCAAAATATAATAATAACTACGGACGGCGAACCCTGGAATTTAACGTGCTAAAAATATTTAACATGTTACCAATTAATATAAAAAATTGCGACTCTACAAATAGATTAAGATACATATATGCTGAAACAATGGTTACTAAATAGAGATTGTTTATATTAATTAATGTGTGTTAATTGTGACAATTTGTATAGTTATAGTAATAATAATATGTATGTACATATGATAAGTTTTTAGATTTTCACGGCCAAAAGCATTTTCGTTGTTTGTTTTTGGGGTGTTATGCCGTGTTGCGCTACCTCCTACTATAGCCGACGTTTCGGACAGCGTTGCAGTGTCCATCATCAGGGCAGATCCGGTAGATCCGACGATGTGTAATTGTTAGTGTAGAGTGTGTGATTATTTACTTGGAAGCGATACCGTGTCGCCAGCTTCAATTCACTACGAGCTGGTAGGTATTTCAGGAGAAAGGGAACTGCGATTTTAGTGAAAGCGCAGTATTTACGTTAGCCTGGGGTCCGTCCATGTGAGAATTGCCGACGAAAGTGGCGCCATCGTTATTCTAGAATTAGACAACAGAGTTCAAGTGGTTAAAGCGAAAGTAGCCAATATAAGCAAAAAAGGTTTTATACCTTTATATTGTATTATTATATGGTATTACAGTATACTTAGACATGGTATTTTTTGCGTTTAGCTTTGGTGTAGCCGTCAATTACCGGATACCAAGAGCTGTTGAGCTTAGCTCCGTCGTCTCTATTAATATTAATTGGATTTTTGTAGATTTCAATTGCCTCCGTAATCAGGCGTGATCTGTAAGTTTTGGGTCTTCCCAGGACCTCAGGAACGAATCCAAAGTAATGGCCGGTCTCAATTAAGTGCTCGGCGTATGTTTAAATTGTAATTGAACATTAACATTACAAACTGTTTAAAACAGTTTTTTTCGTAGTTAGTTTTTGGGGTGTTATGCCGTGTTGCGCTACCTCCTTCTATAGCCGACGTTTCGGACAGCGTTGCAGTGTCCATCATCAGGGCAGATCCGGTAGATCCGACGATGTGAAAAACTAACTACGAAAATGCTTTTGGCCGTGAAAATCTAAAAACTTATCTGTTTAAAACAGTTTTATACAAAAAGCTTATCTCTGTCAATTTTACGAATTTCCATAAAATATTTGGTGAGAGCATTATTAACAAATGCATCTTTTAGAAAATGAAATAAAAAGTGACAAATTATTTTTTTTACAGTGTCCTGGTCAGTATGTCCTGGTGCCTTAAAAATATGCTCAGTACCTATATAGAATGTTTATTTAAGTCAAATTTAAATTTCACTTTCAAGATTTTTACTAAATAAACATTACATACAAATGTGGACTGAATAAAAAGCTTGTAATATTACAACATCAACTCCTTAAACTAGAATGGCCCTCATTCAGTTTTTCCGCCCGAACCTCTGACGGGCTTAGAACCAACTATCAGTTTTTATTAACTATATTTTTGAATTATTTTCTTAATTTCGAGGGCTTCTAGATTGTTAACATATAACCTAATTCCAATTCCATTTTTATGTAATATTTTAGTTCAGAGGTTTTAGTTTTATCAAGAGAGTGATAAGTTTCTATTGAATGGGTTCGCAAATTCTGAAAATGCGTCGAAGTGCAAGATTATCTGTTACACGTAATGCATATTCTGATACAATGGATCCAGTGGAGAAACTTGCATATGCATATTTTGGACTTGTTTTTGTGCTGATTATCCTTGTGGTGATTGGTAAGGAATATTCTTCTAGTTTGGTAGATATGTTGAGTGAAACAGGCAAGATTTTGGATCTGGAACAAGCCTACTCATGGCAGAGAGATTGTAAAAATCTTTGGCCCCTAATGCGTTGACAGGATCATTAGGTAAAGGCATAATTAAACATCTCCCCCAGAAGGAACCTAGTCGAAAATCTATTTATTTATTTAATACATGAATTATCGAAAGAACATATAGTTTTTTTTTATGATATTTCACCCTCCATGCTAGGGATGACCCCGTTTTATGGCGGGTGAAGTTTACAGTTTGCGAATACTATCAGTAAGTCGGTTCACACAGCGTCCCGCATTCGTTTTATTCCATTGGGAAAGATGGGGTAAAACGTACAAAGGGTAACGCGTTCATTAATTTAATAATGTCGTTGATGAAAATTGTAAATAGTAACGGTCCTAGGTGTTATTAATCTGTATAGATTTGTATAATCATTTGAACCTATAACCTGTAATAATAATAATAATATTTGGACGATTTATATAGCGCCGTTTTTGTGAAAAATCACCTCAAGGGCGCTGTGCAAGTGTACTGTGCAAGTGTACTGTATAATAAAATATGTACTTAACAATACTACTATAATAGTACCAATATTGTATTACTAATGAAAACTCATATAATAAATATAAAAATATTTGCCCGTATGCCACGTTTTACCCGCCTTTACCCTTCCCTGTCATATTGTGTAACCGAGTAAGAGTATCTTGTTATCTCAGTCACACCCATAGGTCACACCCGTGATGTGACAGCAGTATTCGGCGAAGAAATTAATACGCTGCCCGACCATTTATCTATGACATTCACACCCATACATTCCAAAGTTAAAGTTTTGAATTTAGAAATTATACTGAAAACCGCTGAAAACAAAAGAGCGTTGCTTGCTTTCCACATTATATTGTGAGTATGTGAGATTATGGCGAGTCTATTTAAATATAACGTCATTGGCGAATATACATTCATTAGTATAGGTTGAAAATTTTCAATAAAATACTGTGCACACAGATTCTTCTACAATAAGAGAGTTTATGTAGTTATATTGGATTACAAGAATAATGTAATATTCATATTACTATTGTAGTATCTTTTTTATTTTTCTTTCATTGTAATGCAGGGATAGGGGGACATAAGGGCCGAGAATCGCCAGTTAAGGGGAGTCAATATTTAAAGTTGCAACTGTCTAAAAATGACACTAATTCACTGGTCGATTGTGACGATGACAAATGTGACAGGTGTTCAAAGACCTGGGCCTTTATATATTATAATAATTAATAATTATTAATGCTAATGTCACACCTAGCGTTAAAAGCGCCAGCGTTTTTTGGCTTGGCTTATATCAGCATATCAGCGCCATACATTTCCAACGGGGAGTAATATGCTCAAGTAGATGAAGCCAAAAAACGCTGGCGCTTTGAATGCTAGGTGTGACACTAACATAATATAATGCAGTTATCATATTTCTTTTTAAAGGTAAATTAAACTTTTTATTTGTTTTCAGCAATATTAATTGGGTTGAGGAATTATTTTGGAGGCAGTCGTCATCGGCCCAGACCTTAAGGCTAGGTGTGACACTAGCATAAATATAATGTAATTATCACATTTCGTTTGAAAGGTTGTTTACACTTTTTATTGTTTTCAGCATTATTTATTAGGATGAGGAAGTATTTTGGAAGACGCCGTCTGTATGGACCATGTTGTGGATGAAAGCTTGCAAAATAACACATACACTTTAATTAAATACTTTATATTGCACAATTAAAAATATATTTACTATAAATGCAATATAACATATATAATTTTGTACATAACAAAACATCAGAAAATTTATTATAGTAATAAAGAATTTTGATTGTACGGCTGTGAAACTAATTTGGCATGGTGGTGGGTGGAGTGAATTTTTTTTTCAGAATTTCGAAATCAGTTCAGTTTTGAAAAGATGCTCTGTATATTAAGAATTAAAATAGTATAATTTTCATTTTGATATATTTTATTCTGGTACTCCCACAGGAGCTCTATTTGTTTTAATTTTAATGATTTTATCCAAGTATTTATGGATCTGAAATAAATCACGCTATATTAAATTTGTGTTTTACCATTGAAATGTGTTTTACCAGAATCATGATAAGAAAGGGACCCTCAGTTGGTTTGGGCACGTAGAGCGAATGAACAAAGAAAGTAGTGTAAGACGGAATGTATGACGCAAATGTGAATGGTCGAAGAAGTTGGGGATGCCCAAGGAAGACACGGCATGATCGAGTGAATCAGATACTTGAGTCGGGCCATGTCAAGAGTCAGAATAATAGAAGAGTGTGTATGAGAGGATGCATGAATGTGAATGAGGCAAATAGTGTGTGCCAAGACCAAGTTGTTTAGTGGTCCGTCCTCTCTGCTTACGCCTGTGAGGAAACGGCGTGAAGGTTAGTTAGTTAGTTTCTTTTACCATTTATTTAACAGATAATACTTTTATAAACCGATAGAATAGAACAAATATTTAGAAAAATACTTGTCAGTAATAATATTAATCACATTGAAAAGCGTAAAATTCTTGAAAGTTTCTATGAACGGTATTGTATTTGGTGTTGAGAAAGAGAATATTATTTAATCATTTTTTTTACAATAGCTCCACTCAGGTGGCCATGACGAAAATAAACTATGTCATCTTTGGGTGCTCAATGCTATGTGGTGGGTCTGTTTAGAAAAGGGGGCGTTCAAGTATTACGTAACGCAATTTTTGAAAATTTTTGACCCCCCCTCCCCCCCTTGTAACGCGCCGTAACGTTTCCCTGTGCACCCCCCCCCCCCCCCCCTAAACGTTACGTAATGCCCAAATGTCTATTTTTACCTGAAAGTCACAATTAAGTTGCGCAAAGTACTGGAAAGTCGCTTAAATACCTTTTTTCTTGTTTCAATCGCCTTTGCGGTAATAAATACTAACTCGCGATACATGCGTATATTGTATATTTGATTTATTCATGTTGCTATTTATAAGAAAATTGGAAATTATTAATATTTTTATCGGCCTTGTATACCTTCCAGATTTCCACAATTTAACACTGTCTTTCCTCATAATTCCGAATGCAGTTATACAAGTTCTCAAAAGGAAGATTTAAAAATTCACAGAAGAGAAAAACCTTTTTCATGTCCTGACTGCAACTATTCGTGTTATCAAAAGGGATACCTAAGAAGTCACTTGCTGACTCGTAGTGGAGAAAAATCTTTTTAAAGTTCCGACTGCAACTATTCATGTACTACGAAGTAAATAAATCTAAAAATCACATATTTACCCACAGTGGTGAAAAACCTATTTCATGTCCTGACAGCAAATATTCTTTTTCTCGAAAAAAAAATCTCAAACGGTACTTGCCAAGTTGCTAAAACTAAAACGGTACTGAGTCACTGATTGCAACTATTCATGCTATATCTAAAAAATCACACGTTTACCCAAAGTGGAAAGAAACTTTTTTCATGCCCCGACTGCAATTATTCATATTGTACCAAGGAACTTCTTAGAAATCAATGCTGACTCACAGTGACATATAACCTTTTACATGTTTATACTGCGACTATTCATGATCTACACAGAGGCACCAAAAAATTCACATGTTAATAACCCACAACGGAAGAAAACCATTTTCCCGTCCTGAAAGCAGTTATACAAGTTCTCTAAAGGAAGATTTAGAAATCCACAGTAGGATTCACAGAAGAGAAAAACCTTTTCATGCCCTGACTGAAACAATTCACGTTCTCAAAGGGATATCTAAGAAGTCACTTGCTAACTCATAGTGGAGAAAAACCTTTTTCATGTTCCGACTGCAACTATTCATGTACTACAAAGAGAAATCTAAAAATAACATGTTTATCCACAGTGGAGAAAAACCTATTTCATTCCCTGGCTGCAACATTTTTTTTCTCGTAACAATGACTAAAACAGCACTTGCTAACTCACAGTGATGAAAAACCTTTTCCATGTCCCAACTGCAACTATTCATGCGCTACAAAACGGTATCTAAAAATTCACATGTTTACCCACACTGGACAAAAACCTTTTTCATGTCCCGATTGCACTTATTCATGTTGTACAAAGGAACTTTTTAGAAATCATTGCTGACTCACAGTGATATAAAACCAAAGATATTTAAATATAAGGAGATGTACTATCCGCCGTTTTTACTAGGTGAGACTGCGCTTCCGGGTGTCGCCGGTGTTGTTTACCAATTAACGAATAAACTAAACGAACGAATAATTAACGAAAAAACTAAACGAACGCTACACTAAATGAACGAATTCTTTCCGTATTCAAACTATATTGTTAACCAATAATAATGCATACCTTCAAAAAATCAAGAAAATGAACAAATTATTTTTGTATGCAAACTACGCGCATTAGGCCATAGTTCGGCGACAGTCGCGCAGACATCATAGCATATCTCTTTGTATTTGAATATCTTTGTATAAAACCTTTTACATGTTTCTACTGCGAGTATTCACGTTCTTCAAAGAGGTACCAAGAAAATCACATGTTTATCCACAGCGGACAAAACCATTTTCATATCCTGAATGCAGTTGTTCAAGTTCTCGATAGGGAAATTTAAAAATCCACAGCGCGTTTCACAGTGGAGAAAAAACCTTTTTCATGTTCTGAGTATAACTATGCATATACGAAGAGAAATCTAAAAAAAATCGCATGTTTTCCCATAGTGGATAAAAATCTTTTTCATGTCCCGGCTGCAAATATACATGTTCTATAAAATAACAAATAAAACGTCACCCAGAGATTAGAAAAATCTTTTTCATGTCCCGATAGCCACTATTCATGTTATCGCAAGGGACATCTAAAAAAAACCACGTGTTAACCCACAGTGGACACATAATATTTTCCGTGTCCCGACTGCAACTAATCATGTTCTCAAAAGGGACGTCCAGGAATGCACTCGCTTATTCACAGTGGAGAGTAACCTTTTTCGTGTACTGACTGCAACTATTCATGTACTACCCACAGTGGAGAAAAACCTTTATCAGAATAATTTTATTCAATCAAAATTTAACACTAACGAAGTTCAAAATAGTGCTACTAAGTTTGTTAGTAACGACATAATTTTGGAGGTTTAGAAAAGAGCTTTTTTGATGAATGTATCCATCTACAATCTTATTGAACCTGCCCCGAAAAACCAAAGTGATTTAACATTTTAGGTTGTAAGAAATAAATAACTTAAAACAATTTACCCAAACATTGACATAGCCTTAAGAATGTGTATTAAGTTTCAAATTCCCTATTTTTTATTTAAAAAAAAAGCATGTTACGTAACGCGTTGTTCAAACCCCCCCCCCCCCCTTTTTAGGAAAGGAAGTTCTGGGAAGGAAAAAGGTATGGGGGATGGGTAGGAATTTGGAGATCGGTATGTCAAGGAGTGATGGATCTATGAATCCATCCCTTCCACGTCTGTATGGCGATGTTCCGAGAGAGTCCTGCTGGAGAGATTAATCATCCAGTCTCTTCCGATCCGGCCTATCTCGCCGTCGGCAGTCAGATGCATCCGCCACTAAGATCCGGACAAACCTCATCCCATGAACCCAGGCACCCCAACTAAGTCACCAAACATAGTGAACCACTTGGGGCGACCTATGGCAGATGTTGGTTATCCAATAAATGGGGATGGCGGTACCCATTCCCGCCTCCCAAGCTGAGAATCATGATTCTAGCCATGTTTTTATTATGCCATCTCGTCTCAAGGGTCCACAAACAGCAGCTGAGGCTTCTGTTACAATATTTGCACATCTCACTACGGCTTGAGTGAGAGAAGAAAAAATCTTTAATAATAATAATTGGATAATTTAAACAGCGCTGTTTTTGCGAAAATCACCTCACGGGCGCTATACAATTTATTATGATTTCTTAGGCTTTGTCTAATTTTATTATTTACAAACGGATTCCTTGCAGATCACTTCTGAAAACACACTTTTATTAGAAAGTTTATCTTTGGAGAAAATATGACGAAGGAGTATATTTAAAACACTGGACATTGCATGATTTTACAGTTGCTACCCCCCATCTGTTGAAAGCACGTTTATGCGAAAATTAGTGGCCAAAAGTAGATATTTATATTGAAAGATGGAGAATTTAGGACTGGAGAATTTTTATTAATTGACCTTAAAAAGCTTGCAAGTTCTTATTTGCAAATTACAATACGTTTTTAACGCTGCGGCAAGATTTATCAGAGCATCTCAAAAATCTTCACTCCCTCAAATGTCCTGAAAGAATCCAGTTTAAGCTCTGCAGGATGGTATTTAAGTCCCTTAACGGAATGGCTCCGACTTACGTATCAGTAATGTGTATTCCAGAAAATTCCAATTCTTGGAAATTCTCAGGTCAAAAGCTATCAAAAGGAACCGAAGCGAGCACTAGATATGGATATGGATACCGACTCTCCGGAACCATTTATTGGATAATCAACACGTCTGCCATAGGTCATCCCAAGTAGTTCGCTACGTTGGGTGACTTAGAAGGGGTGCCTGGGTTCATGGGTTGAGGTTTGTCTGGATCTTGGCAGCGGATGTGTCTGCCCACCCACTGCGTGGCAGGCCTGGAGAGACTGGATGAGGAAGACCTGGAAAAACTCGCCTTGCACCGCAGTGGGAGGGATAAATTCATATGTCAATTAGTTTGTTACTCCTGGACACACTGACCCCCAGATTACTACCCACCCCTCATACCTTTTTCATTCCTAGAACTTCCAACTTATTTTCCCAAAAAACCCTCCGCATAGTATCCCCAAAGATGACATGGGCCCTGAGGTGAACTATTTTCCTCAGGTCTTCTTGTGTGGAGCTAATGTAAAAAAATCTCAAGCTATAGTAGTGAAATCTTCAGAAAATTAAAGTAGACAAGAGTGGGGAGACTAGAAGCATTGCACAAAGAGGGGACCAATTATACTATCTTTTTCTCTCGCAGGCTAAATCCTGTAGATGTACATGTCTGTCTCTTTTTAGTGTCCCTATTTTTCGTTTCATCGAGTTTCAAATCACAACGGAGCTTAAGAAGTCTATCACCACAGGATTAATTTTTTTACATTAACTCTACACAGGAGACCCTAAAGAAAATAATTTCCTACCGGGCCCGCGCCATCTTTGGGGATGCTGTGCGAAGGGTCTTTTTGAGGAGAGGAAGGAATGAACAACTTTTCAAGAACCATGTTGTAGGAAGGAGGAAACAAAGAAACCGGCAAACGAGTCGTAGAAAAGTTCAGGATAATTTTTAGTTATACAGGATGTGGCAACATAACTTCCTTTTTCAAAACTTAAAAAAACCCATTGTATGAATCAGAAATTTTTTATTTGCGTTTTTATAATGTAGGAACATACCTAAAGTTTTGTTTTAGTTAGTTTTTGAAGATCAAATCAGGTAGGTGAAGTCCCCCATTCTCTATATATTATTAAACGAATTTCTCGTGTTTCTCATGACTCTTACCAGCGTATCAGGCGTTATATCCTGGTAATTTCTTCCTGGGTGTTGGTCTTCAAATCTTGTAGGGTCCTTGGACGGTTCACTCGAAGGAACGAAGTGTTCCCTCAAAACAGCCATCAATGCTCTTGTAGTATGTTCCGTTGCACCGTCTCGTTGAACCAAGTGTCTCCTAAATCCAACTTATTTAGCCGTGGGAAAAAAAAATCCTGTAACACGTTTACGTACCTGTCCGAATTCACTGTCACTGTTACTTTATTTTCCTCAAAGAACAAGGACCAATAATTCCACTTGAGGAAATTGCTCACCACACTGTGACTTTAGGTGAATGCAAAGGCCTTTGATACAATTCTCGAGGGATTGTTGTCAGCTCAGTAGCGCATTTGTTTGTTGACGGTTCCACACAAATGAAAATGGGCTTCATCACTAAAAAACATAATAGCGTTCTCAGGAACGACTTCCAGAAGAACCTCACAAGCGTTCCTCTGAGAATTGAAGTCACGTTCAGAAAGTTCCTGCACAATCGCCATCTTGTATGAATGGAAATAGAGATCAGCATGAAGAATTCTACTCAAAGAACGTTCGGAAAGTCTAAGGCAGACGCATGTTTGCGCACAGAACGCCGTGGTGATCACAACATTGAAGCTCTCACTGCTTCAATGTTCTTATGTGATCTAATGGGACGAGGGACTTCAGTTCTTCCTCTTGTCGCACTTGCACATAACAATTGATTTCCGGTCCAGGATAGGAGCCAACGGGGTTAAATTAAAGCGATTCCGAAAGGCGCGCTGGGTTGGGATCACAGAACATCCGTTCGAAAAGTAGGCCTCAACGGCAAACGAACGCTCCTCACGGTTCCAACGCATGATGGTGACTAAATTGTGTCGAGACAAAACTTTATAGTTTCACCTCTCAAACGAGATCACTAGCGCTCCGCTACGACATCAACCGACTGAATGGCGCAAATAGGTAGTTATGCTGCCGCAACCTGTACTACTTCACTTGGTATTGTTTCTGGTGATATTATATAATGAAGTACACTTTTCTGACGTTTTTGAGTCTAAAGTTTAAACTGCACGAAGGAACAGCTCCAGTTAAATTATTTTTGCAATCAATCTCTATATTTGTGTTTTCACTATTGTTATCAAAATTCAAAGAGGTTGTACCTACCCAAGTTTCTAATCTGTCAGAAAAAAAAAAAACTTTATACTAGGAGTATGGTATGGAGTCGCATCTCGGCGATTGGTAGTTTTCTCATTCACAACACACGGGATATTTTGGGCTACTTTTGCCTTACTTTTGCGATGATGTTGACTTGCTGTTGAGCGCCGACGTATCAAATCAAATAAAAGGCGGCTCAATCAAAATAATCATTTCTTTGAGCTATTCTAGGGAAACTACTTACGGTACACAATATACTATTTCTAGCAATATATAATCATATTATCTGCTAAGACGAAACAATTTATAAAAACATTGTGCAAAAACAAATAAGTTATGAAAATTAAATCAGCAGGGGGGACAGCGAAAATTTAGCATCAGTACCTACACCAAGAGTAAACCCAGTGGCCTCGAACAGTGGCGTAGCTAGCGTGGGGGGCACTCGGGGCAGATAGGGCGGATAACGTGGTTGGTGTCACCCCCCCCCATTAAAGTTGACAAACACTAATTTCGACTCATAAAAAATTGGTCTGGGGTGGCTAGAGAATTGTGATCGGGGGGGGGGGGGGGGGGGGGGTGTCACAATTTTTATTAATCGAAATAAAAAAATTAAAAATAAATGCTTTTTTTTAAATTCATATATAAGTATATTCAGATTTAATCACATTATAATTTTATATTAAAATACAAAACATATTTTTTACATACCTTGATTCAATACACAAGCAAATTTAAAAAAATATTACGATTGAACAAGTAAAAAATAGTACATGTTCAATAATTAAATATTACATAAATAAATAAATATACATATTCAATAATTTAAAGTTTTAAAGTTATATTAGATTTAGTACACCACTAAAGATTTAAAATTTTGGTACAAAATTAATTTGGATGTGAAGGACAAATTTTTTAGCTTAATTTGGGGGCCAATGGGTAAGAACATATTTGAACACTTTATTATAAGATAACCAATTTTATCATGCTATGCTGATTTGCCCACAAAAAAGAACTAATTAATGAAAGCCTTCCTTGATAAGTACCCAAGTACCTACTGAGCAATATCAACATTTAAAAGAGTTCACAAAATTCATACATGTTCCAATTGTTCTAATAATTACTTTAAAATTTCATTATTCTCAATTCTATTGTTTTAATTAGTTGAAATTTTTAAGTGATTTTATTTTCTCCTTTTATTATCTTTTATTTATTTTCCGAAAATGCCAAGAAGAGAGAATGCCGATCCGCCAGCACCCCCCCCTTTTTCCTTAGCGGACTATCTGGGTGAAGATTCTGTATTTCCCATGATCATGGTGGCAGCTTTCACTTTACGTATGTTTTATATTCAATCTGCTTTTACCTCTAATTCAGTCATATATAATTATAGCTTTAATAATTGATAAGCTGCATAATTATTGCAGGTTGTTAAATGTAAGATTTTTTATGAATAAATGTTGATACCTTAGCCCAGGCGCACACAAGTAACTTTAGTTAGTCTAGTAACTTAAAGTTGCATTGCAATAAAATTCAATTATTTATGCTTTAAACCTTAATACAGAATATTTTTTCATTCATATTTTTCACTCAATAGCGGAACATTTACCCAAACTTCGACAACACGAACGTTCCGTATTATCCGTGAGGTGGACAAAATGCATATTTACCAAATTCATTATGCTACACTTTTTGAATTTTAAAATAGTTGCCAACTGTCGCCACAACTAAAGTTATTTGTGTGTAAGGTTTGTAGGAGTATTTATTGGATAACCAACACCTCTGCCATAGGTCACCCCAAGTGGTTCGCTACGTTTGGTGACTAAGCAGGGGTGTCCGGGAACATGGGGTGAGATTTGTCCAGGTCTTGGCGGCGGATACCTCTGCCCACCAATTGCACGGCAGGCCGGATCGGGGGAGAATGGTTGAGGGAGTCCCTTTGACTTCTCCAGCCGTACTCTCTCGAAACATACTCACTCCTGACACTGACCCCCATATTCTTACCCACCCCTTATACCTTTTTCCTTCCCAGTATTTCCTTTTCTTCCTTTCGTAAAAAGACTCCACATAGCAACCCCAAAGATGACATAGGCCCTGAGGGGAATTATTTTCCTCAGGACCTCCTGTGTGGAGCTAATGTAAAAAAATAAACTTCAGAAGTTACAGCTATTTTATGTGAAAAAATCATCCGCTTTTTAGAGGGGATTTATAAAAAAACCAGCCACATACAATGTGGAGGATTAATTGCAACATAGCAACTTTATTACCCAAAAATCAATCGTAGTATTTTAGAAGATTTCTTTCATTATATAAAATTTAGTTTTAAAATCATAAAAAAACAGCCCAATACTTTAAAAAATCTTTTTTTTTCAGTGTACTTTATTGCATACGGGAGAAAAATTGGATGTTGCACATGTCGATAATAAAGGATTACACAAAAAAATGGATGTTGCACATTAACAGTATACCTTATTGCCTACGGGAAGAAAATTAGATGTTGCACATGCCATTAATAAATGATATCCCAAAAAAATATTTTGTCAAATAAATTTTGTATCCAGTTTTGTAACAGCAATGTATATTTATTATAATAGCGAGTGATTAAATAAGACAATTTTATTTTAAATGGTTCAATAATTATTTGTCTATATTTTTATAAAAACCATAATAAATTAGTTTGCATACATATAAAATTAAAAAGCGCGCTGTGTAGGCAGTGTCAGTAGTCATGTACACCAAATGACATGAATACAGGGTTTATTGCGATAAAGGGTTCCATCTACGCAGCGCGTTTATGCAGACTTTATAGCAGCAATTTAAATAAGAATATGATATTTAGTGTGTGGGGGACACACTCAAGTTAATGTCATGGTGTTTCCTGGGTAACTTTGTAAGCGCATTCAAGGGCCTCCGTTATTATCCTCATGTCCGACTCAATGCTGCGGGCCCAATTCTCAACGTCTCCGATCTCCTTGAGTGCGCTACTAAAGTTCTCTACGAGGGTCAGCCATTGCTGGGTTTGCTTGGCGAAACCGATGGCTCCCTGGTGCAGTTGCTTGGCCTCTGCGTCTAAACGTTTCTGGTTTAAATATGCCTGGGCCACGCTGAAAACAAAACATTTTCTGTATTATTCAATTAATAAAGCTTCTGAAAGTAGGGTGGTGTTCCAACTAAATGTACGAATTTAGAAGAACCTAAGGATCGGAATTTAATGCTGCCATTGTTTAATCATCCATTTTCCATTTTGTTAAATTTTTGATTTTTTTAAAGTGAAATTTAGAAAATTATATTTACCCGACATTTAAATGATCGGTAATTATCGGTTCGGACTGGACACGCTTATTACGAATAATTTTTAGAAAAAAACTTCAGATTCGCCTTAATTACTATAAAAGGAAACTTTTTGGCTTGGGGGCGGCGGAAAATAATGCATTTTAATTTTCAATTGCGTAAAATTAAAACTCACTTCGCGAACCGATCGGTGACTGTCAGCGGCCATTAGGCACGTCGCTTTTATATTGGTATCACTGATACATTGCAAAGAACTAACATTTGTTTTTATTTCACAGACAATCAATCATAATTACACAAACCCGCTAGACAAACCCTGCTTTGCCAAACAAACCATTCAAAACCTGGGATGTTTTTTTATAGTTTGATGACATGCAGCTTTCGTAGTTTAACCGTGTTTTTACGTATCCCACGAAGTTGGCCACAGTAGTATTCAGTTATTTGCAATGTATCAGGGATACCAACATAACAGTGACGTACCTGATAGCCGCGATTTGACATCGTGTAGATTCGCGAAGTGAATTTTAATTTACGCAATTGAAAATTAAAATGCATTATTTTCCGCCGCCCCCAAGCCAAAAAGTTTCCTTTTATAGTAATTAAGGCGAATCTAAAGTTTTTTTCTAAAAAAATATTCGTAATAAGCGTGTCCAGTCCCAACCGATATTTACCAAATGATCTACCAGTGCCTGAGTTAGGTTATTGGCAGAAGCTACTGCATCCTTACGCTATTGTTCTAGAAATAGAAAATACAAAGTTAATCTTTTGTGAAAGCAAAAGTATTATCAAACAAATGTCAAAACAAAGATACATGCAAACTGCTATTGCTGTTAATCGTTATGTATAAAATCCAAATAGCATTATAATTACAATATGCTTTATTTACCTTGAGCAACTTTTTTGGCTGCCTGTTTATTTTGATGTTCACGAACTAAAGAAGACAGCATTATGAAAAATTTACGAAGGCAGTCATGATACTAATTATTAAATAAATGTATCCGATAAGAATTTTAGCTGAATATCATTCTGATTTTGCAAATTGTCAACGTTCCACCGAATTTTACCAAATAAAAATATTATTGACATTGACAGATCAATGACAGCAGAAATAATATTTGGTAAACCATAGACAAATAATTATTAAATACTAATTATTAAATAAATGTATCCGATAAGAATTTTAGCTGAATATCATTCTGATTTTGCAAATTGTCAACGTTCCACCGAATTTTACCAAATAAAAATATTATTGACATTGACAGATCAATGACAGCAGAAATAATATTTGGTAAACCATAGACAAATGTGATGAAAATTCGTCATAGAAGTGACTGTAATTCTCATTGGATTCATTTAGCAAGATGCTAAAAAACCCTATCGGTTTTGGATTTCAGTAAGATTTTTGAAATGAAAACTTATTTAGCACCGTCGTGGTTTGAAACGGAAAATAGCGACACTAAAAGAGGCAAACACATACATCTATAGGATTTAGCCGGTGAGAGAAAGATATAGTATAATCGGTCTCCTCTTTGTGCGGTGTTTCGTAGCCAATCGGTCTCCTCTATGATAATAATTTAAAAAATAATGATGATTTTTATAGCGCTATTTTCTAGAGAAAATCACCACAAGGGCGCTTTGTCCGGTGCTTCGTAGCCTCCCCACACTTGTCTACTTTAATTTTCCGAAGGTTTCACTTATACCGCGTGTGAATTGCACACTCTGAATTTTTAAGTGAAAACTTGTTTGGCACCGTTGTGATTTGAAACTCGATGAAACGAAAATTAGCGACACTAAAGAGAGACAAATAAAGTATAGTATCTTTTAGTTTACGGGTCTGATTGCCATGTGTCTGTATTAAGTTATTAAGTGCACCTATATACAGTGGCGGATTTGCAGTCTTGGCCGCCCTAGGCCCCAGGCCATGTAGCCGCCCCTTTCTTAGTACCCATCATATTGACCAGGAGTATCCAAACTTTTCAGTAAGTTCCAGTAAGTTCCTAAGGTCAAAACCGTTTTAATTTTCCTGCTATTATCATTCATAGTTGCTGCGTGGCGGGCCGGATCGAGAGAGACTGGGTGAGGGAGGCTTTTTGACCTTTCCAGCCGAACTATTTTGACCCATCACCTTGCACCGCAGTTGGAGGGATGTATTCATACGTATGTCACTCCTGGACACACTAACCCCCAGATTCCTACCCACCCCTCATACCTTTTCCTTTCCAGAACTTCCTATCCTTCCCTTCCTTAAAAAGACCCTCCACACAGCATCACCTAAGATGACATAGGTCATGAGGGAAAATATTTTCCTCAGGACCTCCGGTGTGGAATTAATGTAAAAAAATACGCTTGCTAAATTCGCTAGTTCAATTACTGTATAATTGTCGCAGGCCGGATTGATGAAATTGGCGGACCGTTGTTTAGAGACCCCTGATATAGACTATAGACTACATAATGAATTTATTTATTGACAACTTTTGTCGAAATCGATTCAGAAATTTAGTTTACTCTAATAGCTGCTAGTTTTTTTATATTTTCTAAGGTTTCAAGGATTTGAATAAAACATTTAAAACAGTTTTATGTTTAATTTATTTAATAGTTTCAGGTTTATTCTCATACAATAATATATAAGTGTTTCGTGTTTCACAGTTACAATTAGGGTTGCCAGATATGGGCTTATCTTTTCCTGGACATTTCTGGGGTTACAGACGAAGTTGGGGTTTTAGAGTCGAAGTCGAAATCCAACTAAAAATGTTGGCTGTTGGATGGGCAATAGAAAAAAATATTACTAAATTACTAGTTAGGTATTTTGTATTTTAAAAGAAAAAAAGCAAATGATTATAAAACATACCTTTATTTTTTGTGAAATCTATTAAGTAACAAACTGCATACATACCAACCATACCATATACAGTCAAGGATAAAAAGTTATAGTTAGTCAATAATAATAATAATATGTTAATAATTGACTTATTATTTATTATTAAACTTTGGTAGAAAAACAACATTAGGTATTATATATATTAAAAAAAGTTAAAATAAAAAATTGAGCATCTCTTCAAGGCTTATTAATAAAACTTTGGTAAAACCTCAACATCGGAGATTATTAACATACATAATACAGCCATGGATAAAATGTTATAGTTAGTCTCCAAACAAATAAAAGAAATCAGCACCTCTTTTAAATAAAAATTAACTTAAGGTACATATTCGAATATAAAAACTAAACTTAAAATACAAATTAAAACTTTGGTAAAAAAAATTAAGTAAAGTATTATCTAACATAAAAAAAAAACTGAATTCAAACTAAAATTGAGCAACTCTTTAAGACTTATTATTTAAACTTTGGTAGAAAATCAACATCAGGTATTATATAAATATATTTAAAAAAAAATCAAAATAAAAAATTGAGCATCTCTTCAAAGCTTATTAATAAAACTTTGGTAAAAACTCAACATCGGAGATTATTAACATACATAATACAGCCATGGATAAAAAGTTATAGTTAGTCTCCAATCTCTCCAAACAAATAAAAGAAATCAGCACCTCTTTTAAATAAAAATCAACTTAAGGTAAATATTCGAATATAAAAACTAAACCTAAAATACAAATTAAAACTTTGGTAAAAACAAATTACGTAAAGTATTATCTAACATAAAAAAAAACTGAACTCAAAACAAAAAATGAGCAACTCTTTAAGACTTATTAATTAAACTTTGGTAGAAAATCAACATCAGGTATTATATAAATATATTTAAAAAAAGTTAAAACAAAAAATTGAGCATCTCTTCAAGGCTAATAAAAATAACTTTGGTAAAAAAAATCAACATCTGGCAGTTACAATTCTCGTCTGCACTTAAGTGCAGCAAAATCATTAATTAGATCTTCGCACTCCAATTTTCTTAAAAGATCTGCTTCTATGTTAAGTAAAGCAAGATCGTTCAGCCTTTGCTCCGTCATTGTTGTGCGTAAATAATTTTTTACACGTCGTAAACAAGAAAATGATCGTTCTCCAGAACAGTTACTGGCGGGAGTACACACACACATTCGAAGAGCAATATCCACGTTTGGATAAATGGTTTGAAGATCTTCAGTTCGTAACCATTTTAACAAACTGACAGCACTGTTGCGATCCTCATTTTTCACACTGCAGTGTGCGCGAAAATGGAGACATTCTTCTGAAAAATGAGCATCTAAATCACTAGAATAAATCATTTGCAATGATTTTGCCTTTTCTTCGACTTCAGTCGGGCTTAGTTTTGTCAACTTAGTAATAAAATTAAATTTGTTATAAAGTGATTTGTAAGCACCCAGTCGTTTTTTTAGTTCTTCTGATAATGAATCGATGATTACTAAAAAAGTAGTAATTCTAAAATTTTCACGGCCGTTTTTTTGTTGCATCTCTTCACCTGTACTAGTCTCGCCAGGAAGTAGCTTAGGCTTTCGAATGCGTCGAAAATCTCTTTCATATTCCTGTAAAAAGGACAGTTTCTTGGCTTGGTTTTCGAAATCATCGAAATTATCCCGTATTTCGCCAATAAAACGAATAAGTACCTCATACAGTTCTATGACAATGGTTATGTCAATTTCCACACTCTGAAGTTTTTTACTTGTGGCGTTAATGCGATTTAGTAAGAATCCCCAAAACACAGTCATGATGGCCGTTTCAAAGCGTTCCAGCTTTAAACGAATACCTCTTGCTTCGCAAATAACGGCTTTCTTCTGTTCCGTGTCTGTTTCGATGGAGACTAACGCTTGATGGATTTCATGCCACGATTCGCGTAAACTTTTGCATGCATCTGCACGAGCTGACCAACGAGTCATTGATAGACTTTTGACGGTGAAATGGGCTTGTAGGAGTTCCCAACGCTGAGTTGATGCTGCGAAGAAATTATACAACTCTTGGAGTAGAGAAAAGAACGAACAAGCCTCTTGGCTGCTTTCAGCTGCACACTCACCTACTAAATTGAGCGAGTGTGCTGAACAGGGAACATACTCGGCAAGGGGAGAAAATTCCTTTATTTTAGCTTGTAGGCCGTTGTATATGCCTGACATGTTAGCTGCGTTGTCATAAGATTGCCCTCGGCAGTTTGAAATGTCGATTCCCAATTCAATTAAAGTTGAGGTTACAATATTTGTCATTTGTTGTGATTTATGGCCTGTGTTTGGAATGAACATGAGGAAACGTTCTACAGGTGATCCATTAGGCAGGACATATCTGATTACAAAAGTGAGCTGGTCTACGTGAGATATATCCGGCGTCGAGTCGATGATCAGAGAAAAATATTTCGCTGTTAATATTTCCATTACAATTGTCTTCAAAACTTTGTTTCCCATAAGCCGAATGAATTCTTCGCATGTTGTTGAAGAGAGATAACTCGTATATCCTGAGCCTGGATTCCCACAACGTGTAATGTGTTTGGCTAAGAACGGATCGAACTCAGCGATAAGTTCTAAAGACATCAAAAAATTTCCATTGTGAAATGAACCAAATTTCTCGTCGTGTCCTCTGAAAGACAAACCACGTGATGCAAGCGCTTTTACACATGCAACTACTCGTTTCAAAACGTTTCTCCAGTAAATTATTTCTTCATCTAATTGTATTGTTAATGCGTGGTCAATGCGACCTAGCGTGTTGCTTCGTTCGTTCATAAGCAGGACAGATATTTTGTGAGTAGACGAATTTTCATGGGTCGATACTCGGTAATTGGAATTTTTCCAATCATTAAAACCTTCCTTTCTATCAAACTGACTCTCCCCGACATTAAAAAGAAGACAAGGTCCACAAAAAACATGTCCAGTACTTCCGGAATATATTAGCCACTTTCGCGGAACTTTTTCGCAATTTAGAAGTTGACGTTCGAATAAATTTTCTGACAACTGTCGCACCTTATCTTTGTAAATTCGCACACTCTTAGAAAAATTATTTTGAATGTTTTGATTAGCTCCGTTCTTACAAATGTAATCACGCGTGAACTCGTCGATTGTCCATTTGGCTGGATCGTCGCTGATTTCGCACAGTTCCTGATCCGGATAAGGCTGCACTCCTGGTACTAGTGGAACATCTTTGGCTTCTTCCTTTAATCCACTTGCCACAACGATAGAAATATCTGCACTTGAAGACACTAAAGAAAAATCAGTTGATATAACACCGCTACCACTTGGAACGTCGCATGTTGGATCAATGACATATGGTTTTCCAAAGAAATCGTCTAATTTCCGCGTTTTTTTAATTACATCCTGTTGTTTATTATCTTTTTCTTTAGCTCGCTTGCGATACTCAGCCCCACTTAACCTTTTCTTTCCATCCATATCTAATTATGCGAAATAACACTTTTAACGTGAGGTATCGTCCACGTCCTGTAAAATATTTCGATTTTTGATAATATTGCAGTACATACATACACGTCGCGTCGCGAATACCTTTACGAAATTAGAAAAACGCTCATCCCCTCGCTGCAATTGCTGTACGCACACTGAACGACTGAACTGACCACTGACCACTGACTGCTGTCGCCTGTCGCGAGCGGGGGCGTATTTCCAATCCCTACCGCCTTTCAGTCGCGATAGGGTTTGTTACACTGGAACGATTTCGATTGAAAAATGGACCACGGACCACTTTTATTTTTCTGCGATTGATTTTGGTCCAAAAATGGACCACATTTCCTACCATTTTTACACGGAGCTATTGCAATGCTTTATCTATTTTGACCATGATGTCACAAATCCGAAATCCGTAGGCTACTTTAGAACAATGTTAAAAATAAATAAAAATCCTTTGCCTCTTAATCCTATTCCTATGTTCCTCCTCCCCCCCCCCCCCTCCTTTTTCATATATTTTAACTAAAAATATATTTTTTTAAAGAAAATACCTACCCTTTATAATGTCACACTTTATTATTTATCATCAGTGGAAAGTTCATAATTGGCATAAATAACAGCTTATTATTGTATTATTTTGTAATCTCTGATTTATTTATTTATTATAGCTTTTGTAAGGTGATTTATGCATAACAATACCTAACGCGGTTCAGTCACTAGCGGCACTAGCGCGACTGAATCCCGGTAGGGATTGGAAATACGCGAGCGGGCGAGCGACGGCGCATGATAGGTGTGGCGAGGGCAGCTGCGGGGCGGGGGGGGCGCGCTGTGTGCTGTGTGTGAACACGCTCTTGCATATCGCTAGCCATATATTCCAATTGGGAATATATAGCGAGCGATAGGCCGAAATACGCCATCCCACGCATATTATAGCTGTGTGTGAACACGCTCTTATGAAACTTCCGAGCACGAGCGCGAGACCCTTGCGGCTAGCAATGACGTTCTCGTACGTAGAATATTTAGGTACTTAGAAAGTAATTTCTTGTTATGATCTGTGACTTTTTTGTCGCGATTGGCCGCCCCTAATATCTGGCCGCCCTAGGCCCGGGCCTATTAGGCCTAAGGGGAAATCCGCCACTGCCTATATATTGAAATACATGACTATAGTAAATAGTAATTGTACATATATATGAAATGTATTAACTGTATTAACTGTACACGTGACTGTATTTGTACATGTATGAAAAAATGTAAACTCTTCTTCCATCCACAAGCTAATGCTTTTAATGGAAGACCAGTAATATTATAATATGTAGCAATTTTAAGATAAATAAATAAAAAAAAAATAAAAAAATCATGTAGGTATAGGATTTAACCTGCGAGAGAATAGGATAGTACCATCGGTCTCCTCTTTGTGCGGTGCTACGTATCCTCCTCGCTCTTGTCTACTTTAGGTTTTACTTCTACCGTGTGTGCATTGCACACAATTTTTTCCAACCGCCAAACTTGAGCTGACATTTATACTAAGAAAACAACTAAACCCTCTGGAAGAAAAAGCATAATTGTCGTAAAAACAACGAAAATTTAACATGTGATAATGTTCCCCCGTGATTTTTTTACATTTTGTCATTGTTTTTTTATTATTTTTTTTTTAAATTTTATTTTTTATTATTTTTTTGATGTAAAACTTCTTTACGCACGCTTGACTTGGGGAGTAAGCTGGTGAATGCGTTACGAGAGCGTTACGAAAAGTGTGATCGGGCGAGGCGAACGGAAGTTGAGAGGGAGATATAGGTTAGTGAAGATATAAAGTGAGAGAGTTACATTTCGTATATTATTGTAGGGGCAAGAAAGAGAGGTGCGAGCACACATTTTCTTTCTCTCTTCCTCTCATGGCCAGTTACGTTTCGTATATCTAAAACACAGTTCAGGTCTACAGTCTGAATCACACTGTAGGAGCAAGAGAGAGCAGTGTGCGCGCAAATTCTCTTTCGCTCTTTTATAAGTTAATGAAATTTACCTCAATCGTGTGGTATAAAGCACGATCGTTTTTTTTACACTAACTCCACACACATCATCATACTATATATTAATGCTCAGTTTTTGAAAAAACTCACTTTTTCCTTGATGCGAAAATCGACCTCACCGCCCCTCGCGTTTCACCAACCTCAAGGTTCACTTTGGCTTGGCGACGCAAAAATGCCGCTGGCACGCCAAAACGACCTCTCCGATCCTCGAGTTTCGCACACCTCAAGGTTCAATTTTGTTCAAAGGGAATTATCCCGACGCCTGACACGCGAGAATGGACATTAGCGCTCGCTATTTTGGAACGCTTTAAAGTTCACAATCCTTCGAAGAGTCGATTATTTTCCAGCCACTAGCATTTGTTTCGTTTTTGTTAGGGGAAACATTTTTCATCGTTTTACAATATGTTTGCCAAAACTTTACGGGAGACATCTAGCGGTGCGGAATACAAGTATGGATTATTCACATTAGAAAAAATCAAATGTCTATCGAATACTGTTGTAGTTCTATTTTCATCCGTTCGAAATGGCAGCTTCGTCTGAATTTAAATAAATACGCTAGCTTCACGATTTTCACAAAAAAAATAGACTAGACAGGAAACTCACATAAAATTGAACTGACACATTTTAAGAGCGAAAATTATATAAATTTGCGGCGAAAACTGGAACTACTCATTAAATCAACCAATTCGGCTCAGTTATAGTTCCCGCCGACAGGTTCGCATTAAAAAAAAAAACCACAAATTAGGCCTTAGTTTCAATGCAATGGAAAATACTAGAGAGAATGTTGAGACAGGTCAGTTATCAGTTATCCGAGATGTCAAAACAAAACGGATCTCTCAGCGGTTTGGGTTGTTGTTTTTCGGGAAACGGCATTGCAGCCGAAAAAAACGATCCCCGGTTAGATGTTTTTGAAAAATTCGGTACCCGGCAATATAAGGCAACTTTTAACACCAAAATTTTGTTTCCGTTCCATGTAAAAAATTTCAGGATCGCCGAAAAACCTATAAAATTTTCCAAAAAAAACAAGAAAATCCATAGATTCACTTCAGTAGGGTGGATATTTACCTGCCAGTACAAATTATGTTATGAATTCAGGGTAGGTACCTACTTATCTCGGTAGTATTGCAAATATGATGAAAAAAGCAAAACCATTGCCGGAATTTTGTAAGGAGATGCGCCGGTACCTACCGGAATGGGTAGTTAGACAATTATTTAGGTTTTAATGCAATTTAATTTACTAAGGTAATGTTGTTTCCACGATACTGAATAATTTAACAATTTTTTAAAGTTCATTTTCACTTTCTGTGTAAGTTCTGTTTTTTTATCAGTAAATGCCAGTTGCATCATAAAACTGAAATAATTACAGAACTTGAATAGAATTCGAACCGAACTTTTACAGAACGTTAAAATTGACTTGAAAAATTGAAGAATTTTTAATTTTGTTAAACAACCCAGCCTAAATATGTGTTTTCTTACTCACTCTTTTTGCATTCGGAATTTAGGTAGGTACCCATCTGCACATAAAAACTCGATATCATCCAACTATATTGCATACCTATTAGTTTTCTAATTTTACAATTAAATTACTCGAAGTTGAACGGAATATTTTTTTAAAAGTATTAAATTCATATAGCGCTTTATTTTAAGCAGTAAAACTACAGGTGAGTTCTGGCATTATAAAATTTGTATGAAAATGTACGTACGCTCATAACTTCCGAAGGACTCCAACAATTTGAAAAATTATTTTTTTGTTGTGTTCGTTATTGTTAGTACAAGGTTTGTATAAAATTACTGGTGAGTTCTGGCATTACGAAATTTGTAAAAAAAAAATATAGGTGGCGCGCGAGCTGTTTGAAAACTAAATGTACCGGGAATTAGTATTTGTAATGCGGCAGGGGGGGGGGGGGGGTGGAAACAGGAAGGGGGAGGGGAGCCTAAGAGGGGGGAGGGGAACTTGGGAGGGGGTTTACGATACGGAGAAGCCTAGGAGTAAAGTGGGGTGAGGGAAGGTGAGGGAGGCGGAGTGGAAAGGGGAAGAGGACGCTGGTGAGGAAGGGGGGGGGGGATTCCTGGTTCCTGTATACAATAGTGAGCTCTGGCAACACGAAATTACGCATTGCTAAGCCGTTCATCCGATTGTGATGAAACTTTGGGGATTTGATGTGTGCATTTCAACAATGGTGTTTACATACTAACGTATAGCAGATTTTTGCTGCTAGGCCCTGTGGGCGGCTTTATATATATTTGTATGTTTAACCGTAGGTACCTACCTGCTTACTTTGATTTTTTTTTTCTGTTAGTTAGTAAGTCAAGTTAGTTTTAACCCGTTAGTTGCATTTGCAATGGGCATAAGCTAGTCAACATTATTACATAGTATAAAATGAAGTCGTTCAAAATGGATGTGCGCTTAGATATTTTAAACTACGCAACGGATTTTCATGCGGTTTTCACCTATAGATAGAGTGATTCAAGAGGAAGGTTTATATGTATTACATGGTTATTGACGTGCCATGTCTTTCTCGGGCGTCCCCGACTTCTTCTGCCATTCACATTTGCGTCATATATTCTTCTCACACTCCTTTCCTCGTTAATTCGCTCAACATGCCCAAGTAAAGTGAATAAGAGAATTATTTATCAAAGAGTTTTTGTCCATAAATGGAAACTAAGAAAGACAAGTTTATAATTCTAAATGAATCTCACAGTATTTATTACATTGGGAAGCTCCAATCAAAACTACATCATGTAAAAATAATTTTGAATACAAGCTCGCAGGAATCCTTTAAAATGTCACAGTAATAAACAGAAATATTCGAATAATGCTTTCATGAAAAAAAATATATATCCAACCTTAACCCTTCAAGCCTCGACCGTATTCCGTCAGTAGATCAGAATATTTATCCAAATAAATGGAATATTTGTGAACGTACCCGAAAACTAAAATTTCAAATTCATAACAAATAATCATTTAATTTTTTTTTTATTGGTGCCCTTTTTTACTCATTTAAATCTAGCGTGTTTAAATCGCACTTTATGGAACGCGCGTTTTTTAAAGTGACCATGGCAACATCAACAAATCAACAAAATGTGAAGTCTAAATGTCAAATTTTAACTATAAATTTGACAGGAATATTTTAAACGTCAAATAAAACATTATAAATGTTTCAAAAATTTTATTCAAAGTTTACATTATTTTTTACATCGTTTACATTCTAATTATTTAAATGGATGTGAAAAGAGCAGTTCGTATTATTTGAAATATTAATACCTCCGTTTTTTAAATCGGAGGAAATGCTGTTCAAATTAATAGTATTCTCGGAAGTCAATGAGGCTGCACTTCCATTAATGGCAGTTCCAATAATGTTTGAAACATTCTTCTTATTTCTAATGCTCTCTTCCACGTAACCAGTCGCCACAGCTGCCGATTTCCATCCTACTTGTCGTTGGATTTGATCAATTGTCATGCCACTATTTGCCATAATGGTAGCGGATGTACGTCGAAACGCATGTCCTGTATATTTCTCAGGATAGTTTAATTTAAGATAGCTTGCGATTTGTAAGGGGCATGATCCAAATGTGTTAATACCAACCACTTGATTGGTGCACTTACCCTTATCATACCGTAAGAAAACCCTGTCTGTACTTACATTTTGAGGTCGCAATGATAAATATCACTTCATCAAACGCACATAATTAATTGCACCACTGTCGGCAACAGTAGAACGTCGAGCCTTCACTGTTTTTGATGGTCGGAAGGTAATAAGCAATACACTTCCTTCTTCTTTGATATCATATACGCGTAAATCGCACAATTCACATCTTCTGCAAGAACCAAAGGTTCCGCAAATGGCTACCACCTTAAAAAATAAGTACGTAATGTCCGGTGCTTCCGTGAAAAACTTCCGCAAATCATCTTCTTTGAATACATACGCCTTCTTAGCAACGTCATCCTTGCTAATTGCCTTCATGAATGCATGCACTTTCACAAATGATTTTAAATCAACCCCTTTATTTATCCTCAACAGACATTGCAATTTCGAATGTATGGCCCACATAGTCGATGCTTTGTACTGTTCCGACATTTTCTGAAGGTAAGCAAGCACAACTCGTTCATCTACATCTACTACGTTTTGCTCCTCCATCCATGTTATGAACCTTTCATATTCTTTTTTATAAACGTCTTTGGATTTTTCAGGTATTAACCGCGATTCTGTTTTGGTATTTAAATTATCAATGTTAGAACCCATTTTACAACACACAATAACTAGTAAAAACTGTGATATCAACTATTAATCTTATGTGACAGATTGCAAATTAATGTTTGTGTTTTTCATTTCCATGACAACAAAATATTGTGATGTCACATCACGAATTCATTAATAGTTCTTATTTCCAAATTTTTAATAATAATATCAATATTTATGTTTTCAAAGTGTACCAATAAAAAAAAATAGCGTAAAGTATTCGTGGATAACTAGTCTTTAAAACACTTGCTTTATTTCGAGCACTCGGCTACGCCGTCGTGCTCGAAAAATCGCGCGTGTTTTAAAGACCTGTTTATCCACTTATATTTTAATATACTATTAAATATAAACATTTTGAAGATAAATATTAAAAGGTTTTAAAAATGGCATAACTTACGCTTTCTAACTAAAGTTACCGACAATGAAAAAAAAACACAAATATTTTATTAGAAAATTATTGTTAACATTATAATCATCTCACTTTTTAACCGTTTCAGGTAATTTTTTTTTAAATTCACAAAAATTCATAATTTTTTTTCAAATTCCGATTGAAACTTTGGTTTCATAAAGGTGTATATTTTAATTGTTTTGTGGGTAACTTTTAGATTTGAATATATAGCGTCGTATTTTCTCTTTCCTACCCCGTTTAGATTAGATCATATTTCTATACCTACGAGTTGTTCCGAAAAGCGAACAAATTAGTCAAAGGGGTTAATTAATTTAGTATAAAGTTCTACAAGTAACAGCATGGTTCTATTGGTTCCATGCTAACTAAGAATGAAACCAACTCGGAAACGCCTCAGAAAGGTCATTAAAAGCTATGAAAAAATAAATTGAAAATAGCCGGTAACCAGTGGCGGCCGCTGCCCTGAAAATGTGGTGGTTCACTGATAGTCCGTACCTATGAGATGACGATAACTAAGCAAAATTATGTAAAAATGATTCCACTAATCTTATTTGGAGAGAAGGTCTATTCTAAGCTGTTTTTGAAGGGCGAAAACTTTATCGCTTTTTTATTAAAATAATAATTTTTTTGTACAGATCTTTTTTCTGTACTAAGATATGATTATGATGACTTATTATGATGTAGGTATAATGTATGTAATGTTATTCAAATAAATAACAAACGTATTATTGGATGGGGCGGTGCAAATCACCATATACACTAATATAACTACACCAATAGGCCACTTGCATGGATTTCATAACGACTTGGAAAAAATCGTATGGATAGATTTTTTTACTAAGATTACGAAAATGTTAGTAAAAATTTTTAGAAATGCATAGTTTTTTTTATTTTTAAATAAATTAATCCATTATTTGAGCTCGTGACGTCACTAAATGAAAATGTCCCGTCTCCGATTATGTTCCCTTAATTTTGTGAAATTCAACACTGATTAATTTTTTTTTATATGGCAACACTTTGATTTCCGGCGAATTTTTGAATTTGCGTTTAACGTTCACTAGATTTATTGTTTGTTCTATGCGAATTATCCTTTGGTTTGATTTTTTGATAAAGATGGCGGTGTTTTCACAGATTTTACGAAGAAAACCCCGTACAATTTATTGTTATTCGTGTGGAAAACGTTCTTTTTTTAAATGATTTTCGGCTATGTATATCGTTTTTTCGCACCCATAAAATTATGTCCCGTCTTTCCGGTTTATAAAAAATGGTCTGATTTTTCGGATTGAAATTTTCAAAAAATCGCCAGGGTTTCAAAAATACGATAAAAAAAATACAGAATGTCTTACAGTGGCCTATTAAAACCAAAAAAACCGCGGTTTTATACAGGTAATTTTTGACTCTGTTCAGTATCCACTACATGACAATATTTATAACTCCAATCAACAACATTGGCGACGTATTAACGACGTGCCCTCAGCCCCACACCCGCCTGAACAACGGGTGGTTCACTTGCATAGTTTATAAATCACTATCACCCTTCCAATAAATATCATCCTCCAATTCGAATTAATTTTTATTCCGAACTCTTCTCCGCCTCCAATAATCAATCTTTTTTCTATTATGGCAACTCTTTTGCTTTGGTTTATTGAGCCCTAAAACCAACGCTTTCATAAATTGAGGAAAATCTGCATTGTCGCGTTCTGACGTTTCAGTTTTAGTTGATCCACTTTTGTTATACAAGTGATCAGCTCAGATATGAGGGCTCCATCGAAGCCAGAATGAAGTTAGCCTCCCAGAAACTGGGCGTACTGCACAGGGCCCGCAGATACTTTAATAGTACACAAATGTTAACCCTGTACAAATCACAAGTGCGCCCACGGTTAAATTTGGCAGCCACCTCTGGTATGGAGCTCCAAAATACTTGAAAAATAACCTCGACTCTGTGCAAAAACAGAAATGTGTGTTCTGTGCCAACTAGAATTTAACTCCACCATTTGGAATCCTTACTACAGTGTGCATGAGAATTCCCTTGAGCGAGTCCAACATAAATTTTTACGTTATATTAATTTTAAATTGGGAATATTCATCGAAAACATTAACTACCCCTCTCTGTTACAATTATTGGGACTCGATACATTAAAAGAAAGAAGAATTTGTTCAGACCTATTTTATTTATTTAAAATTGTTACCAACCTGTTGAACTCCCCTGAACTTCTTTCGTTAATATGTTTCCATGTACCTAGTCGATCAGTTCGTTTCAAATTAACTTATCATTGCAACAATACAGGATCTAACGCTGAACTCAATTCTATAATGAATCGCCTGCATGTACTTGGAAATAAATATGTATTGGATGAATCTATAAACATTGCTAGTTTAACCTCATACAAACACTACTTAATCAAAACTGTCTGTCAGCGCTTTTCAGCTTGATTATAATCAAATACAGTTTTAAAGTATTAATTTCTTAATACATATTGTCAGGGATTTATAATATGTTGTATTGTATTTATAATAACCTACTCGTTGTTGTTTTTATGTTGATACTACAATTTATATTGTTATTTTTTATGTATTTTATATATATTTTTTTTTTTAATATTTTTATTTTTATTTTATCTATGTATATTCTGTATTCATATGTAACATAATTGTAATATTTTTGTAAAAGCCGCTTTAATCGGCGTTAATAATAATAATAAATAAATAAATTAAAAAAAACGGGCGGTCCGTTTGATAGAATCTCCCATCTTAACAGACGGATAGCAATCTTTAGAGCACAGGCGTCGGGTGGGAATGCTATTCTTGTTCTACCGGTATTACAATGGAAGATGCTCTGAGGAACTAGCGTCATTGATCCCTTCGGCACCGGTGCATGGTCGCGAAACACGCCGCACGCGTGCCCAACATATGTACATGCTTGACATTTGTCACATGAGAACGGGTAGTTTCTTGTGTTCAACAGCTCGGCTGTGGAACGATTTGCCAGCCTCTGTGTTTCCTCCTACCTACAACATGGGTCTCTTCAAGACCAATGTTCATTCCTTCCTCTCCTCAAAAAGACCCTCCACATAGCATCTCAGATGATATAGGCCCCGAGGGAAATTAATTTCCTCAGGGCCCCCTGTGTGGAGTTAATGTAAAAAATAAATAAAATATTTGATCAATTTGTGTTATTTCACTATTCATGCATTTGAAATATATATAGTGTATTTAAAGCATGTTGTCAGAATCGTAGATACTTTCGGTATCACCCCGGTGAAAAATTCCAATTCAGAATCGAAACGTTGCTTGAAACGGCTTTAGCCGTATTTAGTGACCGGAATCGAATATTCAGGTACTTCCCACCTTTTTTCTCCATCTCCTTTCCTTTCCTGCTACCTTTAGCCTCAGTTTCTACACCAGCATAGAGCATAGCTAGTTGTCAAATTAACTGGAATATCTATAGATATAGGATCTATTCGGTGAATGGCGAAAAATCAATGTTTTCCGAAAAAAAAATAAACGTTTGAATAAAATAAAATGAATAGTTACTGTCACATCAAGCATTTAAAAAGTAAGTAATAATATTTTTTTGAAGTAAATTTCTTGACTTGGGGAGTAAGCTGGTGAATGCGTGACAAGAGCGTTACGAAAAGTGTGATCGGACGAGGCGAACGGAAGTTGAGAGGGAGATAAGTTAGTGAAGATAGAAAGAGAGAGAGTTACGTTTCGTATATAATGTAGGGGCAAGAGAGAGAGAGTTGCGAGCACATATTTTCTTTCACTCTTTCTCTCATAGCCAGTTACGTTTCGTACCTAAATCTAAGACACAGTGCAGGCCTATTGTCTGTATCACACTGTAGGAGCAAGAGAGAGCAGTGCGCGCGCACATTTTCTTTCTCTGTTCTTTTATAAGTTAGTGAAGTTTTACTTCAGTCGTGTGGTCTAAAGGACACTCGTTTTGTTTTTGATCCATCCAGTAATTAGGTACTACAGTCTCAAATTTTTCAAACACATCGCGCGCTACCTATCGTAATTTTTTATGCAAATTTATTCTTCATGATATATTGGTGTACCTATAACCGTTCTACGGAGAACATGAACAATTAATAAATAAAGCCAGAGAAGCATATAGAAACTTTCACGGGCCTGCGCACAACAACTCACCAAAGGGCCGTATTCATAAAAAAAAGGTTATGCTTTTACTTGCAGAATATAAATGAAATCCTTCAGCTCGCACTCATAATATTCCGAGTAAAACCTTATACTTATAGAGTATGAGCATATCCTTCACAACAAGTATTTGGTTATTCATAAACGTTACCCTTTACTCTAAATAAAAAGCATATCCTTCAATAATTTCGAGTGTGGTGTCAGTAGCAGACTCAGTCGTGTAGTGATCAGTTGTGGCGATAGCAGATGTTGTGGAACTGAGAGAGATTAAACACTTCAAGCAGCGTTTATCAACACATGTTCGTGATTACAAAGAATTATGCCGATTGAAGAGGAAAATGTGCAATGGCTTGCCAACAGATTTTTGGGAATAAATAATACTGAAACTCGTGGAGGTGCGTTATCATCCGTCCTAAAAATGCAGATATGTTTACGCTATCTCAGTGACCCTGGGTATCAGAAAGGCATTGGTTAAGAACTGGGTGTAAGTCAAGCTATAGTAGCTCGTCCAACATGCCAACAACCTTTTACTTATTCTTGGAGGATATTCTTGCAAGTATAAGGTAATCATTATGAATACGAGAAAAAGGAAATGCTTATACTCATACCTTTTTCTTCAATTCAAAACCTTATACTTCTACCTTATACTTACAAGGATGTCCTTCAGTTTTATGAATACGGCCCAAAGTTTCATCACAATCGGATGAATAGTATAGGAAATAATTTCATAACGTCACAGCTCACCAGTATATATATATATTTTATTTTATTTTTATTTAAGTACATAAAACAGGCAATTATGCCCAAAAAATTACATACATGGATGATTTAAATTACAACAAAAGTAGTATTAAAAATAATTTGTTACTCTTAAATATGTAAATAATAGTAAAATGTAGAATACAAAAGAATCACCAACAATTTATTATTGGCATCTGGATTTAGTAGGTACAATATTTCACGTCTTTGAATAAAGGGCTTCATCACAATATCAGCTTTATACGATTGATGGTAAAATATGTTTTTTGAAGTGTTTGAATGGGTTATTAAAAATGTCAATTTCATTATTAGAGCGGTGTATAGTGTTATAATGTCTTAATGTTCGTGGTAAAGGGGAGAAATATCCTGTATTTGTGTGGTAGGTAGATATATAGAAAATATCTTGCAACCTCCTTGTTGAATTTCTTGATGGTGTGTTGATGTTGATTTGGGATAAAATGTTTGGTGTATCAACTGATGCATGTATAATTTTGTGCAGAAGCAATAAATCGGAAATTTTCCGTCTTCCTGTCAGAGAGTGTAGTTTATAGTGTAGAATTCGGTCATTATACGTTTCAAATTGATCAGATAAACCTTCTCGATATGCAATAACACGGGTTAATTTTCTTTGCATGGATTCGATTCTATAATTGTGAATCTCATAATTGGGAGACCAAATAGTGGATCCGTATTCGAGAATACTTCGCACAATTGATTTATATAATGTTAATGTTAATTCTGCACTTTTAAAGCAATTTGTGATTCTAAGAGTTAATCCTAATATTTGTGATGCACTTTTTGATATATATATATATACAAACCTTCACGGGCTTTCGCATAACAGCTCACCAAAGTTTTATCACAATCGGATGAGTATAGGGAATAATTTCATAATATTCAAAGAATAGTATAGGAAATAAATTTCATTTCAGAGCTCGCCAGTATATGTATAAATACAAACCTTCACGGGTTTGCGCACAACAACTCACCAAAGTTTCATCGCTATCGGATGAGTGGTTTAGGAACGCTTAAGGGACAAACAAACATAATTTTTTATATATCTAGATGAGTTCAAAAAGTACCTATCTACTCAAACAGCCGATTTTTGCAAAAAAACGCCACAAGTTTGGTTCGGTACAACTGACGTCATAAACGCCAGGAGAGAATACCAAATATTTCGAAATGTTACTCGTAAAATAACATTATTAAATTGATAATAAGATCTAATACACTAATGGCCAATACGATGCTTTCTATTCCGCGTTGTTATAGGCTTAAAAACCACAGTAGTTTCGTCTTTGTTAACCGTGTTCTTTCAAGAAGGCATCATGCGCCTGCGCACATTTCCCCTCGCAGTCACTGCTTTCCTCGCCAAAAAGTGGAAGGCACGTTTAAGGTTTATTTAAAAAGATCACAACACGATAAAGTAAACACTTACACATTAATTTGGATATTTTTGACAGTTTTTACTTAGTGCCACCTTTCTGTAGCGCTTTTCTTGCTACGAATCGGATGCAAAACATCAATCAAGTATATTAGTATTTTCGATACACTGAATAAGGGAGTCACCTTGTATTAGAGCATGATGATTTTGTGTTTGGGAGAGTTGCACCCTTTTTTCAAGGTGTGTGTAATTTTTTATCACCGAAGTATGGTTAGTATCCTGGTCGGGATAAAGCGTAGGGGAGATTTCCACCGTGGAGAATCACTCCCCCAGCCCAGCTCTCCCCCTCAGTCTGTGGCCACCGCGCGTCGGGGTAAGTTGCGTCGCTTTCGGCTCCCATTTCGCTATTTCAAGTGTGAAGTTCCTACTGTGATCCATGGTCAGTGTTGCCATATGAAAGTGTGCTCTGTTTTTGAAAGGTGTCCGGTTTGTGAATTTTTCAAATTATCTTCAAAAGTTCGGTCGGCAACGAAGTACGAAATGAAATTTGGAAATGTTTTCAGTTTTACGATGTGTGTTTTGATTATTTAATTTATTTCAAGTAGTTATTTACTTACTGCGCATTACCATAAAACATTTAAAACTAATGGAAATACATTCTTATCTAAACGTTAGTACCTACCTATTGGAAAGCTTGTTAAATGATACGTAGGGCTTAGCTGAGAAATTAGGTTTCGGAAACGGTAATCGTGTTGATATGTCAAGCATAAATAATTAAAGTAGAAAACTGAATTATAAATAACTTGTTTATCCTGTGGTGTAGGTACATGTCCATAACCGTTTTTGGGGTGTTACGCCGTGTTGCGCTACCCCCTTTAGCCGGAGCTAAATTTAATTGGAGCAGTTAAACGAATGGTAAGTAAGTTTTCAATGTTTCAATAAGCATTTTTTATGGTGTTTTTATTTATATTTTAGATATGCTACAGCAAAACATGATAATGGAAGGTAGGTACACGGTTTATGGCTAATAAATATGGTTTAATTTATCTACCCAATCAGAAACATCTATGATCTATCCGCAAATATTGTACATGTTTTTAGCAGGTAAATAAATACAATTGAATTCTTTAATAAAATACGTAATATATATGTAAACCAATCTTAAAACAATACTCGTCTGTTGAACACGTTTTTCATTTTGTGTTCGCGTTTATTAATTTTCATTGTGTTGTGTTTTTAATTTATATTTGTGCAAGTTGTGTCAAATTAATATCAAAATAACATAAAACATTGCGTACAAACAATAACAAAAAAGACATATATGGCACAACGCTAACATTCCTAGCTGCGGGTAACGGGTTCAGTTCCCGACGAGGGTGAAGAAAAATTCATTAACTTGAGTGAGTTTCTTCACAAAGGTATGATTTTAGATTTCACGTATTATCGTGATTTATTTTTAGGGTATTATGCCGTGTTGTGCTACCTCCTTTAGCCTAAAACGTTGAAGACGGCGTTCACTGTACATCATCAGAGCAGATCTGTAATCGATAGTGGTAAAGTGTGTGTATGTACATAGATGCGATACCGCGTTGACAGCTCCAATGTTCTACGAGCTGGTATTACAGAATACTTTAAAATGGTTTTCTGCGTTTAGTTTTGGTGTAGCCGTCAATTACCGGATACCAAGAACTATTGAGCATATAACCCCGTCGTCGTATCTATTAGTATTAATGGAATTTTTGTGAATTTTAGTTACTTCCGTAATTAGGCATGCTCTATGTGTTTTGGTTCTTCCCAGGACGTCAGGAACAAATCCAAAGTAATGGCCGGTTTCAATTAAATGCTCGGTAATTGCCGATTTGTCAGGGTGGCCGAGGCTGCAGGAGGTAATGCAACACGGCACAATACCAAAATCACGATGAGACACAATAAAAAGATGATGATAATTTCTGTATCCACTTATCTGGGAAGCCACCTCTAAGAATTAAAACAGTTAAATCCATATTTAGCTACCAAAATCGACAAGCTAAGTTCTTGCCAATCTTCCACATTCTTATCTCTTTCTCTCTTCGCTTCTCTTAGTCTTAAAACTTTCCGAAAATTGGTCAATCCACCAGATAAAAGACTACCATATTCTTCAGCTGATCACTCAATTTAACCTCAAAACTTTCCCTGAATTGAGAATGACATAGGTACACAAAGAATACGAGTAAATTGCATAAAAAGGGACTGCTGAGCAATATTCTACCAACACCATTACCCCTGTCATGTTCTCCTGAAATGTTTTTCAATAAAACTGAACTCAGCGACCATCCACAAAGGAAACTGATTGAAATAAAATGACAATAATTTCCATTGTTAGGAGATGACGGCATTTCCAGGGATATACAAATTCTGTTCCCGCGCGTATTCCTTCTGGAATATTCCGGTGTTTGTTTTAATTAAAGGAACTTAAAGGGGGAAAGGAGGGGTAAAAATTACCTTAGGGGAGGATTGTAATGCGTGATATCTACCTACTTGACGTAGGCCAATCCCGAAGCACGCTACGCACTGCTTTTGGAGGTCTAATTAATAAAACCTTTCGTGCGTGAATCATGGATTTGACAATGCATTTTTAATTCATGAATATGCTTGAATAATTACGTAATATAAACATGAATGTAAATTTGCTTTTAGCAAAATATAAATAGATGAAATTACTTTAAATACACAGACAATTGTTATGAAACAATAATACTCCTTAATAATTCAAAAAAACTAGCAGTTAAAAACCCGCTCGTGGATTTTTGCTGCTAGACCCTGCGGGCACCGTAGCTTTATAACAAACTTCACATATGAAAATGGTTTTGCATAAGGCGCGGCATCAGAGATGTACTAGAAGTCGGGTTTTTTAAATTTCAACCGTACAGACGCTAGATTATTAGCCTAGTGAGGTGTTCACAAAATACTTCTGCTAAGGGGTCGTCCATTAATCACGTGAGGGTCGAAAGTGGGGGGGGGGGGTCTGAAAAAAATCACGAAACATGACAAGGGGGGGGGGGGGGGGTAAAATGAGATATCACGTGTATTTATTTTTAATTTTTTTTTTTTTTTTACATTAACTCCACACAGGTGGCCCTGAGGAAAATAATTTCCCTCAGGGCCTATGTCATCTTTGAGGATGCTGTGTGGAGGGTCTTTTTGAGGAAAGGAAGGAGTTAACATGGGTCTTGAAGAGACTCATGTTGTAGGAGGGAGGAAACACAGAGGCCGGTAAATCGTTCCATAGCCGAGCTGTTGAACTCAAGAACGAATCGTAAAAACGACCCGTTCTCATGTGACTAATATCAACTGTGTACAAATGTTGGGCGCGTGTTTGGCGTGTTTCCCGACTATGCACCGGTGCCGAGGGGATCAATGACGCTAGTTCCTCGGAGCATCTTCCATTGTAATACCGGTAGAACAAGGACAGCATTCCCACCTGACGCCTATGCTCTAAAGATTGCAATCCGTCTGTTAAGATGGGAGAATCTATCAAACGGACCGCCCGTTTCTGCACAGAGTCAAGGGTTTTTTTTAGGTATTTTGGAGCTCCAGACCAGAGGTGGCTGCCAAATTCAACCGTGGGGCGCACTTGCGATTTGTACAGGGTTAACAGTTGAGTACTATTAAAGTATCTGCGGGCCCTGTACAGTACGCCCAGTTTCTGAGAGGCTAACTTAACTCTGAATTCGATGGAGCCCCCATACCTGAGCTGGTCACTAAGAGTTACACCAAGCATATCAATGGAGGTCCTGTTCGGGAGAATGCTTCCGTTGAAGGACACTAGATTATCATTTCGATCCCTTTTAGACGTTATCAGACATGATTGGGTCTTTGAAACATTAAATTCGACGAGGTTATTCTTACCCCAAGAGAAAACACTCTCGAGGTAACCGTCCATTCTCTGCTTCAAAGCCCTCCGAGCTATTGGGGTTTGTGTGCCCTTTGGAGGCTTATCAAACAAAAAGCTATCATGGACTGTACTGTCATCCGCGTAACAATGAATCGGTGCACATGACAAGAGGTCGTTGATGTGCAACAGAAACAAAGTCGGAGACAGAACCGATCCCTGTGGGACGCCAGCATTTATCGAATGCGAGGAAGAGGTGAAACCGTCAGCAACCGCCTGAATCGACCTCCCCCTCAAAAAGTCGGCAATCCACGCACACAAGGATGCGGGAAGTCCGTAAGAACGCAGTTTGTTGACAAGCGCTCGATGCCAAACCCGGTCAAAGGCCTTGGAAATGTCCAGTGAAACCGTTTGGGTCTCACCAAAACATTCCAGGCACCGTCCCCAAACATGCGTCACATACGCGAGAAGATCACCGCACGAGCGGTTCCGCCGGAATCCGTATTGACGGTCGTTAATAATTTTGTTCTTCTCGAGGTATGTGAGCAGTTTGTCATTGATCACACGTTCCATCACTTTTGACAGAACAGATGTGATCGCTATGGGGCGGTAGTTGGCTGGGTTGGAGCGGTCACCCTTCTTTGGAATAGGGTGAATGATCGCTTTTTTCCAACCAGAGGGCACAGAGCCAGTCTTCAGGGACATTTTGAAAAGCTTCGTCAAAATTGGAGCTATTTCTACAGCGCACCTCTGCAATACCAGGGCAGGTATTCCGTCAGGCCCGCTAGCTTTATTAACATCAAGCCCTCGTAAGACTTGGAGTACATCCCGATGCCGGATCCTCAGCTTTTTCATACGAAAACTGCAATGAGGAACCGACGGCGGGGTAGCACCTTGATCATCGAGGGTCGAGTTTTCCGCGAACATTTTGCCTAATAAGTTAGCCTTTTCGGCGGCGGTATTTGCTAGAGAGCCATCAGGTCTGGTGAGAGGTGGCAGACTGGATTTGCAGAAATTGCGACCTATTGAGCCCGCAAGCGACCAGAACGCTCTGCTGCCGTGCGGGCAGGCAGCCAGCTTACTGCTGATCTGCAGGTCTTGCTCGAATTTTGACCTGTTAATGATCCTCCTGCATTCCTTTGCCATTTTGTTATATACTGTTCTGCTTTCAGACGTTCGAGATGTGTTGTAGGCTCGGTAAGCCGCGTTTTTTCGTCGCACTGCTTCGGAGCATTGTCGACTGAACCACGGCTTTGAGCCCACACCAGTTTCTTTCACAGTGGATTGGATGAAGCCATCCATCGCGGATGTGATGACTTCACCAATTTCCTGGGCACATCTTGAGGGATCCGAAGTCTGAAAACAGACAGCTGACCACGGGAAGGCATTGAAATGAGCCCGCAGACCAAACCAATCTGCTGATCTATAGTGCCACACTTTTCTCTTCAGCCGCTCATTTGGCGGTCTGAAGGTTACGGGGATTGATGTTGTCACCAGGCAGTGGTCGGACGATCCTAGAGGCGCTGTGACTTCAATCTTGTAGCCGTGTGGCACAGTGGTTAGAAACAGATCTAGCAGATTGGAGCGGTGAGTCTGGACATCAGGAACCCTTGTAGGCTCCTGAACCATTTGCTCCAGTCCGTAGCAGAGGGCAAAGGATTCCGCCTCTCGTCCAGCCGAGTCCGTTGGTCCTGAGAACTTTAACCAAGGTTCGTTATGAACATTGAAGTCCCCCAGGACCACAAACTCTGCTGTAGGGAAGCGGGGCAAGAGGTCATCAACAGTATTACTTAGATGTTTGAAGAGTTCGGATGTATCTGAAACGCTAATGTTCGGTGAGCGGTATAAACACGCGTAAAACCTTACCGTACTGGCAAGATTGACGCGCACCCACATTACGTCGAATTTGGAGTTCTCCAGATTCAACAGTCGCACACAGTTGACGTCAGCTCGGCTGAAGAGACATACACCTCCTTTGGGTCTGAATTTGCCCATGAGGGTGAAACCCGGGCAATCCAGATAGGAGGCGTCTGTAGGCTCAGCTATCTGCGTTTCGGAAAGGAAGAGAAGGTTGGGACGTTGGGAAACAAGGTGGTGGTGGACTGAATTTAGATTTTTGTGCAGGCCGCGAATGTTGGTGAAGTTCACCAACAGTTTTGGCCTGCACCGGGGACTCCTGCTTCTCGCCGTTGTAAAGATGTTATTTATGTTTTTTTGTGAGTTCATGATTGATTTAAGTTTTTTGTTTTGAAGAGGAGATATGAAGATCTGGAAAGGAAAAGGTATAAGGGGTGGGTAGGAAGCTGGGGATCGGAGTGTCCAGGAGTGACGGACGTATGAATCCAACCCACCCACTGCGGTGCAAGGCGATGGGCTGGGAGAGTCCGGCTGGAGAGGTCGCCCAATGCGCCCCAAACGCAACTGCTGGGTCCCCTCCGGTCACGAACCGGCACAACAGCAGCGGTGGGGTTTTTGCACTCGTTGATGGGGCAGCCCACCCTCAGTCGTGAGCCTAAGGGTCGGGCCCCTGTACTACCGAGCGGCCCGGACAACGGTAACCGGTTGTAAAGGGTCTCCCTCAACCAGCATCTCCCAATCCGGCCTGCCACGCAGAAGGTGGGCCGACGCACCCGCCATCAAGACCCAGACAAACATTACCCCATGAACCTGGGCACCCCTGCTAAGTCACCAAACGTAGCGAACCACTTGGGGTAACCTGTGGCAGAGGTGTTGGTCATCCAATAAATGGTTCCCAGGGCGGCGGTACCCAAACCCGCCTACCAAATTGCAAATTACGATTTCTAAAAATGAACGTCCATCTGTCCAACTTTCTAAAATTTATTCGGATTATTTATACCTGTATTTAAAGATATTTTTCTGAAAATTTCAATATACTTTGTACTAAAAAAATACACGTGATTTGGGGGGGGGGGGGGGGGTAGTCTAAAACCTCACCAAATATCACCAGGGGGTTAAAAAGTTGCTAAAAAACATCACGTGATTTATGGACGACCCCTAACCTATTTACATACAGTTACGAATCATTAACATTTTTTATCTTATTACTAAACTTATTATCTATGTAAATGTAAACCAATGTTATAATTTGTAAAGTTTATGTTCAAGAATAGAAATAAATAAATAAAATAAATGTAATTTTTTGAAATATAAACTAATCATGGGGTCGTTACCTCAACTATCATTAGTCTATAGCAAAACTCTTGAATAGACATCTCTGGCTTCTTGAAATTTGCATTTTTTTAAGTAAAAACTTCTTTAGCACTGTTGTGATTTGAAACTCGATGAAATGAAAAAGCGACACTAAAAAGAGACAAACACAAAACATATCTATAGGATTTAGCCTGCGAGAGAATGAGAACGAATATGAGGTCGACACTTTGTGCGGTGCTTCGTAACCTCCCCATTCTTGTCTACTTTAGTTTTTTGAAGGTTTCACTTCTAACGTGTGTGAACTGCACACTTGTATTGTTTTTTTCTATTTCAAGCTTTTAGATCAATGCAAATGTTTTCAGCTAGCAATCGTGAGCTACGAAGCTTAAAATATATGTTCAAAACAAGCCGTTGACTGTTTTTTTCTATAATTTTCAATACCCAATTATTTGCTGATCGCAACCGCAGTTTCATCATGAATAATGAAGATTCAAAACATTAGTATCGCTTAAAAAAATAACGCCATGAAATTGTTTTGTGTTACAATTTATTGGCTACGCAATGTTGAACGCAATTTGGGAACCAATATTGGATAACCAACACCTCTGTCACAGGTCAACCCAAGTGGTTCGCCGCTACGTTTGGTGACTTAGCAGGGGTGCCCGAGTTCATGGGGTGAGGTTTGTCCGTGTCTTGGCGGCGGATGCGTCTGCCCACCAGCTGCGTGGCAGGCAGAAGAGAATGGTTGATGGAGTCCCTTTGATCTCTCCAGCCTTACTCTCTCGGAACATCGCCTTTCACCACAGTGGGAGGGATGAATTCATACGTCCGTCACTCCTGGACACACTAATCTCCAGATTCCTACCCACCGTTAACACTCTTTGCCTCCTCGGAACTTCCTCTCCTTCCTTTGTTGTTTTTGTTTATTAGGGAAACAAACAGTTGTACATATTATAAGGTAATTACATATTACATGGGTGCATTAACCAGTGAAGTTTCCGCAAAAAAATTATAATATACAAACAGAGATTAAAAAGATAAAGAAAAAGTAAAGTGTTAGAAAAAAAGAAGAAAAAAAATATATGTATACAACAGAAATGAAAAAACACAAATTAAAGCATGTGGGAAAGAAAAGATGAAGTTAAACAGCGAACCTATATAAAATTAACACATTTTCACATCATTAGAAAACGTTTAAGGATAAATGATTAGCCATTTGCCAGCGCCCTTGAGGGGGTTTTTCACAACAACAACAAAAAATAGCGCTATATAAATCATACAAATATTATTATTTTTATAATAAGAAGGAAAAACAACATAATGAGAATGAAAAAAAGACCCTCCATACAGCATCCCCAAAGATGACATTGGCTCTGAGAGGAATTATTTTCCTCAGGGCCTCAAAAAAAATGATAAAAAAAACTCTTGTACGGAGATTTCTGACTTCATGAAATTTGCAAATTTTAGGTCGCATATTGGCTACGCATGTTTAACTAACGAAAATGGTTATCAAAGAAATAATTCGCCTTTCTAATTCACAATTTAACGGTTTACTCTTTATGTATATTATACTTTCAAGTAAGTAATGCCCCCGAATTCCCCGGATCAACAGACCACGTTTCAAATTAATTAAACCAGTTTACGATAATGGAAAGTCATTTATGTTTTACGCAAGTCGCGTAAATTTCATATAAAATATTTCGCAAATTTATAGGTGGGCGTCTACACTGAATTTCAGAGGAATATTAATTAAAGGGGCACTGGAATAGATAAAAATATAATAAATGATTCGGTTTTAATATAAAATTTAATAATTTTTTATAAAAAAACTTTCTTTTTATACTTTTTTGAAGGTTATTCCTATCAGTGAAATATATCATATTAGAATAAGTTAACAATAATAATCTAAACGAAAATATGAAAGAGAACAAGACACAGAAAAACAGAAAAAAGACAATGGTCGCAACTGGTTAACTGGTTAAATTGGTTAACGCGCTCGTCCCGGTTAGACGGAGAGGTCTGGGTTCGAGTCCCAGTTGCGACCATTGTCTTTTTTCTGTTTTTCTGTGTCTTGTTCTCTTTCATATTTTCGTTTAGATTATTATTGTTAACTTATTCTAATATAAAATTTAATATTTTATAATGTTCAGAAAATCATTTTCAATCGATAATCTTTGTGATGAACAATCCAGGGAATTTTTGGAGATAGACGTATTAGAGGAAAAGGATAAAGTGGTGAGCTCTGGCGTCGTAAAACTTCTAATTTTTTTTGTCCGAAATGATTAGATTAATTAATTTCTGGTAGTAACGTCAAATCTGTAATTACAATCAATTTGCAGGGGAGGCGGGAATTGGTACCGCCGCGCGCCGCCCCCTAAACCTTTATTGAATAACCAACACCTCTGCCATAGGTCACCCCAAGTGGTTTGCTACGTTTGGTGATTTAGCAGGGGTGCTCGGGTTCATGGGGTGAGGTTTGTCTAGGTCTTGGAGGCGGATGACCAGGACACATTAAAGCCCCAGATTCCTACCCACCCCTTAAACCTTTTTCCTTCCCAGAACTCTCCTCTCCTTCCTTCCCTTAAAAAACTTCCACACAGCATCCTCAAAGATGACATAAGCCCTGATTGAAATTCCCTCCTGTGTGGGGCTCATGTAAAAAAATAACAGGGAAATATTGGAGGAAGACATAATATTAGAGGAAAAGGAAAAGTTGTGAGCTCTGGCGTCGTGAAGCTTTCATAGGTTTTATTTTGTCCGAAATGATTAGATAAACTAATTTCAGGAAGTAACCTCAAATCTTTTTTAAGCTCGATATGGGCTGTAGCGCCATCGAAGAAGAAGAAGAAGAACCTCAAATCTTTAATTTGATGTGGTGACTTTTATTTTTGCATTTTTTTAACCCTCCGTTTTCACACATATATACATTTTTTTAATACAGAACATAAATACGTAATGGTTTTAATAACAAACTGATACAGTTATCTTATTAACCCTTTAGGCTAATTTGATCGCTTTTGAAAACAGCTCACATATGTCTCATACAAATCGTTGTATCTATCTTACTGTCATGGTGAGAAATATTATCCAAGCGGTGTTAAAATGCGAAAATACCAGGCTTTATATTCAAATCTACTAAACCACAGAAAAATTAAAATGTGCACCTCTATGAAACCAAAATTTCCCGCTCGATGAATCGGAAATGAGCGACACTAAAAAGAGACACATACATCTATAGGAAGTCTGTGAGAGAGTAGGATAGTATAATCAGTCTCCTCTTAGCAATAAAATATTTATTTATTTCACGGGTACTCGGTTCCAATATAATACGATAAATCCAAAGTTCCAACCAAGTTTTGGTGTACCTATTGGTATAAAGCGCCTGACGAAACTTAGCGGCCAGACATTTAGCAGGGATCAAATCCTACGAAATCCAAAAAAAAAAAAACTTTTTATAAGATCACTATCCAATCTTCAAACCACTCCAAAATGAACAGGCAAAAGAAAACACAAGAGAAAGCGACATCTAGCGACTCCGAAGAAGAAAACACAAATACTAATAATATGAACAAGTGTACAGGAAAAGGGTACTGGAATTCGACTATAAAAATATGGAAAAAATCATCTTTCAAATTGATAAAAAAAGTGCTCCGTAATCTCCCCACTCTTATCTACTTTAGTTTTCTGAAGGTTTTACTTCAACTCTGTTTTTTTTTGTATAATGGAATAATCACAAAGTTACAGCTAAAGTATTTATTATTGAATAATATACCTACACTATACACCTCCACAACGTAGGTAAGAAAAAGGCACATGCTCTAATGAGTCCATCTAATATTCAGCAGCGAGGAAGGTCATCCGGGGGTAAACTCGAACATCCATAATACACGAGTCGGGTTCAGGAATTAGACCCAAATTACATGGACTACGACAGCAAACTAATGTTGCGCAAATATAATGCTTTGAATAATGTATATAATTGGTGAAAAAAGTACTGATTTAAGTGTTCTGTAGACATGCCGTGTCCAAAGTAAGGTGAATATTTCCTTACTTCTTATTATGAAATTGATGAAACATCTTCAAATATCGATTTTTTTTACATTAGCTCCATAGAGCCCCAGAAAAATAATTCCCCTCGGGGCCTGTGTCATCTTAAGGGATGCTGTGTGGAGGGTCTTTTTATGAAAGGCAGGAGAGGAAGTTCTGGAAAGGAAAAGGGTATTAGGGGTGGGTAGAAATCTATGTGTGACGTATGAATCCATCCCTTCAACTGCGGTGCAAAGCGATGGGTCGAGGTATTCTGGCTGGAGAGGTCAAAAGACCTCCTCAGCCAGTCTCTTCCATGCAACTGATGGGCAGACGCATCCGCCGCCAAGACCCGGACAAACCTCATCCCATGAACCCGAGCACTCCTGCTAAGTCACCAAACGTAGCGAACCACTTGGGGTGACCTATAGCAGAAAAGTTGGTTATCCAATAAATGGTTCCCGGAGAGGCGGTACCCATAAGTGCCTCCCAAAATTTACTTTCTTCTCATTATGAAGGTGATCAAACTTTTTAATTTTTTTTCATGTACGGATTAATTGTACCCTCATAGTTTCGTACCTTTCACACAGGGTCTCCGAAGATGAGGTAGGCCCTGAGACAATTTATTTTACTCGTAGCCTCCCGTGTGGAGTTATTAAACAAAAATAGCACAAATCAACGCTTGAACAAAGTATTGGCACATTGCTAGTCAATCCAAGGGAGCCTACTATGCCTCCATACAAAGTAATATCCCATCAAAACAAAGGTTATAATAATTCACCCATTACTCCAAAAAACAAATTTCCTCACTTATTCGAATGAGAATTGGACATTTTTCCGTTCCTTCCCACCTTTTTAAAATTCACGTCCTTGACTCCACAGATCGTCCATTCTATGGCCTAGAAATGGGAACTTTAGTTCACATATTTTTTGGTTGTTCCTCTATAAACAAATATCCTCTCTTCTATCAAGTCTTATCCAAAATTGCCTCTCCCCCATTAAACATTAATTTCATCTCTTCTAAATCTGAACTCAACCCAAATCTTCCACATAATTTTTAAATTTGCCCATTTGAATAAAATTAATATATAAAATCACCTTTCCTTTCTCCACAACTTGAAATGATGGCCTAGAACACCCTTGAAGGTTGAAAAAAAGAAACATTTGAAATGAAAATACACATGAAAAAAATGGTGACCGGACAACTCAACAGTGTGCAATTCCATCACTTCTTCGAAAAGTGATGAAAAAAAACTTGGTTAAATAGGTTAGGTTAGGTTTGATTCCCATTCAACATTTCATCTCTTCTAAGTGTTAACTCGACTCCAATTTTCCAAATAATTTTTATATCTGCCCATTTGAATACAATTAATATATATATAAAGTATTCACCTTTCCTCTCTCCATGATTTAAAATGATATTTGATATGACTTTTTAAAGGGGTGTTAAAAGACTACTTTGTTGAGTTGTCATGGAACAAAAGATATTAAAATATAAGAGATATGCTATGATGTCCGTCCGACTGTCGGTGCATTACTTCCTAATGGGAATAGTTTGAATACGGAAAGTTGTTTTTGAAGGTGTGCAGTAGTATTGGTTGACAATATCGGCGACACCAGGAAACACAGTCCCACCTAGTAAAAACTGCGGATAGCACTATATCCATTATATTTCTATATCTTTGCATGGAACAGAAATAAATAGTTTTATTGTCTTAACCCATTAGCTCCACAATGTTCAATTTGAAATTCATGTCGCTACAAAAAGTAAATACGCCTCTGTAATCCAATATTAACCATGTTACCATAATCCCGTGAATATTAAATATCTAATAATACACCGCAACTCCGTAGAATATTACATGTCACCGTAATAGTTGGGGGTCATCGGCGAGCCTACCTACGATCCGTAGCGCATAGCTCGGGCCAGCGCATTCCACGCTTCATGTGCCCGTCTTAAGTACCACTTTATTTAATTGACCCCACGGCGATTTAAATAATTGACAACTAGCGAGGGCGGGACGTGTTCACTTGCTCTGCTCCTGCGGCCTGGTCTGCTGTGCGCTCCTGCCACCGCACATTCGGGATTATTCATTGAATGTATTAATAATTCAGATAGGATTTTATGCATTCCTTTGACCACCAATTTAACGATAATTAAATAATTTGGGATGCTGGGTTTTGTGCTCTGTAATCGCGGAAGTGTAAAAAATATTTATTTAAATTAAGACAATATTAGCGAAACTCAATCGAAAATCTGGAAGCAGAAAAATCAGAAAAAGATATTGGCACCTCTGGGACTCGCTAATATCGTCTTAATTTAATTAAATATTTCAATTTGAAGTTTTACTCATAAAGTTAGCCTGCGAGAGAATGAGAGAATGATCGGTCTACTCTTTGTGCGGTGCTTCGTAGCCTCCCTACTCTTGTCTACTTTAGTTTTCTGAAGGTTTTACTTCTACTTCGTGTAAACTGTACACTTGTAATTCTTTTTGAAGTTAAAGTTTCTTTAGCACCGTTGTGATTTGCAACTCGATGAAACGGAAGCGAGTGACACTAAAAAGAGACAAACACGCAACACAGAGAGCGAGATAGCAATAAAATGTTGAATTTTCAATATTTGGTTCCAATATAAAACGATAAATTCAAAGTCCCAGGCAAGTCTCCTTTGGTGTAGTGGTATAAAGTGCCTGACTAACCTCTGCAGATATTTTGCGGACTAAGGATGGAATCCTACAGAATCTAAAAAAGTAAATTATTTTTGTAAAATCAATATCCAATCTTCAAATCACTCCAAAATGAACAGGCAAAAGAAAAACACAAAAGAAAGCGACATCTAGCGACTCCGAAGAAGAAAACACAAATATTAATAAGATGATCAAATGTATAGGAAAAGGTGCACTGGATTTCGACGACAAAAATATGGAAAAATCATCCTCAACCAAAAAAGTTCTTCGTAGTCTCCTCACTTTTGTCTACTTTAGTTTTCTGAAGATTTTACTTCTACCGCGTGTGAACTGCACACTTGTATTATTTTTTTTTTATTATTTGTGGTCAAAAGAGTGGTAAATATACAGATTAAAAATAAGTTACTCTAAAAATAATTTCGTTTCAGATCATTTTCAATGAGAAGTCCATTTCAATCTCAGAAGGAGAAAAATAATGCATTATGGCTATTTCGTTAAAATTAAAATTGACAAATTCGTTGTGTTTACTTAGCGGCGTTGGCGTTGACCAAAACAATGTTGTGAGGTCGAGAGTTTTTTTATTATTTTTTTTATTTTTTATAGTGAATACCGCACAAGAATCTCAACTGCTCCCGTCTGGAGCCAGTGAGACTATGGCATCCCCAATTGGGGTATGTTGTGAGGCTGAAGGTAGTGGGGAGGGAAAAGAGGTGGGGAAGAGGAAGGTTGGGAAGTACCTGGCTATTCAGATCTGGTCACCAAACACGGCTAAAGCCATTTTCAAGCAACGTTTCAATTCTGAATGGTGGTCTTACACCAGGGCGATACTGATAGTATCTTCCACTCTGGAACGTGCCGCAAATATCCTATATATTATTTTAGATGAATTAATTGTGAAATAACACAAATTATTCAAATAAAATTTATTTGCGCACGCCGGGTTCGAACCCGCGACCTCCGGATTGTGAGTCAAGAGTCTTAGCCACTGGTCTACGGAGGTCGTACCGAATGAGGGGCAGAGAAGAGAAGGATGTAGGTCAGAAAGAACCTTGATCTTCAGATTCGTTCACTTCACATAACCAAAATCATTTCAATCCAATTAGTGGCCTTTGATCCGGGTGATTGTGAGATCTTCTTCCTCTTTTGAACGAGTTGCAATTATACAAAGTTATTACAATTCTTTGTGTAAATCGTCGGGTTTTGGCCACAAGATCTCTGGGATACTGAGACCACAGCTAAGAAATCAACCTCCTTGCCATGTATGTCGTCATTCATCTCTTGATTAAGTTTTTCTTCCTCTTTATGATCATCAAAAAAGATTAATAAAATTAGATTAAAATTCCTCAATGATAACCTACGTAATTAGTGATTTTTCTTAAATTTTAAGTTAAGAAACCCTGAAACAAAGACATTATTCAATTGTTATGTAACGTTAAGACGCAGAAACAAGCCCTCTACTTATCCTAGCATTAATGTATTTTAAGTAAGACTCAACATGTATTAGGACTGTGTGTAGCTTTTACGACCTATAAAGACAACGATTCAGTGTTCCAGTAGTAAATAAAAGAAAGCACACAGCGATCCAAAAATAAAACAAAGAACTCTACGCAATCAATTTATATAATCAAATGAACTGTACATTTATATGGGACACGTTCCCCGGGACGAACAACATTAAATATACTTATCAGGTAGACGTCTTAAACATAAAAATTTCGAATTGTATTTGTATATCGTAAGATGTTTAAAACAAACGTGTGAGATGAACTTAGGGAGTGAATAGAAAATGTCGCGCAGCGTTTACATTGAATTTAGACTACTACCAAGATGTTTTCTTTGTTTGTCGTAGCAGAGGCAAAAATGTTCAGTTGTTGCGCCGATATTTATTTATATATTTACCGACAAATGGTCCATTATTAAGACAACAATAACACGAATAAAAAAAGAGATGACAATGAAAGGAGAGTACGCATAGATGAAGAGCATTGACATAATAAATATAATATAAAAGTAAATATAGAAGATAACTACAAGCTGCTTATAGATCTGCTCGTTCATAGGTGGCGGTAATTTAATCATTTTGAAATTTTCTTTTTTTAATGTGAATACCTCACAAGACTTCCAGCTGCTCCCGCGTGGAGCCAGTGAGACTATGGCATTCCCGATTGTGAGACTAAAAGTAATGGGGAGGGGAAGGAGATGGGGAAGAGAAAGGTGAATACCTAATTCAGATCTAGTCACCAAATACGATTAAAGCGATTTCAAGCAACGTTTCAATTCTTAATGGTGGTCTTACACCAGGGCGATACTGAGAGTCCACTGTGACGCAAATATGTATACTATACATTATTTTTAATTAATTAATTGTGAAATAACACAAATTAATCAAATACAATTTAATGCCCACGCCGGGATTCGATCCCGCGACCTTCGGATTGCGAGTCAAGAGCCTTACCCCTAGACCACGCCGGTCGTCAGTGTAAATATGTAAATATGTAACCTGATAGCAAGTAAAATGGTGCAAAGTTGTCAACATCAAGTAAATCTTATTCATACATTCGCATTTTTATTTAATTGTTAATGAGTAATTAATTGTTGAGATTATTGTTACCTTCTAAATTATCTTTGTTTGGAATGACTATGAAAGTTGGCTCTTTCAATTCAGGGCTGTCAGTTTTCCTCGAAAATTCAAGACAGAATAAATTGTGCAACGTGCATGACTCCATCGAGAGTTTTTCTTGCTTATTACGAACGTATTTTCTGCTTCCGTTCGTTTTTCATAAAGATTTACTTCGGATCTACATTATTTGAGAATTGGCATGTTTGAATTTATTGGTTGAAATTTCCATCAGTATGTCAAGGATTTAAACTAAATCTCCATTGGAAGGCAGGTACCTACGATAAACCACGGAGGTCGGTTAGATAAGTCACCAGGCGATGTTCTGTCGCGGTTTAAGCTTACCTCGAAAGCGTATTGTACCAACATATATCGGGTCTTCAGCTCTCCAGTACACTCGTACTTAACCTAATGTATTTGCTACCGTAAAAGCTCGATTTACCGGTAAATCCTAGCATTTACCATTGCTAAAAGACTGCTGTAAGCAATGAGTCCATCTGAGCATTTTGTAGTACATATTATTATATAGGTCATAACATACCATTCTTCATTTTAAGCACCCGCTAAACTGCCAGAGCAGTTTGTCAGCAGTGACTCAACTATATAACCTAACCAAACAAAACAGAAGAATTCACCAAAATGGTTGTGATTTTTTTTTAATGACGTTGGTGGATTTTCAGTGATTTTAATTGTTAACCCATTTTGTCACATGAGACCACATTTGAACCTTTTTACGTACTACCTCAATTAATTGGAACGCGTGAAGCTTCGTTTTGAAAATAACAGAGGGCGTCACTTCCGTTTCTAACAAATGAAAATGTACAGTCCTTCAGATAATAATATCTACTATTAGAAGATAGATTTTACTGCTGCAACATTTTGCGGAATAATTCGTCAATTACGGTTTCCTCTGCATTCAACTTGGGGGACGGGTATGGGTACCGACTCCCTTGGAAGCAACCGATTGGATAACCAACACTCCTGCCATCAGTCACCCCAAGTGGTACGCTACGTTTGGCGACTTAGCAGGAGTGTCCAGGTTCAAGGGGTGAGTTCCGGGTTTTTTGCGGCGGATGTATCTGCCCGGGAATCATTTATTGGATAATTAACACCACTTCCATAGGTCACCCTGAGTGGTTCACTACATTTGGCAATTTAGTAGGGGTGCCTGGGTTCATGTGATGAGTTTTGTCTAGGTCCTGGCGATGAATGCGCTTGTCCGTTTGCTGCGTGCATTGAGAGAGACTGGTTGAGGGAGATCTTTTGACTTTTAACCTCTTTAGCCGGACTCACTTATCGCCTAGCACCGCAGTGGGAGCGATGGATTAATACGTCCGTCTCTCCTGGAAACACTGACCTCCAGATTCCTAACCACTCCTCATACCTTTTTCCATCCCAGAACTTCCTTTCCTTGCTTTCCCTGAGAAGACTCTCCACACAATATCCGCAAAGATGACATAGGTTCCGAGGGAAATTTTTTCCTCAGGCCCTCCTGTATGGAGCTAGTGTAAAAAATCAAACTGTGTAAAACAAATAAATAGTAAAGAGAAATATTACCAGTAAGGGCATCTATTTAAATTCTCTTCTCTATGGTTACCTTCAAATATGTCCGGGGTATTTTAAGGATGTGCCTATGTCTTTAGTTTGAACAGTATGAAATGCTTTAAATAGATACGCGAATAACAGATTAATACAATGCCTTTTAGTACGAAAGTTCCACTTAATTAAACCTCGCATCACTAGTTCAGTACAGAATAATATTAGAATTTGCTCTTCCCACGCCAATTTTAATGCGAAATGGCGAAATAATGGCTCTCCGCAGCGAAATTGTTACGCGGTACACTGAGGCCTGTTCACTCGTATTATTATTATGAAATAACAGTAAGGAGGCCTCTTAAACTTCGCAACAGGAAAATATGATCCATAATTGAGTACAGACCGGGCCATAACACAAAATCCCCAAGAAGCCCAACCCTTCTTTCATATCCCACAAATCTTTTATATTTTAGAACTTATATTAAGAAAGGCAGTTATTTTTTTATGCTGTAAAAATGGTTCATTGGGTCCCAAAGCACGTGCCTGCCTGTGTTGAAAGCTCTCGAAATTTATTCCATTTGACGTTTTTATTCCCAAAAGGACAGCGTACCTTGTTTTATTTTTGTTCATAATTTTATTTGAAGTTCGCAGCGCGAAAGAGTTGTCCTTTTTTATTCTCATCATCATGATTTAAAGGCTGTGTCATAGAACCAAAAAATGCGCGATAAATATTTTTGACAACCAACCTTTTCTGTTGGAATAATCTCGTACATGAAACCTATTTCAAATTAATCAGTTTAGAAAATCTTTTTAACTTTGTTTTTTTTTTTTTACTTAAAATAATAAGAATATCACATTAATTATAATACAGCTTGTTCAAGAATTATATATGTTGAGGGCAATATTTCTCAAAAGATTAGCTAAGACTTTCCGCTCCACAACGAGTAGTGATCCGGCTCGGTAGCTGCTTCAGTGCGAGCCGTTAGAGGCGAACGCTCCGCTGTCGAACCCCACCTCCTACGAGACGTGTTCATTTATTCGCTTTCTCAACCATTAGGGAGTCTTGTTGAAATCACCCTGTTAAAATCAACAATGGTCTCACATCCATTTATAGTAATGTGATGAACCAGCGGAATGTCAGGTTTTAGAGTGGTGTAACGAGTGTTCATGATAAAGATGGGAGAGGGAGGAGGTTTTCAATTGATGAAGTTTTATCTGACAGTCCGTGAGCTCGCAATTTTGATCGCAGACGTCGGTAAGTCTATCATACAATTGGGAAAAATTGGCGTGTTAAAAGGTGTGTGCTTTTTGGGTGCCCAACATGCTGACGGAAGCTCACAAGGATAACCGTTAAGAAAATGCTCCGGCTTTTTTAACCGTTTTTCCAACCTAGGCGAGGCTTTTTGGACTAACAGGCAATACGGCCTCACTACCTAATCACTGAGTTGAAAAGGCTATCAATGACATGATTTCCGCTATTTCGTTCACTTGCAGTAAAATTTGGCCGGAAAACGCGTCGAGAACGACGAGGATGTGGATGAAGAGCATTTTTTAATCTAGGACTTGTGCCACGGCTCACTAAGTGCTTCGATCGTAATTGAGACTATGTCGAAAAATAATGAAGAAATGTATCTGAAAATATACTGAAGGTATATATTTAAAATAATATTTTTTCCTGATTTTTATAATAATAAAGGTTTTTGATTCTTGGACAACCTTTGTACACCAGGGCAGAAAAATAATAAGATTATTATAATTGTAGGATCTGTGAAGCTTTTTTAAAAATATTTTCACAAGGATCATCGCTTTTCAATTTGTCAATTTTAGAGGCCATTAGTAATTTACGTTTCGAATGAACACGTCTGGCAAAATGGGAAATTATGCATCTCTCAAAAATATCAACAAAAGAAATACACATTTTCAATATAGAAATATCAGTAAATTGATTAAAAAAAATATTTTTGGTGTCTCCTTTATCGGTTTTATGAATTGCTCCCAGAATAAGTAAATATTTTAAAATTAAATTCAAAGCAAATTCAAGTTCTAAAGTTATTGAACCGGAGTCACAGACAGAATCATAACCGAAATTAGTATTTTTAATAATATCACATTATGTAATAGATGTGAATGACGACGTTTTTACACCCGATGCAAATGAAGAGATGTGTGTGTCTATCTGTGGCATCGTTGCTTCCAAAAGAATGGACCAATTATGATGTGGGTTTTTCTGTTTGATAGCTGACGTAATCGAAATGGTTCTTCGCTACAATTCATGAAAAGCTGATCAGGGGTTTCAAGGTCATCAGCTATTTTCTGTGTCGGGGGTTACTTAAAATTTAATTATCGTTGGTATTATTGAACGGTAAATTAAATTTATATTACAATAAAACAGATCAACTCTTTGTGTCCCCCATAAAACACTAAAATGGTGAGCTCTAGCGTCGTAAAATTTGGACTGCTATTTTTGTCAGGTAATTATAGATTAACCAAAATACATTAATTTTGCAAAATTATTTTTATTATGAGCTTTGTAAAATCGTAAAGCTAAAAAAAAACTTCTCAAAAAGGGTGTGGAAATTCAAATAGTCAATTATTAGTTCAACTATTAGTAAGGTATAAAAAATGGAAAAAAAGTGATTTCATTTAGAACATTTTCATTCAGATGTATCGAAAAGTTACGAAAAGTAATTCTAAGTCAAGAATTCAACCCCAGAAAACCTTTGAGAATGGAAATCTTACCCCTCGACATTTATTTTGGGGAAATTTATATGTTTTTTAACGATAAAAGAGGCACTGAGAGATTTGAGGGTGTTTAGCGTTGGCGCTGCAGGGGAAACTTTTTAAAATATGTCCTTTGTGGAAATCTGTTTGCATTTTGTTTCGAGGGTCAATTGTACTGAGAGAAAAAGATTTTTCAACATTGTTTTAAGATTCGAGACTTTAAGAGGAACGGCTGCTCGGCCTTTTTTATACAAAACTTCGATTTGGATTTGAGGCCAAAATACTTGAATAAATTTAATAATTTTTTTTTAATCTTAAGGAATAGCAAAAATCTATTAAGCACATGTGCTAATTTTTAATTTTTTTTTAAGTTACAACCAAAAATATGAACCATTTTTAAAATTGTAATACATTTTTATCCAGAGTGGAATATACCCTCAGTATCGCCCTGGTGTAAGATCACAATTCAGAATTGAAACGTTGATTGAAATGGCTTTAGCCGTGTTTGGTGATTAGATATGAATAGCCAGGTACTTCCCCATCTTCTTCCTCATCTCTATCCCCTCCCCACTACCTTCAGCCTCACAACATACCCCAAAAGGAGATGCCATGGTCGCAATGGCTCCAGACGGGAACAGCTGGGAATCTTGTGAGGTATTCTCATAAAAACATAATTACTTACCATTACATACTTACTTTACTATTCCTTGCTACATCAGGTAGGTATGCTGTCCTAGTTATACCAGTATTACTGGCGCCATTGGTGCATAGTCGGGAAACATGCCAAACACGCACCCAACACATGTACACGATTGACATTTGTCACGTGAGAACGGGTCGCTTCTACGACTTGTTCTTGAGTTCAACAACTCAGCTGTGGAACGATTTGCCGGCCTCCGCGTTTTCTTCCTTCTACAACATGGATCTCATCAAGATGTTTTATCCTTCATCATATTTAGTCCTTCCTCTCCTCAAAAAATCCTCCATACAGCATCTTCAAAGATGACATAGGCCCTGAAGGAAATTATTTTCCCTAGAGCAACCTGTGTGGAACTAATGTAAAAAAATAAATTATATTTTGAAGCAACATAACTCTCGAATGGTGAACTCCGAAATCATAAAATATTTTCTCAAATTTTTTCCCGTAATTTCAGCCCATAACAATTCCATTTTAAATATAAGAAAAGCCTGTATTTAAAATGGAATTGTGACTTTTCTGCGCTAGTAAACAAGGGTTGTCCAAGAATCAAAGACCTTTATTATTTAAAAAATCTGGAAAAATTAATTACAAAAAAAACATATTACTTTTTTAGGTACATATCCCCATTATTTTGTTGTTTGACATAGTCCCCGTTACGATCGAAGCAGTTACTCGTAGTGACCCGTGGCACAAAGTCCTAGATTAAAAAAATGCTCTTATCTCTCACTCGAAAACTCAGCATACCTGACATTCCGCTAGTTTATCACATTACTATAAATGGATGTGAGACTACAGTTGATCTTAACATGGCGATTTCAACAAGACTCCCTAATGGTTGAGAAAGCGAATAATTGAACGCGTATCGTAGGAGGCGGGGTTTGACAGCAACGGGCGCATATGTCGCACTGAAGAAGCTACCGAGCCGGATCACTGCTCGTTTTCGAGGGGAAAGTCTGAGCTATTATTTTGAGAAATAACGCCCTCGTCGCCGAAAATGAATAAAGGTATATAATTCTTTAACAACCAGGCCCGGTAGGTAGCGTGATTGATTCCGATCAGTGATTAGGAAGATTCTATTCTCATTCATACCAAAAAAAATAAATTAATCTTGTTATTTATTTAATTATAAATGCTCGTAACGATATTTGCATCGAGAGCTATTAAAAGAGTTTTTAAAGATCTATTTTCAAGACCTTATATTTTTCGATTGTTCAGAGCGGACAAATCGCCATAAAACATTGTTGAAACTCTGGTGAAGCCGAGTAGTAATTTTCCGCAAATAATTAATAGAACAAATAAATAAACTCAAAAAATTTGAAAAAAAAACTTGTATTAAAAAGATAATATTTTATACAAAACATATTATTACAACATTTTTTTAAACGACATCGAAAAGGAGGAGGTAATCAATTCGACGGTATTTTTTGTTTTTTTTTTTTGTTTGTTACCTCAGAACTTTTGATTGGGTGAACCGATATTGATGGTTCTTTTTTTATTAGAAAGCTGGTACTTCCCGTGTGGTCCCATTTTAATTTGGTCCAGTTATGACAATAGGATTCATGAGAAAACCATATATGTCTTAAATTTGCAATAAGTATGTGCGCGACAAATGGACGAATAACTCAATATTACGCCAACAGATTTCGATGATTCTTCTTCTAAACTTCTTCGAAAATTTTTACGCACGCTCGTCGTTACAATTTTCACAAAACAAAAAACGACTTTAAAAAATGCACTAAAAAGTAAAAAAATAATTTCGTACGATTGTTATTTTTGGAGTCGGTGTCAGCCCAGATCTCCACATCTCACCTATAACTACCTATGTATGTAGTTACCATGGCTGACACCGACTCCAAAAATAACAATCGTACGAAATTATTTTTTTACTTTTTAGTACATTTGTTTAAGTCGTTTTTTGTTTTGTTAAAATTTTTGTTTATTTTAAAGAAAGACAAACATTTCCGGGTTACGATAACCCGACAATATTTGAAATTCTCCTACCACCACCTCAGTAAGACGAAAATATTGCTAGAGTTGTGATGGAGGACTTAGCCAGCCGAGAAATCGAACACGGAACGCCAGGGTGGGAAACAAACGCGATGCCCTCTCAACCTGAGTAAGAATCATAAGACTTCCTCTTTTCTGATAAGGTATATATGACCAACGATGACCTTAAATATAATATTTTGTAAAATATATTTGCATAAATGTGACTCATATTATTTAAATTATAATAAAAGAAAAATCAAATGCATTTCACTTGTGGCTCCCTTATCAGGCATAAGACTTCCTCTTTTCTGATAAGGTATATATGACCAACGATGACCTTAAATATAATATTTTGTAAAATATATTTGCATAAATGTGACTCATATTATTTAAATTATAATAAAAGAAAAATCAAATGCATTTCACTTGTGGTAGAAGTGAAACTTCACCAAAACCATCTCAACCAATAGGAGCCTTGAAAAGTGAGCTCATAATCAAAGCGCCCAACGAGCCTTGACGCTTCGTAGTTACTGTAAGTAGTTAAGTAGGTAAGATTTCATTCCATCTCATTCTCTCGCCGGCTAAATCCTATAGGTGCATGTGTTTGTCTCTTTAAAATGTTGTTTACGTTTTATTGAGTTTCAAATCACAACGGTGCTAAAGAAGTTTCAATAAAAAAAATAAGAGTGCGCATTTACACGCAATAAAAGTAAAAACTTCAGAAAAATAAAGTAGACAAGAGGCTACGAAGCACCGCACAGAGAGGAGACCGATTATACTATCTCATTATCTCACAGGCTGCATCCTATCCTACAGATTTTTATTTGAAAGATAAACATTTCCGGGTTACGAATAACCCAACAATATTTGAAAATCTCCTACTACCACCACAGTAAGCCGAAAATATGGCTTGAGCCGTGATGGAGGACTTGGTCAGCCGAAAAATCGAACACGGAACGCCTGGGTGGGACCCACTCAACCACTGACCGGACAAAACTGTAGATGTATGTGGTTGTCTCTTTTTAGTGTCGTTATTTTTTGTTTATCGAGTTTCAAATAACAACGGTGCTAAAGGAACTAAGGAACAGTGAACTCTGCCCGTAATTTCACCCCGTAATGACATTTGCATCGAGAGGTTTATTTAACATTAAAAAAAGACAAGACGCTATATTTTTCACTGTTCAATGCTGACAAATCGCGAAAAAACATTTTGAAACTCTGGCGCAATCGGGTAGTAACTTTCCGCAAATAAACAATGGATCCTTGAAGGTATATCAACGTAAAAGAGTGACAAATTTCTCCACGTAGCCTATTCCAACCAATTAGCTTAAAGATACGAGCATGAAATGGTAATTCAGTGTTAAATTTCCATGAATATGAAACCTCTGAGATTCCGGCTGAGAGTACTAAGTATATTAAAATACCTTCAAACCTCTGTTAGTCGAGTGCTCCGCTCCGTTAGCAGAGCAGTCGATATGAACATACAATATTATGCAAGACTCGGTTGGGTTGCATCTTCTTTGCTAATGTGCTTGTATCTTATGTTATGGTATACTGGAAAAGATGAAGAACCGCGATGAACATAAAAAAAAACATGTTAATGCATAATTTTAATTTTTTTTTTTTGTCTTCTCTTTGAAATGATATGGCGATGATATTTTTTTAAATATTTCCAAGATAGAGGTATTATAAACGTTTGTATTGGCCTGCCGCTACAACTAGATTAGAAGAGACACAAGTTGTAGGAGGGCGGAAACATGAAGGCCTACAAATCGGTCCGCAGCCAAGTTGTTGAACTCAAGAACGAGTCGTAAAAACGCGTACTGATGTGACAAATATCATCTGTGTACATTTGTTGTAAAACAACATTTATTTATTACATTTCTTAGTGAAAATGACTACTTGAAATGGCTATTGGGTAAGACAATAGAGAGCTAGAAGCTAAAGGCATTACCGTTGATAGCTCTGTCTAACCCATAGATTCTCAACCTTTTTTTGCCCACCGCCCCCTTTGACAATATTTTTTTTTCTGGCGCCCCCCAACTACTTTTACATACCATCTTAGGGGGGGGGGTGGAGGGGAGGGGGGAGGGGGGGGGGGGGGGGGAGGGGGATGGGTTATGGCTCCTATCCTATTTCTGAGAAGAAGATTGTTAATTAAAGCGCGTATACAGAGAAGTATTTTTATTAACATTGAAAAGGTATTGAATTTATAACTTATTTAACGAGATGGTTGAATTTGATGCGTTTTAAGAAATTTGTTTATATTAATTAGGCTCGATTTTACTTAAAAACAAACGTAAGTCGCCGCGTTCAGTAATATGGAGCCTATTTCTCTTTTTGGTTACCAGCGTTGCTACAGAACTGATTCCACGTTCAGCTAAATAGGACGATGGGAATGCTATTAAAAATCGTTGAACTACCGACCATAATCCTGGGTACAGTTGCGAAATCGGCTTCTGCAGCCAAAACTCTTGGTAGCCATTCTTAAATTTAATTTTTAATTCCTCATTTGTCGTCAGTTCTATTAGTTCTTCTTCTAACTGGGATGACCCTGCTGTGTTGACATTTGAAAAAGGATCCAAAACCCAATCTGGTATGTCCTCGTTTAAAATATCCTGGAATCGTTCCTTGAAATCACTGTGGAGGTTTTCCAAGTGTTGACTGTAAACAAGCAAGTCGTCGTTCTTGAATGATACTGCTGATAAATTTGGGAAGTTATTAAATTCCCGTCTGCCGCTATTTCTTTTGTATAATAGCAGTTTGGATACAAAAGCTGGAACACAATTTTTTGTCTTAATCAAATTGAAGACGTCGCCTTGAAGTTGGAGATTGACATCATTAAACAATTTATACAGGTCTGTCAAGTACGCAATATCTTTCTTCGATGAGGTGAGGTTGTCGCGCAATTCTGTGTCTTTGTTTCCTAGGAACTCTATCAGAGACTCAACCTTTTGACAGCCAGCGCACCTCTGTGTGAAGCAGCAATCGGTTGAAATCTTCATCATTGGCAATGCAAAGCTGACCAAATAATCTGTCATTCAATGAGTTACTTCTGATTTTATTAACTGCTCTGATAACATATTGCAGTGATGTATGGAGGCGTTCACTCAGATTTTTTGCAACCAAATGCTGGCGATGAATTACGCAATGCACAGCAAGCAAGTCAGGAACGTTATTTTTTAAGCATGCTATGAAGCCTTTGTTACGCCCTGTTATAGCTGGGGCGCCATCCGTAGCAGCTGACAAAATATTATTCAAAGGAATTTTCTTTTCGTCACAAAACTTTTCCAGTGTATTAAATATGGTTTCTCCTTTTGTATCTGTTTCCAAATTTGTAACAAACAATAATTCTTGACATATTTTCTCATCTTTGATGAATCTCACGTATGACAATAACAATGCTTCATTGGTTGGTAAAGTGGACTCATCCAGCTGAATTGAAAATCGACAAGACTGCAGATGATTGCACAATGATTCTTCAATGTTTTCAGCCATTTCATCAATTCGTCTTTGCACAGAACTATTGCTCAAAGGAATTTTTCGCATAATATCTGCAGCTGGTTTATAGAGCACAGTGGTTATTACTTCTTTTACTGCTGGTAAAATTAAATCTTCCCCAATAGTATGTGGTTTGCCTGTTTTAGCAATCAACAATGAGATATTGTACGAAGCTCGAAGTCCATCATCGTCTTGCTTAGAAGCTGTCGAAAATTGTTTTGATATAGTTGGCTGAATTTCGTACTTCTTTTTCATGTCTTGAAAATAGGTCACATCTTTGTCTTTCTTATCCGGGTGGATTTTATTAAAATGATCTTGAAGCCTAGAAGGCTTCATCGCTTCATTTGAAAATATTTTTCGACAAATAAGGCACATTGGCGATGATCGATTTGTAGGATTTTCGATAAATCCGTATTTAATATAATCCACACCATATTGCCGTATCTTCTTTTTTACTTCCGACATTTAGAGATACGTGAGTAAAAGATTAACTCTTAAAACCCTGTTATTAATGGCGCGCGTTAATGTTAATGAACATAAAATGATAAATCAGTGCCTTTATATAGGTTGGAGACATATAACACGCTTCGACAGGAATAAAATAAACACGCAGTGACACGCTTTCAAATATTAGTAAGATGTATCTATTCTCGTGACTAAGCAAGCAATGGAACCGAGTTGTTTGGCGGTCTATCCTCTGTGCCTCCCTCTGAGGGAAGCAGCCTGATGTTATTAGAGAAGCGGCCTGATGTTATTAGCTACCATAACTGAAATGGTGGGTATATAATAAAGACTAGTAAACAAGACGATGTATAAATGTGGTTAAAGCAAGCAGTCTGACCGAGTTATTTGGCGATCCACCATCTCTGCCTACCCCTGCGGTTAAACTATCTGACGGTATTATAGTCTGTTGGGATGGCTGAACTAGTAGGTTTGGACTTGTATGTAAATTTAACGATGTAGGAATGTCAATGAAGCAAGGAGTATGCGGTAAATGACAAAATATGTATTGCTAGTTTTAATTATATGTCAAAATGTACTGCAACTGCACTTATGATCCAACATAGTTTGAGTTCACCCATGAGTTTCATACCTTTTGAGAATATAATGCAAGCTATGAATTGTACACGTTTTTATAAATTTACGAAATAAATATATAACCATGGAAATGCACCAGCACCAACACCAACAGAAGCTACTCTATAATTACGGTCCCCACAGTCTCTGAAACAGATAGATAGAGCAACGAAGCGCGTTGGCGACTGAAATGGTATTAGGTTTGTTGATGATTTTGCACAAAAAAACCTATCCCATTTCAGTCGCGCCGCCGTGACTGAACCGCTATAGATTTTGTAAATACGCCACCCGGCGCAGAAATAAATCGCGAACTTGTCGCGGAGACAAAGGCGACGCAGGAACAGAATGGATCGGGGGCTAAGGGGCTGTCTTGTCGACGCATGTAAGCTCACTCGTTGACTCCCGAATGCATTGACGACACTGAGCAAGTTAGATCAATACACAGATAATACTGTCAATTCTTGCAGGTTATAATTTAATAGCTACAAACTTTTTTTTATTAACAGGATTTTATTAACTTCGCCTGTATTTATGTATGTATGAGATATTTCACGTGAAATCAGAAGATTTAAATTTAAAAAAATATATATATTCTAATCAACAAATTAAAATTTTCATTTTTAAAATTTATTGTAGATCTGAATGTAACGGAATCTATCAGTTCAATTTTCATTCACTTCCCGAACTCTCGAATGAATTTTCGCAAACGTGATAAAAATGATTAAAATACACACAATAACAAAATTACCCATTAAAGTTTACTTTGCTTTATTAGTATGTGATTAGCGTGTTTTGTTTGTCTTTTTTAGACCATATTTTTTTACTTGCCAACGCCCCCCTGTGCCATCTCAACGCCCCCCAATTGTCTCTGGATCTTCTACCGCCCCCTGAAGGTCTCAAACGCCCCCAAGGGGGCGTTATCGCCCACGTTGAGAACCTATGGTCTAACCTAATCATGTTTCTTATAAACAACCCATATGTCAGCAAGCGTACTAACAATGGAGCAAGTAGGTATGCTTACTTTATTCACATGTAACTGTCCATTTTATTATACACGTCGGTCATCTTGAAAACATAATGTATCATAATTAGTCTATAATCAGTTCTCATCTTTCTTTAGATGTCTACGGGCCATTCGGGTCACATGGTCTCGTTTACGAGATGTGCCGAAAGTAACCGAAGGCAGGTGTGTTCTTTCATTGTAATGCGGGAGCCTGTCAGGCAAAACTTAGTACCAGTTAGTACGGATGTCAGTCCTCATAACCACTCGAGTGATAGCGTGATTTTTACTTTTTCCTCCGATTGCTCGTGATTTTTTGGTGACCATTTTGAATATTTTCCGCTGACATTAAAAAAAACCATACCTTCGGATTTTAATGTGGAAAAATGAAAAAAAAAAATTAACGCATCTAGGAAAAATTTGCCCAAAACTTGCAGAAAAGCAATCCGAGGTACTTTAAATGGTGCCATATTGTGGCAAAAAGAGATCCAGTGGATAAACTCTATTTGTAAATACCAAAAATCGTCATTGTGATCTCAAGAATATAAAGTCTTTTAATAGCACAATTAGTACTGGAGAATACTTGTTAATAAATAAAAATTAATGTTTCTTTGTTTGTCCCTTAGGCGTTCCTAAAGGGTTCATCCGATTGCAATGAAACTTTGGTAATTTGTTGTATGCATGCCCGCAATATGGTATACCTTGCTGACATATGGGATGTTTATAAGAAACATGATTAGGTTAGACAGAGCTATCAACGGTAATGCCTTTAGCTTCTAGCTCTCTATTGTCTTACCCAATAGCCATGTCTAATTATACTGGTGAGCTCTGGCGTTATGAAGTTTGCATAAAAAATATTACAATGTGTGGCGCACGAGTTGTTCGAAAAATGTGTGTATTTCATATAGTTTAGCGGCAGGGAGGGAAGGAGGAAGGGAAATTCGGGAGTGAGGAGAAATGAGGGAGAGGGGGGGGGGGGGGGGGGGGGGGGGGAGCAAGGAAGGTGGAAAGCGAACGCGGGAAAGGAAACGCACGAGAAACAATTTGTTTCTTTACGTGGCATTGCAATACATGCCAGGTACTTGCTAGAAATAGATAAGAATATCTGTAGATATGATATTCAGAGATAATTTTAAAAAAACTCATCAAAACATTACAGTTTTCTAAAGATATTTCATCCCCGCAGATGTATGCAACCATAGCACAGACCGTAGACGCACAGACTCCCTCCGGCGGCTGCCGAGCCAATCAAATTACCAACTAACCAAATTATCCACAAAGGTACCCGCGGCCACCCCCTCCCTCCTCCCCCCCGCGGTGAATGCAATTCTAATTTCCATTTAGCTCGAAATAAACTAGCCACTTCCCCTCTAAAGATTACCCCCATGCGAATATTGAAACTGGACGTGCCCTCAAGTGTCCATAGTCCTGTACTTGTTAGGTACCTCACATATATTTTTAATAACAGAGAGAATATGATGAATCTAGCGTAGACCCGAGGAAAATCAATGGATATTATAATTAAAATTTATTATAAGACAAATAAAATATTTTTCTGAATTTTACTTATAGGTAGGTTATACCTACTTTATCGCCTGCATGAATCCTTCACGCAGTGAGTAATTTTTTTTAATATGAAACTTACATTCAAAGGAATTTTGAGTTCATTGAATCAGAATAATAATAATTAGATGTTCAATTTATTAAAAACAAGTTCGGCTGTTTAGTTATTATCATTATTATTACTACGTGTGACAGCTGTTTCGCCTTCTGAGGGCGTTAACAAACTATTTGATAATAATATAAGATAGTTTTATAATGCCATTGGAAGGCGAAACAGCTGTCACTCGTAAAAAATTACACCTTTCACATATTGAGGGTTATCTAGGCCATATAAAGTTTTAAAAAACTTTATTTATATATTGCGGTTTTCTAAAATTTCCAGAATTTCATTACGCCAGAGCTAACCGGTTGAGAATTTTGCTGCTTTATTTAGACAAATAGACTTCCTGCTTCATATTTAAGTAAAATTTTCTCAATGCGCGCTAGAACTTTTTGAAAAATTATTATTTTATTTGCTTTTCTCCCTAATTTTTCCCCGATGCCCAACCCATACATCAAAACCGAAATAAACCTTATCGGGAAAAAATACGAAAAACCTATGTTAATCCGCAAATATCGCCGAAATAAAGCACCTCGCGAATGAGGAATCGTTTTCCGGTAAAAATATCGAAAAACGGTACATTATTTTTCATTAAGCGCTCGCAGAGGGATGGGGATGTTGACCGCCGGCGAACAAATCGCCGAATCGATACAAATCATTTAGTCATAAAGTCCGAGTAATCACCGCAGTACGTTTTTCATTTTCCAGCATCTATTTTCCATGGCAGAAAGGCGACTCCATCATACCACTGAAGATATCGAATGATAGAAGTGAGCTATGGGTGAATCTGTGTGACTGGTGTAAGGTTAACCTTACATTAATGTTTATAGGTCTAAACATTAATGTGTAAAGGTCCTTTTAGTAAAGAACTACCGCACACTAGTGAAATTATTAATAATTTTAAAAATCAATCCGATAAAAACTAACTTTTTTACTATAATACATCTTGAGGATCCCGAAGAACAATGCCGGATCTGATAAAAATCGTTATTTTGGCTTTTTTAAACTTCTTTTTGATGATTTAAAAGTCGGATTTTTCGGAATTTTCAATGAAATACATATGTATTTCTTATACCTATGCTGTATTTCTAGATCTCAAAAACAGTAAAAAATGCTGAAACGTACCTTTAAAAAGCCCTACTGTTAAACTACAACTTTACCACAAAACCACACATCCGAAATTGTTCTTCGGGACCGTCGATCTATTTGAAATGTTTGAACCTACCCAGTGATCAGAATCAACCACGCTTCTAACCGGGCCAAATCCCGAGTTGATAAGACTGAAATTTATATCATAATGCTGTAATGTCGTCGAATTTCATTAAAATGCGTGCTTGTACGCGTGTGTGTGATTTTCAAAATTTGATAGAATGCAGTGTCTTCGACAACGCGTCTATCTGCCGAGTTTCAGTTCGATTGGATCTCAGGAAGTGGGTTAATTTCCATTTCCAAGATTCCACTTCATTCATTCGATCAGTAAAACAAAATCGAAATTAAAATAGACTTATTTAATTTTTTATTTTTTTATTTTTTTTTTATTTTTTTATTTTTTTTTTATTTATATGCATACATATTACAATAAGTTAGAAAATTATACTTTGTCTGTCCAACTGGGAAGGATACCCGTTTCAGGACAGCCAAATTGTATATTCAGTTCATAATATTTTTAACATGTGAATGGTTTCTTTCAAGATATCATAGGATATCTTGAAAGAAATCATTTATATACCCAATACATTATGACAAATGATATATAAATACATTTTTTTTTTATATATACGTAACTTTTTTATATACGTCACTTTATTTGTTCTATTTTTTTAAGAGAAAAAAAACTAGAACAAATAAAGTTATGATGGAAATAAAAACATATACATGAAATAAAGATATGAGCAAAAAAAATATATAAATTTAAGTACAGAGAGATATGTGTTATCAATAAGTTACGATAAGAAAGAATACAAACATAATATAAAAATGTATGCAACCAAAATTTAAAGTAAGGTGATCTTAGGTTTGCAAAATTGCAATAATAACTTTCAATAACACCTTAGTATGTTTCGAGTTCCAATGCGCCGCAGCGCGCTGTTTCGATGGTACGAGTACCTTCAGTACCTCCCACTGCAAGTTGCAGGAGTTCGGAACTGTGGATTTTTATATTTTAGATATAATATTTTAAATTTACTACATTTAATTACATCAAAAATTGTCTTCAGAATAGGTAAATAGCTTCTTTCGGGCGATCACAATTTTGAAATTCTTTCGAGGTCTTTTTGGAGAACATTAACAATTGCATATTAGAATTTACACATTAATTAATTTTACAATTTTTGAAGCTGAAAATATTTATAAAATGACATTATGTAATGAGATTAATAATTATATAATCAGATGAAGATTATGGATCCCACTTCTTGGAATTAAATTCGTTCAGTGTTCATACTCTTAAATTGGTACTCGCTAGTCATAAATCAAACTTAGGCTCGATATCGCTGAAGGCTATCAATTTCGCGGAGGTTGAGTGTCGTCAGGGCAATTTTTACGTGCGTCGGTCGTTGATCAAGTCCGGACCAACTCTGCCGAACTGCACTCGTACCAGTAACGTGATTTTTATTTTATTTATTTCAATTATTGAACGACAGATTAAGCCCCCGCATTCTTCTATTTCTACCAATTTATAATATATTTATCTTAAACACTTTCAGTTTTTAAGTTCCTAAAAAAATATATGTTATTTTTTAAGATATTATATATACATGTAGATACGAAATGGAAATTATATGAGATTCCCTCGTTCAAAAAAAATCGCAAAAAGTATGCTCCGAAAGTTATTAAAACAAATTTGTTCTGTCATTTAACATGTTATAGCTATGAATTAACAGTGTAGAGTCTGTCAAATAAGAGTAGAAAATAAATAAAATGGAACTAAGAAATTTATAGGCTGGCAGCACCAATTTATCTGTCAAATATTCTTTAAAAGTGCAATGACACTGCAAATTCAAAACACTGTATACACATTTAAAAAAACATTTTTTTGTTCTTAAAAAAAAAAAAAATAGAATAAGCACTATTGTGAAGGTACCTACTAAATGACATAAATTTGATTAAATTGTGTTTTACAAAGTGATTGGCTTTCATTTAATTTAACATAGATTTGAATTTAACAGTAGGTGGAAAGGAAGAATTATTAATGGTGAGTTTAGTCATACTGCTTTTAGATCTGAATAAGTTAAATATATTCAGATCTAAAATTAGAGGCATGATCTAAAGCCCGGGCAACGCTAGGTACTTAAGCTAGTATTAAATAAATGTGAGCAATTTCTAAAGTTTGCTTTATAATTTATTATAATATCGTTATTATTCATTATGTTAACAAAAAATTGCAAATTTATAATAATAATATGTATACCTAAATGCAATTCTAATTTTGAGATCAGTGGGCATCTATATAGCAATGAAAAAATATATTTTTTCACTTTAATGCCTTTTTAATTTTTAATAAAAATGTAGGTTACACAGCTTTAGATTAACACCATGGTTATATTTTTAGTATTGCCATTTGGGCAACGGTGGCGCCCTCATTTATTTTCTACTCTTATTTGACAAACTGTATATGTATATTTAAATGCAAATTAAGCGTTTGTCAAGTTATTTTTGATAAGACTTATTTTAAATGATTCGTGTTTTATCAAATATTTCCGCTCATTTATAATAGTTTTTGTTTTTTTTAAATATTAGCGCGCTCCCAGAAAAGACTTTTCAAAGAGGTGTTGAGTTGTGTTGATTCTGAGTTGTCATGGAACCATATTTAAGAATTGTATTACACAGCATTTGGAGCGAATCATCAGGTCTTATCAAAAAATAAAACGTTTGGGTATTGCATTGATAAAAATGCAATACAATACACCAAGGGTCTACACATTCACGAGCACTAATATAATCTACAGAATTCTTGGTCTTCAAGATACAGATTCTAGATGATTCTTAATACGCTAAATATTGAAGTCCTAAGCTTTGTTGTGGAAAGTATTTCGCAAAGAAAAACACAGCTGTGTTCTTTGGAAAAATAAAGAGCCACATCAATAATACACGGCAATCGCTCCCATTGATGGTAGACGAACAATAATAATTTATCTACATGTGTATACATACATAAATACACTCAGGCACACAATGTCTGGTGAAGGCCTCAACTAGGAAACAAAGGGAGGTTACCTTCAATCAGGTCGCGCCCCAATTGGACCCACACGGTAAATGAACACGGGTGGCAAATGGTCATATCTGTAGTATCGAATATTATTATATATTTCGTGGAATACCACTAGAAAAAAATGAATTTTTAAAAGTTTCTCTCACAGCTATAAAGATATTAATAGAGCAAGAGCCCGTGACGATCAGACCGTCATTATTTTATAAAACCTGAAAGTTTCTCTAAGTATGTCCCTAATACAGGTAAAGACGATCCACGACTACGAAGTTTGGATCACGGTGGCTTTGAAAGATAGCAGGTTACAAAGGTATATAAAATTGCACCACAATTTCAAGAGCATTTTGCTCGCACTTGTACAAGGTGGTAAGTAGTCTGCTAGCGTCGAAATTTCGCACCATTTCACTCTTACCCGCTTGCATGTATATATCGCGCTCGCACCTACGGAAGACTTTTAATATATCTGACAAGGTGAAGGAACCATCAAAACTGTCTGATTACTGAGAAAACATATGTTAATAGTTCCTCAAGTAATATATGTAAAATTCAGCTTTTATACTTTAACGTAAGTACAATTATAATTAATTAATATAATATCTTTCAAAGCCACCGTGATCCAAACTTCATAGTCGGGGATCGTCTTTACCTCTATTAGAGACATACGCAGAGAAAATTTCAGGTTTTATAAAATAACGAAATTAATTAGCTACGATTAGAGACTTGACAGGGGTGCCAGAGTTTGGGGTGAGGTTTGTGTAGGTCTTGGTGGCGAACGCGCTTGCCCTCCTACTGCGTGGCGTGCCGGATGAGAGAGACCCTTTGAACTCTCCAGCCGAACTTTTTCGACCTATCGCATCATCTTGCACCTTAGTGGGAGGAATGGATTCATACGTCCCTTGATTCACTGACCACCAGTTTCCTACCCACCCCCCATACCCTTTTCCTTACTCTAATTATGCTGTATCCCCTTAGGCCTCGTACATATTCCGTCGGATGGTCAGATTATTTCCGCTTTACAATAAAATTCGAATAAGCGTAATATTTCTGAACGTATACTAAATATAAAAACTATTTTTGAAAGGTGATAAAATATGCTTTATAATTTTATTATTATAAATAAACATACACTATTTGCAAATAACAATGAAAAAATTAAATGCAAACATAAAAAAGTATTAATAGTGTAAAATGTGAAATTAACATGTAAAAATAAATAATAAAAAATTCACCAACTCTCGTATTTTTTTTTAAATTGCTGTCGGAATTTTGTGTTTCACAGAGGTGTTCAGTGCACATTTTAATTTTCGTGTGGTTATCTTTTTAAAATTGAACAAAAAACATGTTTTTTTTCTTTCTAACAACATTTAGGTTATCTTTCAAATTACTTTACGTTATTTATGATATTTATAACACTTATCATGCATCGAATCCCTGTCTGTATGTCACTAGTTGACAAAGGCCTCCTCCAACTGTCGCCATTTCTCTCTATCATTAGCTACTTTTTTCCATGTACCACCTGCTATGGCTTTGATGTCGTCAACCCACCGTCTAAATGGTCTACCTCATTTTCTCTTCTTGTCACTTGTGAACCAATTCATGACTAATTTTGACAATTTTTCACTTCCTCTGATTGTGTGGCCTGACCACTTCCACTTTAGCCTTTTTATTGTTTTTATGGCATCTTTTGTTCTTGTTTGTTTATTAATGGTTTCAATTTTTATTTTATCGGACAGTCTTTTCCCTATCATACTTCCTTCCATGAAGTTTTGGCAAGTTTCGAGTTTCTTATTATGTATTTTTGTGAGTGCCCAAGTTTGGCAACCATAAGTAAGTACACGAAGTATACAGGTATCAACAAGTTTCCGCTTTATAGTTATCCTAGTTACACTGTTTTTCATTATTTCTTACAAACCCCAATATTGTTTCCAAGCATTTCCAATACGTCTGTCTATTTCTTTTGAGGCTAAATCTACAGGAGAAATTATTTGACCTAGGTATACATACTCATCCACATAGTCGATCAGATTGTTATTAATCCTGATAGGTTCTTGCTTCCCATTTATCATAGCTTTGGTCTTTTACTCATTGTATACGCGATAATAATTATATTTAATAGAAAATGCAATTTGTATATAGTCATATACAGTGGCGGCCGCTGCTCTGAAAATATGGTGGTTCACTAACAATCCGTACCTATGAGATAACGATTACTAAGCAACATTAGGTAAAAAGAATTTCACTAATCTTATTTGGAGAGAAGGTCTATTCTAAGCTGTTTTTTAAAGGGCGAAAACTTCTACATGTCGCTTTTTAATTAATTTTTTTATTTATTTGTACAAATCTATTTTCAGTATAAAGAAAATAAATAAGAAAATAAAATAAAGAAAATAAAAACACAACACAAATTTGTCGTAAATAAATCTTAAATTTCAACCCAAAAAACTCGTTTTTTGCAATCTTTAATTTAATTTATTTTATATTTCATTTTAAACAGTATATAAACGGTATTTATAAACAATGTGTAAACTGTACGTGGGCTAAAATATCAAGGTTACCTATAAAAAAATTGATTACTTAATGATCTGCCTTTTTTTAAATTTAAAACACAAATCAATAAAAAGCAAACATATGCAAAATGTAGGTATTTGCTATAACTTTTGATCAAAAAAAGAATTATTCAGTTTGGTTAAAAAGTATTTTTTTAAAGGCCGCGCAGCCGTCCGTGTGACACAAGCGAATAGCTTAATTTTTGATACATATGGGCGGCGTGACGCGCCAGCGATGTTTGAGATATTGGATACAAAAACATAATTCGTTCCTTTTTCGTTGTTAGTTTTTGGGGTGTTATGCCGCGTTACGCTACCTCCTTCTTTAGCCATCTGTCGGATCTGCCCTGATGGTGGACACTGCAACGCTGTCCGAAACGTCGGCTAAAGAAGGAGGTAGCGCAACACGGCATAACACCCCCAAAACAAACAACGACATGCTTTTGGCCGTGAAATTCTAAAAACGTATCATAATTCGTTCCGCTTGCAATCGGTCTGCACACGGGAACAGGGAACTTTGCGCGGAACTGTGAGAATTCGCTTTCCCTGATAAATATTCATATTAGGCATCATATTGGTAGGTGATATTTTTTAATGAGATTCATAGATTTTATATTTTTCGGTAAGATATAAGTAATTTTAGGCGATATAATTTACCAGTGCTGCACACGAACACACTGTGCAACCAGTCGCCCTTGGTTACATACGCAACGTGCATATTGTGTATGTAATTCCTACATTACTGTTTTATGTTCATCGCTTCACTTATTAAAATAATATTAAAAAAAAACAGTTGAGATATACGGCAACAAGGTTGCGATAGTTAAAAATGACAACATTTTACTTGCTGCACGCAAGTTGTGTTATTATGGGGGAGTGGAGTGTGCATTAATACTTGCGTGTGTTGGAGTGTGCAGGGGGAGGCGCGAGGGGAGGTTATAAATTATTAGTCCCCCCTCTATTCCGAGTGTCATTCCTGCGCTTATCTTCACAAACACATTTGACCGAGAAGTTGAACATGGAACGAGGCAAATATTCACTTATTCCGGATTCGAAATTAAAACAGGATTCGAATAAATCAAGTGCAGTCCCTGTTAGAATTACCGAAGTTTTATTAAGTGCTAAGTAAGTACTCAACCCTGAGTTGCATTGTTGAAAATTGGTAGAAGTGTTGTATTATTGTATTTACTTATATTATGTATAAACTAATTGATACATCACATGGGTAGCGGGATTTGGTACCGCCGCCCGGGAACCCTGTTCCCTGCATCCTGCCATAGGTCACCTTAGATACTTAGCAGGGGTGCCCGGGTTCATGGGGGTGAGGTTCGCTTAGGTATTGGCGGCGCATGGGTAGCTCACCTGCTGGCCGAGTGACAGAGATCATTTGAACTCTTCAACCGGACTCTCTCGACCCATTGTCATGTACAGTAGTGGGAGGAATGGATTCATACGAATATTCCCACCCACCCCTCATACCTTTTACCTTCCCAGAACTTCCTCTTCTTAAAAATACCCCCCACACAGCATTTCCAAAGATGACACAGGTCCTGAGACAAATTATTACACAAAATCTGTGTTGTAAAAAAATTCCGATTGTTTCCAATTGACGATTATCATAAATAACCTATCTTCAGGATTACCCAATTTTTGTTTCCATTATTCAGTTTATTGAAATTTGAATAATAAACAATTAAATTATCCGATTTTAATTTTTTAAATGAGTTTTAAATACGATGTTGCATTTAAATTTACTAGTATTATCTTTTTCTTCAAAAAATAATATTACATTGATGGGTGAATAAAAAGTTATTTATTAATTTTGGCTTTTAGAAAAAGTCAATAGTTGTCCCATATAAATAAAAATCTTCATTAGAACTTTGTAATCATTCAAAGAGAAAGCAGACAAAAATATGGAATAATATTAGTTAATTCTGAAATATGAGATCGACAAAGATGACGTAAAATAATTAGTTAAATGAAGACAATATTAGCGAAACTCAATCGAAAATCTGGAGACAGAAAAATCAGAAAAAGATATTAGTTCCACTGGGACTCGAAACCAGGGCGCTTTGCTGACATGGCAAGAGCTCTACTAGGTCAGCAAAGTGCCCTGGTTGCCATGTCAGCAAAGCGCCCTGGTTTCGAGTCCCAGTGGAACTAATATCTTTTTCTGATTTTTCTGTCTCCAGATTTTCGATTGAGTTTCGCTAATATTGTCTTCTATTAATTAATTATTATAATTTGAGATTTTACTCATAAAGTTAAAAACATAAATAAAAATAAAATATTTAGGTTCTAATATCCGAGTTTGTTGAGGTGTTGTTCCTGCAGGACAGAGATCCATTCCAGATCCAGTCATTTTTCGTTTTAATTTAATAGTATTATCTTCTTCAATGATTTATTATATTAAGTTGATGGGTATAACTTTCAAAAGTACAAAAAATAAATTCATTAACGGGGTTAGGCCTGGGAGTTACTTCTCATTGTAGATACTCTAAATGCTTTCAAATTTGTATACTAGGTCAATGTTTCAAATGAATGTTCTATTCTGTGACATTAGCGAGTCACTTTTAGCAGCTGTCAATGGCGAAAATAATGATATTTTACATTTTAAAAAGAGTATCAAGGTCTTTATTTTCTGAAAACTCCTTCGAATTGTTGGTACATACCCAACATGAGAAAATATACACTATTCAGGTTTGTGTAGAAATAATAAAATCAGTTTAGATACAGCACAAACAGCATGAATATATTTTTTGACAGTTATGTCCAAAATGAGAGATAATTTTTTTTTAGTTAGCCATTTTGGGAAAACTTCTTACGAATCATGTAAGATACATGATTTTTGACCAGAACTCATAAACGTAATTTTCGCGCCGTTTCCGAAACTTCGTCACACGTTCAATAGGTTAAAATATATTAAATTAAAATACTATACACAAGATTCAACCTCAAAGTCTGAAATCGGTAAATAGACTATGAGTAACTAATGGTTTTTGCAAATATGGACCTCAGATCTCGTATCTCATACCCGTGCCAGACATGTGTTCAAAGAAGTGTTCAAATAAGTGTTCACATGTGTGGCACGGGCATTTGACACTGTGTTCACTTGTTTGAGCACTTAAGTGCGCTTTGCCGTTCCGTGTCGGTTTCTTTAGCGCACATCAAAGGGATCAAAGTCCAAATGTTTGTATGCCTGCCACACTGCGCGAAGCCCAGTAGCGCGAGCGCCGCCGTGGAGAGAAGACGTTCTCCAAAAATTACTGAAGTAACCCACTGGTCTAGGCATCATTCATCAACAATGAAAAAAAACGACTACAGGGAAAACACTACAGGGAAAACATTATCTTAAAATTATTCTATATTCAATTTGGGAGGCGGGAATGGGTACCGCCGCCCCGGGAACCTTTATTGGATAACCAACACCTCTGCCATAGGTCACCCCAAGTGGTTCGCTACGTTTGGTGATTTAGCAGGGGTGCCCGGCTTCATGGGGTCAGGTTTGTCTAGGTCTTGGAGGCGGATGACCAGGATAAACTGAACCCCAGATTCCTACCCACCCTCAAACTCTCCTCTCCTTCCTTTCCTTTAAAAACCAGCCACACAGCATCCCCAAAGATGACATAGGCCCTGAGGGAAATTATTTTCCTCAGGGTCTCCTGTGTGGAGCTCATGTAAAAAATATATATAAAAATACGGTGACTTATAATTTCCCTGATTTATTTTTGTAAGTGTTGTGCTAGCTGTAAAATAAAATTCACTTATACCTTATTCTATTACGATACATTTCAAACATCCATTCACGTCTTCGTTTTGGCTGTTTTTGTTTATTTATTTGCATGTGTAATAAATAATTACACGCTCATAAATAATATAAGCAAACTGTGTCGACCAAATCGTCGTCCATGTTATGTGAGGTCTACTTGAAAACTGTGAGCTCAAAGAAGTGATCAAATCTTTGAACACATATCTGGCAGTGACACACATAAGTGACCAAATGTGTGAGCACAGTCTTCAAATAAGTGCGCACTTCTTTGAACTCGTGTCTGGCGCCGGCATCAGAATAAGGTAGAGAGAAGTTAAAACCCTGACCAACCAAAGAGACGATTTGACTGCATTTACTAATTAACATAATTAAATAAACAACATTGTTTTGTTCTTTACTGTCAATTTATGAGACAATTATATTGTGTTATTATATAAAAAATCCAGATTTACGCATTACTTCATTACATTTCCTTTCCTCAGTTTATTTCAACGGCATTAATAAACCCCAAAATAGAGCACACAACACCAAGGAAATTATTTTGCATGTAAATTAATTTTAGGAACGCCCGCTTCAAAAATGTGTATACGAGGAAGTTAATGAGAGAGAGTGGTGACTTTGATGTCGGAGGCTTTATTAACAGCGGTTTAAGTAAAACGAAGAAGGGTTGTCGCTGAAGGTTGTGGAGTTAGCGTAATAAGTCATTCAACTTTCAGGCGAGCGAGTTAACCCCCCCCCCCCCGTCGCGAGGGGGTTAATTGCGTAGCCGAGTGTGTGTTTACTAATGAGTACCAGCGAACTTTTGTACTAACACTCTTGTGGACCGAATACAATGACGATACAAGATGGGAGTAACATTCTCACCTCGGAATATGTACCTACAGTAAAAAGCTAGTAAAAGCGGTATGTAATAGATATCATTATATTAAAATTATACGAGCATTGATTTTCCCCATACTTCTGTACTGTGTGGAAATATGGACACTTAAGCCAGCGAAAGAAAACTGATAGACCGGAGAAAAATGCTCATGATTCCATGGACAGCCAGACGCACAAATGTGTCGATTCTGGAAGAGCCACTATAGGCTTGCCTACAACGTATCTTAAGATATTTTAGACATGTTTCTCGCTAAACTGAGGTCTCCAACTTGGATAAACTCATAGTCAGTGACAAAGTGGAAGGCAGAAGAAGTAGAGGAAGGTCACCAATGTGCTGGAGTGATTCAAGTATCACCGACGTCTAGTACGTTGGTGTCCATAGCTCCACGCAGCGCAAAACCGCAAAGAGTGGAAGAAACCTTGTCCACCATGGAAATTGGGTCACGACCCTCAGCAATAAGGATCCGAATTGAGAAGAAGAATGCGTATATCTATGAGTTGATGCTTACTAGTTTTGTATGAGCATTCATAATTATCATTAGGGGTTAGCTATTTTTTTGCTGGTTAGATTGCATTAAACTCTCTGGAGCCAGTGAGCCTATGGCATCACCAATTTAGGTACCTACCTATATTGTGAGGCTAAAGAGAGTGGGAAAGTAAAGGATTTGGTGTAGAGGATGGTTGCGAAAGTACCTGGCTGTTCACAGTTGGTTACCAAAGATGGCTAAAGCCATTTCAAGCAACGTTTCTATTGTGAATGGTGGTCTTTCACCAGGGCGATACTTAGAATTTACATCTTTGTTCATCTCAGAATAGGTGTAAATAGCAAGGAAAGACGCCCTGATGAAGAATTCTCTACACACATTTGAAAATGATGTATTTTGCAAATTTATTATTGAGTATGGTATCATAGCATGGGGCGGTGGCACTTCATCTGCACTAGATCAAATCATAAGGCACAGAAAAGTATTATAAAAATAATCTTTAGGCTACCTTTAATTACAGACTTGAACTTAAACTTTTTTATTATGAATGTGTTTGACGTTCGGCAAATATTCGCAAAAACAATCCTCACTAATCTATACACAAACACACATAAAAACTAAGAAAAAAGATTAAATACTCGCTGTACTCGAAACAATAATAACGACTTATTCAAATTCATGCAACTCATCCTACTTACTGTTCAGACCACTTATGCCGTATTAAACTACTATACGCACTTAAAATGTATTTTTAGTTATATTTACAATTTTTTTACAATAAAGATATTATTATAATAATTTATTTCACATTTCAAAGTAATGAACACATCGCTTCGAAGTAAAGTAACAAATTCTGTTAGAATTTGCCTAAGTAATCGAAAACCGGGTCTGTTTTGTGTTTGAAACTAAAAGAAACATTAAATTAATTAAAATTTCAAAGGAAATTGAATATCACACTACCGTAATGTATCAATTTCCTTTCAAATTTGCTTACAAAGGAAGCGAATGCCGAGTTTACTTGGAAATAAAATATTCAAAGAGAATATTATTGTAGAACAGCATATGAACCAAATGGTAACAATATACTAATTATATGTAGGTATATAAAAGTGAATTCGTTCACGACTCGAACGTGATAAATAACGTCTATTTATAAATTTGCCTGCAAAGAAATCAGTGGAAAGAAAACCGTGTTATCACTCACGCTTTATTAAAAAATAGCGAGTTCCCGGCATGCGTTGCTATGCCGTTGAAGTAAGATCCCCGAGCCGTATGTGTGTTAAAAACCGTGTACGATCGTGTGAGAAATGTGGAGATCCGCAAAAAATGCAAGACTTAAGCGTAATGAGTAAGATTAAGAAAGGGACCCTCAAATGGTTTGGGCATGTAGACCGAATGAACGAAGAAAGAAGTGTAAGAAGAATATATGACGCAAATGTGAATGGTAGAAGGAGTCGGGGACGTGCGAGGAAGACATGGCACGATCAAGTGTATCTGATACTTTAGTCGGGCCATTTCAGGAGTCAGAATAATAGAAGTGTACGTATGAGACCATGTATGAATGCGAATATGGCAAGGTGTGCAAGGTTTGACGGTCTGTTATCCCTACCTACCCCTGCGGGGAAACGGCGTGATAGTTGGTTAGATAAAAATTTTATTTGGGAAGTATGAATGTAGTTTTGCGATAATTGAATTTATGTTTGTATTTATTTCGAGTATTTTATTTTATAATAATCGATTGAACATAATGCACGTGCGACTAGTCACATTTTTAAATGTACAGTCGATCTATTTTATTTGAAATGGCTCGGAAATAACATCGTTGATGGAGAAATCGTCCTATATAAAATCGTATACATATTTTTTCCAGCCTTCAAATAATAAAATTGACAGAATATGACAAACGCAAAATCTATCTGCCAGTCACACAAGGAAATATGAGGAATATTTTCTCTTCGTGCATGTATCTTGAATTTATTGATATCATTTTCTGTCGTTCGAGTATTCATGTCAAATTATGCATGATTTCTGAAAATGCTTTTTCACACTTTCATATTAGATAAATAATATATAGGATCCCAAAATCACAGCCTATGTCATCTATGGGAATGTGTGAAGGATATTTTTAGAGGAATAAAGTATTTAATTTGGCTCTTTAAAATACCCGCGTTGCAGGAGGGGACAAACAAAATAGTCGACAAATCATTTCTTGATGTAAAAGCGAGTCGTTCTCGTTTTGCATGAAATTTCAATCGTGTTTAATGCTAGGCACGCGGCTGGCTTGCCTCCTCGTAGATGAAGAGAATCATGATGCTAGAAGCCATTTCGATTGGAATACCGGTAAAACAAATACAGAATTTCCACCTGTTATTAAAATGTTTAATGGGGTTTGTGTGTATCTAAATATTTTTACTTTTTATGTCTATCAACTCATAAACTTACTAATACCCACATTAACAACACAATAAAATGCATTATTCTACCTCAGCATTCATAAGCGTAACTAAATTGCCCACTCTCCGATACAACGATTTCACACTATGAGAAATCAATACTTGGTGATGTTGACATATTAATATCAACTAGGCGAGTTTTGCGAGTTTTCAGTTTTTGTTTCTTGTATTTTTATGACTTGTGACAACGTAATTTTATTTTTATTATTTCTTTCTCAAGTTTCAAAATTATCTGTCATTTTAAAATTGTACTACCAACATGTAATTGTACAACCTTTGTTCGGCTTCGCCTATTAAGAGTGTTGGTGACCATTTTTTAAATCCTATAGGAACTGGTTCCAAAAATAGCCCGTTCTTCGGATCCACTGTGAACTGTGATAATAGCCATCGGAACAAAGTAACCGTGACAAAATAACCGGGACAGGCCATGACGAATGACGTCATATGTAATACATAGCAGCGTTATACTATTATTATTCAAAAATAAGTATTTTACTGTCAATCTTTCCATATCGGGAAATATCCTTAAATATTATATATTGGTTCTTAGCAAGTTACAGGGAGAAATTAACCCCTTTGTCTTGCAAACTGTAGTAATGTCACCTGATGGATTTTTTTTTTAACCCGATGTTCGGGCTGCCTTGGGCAAGATGAAGGGCATTCATATTTTTTTATTGCTTGTTTTAAATCTGCGAGTGGCATATATTTTGTATAGATATATGCACACATACAGACATTTTTACATACACCCATGCATGTATGTATTCATATACCACAAATATGTATACCATAATAAATATATACAAGTATTTAATTTTTTATATAAGAATATAAAGGTAAATTTTGTTATAGCCCGCGCATCAAGGTGGATGAAGGATGGATATGGGCAGGCGGTGGAGGGGATTGTCATCGGGACTTGAATGCGCGAGACATGAGATGCTTGGGTTCGGATTTGAAGCAAGTTTTGAGAAAAATGTTTTGGCCAGGTCTATTATGTGTTTTTTAAGTGGAGGGATTTTCGTGCCTGAATTAATAATGCTATTTCGGACGAACCAAGGGCTTTTGGTGAATCTTCTAAGCAAGACATTTTGGAAGGTTTCTAATTAGTATTGCTTGTGGCCCAAATTGGAGCGGCGTAAGTCATGATGGGTCGTAATTTTGATTTGTAAATGAGAAGTTTGTTCTGAAGCGACGTTTGACTGTTATAATGTAAAAGCGGGTAAAGGGATGAAGCAGCGTTTTTGGTTTTTTTAATTGTATGTTTGATGTGTGTGTGCCATGTGAGTTTTTTGTCGAGTGTGACTCCAAGATATTTAACATTGTTTTGCCAGGGTATTGCTTGGCCGTACATATAAACTTGACCCTTAGGAGTGCTGCGAACCTTTCTTCGTGAGAAGAAAATAGCAGCGCTCTTGGAAGGGTTCACATCTATACGCCATTTGTTATAAAAGTCTTGGAGTAATTTACAAAATCGTAGTATTTATACCTAGGGGGGGCACGTTCTCATGCGACCAGCTAACGGAAGTGGCGCCATCCTTTGACGAATTCTAGATTTTGAAACTGAATTATAACGGTAGTTTTTTTGAAATTTCACGTGCGCGGATGTTTATGTATAGAGTGTTAATTGATTTGTTATTTTTATACAAAATTATCAAATCTTTAGTTGATAGCCCAAATTTGTTGGAACTAATTTGCATTAATGTACCTGCCAGAAAAACTAGAAGTAAAGATATTTTCTAATGTAACAATAACCTAAACGCTAACTACTCTATTTATTCACCAATTCCAAGAATTCATATATTCTTGCGAATAAACATTGCGAATTTATAGATACATATATTTGGTGTTGACGGTTTTGCAATATTCTAGAGGCAACTATTCTCGATTTTATCTGCTAATAATTAACTTTTATTTTTTTGTTATTTTCATAAAACATTCTCTCATCTAAAACTTTACCAGTAATTTATATACTTATTTTATTTTATTTTTCTGTTTTATTTAGTTCTGTTTTATCATCCTACAATAATATACACAAACAACTGTTTGTTTTTGCCTACTAACTAGCTGTTACACATTGCACTTTATTTTATTTCAGGTCTTATTATTGATTTTATACGTATATATATTTGAAGCTATATTGTATTAGTTTTTTATAAGTACTACTCATACTATTTCGTTTCTTTTAGTCTCTGTTATGATGTTCTTTACCTTGCGATGATGATTGCATTCTTATTGATTCTGTTTTATCATAGAGATATACTAATCAATGTGTTTTATTGGTTTAGTAACACACATAAATTATTATTGTGATTTTAAATTTCCTTCTATGCATGTAAAAGCCCACTAGGGCGTAAATAAATATAAATAAATAAGTAAATAAATAAATAAATATGGCGCGGCGCGTACGGCGCGGCGTCAGACATGCACTTGAAGCCGGGTTCTTAAATTTCAACCATGCAGACGAATTAATACTATTTGATGATGATGATTTAGTTATTACTCTTCAAGGTTTTTTATTACTAACGAGTACTTCTTTCCGAGTAGGTAAAATAGGAACAAGTACTAAATAAAAGATAAAAAATATACATGGAATGCCATTAAATATACCGAATTAATATTATCAGAAAAAACACTGTTGAATGTGAAAACATTGTATTGAAGCCAAATCGGAACGCGAATTTATCGAGCCGCGCCGGCAGAAGGTATATTTTTTAATAAACGTTAGGGTCCGGTGTTAATGTGAATTGGAAAACGATTAAGGACCATTTGTACCTCAAACGGAAAAACAATGGCTGCTATACCATATTTCACATCCCCTAATAGCATCAATTTACACGATAAATTGTAAATTTAAACATGATTATGGAAATCTGTTTAATAAAACTTTTTAGACTGTCTTATAAATCAGTCAGACTGGGGAGGAATTTGTGGGAGAAGGTATTGACTTGATAAATCAGGCTTTTTAGACTACTTTCTGTTTCGGGCCTTCGCTTTCTTTTGGTAGACAGAACGGTGAAAGTTTTCAGGCGGAGTTGGTGAACGGATCATTAGGTATAGGAGAACTAGCAGCAGCACCTTGGGAGGAGGGGGTTTAAGGAGGAAGATACATTTTCGGAAAATGTTTTAAGAAACGTAGGAACATGCCGGATTGATAGACTTGTAAAAGTTTTGGGAATTGCCTAGCGATGATACTCCTAGGTTCTGTAGGCGTTACGCTAAAAGTAATACGATTATTTTTATTTAGAACGGTATCTATCTACAGTTTGTAGTGTCTACTTATCTTTACAGGCGGCCAAAAGACGTGAACTAAAAATGTGATGTTTTTGTGATTAGGCCCTAAAAATATTTTCAATAAGGTTTCTTCAAAGTTTTGTGTTTTCCTCGATTTTATGATATAAAGCGATAACATGGAAAAACCTATTAAAAGTGTTACTCGATGTTTTATATTCAAGGTTTTCCAAACCTATAATAATCCATTTTTATGACAAGTTTCCGGCTGTTCAATTTGTGCTATTAGCTTCGCGATCACGAGAAGTGCTTATTTTATTTATTTTTATTTTTAAGTTAATGAGTAAAACCTCAAATTATAACATTTTAATTAAGTGAAGATAATATTAGCGAAAATCAATCTAAAAACAGAAAAAGATACGGTCTCAACCTAGGACTCGAACCCGGGACCTACGCCTTTGCCGGGTGGACCTCTACCAACTTAGCTAAGTGTCCCTATCCGATTCGGTCATATTTAACACACTTCGACTAAGAACTACAATTTTTTTCTCATTTTGGCTGCTTCCTTTATTTATTTTATTTATTCCTTTATGTGTGATTGCAAGATTCAAACCCGAACTAAATGCGATTGTCTTTCGTTAATATTGTCTTCATTTATAATTAAAATATTTCAATTTGAGGTTTTAAGTAAAAAATAAATATTCCCTAGACATTTATTTTATATTAGCTCCACACAGGTGGCCCTGAAGAAAATAATTCCCCTCATGGCCTATGCCATCTTTGGGGATGCTGTGTGGGGGGTCTTTTAAGGAAAGGAAAGAGAGGAAGTTCTGGGAAGGAAAATGGTATTAGGGGTGGGTAGGAATCTGGAGGTCAGTGTGTTCAGGAGTGACGGACGTATAAAACCATGCCTCTTACTGCGGTGCAAGACGATGTTCCCCGAGATTACGGCTGGGTAAGTCAAAGGCACTCCCTCATCCACACTCTTCCGATCTGGCCTGCCATGACACTTGTGGGCAGAGCATCCGCCGCCAAACCCGGACAAACCTTACCTCATGAACCCGGGCACCCCTGCTAAGTCACCAAACGTAGAAAACCACTTGGGGTGACCTATGGCAGAGGTGTTGGTTATCCAATAAATGGTCCCCGGGGCGGCAGTACCCATACCCGCCTCCCAAATTGACTTGCAGAAAAGTCAATAGATGTCTCGCATAAAAATAAAAATGGATAAAATTTATCCAAGACACTACCTAGATAGCATTTAGTTTGGTTTTAAATCTTTCAATCATACATAAAAGGTATCAGCCAATAAAAATATGCATTAAGAAAATGAAGAATAAAATGGTAGTTCTTAGTTGAAGTAGGATACTGTTAAATATGAGCGAATCGGATAGGGATACATTAGCTCAGTTGGTAGAGCTCCACCCTGGCAAGGGGTAAGTCCTGGGTTCGAGTCTTAGATGTGACCGTATCTTTTCTGTTTTCAGATTTTCGATTGAGGGTCGCTAACATTGTCTTCATTTATTTTATTTTATTTATTTATTTATTGTTTATTAGTATTTTATTTCCTGTATTTTATTGCACTTTATTCACTTTATTGTATTTTATTGGTTTCCAAAGGAATTGTTGAATTTCGGAAACATGTTGATTTGGTAGACTTGACAAAAAACAGTAGCTTTATCACTAATCAGCCTCGACAGGTTGCATGGCGACATGCGATTCTAGTTGCCAGGCGATCACGATGTTAATTAACATTTTTGTATTAGTCCGGACTTGAAAAGCTGATCGTTTTAATGAATGTGTTACATTTTTATCGCATTTAAAAATGCGTTATTAATCCTTACCATTTATGTATATTTACAGCTCGTTCTTGATTGGTACGTAGATTCTCTCAAACAAATAGATTTTCTGCTTTATACCGGCCCGTGGCTGAGTTGATACATGCGTTAGATTCCCATCAAGGCGTCGTGGGTTCCATTCCTCTGCTAGCCAAGTCCTCAATCATTATACAAACATGTTCTGCTTTAGTGATGGGAGTAGGGATATTATCTGATTATTTGAAATCCGGAAAGGCTTTCTTTGAAAACATGCTATTTTTCCAAAAGTCCCAACTGCTCCCGTCCGGAGCCAGTGAGACTAAGACATCCCCAATTGGAGTATGTCGTGAGACTGAAGGAAGAGGGAGAGGAAGGAGATGTGGAAGAAGAAGAAGGTGGGAAAGTACCTGGCTAGTCAGATCTGGTCACCAAAGACGGCTAAAGCCATTTCAACCAATTTTCATTTCTGAAAGGTGGTCTTACACCAGGGCGATACTGGAAGTGCCGCAAATATACTGTATATTATTTTCAATTAATTGTGAAATAACACAAATCAATTAATTAAATTTTATTTGCGCACGCCGGGTTCGAATTCGCGACCTTCAGATTCGCATATACATATAACGCACAAGAGTCCCAACTTCTCCCAACCTTCTGGAACCAATGAGACTATGGCATTCCCGATTGGAGAATATTGTGAGACTGAAGGCAATCCGGAGGGGAAGATGGTAACCAAACATGACTAAAGCCATTTCAAGCAATGTTTCAATTCTGCATTGTTACATTTCGTCTAGAGATACTCAGAGTATCTTTCACTTAAAAGCTGATCAGCCAGAGTGATAGATACTCTCAGTATCACCCTGTTGAAAGACCACAATTTAAAATCTAGACATTTCGAGTTGCACATTACTTTCCACTTCTCCTCTTTCATAATATATCATCTAATATATCCCACTTCCATCAGTTTAAATTTTTTTCCCAATTCGGTGAAACCGTAGTCCAACTGGTTACCCATAAACAAATTGCACATATCCTACATACTTCCAGGTGATATAAATGATCTAACAGCAATCCATAAACAACAATAATATTTAAAATTAAAAAAAAAAAATTCTGCCAGACTATAAAATTGAATTCATTCGGTCTGATACCGAATTTCAATCCACAGGTATCGAGCTGTAAAAATTCGAAAAAAATTTAATAAAAAAAAAAAAAAATCGGTCGTAAAGCGAACGAACTCCCCCCTTTTTCCTTATTCCCAGTCGACTTGCAATCGACGCAGGAAGAAACCCGAGTCCATGCAGTGCCCGTGCTGTTTGTGCAAGGGCTCCCCTACTTCGGTCATTACCCCCTCCCCCCACGGAACTACCCCACACCCACCAAAACGAATTACCCCCCCCCCCCCCCCCCGCCCCACAACCTTCTATCTCACCCCGCCGAAACCCTGTCTACCCAGTCCCCCGCCCTAGCAAGCCGGTGCCTACCTAGTAAGTACTAGTACCCCCGGTACCACGCGAAAGTTTGCGGAGGCGTAACATTTAAGGGTCGGCAATTTGAACGGCGAACGTGTTGTAACAACGTTTCTAATACATTTTAACTCACTACTGCAATATATATCCCTGCTATTTTCTCGACTCCTGGTACTCTTAGTATTAAGATCGTTTGCTGTTTCCAATCTCTATTAACTCGTCGGGTCACGTAGTGCCGTATTCGTCACAAAGCATCAATAGCCTTTGAGCCACTTACAAATAAGATTAATAATTTATATTAAGACTGTTGTGATCTCCTGCAACTCATAAACTTACGAATATCGACAGTAACTAAACGACAAAATACACTATTCTACTGCAGCATTCATAAGCGGAACTACATTGCCCACTCTCCGATACAACGGTTTCACACTATGGGAAACCAGTACTATCGTGATGTTGACATATTTTATCAACTTGGATCTTGGAAATCTTGGGATCTTGGTTCCATCGAAGCCAGAGTAAAGTTAGCCTCCCAAAAACTGGGCTTACTGTACAGGGCCCGCAGATACTTTAATAGTACACAACTGCTAACCCTGTACAAATCACAAGTGCGCCCCACGGTTGAATTTGGCAGCCACCTCTGGTCTGGAGCTCTAAAATACCTGAAAATACCCTCGAATCTGTGCAAAAACGGGCAGTCCGTTTGATAGATTCCCCCATCTTAACAGTCGGATTGCAATCTTTAGAGCATAGGCGTGGGTGGGAATGCTATCCTTATTCTACTGGTATTACAATGGAAGATGCTCCGAGGAACTAGCGTCATTCATCCCTTCGGCACCGGTGCATAGTCGGGAAACACGCCAAACGCGTGCCCAACATATGTATACGGTTGACATTTGTCACATGAGAACGGGTCGTTTTTTCGACTCGTTCTTGTGTTCAACAGCTCGGCTGTTGAACGATTTGCCGGCCTCTGTGTTTCCTCCTTCCTACAACATGGGTCTCTTCAAGACCAATGTTCATTCCTTCCTCTCCTCAAAAAGACCCTCCACACAGCATCTCAGATGACATAGGCCCTGAGGGAAATTTTTTCCTCAGGGCCTCCTGTGTGGAGTTATTGTAAAAAATAACTTTTTCTTACACTATTTCAAAACACATCTGTATTTTTGTAAACCTATCAAATCAGTGTATTTTTGGAATTTTATGTATTTTTATGACTTGTGTGCATTTTTTTTTCTTATTTTTATTTTTATTATTTCTTTACTTGTTTCAAAACTATCTTTCATGAATTCATTGTACTCCCAAACATGTAAAAGCCCTTTCAGCGTAAAAAAACACTTAATTTATTTCTTACTGTAACCGATTTCAGCCTATTAAGGAATTTTCAATTTGGGAGGCGGGTATGGGTACCGTCGCCACGGGAACCATTTATTGGATAACCAACACCACTGGCATAGGTCACCCCAAGTGGCTCGCTACGTTTTGTGACTTTGCAAAGTTTCCCGGATTAATGGAGTCTTTGGTTTGTCCGGATCTTGGCGGCAGATGTGTCTGCACACCAATAGCGTGGCAGGCCGGATCGGGAGAGAATATTACCTTGCACCGCAGTGGAAAGGGTGGATTCATTCGTCCGTCACTCCTGGACACACTGACCCCCAGATTCCTACACATCCCTCATACATTTTCCTTTCCAGAAATTCCTCTCCTTCGCCTAAAAAGACCCTCCACACAGCATCCCCATAGATAACACAGCCCCCTGAGTAGAATTATTTTTCCTAGGGCCTCCAGTGAGCTAATGTAAAAAAAACTTCAGACTTAATTAAACTGATTTAACAAGCTGAAACCGGTTAGTATCAGAAATAAATTAAGTAAAAATTAAAATAAAATATTTATTTTCATATATGGGATGTTACGGGCCGTACTTGACTTAACCAGTGATTCCTTTATTCGACATTATTTGGAGTAAAAAATGTAAATGAAATTTTGGACTCCGTTTTTTTTCTACAAAAACATTAAAAAATAGTAGATGTCGGACAGTTGGGGCGGGGTAAGAGGTTGGGCGGTTACTCGGCTGAGTGACTAGTGACGATATGGGGTAGATTTTTTTTTGTTTGATTTTGAAAAAAAAAATTGGAAAAAAAGTCGCTCGGTTCGACATTAGCTTGAATACGTTATTTTGACACGACGTCACAGGAGCAGAGTGGCGCAGCGGAAGCGTGCTGGGCCCATAACCCAGAGGTCCGTGGATCGAAACCACGTTCTGCTAATATTTTTTTATTGTATTTCGTAAAATACTTTTTTTTCTTATAAATCCCTTATTAAATTTACAAATATTTTGAAAAAATTACATATTATTTAAAACGATAAGATAAGAAAAATTGAGAATCGAATCGAAATTTATTGAGGAAAGATGAAAATTTACAGAAAGTTACCAGCGATCGACCGTGTTAGGGGACCTGGACATATTGACCACCAGATTCTTACCCACCCCTCGTACCCTTTTCCTTTCCAATCTTCCTTTCCCTTAAAAGACCCTCCACAAAGCATCCCCAAAGATGACGTAGGCCCTGAGGGATTTTTTCCTCAGGCGTCCTGTGTGGAGCTATTTTAAAAAAACCCATTTTTTTATTGTACAAAAAAACGAGTGTGCCGTAGACCACATGACTGAAGTAAAACTTCACTAACATATGACATTGGGGTGACATTGACATTGACTTTGACATTGACATTGGGGTGACACATGACCATGGGGTGACCTATGACCCTGGGGTGACCTACCACTATGGGGTGACCTACAACCTTGGGATGACCTACGATCTTGGGGTGACCTACGACCTTGGGGTGACCTACGACCTTTGGGTGACCTACGACCTTGGAGTGACTTACGACCTTGATGTGACCTATGGCATGGTTATTCAACAAATGATTCCTTGTGCTGGCACCTCTCCATAACACTTTTCGTAACGCATTCACCAGCTTACTCCCCAAGTCGAGCGTGCGTAAAGGCCCGATCGTTCGCCTTGCCCGATCACCGTTCGCATCGATTACCGTTCAACATCACACTTTTCGTAACATTACACTTTTCGTAACGTATTCACCAGCTTACGTCCCAACTCGAGAGTGCGTAAAGAAGTTCTACTTCAAAAATATCTTCTGATATTTATCTATTATAAACGTAATACGGCTCCAACGAATGTACAGCGTGAGGTTCATAAATAAACAAAAAATAATGCTCGTTTTGATCTCTTAATACCTACGTATAAAATTACATACGTAGGTGTGTATGTATAAAGTTATTTTTCACTCTTTCGGTTGGATCAATAGAAGTTTGAAATAACATAACCTTTTAAAAATTTTGCGGATGTGTTCTTTTTACCTTAAATCATTTCTTAACCCGTTAGGCTAATTTCTTTGGGAATAATACATACTGGTCTCATAGAAATTTTGGTGTTTCTCTTACTATCGAGGTGAGAAATATGATCTTAATCTAAACGGTGTTAGAAAGAGAAAATACCACGCTTTATACTCAAATCTCAAAGTTAAACACAAAATAAAAAAATAAAATATATACCTTCATCACACCAAAGTTTTCTACCGCATTTTGCAAAAAAATTATGAAACTATGTGAATTTTTTATTAATTAGTTTTACGACAAAAAACAAAAAAATGAGGTGGTGATAACGTTTGTAATACACTGTTTATCTAAAAAAAACATTAGTAAATATTTATTTTTGTTTTTTTTTAATCCGTGATTTTCGAAAAAAAAGTAACGCGATCCCCTTTTAAAATTTTTTTATGTTTGCATTCAAATTATAATATTTAAAAAAATATATATGTATATTTCTAATAATAAAATTTGAAGGCGTATTTCATCACCTTTCAAAACCAGTTTTTAATTTTCGGATACGTTCAGAAATATTTCATTTATTTGGATTTTGATACATAGCGGAAATATTTTGACCTTCTGACGGAATATACCCGAGGTCTGAGGGGTTAAAATAATTTAACCTTTAAAAAAATTGGTGGATGTGAGCATAATACCTTTAAAAAAATAATTCCTTAAAATTAGTGCGTTCTCACACCAAATGGTAAAGTACACAATGCCTTTAAGCACCACTTCTGAGAATTGATAGCTAATTAGCTTGAGACGAACAATCTGGAGACCCATTGATCTCGTAATAAATATCAAACTTCTTGAAATTTTCCTTAAATTTAATTAAAATCTTTTAATTTACCTTTAGGGCCAGATTTTGATGTTCTTAATCCTTAGTGAGCTCTTATTACTTCTCCTACCCTAACTACATCCATGTTCTTCCCTCCGGGTTTCTCAAGATTATAGAATTGTAGAGAAACTGCTGGAGGCACTGCTGAAAACCAGTTGCATTCCAGGAAAAATCCTGAATTTTAGCTGAGCAGTGACCTTTTCATCAATAGACTCAATGATAAAAGAACAAAATATATAAAACTGTAAAAAATCTATTGATGAATAAACGTTTTTATTATCAAACAGTTTTTGAAGTCTATGTAACCAACATCCCCCCCCCCCCCCCCGAAGCAATGCCGCAAGATGGCAGCACGAACATTTTGACAATTTTCAATTAAAATATAGAATATCGCAGCTATACATAATAGGTATAAAGGAATGTTTAATTTTTATTTTATTTTAATTTTTTTATTATTATTGTACAACAGACTAATTCCAATTACAGTATAATTTAGTAACCCTATCAGCATTTGGGCGAGTGACTTTTCAATAATATTTTTAAGGCATATAAAGAACAGTCACTTACGTCCAAATGGTTTGCATTTAACAGCACTTACTGCACCATTCCCCTTGTAATGCTATGCTTTGCCAAGACGTCTGTTCTGCCGTTCGGTACTTTAAATAAATCATGATGTCGACTTCGGCTGTAGTGGTCTGGTACATATAAATCATAGCACCCCAAGAGAAAGGGCTATCGATGAAATTGTTCCAAATTTTGAAAAACAGAATAGCAAGACTTGCTTTCCGCCTAGTTTCTAAACTCACAGTATCAGTTTCCTCAAGTAAGTCAATATGGTGCATGAATCTTGGATATGTTGTTTTATTTGTATAGCTTTCTACAGTACAGACACACACAACCTGTCCGCTTGCGCTCCGTGCACACTGCACGCCCCTTTGTGTTCGGCGAAAAAACCGACACTGGCAGATTGCGCGCACGAGTTGAAATGCTCTGTTCATGCGCGTAGTGTGCATGGTTCGTGCGCGCAAGGCGTCCACACTCTGGGAATTCTGTTACATTTATTATTTTTTTATTTATTGAAAAATAAAAAATACATTAAAACATAAGCTGCTCATCTCACTAAGGCATTCCTGTATCGAAATATGCAGTTTTCCAATAATGTAATAAAAAAAAGAAACATTGCATGATACATTGCGACAATGTGGACGGCAAATTCTTTCATTTTTTTAATTTTTTTTTACATGAATGAATACCGCACAAGAGTCTCAGCTGCTCCCGTCTGAAGCCAGTGAGACTACGGCATCCCCAATTGGGGTATGTTGTGAGGCTAAGGGTAGTGGGGAGGGGAAGGAGATAGGGAAGAGGAAGGTGGGGAAGTACCTGGCTATTCAGATCTGGTCACCAAATACGGCTACTGCCATTTTAAGCAACGTTTCAATTCTGAATGGTGGTCTTACACCAGGGCGATACAGAGAGTATCTTCCACTCTGGAACGTGCCGCAAATACACTATATATTATTTTAAATGGATAAATTGTGAAATAACACAAATTAATCAAATAAAATTTATTTGCCACGCCGGGATTCGATCCCGCGACCTTCGGTGTGCGAATCAAGCGTCTTACCGCTGCGCTACGCCGACCGCCATTGTTACATTGCATGTTACATTTCGTAAGTCTGTACCCGCCTTAATATTTTGTTAACACGCTTGAAGAATGTTTTGATTCTCGATTTTTGCAAGCGATCTAAATAACAGAACATAAATCTATTGTTAAACATAAGCATAAGTTTATTATAATTATTACAATATTTTGTAATCACGATTGAAGAATGTCTTGATTCTCGATTTTTGCAAGCGATTTAAACGTCCACTATTATTTATTGAACGTTAATTATAATATTTTGTAATCACGCTTGAAGACTGTCTTGATTCTCGATTTTTGCAAGCGATTTATATAACCAAACATATATCTATTGCTAAAAATAAGCATCCGATACTAAATTTGTATTTTAAGATGTTATTTTTTCTCGTCGCTTATTCTTTTTCTTATAAGAACAAAATTGTATATTCAACTAAAGCTTCTATGAGGAATTCAATCGTAACACTTTTTTCCTTCTATAAATAATAAGTTCTATAAGTGAACAATGTAATATGAAATTATGACATTAACTAAATTTGTCAATTTGATGGCCTCAAACAGGATTCATTCCTAGTTGGCTAGTCAAAGCTTCCGTATATGTTTCATTGTATAATTTTATGTGAAATAAATAATAATAATTATCATTATTGTAGATAAATTTGTAAAAGAAAACTTCAACATTTTATTGGAGTCAATCGATAACCATTTCCGTCAAACATTCATTAATAAAGAGGGCGGCAGATAAAAAATACTTTCTTAGTCTTCAGCAGTCTTCATTTGTAGTAGGGCTTTCAATACCGGAAATTATTTTCACAACCGTAATTACAGTTCAAGGATTTTTCAACACCGAGATCCCAGTGCTAGCACCGGGTATTTAAATATTAAACTTATTTTTTTTTTTTTTTAATTGGAATTGTAACAAATGTTATATTTTTATTTTTTCGGTATTATCCGTAGATTCGATAATATACATTGTTAGTTAAATTCCAATTATTTGAAAGTAGCTACGCAAACCAAAACAAAAAAAAAAACAAAAATAGGAAAAACATACATAAAACAATAAAAAAACTCAATAAGTGTTTTTTTTACTTTTTTTTACATTGATTAACTCCACACAGGAGGCTTTGATGAAAATAATTTTCTTCAGGGCCTATGTTATCTTTGTGAATGCTGTGTGTAGGGTATTTTTAGGGAAAGAAAGGAGAGGAAGTTCTGGGAAGGAAAAAGGTAGGAAAGGAAGTACTGTGAAGGAAAAAGGTATGCGGGGTGGGTAGGAATCTGGAGGTCAATGTGTCCAGGAGTGATAGATGCATGAATCCATCCAACCCATTGCAGTACAAAGCGATGGATCGAGAGAGTAATGAACGAAACATTCTAAAATTCAAAAATTGTTTATTGTTTTAAAAAGAAACACAAATATTCCCGAGTTACTAATAACATGACAATATTTGAAAATATCCTACTAAAAATTACAGTAAGCGGACAAATGTTGCTTGTGTCGTGATGGAGGATTTGCCAGCCGAAGAATCGAACATACGACGCTTGGGTAGGACCCAAACGCGATGCCAACTCAGCCACTGACCGGTCATTCAATACCGGTAATTCTTAAAATAGTTGGTGGTGTAATGATAATTATAGTTCCAATAAGTTGATCGGAGTTCGATTATCATCAGTGACAATTTAAAAAAAATGCACACATCCTCTAGCTATTTCGTCATGGATAATTCTTTAGTTCTTTCCCCTCCCCAACTTCAGTGGCGTACCCTTGCCTCCGGCTGCCAATAGTTACAGGTTTGTGTTTTGTACCTTTTTGGCAATGGAAAACCGCTTTGGAACGGACCTTGTCCCGGTCGACTTCCGGCACATTCGATCCAAATACAAAGAGGAGTATCGGACCGTGTGTTTCAATTTGGCGAAAACATGAAACATGAATTAGTCCGACTTTTGCGGGCAGAAACAAATAATGGCAAATGAATCCCACATGTTACCTCGCTGGAAATAAAAATAATATTAAATTCTCGCCGAAATTATTTATATTCCGCGCACTGACAAATATTCCCTAGAAGTGTTAGGTATATAACATATTTGAAAGAACAAATACAAATTACCCATATACTTTACACTCTATCAATTAAATTACTTTTCAGACAAAACATAATATATCTCTATTTTCTAAATTAGTGGCATTGTATGTACAAGATTAATAAGTGTGATCTATATCTAACAACTACCCAAATTTTAAATTTTTTTTTCTAAGAATTCTCTAACATCTTCATCTTTTCTTGTAACCCAATCTAACTATATATCATTTTCTTATTATAGAAGATCTGCGTGCATAGTATTAAGAGCAGGTATAACATGATATATTTTTATTTCCTATCTAAGCAGCATTGTACGTATGTATAAGACTGATTACTGTGATTTATATACCAATAATTCCTTAATATATTAATTATAACTTCTCTTTTGCAATAATTCTTTAACTTCTTCACCTTATTCTTATAATCCAAAATAACAACATAAACTCTCTTATTGTAGAAGAATCTGTGTGTATAGTATAAATTAGTGAATATTTTCAACCATTACTAATGAAAACTGTAAACTTCACCCGCCATAACACAGGGTCATCCCTAGCATGGAGGGTGAAATATCATAAAAATAATTATATGTACTTTTGATAATTCATGAATTAAATAAATAAATAAATGATGTTCAAAAACATTAAATTAACTGCGCGTAAAATACCACATATTACAAAAAAAAATTGCCGCGAATGAAAGAAAAAACGGCTGCGCTTGCGCAAATCTACCAAAGTTCAATGCAGGCAACATAAAAACATCATTATGCTATTAGAAACCTTGCAAAAATACCAAAATAAGAAACAGAGATGAAAGTAAAATGAGAGCACATATAAATGAAGAGCAATGACAATATATAATATAAAAAGTACATATAGAAGATATCTACAAGTCAAAGCATGAAAAATAAAAGGCCTAAAAAATTACACATTGCGTATTGACTGCCGAAAGGCATTTAGGCTTATACCAAAAAATTCAATGCTTTGACTTGTGCTGACAACAACTCTCGACATTCTGGACAAAGGAGAATGGTATCCATAATTAATAGAAGGTTGATTGAGGAACAGTTATTTCGGAGTCTACGGGAAGGGATGTTGAACAGGATGTGTTGTAACAAAGCAGGTATGTCAGTAATACTATTGATAATTTTGAATATGCAAATTAGATCAGAGACCTTTCAACACCTTTCCACTTCTAGGCTTTAGAGAGGCCAAATGAATAAATTGTCTGTTTCAGAGTGGTAGATGCTCTCAGTATAATCCTTGTGAAAGACCATAATTCATAATCGAAACGTTGCTTTTTATTTATTGAACGTTTTAGTTATATCATAAAATACAAGGATATATTCCAAAAAAAATTGTACCCAAAATAAATCGTACAACGGGCAAAACCTATGCGACATGCGTGAGGTTTTAATAATTTAAAAAAATATTTTTAAGATTTAATATTTTAAAATACAACACGAAATATTATGCAAGGGTGGTAGTATATAAGGGAGAGGGGGGATTAGGGGATTCCCGTGTGAATGCTATAGCTACGCCTACTAAAGTGGAGTTATATGATTTGATGTTAAACTGAATTAATTACGATATGGAAGTATGAAAATCAAATATTAAAATTAATAAAAAAGGTCCTGAAAAAATTCTGTCTAGAATCCTATGGAAGACCGATGAAACATGAAAATATATCTATTTCAGTGAATTTTCATTAAAATGGTTTTAGCCACGTTTAGTCACCAGATCTGAATAGCCAGATACTTTCCGACCTTCATTTTACATATCTTCGACCGGTCAGTTGTTGAGTGGGCATCGCGTTTGGGTCCCACCCAGGCGTTCCGTGTTCGATTCCTCGACTGGCTAAGCCCTACATCAAGATTCAAGCCACTTACTATGGTGGTAGTAGGAGATTTTCAAATATTGTCGGTAACTCGGGAATGTTTGTCTTGCTTTTACAAAATTAAAAAAAAATCCTTCCCTTTTCCACTTCTTAGAGCCCCATACCATTAGTCTAACTATCTTGTGCGAAATTAATTCCCACGGCATCGATACGTTAATACGAGGGACTTGTATTATAAAAATTACCTCTTCCTTTGGAGGAAGGAAGCATACGAACATCGTTAGTCTAATTTTTAACAGTTCTTTCTTTTTCACTATTATTAAGTGTGTAAGAAAGAGCTGCAGCATTACTGCGATAAAGAAAGAATGTTTTATGCTTATATGTACTGTTGCCGTGTCGTGGGAATCCGGACGCGCCTATTCACAGAAAAAAATAAGAATGTTCACCCCAGGTGGTTCGTTACGTCTGGTGACTCAGCAGGGGTGCCCGGGTTCATGGGGTGTGATTTGCCCAAGCCTTGGCAGCCTATGCATCTGCCCACCTGCTGCGTGGCGGGCCGAATCGTAAGAGAATGGTTGAGGGAATCCCTTTGACTTTTCTAGCCGTACTCTATCGGTACACCGTCTTGCACCGCAGTGGGAGAGATAGATTCATACGTCCGTCACTCCTGGACACACTGACCCCTAGATTCCCACCCACCACTGGTACCCCTTTCCTTCCCAGAACTTCCTAATTTCTTTCCTAAAAAGACCCCCCACACAGCATTCCCAAAGATGACATAGTCCCTGAGAGAAAAAAAAATCCTCAGGGCCTCCTGTGTGGAGCTAATGTAAAAAAAACGAGCGTGTTTTAGATCACACGACTGAAGTAAAACTTCACCAATTTATAAAATAACATATGACATTGGAGTGACATTTGACATTGGGGTGACCTATGACCTTGGCATGACTTATGACCTTGGGATGACCTATGACCTTGGGATAACCTATGACCTTAGGGTAACCTATGGCAAGGTTATTCAATAAATAATTCCTTGTGCTCGTACCTCTCTCTCTTGCCCCTACAGTAATATACGAAACGTAACTCTCTCTTCTTCTATCTTCGCTATCTTATATATCCCTCTCAAATTCAGTTCGCCTCGCCAGATCACACTTTTCGTAACGCTCTAGTCACGCATTCACCAGCTTACTCCCCAAGTAAAGCGTGCGTAAAGAAGTTTTACTTCAAAAAACATACGATCCGCATAAAACATGTTTATTGTACCTCATCAGTAATTCCCTGAAATAAAACAAATAAATCGAAAGTTAGTTTAGCCCTCTCCGGTGATTAATTAGTCCCGTTATTTATCGGGAACTAAATTTAATTTTCATGCTAATTAATTGAAAAGTTGAGTGCCCAAATTTTGGATACAATCAAACCGCTTGAGTGCTGTTTACTTGATTATAATAATTTTCCATAATGTCGCATCATTAGAATTATTTATCATTCATATTTCATTCCATCTCCTATTGATAACCCACACCACTTTAATGTTAATGTATATTTATTTATTATATTTATTTATATAGAAGCCAACAGTACATTGTTTACAGTGATGAGACAATTTACAGATATTAAGTAACATTTCATGGTGGTTCCCTATTATATGTTTCTTTGTAGTGTTTTATTTATGGTATGTATAATGTATATTTAGTAATTACCAGGTGATGTGCGTAGTGGGTGTTATGTTGGTAATAGTATGCATCAGCTGTCACATTCTGATAGTTGGCAGGTCTGTCAACTCACTTGATAGATAACCTTGAACTTGTAACAGTGTCAATAAACGTCTCATTTATGAATCGGCTTTTTGTGTTTAATTACAAACCTCAGACATTATAATTGGCGACGAGAAAATCAGTAAAACAATAAAAAACGTGTGTTAATAATATTGTCAGTAATTAACAGTGATTTCGCCGCGGAAAAAAACATTTTTTTCAACATGTCGAATAATAATTTGCCAGTGCCTCATTTCGAACCGGATTGCGAAAGTTTCAATATGTTTTTGGAACGCATTCAAATTTATCTGAAGATTATTAATATCGCAGAGAAAGAAAAAATTGGTTACTTATGTATGTTGATCGGTGCAGAAAAATTTAAAATTTTAAAAGAGACAGTGCATCCGAAAAATCTAGAAGATTTAACCTTCAACGATATGGTAACAACACTGAAGAGTAAATATGAAGAAAAAAAGTGTACAATTGCCCAAAGATATAAATTTTATAACCGGAAACAACATTCTAACGAAGGAATCGATGATTATATTACGGATATAAAAAGTCTGTCAATATCATGCAATTTTGGTGCTTTTCTAGACGAAGCTCTGAGAGACAAATTGGTGTGTGGTTTAAAAAACGATGCAATGACTAGAAGATTATTATCTGAAGACGAAACGTTAACTTTTGAAAAAGCAAAATTAATTGTCAAGAACATTGAGACAGTAAGTCACAGCTCAGAGCAAATTTTACACAAAGAAAATTATACATCGGAAATTTGTGAAGTCAAGTCAAAAATGTCAGGTAAAAAAACATGTCATGTCTCAAAGGATCGCCCTTCACGTCAGCATAGTCCGAGTAGGCGAATTCATCTGGGTCAAAGGAGTTCAAGGTCATCAAGTCATCCGTCATCTCCATCACGTCAAGGGTCCAGAAGATGCGAGAGGTGTTTTATAACTCACCAACCGGAGTTATGTCCGTCAAAAAAGTGGAAATGTTACAAATGTAATATTTACGGTCATACGTCGAAATTTTGTCCTAGTGCAAAATCAATCATCAATCACGTAAAATGTGTCAATAATATAAATGTATTAAATATGTCAGTGTCTGATACAGCGGAAATTAATTTAATTGTAAATGGTATCCAAATTTCTTTCATGATTGACACAGGAAGTTCATCGACATTAATAAGTCATAAAATGTACATAAAATTATTCAAAACTTGTCAGTTAAAGCAATTCTACGGTAATTTGTTTACAGCAAATAGTCAAAATTTATTGTGTTTTGGATTTTTTATGGCAAAAGTAAATGTTGTTGATTCTAATGTTATAATAGATTTACCAGTATTGGTTTTAAAAAATCTATCGTCTGATGCTATTCTGGGTAGAAATTGGTTAAAAGTGTTTAATCCATCTTGGGAAAATACTTTCATAAGTTCTTTAGTGTCAAATATGAATAATAATACTGTAAATTCAGTGTCTGTCAGCGAGAAAAATAAATCAAATATTATCAAAAAATTGTCACAAAAATATTTAAATTCTTTTTCGATTACTAATAACGATTTACCAATTAAAGAATTTTCTGTGAATTTAAGTTTAAAAAATAACGCTACTCCTGTTTTCCACAAAGCATATGAAGTTCCTTACGCACTTCGTGCTGAAGTTTGCCAAGAGCTAAGTCGTCTTGAAAGCGAAGGCATTATTTCAAAAGTAAAATATAGTAATTGGTCTTCCCCAATAGTTTGTGTACCTAAACAAAATGGAAAATTACGTTTATGTGCAGATTTGAAATCTACAGTCAATCCACAATTGAGAATTGATCAATATCCTATTCCACGTCCAGAGGATATTTTTAATAAATTTTCAGGTTGTCAAGTATTCTGTAAATTAGATTTAACAAACGCATATTTACAGTTGTCTGTGTCAGATTCTAGTAAAGAACTACTTACAATTAATACATGTTATGGTTTATATGTCTATAATCGTTTACCTTACGGATTATCATCGGCTCCTGCCGTATTTCAAATGGTAATTGATACAGTCTTGGGTGGCATAAAGAACTGTGCTGCATACATTGATGATATTTGTGTAGGTGGTAAAGACGAAAAGGAGTGTTCTGATACTTTGGATAAAGTTTTGTCAAAATTAAATGAGTTTAATATAAAAATTAATATGTCAAAAAGTGAATTTTTTGTGAATTCTTTTGAATTTTTAGGTTTCACTTTGTCAGGTCAAGGCAAAAGTCCGTCTTTGTCGAAAGTTGAGAAAATTAAGTCTACTGGGTGTCCAGAAAATGTTACTCAACTAAAGTCATATTTGTCAATGTTGAATTTTTACAGGAATTTTATTCCTATGTGTCCTACAGTGCTAGAACCACTTCATAATTTATTAAGAAAAAATGTAAAATGGTGTTGGTCTGATGAATGCGAAAAGGCATTTGTAAATAGTAAGTCTCTTTTGTCAGATAAAACTATGTTAGTTTTATTTGATCCGTCAAAACCATTGTGTCTAACAGTCGATTCCAGTGCATACGGTGTCGGTTGTGTCTTAAGTCATGTCGTAAAGAATCAAGAATTTCCTATAGCTTTTGAGTCTGCAACATTAAATTCAGCTCAAAGAAATTAACGTCAATTGCACAAGGAAGCCCTTGCAATTATTTTTGGAATAAAGAAATTTCACAAGTATTTAATTGGTCGTCATTTTACGATATATACTGATCATGCTCCATTGTTGTCTTTATTTGCTGAAAACAAAAAAGTCCCCGTTTTAGCAGCATCACGTCTTATAAGATGGTCTATAATATTGTCTGCGTACAATTATAAATTGGAATATAAAAAAGGATTGAAAATTCCTCAAGCAGATGTAATGTCACGTTTACCAAGTAAACAACAATTCAATACTGAGGAATGTAATTTTGTATACATGTCTACACCTTTAATTCCATTCTCAGAAGTTGAAAGTCATTCTGAAAAAGATGAAATATTATGTAAAGTCATTAAGTATGTTTCAATCGGTTGGATTGAAAACTTGTCAAGTCCAGAAATTAAAAAATATTTTAAGTTTAAAAATTTACTGTCAGTCAAAGGAAAATGTCTTTTATTTGCTGACAGAATTGTAATACCACAATCTCTTAAGTCCAAAGTCCTAAATTTAATACATTATGGTCATCCTGGTATAGTCAGATCAAAAATTCTTGCCCGTTCATATGTATGGTGGTTAGGTATGAATCAAGATATTGAAGATGTTATTTCTAGATGTGAAATGTGTCAGTCTGTACAAAATGCTAACAAAAATGTGCGCCATAGTTGGCCTATTGCTGAAAGTCCATAGGAAAGAGTCCATTTGGATTTTTTTGATTTAAAAGGTTCTAAATACTTATTAGTTTGCGACTCATATTTAAAGTGGATAGAATGTTTTTACATGAAAAATACTAAATATTCGGATTTGTTATCTAAGTTAAGTGAAGTTTTTTCCAGATTCGCTTTTCCTAAAACTATTGTTTGTGATAATGGTCCTCCATTTTCGTGCAAAGAATTTTCTATTTTTTGTAAAGAAAAATCAATTAAATTATTATTTAGTCCACCGTATAATCCTGAATCAAATGGATTAGCAGAACGGTCTGTTCAAACTTTCAAAAAAATATTAATTAAATTTATGTTTTCGAAAAATTTAAAATTTTTGTCGCCAGCTCAACGTCTAATAGATTGTCTGTATAGTTATCGTTCCACTCCTACTTCTGTTACGGGTGTATCTCCAATGGCTAAAATATTTTCATATGAGCCACGTACACCACTACATATTTTGTCTGAAGAAAATCATGTCAATAAAAGTAAACAATCACAAAATGTCAAACAATCGAGAAAAAAATACATTGAAAGAGTTTAAGGAAAATGATAATGTTTTGGTCTATTTAAGACATGTGAAAGGTCCTATGAAATGGTTTCAGGGAACTGTTAAATTAAAATTAAGTTCATGGGTGTATTTAATTCAATTAATCGGAGGAGAGGTGAAAAAGGTTCATGTTAACCAAATAAAAAAAAAGTTGTCTTAAGTCAAAATCAAGTTATGAGAATCCCGATAAATGGCAAGACGTTAGAAGTCAGGAAAATAAAATTGTTATTGAACCTTTACCCAGCACTAGTGGAAATAATGATGTTATAACTAGGTCTGGCAGAGTTGTGAAACCTCCTGTACGATTTAGTCATAGTGATTACTCTTAAGTTTCCTTGTCATTGTATTTGGTTTTATATAAAAATAAAATAAAATAAAATGGAAGGAGGGAAGGATGTTATGTTGGTAATAGTATGCATCAGCTGTCACATTCTGATAGTTGGCAGGTCTGTCAACTCACTTGATAGATAACCTTGAACTTGTTAACAGTGTCAATAAACGTCTCATTTATGAATCGGCTTTTTGTGTTTAATTACAAACCTCAGACATTATAGTGGGTAGATGTGTGTGTATGTGTGAGTGATGTGCGTATCTATTGGGTAGGTGTGTGAGTATGTGCGTGAAGGGATTTGGGATATATGTATAGGGTTTGATTTTTTTTAACAAAAAAAAATTCTGATATGTTCAGTAATATTCTATTTATTTGGAATTTAATTTTCATCAATCAAATATTAATTTTTTGAGGGATCTGTAGGATTTATCCGTCGAATTAAGAGTTCTACCAAGCCGAACCCTCTGATATGAAAATATCTGGAGTCGGTGAATTATTTTCCCATTCGGTCTCTGGTAGATTGACATGTTGTTCTCGTATTGTTTTGTATTTGTAGAGCATTGTACTTATAGACTGCACTTACATAGCGTGGATTGACTAGATGATCATTTGTGAAAAAGTGTGTGGAAGGGTTTAGTTTTTCCTGTGGGGAAGATTTAACCCAGACATAAAATTGAAAATTATTGCAAACATTGAAAATATTTTGAACTTCTCACAAAATGAGTTGCCCGATTTCTAAGGGGTTAATAACGTTCTGCAAAACAAACACTATTTGCAAAATAGATTAAAAATATTCCATGTATAAAAAATACTCGCCTTCAAAAAACTTTGGAATTTAATTAATGCATGATATCAAAAATTGAATGATAATTTGTGCACCCAGTGTAAAAATTCTCCTCTACATTATTTAAGAGTGGGTATTAAGTACGTATGCAAGTTTAGCAATCTGGCAAATGAATGTATAACGCAGACGGTCCCCTCGAAGGGGATGCAAATCGAGGCGAGTTTTTGTAAGTTTTATTGCGTTTTTTCATCAAGCCCCACTGCTGTGTACTTGAGTTATTTATGTTTAAGTTGCATTTTATGCAATGGGGTGATGTTAGATTAATTAAAGCTTCAGACACGAGATAACGAATCTGTAAAGTTAATTTTCCATCGAATTGAAGTTTTATCCTTTAATGAGGGTAAAATTGCTCTTGGAAAGTTTAATTTATGGGATTGCTTGTTTTTTCTTGTCTAAAAGATAAAAATGTACGAAGTGCCTGCTTTGAGAATTTTTGTAAATAGCTGTATTATAAAACAGCATTACCTAACTTATTATATATGAAGAAAAAATCTTTTCATATTATAACGAATTCTTCCCTTTTTTCTGACTTAAGAAGTGAAGTTTTATTATTCCTTTCTGACTGAAGTAAAGTGAGCTTTAAAACTACAGATTTTCTATCAAAATATTCCAAAGACCAGATGCTAAATGGCTCTTTCTATATTTTTCAACTTTTGAACCATAAACCTTGGCGTATTTTGCATTGAATTTGAATCAGTTTCTTTTACACTTTTTTCTTTGGTGCAAATAATTTAAATAATAATTTATTATAAATAATTAAACCTAATTTAAGGCTAACTTGTTCGGTTTTCGAAACAAGTTAAATGGGTCCCTTAGAAATCGTTGTGTTTCCTTTACTATAAAGGTTAGAAATATGATCTAAACGGTATTAGAAAGAAAAATACCATGCTTTATATTCAAATCTAAAACTAACCGCAAAATAATTAAAATGTACACCTTTATGAATGCAAAGTTTCCAGTCGCAATTTGAAAACCAATTATAAATCTTTGGGATTTTTTTATTAATTATTTTTACATGAAACGACAAAAATATGAGTTAACGATAACTTTTATAATACCTGATAAAATTCGCCTAGTAAAATATGGGTGAATTTCAATAAACCATTGTATTTTTTTTTGTTATAATAATAATAATAATAATTGGATAATTTTTAAAGCGTTGTTTTTATGAAAAATCACCTCAAGGGCGCTGAATCAGTAATTTTAGTTAGAAATGGTTTGAGTATAATTGTTAACATTTTTCTGTCATAAAATAAGACAAGAGTCATTATTTTTCAAATTTAATCTCGTACGAACACGGGTAAGCAGTAAAAACGTGTAGTTAAAGCAAAGCTCAAATTCATATTTCAATTTAAAAAATCATATTGGTTCAAGAATGGCATTTTATAAAACATCATCTATCTTAAAATAATCGCCTATATCGTTTAATATTCCGAAAGTTATCCCCCGTTAAGCCTGTCACGTATCACATCCTTTCAGGATAAACTATTTTCAGACGACTGAACCAATTAACAACGCATTATCGCCGGAGTCAAGGATCACGGCTGGTATCCTTGTATCCTTGTCTCGTGTCGAAGGATTACGTCCTTTGGCCTTAGCCCGGGCCACCCTTTCTCCCCTCGCAGGGCTTTAATGAGCACTGATGTTTCTACCCCCGCAAGACTATGCTCTACATAGTCTACATTATACACCCTAATACGCGATATCAATACTTCGCATACTATAATCTACCCTACACTACACACACATCTCCACTCTATACGTTTACCATAATACTACATAATTCATGTTACCTTATACAGGTATCAGCTTATAATATATTATTTATTCGATAAATATAAATCAATGTATCACATCCACAGATTATGTCAATGGTAGGAATTAAGGTTTTAGGCCACATTCAGTGAAACACACATAGTTTAGACAAGTGTTGAGTTTATTATATAATAACACGTTTACATGATGATTTTGCACTTTTTATTTTTCCCCAGTTATTCACCGGCTCGGCCCCCCTTCTTTTCTGAAGGAACTGCTTTTCCCGCTTGCGATTCAAGGAATCCTATTGTATTTATAAACAACGAGTTTAAAAAACTGATACCACAACAAACCAACTGTGACAAATAGCTCACAATAACACTATCATTACTGACTGACATGAAGAGAGAGACAGAGATCTGCTGGATCATATTGTAAGTAATTAACATACATGACAGTAGGTTTTATTCAAGCTCCGAACCTAATGCAGTTTTTACTCTATAGAGGGCATTGGAAATTATTGTATTGCATTGGTTATCTCAAATGTGGAACCCAAGCTATGCAGTACACAAAAATAGAATTGAAAGCGTTCAAAATAGATTGGAGAAGGGCTGTAATCATGCCATTATACAAAGGTAAAGGGTCACGTATGGAATGTGGGAATCATAGGGCTGTTAGCCCTGTACGGAAGAATATTGATTGAAAGGGTAAGAATGAAAACAAAGGATAAAATATGGGATGTGCAAGGTGCCTTTATGAGTGGAAAGGGGTGCATGGACCAGATTTTCTCCTTGCGTATGCTCACTGAGAAGTTTCTGGCGAAAAACCAGAAACTTTTCTGCGCCTTTGTAGATCTACAAAAAGCATACGACCGAGTAGACAGGAAAAAGCTATGGAAGGTGTTGTCCAAGTATGGAGTGAATACAAATCTCATACAGGCAATTGCGTCTCTGTACGAGGGAAGCGTTGCATGTGTTAGGGTGAACGGTGGTTTTACGGGGTAGTTTGACATCACAAAAGGTGTTAAGCAAGGCTGCGTAATGTCACCATGGTTATTCAATCTGTACATGGATAATTGTATACACGAATTGAAAGAAACGGGATTGGGCGCGAAATTGAGTAATCTGAAAGTATGTTGCCTGTTGTATGCTGACGATGCGGGGCTGATTTCTAACACTATGGAAGATCTACAGTCTCTCGTATCTAGGATGAACGAAGTATGTATGAAGAATGAGTTAATGATGAATGTAAGTAAGTCTAAAGTCATGGTGTTTGAAAGAGAGAGTACGAAAACAGTATGCAATATAGTTGTGAATGATGAATACTTGGAGCAGGTGGATGAGTTTGTGTATCTGGGTAGTACGTTTTCGAGAGATGGGAATGGGAAGAGATTTCTTTTTCATATATTGTAACTAAGAAATAAACTAATTAAAAAAACATCCTTACAATGTCACACTTTAGCATTCACTATCATCAGTGGAAAGTTCATAATTGGCATAATTAACATCTTATTATTGTTTATGATGTAATCTATGATTAGCTGTCAACTTTCTCTAAAATAAATAAAATTAAAATAAAATTGCTTATTACTTTTCAAGCATATTGCCTTTTGAAAAGTAGGTTTTATAAATATGTATAAATGATGATTTAAGCTCATCTGTCCGGCATCTTTAGAGATATTGATTGTAAAATATTGTAGTTTGTCAAATTATTTAATATGCCTTTTCATAGATATTTCAAGATCGTTGAGGAAATAAGATTAATACACGTTTTAGCATTGTCCTAGAAATTCTAAGCGGCAAAAAAGGCTGTGATATTTTCGTGTCGCCATAACTCACCATTTATAAAAGGTTTTTAACAAAATTCTCTTAAAAGAGATGCTAAAGATAAACCGACTTCAAGTAGTTCTCCTGTGAGGTAGGTATTACCAAAAACATTTTTTTTATTTTTTTTATTTTTTTTTTTAAAGAAAGACAAACATTCCCGAGTTACGAATAACCCAACAATGTTTGAAAATCTCCTACTACCACCACAGAAAGCCGGAAATATTGCTTGTGTTGTGATGGAGGACTTAGCCAGCCGAGGAATCGAACATGCGACGCCCGGGTGAGACCCAAGCGCTATGCCCACTCAACCACTGACCGGTCGTTGAGTGGGCATAGCGCATGTTACATAATACCTCTTTTTACATCAGAAGTCGGAAGTCGGCTCAAATTAATAATTTGATCGGAACAAGGAGATAGTATTATAAAATACTACTTTGAATTTATTCACACTTACGATGGCAAAATATTTATAATGTATTATTTAATTGTTTGTAATGTTAAGTGACAAGACAAAAGACAACGTCGTCCACAGAACACATTCAATGTCACGACGTAAAGGGTCGTATCTAGACAATCTAGACATATTTGACTTCTGAACACTGCGAGGACCTTTTGACGGTCTAACTTCGTTTCACTTTATCGTAGGAAACCCTCTGTATTCCCCTACCTATATAGTTAAAGAAACAAAAAAGGCCTTGTACATAAATCAATTTCGTAAACAACGTAGGAAACTTTTTTAAAATATTTCTATGTTTGATGCTGAAAATTGCTATGTCGTCTTTGATGATTGAATCTCTAGTTATTTGGCTTTTGCAGGCGATATAATTATTACTTTAATATTGCCTGGGGAATATCTTACTTATAAGTTACAAGTAATATGAATTATTGACAACCCATATTATTTTTGTCCATGTCTATTGTCTATTAAAATCATGGACATACATGTCTATGATTAAAATGCTATTCTGGAATTTTTTAGATTGATAGTAAAATTTTTTAGGGAATCTTGTTTTAGATTGGAGTAGGAATAATCTCTACATATTATAAATTAAAGTCCTCCGTCGCGTCTGTCTGTTCACGATAAACTCAAAAACTACCTAACGGATTATCATTTTTCACCAATAGATAGAATGATTCACGAGGAAGGTTTAGGTATATTATTTGTCAAGGTTTTGTGTAAATTGGTTGGAATACATAATTAAAGGAGAATGTCTGTATGTGGTGGACGAGCGGGCTGGCAAGCGGGCGGTGTCGAATTGATTTGTATGCAAATTAACAGATGGCGAGTTAAAAGGTTGGGTAACCATCCAGTAGATGGCGTAGTGTTTTGTTAGCCACAGAAACGCGTGGCCGGGTCAGATAGTATTACACATACCTAAATGTACTCTCAAAATACATATTTTACTTGTGGTAAAATTATAATTGATGTAATAGCGGAAATTAACATAAAATTCTAGTTGTTTATTTATCAAAAATATAAGGGTCTATTTTTTTAGTTAGGCGGGTTATTTCTAATGCTTCTAGTCTACCTTATTTATGCCCTTCACTTCAAGTATGGAGAACTTTAACATCTCTGTCTTTGTCGAAATTGAATAAAATCCTTGTAGTCTACCCCCTCCCTCTTCCCCATACAACATGTATATAAACTGTAGATTAAGAAACATTTTTCACAGTCTGAAGATGGCTTTAACCTCCTGAAACCGGTTGCAGTCACAAATAAATTGAGTGGATGTAAGTTTTATATGTATTTTATTATATAAGTAGAAAACAACCCTTGAATTTTGAGGTACAGAATTGGTGTTAAGCATTATCGCTAGTGCTTTCAAATAGGTTTTAAAAAAGCTTTAATTACAACAGAATAAATAAACAAGTCACGCTTATAAGTTTTCTTACGGTGATAAGCTTGTTTTGACATGTTTATTAAAACACCTGCGAATTAATTGCTTCAAAACAAATATATTACCTGTTTTTTAAATCAAAATGGTTTGCTTGCGATAAGCCTACTTTGGTAAACGTTAAGATAACCTTTTATATAAAGAAAGCGTTAATTAGGATAAGAGATATTATGGAAACTTTAATTGTATTGTTCTTATTCCGAAGAGAAAGTCTAAATAAATCGCATTTTAAAACGTTTGCTTATCTCACGCGAATCTTGACCGGTTTTAAACAGAGTTAGTGAAAATGTTTATTTCGAATGGCTACCCTCGTTATTTTACAATGCACAAGTGATGTATTCATTTGATGTATTTTTAAACCTATTTTCTTTATGTTTATTAGACATGCAATGGAGGCATATCGATGTCAATATTAAGCAATTTGTAGCAAGGGATAATTATTTATTGCTATTCTACATGGATGCGACCGAGATTCAACACTATTTTCATTTATGTTTTATTTTCTTATACATCGGACTTACAAAACAAACCAAAATATTTATTTATTCACGCCTTGAAGGCTTTTACAATATCACGTTATTATAGATACATAAGTTATTCAGGAGTACAATTATAAGCATGTAGTATATGACATCATAAACTGAAAATTAAGGATATAAGCAGAATTAAAAAAAATTAACAACAAAAACAATATTTGAAGAATAATTATAAAATTTACATAAGAATTTTAGAAATTTCTTTTATAAATTTAGGTAAGGAATAAATGAAAATATCAACCGAACTGAATTTATTTCCAAGCCTATGTAGTCTTTGGATTGGGGAGTTAATGAAATTATTAGTTTTAGACGGATTTAATTACGGACGGCGATTTGGTTCTATTATTTAACTAATTTAAATAATAGAATCAAATCGCTCTTGGCTCTTCTACCTACAAGATAGTTCAGTTAAATTAAGTATTTTCATTAAGTTAACATAATTAATTTGTTCAATGGGGGGTATGGATAGTTTGATATTAATGAACCTTAAAAATTTATGTTGAACTTTCTCAATTTTTATTTTGCGTGCTTTATAGTATGGGGACCAAATAGTGGAATTGTATTCTAAATTACTTCTTACTAAAGCAGTGAAGAGAATTTTAAATGAATAAAGTGACGAAAAATATGGGTCTTGTGTTAGTTTTTAGCAACCTATAATTAGTAGGTAAATGAAAGAAAAGATAAGAAAACAGCTTTTTTACGATCGAGTATAAAAAGATAGCTATCGCCATTTCAAATGTAACAACATTCATTTCAGTGGTTTTGTGAACAATTGGAGGGACGGATTCAAACGCCTAGATACAGATTCCTACCCATCCCTCGTTCTTTCTCAGAACTTCATTTCCTTAAAAAGACTCTCCACACAACAAGCGCCCATGAGGTGATTTTATAAATAATAATATAATAATATATAAAAATACGCTATAAAAATCATCCAATAATAATAATAATAATCCCCTAAGATGACGTAGGCCCTGAGAGATTTTTTTTCCTGTGTGTAGCTAATGTAAAAAAAACCCGTTAATAATAATTATTTAACATAATTTTAAAGTTTTAGATTACTTATGCTATCTCTAACTAATCCCTCCTCAGAAGAACTCTTTTATATGTCATTTTTAAATCACATTTTAGCCGTATTGACTCTTTTCGACAAAAAAAATATAAATTGATTTCGAAAGATTGTTCTTTTATCTAGTAAACGCATGTTTTAAATTAGGAGAAAATATGTTTATTTTTAGCATTATAAGGTTATACCGTAGGTCGTTGGCAGATTTGTTAAATTTTCAAACAAAATTTTGTATTATACAATACACCTTTAAAATAATGTAATCATGCAATAAAATAAACCAATTATTATTATTAATGTAGGGAAAGCCATGTTTCAGAATTTAAATTTTAGTTTAAATAAAATCATTGAAAAAAAGATCCGCGCACGTGTTTTGTGCCGAAAATACTTCAGGGGGCCTAGTCCCTATCTTTTACGTTTTACTAACAGCCTGTTAGCTTAACTTGGTGGTTTGAGCAAAGTTGTCGCAACTGGCTAAAATGGTAGTTAGTAACTTTTCTGTTAAGGTTTAGTTTATTTTATCGTCGCGACCGACAGAAAAGAAACAGAAAAGTTACTGACTACCATTTTTAAGTAACCAAGTTAAGCTAACAGGCTGTTAGTAAAACGTAAAAGTTAGGGACTAGGCCCCCAGTTTGTATATTTTTTTACGGTCTTAAAAATTAATATATTTAAGATTTTTTTTAAATTCTTATTTTGCTTAGATATTATTAAAAAACTATAAATAATTAAGATAAAAAAATTATTACAAAAAGTGCACAATTTTAATAGTTTTAGCATCACACCTTTCAGCATTTTTGAATGTAGTTATAAATTAAAGCGAATTTTGAATGAAATAAAATCGAAATTGAGTTATTATTTAAAAAAGCTGGTACGTAGAATAATTAATCTTTCTCATTGGAACGGCCTTGTACGATCGTAAGAACATCTTTCGACGAAATTTGAATTCTCCCGCTGGCTGGTTAATGGCTCTTAGCAGAAAATGTGCTTTAAAATGAGAAAACATTACTTTTGAATAAAAGATTTACACAAAGGGCAGATTTTAAAATGAAGTGAGAAATAGGGGAGGGTAGGTGAGGATGATGAAAACTTCTACATATTTAGGGAGGAAAGGTTGGACATGCGTGACTAAAGCCATTATAAAAATACTATAAGAAAACATACAATCACCTTGAGAAAAAAAAACTACGGCAACATTATCGACCGTTGCTGTCAATCTTGATAGTATTGTATTCAAGTAAAAAATTGCACCAAACATATTTGCACGAAATATGTTTACAACGAAATTATTTGCACTGAAAATGTTTTCGGAGAAATTATCAACATGAAAACTTTTTTCAAGGCAATTTATGTTTCGGTTTTCAAATGCGAATTAAACGACATAATTCAGCCAATAATGTTTCCTGCCAATGCGCAATGGGTAGGTTTTTTTTCTAATGATAAATTGGTAAGAATGTTTTGTATTCGAGTATGTGGTAAACTTCCAGAAATAACTTTTTCAATGGGAAATGTGAAAAATATGTTTGCGCCACACGAGAATAATAATCTGAATATGTAGAAATGTATGTTTCTTTGTTTGTTCGTTATGCGTTCCTAAACCGTTCATCCGATTGCCATGAAACTGCCATGTGATTTGTTGTACGCATGCCCGCGAAGGTTTCTATATATGATGGGGAGCTCTGGCATTGTGAAATTATTTCCTATACAATTCATCTGATTGCGATGAAAATTTTGTGATTTGTGCGCACGAAGATTTCTATATATACTGATGAACTCTGGCATTATGAAATTTGCACAAAAAAATTACTATAGGTGGTGAAGTTATTTGTAAAATATGTCTATTTCATACATTTGAGTGGCGTGGAGGGGAGGAGTGAGGAGGAGAGAAATCTGGGAGGGGGGAGGGAAAAGAAGGAGTGGATTAGCGGGAGGGGAGAAGAAGAACGCAGAAGGCAAATGCGTGGAGGAAGGGGGGGGGGGGTACGGAACGGGCGGACGCGGGGACGCAGGAGTGTGGAAAACGGTAAAGGTTGAAAGAGGGCGCCAGAGAAATAGGGGACACGGGAGGGGAACGGGGGCGGGAACATGGGAAAAAACACGAAGGGAGAAGCTATTTATTTCTTTATGTTAAATGGAACGCATTCCGGGTACTCACTCATTTCAAAATAAAATGACGCGGTATGGCAACGATTTTTCTTTTATAAGTATCTACATAAATCTGTATTTCGAAGAGTTTGAATTTGAATTTTTTTTTAAAACTCCACGCATCATATCTTAAGGGATGTTATTTGAATGATATTTGTAAAGGAAGAAATATGTGGACACAAAAGCCAGCAAGCAGGAAAAGAACGAGTCGTATAAACGACCCGTTCATGAAGTTAGTATTATCGAATGGATCAATGCAGTGGTTATTCGGAGTTCTTGCATTAAATTACCGGCGGAACAAACACAACAATTTAACCTGTTTTAGGGGAATTCAAATACAAAGATAAGGGAATATTTAAAACGAATTCCCCATTTTTGGTTTGAAAAAATAAGCAACCAAATTATAAATAACATTAATATTTTTTAAGGTAAGAAATGAAGTAATGTGCTATCGTACCAGTAAAATGGAGAGGTTCTTGTTGCATTGTGTGAATTTTATTCAACATTGTCTGCAGTTCGCTATAGTTTTCAACGTAAAAGGTTTTTGATGTGGCTGCATTTAGTTGTTCCTAATACCTTTAATGGATATTTAAGATGTTGCATTTCAGCATGCACCAACTCCTACTCGCTGCTAACATCTTACCTCATAACGTAACAACCCCCAACCGAAAGGGGTGAAAGCCTGCTAGCCATATCAGGAACCCTCCTCTCTCTTGTTATTTACCCGCTGCTTGTTCATGCAGTAATGTGATATAATTAAATTGTTAGATAAAGTACAAAAACTGTTGCTCGAATTTCTATTTAAAGCAAATGTTTGCATTCTCGCTCATTAAGGAAATCTCGCAGAATGTAAATGTTCAAAGTTTATTTGTTAAACATGCAAGTTTATTTTAATTCTTATTATCAATAGCCGGGAACTAGTTGGATTATGCTGTGAGATTGAATAAAGTGGGCGGGAAAGGAGACGGGGGAAGATTTTGATTTGAGCAAGTTTTAGAAGTCCTAAATTTAGATTTAATTGATGTTTACTTATTTATTAACGGACTTGTCCAATTTGCAAAAAAAAAAAAAGTTTAAAGGATGATAAATGAAAGCAAAGACAAAATCAGAGATAACCATAAGAAAATTGGTAAGTCAAGTCAAGTCTTAGCTAGAAAATATGGTCAATTGTTTAGCGAACGTCTAAAATCATTTAGACTTAAAAAAAGTCTAGGTCTTGACTTCAGTTGGCCAGTCTACACATTCTGGACAGAAGTGAATAATATCCACAATTAGTCAAGTGTTGATAGAGAAAGAGCAGTTAATTTTTTCTGAGTCTACAGAGAGGTTTATTGAAAGGGATGAGTTGTAGTAATAATACAATTGATAATTTTGAAGAAACAAATGAGATCACAATCTTACTTACTGACCTTCTGATGAGTGACTATGACAGTGTTTACAACTTGTTTCACATACTCAGATAGAGATATAAATTTTCAACATCATTACATACTACTACCATATGTTTACAGGTTTATTTTATTTACATGTTTATTTTACGCACTTCTTTTTCTCTTTTTTATTATAACTTTACCAATTTTACCATGTGTTTACACTAGACTACACTCAAAGTAACTATCCTTAATTAATCACCATGAAACAGGCAGCCGCCTAGTATGGTGATTTAATAAATCTTATCTATGTAAATGTCTATTATATGTAACATGTATTTTATAAATACATAAAATAAATAAACAATCAGATTTTCAATTTGAGAGGCGGGAATGGGTACCGCCGCCTTGGGAACCTTTAGTGGATAACCAACACCCTGCCATAGGCCACCCCAGGTGGTTTGCTACGTTTGGCGACTTAGCAGGTGTGCCCGGGTTCATAGGGTGATGTTTGTCTAGGTATTGTCTTGGTCTGTGATTTTGGAGAAATGTCCAAGAAAATGGTTTTTTTTAAATCGAGGAACTACTAACTATCATTTTTTCAAGAGAATACCGAAAAAAAATCTCAACTGCTCCCAACCGTCTGGACCCAGCGTGTGCGCATTTAAATTAAATTAAATTTATTTGTATTATTTCTCAATTTACTCACTTCAAATAAAATTGACACCTCTATTATATTTGCGTAACTAGTAGATACTCTCAGTTTCGACCTTGTTAAAGATTACCGTTAAAATAAAACGTTATTGAAAAGGCTTTAGCCACGTTAGGTGACCAGATGTTAATGGCCAGGTACTTTCCCATCTTTCTCTTCCCTATCTCCTTTCCCACCCAACTACCTTCAGCATCACAGCATACCCCTATTTATTCGGAGTGCCATGGTCTCACTGGCTCCAGACGGTTTGGAGTATTTGGCACTCTATTCACATATTCTCAAATTTTGGTCATTCGACGAAAAACTTTTAATTATATTAAAAGTTCATAATAAAAGTTATTTTGAGGATGCGCCTATTCATTATATATGTACAATTTATGAGCTCTATTCTTCTTTCCTAATTAAAAATGCGTTTTACATTAATGCCACTCTGGGAGGGAAACACATTTTATATATTTATGCGGTACCTATTCCGCATTTTCAAGAAGCAAATTCGTACTAATTACGACGTCAATTGTTGAAGATAATATTATTATTATTCTTTTATGTGAAATCCTCACAAAAGTCCCAGATGATCCCGTCTGGAGCCAGTGATACTATGGCATCCCCCATAGGGGTATGTTGTGAAGCTGAAGGTGATACAGAGAAGAGGAAGGTGAGGAAGTACCTGGATATTCAGATCTGGTCACCAAACTCGACTAGAGCCATTTCATGCAACGTTTCAATTCTGAATGCGTGGTGTTACACCAGGGCAATACTGAGAGTATCTTCCACTCTGGAATGTGCAGCAAATATACTAAATATTATTTTTGTATGAATTAATAGTGAAATAACACAAATTAACCAAATAAGATTTATTTGCGCACGCCGGGGTTCGATCCCGCTACCTAAAGATTGCGAATCAAGAGCCTTACCCCTCGACTTTGAAAAGAAAAATATGAACCATAAAAATCCCGGCAAAGCTGAGGTCCTGGGCTTAATTCCTAAATGCGACCGAATAGTTTTTATGATTTTTCTGTTCATTTTTTTTTTACATTACTTCCACACAGGAGGCCCTGTGGAAAATAAATCCCCTCAGGGCCTATGTCATCTTTGGGGATGCTGTTTGGAGAGTCTTTTTAGGAAAGGAAGGCTAGGAAGCTCTGGGAAGGAAGATAGATTAGGGGTGGGTATGTATCTGCCGGTCAGTGTGTCCAGGAGTGATGGATGTTTGAATCAATCCCTCCCGGGAGAGTATGGCTGGAGAAGTGAAAGTTCTCCCTATCCGGCCTGCCATGCAGCTGGTGGGCACACAAGACCCGGACAAACCTCACCCCATGAACCCGGACACTTCTGCTAAGTCACCAAACGTGGCGAATCACTTGGGGTGACCTATGACGATTAATTATAATAAATGATTCCCGGGGCGGCGGTACCCCCAACCACCTCACAAAATGAAAATTTCATATTTTCCTTTAAGAGTCGTTAATATTATCTTTAATATTTTGTTCGCCTGCCAAGCTATTGTCGGAGGAAATAAAAGCCACGGTTGAATAAGTTCATTTTAAATTTAAAACACATTAGGCAGCCAGCAACGAGGATGAGCATTTTCCATTAAGAACCCATTACCAACAGGTTGGCATACTTACTTACTCGTACCTACACGAAGAAAAAACAAACTGAAAGCTATTCATACTTACATTATATACACGTGTATATGTGTATTGTTACGTTTTTAATATTGTTCTGGGTTCACAAACTAATAAAAACAACACGATTTTCAGTCACACTATTTATTTGCATTCCATTTACATTAATACAGCTTTATTTATTTTTACAGTCATCTAACTATACCCAGATTTTATTTGACTGCTTTGTTATTTTTCGTTTCCATGGTGATCTCTTTATTTATAGTTTCCTTGGTGATCTATTTATTTACACTAGTGCTGCCATAGGCACCACAATGTTCTTCCCATTACATTGCCCCCTCCTTAGGGCTGTTTCGTCCCGGAACAGGCCCCGAATTCTCTTCATGAAGGTATCGGCAATCTAGTCCTCGATTGCATCGAGCCGACGCAAAGAAATGACAAGCTACAGTTTTACCATCACTTGCTTCTGACCCTTTGTGGTAACAGCATACCAGAACCATTATGCCAGTGTATCGGAAGATCTCTTCGAACATGCTCCGCAAGATCCTCCAGTCCAGCCCAATCCCACGGCCACCGAGCTTCGGGATCCCTATCCGGTTGATATCAGACTGCAACAAGCGGTCCCTCAAAACCATCAGACAGTCCCAAATGGTTCGGTACTCCGGCGTAACTTGGGTTGTCTCCCTGGTCACCAAGCAGAAGATTGGTGGTCCTTCCCTGTTGAGTTGCGCCACCTCTCCGATAGCTGGTGCTTGCCGCTCCAACTCCTGTTTCACTAGAAACTTATGCTGCAAAACCCTTGAAATTCCCCGTGACATGTCGAAGTCGTGTGTCACGCAGAAGGCCAGAGCATGCTCCTTTGAAAGCCCGAACAGGTCCTGCGCTATTTCTTGTGTCACTCCATGTCGGGTCTTGTGCCCCTCGCTAGCCTTGGACATGAATTGTTCGAAGGTAATTTCCTCCTCAGGGACCTTGCAGACTCGGACATGCTGTTCCGGATCATCCTGATTGTCACCCAGGAAGGGAGCAAGCCGGTTGAAGTGGACGATCCGTGGTTTCCCGTTGGGCCTCTTCCTAATCCTGTAGACCACATCGTTGATCCGCTTCAGCACCTCATAGGGACCATCCCAAGACCGTTGGAGTTTTGGGGAGAAACCTTGGCGCCTACGGGGGTCGAAGAGCCAGACTAGTTCGCCAGATTGATAGCCCCCCTTCTCTGCCTTGACATCATAATGTTCCTTCATCCGGTCACTAGCAGCCTCGATATTCACACGGACCCGGTCGTGGGCATCATCCAGACGCCTACGAAGGTCTGACACGTAGTCCTCACCAGCTACGTCTTCTTTCGGTTTGCATCCGAACTTCAGGTCACAGGGCAGTCGTAACTCTCGTCCAAAGAGCACACTTCCAGGCGTCTGCCCCGTAGTTTCATGAACCGCCGATCGGTAAGCCAACAGGAACAAGGGCAGGTGTCGGTCCCAGTCTCTTTGGTGATCCGAGACAACCTTCGCCAGATGTCTGCCGATTGTACGGTTCATTCTTTCAACCATTCCATCAGACTGCGGGTGCAGTGCTGTAGTCCTCGTCTTCCTAATTCCCAGGATCTCGCACATTTTCTGGAACACTGCAGATTCGAAATTACGTCCTTGGTCCGAATGTAGCTCCAGAGGCACACCAAATCGACTGACTAGCTCCGTGACCAATGCCTCCGCTACGGTAACTGCTTCCTGGTTGGGCAGTGCATAGGCTTCAACCCACTTGCTGAAATAGTCGATAGCGACCAGGATATACTTGTTCCGGTTTTCGGTTGTAGGGAACGGTCCAGCTATATCCACAGCGATTCTCTCGAACGGGCTACCTACGTTGTACTGTCGCATCGGTGCTCTTTTCCTCTTGTACGGTCCATTGGCCGTGGCGCAAGTCACGCACTTTCTGCACCAATCCTTGAAATCTCTTTTGCAGTTCACCCAGTAGAAGCGTTCCCGGACCTTTTCTAGGGTCTTCTTGACTCCCAAATGCCCACCGGAGGTTCCATCGTGCAACAACCGAAGGATTTCGGGAATGCGTTTCCTTGGAACCAGCATCTGTAACTTACGTGGTTCTCCATCCTGCGTTTCCAATGCCCTTCTAAGAACCCCATTTTCCAATTCAATGGAATCCCACTGAGCCCAGTATGATTTGACGTTTGGAGAAGAAGAAGCGACGTTCTCCCAAGTTGGCCGCTGTATCGCCTTCTTCCACTCCACCAGATATTTCAGTTCGGGGTCAGCCTCTTGGTCCTTCCCGATTTCTGCAGGTTCCCAATCCTCATCCATGACTCCTGTTCTACACACTACTGCTGACTTCTCCTCCATCCGCCAGCAGTGGATGCAATCCTCCGCGCAAGGTCTCCTGGATAGAGCGTCTGCGTTCCGGTGGAGAACTCCAGCTCGATGTTCGGATTCATAATCATATTCCTGCAACCGTTCAATCCATCTCGCCACCTGTCCCTCGGGATTTTTGAAGTGCAAGAGCCATTTGAGCGCCGCATGATCTGTCCTCAGCAGGAAATTCCTCCCGTAAAGGTACTTGTGAAAATGCTCCACCGACTTAACAACTGCCAGTAATTCCCTTCGCGTCACGCAATAGTTGCGCTCAGGTCTAGACAGTACCTTGCTGAAGTACCCGATGACTTTCTCCTCCCCTTCCTGGACTTGCGACAGAACGCCTCCCATACCCACGTTGCTGGCGTCTGTATCCAATATAAACTTCCCTTCTGGTTTGGGATAGCTCAAGATAGGGGCATCGGTTAACTTCTGCTTCAAGTTTTCGAACGCCTGTTGGCAGTGAGAGTCCCAGGCAAAACAATTTTTCTCTTCGGTGAGCCTTGTCAATGGTTTGGCAATATCTGCAAACCCATAGACGAACCGTCGGTAGTAAGTGCAGAGGCCAAGGAAGCTTCTCAAATCGTGCTTGTCCTTCGGTACTGGCCATTCATTGACGGCACGGATTTTTTCTGGGTCGACTGAGACTCCCCTTTCGGATACCACATGACCGAGATAATTGACCTGTTCTTGAAAAAGGTTGCACTTCTTGGGATTAAGTCTCAAGTGGGCGCACTGCAAACGCAGGAACACCTGTTCCAAGTTCTTCAGGTGTTCCTCAAAGGTTTTGCCAAGGATGATGATGTCATCCAGATAGACCAGGCATGTTTCCCAGGATAGCCCTCTTAGTATATGTTCCATCAGCCGCTCAAACGTAGCAGGAGCATTACAAAGTCCAAATGGCATCACTGTGAACTGCCAGAGTCCCGTCCCGGTAGAAAAAGCCGTCTTCTCCTTGTCTCTTGGGTCCAACTCCACTTGCCAATACCCGCTCTTCAAATCCAGAGTAGAAAATACTTGACAGCCTCCCAAGGTGTCCAACGTGTCATCGATCCGGGGTAAAGGGTAGCTATCCTTCTTGGTCACATCGTTGAGTCGTCGGTAATCCACACAAAAACGTGTGGTCCCATCCTTCTTCCTCACCAGTACCACTGGTGAAACCCATGGGCTGTTTGATGGCTCAATTATCTTCCCTTTCTCCATGTCCCGGATTATCTGTTCAGCTTCGTCACGTCTCGCAAATGGTAATCGCCTAGGGACTTGTCGGATAGGGTCCGCGTTCCCTGTTCTTATGCGATGCTGTACGACGTCGGTCCTTCCTAACAACCCGTTCGAGCCTTCGAAGACATTCTGATATTTGCTGATCAGCGTTTCGACAGCGTTCCGTTGTCTGGCAGGAAGTCCCCTACTGGCCCGTTCAACGAGATCTTTTAGCTGGTCTGGAAGCTTATTCGATGTCACGGTCATGTTGTTAACTTGCCGAACAACCGCCAAAACAGGTGAACCATGCCCTAACCGAGTGCCTTTCTTCAGGGTTACCGGGTAGTCATTGACATTCATTACCCTGATGGGTATTTCTTCACGGGTGCGGATTAGCGCCTTACCGACCAAAATTCCTTGTCCGAGTCCCGCACCGTCCCTCTCGGGTTCCAAGATAACAGTTTGCCCCGGTGGACTCCATGTATCTAGACACGCGGTAATCAGTGTCTCACTGCACTGGGGTAGCAGAGTATCCGCACTAAGGATCACAGACACCGTTTCGCCACCCCCCTTTTGCAGTACCACTTCCTCGTTGTTGATCCATATGACTCCCTCTCTCAGGTCCAGCTTACAGCCCAATTTCGACAGCAGGTCCATCCCGAAGATCACTTCTTCCTCTATGTCAGCGACTAGAACCTGATGCTTGAAGGTGGTGTTGCCAATTTCGAAAAGGGCGGCTGTCTCCCCGTGAACGCACGCCAACTCCCCTGTTGCCGTACGTAGTTTCCATCGTGACGACACGATCCTTGCCTCGGAGGCAGCAATATCTGGTCTTATGATCGATGCAGTTGCTCCTGTGTCCAACAACAGTCTGCGACTTTTTCCATCCACCAGACCCTCTATGTAAATTCCGTTAGATCCCCCTCCAAGTGTCGCCATAGTTACGGATGTTTCAAGGGCCTCTGTAGTACGGATCGATGGTTGCCCCTTCCCATCAACCCTTTTTAGTTTTCCGAGGTTTGTCTCCTTGGTTTTGGGCATTTATTACGAAGGTGTCCTGTCTGACCACAGTTCCAGCAGCGTATCTCCCTTTTCTGTACCTTCAAAGCCTCCAGGACACGCTTCACTAATTCCTCCATGGATGGTTGCGATTCTTCCCCCGTGGTCTCCAGAGCACGTACCCGAGCTTGGCTTCTCACGGACTGCTTCACTGCCTCGAACTCCAGAGCTTGCGTCAACGCCTCTCTCATCATCTTCGGACGTGCCAACTTGACGGCCTGCTGCGTTTCACCCTCCCGCAGTCCATCCAAGAATCTGTCGATGGCCAGACTCTCGTAGACATCGTCAGTCACTGTTGGGTAGGCGCCTCTAACCAGGCGGATGATGTCAGCTTCGAATTCTTGCAACGTCTCATTCGGCTTTTGGAAGCGGTTCTTCAATTGCGAGCGGTAGATCTGCTCCATGTGACGATGACCGAACCGCATTTCCAGACATTGCGTCAACTGCTCATAGTCCTGGCGCTCTGTCAGCGGAATAGTTTGCAATACCCTTACTGCATCTCCCCGCAGCGACAGGCACAGCATCGACGCCTTCTTGATACCTGGCCATTCATTTATCATGGCCGCGGTCTCAAAGAGCGTCAGGTATTCCTCCCAGGAAGATTTTCCGTCGAAGGTGGGTAGGTCGTTTCTCAACTGGGTCAGGACAATCCTTTCCTCGACGTTAGAGTTTGAGGGCCTTGATAAATTCTTTACATCCATGACGGTGCTCTCACCACCGGTCGCGTGGAGTCGCTCCTCTATTCTCCGGATGCGTTCTTCCATGTCGACTATTTTCTCATTGAAGCAGCGAGAAATGTTGTCTAGCTTCCCTTCCATCTGCGTCCTCATGTCACTGATGCTTTGGGAGGTTGCTTCCAGTTTGGTGTCGATATGTCGACAGAGGTCATCCATTCCGCCAGTCGTTTCGAAAGAAAAACTCTCTGGATCTTCACCAGTGTTCGCGAGAGCCACCCGTAGCCGTTGTTGCAGTATACTCTTCGTCCCCGTTGTCTCCAGGTCACGTTCCTCAAGTTCCCGCTTTAATTCCATTACCTTTAAGTCCATCAATCTATTCTTCTTGGTTGCCATTTTTCTTGTCACCGTATAATGTTAAACAATTTATTATCCTGATCCGAACTCTCACTGTTGCAGTTTGTTTTTTTCTTTTTTTTTGGAACCCCACATCTGACACCAATTGTTACGTTTTTAATATTGTTCTGGGTTCACAAACTAATAAAAACAACACGATTTTCAGTCACACTATTTATTTGCATTCCATTTACATTAATACAGCTTTATTTATTTTTACAGTCATCTAACTATACCCAGATTTTATTTGACTGCTTTGTTATTTTTCGTTTCCATGGTGATCTCTTTATTTATAGTTTCCTTGGTGATCTATTTATTTACACTAGTGCTGCCATAGGCACCACAATGTTCTTCCCATTATTATTATCTTCCTTACTTATCCCCAATAATAGCTCATTGGGGATAAGTAAGGAAGGTACAATGAGGAAATATTAATTATAATTACTTACATACTTTTTAAATGCATCTACTTCAATTAAATGAAGACAATATTAGCGAACGGGAAGCAAATTTAGGGATGGATTCATACGTTCGTCACTCTTGGACACACTGACCCCTAGATTCCTACCCACCCCTCATACTTATTTCCTTTCCAGAACTTCCTATCCTTTCCTAAAAAGACCCTCCACCCAGATGATAAGGCCCTGAGGAGAATTATTTTCCTCAGGACCTGCTGTGTGGAGCTAATGTAAAAAAACTTTTTTTTTTTAAAAGTAAGACAAACATTTCCGGGTTACGAATAAACCAACAATGTTTGAAAATCTCCTTCTACCACTACGGAAAGCCAAAAATGTTACTTGTGGTGTGATGGAGGACTTAGCCAGCCGAGGAATCGAACACGCGATGCCCGGGTGGGACCCAAGCGCTATGCCCACTTAACCACTGACATTGGTTAAATATTGTATCTTTTAGTTTCCAATACTTATACAAGTTAACAGTTGGGCATCTTCCAAACAAGGTTGAAGTTCTTGTGATTACTGGTGGATTTATTTAGTTATCGTTAATATTTATAATTAATATTAAACTGGACAGACGTCCTTACTAGACTAGGCTCTAAGAAGTTCTGCTACTCCAACTGGCGGACTGAAGGTGCCCGCCTAAATTACTTATGCCTTCGGTAATCATCTTAACCGTTCGTATCTAAGACACGAACGACTAAAGATGGTACAATACTTAACTGCCTTCTTTTTTTTAGATATAGAAAAAATATTACTAACCAAGCCATCGACATCTAGTGAAGGAAGGTGAAATAATAATTGGATAATTTTTAGAGCGCCATTTTTGTGAAAAATCACCTCAATCATAGACATATGAATATTAGTAGACCTGCCCTAAGCGATAAAAGCGTATTATTTCCCCCTCCCATTGGAACCATTCCATTGGAACCGGCTGGGATCGTGTATGGCTTCGCGTTAATCTAAAAAATGTGACGTCATCATTCTTCTGCAAGCCAGCGTCGAGCACTCATCGGTGTATTTTACGAAATAAAACGGTAAACATAGTGGCTTGTGTTTTGAAAACGTGTAAAAATAGAAGTGAAAAAGAGAATAAACAAAATTGTCGTATTACATTCCATAGGCAAGCATTGTTTTACACTATTTTAAGCCAATTCAGATCACATAATATGATCATTTTTGTAACATACACTATCACTCGAGATACATGGCGTGTGCCCGTCCCTGTTTACTGGGGTAAGTAAATTATGAAACATTTATAAAAGTGTCTTCACTTAATACAGCAACAAAATATTGAACTCGACCTTATAGGCAACCTTACTTTGCACATTTGGACTTCGCAAATGTGTTCATTACGCGGCGAACAATTCGCGCTCCTATGTAAAAAGGTATATTCATTCAAAAGCAGAGTTTACTTTTAAGAACGAAAGTGTGATATTATAATGCGAGATGCCTATACACTGTCAGATTGAGTTTTGACGAATCACATATCACCAAAGCCGTCTTCCTGCCCTTCGTCCCGCTGTAGTTGGTTTCTACCCCTCACCTTTCTGTTCTCGTCTATAAATATTCATATGTCTATGACCTCAATACACTACAGAAGCAAAATTAATTATTTAATTCTTATTATTGAGAAACACCAAATATAATTTTCGTTATTTATTTTGGTGTGTTATGCCGTATTGCGCTCCTTCTTTAGCCAACGTTCAGGGTCCATCATCAGGGCAGATGTGTTGATGGGCACTGCAATGCTGTCTGAAACGTTGGCTAAAGAAGGAGGTAGCGCAAGATGGCATAACACCCCAAAAAAGAAATAGCGAAAATACTTTTGGCCGTGAAATCTAAAATCATTAAATATAATGTTACTACTTATTTTGTTTACTTTTCGTAATTGATAATAACTTTTTGATTTATTAGCTTAAATAAATAGCGCTAACCTAAATGTGATCCTTTTCGCTTTACCTAATAAAAAATATTTGTTTTCAAATCGAAAAGCAAGTTTGTAAACAGGCTATACTTATTTTGTCTACAGTTTATAATTAAAACAAAAGTCTGGATTTATTAGCTCAGTGAATAGTCCTAGCTTAAGAGCGATTAACCAGCGCTCAGCGGCCGTTAATTTAAATTTCGACGACCGATGATCTTGCCATCGTACCCTTGCAACTGTACTGGGCGGTTCCGATGAGAAAGATGAATTATTCTCCATACCAGCATTTTAACATAATAACTCAATATCATTTTATTTCATTCATAATTTACTTTGATAAATATCAACATTCAAAAATGCTCGTAATGATAAAAATATTAAAATTATCTACTTTTTGTAATTATTTTTTGATCATAAGTACATACTTATAATTTTTCAATAATGGCTAAGCAAAATAAGAATGTATTTTTTTTTAAATTTATCAGTTAGTAAGACCGTAAATTAATAGACAAACCGAAGTATTTTTATCACAAAACAAGGGCGTGGATATTTTTTAATGATTTTATTTAAACTTAAAATTTTATTTAAAATTAAAATTATGAAAAGAAGATTTCCAAAATAATCTATGGATTTATTTTACTGCATGATTATATGATTTGAAATGTGTGTTGTAAAATACAAAATTTTGCTTGAAAATTTAACAAATTTTCCAACGACCTACGGTAAAACTTTATCGTACTAAATACATACATATTTATTAAAATTTAAAACTTAGCTTTACTAGATAAAAGAACAGTCTTTCGAAATCAATTTATAATTTTTTGTGGAAAAGAGTCAATACTATATGATATTTTTAGCTTAACCCAATAAACTTGAATTATTTGTACGGAACACAACATTTGATATAGTCTGCATAATCTTTAAACCTTAAGCCATTGAATGAGCGCCTAATTGAAAATGGTTTCCATTCTACTCTGTCTGGTAATCACACACAAAGCCTCGCCTCAGGCCCTCTGAAGGGTGTCCCCATTGTACGTTGTAGCGAATGGGCCGAATAGGGTAGACCCATAATATTCGGCCTTTCAAGGGTAGCAAGACACATCCTAAATCTTACATACATAAATCCGACGATTGGTACAGGAATTTTACATTTTACGTAAAAGGATTTTTTTCTTCATATTACATTTATAACGGTTGAGTGAGTGCTTTAATCTAAGGAAATTCTGTGTGGAATTTATTTTCGTTCGATAATCCTCACACGATAAATAACATGTTTTCGAGATATCTATCAGAGTCAGGAAACTACTCAATGTGGGTAGAAGCCCAGAGAGGGAGCTAGTCATTCTATAGATCAGACACTTCAAGAGAAACATGCTTATGTTGGAAATGGATGCTTAATGGGAAGCTATAGGAAATGGGAAAATTATAAAGTAAGACCGATTCATCTATGGATCGGATTCCATATGTTTTAGTTTTTTCTTTGACCTCGATTATAAAATAATAACTAGTTTATGTCACAAAATGGTAGTATGGCAATCTTTGTGGACTATTGGAGACACTAATTTGTATTGTGCTTGTCAACTGCTCAATGACGACAACAAGGCCATAGATGTCGCTGGTCCTTTTGGACCGAAAATTCAATTAATTAAATTATTCAAATTTGTTATTTATACACGACGAGAAGCTCAACGGTAATGCAGGTGATGAGGAGACCAAATACCCAATAATAATCATCATTCGAAGGTGCACTAAGGGAAGCTAGCAGAACCTCGGGTGCAGAAGAGGTTGGGAGTGGAAAAAACCAAAAGATTAATTTATTATTCATAATTGTGATATCTCTTACGTTCTCTCCAGAAAAAATCGTAATTTAGTTAGTACTGGGACCTGTATTCTCCAGCACTATAGGATGCTTATTGAAAAGACTTAGGTTCTTATAACTCATTGATTGCTTATTGACGTATCTTAATAATTCTTCGGAGGACAAACGTTTTCAGATTGATAGCTAGTTTTTCAGAGCTGCAGAACTATAAACCCAGAAAAAATATTAAACCTAGCATTGAATGCAAGAAGCCGTTTATGGAGGATATTTGACAATTTCCCGTCTCCAGAAGACCATCAGGGGGGGGGGGGCGTAGTCTGCGCCATAAGCTTCCCATGCGGTGGCGGAGAAGTGCTCTGAAAGTGTTCACTCGTCCCTTCAGAAACATTTCCGTAGCGCTGCAGTATATCGGTAGGCGGAAAAGATGGCGATAAGTATTATTGTGGGCGACTTTGGCTTATGACAATGGGATGCAGGATGGATTTACGCCTTGCGTTTTTATGGGAGCTATGGAGTCGATCTACGAATCATGTCTTCCATCAATATTTCCCAAGAAAGTTGGCTCTATGAAGAAACTAGGCGGTCCGTTTGATATATCTTACCATCGGATTGCAATCTTTAAAGTACATTTGACCATCAGGTGGGAATGCCGGCGTTGTTCTGAAGATGCTCCTAGGAACCTACGATTCAACTTAACTTAGAATTCAACAGTTTCGGATCTTCAAGGGATATGTTCAATCCCTCCTTTCCTCAAAAAGACCCTCCATAGATCATCCCCAAAGATTTCATAGGCTCTAAGGGAAATAATTTTCCTCACGCTTTCTGTTTAATTAACATAAAATTCTCTGTAATTAATATAAAAATCTTGTTCTTGTCTCTACTCATAAAATGATGAAGGTACTGATCTACCTGACACCTATACAAAAAAAAAAAATAATTTTGGTCAAGCAAACATACGTTCATCCTTCCACAATTTGACAGTTTTCGCGTCAAATTAGTGAAAAAAGCATTTCTTCGAAAAACCTGAAATTATGTTATTTTTCAAGCTAATTTTGCTTCTGAAATTTAAAAATAAAATATGTTTTCCTTATCGTTTAAAAATAGGTCGATGCAAATAATTGTTTCCATTCATCTTACAAAAATAGAATAAAATGATATATGTACCCACGTAAAATAAATATAAATAAAAAATACATTTCATTCGCTTTCAAATGGTTGAATTATAAACAATCTGAGATTAATTTATTAATTAATTTGTACCATAAAGGAGCCCGAAAAACTCTACGGAAATACTTAAGGAAAGGGGAAGGACCTTACAATTTGTTGAATACGGTAGGATTTACTTAATGTGTCAGAAAAGTACACCCTCTGCTTCGTGTTTTATCTCCGAAAGGGCCTAGAGGGGTGGGGGATGAGTAAAGGGATGGGCTGGTAGTGGACAGGGTGGGGAGGATGTAAACAGACGTTTGGGATATTTTCATGTGAATAGGAAGCACCAAACGGCCTTTATTGAGTTTTTCTAGCTGATGCAGCGACTTATTGAATAGGCTATTCATTCTACCTGATATGATCTTATGAATGCACCAAACCACATTAGATAAGGACGTTGTCCCTTCATGTCGGTATTGTTATAAAAGTTTTACTAAACTATAAAAGGGACAAGAGGATAGACGAAGTAGATCTCAATTAAATGCTGGTAAGGATTTATGTTCAAGTAAAAGTTTTGGCATATGAAAAGTATTTATTTATTAATATAAAAATTGATCACATCTAGTGAGCTTGAAAATTATATAAAATCAAAGTATAAACTCTTGGTGTTTGAAAGAGAGTATGAAAACAGTGTGTAATATGAATGTGAATGTTGTGAATATTGAATACTTGGAGCAGGTGGATTCTTTTTTTTTTTTAATTTTTAAATTTTTTTTTTTATTCTTCATTTTAAGATTTTAAGCACCCGCTAAACCGCCAAGGCAGTTTGTCAGCAGGTCAATTTAACAATATTAATATAACACTTAAGCACAAATATAACAAGAAACCACAATATGCAAAATAGATACAGAAGAATAACTTTTAAGTAGAATACAAAGACATAAAATATACAGACAGACAGATATTATACAGGCAAAGTCATATTTATACATAAGATTACAAACAATATCAATATAAAAAGTTTTGATCCATTAGCCATTTTTTAATTTTTTTTTTGAGATCGGTGGTGCAATTTGATTCGATTTTTATGTTCATTGGCATCTTATTAAATATGGTAGCGACAAGATAAGTGAGAGTCCGTTGCCCGTATTTATTTATAATTTTCGGAATGGGTTTATGTATCTGGATAATATGTTTACAATAGATGGGAAGGCTGATAGAGATATTGAAAGAAGGGTGAATGCCGGTAACTCTATTAATGGAGGACTGAATGCCGTTGGCGTTAATAAAAAAAAACTGTCAAAAGAAGCGAAGCTAGCAGTCCACAATGGGAGTGCTGGTACCTATACTGATGTATGGTAGTATGTGAGGCGTATGTGTTTTAAAACCATGAATGATCGTGTGAGAAATGTGGAGATCCGCAAAGAATGCAAGCCTGATGTAAGCGTAATGAGTAAGATTAAGAAAGGGACCCTCAGTCGGTTTGAGCATGTAGAGGGAATGAACGAAGAAAGTAGTGTAAGAAGAATATATGACGAAAACGTGAAAGGTAGAAGAAGTCCGAGGAAGACATGGCACGATCAAGTGAATCAGACACTGAGTCCGGTCTTGTCAAGTTTCAGAACAATGGAAGAGTATGTTTTCGACGATGTATAAATGTGAATGAGGCAAAGTGTGTGTCCCAAGACTGAGATGTTTGGCGGTTTATTATCTCTGTCTATCCCTGCGTGGAAACGTCGTGATGGTTAGTTAGTTAAATTAATAAATAACTTAATAACACCCCCCGTTTCACCGAACTACTCTGTTTTGGCACACTTCATTTTAAAATCACTATCATTTCAAACATATTCTTCTGTTGTGCCAACTTTTTTATTGGCCCCTTTCATTTTAAATCACTTTGTTTATTTGACTTTTTTATGCTGCAACATCATTATGCAGAGTGCTAAGATACGCACTTGACTTGCTTTAAATAGTGATTCCAGACATTATTTGGAGTACGAAATGCAAATGAAACTCTGGTCTCCGGTAACATTTAATTTTTTTTTTTTCAACTACAAACATAAAAAATCTGTAAGTATAGGACAGTTAGGTGCGGGGTGAGGGATTGGTTGGTTACTCGGCTGAGTGAGTGACCAGTGATCTAATCTTAGATTTGTACATTTTTACCGTTTTTCAAACATCAAAATGAACATTTCTTTCTTTCATATATTCAATAATATCATTATTCAATTTATAAAGACAGTTTATTTATAAAAAAAGTTCTGCTATTAATTATTAATAAGCGTGACAGCTGATTCGCTTTCTGAAGGCATTATCAAACTTACGATCAAATAGGTACTTACGATGAAGAAATAAATTGCCATCCTACGCCCTTACTAATTTCTGAATAAAATTACTGAAATTATTGATTGTCATAACCTTTCTTAAGTTTCCCCAATTACTGCATTGTTTAAATTTGACTGAAGGGGTAGTTGTTCTAATCATTATGTGAGTTATTCCCAAATGATGATTTATGGGTTTATTTTCCAGTAGATATAATTAAGTATTAAAATTTCAAATTAATATGGAGTTTTACAATTTAAACTTGAAACATTAAATAAAAAATAAAAACGAGTGTGCTTTAGACCATACGACTGAAGTAAAACTTCAAATAACATATGACATTGATCACCGTTCGCATAGATTACCGTTCGCATCACACGTTTCGTAACATCACACTTTTCGTAACATAACACTTTTCGTAACAATCACATTTTTCGTAACCCATTCACCAGCTTACCTCCCAAGCGTGGTAAAGAAGTTTTACTTCAAAAACTAGTAGTTGTAAAAACCCGCTCCGCAGGTTTTCCGATTCGGCTTCGCTCAGTTAAAGTTTTGGTGACTATTTTATAAAACCGATAGGAACTTGTACCAGAAATAGCCCGTTCCTCGGATCCACTGTGATACAGTGACAGCTAGTCACCGGGACATATATATAACCGCGTGATTATATTATTATTCACATCTAAGTATTACCGTCAATCTTTCCATATCCGGAGAGATACTCAAATTTAAATACTCGTAGTACTTTATACCTTGGGGGGGGGGGGCACGCACTGACGAATTCTTGAATACGAAACCGAATTATAAAAGTAGCTTTTTTAGCGTATTAATAATGGCAGTACTTGGCAGCACTTCCATTTGTATCTATTTGTGAATTGAGTGTAACGATAGAATTAGCATATTAAGGCGCCGCAACCGGGCTCAAAAAGAAGAAGATGGAGAGATATGAAATTACGAATGTTAGAGGAGCGCGCTAATAAAAAAATATTAATAATAATTTTAAAAAAATATTTAAAATTTTACTTAAGGGAGATATGTAAGAAATCAATAGAAATTCGGGTACAGGCGGCTTAATACTGTTTAATTATTATAATATGATATCGGTAAGGATTGAACAACGTTTTAATCTTAAATTTGTGCTTTTTTTACTGTTTTCAAAAATTCAAAATGAATATTCACATTTTCCCGGATATCATCTCGGCAGAAAAATATGAAGATCGATTAGAGGGCAGATGGGGTGAAAGGCAAAGGGATAACAGCCTACCCCTAATCTCTCCTCTACCAACAAGTAGTGTGCTGTGTGGCAGTATTGCTGCACTTTCTTTCCCTCGCTGAAAACCCTAGAAAAACTTTGCTACAACCAAAAACACCACCCACCGACCGTAGAGGGTTGTTGAACCTGAAATTTACCGAGAAAACAGCAAGTTGCCACTTGGCGAGTAAACCTAGGGTATGTAAGGGATACTTTCTGAATTGCATATTGTTAGCATGTTTGTATGTGGGTACATATTGCTCATTGAATGCCTGTATTTTACGTATTGTAACACAACATTTGTGTTACCATGTTTCCAGAAATTTCAAAATATGTAGATATTATTACTTTTACTTATTTTATTTTATTTATATTAACATTTAGGATTGCAATTTACTGATTAGGTATATCTTACATACATTTTATTTTGCTTGTGGTTCTTTAAAACTATATTGTTTAAAAAAAAATGATTGAGAGTCGCTAATATTGTCTTCAGTGATTAAATATAACAATTTGAGGTTTTACTTGTTAAGTTAGAATAAATGCTCATCCTAGACTTGCAAAAAAGTCGATAGATGTCACACATTAAATGAAAATGGATACATTTATCCAAGACACTATCTAGATAGCGTTTAGATCGATAAGAATCTTTCAATCATACATAAAGGAGCAGTCAATAAATATTCGTTAATAAAATGAAGATAATGTTGGTAGTTTTTGGTCAAATTATGATACAATTAAATATTACGAAGGGGATCCATATATATTCAGTCCCAGTACATTCAGTTTTTAAACAGCTCGCTTGCCACCTATTACATTTTTTTTAATTCAATTTTCATTTTTCATATATAGTTTTTGTATATTTTAAGAACAATCAATCAAATTTGGTTTCGAATATAGGTTCACCTATTTAAAATACCTATAATTCTTTGATTCGATTCAAAGTACTAGACGAGTACCTACTTCAAATAATTCATTAATTTGAAGATTTTCGAAAATTCAATTTTTATTTAACAATCATTCTTTTACAAAATTTTATTCTTAAATTTTGTCATTTTTGACAGTTTTGTCAGAATTTTTTTAATGATTAAAAAACTTTTCAGATATGTTGTCATGTGGTTGTAATAATCCAGAAACCTTCGCGGGGGTTTAAATGGGGTATTTTGAAAGTTCCAAACATTTCCTGTGCTTAATATAGCAATACATAGACATATCATTTAATATAGATATATACATAAGTGGTGTTATATAAATTACATATCGGTACAGAAATTATTTAAAATTGCAATCTCACCAAAGAAGAAGCTAGTTCTTATGCTTGATGCGCGAGTTACACTGATTATAACAGAAATAGAATAACATTATGCAATAGGTAAGTATATAATAGGAACAATTGAAACTTCTGGATCATCTATAATATGTGTAGGTGTACATACATAGGATTCGGCTACATACTAAAATATTGAGCACTTAAGAGAAACTCGAAAAATCTAAATAAAATAAAGTAAAATATAGATTGTTAATAAATAGAAAGAAAGAGAAAAACAAGTAATTATTTAGTTAATTATTCCTGATGAAGTGTAGCTTCAGTTTGAGTTTCAGTTTATTGATGTCTTTGGTTTTTTTTTATTTCAATCGGAAGGTTGTTGAAATACTTTATTTCTAAATAGATATAATTGTTTTGCGTTAGTTTGGTATAAAATTTTGGTATTTTGATGTATATATCATATATATTTATATAATGTACTCATATCTCGTGTAAATACATATACCCAAGCAAGCATATTTTGATTTATATATATAGATTACATGCGGCTTATGCAGTATTATCATGCTACGAAATACTATGTATGCATAATTTGTAGGGGTGAGGGTAAAATTTGTTCTACCGCGTACTATATTTCTAACTTTAAGAAGACTAATTAAAATCAGGTGCTTTGATAATGTTAAGGTACGAGTAGCTAATTAAATCACCCAGAAGGTTATTTTAAAGTGAGCTCGTTATTCCAAGCTTCTGTTTGCATTTTACACACAAAACATATTTTAATTAAAGCTATCCGTATCTAGAATAGAGCGGCCATTGTTTGGTTAAAACTTGGAATTTACTATACACTCAATATACTAATTTACTCAATGTGCGTTAGCGTAGTTGCAATTAGATTTTCTGTTTGATGGATTGAATTGTTATGAAGGGTAATATTGAAGGATGTCTGTTACAGAACGTGGTTTACATTACACAAAGGGGTAAATACTCACAGTATCGCACTGGTGAAAGAGCATCGTTCAGAACCGAAAATGTGTTTTGATTAAAATCTGCCTAGTGAAATGAATACTTAGAAAAAACCATTAGGAAACAAAGTAGTTTAAGCCCTGTTAAGTGACCGAATCTGAATCGCCAGCTTTCCTAATCAACTTTTAACTTAACCATCTCTTTACTTTTCTCACCCCTTGCTTACTCAAAAATTCCTCACAATGGTATCGCCATTATTTATTGGATAACCAACACACCCCTGCCGGGTTGGTTCATTACATATGGTGACTTTGCAGGGGTGCCAGGGTAAAAGGTGTGCGCTTTGTTCAGGTCTTGGTGGCGAATACATTTGTTCACTTACTACTGCGTGGCATTCCGGATCGGGAGAGACTGGTCGAAGGAGACTTTTTGAACTCTCTAGCAGAACTCTCTCGTAACAACGCCTTGCAACGCAGTGAGAGGGATGGATTTATTTGTCCGTTGCTCCTGGACACATTGATTTATAGATTCCTACCAACCTTTCATACCTATTTCCTTCCCAGAACTTCCTTTCTTAAAAAGCATCTTGGGTGGAACTAATGTACAAAAATCTGGGATGTTATGGTTCCACTGGTTCCGGTTGAGTAAGGTTAGGTTAGGTCACACCTGTACGTGTAATCACCTTTTAATGTGTATTGGCCAGATATTATTGATACATTTATTTTTATTTTGTCTTGAACAGAAGATGACATAAATACAATTAATAATATTTACGAAGCAGTGGTTATTTGGATAATTATTAATTTTTATAAATTGTTAATGGGGTTTGTGTATACCTACGTATTTTCCTTTTTATATATCAACTGCTGACAAGCTACTTGCAGTAGCTTAGCGGGTAAGAAATTACAATTGTATGCAATTTTTTATACAATAATAAAAAAAAAAATAAAAAAAAAACTCATAAACTTACGAATACCCACAGTAGCACAACGACAAAATACACTATTCTACTGCTGCGTTCATAAGCGTAACTACATTGCCCACTCTCCGATTCAAACATTTTTATCACTATGGGAGATCAATAATTAGATGATGTTGACATATTTAGTATCAATTCTGCGAGTTTTGTTGATCATGTAAAATATTTATTCCAACACTAATCCTAAACACTTCTTGTATTTTTGTAAACCTGTCTAATCGCCGTATTTTTCATTTTTTGTTTCTTGCATTTGTATGACTTATGTGTATTTTTTATCTATCAAAATTATCTAGTACCAATATGTAAAAGCCCTCTGGGCGTTAAATAAATAAAATAAATCGTTAAAACAATAACACTGTTCATCGAACGAGATAAGTACTTGTTCGAGCATGATATACGATATACCCATTCATTCCGTTTCACTTCCCAATTTGCGTCGTCCATCTAAATCAACGTAAGCCTATATAAATAATAAATGTATTCTTCAAAAGCTCATTTTCTTCTCAAATCTACCCCTAGCGAGTAATTTATTGATGGATGTACCGCTGTGCAAGCAATCTGGTTCGATATGTGCTGTGGACCTTTATGGGGTAGTGGCCAGATAGGATACTTTATGTGCTAGCAGGCTGCAGGGGTGGTCAAAAGTGGTCAGGGGTAGTCGGAAGTGGACAGGGGTGACCGTGGAGTCCAGTAGAAACAAGTCCCGGTTTACACTGAGGGATGGATGTACTCTAACATATGCCACCGGTAGCTTTTGCAAAATCACTTATCAATGTATTGACGCTGCATAGAGTTATTGGGGTGTTTACATATTTTTAAAATGACTCACAGCTCACATGAAGGTTATTATAAAGGTTGAAGTTTCAATTATATAAATCAAATTCGAATAAATATAAAAAATAAATTGCATGTAATCATTGAAGAAGAATCATTACATAGTATAAAAGGAAGTAGCTCAAAATGTTTGTGCGCTTAGATCTTTTAAACTACGCAACGGATTTTCATACGGTTTTCACCAATAGATAGAGTGATTCAAGAGGAAGGTTTATATGCATAAAACATGCTTATTATAGTAGAAAAAGGCCGAGAAATTCAAATATTCAATTTAGGCAGCGGGCAGCGGGCAGCTGGCAAGCGGGTGGTGTGGATTTTATAAAGGTTGGGTAATGGCGTTGTGGCCGGGTCTGCTAGTATATTAATAAATCACGAAACATGAAACAGAACAGGATTTAGAAAATAAAAAGGTAACCAAGTCAGTTACTGGGACAATACCTAACCACGGAGATCTTAGGACAATATTATTTTCCGTAATTTTTTACTGTATTCTGTTCTGTTTCATGTTTCTAAATTAACTACTATTATATTCTTCTTCTATGATTAAAGATTAAATTTGACTTGTGTGTATATGTATGAATGTTTCCATGACAACTCAGGTTAAATTATAGAAATTACTGGACACTTTTAACATTTATATATTATAGAAAAAAACTTTTGATTCAACTTAATTATTGTAAAGCACGACTTCATGCATTCGGGACGATGGAAAATACTGCCTTCAAAATTCAAGAAAGCAAATTTTGAATGCAGAATGCAAAGAGTTGTATTTTTAGTCGTAAAGGTGAATAAAAAGGTTTTTTCTAAAAAATATTACGTGTGTCCAGTGATTTCGAAAGTTTATCTAACTCAGAATCATGGAATTTGAAAAGTTTTCTTCTACCTTATTTACGTCCCCTCTTCGTGAATTTCACCCCACCAAACTCAGTATTATTAGGGTTGCTATAGATCTTCATCGGGGTAGTTGCAAGTCTTGCTATTAAATGCTAAATAATCAACTAATTGGATTAATGTCACTTCCATTAACGGAACGTAGGTTATGGGTTCTTCAGAGCAATTTGTTGTGATTTACATAGATACTCGTATAATGGGTGTGAATCCAAATATTGAGGTTAGTTTGGTGGTGCGATTTAAAGTGCCTGGTTTAAGCCGATGAATTACTAAGCGATTCAAAACTATGTTATGTATTGAAAAAAAAACCCTGGACCGATGTCTTCTTTAAGGATGCTGTGTGGAGGGGTTTTTTTTAGGGAAAAGTAGGATATGAGGTTCTGAGAAGAAAAAGGTATGAGTGGCGAGTACGAATCTGGGGGTCAATGTGTCTAGGAGTGATGGACGTACGAATCCATCCCTCCCACTGCGGTGTAAGGCGATGAGTCGAGAGTCTAGCTAGAGAAGTCTAGATTAGGTCTCCCTCAACTAATCTTGGCCGCTAAGGCTAAAACCTCACCCCACTGTCCCGGGCACCCCTGCTAAGTCACCGAACGTAAACGTGTGACCGATTGTATGGGTGTTTTTTCCCAATAAATGGTTCCTGGGGCGCCCGTCTACCGCTACCCGCCTTCCAAATTGTACAAAAAAATTAAGTGATTTTGGTACGAAAATTAGATCGCTTAGAAATATTTATATACTTTACTTAAATACTGCGATAAATAGATAATAATATACATTAAATTTTAAGGCAGCATCACTTTCATTAGTTAAATGAATTGTTTATATAGTTTTATATTATTTATCGATGAACCGCAATGAACTGCAATATGTTAACCATAAGTTTGGACTAGACAAACTATTATTATCATTGCATCTGTATTTGAATAAAAAAAAAATATGTGGGTGATTTGCACAGCACCATTTTAGTGAAAAATTTCCTTAAGGGCACCATACAAATATATAAAATATTTCTACAATGCTATCTATATCTATGGTATTTCTAACTTAGGACAATAATATTTGTCTAGTCCTAAGTTAGTAATACCATAGAAGAGCATTGTAGAAATATTTTATATTTTTGTATGGTCCTTAAGGAAATTTTTCACTAAAATGGTGCTTTGCAAATCATCCACATATTTTTATTATTAATATACAGCAGCAATGATTCCAACTTGAATGCTAAACGATATGGCGTACAAAATATGTATTCAAATACCCTGACAACAGGTGATAAGGATATGACCATGTCAGGGAATATTAAATTTATTCGCCTTATATTTCTGCGGTAAATTAAGATCAAACAATTTTATGAATTCATGATTTTATTTCTGGTAGACCCACGCATTCCCAAATTTACTCCAGAGAATATTCTCAGATCGCATTGAGAACATCCCGAGCGAACTGACTATGAAAGAGCGCAGATATTTTATTTTTTTACGTTCATATTTTAAAAGGGAAAACGAGTATATGGAAAAATTTGTTCATACGCGTTTGAAAGGCGGTAATTTGTCGTCGTGATTTGAGGCTTTTAGAGCATCCCCCTCGGCTGAAACGGGGCGTAATGAAAATCAGATTCCTGACAAACATCTCCGTGGCTTCAATCGTCGGTCGTTACGCCGAGTCAGGGCCTGGTACTGGGACATCAGCGATATTTTGCTATTTTATCTATACTATGTTCGGTTTCATAAATTCTTCATGCGATTTTCGCAGTATGTAAAGATTCAACGTTTTCATAAATTCTTCGTTCGATTTCCTTCACGGAGATTTTTATAAAACCTTGAAAGCTATAGCTCAACATCGAACGGATTTTGTGTTCAAAGTGTGTGATATTTAAGTTGGTAGTGTTAGGGTAGTCTGCTTTAATAGAAAGGTAAATCGGGAGCTAATTTTTAATTTTAACCATCAGCTAAAGTAATAAGGATGTTAAATAAGTTTACTTTTGGTAAAGTAATAGTCATTGATTTTAAACTTAATGAGCAAATCTCAAATTGCAATATTTAATTAAATGAAGACAATATTAGCGAAACTCAATCAAAAATCTGAAAAAAAAAATCAGACGGTCACATCTGGGACTCGAACCCAGGACCTTCGTCTTTTCGGGGCGCAATTCTTCCAACTGAGCTATCGTGTTCTTATCCAATCCGGTCATATTTGATAATTATTATAATAGTTATTAGTGTGGCCAGTCTAAAAAGCAGAATATTACTTGAATTTAAGCGAAAAAAACGCACTGCATTATTTTTTGGTGAGACAACACGAAATTTCAATTTGAAAACCTATCAAAATTTCGAGCTGCATTTTGTTTCGCGTAGTTATAGGATCCATTAAACATTATCAAATATTGCGGAATGTATCAAGAAATAAATACTTAAGTATTTGAGCAAGTTTTTAAAAATCTTTATTTTTATTTTTCAGGTGAGTACCTTACAAGAGTCCCAACTGTTCCCGTCTGGAGCCAGTGAGATTATGGCATCCCCATTTGGGGTATATTGTGAGGCTGAAGGTGAGTGGGGAGGGGAAGGAGATAGAGAAGAGAAAGGTAGGAAATGACGATCTATTATAATACATACGATATTACACGGAAAAATATAATTTATCTTTTTAGTAGTTGTAATATCTCTTTAAATTTGATGTGTTACAAATTTTGCGAGATCTTTGTGATACTGCGCCAAAGATTTGAGATCGTCCCAAATACCTATATTATAAGACAGGGTCGAAATGATTGTGGTTTTCGCTGCAAGACACATCGATTAGGAATTCATCGTCATTGTCATCACTTCTATAATATTAATCATGATTAATAATCGATGTTGAAGCACGAAATTTCGAACCGTAACTCCAACATAACTGTTACATATGTCAGAATGGCGGAGTAACTCTAGGGTGTCTAGAGTGACTATCGGTTTTCGGAAAGTAAAAGCGAAAGTTAAAAATGACGTAACTGGCAGTTAAAGTGATTGAAAAACACATTTTAGTGAAATTTAACTTTAGCAATTTCCTCTACTCTTACTTTTACTATAGCTAGCTTTGAAACAGACCGCCTTACGCTTTAGGAAGTTTCGTTAGAAAATATTATTAATTAATTAAGTCTTTCTTTGAAACGAGTTTTATCTTTCATTTCAAAAGTTCTTCATTCGATTTCTTGCATGGAGATTTCCATAAAAAACCAAAGTAATAGCTATTCCTCCAAGGTAATATCTAACTTTCTAAGGATTTTATATCCAAAGTGAGTACTATCAATTAAAGTTTTCTTTGCAATTATTTTTCCATTCCTGTTTTGAGTTTTTTCCTCAAAATGACAAGCAATTAAAAAAAATGTATTAGCTCCACAACGCGAACCACTTGGCGTAACCTATTTCAGAATTTTCGGTTATCCAATGAGTGGTTTCTCGATCGACGGTACCCATACCCTCCTCCCAAAAGCAAGTGAACAGGTTCGATGTTTTCATATTAAATATTAGCTTACTGTGATTTTATGTCCTAAGTGATTTAAGCTCAAAGCTTTATGCAAGTGGCCAAACTAGCTATAAAACGTTTTTTGGCTTGACCTATTTCAGCATATCGCTCGCCAAACATTCCCAATGGAAATAAGGGTATATGGCTAGGTCAAAAAACGTTGGCGCTTTTATAGCTAGATCTGTCACCAGCATTGCAATATTTCGTTTCGCCTTCCGGGTTTTTTCTTCAAACTAGGCAAGTAAAGGATTTATCGTTTTCATAAATTATTCATTCGATTTCCTCCCTGGAGATGTACCATAAAGTAGGTAAATAAGAGCTTACCTGTAAGGCGGATTCCCAATCGGAATGCTTGGCGAGCGATATGCTAAAATAGGCCAAGCCAAATATCGCTGGCGCTTTTAACTCTAGCTGTGTAACTAGTATAAAGCTTAAGTCCAGAGCTGTATATAAAATTATTTTATGTGTTTTGTGCGTTATTCCTACAAAATAGTCAAGTCAGTCAATTCATGGTGGTGAGTCATCACTCTGATGTACACATGTGTATCTTACATATCTGTTGATTAGAGCAAAAGAGCAAATATTGTTTTAGTGTATTTACTTTCAGCACAGAGAAAGCGCAAGTTATGGGTAAGATAGTTTAAGTTTGGTTTTACTTTCGTCGTCTTCTCGACTTGTGAACTCCTCCCAGTGATGTTTTTTAATCTAGTTGAAAGAGGAAATACAAAATTAAAATGTACATCGGAGATTCGGGATCGTCCCACCGATATAATTAACATGTGGACGAAACGTTTTTGGTTTCCGCTGCAAGATAAATTGAATGAGGAATTCATCTATAATTATCACTATCATCATCTTCTATAATGTTCATCATGATTAATAATCAAAGTTGAAGCACGCAATTTCGCGCCTTACCTTCAATAAAACTGTCAAATATGTCAAAATGGCGGAGTAACTCTAGAGTTCTGGAGTAACTATCGGTTTTCGGAAAGTAAAAGCAAACGTTATAAGTCACGAAAAAAAAGGCGGATAAATCGAACGCATTTTGATGAAATTCAACTTAATTTTTCTTATTAGCACCATTGTGATTTTAAACTCGATGAAACGAATAGCGACACTAAAAACAGACAAACACATAGGTACATCTATATGATTTAGCCTGCGAGAGAATGAGATAGTATTATCGGTCTCCTCTTTGTACGGTGCTTCGTAGCGTCCCCACTTTTGTCCACTTTAGTTCACTGAAGGTTTCGATTCTACCGCATTTGAATTGCACACTCTGATTTTTTTTGTTTTCGTTATTTGTTTTTGGGGTGTTATGCCGTGTTGCACTACCTCCCTCTGTAGCCAATGTTTTGGACAGCGTTACAGTGTCCATCATCAGGGCCGATGTCATCTGATGACAGAAAGGAGATAACGCAACACGGCATAAAACCCCAAAAACAAAAATAACGAAAATACTTTTGGCCGTGAAAATCTATGATCTTATCTTATAGCAATTTCTTTTACTGTTACTTTTCTGTACAGACGACCCTAACAAAAGCTTACACTTTTTTAGTTATTATGGCAAGAATTTAGTAAATTTTCCACAAATTTGAATTTGTTAGTATCTTCTGCGTCACCCTGGTAATAAATAAATATGGTTTCAGTTATTAATATAATATTACATGTTTCCGAATAATGAGTAAACAGCGTGCCAGATACGTGGGCCGCATTTTATATTTATTCTTCCTTGAGTACACCGCACCGCCAACGCTCGCGCTCCCCCTACAGGCGCTCTTTGTGAACCACCTACCGTAAAGAGTCAAGGTACCGTCACGTCATGTCCCTCAAAATATGAGGATTTTCAAAGGTAAAAAATGCCAGACGAAACAAGAAAAATTAATTCGCCGTTTTCGAATTGAATAATTATTAAGCATACAATTTCGGTTGTTAGTGCTTGGGTCGGGCAAGTTATAAGAAAAAATCTTTGTATTGTGTAAGTTCAATGAAATTACATAATTAATTTTCATAACTATTTATTAGAACATAAGCGAGATAAGCGATAAAATAGGCACGCACAGTATTTTATGAACTAATAATTCTTTTATCGTGATTTATTTTTGGGGATATTATGCCGTGTTGCGTTTCAACCTTTTGTAGCCAACGTTTTGGACGGCATTACAGTGTCCATTATCAGGGCAGATGTGTAATTGGGATTGAATTATTACAAGGTTATATAATTTGTGATTTTCACGTCCAAAGATATTACTGTGATTTATTTTTGGGTTATTAGGTCTTGCCGCGCTATCTCCTTCTTTAGCCAACTTTTTGAACCGAATTACAGTGTCCATAATAAGGACACATCTGCCCTGATGATGGACACTGTAATGTTGTCTGAAAATTAGCTAAAGAAGGAGTTAGCGAAAAACGGCCTAATAACCTAAAAATAAATCACGATAATACCTTTAACCAATAAAATCCCAAATCATACATAATTATTCAGTCCTGGTCACTGGCCGAGTTGGCATCGCGTTTGGGTCTCACTCAGGCGTCGTGTTTTCAATTCTTCGGCTGGTCCTCCATAACGACACAAGCAACGTTTTCGGATTACTGTGGTGGTAATAGAAGATTTTTAATTCTTGTCAGGTTATTCGTAACCTGGTAATATCGTATTTTTTTTTAAACATAAAAAAAATATTTATTAGAAATGCGTATTTTTTTGTAAAAATGTTTAACAGGTGCTTAGATGAAAATATGGGAAGATATGTTACTGAAATAAAGCGCGTGGTTTCAATGAAGTAGACAGTGGTTTTCAACCTGTGGTACGCGGCTCGATGTAGGATTTAAAACTCGGCCCAACGTTTTCAAATTTTGGCTGTTTACTCTTGGTGATTTGGCAGCCTGCCGCGACGCGCCGGTCAGTCAGACAGTTCATATATGACTGACATATTTCAACAAATTAATAAATTAAATTTGTCTCTTCAAAGAGACACCATCACAGTATTTGCTGTTGGAGATCGTATTGAGGCAATGCTGAAAAAGATAGATTTATGGATATTTTCTATTCAAAACAAACGCTTTGAAGTATTTGAATGCCTCCAGAATTTGCCCGGCGATTGTGACTTCGAAAAAGATGAAAATGTTTAAATAAATATCATTAAACATTTGGCATCTCTAAAAATAACAATATCCTACAATAGCAGCTGTAGGTAGCTCTAAACATAATAAAACCGTTCACTAGCACGTATTTGTGTGAAAAGGCATTTTCTTCATATGCGTTTATTTAAAATAAATATCGCAATCGCCTCAATGCTGAACCAGACTTGAGGCCCTACCTATGTGAAATTGAGCCAAATATTCTAAAACTTTGCTCTCCAAAGTAAGCTCAAGGGTCACATTGACTGTATTAACATCATTATTATAACTAACATTGTTTGTTTTATTATACAGGGTGTAACAGGATATCGGGCTTTTATTGCAACTATCAAAATACGAGAAACTTTCTTCCTCTCAATAATTTTACTCTATTAATTTTTATTTTTAATAATTTTTTAAATTTTTTTAAATATTTTAAATATTTTTTTAAAATTATTTATTCTGTTTAATTTTTGTTCAATTTCAATTTCAATTTTGTGGTTATTTTTTTTGTTATTTATGTGACGAATTTTATTTTCATTTTATGTTTTAATTAGGTACCTACCTAATATGTAATCACATTTTATTCATTTTATTTTTCTTTTATACAGGGCTGGGATTGTAGTATCCTCCCAGTTCTGCTGGAATAATAACTTAAATAAAATAAATAATACATTTTGTGAGCTGAAGTTCTGTACGGAGAACGTTAATTTTTTTTCGTCGAAATAAAAAGACGTGGAAATAAAATTGTTCAATTTCGCACGCAGAATCGCTGGTTAAACATGCCCGAAGTCAAGTTACACTCTGTATTAATTATAATTGTGCGACATTAATGTAAAATTCTCGTTATAAATAAATAATTAAAAAAATTCAAATGAAACATGTCTTCCATTACACGTGTACACAAGATAGGTAGAGGGTAGGGGGTACAACAAATTTTTCGTAAGAGTCAAGGGGTACGCAGACTCAAAAAGGTTGAAAACCGCTGAACTAGAGCATGTCCAGGGGACACACTTTAGCGGCTCATTCATGTACAAATTATGGGTTTTTATAATAGTTATTTGAAATTATAGTTTTTATGCTACAGAATCTAATTGCTAACATAATTTCAGAGTGAAATTCTGATGTTTACTGTTCTGAAATTACCCTTATAGTTGCAATAATAATATTATGTTTTATTATTGCAATATTTAATTAAAACAATATTAGCGACGCTCAAACGAAAATTTGAAAAATAAAAATCAGAAAAAGCTTCGGTCGCATCTAGGAATTCCTGTTCCATTCTCAAGCGAAAAATTCCGACTCTTTTTCTGATACTTCTATTTCAAATTTTCATTTGATAGAGAAAAATATAATCATAATATTTCGATGATTTGAAAAGTGCTGTTTTTGTGAAAAATACCTCTCCATTATTACGTATTACTTTCCAATAAAAATAGAATAAAGTAACTAAGTAATTACATTATTTTAGTTATGTAGGTATCGTATTACGGTTTTTTTTTACATTAGGAGGCCCTGAGGAAAATAGTTCCCCTCAGGGCCAACGGCATCTTTGGAGATGCTGTGTGAAGGGTCTTTTTAGAAAAAAAGAAGGAAAGAAAGTTCTGGGAAGGAAAAAGGTATGAGGGGTAGAAAGGAATCTGGGGTTAATGTGTGGGGAATGACGGACGTATGAAACCATCCCTCACACTCGGTCCAAGGTACGAGAGAGTTGGGCTGGAGAGGTCTAAGTTAGATCTCCCTCAACTAGTTTCTTCAGATCCTGCCACGCAGGTGGGCAAACGCATTGGCCGCCAAGACAGACAACTTCACCCCGTGTACCCGGGAACCTCTGCTAAATCACTAAACGTAACAAACCACTTGGGGTGACCTGCCCGGTGCGGCGGTACCCGCCTCCCAAATTGTTTCATCCGTCTTAAAAATAATAATATAAATAATTATTTTTAAGATATTTTTTTTTCGTTGTAATAAATTTATGTATTAGTAATTAATTAAAAAAAAAATATATATATCTATATATTTTGTGATAATGCAATTCTCTCCTTGGATTCGCTATCAATAATTAAGTTAAATCATTTAGATTTTTTTTTAAATGAACGTTTCCTTATAGCCGGTTTACACGGTTCAACATTTGTTGATCAACTCGACAATTGAAAGCTAATTGACAAGTGTGAACACTGTTTCAACAAAGTTGATCAAGTTTTTTGTTGACTAGCTAAAGTTGAAAGCCCGTCTACTTTTGACGATCAAGTATGACCATCGCCATCTTGGTATGACTCATCGATCGAGTTTCATAGAGAATCGGCGAGTATGAACACATGTTTCCACTCGCTTGGGTTTTTTCGCGGGCAAAAGTAAACGTCAAACGTGTTACCTTGTTTCTACCGTCATGGAATCCGTAACGAAAAAATATCTGAAATGGTCGGATGATTTGATGTTCAGGTTTTTGGATCTGTACCAAAGCCATCCCTGTCTTTAGGATCAAAAGAAAGAAGTATACAAACATAGAAATGCCCGTGATACTGCGATAAATAATATTATTTTTGAAATGGGTAATGTGGAACTGACGCCGACCGACGTACAAAATAAAATAAAAACTATTAGTACTATGTACAAGAAGGAACTAGGATTAATAAATAAATCAATAAAATAAATGTTGGCAAGCAGCTCGTCAAATTGTTTTTCTGTCATCCTCAAGTGATTTCTATATCCTTCGGAGTCTTCTAGGGCCATCTCTCAAAATTGTGTTGGATGCGCCTAATTCACTCCTTCTCATGATCCACTTTCTCGCCCAAATATGACGTTTTTTATGCTTTTTCATAATCTCGAGCTCGTCCCGCAAATTATCAGAGAGACGCACGCACTGACAATTTCAGTTGACGCCATCTTGAATGTCAAATTCGGTTCTACTTAAATTGAAACTTGTGAAAATAATCTCATTCAACTTTTAACGTTCAATAAAAGTGGATCAACAAAAATCGAAACGTCTGAACGCGCCCTTAGACGTATTAAATTCTTAACTATGATTGCAACTTTTACTTAATAAGGAATGCATAAACCTTTTTATAATAAATTAATTATTATGAGGGTTAAATTGAGGTTTCGTCGCTTTACAAGTATTCCCCAAGGCTTTTCTCATATCTTGTTTCATCGAACTATTAACTCTCTTGTTCGGTTGAATATTACGAACATGTAACACAGACATTACACATTATAATATTGCTGGCGCAGCCTTGTCAAAATGACGGGATAATTGAATGGGATCGTTTCCTAATTGAAGTAAAAACTTCTTTAGTACCGTTGTGATTTGAAACTCGTTGAAACGGATTCGAGCGATACTAAAAAGTCACAAACACATACATCCATAGGATTTAGTCTGCGAGTGAATGAGATAGCAATAAAATATTTACCTAACAATTATCTTACTAATATTATAAATGCGAAAGTTTGTATGGATGGTTGGTTGGATGGTTGGTTGGAAGGTTGGATTTTACTCTTTCACGGAATAAATATCGAATGGAATTTAAAAATTCTTTCACCAATCGAAAGCTATATTCTTTCACTAATTATTTGCGAGTAACAACGGATTTATATATTGGTAAGCTCTGGCGTTATGAATGAGCTGTGGCGTTATGAAATTATGTATCATACGTTTTCTGTCCCTAACAAAATCGAGTTATTGCAAACGTCAAACAAATTGTTACCTTGGAAAAAATGTTTTTTATTTTTATTTTAGGCTTAAAAAGAGTGCTTTGTTGTGATTAAAATAAGTACTTTTTTGGCGTCGTAGTTAATATCTACATATTTCTAAAAATGTTTATTCTCCGAACAAAAAGCATAACGTTGCTATAAAGCATAGCGTTTGAAGTGGACTGTCATTTTATTATTTTTTTAGGTTACTCTGGATTCAAATATGAATAAAATACTAATAAAGGGAGTAGGTACTTAAAATAAATTTCTATTTCTATAATTTAAATATTTTCTAAAATAGAATTTTTATTTGCGAAATGTCATTCTCAAATTTTGAAAATTTCTATTAAACAATAATTATTTTCTATTAGACTAAAAAAAAGAATAATAACAATTATGCCAGTAATTTCCCACTAATACTATGCGAGCGAAGCCGTGCGTGGGTAAAAGCTAGTTATAAATAAATTAGCTATAATTATCGGCCTGAAACACTCATCTACATTGAAAAAATCTTCCGAGAAAAGATATGTGCCGCCAACGGGACTTGAACCCGTGTTCTTCTGATTGCCGGTCAGGTGCTCTACCACTGAGCTATGTCGGCTTATCTAATACCCGCCAAATTATTCAATATATACTAGTGTTTCATTCAACAATTACTGCTTATTACATTTTTCCACCTGAAAACAACCAACTTTTATTTTTGTGAGAGAGGCATTGTTAGTGCTAAATCTCTCTGAGTGTTTCAAGCTGATAATTATTGCTTATAATAATTGTTACCCTTTGTGCTATGCATAAAAATCTTCTCTAAAAAACGATAGTTTGTCAATTAAAAAAAATAATTAATAAAATATTTATTAAAAATATTATTTTAACGGAAAAATATTATATTAATCACAAAGTTGGCAGCCACCTCTGGTCTGGAGCTCCACAATACCTGCAGAAACCCTCGAATCTGTGCAGAAATGGGCAGTCTGTTTGATAGATTCCCCCATCTTAACAAACGGATTGCAATCTTTAGAGCACAGGCGTCCGATGGAAATATTATTCTCGTTCTACCGGTATTTCAATGAAAGATACTCCGAAGAACTAGCTTTATTGATCACCTCATCATCGGTGCGTAGTCGGAAAATACGCCAAACGCACCCTCAACATATGTACACGTTGACATTTGTTACATGAGAACGGGTCGCTTCTTCGACTTGTTCTTGAGTTCAACAGCTCGGCTGTGGAACGATTTACCGGTCTCAGGGTTTCCTCCTTCCTACAACAGGGATCTCTTCAAGACCAATGTTCATTCCTTCCTCTCCTCAAAAAGACTCTCCACTCATCATCTCAGATGATTTTGGCCTTGAGGGAACAGGGCTTCCTGTGCGGAGTTAATGTAAAAAAGGTATTTTGAAAGGTACAAGTACTTAAAATTTTAGAAATCAATGACACAATTCTAGTTCTAGAGTTCATTTAACCGGAGTTACAGACACGATACCGACATTAATATTTTTGTTCAAAGATAACATTATAAACGAATAATATACGTTTTCTTTCGGAGAATAATTGAGAATCTGACGTGTTTGTTATTATAGGGAGTGAATTACCCCCAATTGTCCCCCACCGCGGAAATACTGCTAAGGTGTGGGGGGGATGTTCCCCCAACCCCATTTCCAGCCCCAAGGGAAAACTCCCCCCCCCCGTTTCTGGTTCGCCAATTCTCGCGAAGGACGAACCGCGTGAACTCGTAAGATTTTCAACCGTCCCGAAATTTCTAGAACCCTATTTTTTTTCGTCTCCTACCCAAACGCGAAGGAACTACTCGACGAAGAAAGAAAACATGGAATGAGATTGTTAAAACACTTTTCTATGAACACTTTTACTTGATTTTTTTCTGGTGTTTTCTAGACTGTGTTTTAAGACCATTTTGAATAGCATTCATTTCCTTGCTGGTAAAATGAAGGGCCTTCGGACTATTTGAAGAGATCGTTCTGGCCGATATAAGCAATTATGGCCTAAGACATGACTCTTGGGAAGAAAATTGTTTTTAGGATAACCTTAAATTACTCAAGATGAATCTGTACCAAGTGATTTAAAAAAATGCTTGAAGAATCGAGGCCACTCTCAATTGAGGTGATTTAGCAGGGGTGTTCAGTGTCATAAGTAGTGTCTAATTTTGACGATGGATGTGTCTGCCCACCCTTCTGTGTGGCAGGCCGGATTGAGAGAGACTGGTTGGGGGAGGTCTTTTGACCTCTCCAGCCGGACTCTGTCGACCCATTACCTTGCATCGCATTTGGAGGGATGAATTCACACGTCTGTCACTCCAAGACACATGGACCCTAGATTCCCACCCACCCCTCATACTTGTTTCATTCCCAAAACTTTCTCTCCTTCCTTTCCTTAGAAAATTGAATTCAATTCAATTTATTATTTTTAAAATATTACAAAATTACAACTTCAAAGCGTTTTTAAAAGAGATAATATTTTAGATGAAATAAACAGATTTAGTCTCAGCAACAAAGCTTGCCGTTTATGTTAAACATAATATCGATATTCGAAGTGATTGTATTTAACAACAAGACAGCTCTCCCGACTGGCATAACCATTGACAAGTTAGTTCTGCAAATGCTATCCATGATAGCCGAGTTTTCGAACCATCCACGAATCAGTCTGAAAAAATGTGAAAAGAAAAAGAAAAAAGACGCTGCACACAGTATCCCCAAATATGACATACGAGTATATCCCGAGGGATATTATGTTCCTCAAGACCTTAGGTTTGTAATAATAAAATAAATAAATAAATAAGCAAACTTTCAATAAATATTTGAACAACCGGTGGCTTAAGAATTACGAAAGGAGGAGACTGGGGAAAGTTTCCCTTTCAATTTTCTGTACAATCCTGGGATTATAACTGAATCAATACAAAGTGTACGTAATCAATCAAAATTCTCTTTCGGATTAATAATCTGCGCTCATTACTCTTTGAAAATAATGTTTCTTTTCAAATGAGAATCGATTAAACTTATCTTCTCTTTCAAATAAACGATGAATGGTTTGTTAGAAAGAGACGTATTGATTTACAGGTATTTGAAAGCACGCTTTTTGGGTTTGACTGTTTGGCACAGTATTAGAATAAATTACTACCTTTTATTATAATCTATTAGGAAATTTTTGAAATGAAAACGTCTTTAGCGCCGTTGTGATTTGAAACTTGATGAAACGAAAAATAGCGACACTAAAATGAGACAAACAATGTGAGAGAATGAGATAGTATAATCGGTCTCCTTTCTGTGCGGTGCTTCGTAGCCTCTCCACTCTTGTCTGCTTAAGTTTTCTGAAAGTATCTGATTTTTTTTAATTGAAAAAGAATTTTAAAAAAAGATCAATATTCAGTTCAGTAGTAAATTGAAAATATTACATTGTTTCTAAAACTACACCTATTTATTTTCCTTCAGGGCCTATGTCATCTTAGAGGACGCTATGTGGAGGGTATTTTAAGGAAAGGAAGGAGAGGCAGTTATGGGAAGGAAATAGGTATTAAGGTTGGGTAGAAATCTGTGGGTCAGTGTGTCCAGCAGTGACGGACGTATGAATCCATCCCTTCAACTGCGGTGCTAGGCGATGGGTTGAAGGATTTTGATTGGAGAGGTCAAAAGACTCCCTCAACCGGCCCCTCTCGCTACGCATCAGGTGGGCAGACGCATCGGCCACTAAGACCTGTTAAAACCTCACCTTATGAACCCGGGCACCCCTGCTAAGTCGCCAAACGTTGCGAACCACTGGGGGGGTGACCTATGACAGAGGTGTTGGTTATGCAATAAATCAAATGGTTCCCGGGACGGCGGTACCCGTCCGCCTCCAAAAATGATAATAATACTATTACTAAAATTTATCAACCAAACTAAAAATCTTGACCCTAAACAACACTGAATATTATGTATACTTTTATGTAAAATAATATTTTGGGTATTTATGATATTTATTTGATTGGACGAATCTGAACCCTGACCTTTGGATTCACAGTCAACGTGCCCACTCATCCATCAAGCCGGTATATGAAATAATTCATTTACGTCCAAAGTCACCCCAGCGGGTCCCCTAACTGGCCTCAATGATTGCACAATCCGGGATTAGCCCCAGTCTCCCCAGTTTACTTGGCTGTGACTCATTCAATTGAACGAAATGAAAATATCATTCGTTTAGTCGACCATCCAACGGCAGTCCAATGCCTTCCGCGATTTAGGAAAAGCCTTAATGAATTGAACAATTAAAAGCTTTGGAAAGATCCTCAAAGGATTTCCCATCCCTTTATCTTGTATATATAAAAAATCAAAATATTCTTGCTTATGTGTATCTACCTATGTATGAAAGTTGGTCATAGGAAATGTTTGAAACATTCAAAATACCTTCTTTCCACCCTCGCGAAGGTTTCTGGATTATAACAACCACATGACAATCCATCTGAAAAGTTTTTTTTAATAATTACAAAAACTCTTACGAAACTGTCAGAAATGTCACGATTGAGAATGACATTTTATAAACCATCGATTGTTCAACCGAAATTCAATTTTCGAATAAACTCTTTAAATTAATGAATTTATTTGAAGTCAATTATAAATAGGTTGCAAATTTGATTGATGTTCTTATAATATACAAAAATGAATATTTGTAATATATGAAATATGAAAAATGAAAATTTGAATAAAAATATTGTAATAGGTGGCAGGCAAGCTGTTTGAAAACTGATTGTACTGGGACTGAATATATGGAACGCGGGAGGGCGGTTGTCGGTACGGGGTAGTGGGAGAGGGGAGAGGGAAGGCGGAAACGAATGGGAAAGGCACGCATGGAAAAAATTTTTTTTTGTTAAGTGGCAATGATACGGTAAATCGCTAGTTAATTGAGAAATATTTTTTTTTTTGGAATTGAGCTTTGGATAAAAACCTACGTATATATATTTTTTAAATTTTATTTTACCACAGCAGCTTTCAAGGATGTTGTAGAAGAAATTCAGCAGTGAACACCCTAATATTTATTATTTAAATCAGGAAGATGGTAAGTTCTCAGTTCCTTTGGGACCTGTCGCCATGAAACTTATTTTGATGAATTTAACACTGTAGGTAACTTTACTAACTAACTTTTAACTTGGGCTGAGAATATTTTCATTCTTTATTATAATATTTTCTTTCCTAATTGGTTTATATACTTAGGTGTATTTTTTTTTTTGTATAATGAAAACAAAACGACACATTGGTTACGGTGTTGAAACAATTTACAAATATTTCATAGAGGGTATCTGTGATAAGTTTCTTTATTGTCTTTTTTGGTAAATGTTCCACAAGCCGCCGCACTTTTTTTAGGCACAGATTTTGGAAATGATATAGGCTCTGAGGGGAATTATTTTCCTCAGGGCCTACAGTATGGAGTTAATGTAAAAAAAATGATTTTTCTGCAAGTCTATTTCAGATTTTCGATTGAGTTTCGCTAATATTGTCTTCATTTAATTAAAACATTACAATTTGAGTTTTTACTCATTAAGTGAAAAAAAACGAGTGTGCCCACACGACTGAAGTAAAACTACAAGACAAACCTCGGCCAACGAACCCAGGTATCCCTGCTAAGTTACCAAACGTAGCGAACGGGGTGACCTATGACCTAGGGGTGACATTGGGGTGAATTATGACCATGGGGTGACCTACGAACTTGGGGTGACCTACGACCTTGGGGTGACCTACGACCTTGGGGTGACCTATGACCTTGGGGTGACCTACGACCTTGGGGTGACCATCCTTATCCTTATCACTCCCCAAGTCAAGCATGCGTAAAGGATCGACCGTTCGCCTCGCCATCGATCACCGTTCGCAACGATTACCGTTCGCATCACACTTTTCGTAACACATCACACTTTTCGTAACACATCACCACTTTTGTAACGCATTCACCAGCTTACCCCCCAAGTCGAGCGCGCGTAAAGAAGTTTTACTTCAAGAATTAATAATATGACCGCACTAAAACATTAAGGATAATTGTTATTGCGAAATTTTTATCGATATTGGCAAGGCATATTGTTTACAATGATTATAGTGATATTCTGTTAACTTTCGCAGAGATGAAATATCACACATTCATTTTCCAAAGATGTTCCATTTCCTGTTGTCGGCTTTTCCCAATAGCGGGAGCGGGGGGAAGGAGATGTGCCTACAAAATGGCGGACAGGCCCGTCAGAGATTAATGACAATGGTTATGGCACGGCGGAACAGTTCGGTACGGTTTGAAAACGGTTTGGAACCGTTCGGAACGGTTCCGCTCGAGTTTACTTCTCTCCGGCAAGTATACTAAGGACTTTACAAGTTTCCACCAACTTCTCTGTTCAATTACATAAATTATGCGAGGTAATAGGTAGGGAGCGGCTACCAGTTAGTTACTGCATGGGAAGTTTTCTGGCGTTTTGTTAAGGTTATGTTAGATTTCAACTAACTTCCGGGTTCAATTAGATAAATTATCCACTGAGAAGAGGATCGATAATCGGTTTTACACTCACACCGAACGATTTTCTTAAGATTTTAGTAGGTAATGTTAGTTTTCCATAAAAAATACATTCATTTACATATTGTTTAACGAACCGGTCAGTGGCTGAGTAGGCATCACGTTTGGGTCCCTCCCGGGCATCGCTTGTTCGATTCCTCGGCTGACTAAGTTCTCCAACACGACATAAGCAACATTTTCCGCTTAGTGTAATGGTAGTAGGAGTTTTTCAAACATTGTTGGGTTATTCGAACTCGGGAATGTTTGTCTTTTAAAAATTAAAAAAAAAACTGTTCTGAGTAACTACTAATTTGGGAGGCGGGTATGGGTACCACCGCCCCGGAAACCATTTATTGGATAAAAACACCTCTGACACAGGTCGCCATAAGTGGTTTGCTACGTTTGGTGGTCTTAGCGGCGTAAGTGTTTGCCAACTTAATGCGTAGCGGGCCGGTTCGGGAGACTGCTTATGAGCGATTTTTTTTACCTCTCGCATCGTAGTGGGAGGGATGAATTCATACGGCCGTCACTCCTGGGCACATTGACCCTAGATTCCTACTCATCCCTCATACCTACGTCCTTCCCAGAACTTCCTATTTTCTTTCCATAAAAATACCCTCCTTACACCATCTCCAAAGATGACAAAGGCCCGAAGGGATTTTTTCTCAGAGCCTACCATGTGGAACTAATGTGAAAAAAACAAACTATCCACAGTTGAACAATTGATCTCAAAAACGACCCATTCTAACGTTCAAATAGTCCGCCTGTTTCTGCACTGAGTCGAGGGTTTTTTCAAACGGTATTTTCGGTGACTGTCAAAATCAACAACGGTTAAAAGTAAGTCATTGTGATGTATTCAAAGTATGTAGTGGTAAGTACGAACCCACATAAGTGCTTGAAAAAATATACCAAAAATAATATTTAATAACTTACATTTACCCGGTGTTGCTCGGGGTTATGAAAGGTTTGGAGTAAAGTTTGGTGATTGCGAATTCTGGTGTACATGAAAACTCGGCGTAGTTTTAAGGTGGAAATATATAATATTATTGTTAAAATTTGAAACAATTTTTTTAACGTTTTTGTTTCACTTGATCGCGCCATGCCTTCCTCGGTCGTCCTCGACATCTTCTACCATTCACTTCCACGTCATAAAATCTCCTTACACACCTTTCTTCGTTCATTTATAAGTCTAATTTTACCATACATATTTCACTTGATCGAGCCATGTCATCCTTGGGCGTCCCCGCCTTTTTCTACCTTCTTCTACTACTGCACCACATTATATAAATAAAAAAAATTCAGCGTATTTAATTCCAGTGCAGAGATAATACGTAAAATCTTCCCAAGGCGTCCCCGACTTTTTCTACTACTCACCACTGTATAATACATTATTAACTGTTAAAAAATATATTAAAATTTAATAGAAGATTTAATCTTCTTTAATTCGACTTCGTATATCATTCCAGTGCAGAGATAATGCGTAAAGTCTTCTTCGGGCGTCCCCGAAATTTTCTACCATTCTATATATATTTTTTTTTATCTTATTTATTTATTTTTAGTTTTTTCTTTGTTTTGCAGTTTTATAGAGAAAATGTGTCCTTACTGGAGTACCCCGTTCTAAGGACACATTGTACAAGTTTTCTTGTTTGAAATATAAGTAAATATCTATTTTAAAATATTACAGACGAAAATTATGAAGTTGAATCTAAAAGAAAGAACAAAAGAGCATTAATCTTTGTTAGGTTGCAAAATTGTATCTATATTCTTCCTTCCCATGTCCATAATCCATATCTTTATGCTTCTTTAGAAGTCGGTTCTTTTTAAATGGTTTTTATTGCAAGAGGGAGTAAATTAAATAACTTTATAGATAAATATTGCATATTTCTTTGTCCAAATGTCGTTTTAGTTGTAGGTTGGTGGAATGTATGTTGTAATGTAGATCTTGTGATCGGCCCGAGTTTGTCTGTGTAAAGTTATCCTGGTTTTTGAATGCGTACATAAAAATATCTTATGTAGGTATATAATTGTTTCAGTGACATTAAATTCAGCACTTTAAAACATAGTCTGTAGGGGTTCTGATGGGGACTCTAAGTATAATTTATTAATTATACCACATTGTTACTTTTAAAAACAAAAATTTATCGACTTTAATTCGACTCGTATGCATAAACATAAGTTCAAGGAACCACCAAAAATAACATTATATATATATATGTGTATATTTTTATTTTATATTTTATTAGTTACAAATAGATACATAAATTACAAATAAATTTTATACAGTAATTACTTACATGGTAGATATATTTGATGTACCCCCATAAGTAAGCAGGGCTTGGGTGTATGGGGGGGGGGGGGTGTTATTCTATTGTTTTTTTTTTAGATGATTCAGTTTAAGTTTTCAGTATAATTTTTAAGGTGAGTTTTAAATTCTTTTATATTAGTATTCATGTTTCTGATTTTTTCAGGTAGTGAATTAAAAAATTTTACTCCGAGATATTTATGATTTAACTGTCCTATTGTTTTTTTACATTTTGGAGTAGGGATTATTGATGTTTGTCCAAGATTTCTGTTATTTTTAAAGGGTTCAACTTTATTTTCAATATTATCTTTATAAATTTGTAATGTTGCGTGATAAAAGTATAATGCACTTAATTTTCTGACACTAAATTGTTTGAATAAAAGTTCTGACGAATAATGAGTAGGGTTTTTTAAAAATTGTTTTTACTATTAGTTTTTGTGATATGTAAATTTTTTGTGTTTGATTTGTATATGTACCGTCCCATCCTCTAATGCCGTATTGTATAATTGATTGACAGAAAGCGAAGTGTGTGGTTCTAAGTAATTTTTCGTTTAAAATATCCTTATTCTATTGTTCAGAATATTTATGTGTGGGGACCATTTTAAACACTGGTATACTGTTATGCCCAGGTACTTAATATAGGTCTTGCCTTCTATGTTTGTACGTAATATATTGCATTTGTGGTTTTCTGTACACCTAGTTAAAAGTAAAAGAGATCGTTACTTTCGGACTCCAACTGGACTTCAAGCTACGTCACGAACTTTCGAGCGGTCCGATTCATTTTCTACAAACTTTTAGCTCAACCGTAGTTCTCACCCGCGTCAATCAAGGATCGTAGGTACGTCGAGCAAACTTGAATCCGGTCGGGTATGGTCCTCCGCTGTCTGGAAGTGAGAGTTCAATCTTAGAAAGGGAAGACGAATTAAATGAATTAGTGGTAGATCCCCACCCCCCGCACCTACCCTCTTCTCTCCGCCACCCCGAAGGTTATTTACGACGGCGGTTTGGGAGGTATATTAGATTTCGGGAGAGTATCATTAGATAGTTTGCTTTAAAGGGTTCCACGGCTCAAGAGGTCAATATTAATCAAGATAGAACTAATTTTATTGAAGTTAAATTACGAATTTTCCTTTAGGTACACCGGTACGTGCCTCAATATTATGTGTTGGACAATATCAACTATCGAATAATTAAAATCCTGAAAGCAAAATCCCGAAATGTTTTCTGGCTATGGCAATGTACAAAGCAACATCCAAACATTTCAATAGGTAATCCACAATTTAGGGTCTTAGAAGCTTGGCGTACTGTACAGAGCCCGCAAATATTTTATTATTACACAACTGCTGACGCTGTACAAATCGCAAGTGCGCCGTGATGTTGATTTTGGCAGCCACCTCCGTTATGAAGCCCTAAGGTATTTGAAGAAAACCCTTGACTCTGTACAGAAACGGACGGTCCGTTTGATAGATTACGCTATTTTAATGAACGGATTGCAATCTTTAGCACGCAGGCTTCAGTTGGGAATGCTATCCTTGTTCTACCGGCATTTCGATGGAAGATACTTCGAGGATATAGCGTCGTTGATCCCTTAGAATCTTCAACAGCCATAGGTAGACTCTCAGTACCTATGCGCAATGCCAATACCAATATCGGAGACAGGACTTTTTCAGTGGCAGGCCCAATAGCTTGGAACAAACTCCCTTCACATTTGCGAAAGATCGACAGCACATCTGAGTTCAGAGCAAAGCTCAAAACTCACATTTTTACATTTTCATATCCAGAAAAATATCTGCATTTTTTCAGTAGTATTTCATTACTCAGTCCATGGGATTTACCTTGATTGATGTATCTTCACTACCAGCTTTTACGTGGTTACGCAATTTTTTACACTATTTTACAATTTATTATGCGTATACTTTTTTGTTTTTTTTTGTAATATTTTTCATGACCTTACACTGACAGCACGGGCAGTAATCATAACAATATGTGTTTATAAATGTAAAGAAGTATGTTAGTCGTAAATAACTAATTTTACGACATTTGCAAGTCATAATACGAATAGAATAGTAAAAATACTGCTCTGTTCGTATTATGACTTGCACGTACAAACTCGGTTATAAAAATAAGTATAGTTAAGTCACTAGTCGTATAAGTGAGGTAAGTCATTAGTTATCAATTTTAGTTATAATATAAGCCACTTGTAGTATATACATAGGTATAGATTAAATGTAAAAATGAATTTTTAAAGCGCCTTAAGGTGATTTTCTCACGAAAATGGCGCTATAAAAATCATAATTATTATCATTATTTGGCACAGGTACACAGTTGAGAAAAAACGTCAACCGCGCGCCCAATATTTGTAGGTACACGGTTGACATTTTTAACATGAGAACAGTCATAGTTCAACAGCTCGACATGTTCATTTCTTCGTCTCCTCAAAAAGATCCTCCACATAGCATCCCCAAAGATGACATCAGCGCTGAGGAAATTATTTTCCTCAATTTTTTTTTTACATTAACTCCACACAGGAGGCCCTGAGGAAAACAATTTCCCTCAGGGCCTATGTCATCTTTGAGGATGCTGTGTGGAGGGTCTTTTTGAGGAAAGGAAGGAGTGAACATGGGTCTTGAAGAGACCCATGTTGTAGGAGGGAGGAAACACAGAGGCCGGTACATCGTTCCACAGCCGAGCTATTGAACTCAAGAACGAGTCGTAAAAACGACCCGTTCTCATGTGACTAATGTCAACCGTGTACAAATGTTGTGCGCGTGTTTGGCGTGTTTCCCGACCATGCACCGGTGCTGAGGGGATCAATGACGCTAGTTCCTCGGAGCATCTTCCAGTTTAATACCGGTAGAACCAGGACAGCATTCCCACCTGACGCCTGTGCTCTAAAGATTGCAATCCGTCAGTTAAGATGGGAGAATCTATCAATTTATAAAAGAGAACAAAAATATCAAATTAACATTGAACATCATATAATAATTAATAATAATTGTTTCTTATCTGTCAAGATTTGTGCTTAAAATATGAATGATTTAAATACTCTTCAGAACCTTTCAATTTTCCTGTCAAGAAACAAAAAATCAGACTGTGCAATTCACATGCGGTTAAAGTGAACTCTTCAGAAAACTAAAGTAGAAGAGAGTAGGGAGGCTACGAAGCACCGTACAAAGATTTATCGATTATACTAACTCATTCTTTTGCAAGGTATGTGTTTGTATCTTTTAAGTGTCGCTATTTTTCGTTTCATCGAGTTATAAATCAAGACGGTGCTAGAGAAGTTTTCACTTCAATAAAAAATAAGCTAAATGGCCATTTGATGACTATGTTACATTTGGATTTGTCTGAAACAAGCCGTCCTAAACGTTGCAAGAGACCATATTGCGCTTTTAACAGGACACCCTTGGCTTGTTAAAACAGTTCGCAACTTTATGAGTGGCAACTTCGCGATGAGCTCCGTGATGAGTTCTCTGACGAGGTCTGCCGGCGTCAATATTTCACACTTAGTGGGAAATTACAACTCGCTACAGCGAAGTGCTTCGAATAATATATGAAGCAATATAGCTTCACCCTTAAACTTGCTGAAGCAACAATGCGCAGTTCATTGAAGAAAAAGGAAAGCTGTACATTGTTTCTTACCTTAGTGGATAGGAAATGTATAAAAAATTTGCCTTTTATGCAAGGATCCTTCTTACATACATTATATAGTATGATCTCCTATTTATACTCGTATTTAAACGCTTGGAGAAAGTACAAAGGCAGTATCTAAGATATTTTCAATTCGAAATGAGACAACTTGTAAATGATATCTGTTACAATACTTTAAAATATATTCTAAAATTACCACTACTTACTACCCGGAGAACTATTAATGATATTCATATTGTTTAATTTAATGCTATGTTTATATGTCAAGAGATGTCTCTGTCATCTATTTAATTTTTCAATATTCGTAGATTTCTGTTTTATCATCCGTTACCATGGTAAAGGGATCAAAATGAAAATCTAGTCTCCTTCAACGGAAGCAATCTGCCGAACAGGCCCTCCATTGATATGCTTGGAGTAACCCTAAGTGACCAGCTCAGATATGGGGGCTCCATCGAAGCCAGAGTAAGGTTAGCCTCCTAAAAACTGGGCGTACTGTACAGGGCCCGCAGATACTGTAATAGTACAGAACTGCTAACCCTGTACAAATCACAAGTGCGCCCCACGGCTGAATTTGGCAGCCACCTCTGGTCTGGAGCTCCAAAATACCTGAAAAATACCCTCGACTCTGTGCAAAAACGGGCGGTCCGTTTGATAGATCCCCCCCATCTTAAAAGACGGATTGCAATCATTAGAGCACAGGCGTCGGGTGGGAATGCTATCCTTATTCTACCGGTATTACAATGGAAGATGCTCCGAGGAACTAGCGTCATTGATCCCGTCGGCACCGGTGCATAGTCGGGAAACACGCCAAACGCGTGCCCAACATAAAATATGTACACGGTTGACATTTGTCACATGAGAACGGGTCGTTTCTTCGACTCGTTCTTGTGTTCAACAGCTCGGCTGTGGAACGATTTGCCGGCCTCTGTGTTTCCTCCTTCCTACAACATGGGTCTCTTCAAGACCAATGTTCATTCCTTCCTCTCCTCAAAAAGACCCTTTACACAGCATCTCAGATGACATAGGCCCTGAGGGAATTTTTTTCCTCAGGGCCTTCTTTGTGGAGTTATTGAAAAAAAAACATTTTTCTTTCATAGATTTTTTAGTAGATTCCTGTTTTACCTTCGGTAACAATTTTTTCATCATATATTAAAGACATTTTCTGTAGATTTCTGTGTTATCGTCTCCCCTTAGTACACAAAATTTTCCTCTTCAAAATTGCAAATCAATAAATCTTGTGATTGATACACCAAGTGTCCCTTTATTTAACACATACCTATATACCTTTTAAATTATTGAATAATCTCAACTCGTGTCCCTATTAAAATCCACTCGACTCCACCATTTTTTCACTGTGACAACCATAGCACTAACTAGTCCTATCATTCACCGCTAGTGCGATTTCACCGAACAGGCAATACATCGATCGTCCAGTTGATTAGTCAGACATTTCCAAATACTAAGTTTTGAGATATTGGGATAGCAATATTCGAAAGCTAACCACAAATCAAATATTATTCACACGTGTCTGTGTCTTACATATTAAATCATTACATAGTATAAAATGAAGTCGCTCAAAATGTTTGTGCGCTTATATCTTTTAAACTACGCAGCGGATTTTCATGCGGTTTTCACCAATAGATAGAGTGATTTAAGAGAAAAGTTTATGTGTATAATAAATGCTTATTATAGTAGAGAAAAGCCGAGAAATTCAAATATTCAATTCAGGCAGTGGGCAGCGGGTGGTGTGGATTTTATAATGGTTGGGTAATGGCGTTGTGTTTCGTTCACAGCCACCTGTGTGTATACTATAAAATAACAACGGGAAGCGTAACGGTCCGGTACATTAGTATGACATTTACGAATTTTCTACTAATACCACGAAAAACACCAATTTTTTGTGCATTATAATTTATTTGATGGTGTTATGAGTAATCTGAGTATTGTATCAGATAGAGGGCAATGGGTACACTTTTATATATAACTGCATACTAAATTCTAATTTAGATTTTTCGGAGATGTCGATAATAATCAACTGAAGATGATAATAATGTCGATAATAATCAACTGAAGATGATAATAATGTCAATAATAATCAACTTCGGAGATTTCAAAACTAATCAACTGAACGATCGATATATGCTGACCTTTTCGATATTTTCTAAACCTCTCCGTCCTGCACCAAAGCAAAAATAATTAGTTGTGGAATAACTGATATGTTTATGTGTTATTTATTTATAATATTAACGCCTTTCGGCTTTTACATAACATTACATAAATACATAGTGCCAAAACACGGGTTGTACCGACCTTTCAAAATTGCACTGCTTGTTTTGCCGCACCTTGTACTACAGGAAACAAACCATATTTCCAATGAAACAATAAAATTAAGAAAATCTGTGAACAACAGAATAAGAATATGTTTAACATTATGTTTGTAAAATGCTATAAAAGTATTTATTGTATTGTTATTAAATGTCTACAAAAGCCCTACGAGCGTTTAATTAACAAATGAACATTTAATCTTTATTTTTATATTATACTAGGAAAATTCATATTTTATTGGTTTTTATTTATAAATCTTGAGTTATCTAACTCATATAATGAATAATACATAACGGGCTCCTATTTTTTGCAAACTTAGATTAAATGTAAGGACGTATATTTTGGTGACAGCAAATAAATATTTTGCAAATTCGTCGCTGGATTTTGATTTGGCATATCGAGAGAGTCCGGCTGCAGATATCGAAGGGTCTCCCTCAATCGGCCTCTCCCAACCCAGCGCGCCACGCAGTTGGCAGGCAGAAGCATTCGCCGTCAAGATCTGAACAAACTTCACCCGTGAACCCCTGCCAAATCACCAAACGCAGCGAATCACGTGTGATAACATGGCACAGATGTTCGTTACCCAATAAATAATTACGGAGGCGGCGGTACCTCCCGCCTCCCCAAATTGCGAAATGGAATATGGCATAAAAGCTTCCGTGTCATCACGTATCGTACAATAATACTATACGTAGCAGGAGCATCAAACTGTTACGGAATGTCTCGAATTTTAGTCACGCAACATCACGTTCACCTTTATACACGTTAACCCGGTGGCCTTAATACCACAAGGAACGTTTCCACATGTTCAATCAACCATTGATTGTAACGAAATAGAGCACAGAACATATTGTACTAGCGCATACATTGTATATCCATCTATGAAATGATCCCCACTGAACGAGTGGGTTGAAATTAAACAGGGCCGAATCTGCAGTGCAGATATAATGTGTTACTAGGGAGCAAACTTTAAGGGGCTATCATTTTTCTTCAAAATTAGCAAGTATGTTTAATATCCTTCAGACGTTTGTTATATTGTCAATCCCATCTCTTGACTTAGAAATTAATATTGATTAGAAATATATCTTGGGTTTATTATTTGTTTAAGGAAGAGATGGCTAGACTGAGTGGAGAAGAATTGAGGAAGGACGGAGGATTTGAGGAGTGTTGAGGACCACAGCCACTGGAGAATATTTGTGGAAGAGGCCAAATCCCATCCTAGCCGTGACGATAATGATGGCAAATGTTTGTATAGAAAATGTCGAAAAATCACAGTTCAAATCCTCGAAATGTTACCACAGAACTTTATTTTACACTTACAGGAAATTTTCTTTCTGTTAAATTAATTTCGTAACTTTATTTTTTAAATTTTATTTTTTGGATTTATTAATTTGGTTTTCATTAATAAATTTCATTGCTATTAAGTTCGGCAATTACTTTATTTTTGTGACAGATGTTTTAACTCTCAAAGCTATTATATTACACTGTTTGGTCATGGAATTAAATTTAAATGTCATCAGCGACCTCTCTTATGTTTTGATTACTATTTTATTGTCATCTGTAATGTATTGATTATTCGTGTAGTTTCAGATTTATTCAAAAGATGTCGACAGCATAGCTATTAATAAAAATTTTTGCTATATTCCAACAGATGGCAGTTTAGCATGATATCAGAAAAGTACCATCGCTCGTGATTAACGTCTTAGGTATGAACGGTTACGATGATTGCCGAAGGCATCGGCGAGATTGGGCGTGCTCCTTCAGTCCGCTGGCAGAAGCAGCAGAACAACTTAGAGCCTAGTCAATCTGTCCAGTTTAAAATTCATTGTAAATTTTACGATAACTTAATAAATCAACTAGTAATCAAACGAACCTCTACCTTATTTGGAATATACTTAACATTTCTTAAGTTATCTTATTAGAGACAACATCAGTGTCGGGCCAAGCCCGTCAGAGACCCGGGGCGGCAAAGCTGAATGAGCCCCCCCCTGGTTGATGTAATTGTGCAAGCTTTTTATTAAGTTCACACGGGTCTCTGGTCCTAGGGGGCCTCCAAATGCCTTAACAAGGCTTTAAGGCACCAGGACACTGTAATTTTTTTTTCTGAAAGATCCATTTGTTAAAAATACTCTCAAACAATGTTTTAAAGAAATTCGTAATATTGACAGAGATACAGCATTTTACATTAAACCGTTTTAAATAATTTTTATGCTCAATTATTCTTCAGCAAAACTTTGAACTTGTTTTTCTCGAAACAACATTCTGGTTGACAACATATTAGAAAAATAATCCATCCGATTTGCATTACCAAGTCTTAAACTGTTTGAAAATCCAGACATCAGATCTATGACACCACGTAGGCATTTTTTTATAAAGGGCCTCCTTCTATTTTTTTATGAACGATGAAATTATCCATAAAAAATTGAAGATAAAAATTCGCTAGTCGTCCATTTTTTTAATTTTTTTAGATATAAAAATTTTCCCAACGTGGTGCCATAGACACTTTATTTTCGTACAGTTTAACACTTGGTGCGTGCAAATCGGATGGATAGTTTTTTTAATATGTTGTCAACCAGGTTGAAAAACGTGTTAGAAAAGTTTCGAGAAAAACGCATTCAAAGTTTTGCTGAAGGATAATTCAACATACTAACTGTTTCACATAAAATGCTGTATCTCCGTCAATTTTTCGAATTTCTTCAAAACATTTAGTTAGAGCATTCTTAATATGTCAGTGTATAACACATTCAGTGTCCTGGTGCTCTCTAAAGCCTTGTTTAAAATGACAAAACTTATATATTTATGACTTTAAAAATAAGTTTTCATGTAGAATAGCGATGGCAGTTTTAATTTCTGTAATTTTATAGATCCGAACCTGTAAGATAAACATACCCAATGAATGTTTATATTAGTCACACTCGAGTTCTCCGCTCGCTATGATAAGTGAGCCAGAATATCAGAGCACCACTTTTTAAATTGCAAAACGTCTTCGTTACTATTTAATCCTCTCTCGGGGCTTAAACCACACGCCGAACACCGCCGTTCTTCGCGTAAACCCTGCCTTGTTTGTCGTGCTCCTTAACCCCACCGCTAAATTTGCATTTCATCAAATAATTTCCCGCGCTAAGCATTCCCGACCACCTTTCCCTGCTTTCAATAGCTTTCAATTGCTCATTTTCAATATTTCACTAACCCAATATTTAGCCTATACTCGCCATGTTGTAGAGTGGTATCGCGAATCTTTTACAAAATCTATAAAAAATTCTAGGTAACGATTTTTTTTTCTTAGCTGAAATTAAAATAACTGTAACGTTTTTATTTATTTTTTATTTATGAATACCTTACAAGAGAGTTCCAGCTGCTCCCGCCTGGAGCCAGTGAGACTATGGCATCCCCAATTGGGGTATGTTGTGAGGCTGAAGGTAATGGGGAGGGGAAGGAGATGGGAAAGAGGAAGGTGGGGAAGTACCTAGCTATTCAGATGTAGTCACCATACACGGCTAAAACCATTTCAAGAAACTTTTCAATTCTGAATGGTGGTCTTACACCGGGGCGATTGCGAGAGTATCTTCCACTATGGAACGTGCCGGAAATATACCACATATTGTTTTGAATGAATGCATCTTTAAATAACTTAAGTGTTCGTGTAATCCATACATGGTATTAAGGAACGTACTTCACTTACAGTGATTAATAACATCATTTGGAGTAAAAACATGAAATTTTTGTCACCGGTGAAATTATTGATGTTTTTTTAAACATAATACAAGTTATTGAGAGCTTTTTAACAAAACATATTTTTTAAAATTTAAAAGTAGATTACATGTTCCATAAGCTGCCGAACTTTTAAGCACAACTTTTAAACACATACTTCATTTCAACAATAAATTACTACAAGAAACAGCTCAAAATAGGTTATTAGGTTCTTAATTTAGATAAAATTAGTAATTCACGCGCATTTAGATTATAAATTAAAATGGCGACAAAGGCAACGTTTTATACGGAAAATTTAGAACTTTGATTGAATACAAATAGAATTTTAATGCACCTTTTACCATCTACCCTAACGTTATTATTTATTTTTTGATGTAATTAAATTAAAACGTGGTGTAATTTCCTAAATCTCTGCCTAATAAAAGTGAAGCCTTTAGTAAAAGGTGGAACATTTATCAAAAGTAGAATTATTGCTCTCTTTGACAACTGAATTTTTCTAGAAAATTGCAAATAATCGCCCCCAGAAGTTTTGTGGTACGACCTTGAAACAGGTTGTATAATATTATTCTTCGTACAGTATGCTAAACATTTGAAGTATTATCGTTCAGGATGCGTGACTGAGAATAATGATTAGTGTCCTTAATAGAAGCGTAATAATTTATTGGGAATAATTAGAGTTTCATATCCCAAAATGGTTCCTCTAGCGTGATGTGCCATAGGTTATATTGTAGTAAAAAAAAAGTATAAATTTAATCCAAGTAATTAACACGTCGTGGATTTGGAAAAAAAATTAATTCGGTTTGGCTAAATAGAAAAAAAAGTCAAAATATTGTCAAAAAATTAAACTCCTCAGGCTAATTTCTTCGCTTTTCGGAACATCTCATATAGGTCTCATAGAAATCGTGGTGTCTTCCTTACTATATTGGTGAGAAATGTGATATAAACTTTCTTAGAAATAGAAAATTCCACGCTTTATATTCAAATCTAAAAGTTAACCATAAAATAAGTAAAATGTACATCTTTATGAAACCAAAGTTTCTGATCGTAATACATTAATTATTTTTACATGGAACGAAAAATAAGTGAGGTGACAATAACGTTTTTTATACATTCATACAATAAAACGTGTATGCGTTTTTATTTTTTTCGTTATAAGTAATTTTTATTAGAAAAAATGTAAGGTGAGCTATTTTTAAAACTCTTTTTATGTTTGCTTGAAAAACTTTAATATTTCAAAAATTATATGCTTATTCTGATTTATAAAATTTTAAACCTTAGTTTGCCACCTTTCAAAAAAAATGGATACATCCTCAAATATTCCAACTTCAGACTCGATTAACTCGAGAACGAAAGCTCTAAATAAAAAAAGCTGAACCACACAATCTACTTATAAAAATAATATGATTTCGATTTCCAGTTCCCACCAGTCTATCTCTTTAAAAAAAAATCTGAGAATACCTCACAAAAGTCCCAGCTGCTCCCGTCTGGAGCCAGTGAGGAAGTGGCAATTGGAGTATGTTTTGAGGCAGAAGTTAATGAGGAGGGGAAAGAGATGAGGAAGGTGGGGAAGTACCTGCCTATTCAGATCTCGTCACCAAATACGACTAAAACCATTTCAAGCAACATTTCAATTTTGAATGGTGGTGTTACACAAGGGCGATACTGAGAGTATCTTTCACTCTGGAAGATACTCCACGAGTATCGTCCAGAGTTTTTTTTTATTTTAAAATTTTTCTTTATTCATTGCTTTGAATGGTTACATCATTTGTGGTTTTTCGACCACCATGCTAGGCTCATGCCCGTGTTATGACAACACGACAACAGAGATAAAGAAAAATCCCAGTGGCGTCATTCAGATTCGCCGAAGCAAAGTTTAAAAACGACAGAAAATTACAGAGCGTAATTCACACCTGGCGGGTGCGGCGAGTGGAAGCTTCATCGCGAACGGCTGCCGCGCCGAGACTAAGCGTCACAGAGGGGGCAACGTGGTGGGGATTTGGCAAGGGGAAACCAGGCTATACGCCAGTAATGTAGGATTGCGCGTAAAATCGTTCCTCGCGACCGCAGCAACTTGGAGACCTTACTTTACGGGCAGCCCTCGTAAATAATGCAAAATAATATCTACCATGTACAAAGGAAGAACTAATTAAATAAATGTATAAACAAAATTTGATACTTACAATCAAGCTTTTCTGACTTTATTATATGAAAAATAAAATATTAAGAGAAATATAAACGAGAATACTTGACAATAGTTTGAAACTGGGCAATTGAACTCGTGATCTTCCTACTTTATTTTTAAGAAACAGGATATTTTTCGCTTTTCATTTAAGCTTGTTGCTTTGAAGGCAGTTTGTATATTTGTTTGCAAATAACTGGGTGGTTTTTTTTCATGAGCATCCCGCAAAAACAGAATTCAAAGCTTATTAGGGGTGGCGTTCTCTCAAAGAAAATATATTTCATCCCCAAAAATGTCTTATAAAATGAAATGAGAAAATTTTCGTAACTCAATTTGCAGTCGCCGAAGGAAAACAAAGAGAACACAGATATAAAGACATATCCTACGTGGCCAATTGATGTTGAGTTCTGGATAAACACAATTACTTTTAATATTGTACGAGAAAGTTGTTCCCTTCCGGGCTTTTTGTATTCCGGCCAGTCAACAAACTCGGGCGCCCGGCCAGTCAACAAATGAAAACAAATACCTGCCTGGCAATGCGATAAATCTTTAAATTAGTCTAGAAATTCCCCATTCTGACCGGCTTAGCGAGTTCAACGAATATAAGCGGCTCTCAGCATCATATAAATTGGAAAACCCGATTTAAAAATGTATAATTTTTCGGAAAACGAGCAAATCCGAACGTTTCTCCGCGGGGTGCGCGGGCTCTGTGTTCAAGTCGAATAATGAGGAAATTTAAACGAGTTATTTTTATTTAAGTGCGGTTATTTTTAAATAATGTTTTCTGCACGAAACAAGGAAGTCTATTGTGGTGCTAAATCAGAATTATTAAGAGCGTATAACCAGAGAACACCAGAAATATGTCATTTTTAAATCAGTGTTTAGACGTATTGACTCTTTTCCACAAAAAATTATAAATTGGTTTTGAAAGATTGTTCTTTTTTCTAGTAAACGTATGTTTTAAATTTTGAGAAAAAGATGATAATTTTTAGTATAATATAGTTATACCATAGGTCGTTGGCGGATTTGTTAAATTTTCAAAAGAGTACATTTATTATACAACACCCATTTCAAATCATATAATCATGCAGTAAAATAAATCAATACATTATCTGGTAAACGTATGTAACAGAATTTTAATTTTAGTTTAAATAAAATCATTAAAAAATATATACGTACATGTGTTTCTTGATGTAAATTAGCCAGTTTGTGTATTTATTTGCGCGCTTACAAACTAATTTTACATTCTTATTTTGCTGAGACATCATTGAAAAATTATAAATACTTATGATCAAAAAATTATTTCAAAAAGTACATAATTTTATCAAAACACTTACAGCATTTTTGGATTTAGGTATAAATTAAAGCAAATTTGGAATGAAATAAAATCGATATTGAGTTATAATTTTAAAAAGCTGGTACGGAGAGAAATTAACCTTTCTCATTGGAACCGAAGTATTTGTCGGAGTTCTTGAACACATAAAGCTTTATTGTACAATAAAAATATTAAGTTCCTTAATTCTGATGCAAGAGCATATCAAAAAAATACATGAAATACAATTTTAGTTTTTTGTGCCTTTCTTGCGAGCGGTGGACGTGACGAACCGAAAATAATTTCAATTACATCAAGTACAATTTTCAATTATGTTGAGTACAATTTAAATTTGTGAGGCGGATATGGGTACCACCGAACTGGGAGCCATTTATTGGATAACCAACACCTCTGCCATAGCAGGTATGCCCGGGTTCATGGGGTGAGGTTTATCCAAGTCTTAGCGGACGATGCACGACTACCTGCCGTGTGGTGGGCAGGATATAGAAAGGTTGGTTGAATTTATACACATTCCTATCCCTTCATACCTATTTCCTTCCCAGAACTTCTTCTCCTTCTTTTCCTTAAAAAAACCCTCCAAAAAGCAACCCTGCAAGCATAGACTCCGAGGGAAATTATTTTTTTCAGGGCCTTTTCTGAGTGGAGCTAATGTAAAATAAAGTACATTTAATTAAATGTAGGAATTTGTAAACACTGCAATAAATTGATTAAAAATACGCATTTCGTAAATATATTAAAATTCACACTACGATTTCTCAATGAATCCTTACTTATCCTTACCAAATGCAATTCTCCTTACCAAATCTCTTTAAAAATCATTCCACAATATTTTATGTATGACTGATTCGTCTAAGCATATCAAATGACTTTGATAGATGTTCAGTTCCTCAAAGTGCGAATTACATTATCCCTTTTCTTTGGAATCACTCACATACTCACACACTCATGTAGTTAGGTAGGCACTAGGCATTAGGCATTAGCCACTCTTCCTCTCTTCATATTGTCGGAAAGTAACAGGGACTTATAAACAAGCCGTAGATAAATTAGGTGTAACTTTGCGATCGAAAGGTGAATTATTTATTAGGATCCAGGATAAGACTTGAATTTGTTATTTTTAGTAGCTACATGTTATATAGTATATGTATCTGGGAAATTTCACAGAAAACTTGAACTTCCTGAAAGCTCAGAACAGAATTTAATTTATGATCGAATGATCTTTTCTTTTCCTTTTGTTCCCCATTATATCTTGATACATTTCAAAAGTCATTTTTTTACAAAATGTCTAAATATATATATATAAGACAAAAGTAGATAATGGGAACCCACTAAGGCACTGCCTGTATATTGGTAATATTAACTAATCTGCTAAATTACATACATCAATAAGTACAAGTAAAAAATGTTAATTTTTAAGTGAAAGTTTAAAAATATAGGAATATTTGAAAATATTGTAGTATAAAAGTGACACAAAAAAGTTATTTGATTTTTTGTTATGGTTTCAAGAAGGTAAATAAAGTTAGTCTTGAAGTTACAGTAGAATTGTATCGAAAAGTATTTTGTATACATTTGTTTTGGAGCTGTATACTGGTATAGGTATCCATTTTTGAATATATATGGAATCCGTATCTTTCTGTCTTTGTTAACTTTGAAGTTCAACAAAGTAAAAGTTGATGCATTAAAATTTTGACAGCTCGCGAACCTTAATTCAAAAAAAAAATATTTTCGTACAAATATTTCGAATAGCTGTTAACGATTAAAAATTGAGTTTTCAAATATTTGTAAAGAAAAATATAATTTTCTTTAATTTAACACAATGCCGATCTTGACTCGTCATTGTGTATGTACCATAGACTGTCACTGGTATGTGCCTCAGTACCTACTTTACAGTCGACTCGATATTTTATAATCTATGGGTAATTAAAAATTAATATAGTAAAAATAATCTATGGCCATGATAAAGCAAATTGATAAGATTCATTTCAATAATTAAAAGTAATTATTATCGTGTTTGTGATCAAGGAATCGACATTACAATTAATAACATTAAATGTCGTTTCTTTCCTTGCAGGTTTGTTTTTTTACTATATACTTTTATTTATGTAAATCTTGTGAGATTAACAAAATAAACCTCCTCTTTCCTCACAGAGAAACTCAATTGTGTTTTAATTGATTGTCATCCAAATCACAAGGAAAATATTAATATATATATATTTGTATCTGTGATTGTCAAGTGGGCCATAAATAACACAGAAATAGAAAATACGCAGTATTCAATTCGGAGGTATGATGTTTTTAATGTGACCAGACAACTCAGAATGAAACCATCTCAGCACCTCAGAAAGGCCATTAAGAGTGATGATAAAAAAAACGGTTAAATAAGTTAAGTTAGGATAGGGTTACCGGCTATTTTAAAATTATTTCTTCATAGCTTTTAATGACCTTTCTGAGGTGTTTCTGAGTTGGTTTCATTCTGAGTTGGCATGGAACCGTTTTTAATGTGGGCGGAAAATTTCCAAATGGAACGTCCAGGAATCTTGTTCGCTCTAGCGGTTAATTGTTTACCTCTCCAAAATAAGAAATTGTAGCACTTTCGTGCAACTAGCGTACAAATAAAAATGTACTAGATTTTAGTTGTGTTAATTACGTTTAAAGATTGTGAGGATTCGACAGAAACTCAGAAAGTTAAATGAGAAGGGTCTGCATAATCGAGAGACATTATTTGTGTGAAGGAGTTGGCATTACAACTTTAATTGTAGAGGCCGGGCGGCGGAACTTCAGATTTAGTATAATCATATTTAGTTTAGATTTAATTAAGTTTCAAGGTTGGAAATGCTGCGAATTATTATTTCGCTTTAAACTTGGTCGAACTGCCTTGAACAAGATCTTGTTAGGCTAATTTGTTCGGTTTTCGGAACAACTCATGTAGGTCTCATAGAAATCGTTGTGTCTCCCTCATTATCATGGTTAAAAATACGATCTAAACGCTAGTAGAAAGAAAAAACTCCAAGCATGTTATTTAAATCGCATCGTTAACCACAAATAAAATAAGTAAAATGTATAGCTTTATGAAATCAAAGTTTACGACGGCAATTGAAAAAAAAAAGAAACTTTTATTAATTATTTTTATATGAAATGACAAAAAGTGAGATGACGATGACTGTGAAAAATACATTTATCTGATAAAACAGCTGTGTTTTTTTAAAATTCGTTGTTAGTAATTGAGTTGAAGAAACGTAAGGTGAGCCATTTTAAAAACTTTTATATGTTTCCATGCAAAGTGTTTGAATTTTAACGTAAATATTTATTTTCATTTATAAAATTTTAAAGCGTATTTTATAACCTTTCAAAAATAGTTTTTAGTTTTCAGATTTGTTCAGAAATATTAAATTTATTTGGATTTTATCTCAAAGCGGAAATATTTTGACCCTCTGACAAAATATAATCGAAGCTTGAGAAGTAAAACCCAATTCACCGCAGAACACGAAAATGTGAATTGTTGGGAACTAAAAAAAGGTTTAGTAGTTTAGAATTGTGTGGGCTAAAATACGTTGGTAAATTTTCACAATACATCGCGATTCATTTAACAATAATTTTCATTTAATTGCCGACAACCCACGCGTTTATTATTATCGTTTTCTTTGTTCATACCTGTTTTATTTTATGGACGTTACTCGCCTCATTAAATAATGTTTATTCTGAGGCAGGTTGGCAAAGACTTTTTTGGTTCATGGAATCCTTTGGCAGTTTCTAATTAAATAATAATATTTACGCTTTGAACTATACACTTGGCAAACACATTTTTTTTTACTTAATTCCACCCAGGAGGGAATGCTGTGCGGAGGTTATTTTTAGAAAAAGAAGGACATGAAGTTCTGGGAAGGAAAAACGTACGAAGGGTGGGTAGGAATCTGTGGGTCAGGAGTGACGGACGTATGAATCCATCCCCCGCACAGCGGTGCAAGGCGATGTTCTGAGATGGTTCTGCTGGAGAGGTCACGAGGTCTCCATCAACCAATCCGTCCTGATCCACGCAGTAGATAGGCAGGTACAACTGCCGCCAAGACCCGGACAAACCTCACCTAATGAACCCGAGCACCCCTCATCAAACGTAGCGTACCACTTGGGGTGACCTATGGCAAAGGTGTTGGTTATCCAATAAATGATTCCCAGGGCGGCAGAACCCATATCGGCCTCCCATATTGTATGACCAGAATCGAGGGTTAGTTTCAATCGGTCGTGACTTACTCACCAATTTCATAAATAAATAATATAAACTTTAAGTTCTGCTAAATGTTAATAAGTTTATTTATTTATCTATTAATTCCCCTTTCAGGAGCTTTTACATATGGATAGTAAAAAATATACAATATTTATTGTAAATAACTGAACTGCTTCAGTAACAAGATTTTGTATTGGTTTAGTGACAAATTGAAGATGTCCACTGAATTGGTATAATTATTTCCCTCCATTAATATTCTGGGCAAAGAGGAATTCATATGGTAATTAGTCACAGAATTTTCACACTTAAATAAATCCCTTCTAGTATTACGTAGTAGAACCCGAAATCATAACAATCATTGCAAGCACTTCATAATTTAATATTTTATATAGAAATACTAAGTCAGTGAAAATAAGTCTGTCTGACAATTTAAGTACCTATATTCATATTATTATGTTCGGTTTGCGTTGGCATTGGCACTTGCCTGTTTGAACAAATTCCTCTTTTTAGGTAGGATTGAACGCCGTTGGCACCAACAAAAAACCGTCTAAAGAAGTCAAGCTAGCCGTCCATAATGGAGGAGTAATGGTACCTACCCTTAAGTATGCTAGTGAAGTATGGAACTGGCAGAGTAAGGATGAAAGTAGACTGAATGCTGCGTATGTGTGTTAAAACCATATTCGATCGTGTGAGAAACGTGGAGATCCGTAAAGAATGCAAGGCTGATTGATGTAAGCGTAATGAGTAAGATTAAGAAAGGGGCGCTTAGATGGTTTGGGTATGTAGAGCGAATGAACGAGGAAAGGAGAATTTATGACGCAAATGTGAATGGTAGAAGATGTTGGGGATGCCCGAGGAAGACATGGCACGATCAAGTGAATCAGATACTTGAGTCGGGCCAAGACCTAGAAAAAAAGAAGAGAATGTATGTGTGTCAAGACTTAGAAAATAGAAGAACATATATATATGTCAAGACTTAGAAAAATAGTCAAGACTTAGAAAAATAGAAGAGAACGTATGTATATCAAGACTTAGAAAAATAGAAGAGCATGTTTGAGACGATTCATGAATGTGAACGAGGCAAGTAGTGTGTGCCAAGACCGAATTGTTTGGCGGTCCGTCCTCTCTGCTGGATGAAACGGTGTGATTATGGTTAGTTAGTTAGGTAGGTAAAACAAGACGAGGAAGATATATTTCACGTCCTTTCTCTTAAAGGTCGTCCACGGGCCATCCGGAAATAGAAAAAAGTAGTTATGCACAGCTTGAAGTTTACTTTACTCTTCCGACTTCTGAATTTGAACAAATATTTACTGAGAGCGTGGGGCGTGGGGCGTCAGAAGGCGCTGGAACAAATATTTTATTTTCTCCGAATTAAATGCGCCTTAACGACAAGATTCGAGTAAATAAAAGGGTTTCCCCGGCTCCAATACCAACAACACGGGACTTGAAAACATTCCCCAAATGTCCAAAACAGATTTTAATGATAAACACGGCGCACTGTGCGATCGATAAAAGAAGGGAACGACAACCAGTTATTTTTATTAATACATTTTTATACATTTATTGCCAAAATACTTTAAGGGTGAAATTATTTTTTTATAGAGATGTACATAATTACGAAACAATAAATATAGATAGATTGCCACATTTGAAAAAATTAAAATCACAGAACTGTCTAAATGTAGAGAGGACTAAAGAGGAATTATGAAATACCTGAAAGTATGAAGAATGAAGAAAGAATGAATGTATTTAAAAAGAAATGTTATGCTTACTGTAAAAATATTTAAATTTATCAAATGAAATGTTACATTTTGCTTATTAGTTTATATTCATGTAAGTATAAACTAACTCAATAAATAATTTAAAAAACACATGAATTTTTTTTTTTTAATCATGTATATAATGTTTCACAATTATATGTGTGTGAGTAATATTTATTTCAAAGTACATTTAGAGTTATTAGAAGTACATTTGGCATAATATATTGCTTAGTTATAAATACATAATGTATATTAAAAACAAATGAATTCACAATAAAAAGTAAACCTGTTTTACTTTTACTGAGTACATGTATGTTTGTGTTTTTTAGTTAAAGGGTTTTGATTATGTGATTTCTGTATTTTAACTATAAATTAACTGTACCTACCTATATATGTGATACACGTGACTGTATTAACTGTACTATTGAAATGTAAACTCTTTTTCCATCCACAAGCAAATGCTTTTAATGGAAGATAAGTAATATTATAATATGTTCCATTTTTTTTAGATCAATATAAAAAATTAAAAAAGTAATAATAATTTAGGTAGATACAATAAGGTTTTCAAAGATACATGGATTGATTATTTATCAAACACAGCTTTATCATTTTGGAGTAGTTATTTATCAAACACAGCTTTATCATTTTGGAGTAGGGTCTCTCATCATTGTCGAATTTTAAGTTTGTTAAAAATCACTGATACCAAGTTTTCAAGAGTCCGACCTCCATACTTATTCAAAATTCGTGGAATTTTTAGTCCATTTCTTTCTGTGAATCTTGTGTTTACTCATGTTATGTTTTAAAATCTTAAAACATTGTTCAACTCAATGTAATTTATTAAAGACAATTTGCTTTATTTTTAACTTTTAAAAATAATTAGTGGTGGAATTTCTTTCGATGTTTGTTTAAACATTGTGTAACTTGCTCAACTTTTTTTTTATATACTTACAACGAGTCCAGAAATTGACATAATATTTTGAGTCGGTTTTATGGTATACCTTTTTTAATTTTAGCTTAAGTATTCGAATAAAACGTCTGGGAAGTTTTTTTTAAGTTAGTTCAATAATTAGGTAAAAAAAAATCTGTCGCAAGAGGACTTCATTCATGTAAGCATTTAAAAGAAGAAGGAGAGGAGATATGTAAATACGAATGTTAGAGGGAGCGCACTAATATTAAAAACGAAAATAATTAAGTGAAAACTGTGAAATGTTTAAAAAACATGACTTGCTTAAAATAGATCAAAAATCTCGTAGAAAATGTCTTAAGTAGCATTTAAAGAATCATATAACTTGTAAAATATGTAATAGAAAAAACGTGTTTATAATAATTTTCTGAGCATGCTTTGCAATTTTTTTCTGTCGAGGGAATTATTATAGAGTGAAGATATTATCTTTATTACATACTCGCATATTTTTTAAGGGCCTAAAAACAGTGTTCAAGGAAAGTATGTTATAAATTGGTAGAAATTCGGGATGCCGATTAATGTTATTTAAAATGTGTCAAGCGTAGATCACGCTCCAAAAGTTTTTTTAACGCTATTTAAAACTATGGAAATTTAAAATTTAATATATTTAAATAGTATTTTGGTCATAATTATTTTTAATAATTATCATTAAATAACACAAATATATATAAAGAAGCACATATCCGTACTAGATATTTGCTTTACTTTTCTTAAAAAAAAATCGGTTTGGCTATATATATTGCCCTCAAATTCAAATTTTGTGTGAAAAAGGTCACCCGGCCATTTCACTGAACCATCTCAAATTTGTTCCCCTGACTGAGAAATTAGTTAATTTCATTAATGAAGCGATTCTTAGTAAAGATTTACGAAAATTATATTATTTTGAGGATTTGATAACTCTCCGTTTTTTTCCTTTAGAAAATTATATGAAGGAAATAATTTATGTAAACAAAAATCAAACGCTTCAGGAGAGAAGAATAATATTGACAAGAAATTAGAGTGGTGAAGCTTGAAACATTGTAAACTGTCATGGAACATAGCCAAGAAGGCTCGTTCTATGTAAATTTATCAACATAGACTAGCTGACCCGACGAACTTCCTACTGCCTCAGAATCAATAACTGTTGTGTTAACTCATTGCAGAATTAATTTCAGTTTTTTTATTGAGTTAAAAAGTTCACCGTTTGTCTCATTTTCGACTATTTAAATTTAGTGTATAAGAAAGAGGGGAAGAATCATATGTTTGAGAATAAAAGCAATCAGTGTTTTGACATTTTACGTTTTTGAATTTTTGGAATTCACTCACTATTCAGTATTATATTAATCACAATGTTGCTGCATCTCTTTCAAAAGATGGAGAATTCGTTCCATACAAAATGTATTAGGGAAAAATTTTCCTCATAATTTTTTTTCGTGAATTTTTCCGATGTTTTAAGAGTTATTCTGCTATTCGGGGCGGAGACAAATCCTACAAATCAAATATCTTAAAAATCAGTCCAGCCGTTCTTGAGTTATAAATGGTATAACTAACCCGATTTTGTTAATCAAATTAATCTTAATATAAGGACGAAATTCACGAGAAACCCTAAAACCTATAGGATCAATACTCATTGTATGAATACAAACATAAATAATAACCCAATTATATAATAAACAATGCAATCTAATTTGAAATTAGGTAATCTGAAAGTATGTTGCCTATTGTATGCTGATGTGTTGTGCTGATTTCTAACAGTAAGAAAGATCTACAGTCTCCCGTGTCTGGAATGAACAAAGTATGTATGAATTATGAGTTAACGATGAATGTAAGTTAGTCTAAAGTCATGGTGTATGAAAAAGTAGTGTGCAATATAGTTGTGAATGATGAATACTTGAAGCAGGTGGATGAGTTTGTGTATCTGGGAAATATGTTTACGAGAAATGGGAAGGCTGATATTGAAAGAATGGTAGGTACTTGCTCCTTATGAAGGACTGAATGCCGTTGGCGCTAATAAAAAAACTGTCAAAATAAGCGAAGCTAGCACGCTAGCAGTCCACAATGGAGTGCTGGTACCTAACCTACCTCATGGCAGTGAGGCATTGAACTGGCAGAGGAAGGATGAAAGTAGACTGAATGCTGTGGAAATGAGATCCCTGGGACATTACGTGGTAAAAACAAGTATGATCGTGTGAGAAATGAGTATATCAAGGCTGAAGTAAGCGTAATGAGTTAGATTAAGGGACACTCTGATGGTTTGGGTACGTTGTGAACGAAGAAAGTAATGTAATGAGAATATAGAAGTCGGGGACAATCAAGTTAATTAGATACTTGAATCGGGTCATGTCAAGAGTCAGAAGAATAGAAGAGTATGACACAATTTTTTGTATTTCTTGGGCATTAACTATATAACAATTTCTAGACATTTTGTTTTAAAGAGTTTTAATTTTCAATGTACATTATTTACTTAAAGTAAATACTACTTACTAAATAATACTATTTGTTACTTACTGAAAGTAACAAATGTACATTGAAAATCAAAACTCTTCAAAACAACATTTATTTATTTATTTACATATATACGGCACAACACGTGCCATTAAACATAATTGATATATTTATAAATAGTACAACAACATGAAGAATGTAAGTGAAATTTAAGAAAAAAGGTAAAAAGTAGAAATAAGCAGTGAATAAAATGTATAAAAGTAAATTATAAAGTGTAAAGTATACAAAGTATAAAGTACAAATTATAAATTATTAGGGAAAACATAAAAATAACCGAGAAATAAAACAATAAAAAGTAAAATGTAGAAATATAACATATCTCTAAAAGGTACCTACAAAGATTTAAATATAAAAAGTAAAAAATCCTGGATTATGTTATCCGATAATATGATACGATAAATTTTATAACTACCTATGATTTCTAGTACATTAGTAGTTTTAGTGTGAAGTACTGGTAGGCATATTATGTTTACATAATCAATATATATTATAAAAGAAAGTCCAAAAAAACATGCGGACCGCAAAAACTCAGAAACGATTCCCGGTACGATCAAGGGAGTTATATGGTATGGTAGATGTCTATCCCCTCTAGGGAATAAGGGTACCCGTTTTTACCTAAAGGAAGTGCTTTTAAAGATATAAGGGCTGGAAGTTTCACTCCTTTTTTTCTAGAACAGTTCAAAACATTCCAGAGTATTCTTGAGCATTTCACCACATTCCAGAATATCCCGGAACATTCTTCGGGAATAGGATAGAGGGTTCAGGAACATACCGGAACATCCCAGATCATTGTGGAACATTCCAGAACACTCCTGAATGTTGTGGAATGATCTGGAATATATGTCTTTTTTGTGTGGGTATCTACCCATACGGGGTATATAAAGCAAGATCCGTCATGGATTCGAACATCAATTCAATCTCAAATCAACTCCCTGAGCGAAGTCGGACACCATCATCAATGTGAAACATTCCAGACACTCTCGAATGTTGTCCCGAGCGAAGCCGGGTAACCCAGCTAGTAAATAATAATACCACCCATTGCAAAACTCGCTTAAAATCTGAGAAAACTCCAATGTCAACACTCCAAAGTTCAATCTCAAAATTAAACCGAACCGTTTACCTAACATGAAGTGATTGTAAGAAAACATATCACGTCCTCAACTTAATGCGCTCCTGATACTGCTAACTGTATTTCTCAGGATAGCATGCAATCGAGGATATCGATCCTTATATATTACATCTCTCTAACCAGAAGTTTCGAACGCACACGTACCGGATACAAGTAATGACATTTAAACTGCCAAGTCCCGTCAACAGTTATGTTCGCCCGATACTTCAGTAATACTCTTTACAAGTTTTGCATTTGAAATTGTTTAGTAAAGGACTCCTGTTAAAAAGTAAATGGTAAAATTTTTGACATTTTAGTTCAATTAAATTAATATAGGTACGTAATGATCATGTTTATGAGATTAAGCTTAATTATTAAAAGTAATTACGATGTTTAAAGTTAATTAAATATGTCTGTTTGAATTTCGATTTTGTTTGTTTGAATGAATATATGAATGAATGCAAGTATGAAATGGAAGCTTAGAAGTAGAAATTAACCCACTTCCCGTCATCCGATCGAGCTCAGTTGCGTTCGATGACAACGCATTATACTTATTAACTTTTGATGGTAATCACGCACACACACGCGGATATATAAACATTTCTCTGATATCAGATGATATTACAGCAGTTAATAAATATACGCAATAAATGTCGGTCTTATCAAATAGGGATTTGACTGACTTGGTAGAGTTGTTGACTCCAATTACTGGGTAAGAAGGATCAATCTTCAGCCAAACAAAAAAATATAAATACAGAGCGAAATAGCACATATCCTAAGGATTTTAACCAGCGATAAATTAAAAGTTTCCACCGCACGTCGCCACTGATCACGCTGCCTCACGTGGTAATGGGATCACGTGATACGCGTTCGCTCTCCTCTGTTACTTGTGATGAATCCATTCAGTTGCCACGTGTGATCGAAATATATACATATTTTTATTTTTATTGAAAAAAATATCATTGAACAGCAAAATGAAAATGATATCTTCATTTTTTGTTGTAAATATGCTCAAGAATCGCTCGTTTAAATCCTCAGGGGCACGTGCTACACATCCTGTATATATTTAAGTTTTTAAAAGACATTTGAAAATAAATGTAAAAAAAAACTTCATTTTCACTTATTTTCAATCACTCGGTTGTTATGTAAAATATTCTACCTACAGTTGTTAATTTAAATGCAATTTAATAATATCTCTTACCTTATTAAATTCCTACAAGGCAATGTTAAATTTAATATACATCACTTTGGTTAAAATTCTTTTTGATAAATTTTCTTTGTAAGAAATATCAAGAATGCCTACAGAAAATATGAATAATATATCGCTGGATACTTGAAAATTTAAATTAAAAGAGTTCGTTGTTGGGTAACAACGTATATCAAATATAATATGAACATTTGTGTGTTTAGGAAGGAGTTTGTATTTTTACATGTTGACTGGTATTCGGTGTGAGATATTGAGGAATCGCTAATAAGAATATTCACAGAAATAAAATGTTAATTCTCCATGATTATTGTCTTATATTTATATTAAAAAAGACTGGGCAAGCTGCAAAACATAATAACTCATTGATGATGATATTTTCGACTAAATCTGGTTATTTACAATTTTAAATAATGGCCTGAACTCGCCAGAGCCTACTAACATAATAAAAATTCATGTTCCTTTAAGATCAATAGGACAATCTAATTTATTTCATTTGCACACGTGTTGAACCAAAATTAGATAAAAACTCCCTTATTCTCCATATAATATGCGCAACATAAACACAAAAGTGCCAAGACCGAGTTATTTGGCGGTCCGTCCTCTCTGCCTACCCCTGCGGGGAAACGGCGTGATGGTAGTTAGTTAGTTTATAAACACAAAATTACACAATGTAGCAATACCCTTCAGAAATATCAAATAGAAGTAACGCGTACAATCGAAAATTAATACAAGAGTGTGGAATATATCGGGAGCATCTTCTAGCCTTATCGTATATTCCTCTTCCACTCCCTCTCTCATAAATTTAATTTTAAGATACAATTAAACTCCATCTCCAAACAATTTACCGTAAGAATTTTTTGACGTACTTGACTTACTTTATAACCAGTGATTACTGACTTTATATGGAATAAAAAATATGAATGAAATTTTGGTCTCCGGTGACATTTTTGATGTTTTTTTATATTTTTTCTACAAAAACTTAAAAATATAATATGCGTCGGACAGCGTCGGCGGGCTGAGGAGTTGGTCGGCTACTCGGGTAAGTGACCATTGAAGACATGTAGAGAATTTTTTTTGTTTGATTTTGCTGGCCTCTGTGTTTCATCCCTCCTACAACAATGGTTCATAGTCTTCAAGACCCATGTTCACTCCTTCCTTTCCTCAAAAAGACCCTCCACACAGCATTTTTAAAGATGACATAGGCCCTGAGGGAAATCATTTTCCTCAGGGCCTCCTGTGTGGAGTTAGTGTAAAAAAAAAAAGAAAAACATTTTGATGACCAAAATTTCATTTACTTTATTTACTCCAAATAATATCAGGAATCACTGGTGAAAGTAAGTCAAATACCTCCCTTAACACCCTGTATATATTCATATACAGGGTGTTAAGGTGTTATGCCCTGTTTACTTGTGGGGGTACACAGTGGCGTACCGTGGGTATCAGCCGCCCGGGGCGGAGGAAAATTTTGCCGCCCCCCCCTGCCCCCCCTATATAGGTACGTCTTCAGGGAGGGAGGGGGGGGGGGGGGGGGGGTAGTGATCCTTTTTTTTTAATTTTTTTTTTTTAAAATATTTATTAATAAATCTGTATGCGGTGAATTAAAACTACACTCAGAACGTGAAAACGGTTTTTCTTTGGTTCTGGCAGCACATAAATTGTCTGCAACTAGAATTTTATATTTGCACTTCGAAAAAAGTTATGTTTTCTTTCGAAATATGTCAGCAGATGAATACACAATTGGAATTTTACATTCTGAACAATAAAACTGGCTTAAATTTTATCTGTATGCGGTGAATTAAAACTACACTCAGAACATGAAAAAGGTTTTTATTTGACTCTGGCGGCACATAACTTATCTGGAAGAATTTTATTAAGCACTTCAAATAAGTTTTTTCTTCGAAATGTGTCGTCAGATGAATTCACAACTGGAATTTTACATTCTGAACACAAAAGGGGTTTTAATTAAATCTCTAAGCGGTGAATTAAGACTACACTCGGAAAATGAAAATGTTTTTTCTTTGATTCTGGCAGCACATAAATTGTCTGCAAGAATTTTATAAAGCACTTTAAATAATATAATGTTTTCCTTCGAAATGTGTCGTCAGATGAATCCACAACTGGAATTATCCATTTTGAACACAAAACTGCTTTTAATTAAATATGTATGCGGTGAATTAAAACTTCACTCAGAACATAAAAATGGTTTTTCTTTGATTCTGGCAGCACATAGATAGTGTGCATCTAGAATTTTATAACTGCAATTCGAATAAGTATGCACACACCTGTCAGCTATTTAACTTTTCTGTGATAATAAATTTAAAATATATCACCGTGATATATACGTGGAAGAAAACCGTATAAGTGTAATTTTTTGTGCGCTTTCAGCAGGGCGCACAAAGCTTCACGAATATAAAACACAAATCGACTATCAATTAGAGCTAAAATGATACTGTTGCCATTTACATTTTTATTTAAAAATAATGTATGTGTTAGAAATAAAAACAAAACGTCTGTCATTAATATTTTGATTTTAACAGTATATAAAACTTAAGAAAGATGTTAAGAAACTATAAACTAGAAAAAACTTTTAAGTCCTGACGCGAGAATAGAACCCGCGACTTCCCCAATCCAAATTTTTACAAGATGATTATTGATTGTGAAATTTTGCCGCCCCCCCAAAAGTGCCGCCCGGGGCGGGCCGCCCCCCCCGCCCCCCCCACGGTACGCCACTGGGTACATCAAATATATCTACCATGTAATTAATTACTGTATAAAACTTATTGTTATTTATGTATTTATTTGTTACTAATAAAAAATAAAAATATAATTGATTTTTTATGACAAGTATTCGCTGTTTGAAATAAATAAAATGTTGGTACTGGATCAGTGATTTGGTCTAGATATGCAAACGAGGTATTATGTTCTCATTCAATATCGATCAACTCACGACTGGTAGAAAGAAGGCTACTACCCTACTCCTTCAGTGGAACAGTGTCTAATGAGATCCCCATCTTCAACATTTAATTCTTCCTCAGCGTTACTGGTGAATTATTTCGTAATATATCCGATTTCAGATTTTGTGAATATTTTTCACTCCGCTTAGATAACTACTAGATATGTATACGGTTGCAAATAATTATAAATATTATTCTTTCTTTTAACATTTTATTTGAAAATAATTGCTCTCAGAGTCTATGTTATCTTTGGGGATGCTGTATGGAGGGTTTTCTTAGATAAAAGAAGGATAGGAGGAATGAGGGATGGGTGGGGATCTGGAGGTCATCCCTTCCACTGCGGTACAAGGCAATGGGCCGAGAAAGTCCTGATCGGGAGGTAAAAACGTCTCCATCAACTAATCTCTTCATATTTGTGTTGGTGGGCGGAGACATTGACAATCCTTACCCCATGAACTCGGGAATTCCTGCCAAGTCACCAAACGTAGCGAACCACTTGGGGTGACTTATGGCAAAAGATGTTAACAACTATTATCACAACAATTTTTTTGTTGAATTTAAGTTTATTATCTTTTTTCGTGTTAATACCGTACAAGACATCTAACTGCCGCCAAACGTCTGGAGTCAGGGGGACAACGGTATCCCCAATTGAAGTATATTGTGAAGCTGAAGGTAGTAGGTATGGGAATGAGATGCGGAGGAGGAAGGTGGGGAAGAACGTTGCTATTTTAACCTGGTCACAAAATACGGCTATGGCCATTTCAAGCAACATTTCAATTCTGAACGGTGGTCTGACACCAGAAAAATATTGAGAATATTTTCGATGAGTCGCAAATATACTACATATTATTTTAAATGAATAAGTTGTGTAATGTGTTACTCCATATTGCTAGCCGATAGCCTTACCCCTCGATCATGGATGTCGTCGAAATTATTAATATCCTTCAAATGAAAAACGTTATTTGTTTAAAACTACTTTATTTTAATTACAAACGTCGACCAGTTTCGGTTGATCTCAACCTTCATCAGGACATAGATATAAACAGTTATATACAGTTTATATTTATGTCCTGATGAAGGTTGAGATAAACCGAAACCGGTCGATGTTTATAAATAAAACAAAGTGGTTATAAACAAAGAACATTTTTCATTTGCATAATGTCAAGCCACAAAGCATTTGCTTTTTTCGATAAAATAATATTATTCTATTACTTATTTAATATTGTTCATCAAATACCAGTAACCTTGCATAAACGAATGTGTTTAGCAATATTTCTTGATGCCAAAATTACGCAAAGATAATTTCGTATTCCACTTTTAACATTTGGCATAGGCAATATTGGCATAAGAAGTTTTCTCTCGTACACATTGTGTTTCTTTCCCTTGCGTAGGTACTTTATTGGGGGGAAAACATTTTGCTTATGAAACATTCTGTATTCTATGGCGTGCTCGTACACATATTACATTTCGTATTCATTGCCAATACTTTCACGTATATATCTTCATAACAAAATTTCCTCCATTTTATTAATGCATCCGGTTGTTTTAATATACATATATCGCGCCGTTCGCATTCGAAAACAGATTGATTGGGAAGTAAGCTTTTTTATTTAGATATTTATTGGCGGTACTTCCCTAACAGGCGCATTTATCAATATAATTGCCAATTACGAGAATTTTCTATCGAAGTTTAACATACAACACTGTAAGTTTTTATACTTCTAAAAAAGATATGTTGAAGATCTTTTTTTATACATTTGCCGAGTCGATAAAGACCTGTATCATCTTTGTGGATGCTGTATTGAGGTTATTTTTATGGTAATGAAGGAGAGAACGTTCTGACAAGAAAAATGTTATGAGGGGTGGGTAGGAATCTGGGAGTCAATGTGTCATGTATGAATTCATCCCTCCCAATGCGGTGCAAGGCAATGGGTCGAGAAAGTCTGCTGGAGAGGTCTCAATCAACCAATCTCTACCGATCCGGCCCACCACGCACCAGGTCACCAAGACCTAGACAAACCTTACCCCATTGACCACCAAATGTAGCAAATAACTTGGGGTGACCTATGGCAGTGGTGTTGGTTATCAAATAAATGGTTCCCGGGGCGTCGTTACCCATACCAACCTCCCAAATTGAACATCTGGTTCTGTTATTTTACATATTATTTAGGTATGAAAAATTCACATTGTTTCTTTAAATGTTACTTAAGATATTTATCACAAAAAACTATTTAAAATAGGTCACGTTTTACTAAATATTTTCGCTTACGGCTGTTAATATAAACTTTTATTTTTTAAATTAGTGAGCACCCTCTGTCTTTGGATTTACATTACCAAAATTATTTTATTGATTATTCATTCATGTTTGAAGTTTTTTTTTTTTTTTTTAATATTTGACAGAAGTCGTAATTTTTTTTAAAACTGTTCGTTTAATAATAAAATGCTTTCAGCGTCACAAATCCAACGATGATAATATCCCGTGATTTTTCATGGGTCTATGTTACTTAACAAATAATTTTCTACTATTATAAATCACAATATTAAATGTTTTAAATTTAAGTAGGTACAAAATATTATATAGTCCAATTATGGCGAGCTAAAATGTAACATGAGCATGAATCTATTGCATCCCCAATTGGGGTATGTTATAAGACTAAAGGTAGAGGGGAAGGGAAGGAGAAGGAGGAGAGGAATGTGGGAAAGAACCTGGATATTCAGATCTAGTAACCAAACACGGCTAAAGCCTTTTCAAGCCACGTTTCAATTCTGAATGGTGATCTTACACCAGGGTGAAATAACACAAATTAATCAAATATAATGTATTTGTGCACACCGGGATTCGATCCCGCGACCTGACGGATTGTGAGTCAAGAGCCTTATCCCTAGACTACGGAGGCCCAAATAGGAGACTCGAATATGAATATGAGTTGAGATTATTGTGATTTATTTTTGAGGTAATATACCGTTGTGCTGCCTTCTTCTTTGTCCAACGTTTCGGACAACGATACATAGTCAATCATCGGGGCATATGTATCAGATTATACATCTGGCCCGACGGGGTAAAGATGTAGATTGCGCAACACGGCACAGCACTATAGATTTTTTAAGTAATTAATAATTTTATTTGTCTTATCGAAAATCCGTGCAGGTTTAAACATTAATTAACTTCAAAATATCTATAAGATGTTATTTGTTGCTTGGCCGAATTTTAAATGATCAAATGTTTTCAATCTCATCTCCATATTTATTACTTCAACGGAGCCGGCCTCCCATAAACTCTACAAATTACAATGGCCGGGCAAAAGTTTCCGAGTTCCTTAATACTCCTTAATTAAAGCTGTCCCCAGCGGAGATGCTAAATAAGAAATTTAATATAAGCCAAGGACAAATTTTTAACTGTAAATTTGTAAATGCGATCATTTTACAAATTTCATAACGGTTGCCGAGCATGCTTACCCTTCAATCAGTGATTTTTTTGAACTCCTTACATATTATAGAAATTTAAAAAGGTTTGTTAATTTTTTAATTACTTCATATTACACGGTTGAATGAAGTAACCTGTACAATGTACATGCAATTTATCAGTTTTGTAATATAACTAGCTGAAGGACCCAGCGTTGCCCGGACTTTATCCTGTACAGATCTTCCTCATGTTTTAAAGGTTAAGATTTGTGCGAAAAACGATTTCATTCAAAGACACTCTTCTTTATATATATATATGTGTGTGTGTATATTTATGTATATACCCGGAGAAACATATTCAATTTGGTTTGGGTACTGCCGCCCCGGTTACCATTTATTGGATAACCAATACCCTTGCCATCGATTGCCCCAAGTGGTTCGCTGCGTTTGGTGACTTAGCAGGGGTACTCAGGTTCATGGGGCGAGGTTTGTCTATGTCTATGTTTGTATAGTTGCCTACCTACTGCGTGGCGGGTCGGATCTGGAGAGGCTGGTTGAGGGAGACCTAACCAAGACCTCTCCAGCCGGATTCTCTCGATCCATCGTATTGCACTGCAATGTCTACGGTGCATCTCTTTCTATTACACGAGAGATGGTTTGTGTATGATGAGAGAGGTGTATAGGCCAAACGTCGTTTACTTATGGGCCAATCTATCTATCTATGTATTCTATCCCCTAAAACTCTTTTTAAGTTTAGTAATGGGTGGTTTGGTGTATTTAATGGTTTAGTAAACAAAGTTTATGTAATGCAAAATCTGTTTAAAAAACCACATACCGTGTCAGAAATCGGATATATTCAAGGCCAGTCCGACTACCTACAAATCGTTGATTCTGACATGTTGATTTTATATTTAGAAGAGATACTGATCACATTAGTGCTGCAATTTGTGGAGTTAAAGCTTCCAAGTAAATACATCAAATTATTAATTGTGTTCATTTGTATGTTACAATAAATATAATACATTTTTACAGTATTAAATAATAATCATTACGTATTCTACCCATCTGACATCTGATGTTCCGCCATAAACCTCACTAGTTTTGTGTAAGTTTATTAAATTTATTGATTGCGCAGAAAAGTCTCACAGTGTACTGCGCTGTAAACCGTTATCTTACTTTCGGTCTTTATTTTTTTGCGCGGCGGCCTGAATTGGCGGGTGGCACTTCAACCAACTGCAATCGGCCAGCGACGGCAATACCGTGTTGTGAAGAGTTTAGGCGCGAGAAACAAAAATTCTACCTTTTAATATTAATTCAACTATGAAATCTTGATCAATTTTCTTTTTTTAAAAAACATCAATTCTGATAGACGGTTAACATTGATAAAAAAAATTACTGGAATTCCTTATTGAAGAATTTAAAAAATCTCCATACAAAATGCCCAAGCGACGCGGTTTTCTCAGTTTAAATGACGTCACACCCACACCCCGCTTCTTACCGCTCGGATTCCGCTCGTTTTGGCGGGCTTAGTAAAAATTAAACTTTGAGGATTAATTTTACTATGAAAACGAACTTTAAAAAATTTATATATATATTCCAGTATTTATGTTTGAATGCGAACATTGATAAAAAAAATCAAAAAAATGGACTCAACTTCCTTATTAGCTGAAGTCCTGATATAGCCCGGGCTTTATTCTGCTTTTGTTAAAGGGTGAGGATATGGATTGGTTTTTCATAACCTCGTGTAGACCTTTTTCATGTTTTGAAGGTCAACCGTGCAAAATTTGGTCAATCTATAAATGAAACTGTTGATTTATTAAAAAAAAATAAGCCACGCCGCCCGAGACTGTCTTCTTTATATAAATTCTATAATATTTTATCAGTAGTGTCAGTAGTAATGTTCACGTGGTTCGTATTTTTCGCCCAAATTTCATGCATTAAATGTACTTTTTTGAATTCCCACGAATGTTTTCGGGCTTCCTGTTTTCATCTTTAACGCATGAAGGGAAGATGAATTGAAATAGTGGAAAAATGTCTGGTAATTTAGAATTGGTCACAAAAAATAACATCTCACTTTGTAGCAATATGATCAATTGGGATTGAAGTCCAATTTCTTCTAATTTCATTGAATTAATAATACAATAGTAGAACATTGATTTGTGAAGTAAAACTTCTTTATGAGTGTGTACTACTCTGCGAAATGCAACAAACCATATTGTCTGGAATGTCAATGTCACCCCAATGTCATATTTCACCTTATGTCGTATGTTCTTTTATAAGTTAGTGAAGTTTTACTTCAGTCGTGTGGTCTAAAGCACACTTGTTTTTTTGACACTATTGGTATTGTACTTTTCTTTTAAAAAAATTAAACTGATTTCGTTCTATTTTAGTCTTGTTTATAAAACCGTTTTCTTTATGGGTCTTAAAAATGTACGTAATAAGCAATCAAAAGGCTCGGCTCGTATAATATTACATACCTAATAAAGCACAATATTAAGTACGAATCTTGCGACTAGATTTTTTGTGACATTCCACGTATTATTAAGGGTCTTTCTTTTATGACGGAGAATCATCCATCATCCCCCTTTGTACACTACACGGCTCGGTGATGGGTTTTATGGCGTCATTGACGTCATAGAAGGTAATAAAAGAGCTGTGGGATTCTAGGTTTCCTGGGTGTGACAATAGGAGGTTTGGGATGTTCCTGAGATTCAGGTTCGAGGTTGGTTGTTCCAGTGTTCTAGATCCTTGTTAGGGGAGTTTCTGGCACGTAATGATAGTTTTACATGAACGGGTGGATCTCGAATGGGTGGATCGCAGATAGAACCCTCTGAAGTGCAGTACATATATTATAATGTTTTCTCCATACTATCATGTCTCTTTTAGTTGGTACTTGCAAAATGCATCGTTTGTGTACATATTCATTAAAATTTAATTAAAATTAATTTTAGTAATGTTATTTGTTATTAAGTTCTGCAAGTATTTAGTTTTTATTATTGTGACAGCTGTTTCGGCACACACAACTATTTTCAAACTGTGATTAATTTCCTTTGAGTCGATTTATTTAGTTGTTTCTAAATTTCAATTTTTGAAGGTGTCTAAATTGATTTATTACCGGTTAAACCAATTTGCTGTGAAAATAATTGAGACAGAAGATACTCTATTATGTGGGAAACTTTGAAATATTTTTTCCGCTCACTAAATGTTAATGTGTTCTTAATTGTTTAATAATGTCGTTACTACTATGACTTATTTAAATGTGATATGTTGTTTAGGTTTGGTAAATGTACTAAGAAGTGGGGAATAAATAATATTCCTTACTTTATTAATTAGTGTTGAATTAAAGTTAATAAAATAATGGAGTTCTACGAATGAAACATAAAAATAATTCATATATACGAGTACATATTCACAAAACATTTTTTATTGAAAAAAAAAACAATAAATTTCAGGAAAACACTTTCCAGCTTTCAATTTTCAAACATTGTCCCTCTAAATCGAAAAAAAATAAAACTTTCACGGATGGTGAATTAAACAATGGAACATTTATTATGCTTCATAACAATTACCTATAACTATGTTTAGTTATTTGCTATGATAGTCCACTATTAGCTATAACTATGAATAGTTATAACTATGCTATACTATTAGTTATAACTATGATTAGCTATAACTATGTTTAGTAATTAGCTATAATAGTCCACTATTGGCTATAACTATGTTTAGTTATTATTTATAATGGTCCACTATTAGCTATAACTGTGATTAGTTATAACTATGCTATACTATTAGTTATAACTAAAACTATTAGTTATAACCATGGTTAGTTATTAGCTATAATAATCCACTATTAGCTATAACTATGATTAGTTATAGCTAATAGTGGACAGAAAACTACAATAACACAGACTACAGAAATATTCTGGTATTTAATTTGGTTATTACGTGGAATAATTGAATGTTTCGTAAAAGCCCATTAGGGCTTTAAAAATACAACTCTAAAAACAGTAAATCATCTTGTAGTATAGAAGCTATTATTGTTTTGAAATTAGCGGCAAAAACGTTGTAAAAAGGAAAACGGCGTGCTACAGTAATCATAAAACCATTCATACCAAAAATCTCATTACTTCCACCGCTCCATAAAATGACCCGCAGCACAAGACTGTTAATAATCGCATTTATTTCCACATCTCGCTAAAAAGGAAAATAGCGTGAAACCTCGAGTGACATTATGACGCTATTTTGTAATACCGTCCTTTGTCCTTTGCGGGTCTCTCTTGCGGCCGCGTGTCCTTAGCCCCGTTATCTCGATCCATTAGATATTATCACCACAATATACCGCAGGACCGAACAACAGGTTACCTATGGTTCCAGGGCCGTGTCCAGGAAGCGAGCGCCCTTACCAAAAATTTTTGGTCTTAATATGTATATCATAAAAGAAAGTCCAAAAAAACGTGCGTCCCGCAAAAACTCAAAAACGAGTCCCGGTACGATCAAGTTTTACCTGAAAGGCATGCTTTTGAATCTACAAGGGCTGGAAGTTTCGCCCTCTTGAAATTTCTAGAAAAGTCTTCCGGAACATTCTAGAAGGTTCGATAGAACTCCTAGAAGGTGTGGGGAGTATGTCGTGGAATGTTCGGGAATAGGATATCGGGAACATCATTGTGGAACATTCCAGAATATTCTCGAATGTTGTCCTGAGCGAAGCCGGGTAACCCAGCTAGTAAATAATAATAATTAGTATCAACTTTTTTAATAGCGCCGTTTATTGACAAAATCACCTGAAGGGCGATTTATGTGTTGTTAAAGTTGGTAGCCTCTTATAAAATGTATGTTTTTAAATTAAGTAAGAAGGAATATGGCAGTACCTCATAGTCATGTTAGGTCATTTTATGAGAGTCTCAATTATTTTTGTGCAATTTAAAAAAAAAAACGGTGAGTATTTTAATTTAACACGTTTGTTTTTTAATACATTTTTTAACACTTCATATAAACCTTTTTCACTGCTTTATGACTCCGAGAAATAGAAATAATCAAAATCCAAAAGTACCTGCTAAAACATTCCTCGGAGCAATTGTCATGTTTTCTGCCCCATATTCGTGGAAAGGCCACCGACTTTGAGTAGAAACAAAGAAAATCCTAGGAAATGTAGGTTCGAATTAAACTTCTTCATACGCTTGTAAAGTATAGACATTACAAACTACGTAGTGCTCAGAACATCGGCCACCCCTAAAATTTTGCCGCCCTTGGCAGCTGTCTAGGTTGTTTAGGTCTAAATACGGTCCTGCATGTCCTGCCGCTGAAAGCTTCGTTTTAGCCTCTCTTTCCGTTACGTCCGTCGTTATTGAGAAAGAGGAAGAGGTTACAACGGGGTTGTCAGCGGTAAGCCTTTGTGTACCCTCAAAGCGTTTTCCGGAATCCTAATTATTTTAAAATACGTCTTGCATAATGCTCTCGCAGAATACCGCCATTACCGTTACGATGCGATGTTCTAAGATTAGATATTTTATGGCCCTGCTGCAGAGAGATCCGATGTTAGCCCACTTTCTGGTACCTCCGTTGTTAATGAGAAAGAGGGAGATGTTACAACTAGCTAGCAACACAAATATTCCATTGTCCTGCCGCTGAGAGGTCTGTTGCAAGTTTTCTTTCCGGTGTTTGCATCATTAATGAGAAAGAAGGAGAGGTTACAACGGAACTATAAGCGTAGATATTCATTGACCTGCCGCTGAGAGATCTGTTGTAAGCTCTTTTTCTGTTATCTACGTCGTTAGTGAGAAAGAGAGATAGGTTACAAGAAGCTAGCAGCATAGATATTCCATTGTTATCTGCGAAGTTAATAAGAAAGCTGGAGAGGTTACAACAGAACTATCAGATTAGATATTCATTGACCTATCGCTGAGAGATTTGTTGCAAGCTCTCTTTCTGTAATCTGCGTCGTTATCGACAAAGAGGGAGAGGTTACAACATATCTATCAGCGTAGATATTCATTGACCTGTCGCTGAGAGATCTGTTGCAAGCGCTATTTCTGTTATCTGCGTGGTTAGTGAGAAAGAGGGAGAGGTTACAACGGAACTATCAGCGTGGATATTTATTGACCTACAGCTGAGAGATCTGTTACAAGCTCTCTTTATATAATCTGCGTCGTTAATGAGAAAGAGGGTGAGGTTATAACGGAACTATCGGTGTAGATAGTCATTTGTTAATGCAAATGTAGATAGCAATATCACATGCTCTGATTTGGTTGAGACTCTTGATATATCTGACTGTACTGTAACTATTGGTGATATTATATCCAAGCTAAAGAGTCTTGATTCCCGTAAATCTGCAGGACCTGACTGGTTCCACCCATGTTCTTAGTTAATTGTATGCATACATTGTCATATCCTATACATAAGTTATTTACAAAGTCACTCTCATCAGGTGTGTTCCCCGATCTTTGGAAGTTTAGTCTTTTGACGCCCATTTTCAAAAAAGGTAATAAGAGGGACGTAAAAAACTACAGGCCAATATGCACCATGTCTACATTACCCAAACTTTTTTAAAAAACCTAACGCGCAGAAACCAGACTCCTTAAATTATCAGATAGAAGAGTGTTAATTGATTTGTTATTTTTATTCAAAATTATCAAATCTTTAGTTGACTGCCCTAATTTGTTAGAACTTATCTGTATTAATATACCTGCCAGACTAACTCGCAATAAAGATATTTTCAATTTTAAAAATACCCTCAATACTAACTATTTATTCTATTAATTCACCATTCCCTAGAATGCATAGCCTTGCAAATAAACATTGTGAATCTATAAATATATTTGGTGTTGACAGTTTTGCAATTTTCAAGAGACAACTCATCTCTATTTTATCTGCTAATAATTAACTTTTTTTATTTTTTTTCTTTTCATAAAACCTCCTCTCAATTAAAATCTTACCAGTAATTTATAACCTTATTTTATTTTATTTTGCTGTTCTATTAAGTTCTGTTTTATTGTCCTACATTATTATACACATATAATTGTTTGTTTATACCTACTAGCTAGCTTTTACACATTGCACTTTATTGTATTTCAGGTCTTATAACTGATGTTTTCTTATTACTCATACTATTTCATTTCTTTTATGATGTTTAATTTTTTTATGTTTTTAATTTCTGTTATGATGTTCTATACCTTGTGATGATGATTGCTTTATTATTTATTCTGTTTTATTGGTTTAGTAACATATGAGTACGTAATTATTATTGTTATTATACTTTTCCTTCTATGCTTGTAAAAGCCCACTAGGGCGTAAATAAATATAAATAAATAAATAGATATTATTAATTGACCTACCGCTGAGAGATCTGTTGCAAGCTCTCTTTCTGTTATCTGCGTAGTTAATGAGAAAGAGGGAAAGGTTATAACGGAACTACACGCGTAGATATTCATTGACCTGCCGTTGAGAGATCTGTTGTAAGCTCTCTTTCTGTTATCTGCGTCGTTATTGAGAAAGAGGGATAGGTTACACCAGAACTATCAGCGTAGATATTCATTGACCTGTCGCGCAAGCTCTCTTTCTCTAATCTGCGTTATTAACGACAAAGAGAGAGAGGTTACAACGGAACTATCAACGTAGTTATTTATTGACCTACAGCTGAGAGATTTGTTACAAGCTCTTTTTTCTATTATCTGCGTCGTTAATGAGAAATAGGGTGAGATTATAACAGAACTATCGGTGTAGATATTAATTGACCTGCCGCTGAGAGATCTGTTGCAAGCTCTCTTTCTGAAATCTGCGTCGTTAATGAGAAAGAGGGAGAGGTTATAACGGAACTATCAACGTAGATATTCATTGATTGCCGCTGAGAGATCTGTTGCAAGCTCTCTTTCTATTACATACGTCGTTAATGAAAACGAGGGGAAATCACAGCGTACCTGAAACCTGTTTCATGTTGTTGTAACATGATAATTTTGTTTAATGAACTAGAATGAGGGAGCTTCAAACGCATTATTGTCCTGGGGTCTGATACATTGTCAAATTAAAGCATCCAGTTACAAAAAACATGTATAAAGCTAATAGAAACCTTTTTGCCCTACTACTCACGGTTCTTTTGATTAAGTAACTATTCCATGTACATTAAATAATAAACACACTTTGCAAAACAGCTCTTATTTGAATGACAGCCGATCTGGTTTCGATTAGCACAAGCTTCTTTAAAGCTTAAGTGTATATTATTCTGGGGTATATCAGATTTCTGCACCGCCCCGGGCTGAAGATTGTTTATCGATTTCTAGGCGTAAAAAACGTTGGATCAAAATTTTAAATTCTTCATTATTTAGGCCACAATTTCAAAAATTCAGAGCATCTGACAAAGGTGTTAATGGCATTTAAATACGGGAGGTTTAAGAGTTCTTTTTGGTACCATTATCAAAACTAACATAGGCACTTCTAGCATTATACCCCGGAATTATAAACAACAAATAGGAAAATAATATTATGACAGAGATACCACCAGTAGAAGTAGAATCAATCCCACGAAATCTAAAAAAATAAAAAAAATTTAATTTACAATACGTATTGAAGAAGTTAATGCAATTCTGACCACAGACACTCATATCGAAAACTAGTTGAAGTCCTCAGATTTCCCCGAGCTTTACGCAGAGTTTTTGAAATCAGATTATACCTTTAGTTTTGAAGGTCGAGTCTGCAAAATTTCATCAATCTCGGAATAAAACAGTAGATCTGTATAAAAATCAAATCCACGCCCACGTTGCTCACCCGGTGTCCGCCATGGACACTCTTCTTTATATAAATAATAATAGCTGAAGTCTGGAGTCCCGGCGTTGCGCAGGCTTTACACATAGTTTTTCTAAATTAGACTAAAATAGTGACTTTCCGCTTGTTCTTTAGGTCAAATGTAAAAATTTCATCAATTTCGGAATAAATCTAAAGATTTGTGCCCGCTACAGACAAACTTTTTTAAAAAATTTACAGGTAATACGTTTAAAAAAAATATGATTTCATCCGATGTTCCTCTGTTATAGCGGGATCTGCTTTATATTGATAGCTGAAATTCCGGCGTTGCCGAGGATTTACAAAGTTTTTCAGAATCTAAAAAATTCAAATGTGCAAAATGTCATCAATGCGGAATAAAGCTCTAGATTAGTATAAAAGTTTAAAAAAAAAGGCCACGCTGCCTGCCCGCCGGCCATAGACACTCTTAGACCGCAGATAGATAGAAGAAGATGTAAAAAGAAGATGAGCGTATGGACGATAATAACGAAACCGATTGGCAAAACTGTTCGAAAAAAAATTATGTTCATAAATCGACTGTATTTCATTCGTAAGCATTTTTTTCTGTTATGGTGGCTAATAACAGTATCAACAGAGTTGTGCAAACCTTTTCAGTTAATCCTCGATAGTTTTTTCAGTACACAAGTCGCATATTTACGAGGTCTCTTTACCCACTCACGATCGCCGTAATGAAGGAAAGCCTCTAAACCGTAGCCTGTGACTATATTAAGATGACCTATCAGATCCTAACGAAGAAGGAACGATTGCTGAATAGACCAGAACGTGACCAGAATCCCAAAGCCTTCCCTTACGTGAGGAGAACTTCCAAATTTATATTTCGACTGCAGCGTACCGGTGAAAATTGAGTTATTTTAAAAATGACGTAGGTACAATATTCTGTACACTCCCCTCGTGCGAGTATATTGCCTCGTGGCCTGTATTGACGTCAGTTGTTAAAATGAAAAATGTTTTTGACGTGTTTTGTGTGGAAGCTCTTGAATGGGGTTGTTTTACACGATAAAACACAAAAGCTTTCACTTATTGAGCATTCTTAATCAAGGTTAATAAATACGGTAAGGTTAACGTGATAAATTAAATAACTTGATTTCGTGGGGAATTAATCTGCGGAGTTTTAATAGGTGTACTAAAAATTATTTGAAATAACTTCTTGCTATTTTTTTCTTTTAGCAGAATTATTTGTAAGAGAGAATGTATGCATAATATGAATATGGATGAATGAATAACTTTTTAGCTAAGCACAGTACCATCAAAGTTGTGCAAACTTGTTCAGTTAATCCTCGATAGTTTTTCCAGTACCCAAATCGCATCTTTACGAGGTTAATTTATTGAAATTACAAGTTTATTATTTAAACAATATTTTATAAAATTTACAACCAAAATTTTGAAAAACTTAGCTGGAGGGACCGAGTTTCCGGAGAGCCATTAAAAAGTGTCATTACCAGGGTAGGTTTGTACCATAGGGATATACTATAGAGACGCTATCCCGTACATAATTCTCCGAGATTCGTGAGCCACCGCGTCGAAAGGCTCGGCCGTCAGACCGTCCTTTCCTTTTACTCAAGCCCATGGTTTCATCCTTTTCCATCCTACTTTAATACGTCACACGCCAGCCACGGTCGACGGTTGTAGAAATACTAATACCAATAGAGAAATGGAGGTACTAACCTACGATTCCGTTGAACCAATTTATTCGCTAAATGTCTCATCTATATCAATGGTTTGTACACAGCTCGTACTTGAACGAAGGATTTAAAAAAATTAAGTTTGAATTTTCGGCTGAGTTATATGCAAAACCGTACAATTTTTGATACATTTTTCAGTAATAATAATAATTTAATTATTTATTCCAGGATGTGGGGAGGACAGTGCAATCCCAAACGTCCCATATAGTTATATATATTTATATATTTACACAGTAAAGAAACGAGAACATGAATAGAAAAAAGAAAATAATAACAAAAATATATAATCCATTATTATGCAGGGCGTGGTCTTGAGTGATCTCGGGACCAACGCTCACTCAGGAGTGGTACTTGGTGCTTGGAGGCTATTATCCGTATCCTGGCTCCAGTGACCCGGTGTCTCATCAGGCTGACGGAATTCATTCCCTTCTTTCATAAACATTGTTGATGCGCTGCTATACCTTCTGAATCCAAATATCTCCTTCTTCCAGGGCCCCGTCTTTCGGCAATCTTTCCCTGCATTATGAGATGCAAAATCTCATACTTCTCTGGATGTCTCATCACATGTCCAAGATATTGAAGTTTTCGGATTTTTATAGTTTTTATAACTTATTTTTCTTTATTCATCCGAATCATAACATCTTCATTCGTAACCCTGTCCATCGAGCTTATTTTAAGTATTCGTCTGTAGATCCTCATCTCGATGCCTCAAGTCGTCTAATTATGCTTCCATTCCATAAAATAATATCGAAAACACGTAGCATCTGACCATTCGCAATCGTAAAATCCAAGGTTGCGATCATGACTACAGAACATCTTTTTCATGCGGGTAAAGGTTGCACGATCTTTCTCAATGCGTTATTTGATTTCAACCGAAGGATCCCATCTATAATTTACATTGCAGCAGCCCTAAACTAGAGAAAGTACAAAGTATTCAATGCTCTGTACTTTCTCTAGTTTTGTTCCAGCAATATAAAGATTTTAAAGAATGCATTGAACAATGTTTTTTTAACATTATTGCTGCATCGGAAGAATCTTCGGGCAATCATATTTGAGAAAACACTGATACTTCAGTGTCTTTTACAGCCTTGTAAAATTTTAAACTTCAATATTTCTTTTTTAATCCTTCGTTTAAGCACTATATTAACCTACTAACAGAAGAAAATATGTTTTTCAACTTCAGATAAAGCTATCATGAGCTATCCTGTCCATCGCTTTCTTTTAAGGGGTCTCCGGAAACCAGGTTCTACCGGTTGAATTTTTAATTTTTTTGGCTGAAAATTTTATAAAATATCCTTTAAATGTTGCACTTTTATATGCTTAAAATTTTAAATTATATAATTTACTGATTACATAAAAAAAAAAAACATAAAGACAAAATCCTTTTTTCTGGCCTTTGAGACCCATGTAACTCCTTAAACGTAAAGTAAATAATAATTAATTTCTTGTCAAATTTTAAATAGAGTCGTTATCACATTATTTTCCCCATGCATGGCTCTATGTAATTACTTGTTAATCTGCAGATGATCCTTCGAGGAAATAGCCCCCGGGTTTACAAGGGGATTTAGCAAGATAATCATTTTGGAAGAGAAGTAACAAAGATAAAGCTTCTCGAAACTTTCATATCTTCAAACTTTATTGAGTTTGATACGTTCTTAAGAGGAACGGTTACGCTGCCTTTTTCATACAATACTTAATTTTGGATTTGATGCCAAAATACCAAACCAAATTGAACAATTATTTCTTTAATCAAAAGGTACAGATAATATCTAGTACGGATACGTGCTACTGTATCTATTTTTGTTTTAAATTATGATATATTGCCATTAAAGAATTATTTAGAAAGAATTAATTGTAACTAGGGAATGTTTTTTAAAAATAAAATAATAATTTAAATGATATTGTGGTTCAAGGTTTTACCACTGAGAGGTCAGCTGTCACAACTTTTTCTTAGGTCGTTGATGAAAAATATATACAGCTTTAACAATTTATTTTGTATGAAAACATTTAAAATGTATTATGTTTATATTTTTCTAACACGTTTAATTTTGTGACGTACTTATGACCTACTATATAACTTTTTCGTTATTTGTTTTTGGGTATGACGTTTCGGACAGCGTTTCATTGTCCATCCAGTGGGCAGATTCGGCAGATCCGACAGATCCTAAAGAAGGAGGTAGCGCAACACCGCATAACACGTATCTTACTATATAACTATTCGAAAATTTTAATTCGTTGCATTATCGATTTCAGAGTAACTTAAATTTGTTATTTTTTTACAGATCGAACGAAGGATTTTCCATGAAATTCATATTTTCGAAAGCAATTACTTTTTACGAAGAGTGTGAGATTGCGCAGCAGACGGGCAGTAATTTTGGAGGTAAGCTGAATTAATATATAATACATGAAATAATTAGAGTTTTATCAGGTCGCCACATTTAAATTGTTTAAATACTAAGTACGCATTATCAGAAAGAAAGATGGCAATAAAAAATCAACCCTTAGCTATCTTTATAAATTATAAATTCGATGATTTCAAAACAAAGTAATGCAACGATTTTCTTAACGAACGATAGAGAATATATAAAATTTGGTGTGAAGAGACAAGAGCGCTTTTGTTATTACCGTGACGATCCACGATTGCGGTACCGCGAGAGCACAAAATCATAAAATGTACGTTCATTGTCCTAATAATGCTGCAGCTCTTTCTTACACATTAAATAATGGTGAGACCAAAGATGAGACACATAATATACTTATGTCCATTTTATCCAAAGTACTACATACTTTTATCGTTTTCTTTGGAGGAACAGATATATACGACGGAAATTAAATTGACGGAGATGTATGATAATGATTGTATGTTTCCTATATGGGGGGGGGGGAGTGTGCAGACATACGTTTGTCTCATTTTCGACTTTTATTATTTAGTGTTTAAGAAAGAGCACCACCATTATGTTTAAGAATTTTAAGAACAAAAGCAAAACCATCAGTGCATTGACGTTTGACGTTTTTTAATTTTTGGAATTTAGTTTTATCCTTGTAACTATATTCCATGCTTTCAAAGTTATCGCCACGCCTAGTAGTATTATAAGGGTCTACGGAGACGTCACGGTGCTGTGTATAAGAGAGATGCAACAAAAATTTTAATATTTTTTATTATGACCATTTTTCTTTGGAGGAAACAGACCTATGTAAATTGTGTATCTCATCTTTTGAAAGAGCTGCAGTATTATTGTGAAAAGGAACGTTGAAAAAAAAAACAATTTTTTATTGCATTTTCATTGCAATCGTGGATCGTCACGATAATAATAATAGCGCTCATTAGGTACTTGAAAAAAGAAAATACGTAATGAAGAAACAGTTGAGCGTACTCACGTCATTATAGCTAATATTACAACTCTATCTCCTTCTTTTCGCGTACAGAACTGTAAAAAAACTTATTCATATTACGCTCTGTTTGATATCTACGTCGGCCATAATTTTCTCATTACTGTTTACATTTTCATAAGCAGAACTAAAAATACATGTGCTCAAAATTCCATGATAATATTAAATGAGCGCAGACTTCGTCATGCGTGTAATCATCTCTGCGGGAGATGAAAAGATCCTCCATTACTCATCTGTAGCCTTATAATTGCCTCCAGAAAGCTTGCCCTGTGAGAATTTCCATTCACATAATGCTTTTCTGATTCCACCTTTCCGTCTCTAATTAGATTGTGTTGCCAGAAATCTGTAATTTTTTTGCCAAGTAGTGGCACATTCAAACAGAAAACTGCTTGGATAAGTTTTTAGATTTTCACGGCCAAAAGCATTTTCGTTGTTAGTTTTTGGGGTGTTATATACGTCGGCTATAGTAGGAGGTAGCGCAACACGGCATAACACCCCAAAAACTAACAACGAGAAAACTGCTTAGTTGTTCAGTGAAATGCTCGTATTTTCACCCGTTGCTTTTGAAGGGATAGCATGGACGATCGATTAAACCCTATATCAATAAGATATTGACTAAATCCATCATTTGTGGTCATTTATCAATATTTGCGAGCGCGTTCAACAATTGAATTGGTAAGAAAACTGCTTTTTTTTCCAGTGAAATGCAAAAGCGGTCGCATTTTCCCCCAATGTTTTTTATTTAACCTGAAGGACTAGCACTGACGATCGATAAAACCCAATATCAATACGACATCGACTAAATCCGTAATTTATCAATATTTACGAGCACCGTTAACATTTGGTAAGAAAACTGCTTCATTTAGCAGTGAAATGCAAAAGCGTTCGAATTTTCACCCCGAAGCTTTAACTTTTAACCTCATGGATGATCGATAAAACCCTATACCAGTACGATATAAACTAAATCCGTCATTTATGGTCAGTTATCAATATTTGTGAGCACCGTCAACAATTGGTTAGAAAACTGCTTAATTTTCCAGTGAAATGCAAAAACGATCGCATTTTCCCCCAATGCTTTTTATTTTACCTGAAGGTCTAGCACGGACGATCGATAAAACCCCATATCAATGCGATATTGACTATATCTGTCATTTATGGTCAGTTATCAATATTTAACAGCATAATTGTCCAAACGGAAAAAAACTTCAAAATAAACTGAAATATTTCCATATTTAACCACATTTTGCCGTATTTGAATGTGACCGCAATGACCGTAATAGTTAACAATAATTATCATAAAAATACAAAAAATAGACTTGTGTACACCTACGAAATTATAATATAGATTACATGGGAGGTCTTTTTTGTGCACTCTAAACGTATTAAACCACGACATAGGAACATTAATTTCATTTTTAATTTAATTTATACACAATCATATACTTTGTCTTTTTGGTAAATCACCATTTTAAATGCCCTCACACCTCTAACCAATCCCTCTTATTTGGGTTAAATCCCACTGCCTTGACCTGTATTTATTATTCGTAATTATTAACTAACTAACAATAATCACAAAGAAAAGGTTTCTCCAAAACCTGTCGATAGTTAAACTAAATATAGTGAGCTTTATTTAACAGTATGCAACATTTAAGTAATAACAAGAATACTTTAAAATCTTTTTGGACTCTACTAAACCGATACTTTTGAGTTAAAGTCTATGTTAGGATAACATAACAAAACAAGTAGAAAACTTATTTCCACTTTAATTTATTTGACCGTAACCGGTTTCAGCTTGTCAAAGCCATCTTCAGACTGGTAGTAATTATTCTTAACCTACGATTTATATACATAACATATGGGGAGGGGGGGGGGGGGGGGGATTGGAGTGGTTTAAAAGGATTTTATTCAATTGCATGGATTTTTTTTACATTTGTTACAAAGTCGTCTTTGACTTTCGAATTTCTAATTATTTTAGTTATACCGAGTAGGCTTAATTACCTCGGGTTTGTAGCTTTCTTTGATATTGTTCAGGGAATACCTTACATGTAATATGAATTATTAATGATCTAATTTTATTATTGTCAAATCGTTATTATATTTATGATAATATGGAATTTTTGTATTGTAGTATTGATTGATGTATTGATTTTTGAAGGGACACGGGTTTTACACTGTAGTAGGAATCATTTTATAATGGTCATTATACAAAAAATATTTTTTTTACTTTAGAACATATGGTGAAAACTACAATGGATATAGGAGCGGAGATTTAGCAAATGATTCTAATTTCTTATTAATTACAAAGTTAGGATCTAATTTTTACTTCTACGTTAGGATTGGTTTAAGAATAAAATTATTTCAATATGTTATCGTAACGCAATTCCACCATGAATTATCAGTATCGAAAATGGAAATATCATCGTATAATGAAGATATGATAAAGTCTATTATTTTTCCACCAAAAACCAGTTTGTTCTCTTGTGTAATACTTGATGGATATCTTGAGATCTCCTGTCCAAAGATTCTATCATCTTTTCGTCCATCTTAAAAAACCTTTTTATTAGTATGACACATTCAAAACATACTTCAAAGCAAAAAAAAACACTCACTTGTCACTCTGCGTCTAATGGCAAAGTTGTTTAACGTCGTGAAAACAGGGAATTATTTTGGAATCTTTGTCACGTAAGAAAGCTCTTGATATGTCCGGCTTTGAAGTGACGTTGACACCACCCTTGTAAGAACTGTCATTGTAATATTCTTGAATAGACAGTTTCCTCACCCCAATTCAGGGCAGGAATCTTATTCGTTCATACAAGCCTTTCATTTCCTTTCTGTGAAAAACTTTATTAAATTATGAACTTTACTAGTGCCGAAAACGATTTTTATCAGATCGATACGTTTTTCAAATAAAATGTGTTCACTAGTCTTACTACCGGACACCCAAGCATGAAAAGCCTTTTTTGGAAGTATTGCCAATGAAAGAATATGGGCTTATAGATATTGTATACAAAAAAAGGACGCTTTTATATTTACCGATTCACTGTAAAGGTATCTTGACGGCATAAAAAAGGCAATTAACATACGTTCCTTATCACAATATTGCTGCAGCTCTATTAAAAGATGAGATACACAATGTACGTAGGTCTGTTCCCTCCAAAGGAGAAAAAATAATTATTTTCTTGCAATTCTCTCACACACCGCACCGTTATGTCTCCGTATACCCATAGGTACCTATACTACTTGCACTTTCGATAATTCAGAAAGTATGGTATCTATACCAATATAATATATAACTATAGCTACAATGATAATATTGAAGTGTGAGTGAATTCAATTCAAGAACGTAAAATGTCAATGCGCTGATGGTTTGGCTTTTGTTCTTTAACATATAATGCTGCCGCTCTTTCTTACACACTAAATTACAACAGTCGAAAATGAGACAAACGGTGAGCGTATGTGTGTCCTCCCCCCAAGGAAACATACAAGCATTTTCATAAAAGAAATTCTCTTGCAAAAAAGTAGTACTTTGAAGGAAACAGTCATGTGTTGTGTGTCTCACCATTATTTAAGGTGTAAGAAAGAGCTGCAGCATTATAGCGATAAGGAACTTATGTTTATAACCTTTTTTTGCCGTCACGGTACTGTTACCGTGAATCGTCATGGTAAATATGAAAAAGCGTCCATTCGTGTACAAAGTTGCTGTTTCGCGTATCACATGTCAGATTTTCTAACATCTGTTGGTCCCTTCCTTTCATTGGATAAACGTGGAGCAAACCATTGGCGTTTTTTCTTTATTTGCAGTTAGGTATATGGATATAGAAAAGCTCAAAAGAAGTTGCTAACTGAAACGAGTTGCGTTTGGCTAGAAATTTGAGAGAAATTTCGTGCGTATTACGTGATTCTACGGCTCGCAGTCGGAAATTTTTGCCACTTCGGGTATATATTTATATATTACACAGACAAATAATATGATATTCTGCTTCTCTTCTAAGAGGCTGAGTTTTTAAGAGAAAAAAGTGTTTTTAAAGATATTTTTACCTTAAAATGTTTAAAGTTGTATAGACTATATATTAAAGTTATAAACGTTCTTCATTTGGTTTGTTTCTTTACCCGAATGAATCATATTCTTACATGTAAATACATATCGCACATCCCGTCGATAAGTGTCGTAAGGCTAAATTTTCTATTTTACGTTTTATCTCTGAAAAAGTGAAAAGTAAAGCGATTGTGATTATCTATGCCCCACGAAAACCGTATTTATGTTAGATCTCCGCAAGATGTTGCAGGTATCTCTTTACGACGGGACCGCTTGGCCATCAATCATTCATTTTATATAATTGTAAAAATGTAACTATTAAATCACTATTATAAGATCGTTAACGTAAAGAACCCGTTAGACAAACTGCTAAAAAGTAGTTTATCGGGACTTTTTGTCTTGTATTTGTAAAATGTATAAAATAAATAAATAAATAAAAAAAATTATTTTCGCTCTCCTGTAAAATTAGCCTTTTTGATTTACGACACTTTTCTACGGGATTTGCGATACATTTAATTAGGAGAAAATACAGATACAGAGAGTGATTAACAAGACAAAACAAACTAATAACTAGAGAATTCACCAGTACTTCCATTTCTCTCGGTTTCACTTGATATCATTATCATTACATAGTATAAAATGAAGTCGCTCAAAATGTTTATACGCTTAGATCTTATAAACTAAGCAACGGATTTTCATGCGGCTTTCACCAATAGATAGAGTGATTCAAGAGGAAGGTTTATATATATAAAACATGCTAATTATAGTAGAGAAAAGCCGAGAAATTTAAATATTCTATTCAGGCAGCGGGCAGCTATAAGTATAAAATGAAGTCGCTCAAAATATATGTGCGCTTAGATCTTTTAAATTACGCAACGGATTTTCATGCGGTTTTCATCAATAGATTTTTAAACTGTTTCACAACTAAACAATTATGACTACTACCCGGGGTTCTACCCTATCGACTTTCTCTTGGTCATGCTCGGTACGAAACATCTACGGGTCAGAAGAGATATGTTCATTTTAATAAATTTCTTCAGACTGATTCGTGGATGATTCGAAAACTCGATTATCATGAAGAGCATTAGCTTCTATGTTCCCGATGGTTATCTCCGTCACCGACAGCATAGACTGTTTTATCTCGGCTTGTAGAACTAACTTGCTAGTGGTTATGCCAGTCGGGAGAGCTGTCTTGTTGTTAAATAAAATCACTTGGAATATCGATATGTTTAATATCAATGAAGCACAATTTAGATGGCAAGCTTTTTTGCTGTTAGTTTAATTCTGCTTATTAAATGTAAATTTTTTAATGATCTTAAAATTAATAAATTGAATTGAATGATTACTAGGCAAGTATCGATTGATGTAGAAGTAAAGGTTACAGAGTAAAACTTTTCAAAAGATAGGGTATTAAAAAAGGTAGGTATTCTTTCTAATAGTTGTTTGTTCAAACGGGTAGTTGAACGTTTTTCAAAGAATTTTGTCGTTTTCTGAATTTAAGGCGGAACGTGACTGTGTTCCGAATATTGCATTACTGTTCATCCACGACAACTGAGCTGGAACAAACACCAAGAACTAGGAACATTTTCATTCAACTCTACAGCAGGGGTGGCAAACAAGTCGATCACCAGCCAATTTTTGGTTGACCATTGCCTATTCGTGTTCTAATTTTGGAAAAATTCCAACCCGTTGCGTATGATTCAAAAGTAAGTGCGATCGCATCATAGACAATTTGGGAGGCGGGTATCCCCGGGACCCATTTATTGGATTGTCAACACCCCTGCCCGTAGGTTACCCCAAGTGAGTAGCTACCTTTGGTGACTTAGTTCATGGGATGAGCTTGGTGAAGATCTTGGCGGCGAATGGATTTGGCCACCTACTGCGTGGCGGGCCGAATCGGAAGAGACTGCTCGTGGAACCTAGATGTTTTCAGCGGACTCTCTCGTGCCATCGCCTTGCACATTGGAAGGGGGTGGATTCATACTTTCACCACTCCTCGACACATTAACCCCCAGATTCCTACCTACCCCTCATACCTTTTTTCTTCCCAGAATTTTAACTCCTTGCTTTCCCCGAGAAGATCCTCCACACAGTGTCCCCAAAGATGACATAAGGACTGAGGGAATCTTTTTTCCTCAAAACCTCATATGTGGAGCTAATGCAATAGGCCACTTGCATGGATTTCATTACGACTTGGAAAAAATCGTGTGGATAGATTTTTTTACTAAGATTACGAAAATGTTTGTAAAATTTTTTAGAAATTTATAGTTTTTTTTTTTTAAATAGATAAATCCATTATTTGAGCTCGTGACGTCACTACAAGAAAATGTCCCGTCTCCGATTATGTTACCTTAATTTTGTAAAATTCAACACTGATTAATTTTTTTTTAATATGGCAACACTTTGATATCCGGCGAATTTTTGAATTTGCGTTTAACGTTCACTAGATTTATTGTTTGTTCTATGCGAACTTATCCTTTGGTTTGATTTTTTGATAAAGATGGCGGTGTTTTTACAGATGTTACGAAGAGAACCCCGTACAATTTATTGCTATTCGTGTGGAAAATGTTCTTTTTTTAAATGATTTTCGGCTATGTAATTATAGTTTTTTCGCAACCATAAAATTATGTCCCGTCTTTCCGGTTTATAAAAAATGGTCTGATTTTTAGGATTAAAATTTTCAAAAATCGCCAGGGTTTCAAAAATACGATTAAAAAAAAAACAGAATGTCTTAGAATATTTGCCTAAACCGGTTTTTTTTTTAAATGTGATGCAAATGGCCTATTGTGGAAATATCTGGACGTCCAAAATAAACTCTAAAGTAGGTAAAAATACTAAGATTTCGTTTTTCAAATTTTTTCTTAAGGTTTATCAATATTTCTAATTTCGGAACGCATTACTTTCTGTCTTCGTCTACGTCTAATCCTTTGATAAATACCTACATATTGATATTGTATCAATTATTAGATCGCAACTTTTTAATAAATTAATTTTTAAAACTGTTCTACCGGTATTTCAATGGAAGAAGCTCTGTGGAACTAGCGTCATTAATCCCTTTGGCATCGGTGCACACTCGGGAAACACGCCCAACGCGCGCCTAACGTATGTAAACGGTTGACATCTGTCACATGAGAACGGGTCGCTTCTTCGACTCGTTCTTGAGTTCAACAGCTCGGCTATAGAACGATTTGCCAGTCTCTGTGTTTCCTCCTTCCTACACCAAGGGACTCTTCAAGACCTTCATTCCTTCCTCTCCTCAAAAAGACCCTCCACACAGCATCTCAGATGACATAGACCCGAGGGAAATTATTTTCCCCAGAGCCACCTGTGTGGAGTTACTGTACAAAAATAAAATAGTTTTAGTTTTATTTTATAATTATAATTTTAATTTTAAATTTTAAAATGGTTTTATTGGTAGCCCTCATTTATTAAGCTTAATAACCTTCCATTCATTTATATAATTTATTTATTTACGCCCTTTTTCTGAGCATTAGAAATTTACAATTTAAATAAAATATAAATACTTTATATTTCTTTTACAAAGAAATATAAAAGGTATATATTTCTTTTACATAACTGAACGTACATAACTGAACTGCCTCAGTAACAGTATTTTGTATTTGTTAAATAAATTGAAGATGTCCACTGACTTGGTATAATTATTTCACTCCATTAGTATTCTGGGTAAAGAGGAATACATATGGTGTTGAGTTCCACAATTTCTGCACTGAAATAAATCCAGACTTCTAGTATTACGTAGTGGAATCCGGAAGCTTATCAATTCAAGCAATGCCGGACTATCAACTAAATCATTTAGAATTTTATACATAAATACAAAGTCAGTGAAAATTTGAGCATATTCATTTAATTTAAAATAGTGTTGTAGTTCGACATTTACCAACAAAACTACTCAATCTAAAATTATTTTTAATTCCAACGTCAACATCAGGATTAAGGGGTTAAGTTTAAAAACGGCTTTTTTCTGAATGTACAACATGTCGAGAGTGTTGTGTTAAAATTTCAAGTAAATTAAATCAAAACTAACGAAGATACAGCCTTTCAAGCGAACGGCCCCTTATGCTGTATTCAAGTATATTTCAAGTATAAAATAAACTTTAAATAGATTTTCTCGCAAACAAATTTTTCAAGTTCCTGAACATCATAACTCAAAATCCACTTGACCGATCCTTTGGAAATTTTGTACACTATTTCTAGACATAAATCAACACGTAATTAGCGGGAGTTTTTTTTACCATTTTTTTCCATTTTATAATAACAAATTCACCTAATTTTTTTAGCGAAAATCGTAGTTTTCACCTCAAAATGCTGTCGAAAAAAAAAAAAAACTCCTTCTGAGTACCTAGAAAAAGATATATCACCTTTTAAACGAATTTCGACTTTTTTGTTTCAAATGATCCGGTAACGAGTTATGGTGTTCACCGCATAACAACTTTTTTCGAGGCGCCTCCGGAGATTCGCTCTCACGGAATTATTTATTGATATTTTTTTTAATTGAAAGTTTTTCAAAGCTAGTTAATATGTAATTCTGTAACGTGTATATGAAACGCCCCGCCCCTTCCCTTAAGAGGCCGGTATTCGAATTTCTACCGATTTCTTGCAAACCTCCCTTAAAAATTTGAAGTTTTTAAGCTCTTAAAAAATATATGTTATTCTTGAAGATAATATCTAGACATTAGTCGCGCCCAAACGCAAATTATATAAAATTCCCTCGATAGAAAAAAATCGCAAAGTATGCTCCAAAAATTATTATAAACACGTTTGTTTCAGTTATTTTACAAGTTATATGTATGAAAAAATTTCTTCAAAAAACAGCGTTTCTTTAAATGCTGTTTAAGACAATGATCGCGAGATTTTTGCTCTATTTTAAACGAGTAGTGTTTTATTCAAGATTTTCATGAATTTTTCATCGATTTTATCGTTGTAAATGTTAGCGCGCTCTTCTAACATTCGTAATTTCATATCTCTCCGTCTTCTTCTTTTTGGGGCCGGGAACTGAGCTTTAAGTCATTTAGATACTCACTTTCAACTGTACGGAATATAGGGCTGTAAACAGGTTCTAATAACACACCTTAATATATCAATATTTGCATAATACCTATTATTCTTCTGCATTGGTTCTATAAAATTCAATTAGCATAATTTATCTCCCGATTACTGTTCAACTATTATGTATATAATATTATGTTTTGTAAATGACCGTTTAGGTGTATACTAATATAAATAAATATTTAATATCATTATAAATTGAAATGCTTTATTTTTTTCGATACTTCATCTAGCCTTTCCAACATCACATAATCGATGTTTGGGAGGGATCACAACTTTTAGGGGGACATCACAACTTTTTTTTAAATGTAAAAGTAGATCCCAACTAGAACAAAAGTTGTCCATCCCTGGTCAATGGGATGTTTCCTGAAACTACCAGTCCTCTATCTAAGTTGATTGGCAAAAGTTGTCGCTTAGGCGGGGATAAACTCAACTTTTATTGGAAATCCAACATCGGATGAGCCTTTTGTCGTAATAAAGTTACGGCTGGAAAACAAGTTGCCTCATTCACAGCTGTATTAATCATTAACGTAACACGCTTTGACTTTTACTTCGTACAACCCCACCTGATTCATGGGCTCCTGGTAGATTGATGAAGTTAATGTGATGGATACAATTTCAAATAAAAACGAGGCCTGGGAATAACAAAAATGTGGAATAATTTTATTTAAATAATTTATTGGGTATATCAATGCTCCTTAGCTTTTTTAAAAATGAATACCTCACAAGAGTCCCAGCTGCTCCCGTCTGGAGCCAGTGAGTCTATTGCATCCCCAATTGGGGTATGTTGTGAAGTATCTGGCTATTCAGATCTGCTAAAGCCATTTCAAGCAAACGTTTCAATTCTGAATGGTGGTCTTACACCAGGGCGATATTAAGAATATCTGCCACTCTGGAACGTGCCGCAAATATACTATATATATTATTTTAAATGAATTAAACGTGAACTAACACAAATAAATCAAATAAATTCACAAAATCACACCGGGATTCGGATTGCGAGTCAAAAGCCTTACCGCTTGACCACGCCTGCCGTCACATATGACGCTATTATTACGCTTGTAATATAAATAACGATGCTGTATGAATATAATTGGATTGCTTATTTAATCTTTGCAAAATCACTTTGTGGCGTCATTTTTAATTAAATGAAAAAAAATCATTTGTAAAACACCACTATTTAATCAAGTTTCGAAACCAAAGGTATCCACGTCTTTCGGGTGGCCCAACAGCTCGTCATCAAAAACAGATGTACGTAAATAGATAAATAATTTTAAAAAAGATCATGTTTAAATTCATTTTTTTATTTGATTTTTTAATTTTTCTATATTTTATTAATGGACTTACGCCCAATTTACAATGAAAATGTACATTATAAGATTATGGTAAGTGAAAGAAAAGGATTTTTTTTAATTCTTTTTTACATTATCTCCACACAGGAGGCCCTGAGGAAAACAATTTCCCTCAGGGCCTATATCATCTTAGGGGATGCTGTGTGGAGGGTCTTTTTAAGGAAGGGAAGGGTAGAAAGTTCTGGGAAGGAAAAAGGTATGAGGGGTGGGTAGGAATTTGGGGGTCAGTGTATCCAGGAGTGACGGACGTATCAATCCATCCCTCCAACTGCAGTGCCAGGCGATGGGTCGAGAGTCCGGCTGGAAAGGTCAAAATGCCTCCCTCGACCAGTCTCTCTTGATCCGGCCCGCAATGCAGCAGGAGGACAGACGCACCCGCCACTAGGACCTGGACAAACCTCACCCCGTGAACCCAGGCACCCCTGCTAAGTCACCAAACCTAGTGAACCACTGGAGGTGACCTATGGCAGAGGTGTAGGTTATCAAATAAATGGTTCCCTGGGCGTCCATCCAAAAATAAAAAGCGAATTACGAATCGATTCCATTTTATCGAGAAACACGAAACATGCGTGAAATAACTGGCTGTCAAATAAAAACTGACCTATAAATCAGTCTAAAATTTAGTATGGAGTCGTTTGACAGATATGTCATTCAGTACACGACGGTTATGTCAACTTCCCTCAGTAACGCCCCTGGACGTCAAAACGGGTACTTATTGAATGACCCTCGTTCATCGATCATGGAAATTTGAAATGCTGTGAAATGTTAATTGTTAATTCTAGTATCTTCTGTCTTTTTCACTTTCAGACAGTATGTGTGAGAAGAAAGACGACGAACGCCGATGACGTAAGGACGAGCTCTCGCTGAGACTAGTTTTAGAGCTCGTGTGAGACCAGCATTAAGGCGATGCACCTCGGCGCAGGTTATCGGAATCGGGCGAAATCACGCAGATGGCGATTAGGTTGAAATTCCCGCTTAACAGCATCAAACTGCATGTTTTATGTTATTTTCTTACGTTTGTTTGATTGTTCATAAAGAGTTTCATTTAGCACATTGCCAAAAGCCTTATAATTTGGTTTTTTCTAGGCTTACAAAAAATACTCGATTACAGCAAAGTCTAAGATGTATTCTACTCGCAGAATATAATTGAATCATCTATAATATTTCTAAGTGGACAAACTATCAATCCAAAATACAAGATTTTGCTTTTGCTTCGCAGTGCATCGTGGTTAGAAAACAAAGTCGGGTTAGTTACACCATTTATTAATCGAGAAGGGCTGGACCAAGTTTTATAAGCAAGCAGAATAACTATTAAATCATCGAAAAATTCACGAAAAAAATAATAATGAAAAAAAAAATCTTTCCTCATACATTTTGTTTGAACGAATTCTCATCTTTTCAAAGAGCTGCAGGAATATTGTGATTAGTATAATATTGAGTGGTGAGTGAATTCCAAAAATTCAAAAACGCGAAATGTCAATGCGCCGATTGTTTTACTTTTGTTCTTAAACATATAATGCTGCCCCTCTTTCTTACATACTAAATGAAAACTGTCGAAAATGGGACAAACGGTGAACTTACGTCTGCACCCCTCCAAAGGAAAAATACAATAATCATAATAAATCTTCCTCACACGTATAAATAAAATGATACACAATTCCTCTAAGTAAGTGGAAAAGTAAGAAAATCACAAAAATCATAAATCCGTACATAACGCCATCTCTGTTACTGACAAAAACAAAACACGGACAGTAGCGCATCGATAATAATTGATACATTGTGTAATTTTTATCTTAATAAAAAAACTGAATTTAATTCAGCTAATAATTTAACACAACAGTTATTGATTCTGAGGCGGTACGAAATTCGCAGGGTCAGTTAGTTATGATATATTTATGAACATAAAGTTTCCTAAAATATATAAGGAGTAATTTTTGGAGATTTTAAGATGAAAATTTTTCCGCGAGACGCAAGAGGCACTCTTTTTAAAATCACGTTAGCCTTCGTTTCCCTCCTACTCGTCTGGAAGCTCCACACACCTGCACTCCCTCCCTCCCTCCCTCCCTCCTTCATCAGGGACGTCACTGTATCCACCTGGCCCCGGGTAGGTACAGTGGCGTGGGAAGGCGTCACGTGTTCCTCACAGTAATCGTGTTCAACATTCTGATGCCTCGAAAAACAAGGTTTCCACGACTTATACGAACTCCAACACTTTTTTGAGAGAATGTGTGTTGGAGGGTACAAAAAACTTTCAAAATATTTTTTGAAAAAATGATTAGAAATTTATTTGTTTACTAGCTGATGTCCCCGTCGTTGCCCAGGCTTTAGATAGATTTTAGACAGTACGTAATGTTTCTCTTATTTTCATTCAAGTTTCTTGTTTCCAAAATTTCATCAAGGAGTATTTAAATTCTGCTTTGAACGGTGGAAAGAGGGAGTATGAGGTTTGTTTTTCGAAATCTCATGTAGACAGCCATATTTCTCCTATTTTTATAAATGCGTTTCCATCCCACGATAAAATATCCCCAACAAAATATCTTACGGATAAAAATCCCTCAACAAAATATCTACTAAAACCTAATCCAAAAGTAATTTAGTGTCTTTACAGGATGTCTGTATTATTTTTGTCCCATTTTACTGTTTTGAACAATAATTTATTGTCTTTACAAGATGTCTGCTTTATTTTTGTCCCATTTTTTGTTATGTTAGGTTAGTTTAGGCTAGGTTTGGATAGATTATGTTACGTTAGGTTTTATTAGATATTTTGTTAAGGGATATTTTGTCGGGGATATTTCGTCGGACATATTTTGTCGGGGATATTTTGTCGGAGATATTTTGTGGGGGATATTTTATCGGGGATATTTTGTTGGGGATGTTTTTTCGGGAATATTTTGTTGGGGATATTTTGCTATAATTATAAGCCACGTTGCGCATTCTCCATCTTTAGCCAAACGTTTCGGATAGCTTTACAGTGCAGAGAAATATCTCTTTGTTTGGGTAGAGTGAAAACGTGCTGCAGTCAGCAGTGGCTAATCCCCTTCAGTGAGTTGTCAGTTTTGAAACAACCATCCAAAGCTGAATACCACGAAGCATTCAAAATACAATACGGTCACTAGGTACTCTTGTCTATTCAACTTCTTATCTCTTCTAAGTCTGAACTCGACTCTTATCTTTTTTATAATTTTGTAATCAAAAAGAAGAAGATGGAGAGATATTTAATTACGAATGTTGGAGAGAGCGCGCTAATATTTAAAAGGTTAAAATTCAAGCGAAAATTGTGAAAATGTTTAATAAAACACGACTCGTTTAAAATAGAGCTCAAATCTCGTGGGAACATCTAGAATAGATTTTAAAGAAAAACTGTGGAATTTTTTCATACATTTAACTTCTGAAATAAGTGAAATTAACGTGTTTATAATTATTTTCGGAGCATACTTTGCGATTTTTTTCTATCGAGGGAATTTCATGTAATTTGCGTTTCGGTGTAGGGAACGAATATTATCTTAAAAAATAACATTACTTATACTTTTTTAAGAACTTAAAAACTTCAAATGTTTAAGGTAGATATGTAAGAAATCGGTAGAAATTCTGGATGCGGCGGCTTAAATAAAATTGATATATAATTTCATGTTTCCTTTCTCTACAACTTGAAATGATGGCCTGGAACACCCTTGTAGGGTTAAAGCTGGAAAAATTTGAAAAAAATACTCTTTTCTAAAGAATTGTATATTTGTTAACCTTAGTTATTTTATGATTATTATTTTCCTATATAATTAAATACTAATATATATAGTAGCATATATTCGTACTAGATATGTGCTTCACCGTCTGATTAAAAAAACCAGTTTGGTTGGGTATTTTGGCCTCAAAACCAAATTTAAATTTTGTATGAAAAAGGCCGAGCAGCCGTTCCCCTTAACTTCAAATATTTTTAAACAAAAACATGTTACCTGTGTTCATATACCATTTATTATACCTTTAACGTGAAGCCGGACTCTCTCGGTCCATCGCCTTGTACCACAGTGGGAGGGATGGTTTCATACGTCTGTCACTACTAGATCTTCCTTTCCTTCCTTTCCCTAAAAAGACTAGATCTTCCTTTCCATCCTAGATCTTCCTTTCCTTCCTTTCCCTAAAAAGGCCTTACACCCAGCATCCCCAAAGATGAGATAGATCCTCAAAGCATCTGTGTTGAGGAAATGTGAAAAAAAAGAAAATACGAGTATCTCACCACCCAAATCAAAAATAATGCATCATTGTAGAAGAAGATGACACTAATAATCTAAACGAAAATATGAAAGAGAACAAGACACAGAAAAATAGAAAACGATAATGGTAAATTACATTGATGGGAATAACCTTCAAAAGTTATACAAAGAGAGTAGTTCTTATGAAAAATTGAATATTCATCTAGACTTTTATAAAAAGGTCAATATATGTTCCATAATAATAAAATCGGATTTATTTATCCGAGACGCAATCTAGGTTACAAACCAGGTCATATAACGATTGTTTCCAATGAAAAGGGACTAATTTTTACTGCCTATGGACATGTAAAAATTAGTCGAAAATATTATTGTTAATTCTAAAATTTTCAATTTGGGAGGCGGGATTGGGTACTGCCGCCCCGGGAACCTTTATTGGATAACCAACACCTCTGCCACAGGTCACCCCTAGTGGTTCGCTACTTTTGGTGATTTAGCAGGGGTGCCCGGGTTCATGGGGTGAGGTTTGTCTAGGTATTGGAGGCGGATGACCAGGACACACTGAACCCCAGATTCCTACCCACCCCTTAAACCCTTTTCCTTCCCAGAATTCTCCTCTCCTCCCTTTCCTAAAAAAAAACCCCTCCACACTGCATCCCCAAAGATGACATGGGCCCTGAGGGAAATTATTTTCCTCAGTGCCTCCTGTGTGGAGCTCTTGTAAAAAAAAAAAAAATTAATATATATATATATATATATATATATGAAATTGACAATTATGACGGTTTCTTAGAAGGTGAAAATGGCTAAATTGGTAAAAGAGGTTGTGGGTTCGAGTCCCAGTTGCGACAATTAACTTTTTCTATTTTGATGTGTCTTGTTCTCTTTCTAATTTTCATTTAGATTATGAGTGTTATCTTCTTCTACAGTGATATATTACATTGATGGGAATAAACTTCAAATATTAGAAAAAAAGAGTTGTTATTATAAAAAAATTAAAAATAATGCATTCAGATTTTTTTTGCTTTATTTATATCAGAAAGATTGCCTAGCAAAAAAGTTAATTATACCCAACCGAAAAATCCCGGCTCGTGTTAAAATTAAATTCTCCGCCGCGCAACATCGGCCATCTGCCATAATTCTGCTCTGGTCGTTGTGAAATATTCACGACAGCGTATGTAGCGTATGTAGCGAATGTAGTATGTAGCGAATGTAGTATAGCGAGTGCTCGCTCTAGTCGTATCTCGCAGAATATTAAAGTAGACTTTACATAATCCAGGCTGGAACAAGGGCGCCCGTAGCGAGGGCTGGAACTAAGCTGACCCTGTTCAGGGATGATCTTACAGGCGTAGCATCTGCGTATGAGTAGTGTTCAATCAATAACTCCTGCATAAATGCCCAGACACTTCCAAGATGGCCGCTAATAATATTTAAGTAACCAATTTTTCTCACTGCAGTCATTTTTGACTCCTGTCATGGAACATCTATTTTAAAATACATATACACATAGAATGTGTAATCGCGTGCACAAAGGCAAGATGGTGACTAATCTTTTTTTTATCTTGTTGAAATACTTCCTTTGCACAAAATTATTGTACTTACCAAGTAAGATGTTTTTTCAATCGACTACCGGAAGAAATTGGAAACAAAAATGATAAAATCCAATTTATAAAAACTGTAAGCAAATATTTTAAAGAAAAAAAAAGCTTTTAATCTTATAATGAATCATACCTCAGAAATAAGTTATTTTGTTTTTTTATTAATTACTAATTCTAGATACGTTATTCTAATAGTAAAATAGTTTACTGGTAGTAAAATACTTACAATTATATAACACCTAACAAGTTACATCTTTACTTAATATAGCATATATAATACATGTATGTAGCCTTAGTATTATTAATAACATTAAATATTTGCAATAAAACACTGTACACTACACCCTCAACCATAAGCTAATGCTTCCATGGAAGAGTAGTATTAAAATATTTGAACATGTATTTAAATAAATAAAAAATGAAGTTAAACACACGGTTGATGTCTTTCTCAAGTTATTATTCCTAACAAGGCAATTATTGGCAACCCTGTATTTAATTCTCATAATATTTCACCAATTCCGAGAATTACGCCCTCAGAAATAAATATATCATCTTTGTGGATTTATTTTACATTAAACTGTAAATCTAAAAAACCGTAAACTACAAGTACTTAAAAACTATTTCCGAAAATCTTATTGTATCGTGTTTTTGTTATAATATTATAATGTTACAACAATAACAACAGCCATTAAAATTGTACGTTGTAATGCATCCACATTAATAAGTGCATTCTTAAACACAGCAGCCAAATATGAACATTCGATTCGGTAAAATTACACATTGGTGAAAAAAAAAACTAAAGGAAAGACATGCGTTCGAATTCTACTGCGAGAGTCTTGGTCAGTGTCGAAGAATTAACAAAAGAAGGTTTTGTGGACAACCCTACTGAATACCAAGGAGTAGAGACGTTTATGTACGTATCACAAATAAATAAAGTAGCACATATCGGTGTTAGATATTTCATATGACTTTAGATTATAAAAACAATTTATTAGTTTGGTTGGGTATTTTGTCTTCAAATCTGCAGTGTTTTGAAAAGACACATAGTTTTTGTTGATTTAGGCTTAGAGCTTCTATCAAGTTTCAACATGACATCGGATGTGTCGAATTGCCCGAAGAAGCGAATGCTGCCGAGGGTGACCGAACGGCCACTGCCTCTGGTGACGATCAACGCTCAGATCCAATTTTTACACAGTTAAGGTCGGTCGTGTGATCCAGTAGTATAATATATTGTAAATACAATAATAAACCAAATTGTAACCTGGACCAATTTATTCTTGAAGACCCCCAACACAATATTTAATGTATGCCTGTGGAAAAGGAAAATCCAAAATTAAGATTTGTATGAAACGTGAAAATTTGTAGGAAAATCCAACAAAATCCAAAATTAAGATTTGTATGAAACGTGCCGCGAGACCGTTTCCCCTTATTGTAGATGTTTGAGACCTTTCCCAATGTCCCCTGTCTAGCGCTGGTAACCCGCTGAGGTAAATGCACGCCTTTTCAGCGTTGATCTTAGGTTGGCGTGTTTAGTGTTTGTTGGAGTTCTGCGACCTGCATCAGGTGGCACGCATAGCTATTTACTTACCAACTGTGGGGTGGGGGCAACCCCCCGAGACTCAGAATACACCACTCTTTACTGCGGTGCAAATATAATAATATATTCTTCTCGCATGTAAGTTTGTAGTTTTGGATTTGTTGTAGATGCAAAAGTAAGCAATCAGCTTGACAGATTCTCTTATTTTAATATTTTGAACACGGACGTCATGACTTCGGGTGGAAATAATAGGTTTTTTCTACAGGTGATCTCTATGTATTTGTTTATACAGGGCTCTTAGAGATGTTCTCACTTGCGTAAGAACAATGCAGTTATAAAAATAATTTAGTTAATATACAAATACGTACACAAAATTACAAAAAAAACTACTCAGACCAAGGATTCATACATATATATATATAAAATAAAAACATTATGAAATTATACGAAAGTCATTCAAATAACAAATAAAGCAAAGACAAGCGAGAAATACTAGAGATACAAGAGACACAATAGATAAAAATGACACAAGATACACAAGAGACACAAGAGACACAAGAGACACAAGAGACACGAGAGACACGAGAGACACAAGAGACACAAGAGACATAAGAAACACCAAAGATACAAGAGACACAAGGGACACAAGAGACACAAGGGACACAAGAGACACAAAATACACGGGAGACACAAGGGACACAAGAGACACAAAATACACGGGAGACACGGGAGACACGGGAGACACAGGAGACACAGGAGACACAAGAGACACAAGAGACACAGGAGACACAAGAGACACGAGAGGCACAAGAGATACGAGAAACATAAGAGACACAAGAGGTATAAGTGATACAAGAGACATAAAAGATACAAATAATGCATAATATAAGTAGCTCAACAAATGTTGCTTATTTTTTGGAATATCAGGACATTTTTTCTGGGAATCTCTATAAATTAAGGACGCGAAAATCAACACTATCTTATTACTCGTATATAGTCTATAGTCGACATATTTGGGTTAGGGGGTTAAAACATGTGATATTATTTTTAAATAATGTATTCAGGTGAGAGTGCTATGGAATCTTAAACAATATAAATTGGAAACACTTATTTCAATATTGCTAAGACATGATGCAGTATCAAGATGACCATGAATTATTTTATGTACCAACATATAAAATTAGGTCAAGCCAATCTCTGATTGTCATTGACCTTTTGGGCATAGTTGGCAGGCACGCCAAAATCGTACATAATGTTTTGTACATGGTTGACATTTTCCACAATCGTTCTTGTACTTTCGGTTTCGAAATTACTTTCCGGCATATTTGATTACTTCCACCTAAAGCCTAAAGTAACATTTAAAAATACTGATCTTTCCTGGAATACCATAAATTTTACATCGAATTTTCACAACTTTCCAGAAAAAATAAAAAAGGTTGGCAGTGTAGATTATGTTTTTAAAATCTGTCCTAATATTGCTCTCTCAGGAAAGAGATAACTTTTGAGTTTCAGCTATAAAAAATACAAACAAAATTATGAAGAAAAAAAAACACGGAACGTTCCTGATCCGTGTTGATAAGAGTGTTTTTAACACTAGGCCCCGAAAGTATTACGTAAAAACTTTTATAGAATCGCCTTCTTACGCATAAATTATTTATAAACTTTCAATTGAATGTTTCTTATCACAACGTATGGGATATTCACCGCCGGTAAGCTTAATAAGTTTTCCGCTAGGGATGCGCTTGTATTTTGAAATATGAGTGTTTGTTTTCAATATTTGCCATCTCCCACAAAGTGCACAATGCCGTGCAATCCAATACATATTTTATGAGACCCTTCGCATATTTGCAAAAACAAACCACCCGATCCCCGTGCAACGGTTTGTTGATCAATTTTTTGAGTAAAATCCAAGTCCCCCTTCGTTGTCTGGTGCATAAGAGAGTCTGTGTAAAAATAAAGAACGTCTATTGGCTGGGGAGTAGAGGTAAACGATATTGCATCCCGAACACAAGTTAATATATTATTAGATCATGGTAAGTTTTTACAAAACGGCTTTGGAAATTGCACGGAAAATAATTTTAAAAAATTGCTGCTACTTCCTGCGATTATAAAATAAAATGCTAATAATAATAATGCTTTTAATTAACAACCTTAAATCAACAGAGTTAACTTGCAATACTTGCCCAGTCATTTCAAGCAATGATAATTTTGAATCTCAATATTAAATTACTCTATTTATAAGGCAATTCCTACAATTCAATGATTTGCAAATAAAAATGCGAATGTATGAATAGATATACTTGATATACTATCATAAAACAAATATAAAACTTATTTGCACATTAATTTATTGACCGTAAACGGTTTCAGCCTTTTAAGACCATCTTCAGTCTGTACAAATTATTCATAACTCACGGTTTATAATTTGTACCAGTTCAATATATAGGTACCTATAATAACCATCATTTTTACCAGTTGTGAACAGGCTGAAACTGGTTACGGTCAATAAATTAAAGTGGAAATAAATTTTATATTTGTTTTAAATATATTATAATGTAATTCCACCATCAATTAGGAATCTGTTTTAAAAATAGAAATATTAAAAAGATAGATATACTTGATGCTGACAATTTTGCTCGATTGTGCTTGCTAACAAGGTCACCCTTTGAACATATCTTTGTTCTTGAAATAAAACAATAACTTTGTTTGTAACCACGATTTAATTATTTAATTTTTTCAATACCGACCGGTTTCGCTTAACACAAGCATCTTCAGGGTATAAAATTAAACTGTTTAATTTATAGTTATTGTATTGAAAAAAAAAGAAATAATTAAATCCTGGGTACTAACAAGGTTATTGTTTTATTTCAATTAATGTGCCAACCACAATGTGACTGCTTTCTACCAAAATATTTTTATTCTGTTTAAATAAAATGTTATCTGTTATTACTTATAATATTTTATAACATTCTACACCTTAAGAGTACTTCGAATTATTTTTTCAAATTAATAAATTACTTAGTTTTTAGCACTTTTATTGTTTATGAGCCAACATGTTTCATGATTAATCATTAAACGGTCACGAAACATGTTGGTTTTTATAAACAATAAAAGTGGTAAAAACTAAGTATTTTATTAATTTGAATTAAAATGATGCCGCAAAATAAGTTTGCTGTGTTAGAAGAAGAAATTATTTTTTGTTGGTTGTAGCACACATTAAATAATCGTATCCTGTACAAAATACTAGCTTTTATCACACATGTCAGGTCTTATATTATAAACCTAGTATATTATTTAACTATTACACGAGTACCTATTTCTTTTCAATATTATCTCATTTTACTTCCAATAACAACTGTATCGCTTCGGCGATATTGTTTTTGTGTACTCACACTGATACCCTCCTGTGTACCACTGTATACAAATAATCTCATGTATCATTTAAATGTTATAGCTATTTTATGGCGTTTAAATAAATAAACAAATCTTCAAACTTTTCAAATATACTTTGTGGCGTCATTATTGATTTAACGAAAACAAATAACTTTGAATGCACCACTATATTATTAACGGTTCCATGACAGTTCATCCGGCGACAGTTCATCCGGCGACAGTTCATCCGGCGACAGTTCATCCGGCCGACAGTTCATCCTGCCGACAGTTTATCCTGCCGACAGTTCATCCGGCCGACAATTCATCCGGCGACAATTCATCCGGCCTGATCATTTAGAAGATTTTTTCTTCAAGTAAGTATACAAAGAGGATATACGTCCGTACAACCAAAATCGATATACTTATATCTGAAGGCATCTTGAGTGGAAATCCGCTGTAACCTAACCTAACCTTACCTAACCTAAAAATTTGTCAATTCATCCTAAAAAGATGGTGTTAATTTCAGATAAAAAAGTTAAATTATATGCAAGTAGGAATCTTTACGGTTTTTTGCTAAGCTGACTGCACGTATAAGTATGTCGTATTTTGTTATTCACGCATGCTTCTTCGGAGAGTCGAAATTATTGTTAGTAAAAATATTTTTACAGCGGATTTCCACTCAAGATGCCTTCAGATATAAGTACATCGATTTTGGTTGTACGGCCGTATATCCTCTTTGCATACTTACTTGAAGAAAAAATCTTCTAAATGATCAGGCCGGATGAATTGTCACCGGATGAATTGTCGCCGGATGAATTGTCGGCTGGATGAACTGTCGGCAGGATGAACTGTCGGCAGGATGAACTGTCGCCGGATGAACTGTCGCCGGATGAATTGTCGCCGGACGAATTGTCGGGTCACCATTATAAACATTATCGACATATTTCAAAAACAATGTTTTCTTCGTCAGGATAAGAGATTTTTTGATAACATTGTTTTTGAAACATGTAGATACGAGTAATGTTAATAATATAGTGGTGCATACAAAGTTATTTATTTTCATTAAATAAACGAATGATTATAATAACCTAGTATACTTTTCCATCTCAACACCCAGTGAGATGGGCAATACATAATTACTGTAATCAAATGTAATATTAAAGTAATGAAATAAATAAATTGAGTATGTAGTTCAACGCGAAAATGCAAACACAAAATGTTGTAGCATTTTTATTTAAAAAATACACCTTCGCAAAGTGGCTACTTACTTACAACATAGCTAAGAAGTTCACGTGAGCACTTGAATACAAAAGTGGTAAATAACATTATTTGAAGTTAGTGCTCGCGACTAGGAAATTCTTTTGCAAAATAAGATGCTCGCTGAATGCTTGAAAAGAGAATTCTTTAGAACGTAAAATGTTTGGACGATTTTGTGAATGCTCCGAACTCTCTCGTGTGGAACTGTCGAACTTGTGTGAGTTAACCTCTGAGGACTGCATTAGGAATCCTACTGCAACCATAGTAATAAAATAAATATATGATCGTTGAACTCCTCGGTTAAAAGGTTTTGAGCATTGGTATTAAGAGTTGTATTACCCGAGTTTTGATTTTAAACCTGTAGACTTTAGACTGCTGCGCGATACTGATTTGGCGCATGCGTCAAAACGACTAAGCCATCAGTTTGCAGGGATCCCTGGGATCCCTGAGAGCTCCATTGTAACCGTAATTTCTGTCAAACGCATCGTCTAAGTGGGGAAAAGTTATGTAAAATGATAAAAGCTGTCAGGGGTACATAATGAGTAAAGTTTTTTTTACATAAAAACGTTTACGCGTATTTGCTTATAGTTTTGATAACCGTTAATGAAGAAACCTATTGCAATTTATCAGAAATGGTCCAATGATGCACAATAATCACTGTGAAACAAAATGGATGACGTCCGTTTTTTCTTTCCTTTTTCGTATGTAATGTTTTTAGGTATGTAGATGTACCTCAAACAAATGAAAATATGTTAGAAATGTAAGGCATTCTACAACTATACAAATCTACTATTTTTGCATCCTTTTGTTGAAAAACCAACTTCATAAGTGAGTAAAATGTACAAATTCATGATAACAATATACTTCAAAGTATGGCACTTTTAATGTAGATCATTCTTATCATGGTATCCCCAAAATCAATTGCTTTGTAAATTAAAAGTGGGGATCTATGCTGTTTGCTAGAAGAACAGGCAATTCAGATAGCAGATGATCTTACACACCCCTGGGAGGCTGTTAGAACAAGAATAAAGCCTGTAAATCCCTTTGCTTCAGGGTGACATTTGATATACCGTTCATTGTCAACTGCCACCACTGTGCGGCTAGGGCAGGTCCTCTTTGGAGAGGAAAATTGCGCCCAGAGATAGCTCTGCTTTCATTTTAAAGTGACCACTATGCTTGCGCCTACCACCTAGGGTTACTTACAACATAGGGATAATTTTGACGTAGTGGTCCTGCCACTGAGAGCTTCGTCGTAAAATCTCTTTGACGTACGTATGAAATAGAAAGGAATTGCAACGAATCTATCCGCTGCACACCTTTTTTTTGTAAACAGTAATCTTTTATCATAGTTGCGTAGTTTCCATAAAAAATTAAGATTCTCTTAATATCCTGTACCAGAAGCCACGTAGAGTACGCTTCAACAGTGTGGAACCCTAATTGTTCTACATATAAAGCAAATATAGAAAGAGTTCCGAAAAAGTTTATGAAATGTTTCTTGTCGTATGCGAAATGATGGAAACCATGATATCTCCATGAACCTTAAAGAGACCTAGTAATGCTCTGTAAGATAATTCACAGTTTTATTGATAGCCTATACCTACTACAAAATATTCATTTCAGATGTCCATTAAGATTTACTCGACCTCTGGAGAAAAGTTATATTCCTAAGAGCAATACTACATACTACTGTCTTAGAAATGTATTTTTGAGAAGAAACTGTAGCACCTTTAATAGATTATGCACAGACATCGAAGTTTTTAACACGAACCATAATAAATTTAGAACATTCATAAAAAAATAATATTCGATTGAATGTGTTTAAGAAAAAACTTCACATTTCATAGTTTTATACATTTTCTTTTTTGCCTTCAGCAGTTGAATTTGAATAAAATCACTTCCAAACAAACATTATTGGTGTCCCCATCCCATATAAATCTTTGATATATTTCATAAAACACTTTTTGTAAAATTAAGCAATAAGATGCACTTCATTAGTTTATATTAGGTATATTGTTGTGCATTTTAATTTTTTTTCTATGGTCTTAAATTTGAAAGTCGTTATTTTATTGATAAATGACGTAAACACTGTTATATATGAACTAATAAAAACTGTTCACGACGCCAAAAAATAAAATAAAATAATGTATTTATTAAGGTAGTGTACAGTGTACTTAAGGTAGGTTTGCGGTTTGAGAAGGTGAAATTGTGAATAAAAATTGTGTTTCATGAACATGAAATGCGAAATAATGCGAAAGAACCTGCGTGTTGTGGTTAGGTTATACACGTTTAGTATTGATGCTGCTTAGTTTTTGATGTTGTTTAGTTTTATGTTACAAGAACTAGAACTACGACTGCAGATTCCCGGGAAAAATGCTGTTGGAAACAACAATGGGTTAAAACCTAACTCTCTCATGTAGAGGTATCGTAAAAAAATCTTTTGTATTTTCTGACGGCTTCCTCTGGCCTCCATATCTGAGATTCTCTTTCTAGAATGCTGCGTACTAAGCCAAAATAAAGCAGCCTTATAACTTCAAGTTTGGTCAACCCCTTTGAATTGTGTATGACAAAACCTAACATCTTTGTGGCTGATTTACAGATCTTTTCAACATGAGCATGAAATGTTAAGCGAGTGTCATATACAATTACTAAGTCCTTGCAAGCCGCCACTGCTTCAGAGACGTATCTTTAATTTTTTAATTAAAATACGCTCTTGTGTGATCTCGTAAAGCACATAACTGAACACTTTTGGGAGTTAAAACCGAATTATTGTCAATATTGCATTGATATATTCCTGGAGCTATCTACAGTCTTCCAATGATCTTTTTCTCAAGAAGAGTTAAATGTCATCAGCAAAAAGTAAAAAAAACAGATGAATTTAATTCTTAATAAAATTTGAAATTAATAAATTGGATCCCTGCTGCACACCAAAGTTTGAAGGGCATATGAAAGAGTAAACTCATCACAGGATACGAAATTATTCCATTTCGTTTAAATAGTTAACAAAAAATTTCAATATATTGTCATAAAAACCAATTTCTTCGAGGCTACTTAGGAGTACTAAGTAATCAACCTGATCGAAAGCCTTCTAAAGTCGTGGCCGCATGGCGTATCAACAAGCTCATTGTTATCGAGTGGTCTCGCCACGTAATCTGTAAATACAATTAATTTTGTAATCTGCCACGTCTAAATCCAGTTGGTTCAATCAAGGATGGTTAAACTTTGGCATATACGTATTTATGAAGAACTTAATAAGGTCAGGCGTTTTAGCACGTATTTGATAAATTACTCCCCGAAGAGATCAACTTTATGGCGTATAACCCTCTACAAAATATATAATATCATATTCCTAGAAAATAACTCTTCGATTTCTAATGCATAATATTCCGAACATCTCGGGCTGAAACGACATCAGATTTTTGAGTCGTGGAGAATTTTTGAATGTTCATTTGCAATGGAATGTCAGACCATAGTCATGTCGTCACGCACTAGTGGAGTTTTTAGCATACCCGGTGTCTAGGGGTATGTGAAGGGGGTAATAAGGGGTAGCCAGGGATGGGGGTGAGGGGGAATATCGATATAACAAACCGCACCAGAAATAAATGTTAACACGTCATTATTTTCTTATATTTGAGACATTGATAATACGCGTTATAGAGAACATAGACATTTTAAAACGGTTAAATACTACACCCAATGTGTTGATGGAACTATAACAAACTGACCTGTTGATGTCACTGTCGCTCTTACTCCCCCCAATACTACGAATAGTTGTGAATAGCGAAAGGGACAACTGCACCTCAGACTGATAATACCCAAATAAAACCATCGAGGATTTGTATTCCCCATTTACTCCTCCAAAACTGGACCAATTTTTAAGATTTGTTTTGCCAACTGTTTTGTAAGAAAATACTGCTTTCTATTTCTATACCTTTTGATTTTATAAAAGTACATTATATAGTTTGTATACCTACTGAACGTCTATTGATGGCGTTCAAATCTAGCAATTTTAACGATTTTTGGAGGTAATAAAAAGTAACTTGTCAAAAAATGCAAAACGTACCGACAGACCAGTGGTCGATGTCTATAATACTCGTATATTAAAAATATTTGCAATAGTGTCAAAATCCAGAGAGTAAATTGGAGAATACGTATTTGTATTTATGGGCAAAACGACGCCCGTTTTTAATCTAAAACGATGAAATGAAACTAAAGTAGTCAAGCAAAGCTGGCTTGTCTTAAACTCCTTGCTTCAATCACATTCATTCATAATACCATACAATTATATTCTTCTGTAATTCTGACTCATGAAATGACCAGACACGTATTTGGTTAATCTGACGTGCGTCGAGCATCCTGGACGTCTTCTGCCATTTACTTTTGATCCATAGACTGATATTTATAATTCTGACGTAGGTCTCTCATCCCTTAATGTCCCCCTTCAATCGCCCTCTTTTCGCAACCCTAACCGTAGTGAGGGGAACAAGGGCGGCAGCAATATGTCGATCCGACGGGCTATCAAATCGATCCGATGTTGCCTAGTTTTTCCGTCACTTTATTTTGTTGTTTTCTTCGGCGAACGTCGAGAGATGGCGCTGACAGCGCTAATTGGCGCTTTATATGAAGGCTAATAACATATTAACCGTGGCTTTTTGGTTCTTGGGGTTAATCGAGGGTGAAAATAATTATTGTTTTCCGATACATTTCATAGAAACACGGGCAAAGACAACTGTGTTGGGCTAGTTATAGAAGTCTAATTCTCAGAGTTTCAATACTCTTTTGTCTGAGGAACAATTTAAAAATAATTCATTGAACAAACAATATGGCGTCTTTTCGTTATTTTTTAAAACTTTAAAATAAATTTTAAAACTTTATTGCTAATAATCGAAATAACGTTACGAACTGAAAGTAGTTGCGTTGGCTTAGAAACTCCAGTACAAAAAAGCTAACATTTGTATGCTTATTTAATTCTCTTCCATAGAAGCGAAAGCTTAAACCGAATTTACATTAGGGGGCATCCATCAATTACGTGAGCAGTTTTTCTTCCAATCTAGACCTCCCCCCTCGGTGAGATAAATTTGGGCCAATTCGTATATTCTTTTCAAGTAATGTGAGATTTTTATGGACCCCTCCCCGTATGTGCTCACGTAATTAATGGATGCCCCCTTACGCAATTAGTTGCATGCATGTTCCAAATAATTGCATGACACCAAAAAAGTTGGTGTAAAGCCGAATTTAAATTATGCAACTAGCTGCATGCGTATCCCAAATAATGGCATGGCAAGTTGGTGCTTAGAATACAAATTTAGTGTTGTGCAATCTTCAGTTTCACAGCAACCATGGGAATTTCTGCAATGCACATTGTTGTGTACACAACTCTCACGCAGTTACAAAGAACACACATGAACGCACAGTTGAAATGGTTTAGCAAAACTAGTAATTCATGTTTTTACACTTCGCAATTAGTTGCATTCCACTTGTGGTGCTATAATTTCCGCCAGCGCGATAAAAAAATTGTGGCATACAACTAATGCAAGTACGAAGAAACTAAAACATTTACACGTGAAACTAGCAGTGTAACTAATGTCACGAAACAACTTGTGCGCAACTAGTAGCGTAATTGTAATGGTAAATTGCGGTGGATTATACCAAGATGAGCCATTTGTAATGTTAAAGGGCTGGGCGCTAAAATGTCAAAAATATGTGAGACTCTACTCAGGATTGTGAAAATGTTTCTGTTAAAGAAGGGGTTCAAACTCTACTTGATTGAGAACTATATTGACACATGAGGGGTATTTCCACGAACGAGGGATTCCGTTGAAAATGTACGGAATATTTAAAGACCATTTTTCTGATTTTAATCATCCTACTATAAATGTTTGTTTTTTATGTTTTCATTCAACATTATTGATTTTAAAAACGCTCGAAAACTGACAAAATCAAAACGGCCCGTTTTTTCAAATGGGTTTGTAACGTCGCAGGCTACGCCCGGCTAAACCAGCACAAATAAGCACTGTCAGGGAGCGTCCGCACTCACGACGTCACTCGATAGCCACGCCCCAAAATATCGTTTTAGCGGTGACTTAAAAATGGTAAACTTCAACTCGCTCTAGAAAATTTATTCGTCAACATAAAAATAAATAAAAAATTCTCTAATCATCGTAATTTTTTGCTTAATTTTTTTAAGCAATAAAAAATACATGGAAATATCCCATTATGCAAGACATAACTATGTAGGTACCATGATTATAAAATACCTACATACTTCGCACAGAACGCTTAGAACGCACCGAAAATAATCCAGACGGCAGGCAGCTCTAAGCCATATCCTCAGATAGACTCTCCGCATCTCGTGCAACCTCGTGCAAACTCGTGCAAGTAAGTTTGTACCCCACACAAGCTCGTTAGGACAACACCCTCCTTGGAGATTCCCAGCTCTTGGATGACCCCGTAAAAGACGCAATTTGTCCAAGGGGCCACAAATAAGGGCTCTATTCTTCACATTTACCATGCATTAATCCGATTCGCGACAGGAGGATGGCTAAAATTACCCATCAATTAAATCACCGGCACCACACTGAATTTGGGTACTGATAAGTGCATTAATCTCGCGTAAAACTCTCTCCACACAAATAACGGATCACACTTTTTTTGTCCTTCGAGTAAAAGAAACAGCGCACGTCAAACAACATCCTTGTGCAAAAGGATTCCTTGATTTTAATTTTTTTTATTTTATTATTGTTTTTATTTCTTGCTAGAGCAATCCCGATGAGTTACAGAACTCATTTTAGGACAGATGGAACATACAATTCAAGGGTGGGAGGAAATAGTTACAGTTTTACATAAGAATTTAGATTTACGTTGAGTAGAACAATTAAAATAGAAATTAATTAAAGAAAAAAGGAACAAGGTTATACAAATATTGATGATTACAACTAAATGGAAAAGAAAAGAAGAGAAAAGGAAATAAGACAATTGAACATGACAAGAAAATTACATAGTTTCATCCCTAAACGTACTTTAAAAATATTCTTTTAAAGCATTACTCAGAATTTTTTTATTTTGCTGAATTCGCTTGTACGTATCTAGAAGCGAATTATATAGTGTATAGGCAATGAGTGTATAGGTATATGAGACCATCAATCCATTTTTTGACATAGTCAGATGTCTGTCTCTTAATTAATTAAAAGTTTTAAGGTTAGGAAAACAATTATTTCTGAAGGGAATAATCATTTTCGTAACGTAATGTAAATTCGACTTTATGTTTAGAAGAACAGAATGCATATTTTTATTATTTGGTTTAACGTCTAGCTGGGCTTTTACGTAAACTATAACAACTTAATTAGTAATTGTATTTTTAAAATAGTGCCGATTAAAAAATGTAAGCCATTTAATTATTTGTACATATATATATTTTTTAAAAAGGTGTATTAAAGCTTGCTATTATGTAATCCTGGATAAAAACCATTAACAACGGATAAAAATGTACACTGACAAGCATGTTAATCCACTGAAGAGTGACATTAATGGGTGGCAGAGTTGATAATGTTGGTCAGGAAATGTGTATGGCGCATTTTAGACTGGCAATGCTTTTACCTTTATTAAAATGTACTCGTCGGTTACATTGATGGTAGATAAAAATGGAAGATAGGATAAAATGGAGTCATGAGGTAAAACAGGTCGCAATGTTAAGTTTTATTTTTAAATACTTTTTTTATTTTTATTTTCTTTATTCATTGCTTTAAATGGTTACATCATTTGTGGATTTTTCGACCACCATGATAGGCTCATGCCCGTGTTATGGTGGTCGCTTCATTTATTATTTTTTATTGTAAATACCGCATAAGAGTCCCAATGTCTGGAGCCATTGGGACTGTGACATCCACAATTGCAGTATGTTGTGAGGCTGGAGGTTGTGAGGAGGGGAAGGAAGAGGAAGACGGGGAATAACCTGGCTATTCAGATCTGGTTACGAAACACGGCTAAAGGCATTAGCAGTCTAGGTTCATACCACGGCGATACCGATAATATCTTCCACTCTGGAACGTGATGCAAATATACTATATATTAATTAAAATTAATTAATTGTGACACTATACAATTAATTCAAATATCATTTATTTCCGCACCCCGGGACTTGAACCTGCCACCATCGAGAGCCTTCCTCCTCCACAACGGAGGAACTAACGCTGGTTCGTTAGAGGTACGTAGCATGGTATATGGCTCTAGTGCTATTACCTCATAGAGTTTATAGAGTTCTTTCTTTAAGAGATATCTCTAGTCTCTAGTGTATAGGTTCGCCCCTCCATGTTCAGAACCATAATGGGGTGGTAGTTATGTTTCTAGTGACGCAGAAAGATTTTTAGAGCAGAACAGAGAGGTTCATTTTGGGAAGCGGGTATGGGTACCGCCGCCCCGGGAACCATTTATTGGATAACCTACACCTCTGCCATGGATCACCCCGAGTGTTTCGCTACATTTGGTGTCTTAGCAGGGGTCAAGATCTTAGCGGCCGATGTATGTGCTGTTGAGGAAGTCTGTTGACCTCTCCAGCCAGAATCTCTCCATCCATCGCCTTGCACCGCAGTTGAAGGGATGGATTCATGTGTCCATCGCTCCTGGACGCACTGACCCCCAGATTCCTACCCTCTTTCCTACTCTTCTTCCTTTCCTTAAAAAAACCCTCCACACAGTATCCCCTAAGATGACATGCACCCCGAAGGAATTTTTTTCCTCAGCTGTAGGGAGCTAATGTAAAAAAGAGAGGATGTTGACCTCCAGGCACTAGTTCCCAATTATGAGAGTTTCTAGTCAAAATAAAGACAAAGTGTTTTGTTGGGAAGAGGGCTTTATTTATTTCAAGAACCATTCACAATTTACACAACAGGTATAAAATATCGACGGTATCCCTGCCTGGGGGACTCTCGTGTATTAAGTATTCCTGTGGGTATGAATGGATACTTAACGTGCGTGTGCCCCTTCTGAAAGTTAGTGTTTGAATTCGCCAGGGTAAATAATAACCCCAGCCATCCCTTTAGTGTTGGGGGAAGGAATATACAAAATACATTTTAATTAGGTAAAATTCTTTTAGTTTCAATGATTTCATGAAAGTTCTATTGGTTTTATTGAGTCCAGACCAAATAAACTTATCTACGAAAGAAAAACATTTGAAAGTTTGTTTTTTATAGGTAAAGAACTAGAGCCCCAAATGCTTGGAGCCAATAAAATAAAATAATTAATTTATTTATTGATTAACGATTTTTTTCGGGGCTTTTATAAATGAGTGGTAAGAAATATACTGTATTTATTGTACATAACTGAACTGCCTCAGTAACAATATTTTTATTTGTTTAAAGTTTAAAAAAAATATCTACTGACTTGGTATAATTGTTTTCCTCCATTAGTATTCGGGGCAAAGTGGAATACGTACGGTAGTTAGTTTCAGAATTTCTAAAATTAAATAAATCCTAACTTCTAGTTTTACTTAGTGGTATCCGGAAGTTTATCAATTCAAGCAATACCGAACTATCAACTTTATCTTTTAGAATTTTACATAGGAATACCAATTCAGTGAACATTCTTCGGTTCCACAATTTGAGCATATACATATTATTTAACATAGTGTTGTAGTTCAACATAATTGCTGGAATAACCATTTTAAAATTTAATAAAACGTTTTATATAATATGTTTTGTATCTTTCAACAGCTTGTACACGTATATTATAATGTGGGTTCCAGACGGGAGAATTGTACTCAAATTGACTTCTCACATAGGAAATATAAACAGTTTATTACACTCTATATTGTTAAAATTTCTAGTTAGCCTGGTTATAAATCCCAACATTTTTAAGCCCTTATTACAGATAAAATCATAACAAATGTTGAATATGTTGCGGGGCTTAAGAATAAATGGAACGTAATAGAAAAGTGAAAAAGAAGGCTTTGGAAGTAGGTGCCTTCCTATTTGATTTGCTTATGTTTTAATTTTGTTTTATTTTTTGTTTTTTATTTATAAGAGTACTTTAAATATTACAAATCTTAGTTTGACTGTAAGAAATCAATCATTTTTTAATATTTTTTTGTTTATGCAGTAGGCGTAATCAGTAATTTTTCTTTATAATAATTAAGGCTCCGCAACCGGGCTCGGAAAGAAGAAGATGGAGAGATACGAAATTACGAATGTTAGAGGAGAGCGCTAACATTTACAGCGCCAAAATCGATGCGAAAATGTTTAATAAAACACTAAGCTTTTAAAATAGAGCAAACATCTCTTAGGGAGCATCTTAAGTATCTTTTTAAGAAACATTGTGAATCTTTTCACAAATATTATTTATAAGATAATAGAAACAGACTTGTTTTTAATAATTTTTGGAGCATACTTTGCGATTTTTTTCTATAGAGGAAATTTCATATAATTTGCGTTTCGGTTTGGGCAGCATCTAGATATTATCTTAAAAAATAACATACATCTTTTTAAGAGCTTAAAAACTTCAAATGTTTAAGGGAGATATGTAAGAAATAGGTAGAAATTTGAGTTGCGGCCTCTTTGATATGTATTAATATTATCTTGCTATTAACTAAAACTTAACTAAAATGTAACACAGCTAAAGCCATTAAAAATATAGTTCGCATTAAAATAAAAAAAGTAATTTTTAATATTTTAAGACCTCAGTTACGTTAAGTGACCAGACTTGACCAGTCAGAAGCTAACCAACCTTCCTCTTACTTTTTTTCGTCTCTTTTCTCACTACCTTGCCTTCTGCCAGACTAAATTATTCAAAGCTGGAATCCAATAGTCCTGGAGTATAGCTGGACTCCGTTATCACATAAAAATTATTCAGTGGTGTTTTCTTGCTCTGCATTGATTGATTGATCTTATTTATTCATATACCAAACCAAAGCAGAAGGCAAATGGAGGTATTGTATTTATTGATAATTATAGATTTGAAAGTATTGTAACTTTAAGTGACCAGCTCAGGTACGGGGGCTCCATCAAAACCAGAGTCAAGTTAGCCTCTCAGATGCTGGATGCAGATAATTTAATAGTACCTACCAACTGCTGACCCTGTACAAATCGCAAGTGCGCCTTACTCTTGAATTTTGCAGCCACGCCTCGTCTGGAGCCCCAAAATACTAGCAAAAAAAACCTTATCTTATACAAAAACGGGCGATCCGTTTGGTTGCAATCTTTGCATTGCAATACTTGCAATGATTGCAATCCTAAGAGCAAAGCAGGTATGCTGTCCTTGATCTACAGGTATTACAAACTAACGTTATTGATCCCTTCGGCACCGGTGCCTAGTCGGGAAGGTGACCCGACAATTCATCCTGCGACAATTCATCCTGCGACAGTTCATCCGGCGACAGTTCATCCTGCCGACAGTTCATCCTGCCGACAGTTCATCCTGCCGACAGTTCATCCTGCCGACAATTCATCCGGCGACAATTCATCCTTCCTGATCATTTAGAAGATTTTTTCTTCAAGTAAGTATGCAAAGAGGATATACGGCCGTACAACCAAAATCGATATACTTATATCTGAAGGCATCTTGAGTGGAAATCCGCTGTAAAAAATTTTTTACTAACAATAATTTCGACTCTCCGAAGAAGCATGCGTGAATAACAAAATACGACATACTTATACGTGCAGTCGGCTTAGCAAAAAACCGTAAAGATTCCTACTTGCATATAATATAACTTTTTTATCTGAAATTAACACCATCTTTTTAGGGTGAATTGACTAATTTAAAAAAAAACACAAGAGTCCCAACCGTCTCGAGCCAGTGAGTGCCAACGGCATCCCCAATTTTGGTATGGTGTGATGCTGAAGGTAGTGGGGAGGGGAAGGAGATGTGGAAAACATGTCTTCCTGGCTATTCAGATCTAGTCACCAAACACGGCTTAAGCCATTTCAAGTAATTAGACTTAACCAATATACACTGTACAACAGCGAAAAAATTTAAACTAATCATATGAGTGGGGAGGGGAAGGAGATGTGAAAAATTCTGCTGATTTGAAAAAATGCTATTCAGATATAGTCACCAAACACGCCTAAAGCCATTTCAAGTAACGTTTCGATTCTGAATGAATAGGTACTGACGAATAGCAAAATACTCATATACTTGTATGTGCATCTACTTAAGATTTAGGAGGCGGACATGTTTACCGTCGCCCCGGGAACCATTTATTGGATAACCAACACCCCTGCCATAGGTCATTCCAAGTGGTTCGCTACGTTTGGTGAATTATAAGGGTTCTTTTTAAAAATTTTCTTTATTCATTACTTACAAAATATGGTAAAATAATTAGTGGATTTTTCGACCACCATGCTAGGCTGATGTCCGTGTTATGGTGGTCGATTATATGCCCGTGTTATGGTTGCACGGGTTCTTGGAGTGATGCTTGTCAAGGTCTTATTGGCGAATACTTTTCCTCACCTACTGCGTGGCGGTCCGGATCGGGAGAGATTACTTGAGGCAGACGTAATCAGGACATCTGATTAAATTAAAAAATTAAAAAATTTAAACAAATCATATAAGTGGGGAGGGGAAGGAGATGTGAAAAATTCTGCTGATGTGAAAAAAATGCTATTCAGATATAGTCACCAAACACGTTTAAAGCCATTTCAAGTAACGTTTCATTTCTGAATGAATACTGATGAATGGTAAAATACGACATACTTATATGTGCATCTACTTAAGATTTAGGAGGTGGACATGTTTACCGTCGCCCCGGGAACCATTTATTGGATAACCAACACCCCTGCCATAGGTCATTCCAAGTGTTTGGTGAATTATAAGGGTTGCCCGGGTTCTTGGAGTGATGTTTTCCGTACTCTCTCGACCCATCGCCTTGCACCGCAATTCATCTGGCTATTCAGATATGGTCACCAAACACGCCTTACACCATTTCAAGTAACGTTTCAATTCTGAATGAATACTGACGAATAGCAAACGACATACTTATAGATATCTATATATCTAAACTTAGGTACACTATATTCTAAAATTGAAAAGTAATGCAAAAATGTAATTTTTTTTTTTTTAATTTGTAACAAAAAAGCACGGTTATAGGTACTTCTTGAAAAGCTAAGAGTACTTCACTTCTAAGACCCTTATCAGAGTCTCAGGTAATAAAATTTTACCTGCCCGGAATGGATTATTATCTTTAGTTTCACAAATAAAGAATGGGGAAGGGTGGCGTGGTGGAGTCGTTATCTTCCATACAAACTGGGCACTGTCGTGGACAGTTTTGAATTTTTTAAATAAGTATCACTTCTTATAAGTCATCCACTTAAAAATTAATTAATATTCACCGTGCATCCATCAGATGCTTCCTCTCCTAAAAAGTATATTTCCGATCTTAAGAGCGTTTAACCAGCCAGCGGCTGAAAATCCACATTTCGTTGAAATATGTTCTTACGATCGTACAGGAAAACATCACTCCAAGAATCCGGGCAACCCTTATAATTCACCAAACGTAGCGAACCACTAGGGATGACCTATGGCAGGGGTGTTGGTTATCCAATAAATGGTTCCCGGGGCGTCGGTAAACATGTCCACCTCCTAAATCTTAAGTAGATGCACATATGTATGTTGTATTTTACCATTCGTCAGTATTCATTCAGAATTGAAAAGTTACTTGAAATGGCTTTAAGCGTGTTTGGTGACTATATCTGAATAAAAAAAATTTCACATCAGCAGAATTTTTCACATCTCCTTCCCCTCTCCACTATCTTCAGCCTCACAACATATCCAAATGAGGAATGCCTTAGTCTCACTGGCTCTAGATGGTTGAGAGCAGTTGGGGCTCTTGTGTTATAGTAAAAAGGAAAAAAAATATGTAAAAAAAGTTATATCATATGACTTTTTAAAAAATCGCTATTGTACAGTGTATGTAGGCTTAGTCTGATTACTTGAAATGGCTTTAGCCGTGTATGGTGACTAGATCTGACTAGTCAGACAAATTGCGGTCGAGAGAGTACGGCTAGAGATGTCCTGATTACGTCTGCCTCAAGTAATCTCTCCCGATCCGGACCGCCACGCAGTAGGTGAGGAAAAGTATTCGCCAACAAGACCTTGACAAACATCACTCCAAGAACCCGGGTAACCATAACACGGGCATATAATCGACCACCATAACACGGACATCAGCCTAGCATGGTGGTCGAAAAATCCACTAATTATGTAACCATATTTTGTAAGTAATGAATAAAGAAAAAAATTTAAAACGAACCCTTATAATTCACCAAACGTAGCGAACCACTTGGGATGACCTATGTCAGGGGTGTTGGTTATCCAATAAATGGTTCCCGGGGCGACGGTAAACATGTCCGCCTCCTAAATCTTAAGTAGATGCACATATAAGTATATGAGTATTTTGCTATTCGTCAGTACCTATTCATTCAGAATTGAAACGTTACTTGAAATGGCTTTAGGCGTGTTTGGTGACTATATCTGAATATAAGTATATGAGTATTTTGTTATTCGTCAGTACCTATTCATTCAGAATTGAAACGTTACTTGAAATGGCTTTAGGCGTGTTTGGTGACTATATCTGAATAGCGTTTTTTCAAATCAGCAGAATTTTTCACATCTCCTTCCCCTCCCCACTCATATGATTTGTTTAAATTTTTTCGCTGTTGTACAGTGTATATTGGTTTAGTCTAATTACTTGAAATGGCTTAAGCCGTGTTTGGTGACTAGGTCTGAATAGCCAGGAAGACATGTTTTCCACATCTCCTTCCCCTCCCCACTACCTTCAGCATCACACCATACCAAAATTGGGGATGCCATTGGCACTCACTGGCTCGAGACGGTTGGGACTCTTGTGTTTTTTTTTTAAATTAGTCAATTCACCCTAAAAAGAAGGTGTTAATTTCAGATAAAAAAGTTATATTATATGCAAGTAGGAATTTTTACGGTTTTGTTATTAACGCATGATTCTTCGGAGAGTCGAAATTTTTGTTAGTAAAAATATTTATACAGCGGATTTCCACTCAAGATGCCTTCAGATATAAGTAAATCGATTTTGGTTGTACGGCCGTATATCCTCTTTGCATACTTACTTGAAGAAAAAATCTTCTAAATGATCAGGAAGGATGAATTGTCGCCGGATGAATTGTCGGCAGGATGAACTGTCGGCAGGATGAACTGTCGGCAGGATGAACTGTCGGCAGGATGAACTGTCGCCGGATGAACTGTCGCAGGATGAATTGTCGCAGGATGAACTGTCATGGAACCAGTCGGGAAATACGCCAAAAGCGCGCCCAACATGTGTACATGGTTGGCATTTGTCACATAAAAACGGGTTCCTTCCACGATTCGTTCTTGAGTTCAACAGCTCGGCTGTGGAACGATTTGTCGGCATCTGTGTTTCCTCCTTCCGACAACATCGAACTCTTCAACACTCAAGTTCACTTCTTCCTGTCCTCAAAAAACCTTTCGCATGGCGATTTCAAAGATGACTAAGGAAAATTATTTTCCTCAGGGCCTCCTGTGTGGAGTTAATGTAAAAAATGTAGAAAACATATTTTTAAAAACATATAATTAAGTTATTATCTTCAACCACAACGCGCGCTGGCTTAGTTGAATGGAAGAATTTATTTCTTCAAATCTTGCAAATTCACTTTGTAGCACCATTTTATTAATTAAATTAATAAATTGAAAAATTATATTTTAAACAACAAAGACAAAGACCAAAAAATGAAAAAAATTCTGAGTTTACCAATTGAATTGTAATGATTGCAATCATTTTTACGTAGGTAAAACTTGCAGAAATTTTGAAACGAGGATTAAGGAACACTTGAGATGTCTAAATAGCAATAATTATTCGGAATTTGCTAACCATCTAATTGAATTTAACCATTCATTTGATATAAATACTGGTTTTAAAATTTTACACACTAACGTTAGTGGTTTTCAATTCGATCTTTTAGAAATATTAGAAATTAAGAAAAATGTCAATAGAAATTTAAATATTATTAATAACCAAATTAATTTTGTGAATAACCCTATCTTAAACATATTTCCATTGTAATTTTGTCTTTGATCTTCTAAGCAACCCCCCTCCCCCTGTCTATCTTCTAAGCTCCTCCTCTTTCCGCCCCTCTCCCCCCCCCCCTCCAACTAATTCCATTTCCACCCACGCCTGTCTTTCTATGTTGATAATTTAGTTTGAGTACATATAATGTCCTGATGAAGAGAACATCGTTCTCGAAACATGTCGACTTTTTAAATAAAGATTATTGTGGTAAAAACAAAGTGTTTTAATAATTTAATGAAGAATTTATTATTTGTTCGTATGGTTCATGTATCCAGTAGTTTCTGAAAAATAGAATATACGGCGTGGACTGATAACGTGTGTTTATAACCAGACGGGAATTAAATATTTAATGCGTGCTAGCTTTTGAAAGGATTGCAAACATATAAAGCGTGTGACCACAACGAACAATGCACATAGACGTAGACATATTTTTAGGATCTAAAACATCAGTGGCTTGCTACAGTGCTACAGTGACGTGTAATGTGCATTGATCTGTATGTGAATTTGAAATGTCATAATTGTACTTGTGTGTAAAATTTTGAAACCTTTATTTATATCAGAATAACTATTACAAAATGAAACAAGTTCTTTGTTAAAAAACACTTTATTTTAATTTATACTCATCAACCGGTTTTGATTGATCACAACCTTCTTCAGGACATTAAACATGTAAACTAAATTTCAGTACAGAGGAAGATTATGAGGTAATCATAATAGAAAGAGAGAGCATTTAAGAGAGGGAGAGAACATCCGAGACTGGTTGATGGAGGGTAGGAGGAGGGGTGAAGGAAGGGTGGGGGTTACACAGGGAGAAAGGGAATAACTTTAATATCGGACTGTCATAATCTTTCTCTATGCCTTTATTTAGTTTATATATTTATTGTCCTGAAGAAGGTTGAGATCAATCGATACCGGTCGACGAATATAAATTAAAATAAAATAAAATAAAAGTGGTCTACAACAAATTTATATGTGTTTTTATTGTAAAATAAAATGGTTTCGAACAAAGAACTTGTTTTATTTTGTATAATGTCAAGTCACGAAGTGTTTGCTTTCTTAATTAAATTAATTAAATAATTATTAATTTAATAAATATTCTGACTTTACCAACCGCATTTTGGTAACAAATCATTATTTTTCAAACAATCGGTTTGCAATTAGATAACATTGACATTTTAGAAATTAGAAATAGTGTTAATAGTTAATGAAATATTAGATATGAATAACTAAAAAAAAATTAAATAGCCACTTCATAAATTTATTTTCACATTAATACGAATATTGATAATAATTTAATTTTGGTTATTTAAACATCTTAGTTACTCCTTGATTTTGTGTTAATTTATATAAATAAATTCGTCATTTACCTATTTTATAATAATTTTATTTATTTTATATCATTTTTTTAAAGCTAGGTACCTAATAACTAATTAATCACAACTCATATAATTTTTGTTATTTATTTTTGGGGTGTGATGCCTTGTTGCGCTACCTCCTTGTTTAGTTAACGTTTCGTACAGCGTTATAGTGTCCATCATCAGGGAAGATGTAGACATAATATGATGGACGTTGTAACTATGTCCGAAACGTTGACTAAAGAAGGAGATAGCGCAAGATGGCACAGCACCTCAAAAATAAAGAACGAAATACTTTTGGCCGTGAAAATTTAAATCATGTCACTCGGTATAATGTTTTTTTTTTGAATATGTACTTATTATTCTCTTCTCGTATTTGTTAATTTTCATTTATCCTGACGAAGAAATCAATCGTTGTGAAACATGTCGATTATTACTGTCGATTATTATTATTATGTTGTGTGAATTGTCTTTTTATGCATGCTCGCGTATTTCATATGTCTTTTACCACTCATTGCAATGTGTTACTTGAGTGACCTTGTATATAATTCTGTATTTTTAATTGTGATGTTTTTGTTTTTCTAATTGTATTTATTTGTATTTAATTGTATGTAATTGTAGATTTTTATAATTGTGTAATAACTGAGTTTTATAACTGGATTGTTCTCATGTAAGTGTAAAAATCTGTAAAACCCAGTATAAATAAATAAATTACGCCCTAAAATCCCAATAAATATGTTTAATATTGTGGTAAACAAAGACAGATATATCATAATATCCAACTAATATCATGAAAAATACCGTTTTCAAAATCCCCGTTCAAAAACGTATTCGCTGCCTTGCCAGAATCGAAAATATGACATTATATAAATCCAATCTAAGTTCAGCTACATTTTTCTGTCGTTTTTTTGACGTTTGCACAAGCACGCCTTTACAATCTTTATTGTCACGCCACTGCTCCCGCTTTATGGGACAGCAATATTATTTACCACGTAAAATATTTTCGTTCAATATTCACCTAACCACAAATAAACAGAATGTTGATACCGTCATAATCATCCATTGTATTTTCAATGATGGATGCATCGCCCCCACTACCCTCCCTCTTCCCCCTCTCCATGCCACCCCTCCCCACCCCCTGAGTGCTCCATTTCCCTCGAACCTTTGTGTTTTGCTGCCACGTGTTACAAAATGGGGGTTGCTACTAATATAAAAAATGTGCGGTGGTTCCTTAAGCATGTAAGGGTATTTTTCTGCCCATTATTAATGGTCTTCTAATTTTTAAATCCAAATATTTTTCTAGAGTTCTACATTCAGTATGGAGTTAATGATGTAGGTTCTTTATTGTTTAAGAGGGAATAACCCGGCACAACCGGAAATACGTCTTTTTAAAATTACTATTACCCACTATCCACTACCGTATCCACTCTTCTCTACAAAAAAATATAATTTGATTTCGTAGGATTTTTTAACTAGTGATGTTTTGAATTTTGAAAAAATACGTTTATTTTTGTTATAATAAGGTTATACCGTCGGTCGTTGGCAGATTTGTAAAAAGTTTTAAGCAAAATTATATATTGTACAAAACACATTTCAAATCATACATACAGTAAAAAATATCAATAAATTTTCTAGGAAATCTACTTTTTCAGAATTTTAATTTTAGTTCAAATAAAATTATTTTTATAATGTTAGCGCACGTGTTTTGCGACGAAAAAACTTCACAAATAAATTTCAGATTTTTTTACACATTTATTTTGCTTAGACTTTATTGTAATATTTAATATTTTCTCCACGCGTTTGAACACTTTTACTTAAATGTATATGTTAAATGGCAAATTTTTAATGAAATAAAATCGACATTGAGTTATGGAATATATGACAATAATTAATATTTCTCATCGGAACCACCCTGTATAGTTGCAAGGGCACAGTACTACTTTTATAACAATAAATCGGAGGGAATTTACAAATAATATTATCCATCAATCAACCCAACAAACTTACAACTTTAAAAAAAAAACAAACTATTCTGTGTTGCATTCAACTACCTACCCACAGAGAAGAATTTATAACTCTTGACCACATGAGTCAAACTTTTGTAACATATATCACTTATTTGTAACAATAAAAAATTACGGAAAACCTGTAACCATATTGACTTTGAACTTACTGCAAACTCTGAACAATATTCAACCGATTTATTAATTTCGTTAAATACTTACTTTCAGCTTAAGCAATAAAAGTTTATGTTAAGTTTACCATTACATTTCGAATTATCATTTTTTTATTTTTTATTAAAAACACTCCCATGACTTATCAAAACTCATTAAGGGATCGCCAATTGGTACTTTTGAGAAGTTAAACCCAACTCAACCCAATATGTAGACACAATATATGAATAAAAAATTTACAAAACATTTCACAGAAGCAACATACAGACACAACATATGAAGAATCACTTTACAAATATTTCACAGAAACATGTATTATAAGATTTTATGAATTTTTGTAACCACTCATTTGATTTATGTACTTTTGGTGTTAAAAAGTTAAAATAAAGTATCCTCCATGATGGACTAATGAGATGGACTAAGAAATGCATAAAAAACAAGGAAAATACAATAAAAGGTACGGGCTCAAAAATATACAGACCTAATACAAGATGTTTAAATAAAAATACATGACAAGATTTTAAAAAGGTATAAACTGCGCCCATCATAATATAAGTTTGGAATTTGGAGATAATCAGGGCTATCAGAATAGAGTTTGAACCTACTTATGACTCGTTTTCCAAATAGCATTTGTAAAAATAGGTTTTCAATATATCATTTCGAGATTTGTTGAAGGCCTACCTGTCTCAAATTTTCAGGCAGTTTGTTATAGTTAGTGAATAAGTTCAATCATTTCTAAAACATTTAGATACCAAAAACTATTAATTTAACAATAATTTATCTGCAGAGAAATAGCCAACATTTAAATTATAAAAATAAATAAATAATGGGTGGTTATGTAGGTACTAACTACATCGTTTTAAAGATTTCAGTAAAAGTTTCCGATTTTATTCTGTATTTTATCAATTGCATCACAAGGAAGCTTTTCTAACATCACTCAGAAAGTTTCTACCCCCGTCCACCGCGAGATTTAATTTATTTTAAGCCTTTTCAGAGAGGCTTTGTGGGAGTCTGACGCCTGCACTGCCAAAACTCTTAACGTAAATAACCATCCCGTGCAACCCAACCCCGGCTATTTCGTCGGAAGCGGTTTTTATGTGACCTCGTGCAATAGTTTTACAGCTCGTTGTCAGAATGACTGTGGAAACACCAAATGGGAAAATCTGTGAGCTGTGATGTGTTAATAAGCAGCCAGGAGATGAAACTGAGTAATAGTGAGTTAGAGAGATATGTAGCTTCAACTTTGGAACGAAATATAAATTAAAAATTAATATATTACGTAGCTTTATTTTTTTAATTTTATTTCTATTCTTGAACATACACATTACAGATTATTACATAGGTTTACATAGATAATAAGTTTAGTAATAAGAAAAAAGAATATTAGTGATCCGTAACTGTAAGTAAATAGGTAAGTACCTAGTAGTATTTTGTGAACACCTCGCTAGGCGAACCTGCGCTGAGGTGTTCCCATGTTTGAATGCTTTAACCACGCTTATTGTTCAAAAGTAATAGATTACTTAGTTTTAACCACGTTTATTGTTCGAGTGGATAAGTGTAGGTCTCAACCAGTCTCTTCCGATCCGGCCAGCCACGCAGTAGGTGGGCAAAGGTATTCGCCACCAAGATCTAGACCAGGCATGCCCAATCGGCGGCCCAATTGAAGATATTGTTCGGCCCAAAATGAAACTTTCAGATTTCTATGTTTTGGATTGTGGTATTAAATTAACCCAGTGTTGTATTATGAATGAGAAGTACTAATAAAACGCATTATTATTAGATGGACATTGAGTTATTATGCCTACGGTAAAATTTTTGCGCATGTAAGTGTAGTTTATTTAACAGAAATTGTCAATTTTTGCACCTTAAGAAAGTGTGTCAATCTGTCAGTGTGGATAGCTCGTGAATGAGCTTATTTTCTATTTTGACACAATGCCCGCTCGAACTTCTGCAGCGGCCCCCAAATGCTAAATATTTAAAAACACCCCCCCCAGACCTCCAAAACGCCCCCGTTAAGAATCACTGCATTAACCTAACCTAACCCAACCTAAGAGCTCTGTGATTTTTTTTGGCCCATCGAACGATTTGGATTGGGTACCTCTGATCTAGAAAATGATTAATTATTTTTTGTTGTTTGATAAACTAATGTTTTAGACAAAAGTGATAATTATATTCTTAACCGTTTTTGGCTAATACTTATTATTTAAAAAATCTTGTCTTAAACATTAGTTTATCAATTAAAATAATAATTAATATTTGACGAGTTAATAAGTATTTCATCAATAAATGTAAACATAATTTGTCTCGACGCCACCTAGTGAGAGATTTAGCACTTACAAAGCATTTCTCATATATGTAAATAAAGTTGGTTGTTTGCAGGTGGAAAATGTAATAATCAGTAATTGTTGAATGAAACATTAGTATATATTGAATTATTTGGCGTGTAGGAGATAAGCCGACGTAGCTCAGTGGTCAGAGCAGTTGACCGGAAATCAGAAGGACGCGGGGTTAAGTCCCGTCTGCGGCATGTATCTATTCTCGGGAGATTTTTTCAATATCGATGAGTGTTTCAGGCTAGTAATTATTATTCATAATATTAAATTTTAAAATGAGATCCCAGTGAGGATATCATTATCGTTATTTGTTACAAATAATAAATATAAAAAATATTTTATTATTTAATATTTTTTTATTAATATTCTAAAGTCACATAACAAGTTTGAAACACGCTGTACGCAACAATGTGAATGCAGTGCTCGACTCAACTATAATAATTGTGATTCCATGTGTTGATTTTCATATAAACATTAACGTATTACGTATTACAGCTATTTAGTATATGTTTTCGTTATTCAAATATGGAACGTTTTCTCAACATAGAAATTATTCATTATGTTGAAAAATCTCTCCATTTATGTTGACGCTGTTATTTATGTAAACCGCTCCTACATACGAGTTATCCGCGGAATCCAGGGCTTTGTTCAAACACCTTTAGAGTTCCGGGGAACAAATTGTCTGCCTGTTGATGTATGGATATTGGTTCCACGGCGCAGCGATGATATGAAACCTAACAGTATATGTTTCCAGGAAACATATTTCCAAGACCCTTTTTTTATTTTTCACGAGTAAGATTTGAATCAGGGGAATACGTTCCGTGACGTTGTTTATGTGTTTTACTGGCAAGTCTGTCAGTAAAAAATGCATTTTGTTTCTCTGTTCTACCCGACAGTGCCCGAGTTTTAACAATCTTTGTTTTTTATCCAACTGAAAAAAACTTGTAGTCAGATGGACTACTTCAAAGCTTTCGTTGATTATGAGGAAAGTTGCATTGCGTACAAAACTTGCCTAGAAAATCCAGACATAAAAGAGATGTGCACATTTCATGAGGCAAAAGTCCAAGTTTAAAAAAAAAAGTGAACACCGATCGAGTCCCAACTGTGTGTGAGTCAAACGCCTGCAGCCAGTGAGTCTATGACATCCCCAATTTAGAGTATGTTGTGAGATTGAAAGTAGCGACGAGGGAAAGGATATGGGAAAGAGGAAGGTCGGGAAGTATCTTTTAACCCGTCAGGTCTATTTGATCTGTTTTCGGAACGACTCATTTATGTAGGCCTCATTGAAATCGTTGTCTCCATTATTATCGCGGTTAGAAATATGACCTAAACGGTGTTATAAAGTGAAAGTAACACGCTTTATATTCAAATCACACCTTTATGAATTCTAAGGTTCCAACCGCAATTTGAAAAAAAATTACGAAACTTTGAGAATTTTTTATTAATTATTTTTACTTGAACTACAAAAAAAGTGAGTTTGCCGAAAACGTTTATAACTCATTTACCTAATATATTATGTATGTATTCTTTTTTCGTCTAATATTATATGCTTATTTCTAATTATCAAATTTAAAAGCGTATTTTTTTACCTTTTATATTTTTTGGATACATTCCGAAATATTCAGTAATTCCGAGAAAAACTATGCAAATATCATGAAACCAAAGCTTTTAAGCTTTAACAGCATTTTCTGATTCGGAGAACCCATTTTAATGTGAATACCGCACAAAAGTCCCAACAGATCTCAGGTATCTAGAGCCAGTTTACGCATTGAAGCAAGCAATTGAGAAGCTGAAATATAATCTTCGAAAATGCTCTTTTGCTTGTGAGTTGTGAGGTGACTGAGAGTCACAAATCTGAACCAAAGGTACTGATATCGAACTAAATAAACGCAATTGTCTCGAATAAAGCATTATCTTTTTTTCATCGTTACTTTCTATTTAAATTTACTTACTCAATATACAGGAAAATGAATAAAAATTTGCGGTTATCTGTTACAACGAAAGGATCTTTAATTTGTTTTATGACTGCCAACGACCTTATTGTCTTTAGTGACTCGTAACAAAAACATTAATGCGTAAATATCGTTTTCAATCTCCTCGGCGCTCGTTATTAAGGAAGATGAATCTCCTTTTATGCCTTGTTGACGGATGACGGAACTCACAGACAGACTGTTGCGGAAAATTCGTCTAACAGCAATGACAAAGTAAAAAAATTAATAGGGATATAATTTAATTTCATGATAAAGAAAAGCATCAATCTATATTAACTATTTTTTTTTTTCACAAATGTTTGACTTGGGGGGGGGGGGGGGGGGGTAAGCTGGTGAATGCGTTACGAAAAGTGTGATGTTACGAAAAGTATGATGCGAACGGTGATTGGGCGAGGCGAACGGTCAGGCCTTTACACACGCTTGAATGCGCTACGTAAAGTGTTATGGAGAGGTGCGTGCACAAGGAATCATTTGTTGAATAACCATGCCATAGGTCACCCCAAGGTCGTAGGCCACCCTAAGGTCGTAGGTCACCTTAAGATCGTAGGTCACCCCTAAGTTTTAGGTCACCCCACGGTCGTAGGTCATCCCATGGTCGTAGGTAACCCCAGAATCATAAGTCACCCCAAGGTCGTAGGTCACCCCACGGTCGTAAGTCGCCCCATGGTCATAGGTCACCCCAATGTCATATGTCACCCCAATGTCAATGTCACCCCAATGTCATATGTTCATTTATAAGTTAGTGAAGTTTTACTTCAGTCGTGTGGTCTAAAGCAAACTCGTTTTTTTTATTTGTACTTTTTTAGTTATTCTGTACAGAAGACCCTGAGAGAAAGCCTAGAGCAGCGGTTGGCAATTACATATTTTTGGCGGCGGGCCGTATGAACATGACAATATTTACCGGTATACTATGAGAGCTCGAAATTTAAAACTTGTTTCCACAATGAAAGATCTTGGCATTGTGTTTGATAGTAGGTTAACTTTTCATGCTCATATCGTCATGACGTTTAGTACCTACTTCACTAAGAATGCAGGGTTTTGTCCTACGCACTGCGCGGAATTTCAGACACACCCGGGTTCTCTCAGTACTATATAATGCTTTGGTTTGGAGATAGGAGTAGGCTTGAGAGTCGATCGGTGGTTTGGAGCCCGCACCAAGTCGAGTATTCTCTCATATTGGAGAAGGTTCAGAAGAAATTTCTGAGATTTCTCTACCTGAGGGAGTATGGCTACTACCCGTAGCTCTACTCTACAGACTTTTTCAGGCATGCTCGGTATGAACTATCTACGGGTCAGAAGGGATTGTAATTGATTGACATTGTAACAGATTTCTTCAGACAGTTTCGTGGATGGTTTGAAAACATGACTATCATGGAGATCGTTAATTTCTATGTTCCCGATGGACATCTCCGTCAGCGACAGCATGGACTGTTTTATCTCCCGGCTTGCAAAACTAACTTGCCAATGGTCGAACCAGTCGGGAGAGCTGTCTTGTTATTAAATAGAATCACTTCGAATACCTATATGTTTAACAACAATTAAGTACAATTCGGATGGCCAGCCCTGTTGCTGTTGGTTTAAATCTGATCGTATATATTTTCTCTTTTTTAAAAACGCTTTGAAGTGTTAATTTTTAATGTTTTTAAAATGAATAAATTGAATTTATTTAAATGTTTTTTTGGAATCCACGAGACCATCGACGTCACTCGTGCGCGTTTGTGCCTGCTCAGCCAGTGCGCTTGTGTCTGTCTATGTCTATCTGATTGCCCGTCATCATCAAGGTTCGTGTCTAGCAGCTGAAGGAAGCGTAGGGGAACCCAACACTATCTGGTTAAACCCTTATTTTCAAGTATATTTTTCTTCAACCCCCCCCCCCTCTTCCGTATAAAAAATGCAAGAAATAATTCACGGAAAAAGCGCAGCAGATAAAAAAAACTATATGAAAATTACATGTTTTGAAATATCACCATTAACCGGTAGCGGGGTAGTTATTGGTTCCCACTCGGGAGTTGCGGGTTCGATCTTTTAATAGTTTAGTCCTCCATCATTGAACAAGTAAAATTTTGCACTTGTAACGGTGGATTTTCAACATTTTTAGGTTATTTGTATACATAAATACAATAGCAGATATAGACGAAAAAAGAAGTAACGTGGTAGTTGAATCAAAATTGAATTGAATTGATATTGAATAGGAAGGACTTCGGGAGCACTTCTAGGCCAGATCTGGCCGCCAATTGCCGGTCGCTGAACAAGGGTTTTAATTGAAAAATCAGGTAAAAATACTGTTTGCAGGACTTCTGAATGCTCCGTCGTAAACTCCCATTGCTTTCAAAGAGAGAGAGAGAGAGAATAGGGGAGAGAGCGTAAGGTTAAAATGGAGCTATCAAGGGTTTGACTGTATACAGGAGTTTTATCGGAGTATCTGATATCAAACGGCATAAAAGGTTTTATTCAGATAAGCGAGCATTAGTATAAAAAATGTGTCGTTTAAGTGCGGGCTTACTGCATGAATACAAAACAAACCGTAATTTGCTTCTGTTTGTTAAATTGTCCCATTAGAATGGACAATGATTTTTTAGAATGAATAAAGGGGTCACACACCCCAATTAATGTCATATTTTGTATACACATAACACGATATTATTTACGACGCCCTACATGGTCGAGGTGTAAGGCTCTCAACTAGCAATCCGAAGATCGCGGGTTCAAATCCCGGCGTGCGCAAATAAATTTTGTTTTTATTCATTTGTGTTATTTCACAATTCATTCATTAAAAATAATTGTAGTATATTTGTGGCTCATTCCGGAGTAGAAGTTACTCTCAGTATCGCTCTGGTGTAAGAGCAGCATTCAGAATGGAAACTTTGCTTAAAATGGCTTTTGCCGTTTTTCTCCCCACTACCGTTAACCTCACAACATACCTCATTTGATGATGCCGTAACCTCACTAGACGGGTGCAGATGGGACTCTTGCACCGAATTGAAATTTGAAAAAAAATGTATCTAGTTAAATATATATATTTACGTTTTACAAAAAAATAAAATGAATTATTGATTTCCTCCTCGTGGTAAGATATGAACAGCACAGAATTATACAACAAAAAATAAAAGAATATAATATATGTACACCACGCGACAAACGTGATTACAATAACCGGCACCACCCTCTAAATTCTAGATAATGAGTTTCTGCTCTGTGAGCCCTTATAATGAATTAGCATTACTTTTTAACAGCTTTAAGTTAGAGTAATATATTACCGCTTATTGCAATCGTGCAATGAACGTGATTACTAGAACCGGCGCCATCATGTTTTAAAATATCGTCGTAGTTCAAAAATCTGTCTTCTTATTTCGCCCAGAGGGTTTTTACACAATAGGTAGTGCAATTTTAATATGAGAAATAATGATGATCATGAGAACGACATAATTAAAATATAATTACAACATATTAAAAAATATACTCGCTAAGAAACTTTTTTTTAAATACAGTGATCAGATAGATTTATAGAAAAACAACACAAGGTTTGAGGACAGAATAGGGATAAGTACAGGTATTGAATATTGTATACAAAATTCTCAATATTTAAATATTGAAATTAAATCACGTAACATAACAAAGGGACATCTGTAGCACGGCGTGTGAAAAATATTTAAATAATGTATATTGCACAAAATATTTGCATGAATGAAAAAAATAACAAAAAATAACATGACTTGTTAGCGGCTCTCAGAATTACATACGTGTGTTTTGGCAGTTCTGGCTGTTTTCTGCAGAATGCATATTTCACAAGGTCACACAGTTGTCGGAAGGTCAAAATATTTCCGTTTTGCAATGAAATCCAAATAAATGGAATATTTCTGTGATCCTCCGAAAACTATAGGTTGTTTTTAAAGGTGGTGAAATAAGCTAACAATTTTATAATTCGAAATAAATATAATTTTTTTTAATGCAAACATAAAAAAACTTTAAAAATGGCTCACCTTACGTTTTTTCTAACTAAAAGTACTGAAAGCAAAAAAAAAAAAAATTTTTTCTTAGGGAAACGTATTATAAAGGTTTTTTGTTGTCTCATGTAAATATAATTAATTAATAAATTTCAAAGTATCATAATTTTTTTTTCAGATTTTTATATATAAGAAAAAACAAAACGAAACAACTTTTAGATCATATTTCTAAGCGTTATCGTAAGGGAGACACAATGGTTGCTATGAGACCTATGTAAGTTGTTCCGAATACCGAAAAAAATTAGCCCCAGGGGTTAACTAGATCACCGTGAAAAGTACATGATTATATTAACCGGCGCAATCCATAAAATGAGGTAAATTTCTCTTTGGTAATAATGAATTAAAATGACTCGTGACTCTGGTAATTGGTTGAACCACCCATCCCCGGGCTGCTCTCTCCTTTCGTTCCTAGTATTATTTATTATGTAGAGAGTGTTATTAAAGCCAATGACAGGCGAAAACAATCCTTGGGCGAAGATAAGGCCTCTGAGCTTAGGGCCTTAGACAATAAGAGAGCCATATTTGTGGCGCGGGTTGTTCAGGGCAGTGGTGAGGGTAATGCGCGTTTTCATCCCGCGACAAAATATCATCTTACTAATATTATAAACGCGAAAGTTTGTATGCATGTATGTGTGTTTGTTATCCTTTCAGGACAAAACTACTGAATGGATTTTAATGAAACTTTACAATAATATAGCTCATACATCAGAATAACATATAGGCTATAATTTATAAAGCTAGGTTGGAAGGGTACGCGGGAGCGGAACTAAAAATAAATTGAATTGAATTGAAATTGAATTGAAAGGTGATTCAGGGAGAAAAAATGTATTTCTTTGAATATGGAATTGCAACGCCTGCCGGGAACCAGCTAGTACGTACTAAAACTTAATCTTACCTAATCTTACCTAACCTAACCCAACCTAACCTAATAAAAAATGGGAACAAAGTAATACAGACATCCAGTAAAGACAATAAATTATTTTTCAAAAATAGTTAAATGAGACAAAAATAATACAGATAACAATAATTTATCATTTTTACAGAATTTATGTGTTTTTTGTCCCATTGTCAGGTTCAGTTAAGTTTTAGTAGATAATTTTTTGGGGGATGTTTTGTACGTAGGATATTTTGTCGCGGAACCAGTAGTAAGAGTGCTGAGTTACGAAATTTAATGCCTCGTATTTAATTTAGTTCATATTTGTGTTGGAACTTTGGATGTTTTGTGTAGTAGCAGAATGCTGATTGTTTAGACACTGGTTTTATGATACACTAGCGTAGACCCTTGTTAAATCACGAGATATTTTAGTTGTTGGATATGTTAAGCTGAAAGTATTCATAAACCTTTAAGAACAAACATTGCTAATTTTAGAGACGCATTCACATTTCAAATGAATCCCGTTAGTAAACTTGAAAAGTTACGACATTTGTCGAAACGTTAAACAAAAGAAATACATAATAAATAATATTCATATAAAACCAAAACAAATTTTCTCAGACATTTTTAACGTTTTTTTTTCTCATAAGGCACATAAATTGAAAACGTATTGAAAAGTCCTATTTTGACTACGATTAAAATTAAAAATACCTACGAAAGTAAATAATGGAATTAAAAGTACTTATCAATTTACCTTCCAAAAAATTTTGCTTTCAAAAACAGATTTTCTCTTCACAGTTATGATTTTATTGATAATTCGAAATGGATCCGAATGAAACTTGGATAGGATTGTATTGTAAATATTCAAACAGTTTTTAAATGCGTCTTATTAATTTTAATGAATTTCTGCTTGAAGTAGGTAAGCTTTCATTGTGACCCTTTGCTATCAATAGCGTCAAATATCAACTCTTTTACTCTAATGCAAATCAACCATTTAAAATTTCTCTAAAAACTTTTCTAATCACAAGAAAGAAGGTTAAATAATTCCTTTCACAAAACAGAAACAGAGCGAAATAAATGTTTACTTATCCAAAAGGGTGTGAATTGTGGATCCCTCACAAAGGAAAGGCTTGAAGGGTCGCCGGAGAGAGTAACGTTACATCAGCCTCGAGTAGAAGTCAAATAGATCGACATACTCGGACACCTTTATTGATAGTTGGGTATCAATATTCCTAACATGCTCGATACCGTTCGAGTCGGGCAAGTTGAAAATGGATTTCCATTTGGTTTCCGGCCTCTGCCGGATGGGAAGCCGTGAGGATTTTCGCCTTAGCGGAAATGCCGAATTTGACATGTGAATCAATACGGACCGCTTCTATTTCAACACCAAAGCCAGGAGTTTTGCGATACTAGTGTTTTACTGGCCGGCGCATTGCGATTACAATCTGATTACGCTGGATTTACATTATATAATCTGGCTTGGTAAATCATGAGCTGGGTGTTATATTATTGAGTTTGCCTGTTAAAAAGGTTCAGTAGTTCAGGTCTTTAGATGGAGTGTATAATTATTGTCCTTCTGTAGGTTCATTTAATTTAAAACATTGGTTTCTGAAAATTATTCGATAAAGTATAATATGCAAATTCATTGGTTAAATTATTAGCTGAAAAAAAATTATACAAAGAAAGGCATAATATTCCATACTTTTATCAGAGTCTCAAAGTTCTTTCAGTGAGAGCAATTCTGTGGTACAAAATTATATTTCAGCACATAAATAATCCTTTATATATTAACAGGCTAGAACACAACCATAATACTCGTTTCAACTTTAATGAAGGGCTAATTGTACCTAAGTATACAAATAAATATGGACAAAGAACGTTAAATTACATGATTCCCAATTGTTTAAATATGTTACCTGCTGAAATTAAAAACTGTGCTCAAAACAAACAATTGATGAATTTACTGAAGACTTGGCTTACGGAAAGAATTAATTTGTATTAGCTTACAATGACATATTATTCTAAAGACTTTTAAAATGTTATTTATGTTTTCAAAAAATTATTTTTATCTATATTTCTGTAAAAAATTAAATTTTATTTTATATAATTGTAAAAATGTAACTATTAAATCACTATTATAAGATCTTTAACGTAAAGAACCCGTTAGACAAACTGCTAAAAAGTAGTTTATCGGGACTTTTTGTCTTGTATTTGTAAAGTGTATAAAACAAATAAATAAAAAAAAAAAATAAAAAAAAATCAACAGTGTCACCAACGCGTTAAGGCTCGTTAGCCAGCGGTCAAGAATTCAAATTTCGTCGAAAGATGGTCATGCGATCATACCAGTACAACTGTACAGGTTGGTTCCGATGAGAAAGAATGATTATTCTCGTTTATTCTATAATACCCTAGCGTACGCGCATTTAAATTTAATATCAATTTGTATTCTGTTAAGAATATCGTACATTAACCCCACACAGGAGACCGTGAGGGAAATAATTCCCCTCAAGGCCTATGTCATCTTTGGGGATGCTGTGTGGAGGGTTTTTTTATGAAAAGAAACGTGAGAAAGACTGGGAAGTTCTGGGAAGGAAAAAGGTATGAGGGGTGGGTAGGAATCTGGGAGTCCGCGTGTTCAGGTGCGAAAGACGTGTGTATCTATCCGTCCCATTTTGGTGCAAGGCAATGTTCCGAGAGAAATCTGCTAGAGAGGTCAAAAGATATTAACCAGTCTCTCCCGATCCGATCTGCCACGCAGTTGGTGGACAGTCGCTTCCGCCGTCAAGATTCGGACAACCCTAACCTCATGAACCCGGGCACTCCTGCTAAGTCACCAAACGTAGCGAACTACTTGGTGTGACCTATGGCAGAGGTGTTGGTTATCCAATTAATGATTTCCGGGGCGGCGGTACCCATACCCGCTTCCCAAATCGAAAGTGAATTTAATTCAAAATAAATTTAATTTAATGTAAATAAAATAGTGTACAAATTTATTTAATCTAATTAAGAATGTAGAAATTATAAATACGAATTATTAGAAAATTTACTAAAAGGTTCAATATAAGGTAGATGTTTAAAAAAATCTATATCAAAAGTTCATAGATGTAAATATCATAAAATTCTTAACCAGTTTTTAAGAACAGAAATTATGTTATTTTTGCAAAAAACGATTACCATTTCAAGTAGAATCTAATAAAATATAAAAATATCCTAAATTAAGTACACTCGGTAAGCCTACCAAAATCATTGACTTCGTGACGGCAAAGAAAGTAAAAACTAAATTGCTTAGGAAAATAAGGCGGGTACTTTGCACGATATTTTTTCCCCCCAAAGAGAAAAGTGGGTGCCAACATCAGTCACGAGAAAAATCTCTTTTAGGAACCTGATTCTATTTACCATTTACCTTTACAATTCCGAGACGCACCCGTTCCATGATGCATTAAAAAAGAAGCAGATTCTTATACCCGGGTTCTTTTGTGCGAGGAATAATGAAATGTTTCGTGAAATATGTAGAAAACGGATTATTCATGCGAATACAGTAAGAATGTAATTTTGTCGATAGTTCGAAGACTGTTCGAAACGTATTTGTCTGCTGAGTATGAACGGACCCTTTTCAGTTCTTGAATATGGGTAAGAAAAAAACATTAAGTATATTTTATAGCCTTCAGTGATAATATCATGTTCACGCAAACAGTAAACATTTAACCCGTCCGCTTGGTTCAATATATTCGCGCCTCACAATCCGGAAGCCTCGGTTTCGCGCCAAACCGGTCAAATTCTCACTTTGGATCGAGATTGTAAAATATCTATGCAAGATAGCTTTCATATTTCACAGACAATAAGAAGAATTATTTTATTCTCTTTCTGGTTAAAAGAAAAAATACATATTTATGTTTGCATGAGAGGAAGAGAGATATATAGCTTTTAAAATGTAAGGTCGCTCGGGACATTTTTGGTCTTATGAAAGTATAACGCGATTACATGTTTTGGGATGTATTTATTCCTAAACAAGCAGACGGGTTTTAAACACAATATTTTTTTGATACAGATATTTTTAACGCGTTACAACTGCTCCGTTATAAGTAGGTAATATAATAAAATATTTATAACTACTCTTTTAAACAGCTCATTTATGGCTCTTTTCACTTTTCCCTTTATATCTCTTTCTTTGTGGCGTGTGGTTCATAGAAACAATATACCTTCCTGTTTATCAAGACAATTGTTTATCTAACTTTAACTGCTACTAATCTTAATTTTATGCATCCGATACTGCCGCTACGAGTCGACCCACAGTGCCCCTCTTGACAATATCAATGAGGATACGGTATTTTACTTAAGTCGATAGAATAGCACTTAATCTTAAACATGGGAACACCTCAGCTCAGGTTCTCCTAGTGAGGTCTTCACAAAACACTACTACTAACCTATTTACATACAGTTACTGATTATTATTTTTTTATTGACGTTTATTATCTATGTAAAGCACTGTAAACATCTGTAAAATGTATGTCCGAGAATAGAAATAAAAATAAATAAAATGGCGTTAAGGGATTTTGCATCAGATGACGTTTTAAGACTTCACCACATGAAGATACTTAAATTATCAGACAGATGGATTTTCACTAACTTGGTATTTGTATATAAAATTTTAAATGATGTAGTTGATTGTCCATTATTGCATAGGTCTTGTTTATAATCACATACACAAATTTATAGATATATTTCTTTAATTTCGGTTCCCGGAATGTCAACAATAAATAATTAAGAAAATTTGCAATACACCTATTGTTAAACTGTTCAGTTAACAAACCACTCAGTTAGCATTGTGATTATCGAAGATCCCAACACACAGGAACTTGAAAAATAAATCGAAGAAGCATTTTAATTTAGCCATATTTTGGTTGGCGGGCGCTCGCGGGTGTTTGCAAATTAGCCGAAATTTTGCCGAAATCGCTTCAGTGATTACGAATAGGTTATTTTAATTATTTGCATCGTGTGCACAGTGATAAATATATATCACCTCGTGAAGGGCCAAGAGAAATGCGCGTGTATCTTAAGTAATAAACAAATATAAAGCATGCGAGTTGTATCATATAATTTCCGTAACTGAAGAAAACGATAACTTATACCTCATAATCGTTGTCATATTGAGTCGTAAAATATGCCAAGAACACAGCTGTTCCCAATGGAACTACCTGACACATAAACTATGTATGAATTGCTAACCAAATTTCGCAAAAATTTTATTTGAGCCGTTTGCTAGTAGAATGAAGGTTTTCGTAAAATTGTATTATTATTAAAATCGGCAGGCCGAAAATAAGCGTTAAAAATCTTCAATAAGCTCTGTTGAATAATTATTTAATTAAATTATTATGGATTAGTATTTTAATTTAACTTCCCAGATCAGACTTCATTTCAATTATAAGTAATTATAAAATATCTTTCTCTGGTTTATTCAAATTTCGCATGCGTCTTTTAATTTTTTTACATTAATTCTAAATAAAATTTAACGCAGGAAGCACTGAGTAAAATAATTTCCCTTGAAAGGACCTTGTCATCTTTAGGGATGCTGTGTGGAGAGTTTTTTAAAGGAAAGGATGGAGGGGAAGTTCTGGTAAGGAATATGGTTTGAGGGGTGGGTAGCAATCTGGGAACAATGTGTCCACGAACGGCGTACGTTTAAATCCATCCTCCCCGTTGCGGTGCAAGTCTATGGATCGAGAGAGACCTGGCTCATCACTCACACCTTTTTTCCTTTCCAGAACTTCCTCTCCTCTTTCCTTAAAAATACCCTCCATACAGAACCCCCAAAGACGACTTAGGCCCAGAAGGAAATTATTATCCTCAGAGTCTCCCGTGTGTGGTTAATGTAAAAAAAAAATTCTACCCTGGAACGCGTCTCAAATATATATCTGTATATTTTTTTAAATTTAATTAATTTTGAAATAGCACAAATTAATAATATCTTCCCTGGAATTTGAACCAGCGTCCTTGGGATAATTAATCATAGACTTCAACTCATTGTAAGTTATAAAAATCGTGTATTTGTCACTCGTACGCAGCTTGCTGGAATACAATTCCCTAGTTTGGTCTCCATATTATCAAATTCGTATAAGAAATATCGAAAGAGTGCAGCACAAATTTTTAAGATTTATTAACTTCGAGTCACATATACCTATTCAACACATTAACAAATATATCCTTACTAAATACACTTAAATTGGATTCCCTAGAAAACAGAAGAAAAATAAATGACCTAACTTTTTTATTTAAAATTATTCACTCTGAATTAGATTGTTGCGAACTTCTGCATCTCATCTATTTCAAGATACCTAATCGAAAAACAAGGCAAAACATATTATTCTGCAACAATAATTCTGAACCAACTACCACATACGTGCACCTATTTCTCGAATCCACACACAAATGAATGGAAACAAATTCACCTCAAATATCGATATATTTAACACAAGTTTACCATTATTTAAGAAATACCTGGACGATATTTTTATGTAGAATATTTTGATATTTAAGGAGCATCACATAGGGGCAAATTCATATATTTGTGTATTTCTAAATTAATCAACAATGTAAAAACTTGTTACCGTTTTCTTTTTATGTATCTGCATTTTGTCATGTATTTTACTCATCACATTTAATCAGTCACATGTAAATTTTGTAATTACCAACATACGAGTACCTACTAGTTTATTTCTATGCCATTTACAATTTAGAAACTTTCTCTTTTATTGTAATGCATTATCTTTCCTTAAATTTATCTGTATACCTACTTTTCATATGACGTTTACTAGTTATCTTTTTATAGTTTATCTTTTATTTTTAAAAACTGTCTCTGTATTATAAAAAAATAATAAATAAAAGTCAAGAGCCTTACCCATCGACCCCGGAGGTTATCATAATATAAACTTTTCTGCTTTATATTTCGTTTAAATGTATTAATTTGTAAGATTAACTCCTTTTATTCATAATAATTTTTTCGGCAAGTCGTTAGATGAAGTTTTCACCGTAAATGACATAAATCATCCCTGTTCTATGATAATGAAGGATGACTTTTCCCATACATTGGCTGCCAAAATCACTTGCCACTGCTTGCTCTCACTTGGCAGGTTGCCACCACTCGGTGCCCTCTTTGGCGGCGGCGGCGGTCTCGAGTCCAGTAAAAACTTTAAATATTCCAAGTTTCCACCCCAGCCAATAAATCCAATGTGCGAAGGGGTGAAATGCAGCGAACTAGAATACTCTTATATTATTCGTGGAGAGAAATTCTAAATTTCGGTTTGGGGTTATAGACTGCGTGCCAAAAGACAAAAATAATATTGAGAATATTTAACAAGTGCCTCCTTTCAATTTCTACCGATTCGTCGATCACAAATACAGAACTATATGTAAATACGATGTATTTGACCAATGAGAGTAATGTTGCGTAATTTTTTTTCTTCCACAATCTTTGAAAATTTATTTTAATTTCTTTTATATTAACGGTGCTCCAGATTTTATGTCCGGGTTAAATCTTTCCCAAATGAAAGACTATACCCTTCCACACACTTTTTCACAAATGATTATCTAGTAAATTCATGCAATGTAAGTGCACTATATAAGTATAATAAATACAAAACAATACGTCAATCCACCAGAAACATAATGGGAAAATATTTCACCGACTCCAGATATTTTCATATCAGAGGGTTCGGCTCTGATGAAATAACTGGTCCGATAAATCCTACTGATTTGAGATGAAAATCTTTCATAATCCTACGTGTATTTAAAATGACTGTCTTTTGCATTTTTATATATAAATTCTTTGACAAATCTAATAATATTATTATTTAATTGATATAAACAGTTTATTATAAGCAAGTTCTGCTGCGAAATTATTATTGCGCATGCTAGCTGTTTTGTCTTCTGAAAGCACTATCAAACTGTGGTTTAAACTGGTACTTATCATAAAAAAAACTTTTTGCTTTTATTTTATTATCTATGTCCTAATTGATTTCCGAGTAAAATGATGAAAATTATTAATGGTTTCCCCAATTACTGTATTGTTTAAATTTGACTGAAAGTCGTTAGAAACATTTAAACAATGCAATATGCAATAAAGACATAGGTAATAAAATAAAAGCAATAAGTTTTTTACGATAACTATAGAATGATATGAATGTATCGTCTGTTAGTGGTTTAAACCACAGTTTGATAATGCCTTCGGAAGGCGAAACAGCTTTCACGTGTAAAAATAATAATTTAAAAAATTAGAGTGTGTAGTTCCCACGCGGTATAGTCGGGAGAAGTAAAACCTTCAGAAAGCCAAAGAACCACCGACAGTATAATCAAAGACCGATTATACTGTCTCATTCTCTCGCAGGCTAAATCCTGTAGATGTACGTCTTTGTCTTTTTTTAGTGTCGCTATTTTTCGTTTCATCGAGTTTAAATCACAACGGTGCTAAAAAAGTTTTTCTTCAATTACATAGCAGAACTTATTTATAATAAACTGTTTTTATAAATTAAATAATGATATAATTGAAGAAAAACAATTATATTAAAACAAATAAAAATTAAAATGGAGTTCTACAAAATAAAGGTGATGACAATAACTAAACATTTGCAAATCTATTTTATGGCGTCGTATTTAATTAAATAATTTAAATCACTATGTAAAATACCACTTATTTATTCAGAATTATCTACATCAGATTCATCAGGATAATATTTAACATTTTTAAAAATAACAAAATACAAACAAGTTTAAACAAAAAATAATTTAAAAAACATTATAGAAAGTGGTTATTACTTAGTGATTATATATTATTATTTTGCTTTAATTCCCAAACTAAATTATTTTTAGGCAAATTATTTTCCTCGGTTACTATGGATTGAATCATCGTTACGATATTGTATTTGTACGCCTTTCTTGAAAGATTTGAGTTTGTTTATAGAAAAAAAAATATTCACATTCATATTGCGTAAGTACGGATGCAAAAAATTAATGCACCTTATTATTATAACGCAAAACTTGCGAAAAGCGTATTTTCTAAAATAATTGAACCAGCACCATTTATGAAAGAGCATAAATTGTTTTAAGTATCACCTTAACGAAGTTATTAAATAAAATACGTCTCAAAATGACAATCCCTTCAGATTGGCTACGGCCCAACAGATGTCGCCTCTGTCCACCGGAAGTTCCGTTCCGTCCGGAAGCGGGTTCAAGTAAAATTCATGTCTGAGTAGTTCTGCGCCAGTGATATTAACGCGGTGGGCGGTCCCCATTTACGGGAATAACTTGGTCTGGGACGACGCGGAGCGAAGTTTTGCAGGACTTGTGAGTTATTTTTCAGCAGCGGATGTGCACTCCCTTTGCCGAGTTTGCTGCAGCCGTCGCCACTGTAAGGGGGTGCTTGGCAAGACTCTCTGTTCCCCTGGACTACTTGGATAAGGGAATATATATTATGATGTCCTTGAAAAGAGCCTTGAGTTAAACACAGCTGGGAAAGTTTTCACAGCCCAATGATAATTTCTTTAGTACGAATTTTAGCGTTTCGATCACCCCTGGACTGCATGGATAAGGAAAAAATACGTCTATGAAAAGAGCGTTGACTTTTTGAGTTAAGGCGATCCACTAGTACAGGAAAAAATCGCAATCGGAATTCACGCCCTTTTATGGGAGGAGTTTAAAAATACTTGAGAAAAAGCTTTTGGAAAGGTTGGAAAAGATATTTGAGATTTTTTTTTACATGTTGATTTCGTAAAGGCCTGTAAAACACATTAATTCCTTTTTTATGGAATTGTTTATTGTAATAAAACGGAATTTTTAAATTTCATGAAAACAAGCGGCGCGGAGCGTAACACGTCGTTTCTCCTCTCCGTCCGGAGGAGTGAGGAGTAGTGACCTAAAATAGGGGCCGCTGCCAGTCGTTTTTCGGTGGACGGTATAAGGTTCACTTTGATATTACAAATTCGTCGACCGCCGTATTTTCGCCGTGATGTCAAAAATATCAATTTGAAAATGCATATTATATTTTATTTTGTGAGATTCGGGCGTAAATTTCATTTTTTTGCGATTATCATAAAATAAACTAAATTAGAAACATTAAACAATAAAACCATATCCGTAATGAGGTTTATAAATAGGAGAGTTTGGACTTCAAAGTGTTTTTTATAGACCTTATAATTTATTTTTTTCTAGGCTTATTAAAAGACTTATAAATAAATGACCGATATTTTTAAGGGCCAAGATATGTTCTACACGCAGTATTTAATTGAAGCATCTATAATACTTTTAAGCGATCAAATTTTCAAAACAAAAACGTATGATTTTGCATTATTTAGTATGGCTTCAACTTAAGTAAACTGTTCAAAATAAACTTTTGAGGCTTAATTCATAATTGGCTTCCATTACTAAGTTTTTCATCAATAAATATCAAATTTCTCTATGAAGATTTTCGTTTAATTTTTATTTCTTTTGGTGTTTAAGTCGTAGAAGTACATTTTTTTGTAATTTTATTTCAATCTTATTCAGTAATAATATTATTAAGTTATGCAAGCATATTTTTAACGTCTGATGCGTCTGATACTTTATTATTTTTCTGGGCTTATAAAAATACTAAAAAATACTCGATTATTTTAAAGGCAAATGTGTATTCTACGAAAACCTCCTATTCTACTCGCAGTAATTAATTAAAGCATCGAACATACTTCTAAGCGATCTAATTTTCAGTTTTAGATTGATTCTGCATTGATCACAGGATTTTGCATTGCTTAATAGTTCACATTAACAAAAAGAATCCTATTATTAATTAGGCACTAAAATACTTCAATAATAATAATAATATCTTTACTTGGAAAACAGCTTTAAAAAGATAAATAAAAAAGAAAGAGTGCTGAAATAAAACAGTAAGCCTAAAAACATGTTTTCGCTAATATATATATATTTTATTTTTAGTAGCTAGATAAGAAAAACATAAAGAAAAACTAAGAAAAAAATAGTTAAGAGAAGTTAAATTAAAACATAAAGAAAAAACTAAGAAAAAAATAGTTAGGAGTAGCTAAATACTTAAATATGCATGATAAGAATATAGAAAAACACAATAAAGGGTAAGCTTATGATCTTGTAGGAGTATAAGGATGATAAGTATGTAATTAGGGAATATGTAAATATATTGCAAATTAGGAAAAGAAATCTGATTAATAATATAATAAATATAAATATGGATGTTTAGGGGTGTCTATATATGAGGTGTGTGTTATGATAATGGCAAGCTCAATGTATGAATTAATTTTGTAAGTAGTTGGTGTTGGAGCGGCTGTTATAAAAAAGGGCTACGTTTCTGCTATTACGATCAGGAACTCTAATATCTATTTTTTGTAAAAGATACGGGGAAGATACCGCATTATTTAGGATTTTGTACAATAACAAATGATCAGAAATAATTCTTCTACACTTTAATGTTGGGATTTTAAAGAATTGACGGATATCTTCATTTGATTGGAATGCATAAAACGACCGAAAATTTATATAGGAGAGAAATTTTTCCAGAACACGTTCTATTCTATGAACATATGTTATATATCTTGGATTCCAAACATGTGAGGTGTGTTCTAGGTGCGGACGAACATATGTGTAATATAGCAAAATAAATGTATCGAGATAATAAAATAGTTTTGATGTTCGTAGTATAAATTCTAACATTTGGGTGGCTTTAGTGACAATGTTATTAATATGTAATTGGAATGTAAGTTTGGAATCTAAGGTAACACCCAGGTCCTATTTACTTTAGATTATAATAGTACGAACAACAAAAATAAATTTCGTATAAAAAAAGCTTTTGAACAGTTTTTACAATTTTTTTTTTCAAAATCGAGTAAAACGTAATGTGAGTTTCTTTTATTGTATGTCAGGCTACGTCCTACATGAATGCCTAGTATAGATAGGTAACAAGGTACTACAGCACAAAAAACATTTTCTCGATCTTTTGTGATTTCATTAGTTCGAGGGGCTCGCATTTTTTTTCATAAGGCTAATCTTTATTGTTTCTCCTTGCCATTGGAGGTATGTCCTTTGCTCAAAATTGAATAAGGAAATTGAATTGTTTCATGAAGGGCGGAGGCAGACGTGATCGGAATCTCGGCATTTGACAACAGCGGCCGGTTCCTTTGCTAAAATCAATAATGAAGGTTTGCTTATGCCGGGTACGCAGGCAGTATAGTATTATATCGCTAATAATACCTATAAAAATAAACTGTGTCATGCCCAAATTGATGCCATAAGCTTCGCACACGACAGTTAAAAATTTTACGATTTTCTGTGTTATGAGACTTGTGAATAAATTAGCACTCTTCTAATATGGTTATTTTAATCGATTTTTTTTGTTCGATTTTTATTATAAGAGTTCTCTTTTTAGAACTTTTGAAGATTATTCCCTTCAATATGTATCGTTGAAGAAGAAGATAACTCTAGTAATAACATTAATTGGCAAAGCGTTTGTCCGCTTGGAACCGGTAGGACTTCTAACGAGACACTGCTACCTCAAGAGACACCAGCAGCTGTTGGAAGTGAGAAACACCAATAGATGCACGAAATAGAGAGATTCCAATTCACTTATGGTACCATTGCCCGGTCTCGATGAGAACAAGTCTGAGTTAACTGGGAAGACATATGAAACCAGGACACATTGCCCATTACCTGCTATCAACCCTGGTGAACTTTATAAAAATATTAAAGGTTTGAGGTAAAATGGGAGATAGTGCATTGGGCACATGACCTGAGTGGTCACGAAAACTATGTAAACCGTCTACTTTAAAAAAAAATGTCTTAGACAAATAAAACTCCAATACCTTTGAAGCATCATTGTAGCGGATTTAGACGCTTCAATTTTAGTTAATCAACTTGACACTCGAAAGCGTATTGACATGTGTGAACCTTCATTCAAAAAAGTTGAACATATTTTTTCAAACAATTTTTGACATTCAATCAAAGTTGATCAACTAAAATTGAATCGTCCTTGGGTTAGTATTTACGCCTATTGGTTGTGCAGTATGTACGCCTCGCCCGATCACCGTTCGCATCGATCACCGTTCGCATCACACTTTTTCGAAACGCATTCACCAGCTTACTTCCCAAGTCGAGCGTAAAGAAGTTTTACTTTAATAAAAACCCAATGTTGAATCAAATTCTACTATCCTTCTATTCTATACAAAATCGACGATAGAATAGATCAAGTGTGAACGCGTAACAATTCCTTTCAAAAAGGTTCATTCTATGAAATAGGTCATAGAATAGATCAGGTGAGACCTAGGCTTAGCTTGAAGACTGCCCCGATGATAATAGTATGGCAGTACTTATTCACAACACTTTTTCACGCGTATGGTATCCCAGATGACCCGCACTAAATCTCACCGATTGCTCCGAAATGCAATTATATTATTATTCCGCTTCTAGTACTCGATCAATCCGGTTGCACGGCAATTTACCTCTCTACCCGTTCGTACGCGAACGCATATTTGTTGTAAATAATATTTTAAAATACAAGTTAATATCGCGGACAACTAAGTGTTTTCAATTAAACTTCATCATTATTATAAGCCTGAACACAGGATCACGGCTTGGAAGTGCCGTGATCTCAAGGAGCATTTTAAACCTCAATATTGGTAAGGTATGAAGGCAATCCTGCCTGACGTGGAGAGGATCTCCACACCAAACACTCTCCATCCACTCCTACACTAACTAACAAACACTCCCAACAATAGAAAGACAAAGAAGAAAGGTCCTGTTAATCGACAAGCAGAATACGACAGAAATAGAATATTGTGTGAACGTCGCGTTCATCTTGCGTGCTGTCAACAAGTTCGTGACAATGGACAATTTTGTCATGCTGTTGTGAAATATCACCACGCGGGGTGTTTAAAATGATGCGAGCAAAGTGTTAACCCATTTAAAAAAAATATATATATATAATGTAGGCTGAAATAATAAAATACTTCAAAAAATTACGTATATTTGTTTGTTGTCTGAACACAGTTGTTCCTCACACTTTTTAAATAAAGGCACCTATTTTAGAATTTATTTTATTGAATGTGCACTTTTATAATAGGCCACTTGCATGGATTTCATAACGACTTGGAAAAAATCGCAAGAATAGATTTTTTTATTAAGATTACGAAAATGTTAACAAATTTTTTTAGAAATGTACAGTTTTTTTATTTTTAAATAAATAAGTCAATTATTTGAGCTCGTGACCCGTCCCGTATCCGAATATGTTCCTTTTATTTTGTAAAATTCAACACTGATTAATTTTTGTTTTATATAGCAACACTTTGATTTCCGGCGAATATTTGAATTTGCGTTTAACGTTCAATAGCTTTATTGTTTATTCTATGCGAACTTATCCATTGGTTTGATTTTTTGATAAAGATGGCAGTGTTTTTACAGATGTTACGAAGAGAAGCCCGTACAATTTATTGCTATTCGTGTGGAAAACGCTTTTTTTAAAAAATGATTTTCGGCTATGTAAGTATCGTTTTTTCGCACCCATAAAATTATGTCCCGTCTTTCCGGTTTATAAAAGATGGTCTGATTTTTCGAATTGAAATTTTCAAAAAAATCGCCAGTGCTTCAAAAATACGATTAAAAAAAAAAAACAGAATATCTTAGAATGTTTGGCTAAACCGGATTTTTTTTTAAAATTTGATGCAAGTGGCCTATTACTGTGACGTTTCACGGTTACGGTACCGAAGACGACAAAAAATGCAATAAACATACGTTCCTTATCACAATAATGCTGCAGTTCTTTCCTACACATTAAATATTGGTGAGACACACAAAATACGAGTAAACCAAACTACTACATTTCTTTATATGTGTGAGGGAGATGTGTGATAATGATTATATGTTTCCTTTGGGGGGGGGGGGGGGGGGGTGCAGACCTACGTTCACCGTTTGTCTCATTTTCGACTGTTGTAATTTAGTGTGTAGGAAAGAGCGGCAGCATTATATTTAAGAATAAAATCAAAACCATCAGCGCATTAACATTTGACCTTCTTGAATTTTCGGAATTCACTCATATTTAAATATTATCCTTGTAACTCTATATTCCATACTTTCGACGAATTACGGAACGTACTTTTATTGCTTTTTTGCTGTCACGGTACCGTAATCGTGAAACGTCACGGTAATTAGAAAAGCGCACAATGAATGCAAATCTTGGAAGTAGGAATTAACCCACTTCGAAAAATTCACTTAGACTCAGTGTCGATGTCTTTCAACTTTTGGTGACACTCACGCACACACACGCACACATAAGCATGTCTCTGAAATTGGCTACTAACCGGCCCAAGAGATGAGGCAAATTGATATCAAATCGAAAATTGAAAACAGATGAAAAAATTATGTTTTTACTGTTATAAACGGCGTGTCTTGCAAAATGTGTTTAATAAAAACGTTCGAGATATTCTTTTAAAGGGGTTCATTTTTATTTCCTTTGTAGGCAATATAACTTACTGCATTTTTTACCGTTTAATTAAAAGCGTGTTTTTATTGCGATTATGCTTCTGCAAAGAATCTTTCAGAAAAGGTACAATTGTAGCGTAAATAATGAAATATTTACCGTTTCCCTCAACCTCGCTCAAAAGAACAAAGGCAGAATTTACAATTGTGTCCATTTTAGCTATGACTGAATAATACATGAATAAACTGGTATGCCTTCATATATATGTTCAAAATACCTGTTGTATAATATCTACGGATGTCGATTTATTATTCTTTTTCTTTTATCTCCGTAGAGTAAAAACTATTGACTTGCCCATTGAACATTGATTTTGCGAGCTCGATGTCCAAATAAAGACCAAATGTCATAATATCACCTCTATTAGCAAAAAACAACGCTCATGTGAAAACTTATTTGCTTTATTCGTAGGTACCTACACAGAACAATTTTAAAATTTAAATAAATTACACAGCCTACATATTTACCTAGTAATAGACAAGGTTCATATAGAACGTATTTACAAATTCAGAGTGTGCAATTCACACGCGGGAGAAGTGAAATATTCAGAAAGTCAAGAGTGGGGAGACTACGAGGCACCCCACAAAGAGAAGACCGATTATACTATTTCATTTCTTCTCAGGCTAAATCCTATAGATATATGTGTCTGTGTCTTTATAGTGCCACCATTTTTCGTTTCATCGAGTTTCAAATTACAACGGTGCTAAAGACGTTTTCAATTCAACAAGGTTAGCTCATACATGCACTTTTCGGAATAAAAAACGCGTCAGACTCGTGACGTAGCTTGAAGTCCCGAAACTAGAGATGGTTGGTATCTGAAATAGGTTGTTGTCTGATGTGGAACAGGTTCTTTGTCCATTTACTTTTGGAACCAGTTCTTCAAAGGAAAAAAAACATGGGAGGATGACTAGAGTAATTCTTTGAAAAATTGAACTCGTTCCTTAAATTTTTGCACATTTTCGAGCTCGCGACTTTCGGATTGCGAGTCAAGAACCTTACCCCTAAAAACACGAAGGCCGTCTAATTAAATCATAATGAATTATGTTATTTGCACTTGTGATGTATGCATATTGTCTTTGGCACGTTCTACCAGTTCCCAATGAATCAAAACATAGTTTAAAGAAGGTAAAATGTGTGGCAATAGTTGGTGACGTTTTGAGTTAATAAAAAGTCCCTCGAGCTCACTTCCATATTAAGTTGGACTGTGAAAGTTCGTTTTATCTCCCCTTGGCGAGCAGCCGTTATAGGAGTAGGTACTACTCCCCAACGAAAGTTGCTCGCAACACATTTGCGCTATCTGTCTCAATAAACTAAAAATAATGTTTTCGGCGTAAATATATCAGGACACTAAGTACGTGATATAAATGATTTTGTCCGAGATAATGTGTTCTGGGTTAGAAATACCCGCTTCTCACGAACTTTGGATGTGAGTTCATGGATTGAATTTTGGATGTGAGTTTGGGATGATTGAATCTATTTTATTTTTGGTTGATGATTACATCTATTTTTGTCCCATACCAACCCATACCCGCCTCAAAATTTGGGAGGCGGATATGGGTACCGTCGCCCCGGGAACCATTTATGGGATAATCAACACCTCTGCCACAACTCACCCCAAGTGGTTCGCTATGGTACGTTTCGGTAAGAGGGATGTCCGGGTTCATGGGGTGAGGTTTGTCCGCGTTTTGGCGACGGATGTGTCTGCCCACCAGCCGCATGTCAGGCCGGATCGGAAGATAGTGGTTGAGGGAGTTCGTTTGACTTCTCCAGCCGTACGCTCTCGGAACATCACATTCATAATAGATTCGCATAGAATATGGGATTATAGGATCGGGAACTGCCTCAAACATTCACATGAAGCAGCTAGCTAAAACGCAAAAGACAATAATAAAAACAATCATAAAAGTACCCATAAAAACTCCATCAAAAGAAATTTTTAAAAACTTTAATGTGATCAGCATTATTAAGTTATACTAAAAAAATGCACTACTCAAATTTAAATAGAAATATGAATACCCTGCTGACCAACACACCTACACTCCAAGGTCGAAATCCTCAAAACTACTGAACATCCCGCAATTAAATACATCTTTTGGCCAGAAAAACCATAATTTCCATGCTACAAAATTATATAATGCCCTTGCAATTGAAATTAAGAACACCATGGAGATACAAAAGTTTTAAAAAAAGACATCAAATTATGGTTAAGTAAACAGGAAGATGAAGAAATCATTAAAATAATGAAGTAACCCCAATGCAACCTGCAGAAACCAAACATAAATACTTTTATTTTATTTATTGTTTATTTTGTGAAAATCACGAAACTATAAGATGAGGAAATAAAGATCAGCACCCATTCAGCAACATACAGTCCGCCTCGGAACAGTAATGCCTGGTGAGGAGGACTGTAAAAAACCACTTAACTTTGTATTTTTACTTATTTTACTTTATCTTATATTCTCATTAAATAAAAAAATAAAAATAATAATATGTCCATCACTCCTGGACACACTGACCCCCAAAGAGACAGAAAAATCAGAAAAAGATATCGGCTCTACAAAATTCACAATCAGAAAAAGATATTGGCTACACCAAATTATTTTTATGTGTTTTGGTTGAAAGCAGTCACTTTGAGGTTTGACATATTATTGAAATAAAACAATATTTTGTTTACAACCATAATATCGATCATAATATACATTTTTAGCCATTATAATTTACGAAGCTTCTTCAAAATGAAATTTTAAGACGACAGGAGAGCCAATACCAGTTTAATTCCTGCATAATTTGCTTCACGGAGAAGGACTTAACCCAGTTTTGTGGCTCTAAAGACGTTTATAGCTAAGTATTTCAAGTATAGGAGTAGCAATTAGTGCATGCAGCTTATTGCGTTTTCTCGGATGTACAGAAAATTAAATTTCAAGCTTCTGTGCCTACTAATGAAATGCTCTTTTCGAAGTTCCGTAAATGATTTTATCTAAGATAACTATCCGAGTCATTAAAATTAATCTATCAGACCGGCACACGTCTAAACACATCAAAATAAATAACAAAAAAGACATATTTATTACATTACAAAGTAGTTGTTTTTTAACCATCATAAAAGTACATAATACATGACAACATTGTGTGAGTCAGAAGCCTCGATAATATACATGATTTAAAAAAAATAAATAAAAGTACATAAGAATTAAATTACAATTAAAACACATATAAATTTGTTGTAGACCACTTTTATTTTTAAAACACTCTACCGGTTTCGGAAGCACCCTTCCTTCGTCAGGAGAATATTATAACTAACCTATTATACAGAATACAAATTTTAGGTGTTCGAGTGAGGGGTAAGCAACGGGGTGGGGGTAATTGCGGGATTTCTGGGAAGAACAGAGCGGTTTATTGGAAAAATATTTAGAATGGGACTAAAAGATAAATTAATTTGGTTATTTAAGATACTAGCATTATTATTTAGGGATTTTCTGATTTCAAGTGCTTCTAAGTTATCTAATTTTTTGCTTTTATTTTTACGGTGAAGAATTTTAACCCCTGTGTCCTTATTAAAAGTGTGATCTGAGGAAATTAGGTGATTAGCAAACTCTGAAAAATGATTATTATTTAAGCATCTTAAATGTTCTGTGACTCTAATATTTATATTTCTAGATGTCTTATCAGAAATAAATTATTTTTTTTACTTTTTAGAGTTATTCAGTTTAATTGTGCTGCTAAAATGTAGGTAGGTATTAAGAGTACAAGCAAGGTAAAAAAAACATATTTTAATTCGTCATTATCACGGACGTACAAAATATATGGACATGCCCTTACGTGTTAAAAAACGTGTTATTTCCCCCTCCCATTGGAACCATTTTTCGGAACCGGCTGGGCGTGTCCGGACCAATGTCGTGCTCTCGTCGTACATTTTACGCGCGGACGCTGAATGTCTATGAAACACATACTTAGACAATGAAGAAGACTTGGCGAATCACAAGTCTCTTTCCTCATAGTTGGTTTTTACCCCTCATCTGTAAGTTCTCGTCTAGTTATTTGTATGTCTATGGTCATTATTTGGTTTTCCGCTTACCTGCGTGATATTACGAAAACAAGTTTGAAAATGTATTTTACTATGCGTAAACCCGCTAATTTGTTAGGTTTTCGGAACAACTCATACAGATGTTAGAAAGAGAAAACACCACACTTAATAATCAAATCTAAAAGTTAACCGCAAAATAATTAAAATGTATATCTTTATGAATCCGAAAGAATCTTTATAAATCAAAATCCATAAAGTTTCCGACCGCAATTTTTTACTAACTATTATTTTTACACGAAACCACAAAAATTGAGTTAACGATAACGTTTGTAATACATTTTCCTAATGAAATATCTATGTTGTTTTTTTTTTGGCATCAGTAATTTTAGTTAAAAAAAAATCGTAAGGTGAGCCATTTTTAAAACTTTATTATATTTGCTTTCTAAATTTTTATATTTAAAAAATGTTTATTTCTAATTATAAAATTTGAAAGCGTATTTCATCACCTTTCAAAATCAGTTTTAAATTTACAGATGCGTTGAGAAACATTCAATTTATTTGGATTTTATTGCAAAGCCGAAATATTTTGACCTTCCGACCAAACAGTCCCGAGGCCTGAAGGATTAAAAGGATCAATTTAATAATAGAAAATCTGTTATTAAATGTATAAAATTTCCTAAAAGCAAAAACTTGAATGAATAAAAGTTGTTGTTATTTTCTTTTACTCACATTATATTCTTCGTGATAAACATTACATCCCTAAATTAACCTCATCTACCAGGAAAATTTGTTTTGAAAATTCTTTAGGCAAAATGAGATATAAAAGGGGATTAATGAATATTGCTGTCGTACTGATAGGCCAAAATCTGCTTCAAATAATAAACAGCATCATAGCACATAATTAAAGAGATAATTGTGCTTTAAAGCGTATACTTTCCCCCAAACGTTGGCCCTTATTATTTATAGTGAGGGTTTGGGGGGTGGTAGGGCTACCTCCGTGGTTGGGGATGGTGATTGGGGGTTGGGGGGTGAAATGGCACAGGTCGTATCTCGCTCCTGACCTGACCAGGTATTTTAAAAACCTTTTTTAATACCTTTCTCGCCGAGTCGGCAAAAAGTACAACCGCACTTATCAATCATAATTAAATAGCCGACTAAATATATAAATTCAAGGCTAAAATAAATAAATTCTACGAAAGCGTGGGGATACTATTCCGCGGAGGACGATCATATAGAAAGAATGGAATAATGTTTCATTGTCGGTGAACTAAAAGTGGACAAGAATAAAAAGACTGGACTAGATTAAATAGAAATTGCATTAAAGGTGAGCTAACATTAAATTAAGGATTAATTAATTAAGGATTTTTCATTTATTAAGGATTTATTCATGAATTAAGGATTTATTAATTAATTAAGGATTTATTCATTAATTAAGGATTTATTCCATAATTGAGGATTTATTCATTAATTAAGGATTTATTCATTAATTAAGGATTTATTCATTAATTAAGGATTGATTCAATTACAATTTGGGAGGCGGGTATGGGTACCGCCGCCTCATGAACCATTTATTGGATAACCAAAACCTCTGCCATAGGTCACCCCAAGTGTTTCGCTAAGTTTGGTGACTTAGCAGGGGTGACCGGGATCATAGGGTGAGGTTTGTCCGAGTCTTGGCGGATTATATATCTGCTTACCAGCTGCATGGCAGGCCGGATCGAGAAAGAATGGTTGAGGAAGTCCCTTTGACTTCTCCAGCCGTACTCTCCCGGAATATCGAAAAGCAGTGAAGTGGGAGGAATGGATTCGTTAGTCTGCCACTCCTGGATACACTGACTCCCAGATTCCTACCCACTCCTAATACCCTTTTCCTTAACAGAACTTCCTCTCCTTCCTTTCCTAAAAATACCGTCCACACAGCATCCTCAAAGATGACATAGGGCCTAACAATCGACCACCACAACACGGGCATGTGCCTAGCATGGTGGTCGAAAAATCCCCAATGTGTGTAATGAAAAATCTAATGAATAAAGAAAACTTAAAAAAAAAAAAAAAAAAGATATTCAATTACAAAAGAGATATGCTATGATGTCCGCGCGACTGTCGCCGAACTACGACCTAACCAGCGTAGTTTGAATACAAAAAGAATTTGTTCATTTTCTTGATGTTTTAAAGGTGTGCATTATTATTGGTTAACAATATAGTATGAATACGGAAAGAATTCGTTCATTTAGTTAAGCGTTCGTTTAGTTTATTCGTTAATTATTCGTTCATTTAGTTTATTCGTTAATTGGTAAACAACACCGGCCACACCCGGAAGCTCAGTCTCACCTAGTAAAAACGGCGGATAGCACATCTCCTTATATTTCAATATCTTTGGGGCCTAAGAATATTACTTTTCTTAAGGCCTCCTGTGTGGAACTAATGTAAAAAAAAGAATAATTAAGGATTGATTCATTAATTAAGGATTAATGAATCAATCCTTCTAGCACCCTTCTTTCCTGATTGAATATGTGTAATGTATCGTAATTAGTCTATGATTATGTCGCCTTCGTTGTCTATGGGTTATTCGGGTCACAAGGTCTCGGCCGAAAGCAACCGAAGGCAGGTGTGCACAGTTATTATAATTCGAGAGCCCGCCAGACAAAACCTAGATTCCAGTTAGTAAGGACGTCAGCACGCCTAAACTATATTTGTAAATTACGAGACGTCAATTAACAGTGAATGTGATATCAAGAGACTTAAGTCTTTTAATGAGCGCATTATAGTACTGGAAAATACTCAATACTGAACCTTCCTCTTCCCTATTTCCTTCCCCTCCTCACTATCTTCAACCTCACAATGAACCCCAATTGGGGTTACGGTAGTCTCAACGGGTCCAGACGGAAGCAGATGCGAGATCTTGTGTTATATTCATATATGAAAAGGGTTTTCACTGAAAAAACTTTCAAAATGCATCGCCGTAATAAAATAGAAATGAATCGATTCATGATGAACGAATTCTACGAATGAACGAACATAAAATTTAACTACGTAACATGTTTTGATAACCGCGGAGTAAGGACACCCGTTTAGCATCCAATATCCAGGTTAACGCGAACGTGAGCTTATTCTGAAAAGGGTTTCGAGAAACTTCTATTCAAATCAAATAAAATAAAAATCATCCGATGCCATTTTTCATTCTGCAAAATATCATATCAATATAATGCTATTACTTTAATTAGATTCGCATATTCGTTCACTATATAAATAAATAAGTGAATTATTACCTTGCACTTTTTTCTTATTGGCTAGAATTATCAAAATAAGTTAAAGGTAATATGCAAGAGAAGATGAGAAATATGAGGCTTTAGAAATATGTACAGTACTACAGCAGACCTGTGAAAAATCACGGGATTTTATGATTTCAATTTTGAAAATGACGGTTATTATGTTGATATATTATTATTATAAATAGTTAACTATTTTATTCTTCTCACAATCAGTACCTAATTTTAAAATGGCACTTATATTAACCTGGTTGAAAACCAAAATTCGGAGTCTAACGGCTTAAACTTGAAATGACTTTAACCGTGCTTAGTGAACATATGCAATGTGTTCACTAGGTAAGCTAGGTTAGGTTCGCTTTGTGATAGTTAGGTATTTTACAATCTTCCTCTTCTCATCTTTTTTCTTTCTCCAATATCCTTAACCTCATAATACACTTCAATTGGGTATGCCGTAGTCCTGATCGCTCCGGACAGTTTTTATTATTTTTTTAAATTTTTTTTTTAAAGAAAGACAAACATTTCCGGGTTACGAATAACCCAACAATGTTTGAAAATTTCCTACTAACGTTACACTAAGCGGAAAATGTTACTTGTGCCTTGATGGAGTTGTAGCCAGCAGAGGAACTGAACTCCCAACGCCTACGTGGGAACCAGACTTGGTTCATGGGGTGAGATTTGTCCAGGTCTTGCCCACTAACCACGTGAAAGGCCGAATCGGGAGACTGGTTGAGGGAGACCTTTTGCCCTCTCCAACGAGACTTTCTCGTAATATTGCCTTGCACCGCAGTGGGAGGGATGGATTCATGCGCATATTACTTCTGGATACATAACTCTCAAATTCCTACCCAACCCTCACACCTTTTTCTATCTCAGAACTTCAACTCCTTCCTTTCCTAAAATACCCTCCACATAGCATCCCCATAGTTGACATTATTTTCCTCAATGCCTCTTATGTAAATCTAATGATAAAAAACCCACTGATCAGTATATGCTGTATGTAGGGATATCTTGTAGGAGATATATAAGCAGGAGGCACTGCTAAAAACCAGCTGCATTCCAGGAGAAATCCCGAATTGTCGCTGAGCTGTGACCTTTTCGACAATAGACTCAATGATAAAAGAACAAAATGTATAATACTGTAAAAAATCTATTGACGAATAAACGTTTTAATTATTATTATAATTATAAAAAATATCCTCTCATGGAAGGAACAACATTTATTAATACAAACATTTCAACCAAAAGTAAGGGTAACTCCGGAAAAACGAACAGCGGGAAAGTGGTAAAATTATTAAATTGTTTTCCCCCACAAAAAAGTTTCCCACATTTGCCTAGCCGCGGTGCTTACCTACCAGAATATATTATTTTACCATCCTTGTCGCTTTCCTTTGTACGGTTGCAGCATTATACAAGAATAAATTAGATTTTCTCCCTGGCAATACCGAAGCGCGATACTATGGACAACAATGCCAAAAGTTTTATTAAGTATTTTTATTTATTTATTTACATACAACGCACATCAGATATAACTATGGCACCTCCGATTGGGAGACGTTGTGGGGCTAAAGGGGTTGACGGGGGTGTGCGAGGGGGGTGATATTGGAAAAATGAAGCAGAAGAAGTAAGGTGAATGAAATGGCTTAATTTTTAATTTATTTATGCCGTCTAGCCTGTCTATTTCCGGCTAGTTTCCGAATGGCTGGATCGTTAAAACTTTTTTTAATTAATCGTACTAATTATTTACTTTTATAGCATGACTAGTTTATAAGGCAAGTTAGAGGGTCAGAATCATGGTCTATTTTTATTTTTTCTCCAAATAGGAGAAAAAATCTCTATGCCATCGTTTGGGATTCTATGTGGAGGGTATTCTTAGGGATAGGAAGGAGAGGAAGTTCTTCGAAGAAAAATGATATGGGGGTGGGTAAGATTCTGGGAGTGAATCTATCCAGGATTCCATCCCTCCCACTGCGGGGCAATGCGATGGGTTGCGTCAGAGAGAGGTCTAGATTGTATCTCCCTCAACCAGTTTCTCCCGATCGGGGCCGCCATGCAGATGGAAAAATGCTTTCGCCGCCAAGACCTAGACAAACCACACCCCATAAACCCGGGCACCCCTGTTAAGTCGTCAAACGTAGTAGTGAAACACTTGGGACATGGGGTGACCTACGAGAGGGGTGTTGGTTACCCAATAAATGGTTCCCGGGGCGGCCCCGAATGCAAATAGTTTTTTTTCTAAAAAATATTTGTATTAAGCGTGTCCATTCATCCCGAAAGTTTACCAGTTTTCGAAGTGAAACTTCTTTAGCACCGTTAGTGACTTAAAATTCAGGAGAACTCAGTTCTACACAAATACTCAGTTCTAATATAACGCGATAAACTCGCACTTCGGTGCATGCCTTCCATAGCGTAGTTGGCAAGTTGACTGATAAGTCAGAGAGATAGACATCAAGCGAACGGGGTTTCGAATCCAACGAAATCCAAAAAAAACATTTTTATTTTGTGAAATCAATATCCAAGCTTCAAACCACTTAAAAAAAACAAGCAAAAGAAAAGAAAGCGACATCTAGCGACTTTCTAGTTTCACTTCTATCTCGTATGAATTACACACTCAGATTTTTTTCTAGAAGTATCTTAACATTCTTATTTTTTCTGCAGTCTGCTAGAACAAGAACTTCTTTATTTATTCACATACAGCTTTCTGTACTGTTATCCATAGTATTCCCTAGCAACAGGCGGTGAAATGTCAGATGAAAAGCGCGGGAATATTCTCATCGATCATTAGGCTCGGCAGGAATGGCGGATTGAAAATTGTTTTATTCTCCCTCCAGGAGGTAATCACATTCGAAGGGGCCAGGCCGCTCAAAACGACGATAAACAATAAAGCCTTTGGCGGAAAATGTACCTCATTAGTTTTTTGTGTTCTCTGTAGTAATTTCATTTAGTTCAATGTGGTAGAACAACATACACATTCATTCTAAATATAAATATACTCTGCTAGAGTATTAGCAGAGATAATGTGCTCTTATTTTATATAAAAACGCTAAACATGGATTGTTTACGATTTTTTTTTTCTAGACAATTTTAGAATTTTCTTTAAAACATGTAACATGACGACCTCTGTGGTTGAGTGGTAACGGTTAGAATCCAGAGTTTGCGAATTCAGATCCCGGCGTTCGCCAGTAAATTTTTATTTTAAATTGAGTTATGCATTTTATAAGTATTTATTAAAAATAATACAGAACATATTTACGGCACGTTCTAGAGCGTTGGATACTTTTAGTATTGCCCTGTTGAAAAACCACTATTCATAATGTAACCATTGTTTCCATTTTCGGTACTAGTATTGTTTAAACCTTCGTATTGTTATCCGAAATGAAAATAAAAATAACATACTTCTCAGTCAGATTTTCTACTAAAATATCATTTCCAAGTGAAATAATCAACATTGTGTAACTATATCATCCAATAATAATATTGAAAGAAGAAAACTGACAGAAATTTGAGGTTAGTTCATTATTACAACGAATTGAATGCACATTTAGGTAGACATTACCAACCAAACCGACCAACCATAGATAACTGTCAAACTGAACTGACAGACAGGTCAGTGTCACAGTCGGCGAACGTTACAGCCATCAGTGTTGCCAGTGTAATAAGTTACTTGGAAACGTTCCTTTCACGTAAAACCATGGATAATAATTTCAAATTTTCTTTGAAAAAATGAAAATAGAAATGCAGAACCGAACAATATTTATAACTAATACAATAATGGAGAGAATGGATGAAAAACTGAAAGCAGTGTTAAAAGAAATTAGAAATTTAAAACTTAAGTTGGAAAAACTGGAAAATATGATACAACTTTTAGAAAAGACAAGAAAAGCAACAATTTAGTAATCTATGGACTAAAAGAGGATGAAAAATCTATAATAGAACTACTAGAGAATACGAGGCAAAAACTCCATGAAGAATTGGACATAAAAATAGAAAACTTCGAGATAGACAAAATTTATCGTATTGGAAATTCAGTAAACAAAGAAAAATCGAGACCTACACTCAAATCCTTTATTAACGTTTGGAAGAAGAGCGAAGTTTTGAAAAACAAGAAAAAGTCTTAGTAAATACATATTTCTGAAGACTACACTAAAGAAACTTTGGAGAAGAGGAAGGCATTACTCTCGCAACTAAACGAAGAACTTAACAAAGGAAACAGCCTACCTAAAGTATCATAAACTCATTGTCAAGGAAAGCGCAGGATTTAATGATACAAGAAAACGAGAACCATCTGCCTCCCCCGTATGCTAACCCGCAACCGAAGAACCGGCAATTGAAATCCTCTACGAAAACTAACAGAACAAATGCATTTGACTTGATGAAGGCTCGATTTAATTCTCTTACATCCCAACTAACAGAAAAACAACAATAGCAATCAACTATTGGTGAACGGAAACAAGAACACCAACAAAAAGACAAAACAACAACACACCTTCCCCCAATCCGACTGGTCCTCGTGGGGGAAAACGACCAAGACCCTTTAAAGACAAACAAAAGAACTTCAGATATACATATAGCAACATTTATCTCAAGATATTTAATAAAGACACCTAATAGACTTCAAGAACTTGAAACGGCCATATCGGAAATAAAATGGAACATAATAGGAATTAGCGAAATGAGAAGATATGGGGAGAAGATAAAAGACGAAGAGATAAAACAAAATTAACAGAAATAAAAATAAAAAACAGAACTTAATTGGAACAGGTACATTCTGTACATCGAACACTAAAATGGCGATGGACTAGACATATGTTGAGAGAAAGACAAGAGAAATGGACCAGAATAGTAACAGAGTGGTATCCAAGAGACGGTAAAAGAAACAAAGGTGGACAAACGAAAAGATTGGAGGATGTTCTAAAATACGTGGCTGGTCCCGAATGGGTCAGAGTTGCAAAGGATAGAGAAAAATGGAAATCTTTAGAGAGGCCTGTGTCGAAAGAAAAGCTGTTTCTAAAAATAATGACCCGAACGCTGATAATTTAGAATAATATTTAAAAAAAAATAAAAATAAATCTGCCGGATCTGCCCCGATGATGGACTCTGCAACACCCCAAAAACAAATAACGAAAATGCTTTTGGCCGTGAAAATCTAAAAACGTATCAGATTAGAAAAATGTTTATAAGTTTAAAAGCAATAAAGGCTAATTTTATGTTATTCTTCGGTGAACAGTTCTGAATTGCTAGGTAGGTAATGATTTTTTTTTATTTTCTTATATCAAAGGTATTCATTAAAAAACTATATATTTTTTCAGAAAAAATCTTAATTTTTTTTGGTTTTTCCTTTTCATTGAAATCTTGAGTGTTTTTTCTGGGAAAATGTAAAATGAAGAAAAAATTAAACACGAAAATTCCAGTATTGCGACCAGCTGAATAACCTGACAATTTTAGAATTATTATTTCCACCGTCATACAAAATTTTTGCTTCTGTACTAATGGAAGACTTGCAGATGATCGAACCCGCGCGCGTTGCAATGGACCACTCAGAAACGAACTATTATTTTCATGGATATTGAGTTTAGGAAAGCTTGTTTTCATTTTGCATTTTGAAGACAGCACAAAAGCAAATATTAAACAATTTTTATGATCTATGTCACAACTTTGAACAGCCAATTCACGTTCCGATGGTAAAATTTACACCTTTTTCACGTGAAATAGACATGCTATCATAGACGTAATACATCACAGACATCAGTAGCTTATATCATAATATGTCATAGACAAACTAACTGCTAACTCCTGTTCCTACATCAATCAACATCGTCAACAAAAACCGGAAACATATCATAACGCTAAGGAAAAAATAAAAGTTTTTTACTTAGTCCTGGTAATGATTGCCGTCCTAAAGGCCAGCGCTTGGCACTCAACTGGTATTTTATTCTTCCATTTATTCAAGTGATTGTCTATTGTCTGTTCGGACACCCAATCAATTGGTGCCCAACGAATCTCCTGGTAAGATGATACGTCAAGACTAGACTGCGATCGGAGTGGTAATAAATGATGGACTTATAGCAGACAACCGATGAAGTTGGAGATAGCATTTGGGAGGCTTCCCACGAAGAATCTCTGGAAAATAAAAGAAAAGAGAAAATAGCGATGAAATTGATAGCCTCGCCTACAGCTTAGATATTTTTTATTAGATTTAATGAATAAGCTGATTATAGGGCTGTATCCCAAGAGTTTTGTTAGTAGGGTTCTGTACAAAGCGTATTTTTCATTTAAACCTAAATTACATTTAATATTATTTACAGTGGAATAACTTTTTGAGTGAATCTTCAAATTATAATACGTAATCATTGAAGATAATAATAACAACTTTTAAAATATGAAACAAAAAAATTGGAAATAAATAGGTCAAATCTACGAATTGAACCTAATACCTTAGCCTTTCTTTGGAGAAAAGCCCCGGCAAGCCAATTCCAAGACGCAACCGAACCTTTTTTGTTGAACATTTTTTTTCTTTTGAGAGTTCTTAATATTGGCTTCAATAACGAAATAATATTGTTGAAATAGCTCTCTGCTGTGACAAGCAGTTGCTTATATACGATTACGATTTACCAAAACTTAAATTTACCTAAGTTTGATATTATCAAGAATTTTTGTAAATGGATGAATCTGTCACGAGATTTTAAAAAATCAGTCATTTTAAAATGACGGAATTTTGAAAAATCAGTCTTTCATTGAATTTCATTATAAACTTTAAAAGTAATTTTCGGGAAAAAAATTAAGCATCCCCAGAGTAATTAATTGGCTTCAGTGTTTTTTTAGCCGAAAATTCGAAAAAGTCATAGCGCATCCTCTGTGCCACTTATTTTAAAATTGTTTTACCGAAAATACCAAGTGAATTGTTAGTGGAATGGCAGTGATGATTCTAGATTTGACGGGAGACGATTTTTTTTAATTTAAAAAATGATGCCGATTGTTTATTGAAAAAAGCACGAGGTTTTAAATTTATAGTAGGTACTTAAAATTATTTTAATTGGTTATGGAAATAAACAAATTAAAAATGTCATAATTTTACTTTAGTGGACTAATTGCAGGAAATTTATAATTTATGTTGTAATGCGATATTAGAAAAGAAATTGTTTCTCCCTGCGTGTCCTTTGCATCATGCAACATCCCCGTTCCAGCTTCTGTTCCCCTCCCGCGTCACCTTTCCTCAAGCGTTCCTCTTCCACCTTCCCCGTCTTCCATCCTTCCGCGTCCTCCCGTCCCGTGAACCTCCCCGCCTTCCTGCATTTCCCACCCATGTTCCTCTTCCACATTCACTACCTACCCCCTCCCTCGTCCCATTCCCGCGAACCACCCCTCCTTTATTCCCTGCGCAGCGTCCCAGGTCGTGATGTCCAGAATAGGGTACAATCACATATTTTTTTTGTTTTACCAAAAATTAAAGAAAAAAATTACAAACTGGAATATTCAAACAATTTTTTTTTACGATAGGAAATACTCCTTCAATAACGTTTTGAATATTCGATTTTCAAATTAGCGCTAAAACGCCATTTTCGCGCGGTTTTGGCTTGTGACGTCACTGCGCACTTCTTGACAGCTGTCATAAGTCGCAAGTCGTAATCCAGTAATAAGTCTGCAGTTGATCATTTGTTTTTCGAAGAAAATGTCCGTAGATACCGTTTATAAATACTGTATTGTACCAAAGCGTACAAATACAACATCTTTAACACCAAACAAACTATTTATAAACGTCACAAATAATGTTATTATGTGTAAAAGGCGGTGTCATGCGATGAAAAGGTACATGTAACTGCTATTATAATCGCGTCGAGTTTTGGCAAATTATCAGACTGTCTTTGTAGAAAACCACTGTCTGTCATGATAGTATGTATTTACAATATATGTTTTACACAAACGAATGGGCTTAGGATGCATAACTAAACGATTATGACTATCAAACTTATTCAAACCAGCATAGCAACTGGAACAAAAACAATTTGATGTGGGACTAGGTGGGTGCGTTGTGACGTCACAACCTCGCAAGTCAATGATGACTCGTTTTTGATATATGAATTTTCATACAACTTTAAAATTGAATTAATTAATTTAATAAATTTTTTAGAGGGTTTTAGGTGTGATATTCGAGTTTAGTTATTTTTTTTACTTGTATTAAATGCATTGAAAACACTATATTACATATACTGCATGTACCCTATTCGCAGTCAGGGTGTAAGGCTGATCTGCTTTGGTGGCTTCCTTCTTTCCACGCCAAGGCTTAACGACTTTTTGTGAGAGAGATTGAGGTTTGAGGTTATCCTTATTAGTCAAAACACTTGTGTTTGTACTGGATATAATTGTTACTTGTTTATTGAGAATAAATTCAGAGTAAGAGAGAGGCTGATTCTTTACACTTGACTGGCAATTCTTATTAAAAAGAGAACTTAATTGAGTCGAGAAATGCGAGAAGTAGAATGACTTTGCAAAACGCAACAACCTTATTTATAAACAGACAAATAGAAAGTTGACGTGACCACAGACAAAAGATATAATAGATACAAATTCGTAGCAATATTGGTATAAGAGGTGGCATAGACATAAAAGTTAAGGTAAAAGGCTCTACACATCGAGATCAGCAAATGAGAAATAAAAGTGTTTAGAGTTGAATGACTTTAAATATAAAATAGGACAATCACAACACAGAACACAAAACATTCCCCTCCCCTCCCGGATTCCCCTCACACTTTTTCCTTCCCTCCTTGCCACTAAACTATATTAAATACACACATTTTTCATACAACTCGCGCCCCACCTATTGTAAATTTTTTTAGCAAAATTTCATAACACCATTGCTCATCAGTATATATAGAAACCTTCGCCGACAAACGCACAAAAATTCCCCTATATTTTATCGCAATCGGATGAACGGTACAGGAAATAATTTCATAACGCCAGAGCTCACTATTATATATAGAAACCTTCGCGGGCATGTGTACAAGAAACCACGAAAGTTTCATTGCAATCGGTGGAATGGTTTAAGAATGCATAAGGGACAAATAAAGAAGCATAAACTTAAATATATTACTATTTCATTATTAATTCATTATTGTGTGGTAGTTTTTAAGATTGTTTGATGTTGCTAGCACTTAGCACAATGGTTTATGTATGGAGTTCAATACCAAAAAATAATTTTATACATTTTTGGACGCATTGTAAACACCGATCTTACAGACCTTGTTTTATTTAGTAAACCGTTTGTTTTCTATATTATAACTCACACGTAATTTGACATATTATGTGAAGCAAAAAAAGTGTTATAAGAGATATTTTTTTGTAAAATTCTTATTTATTAAATCAGTCTAAGAGCAGTGGCGTGTCACACCCCCACGGCTTTATTTTTCTCGTGTTTTCTAAATGGGAGGGGGTGGGAAACTGAGCACTCGAAAACCATCTTAAAAGTTGCCGGGTGCTTTACATGCTCTCTCCCTTGCTGACTTGCTGTTAATCGCTGACCCCATTCTGTCACAGCCGAATCTCTCATTACGCCACTGACATTTAGATTTCAGAGTAAAAATGTATAATACCGCTTTTCTTTAGCGCCCAGCTTTTGGTATATTCTTTCAGAATTGTGTTAAATTTATTAATAAATTTCTTTATTTACGACCGTTACCGGTTTCAGCCTATCACGGGCATCTTCAGACTGGTACAACTTTTTTCTTTAAACTATGGTGTATGTAAAATATTACCCCCTAAATTTACCTTTACTCAACCTGACACCCAAAAAATTAGGTAGCATAGTTAAAAGTCTGACCACGGATTTCGTGGTCGAGGGATAAGGCTCTTCACTCGCAATCCGAAGGGCGTGGGATCGAATCCCGGCGTGTAAAATAAATAAATTTTATATGATAAATTTAGTGTTTTCACAATTAAATCATTTAAAATAATATAACATTGTATATTTGCGGCACGTTCCAGAGTGGAAGATACTCTCAGTATCATCCAGGTGTAAGACCACCATTCAGAATTAAAACGTTACTTTAAATGCCTTTAGCCGTGTTGGCAATTAGATCTGAATAGCCAAGAACTTCTCCACTTTCCTCTTTCCTATCTTCCTTCCCCTCCTCACTACCTTCAGCCTCACAACATACCTCAATCGGGGATGCCATAGTCTCACTGGCTCTAAGGAGCATACTTTCCCACCTTCCTCTTTCCCAACTCTTTCCCCTCCCCACTTACCTTCAGCCTCACAACATACACCAATTGGGGATGCTATAGCATCTAGCTTCAGGCAGTTGGGACTCTTGTACGGTATTCACATTAAAAAAAAATATATATACTGAAATATCAGCCCTAGGATATCTATAGAAGATTAACGCGCGCGACACGATATCAACAAAACATCATATACCAACTTCTAATCACACAATCTTCACAACTGTCCTGATGATTAATACCGTAACGCTTTCCAAAACCTTGGCTAAATGAGGAATAAATAATAATAATAATAATTGCATGGTTTATGAACCAATGCAATATGCAATGAATCGTGAAAAATCACCTCAATGTACATGTACATATAAACATATAATAAAATAAAATTAATACGATAGGCTTACAACTAAGATTTATAATTATAATTAGTGACTTACGACTAAAACTTATAGCTAGTGACTAACGACTAAGGCACGGCATAATAACCCAGAAAATAATTTGGCCACGAAATCTAAAATCATTATATTTATCTAAAGGTAATTGTGTATAAAATATTATTTAAATTTTATCCTCATCTTTAGTTACTTAGTTGATTTTCCGCATAATATAAAATAATTTCTCGTCCTTAAGAGCTCTCTGCCTAATACATCCGATTTCTCGTTATTTTAATTTTACATTATAAAGAAATGGCAGATAATGTGTTTTTCGTGTTCTTTTAAAAGGGAAGACGATAAGAAATTATGTTGAACGCTAAATCCCTTTATGAAAATGGCATTTTCGTATTTTTTTTTCAAAATTACACGGAAGGGATTAATTTTTTTTTTTTTATGTGAATACCGCACCAGAGTCCGAACTGCTTCTAACCGCCAGTAGCATGTCAACCTATGGCATCCCCAATTGGGGTATGTTGTGAGGCTGAAGGTAAGTGGGTAGGAAAAGGGGATGGGGAGGAGGAAAGCAGAGGAGTACCTGGCTATGGTTTAATTCTGAATGATGGTCTTACACCAGAGCAATACTAAGAGCATCGTTTCCTCTGAAACGTGTCGCAAATATTCATTGATTAAATTGTATAAAAAACAAATCAGTCAAATAAAATTTAATTAAATGAAGACAATGTAAGCGAAACTCAATCGAAAATCTGGAAACAGAAAAAGATATTGGCACCTCTGGGACTTGAACCCAGGACGTCTCGCTTTCCGGGCGAACGCGCTAGCCACTGCGCCAAGGTGTCGATATCAAATTCGGTCACTTTTAACTGTATCGTACTTCGACTAAGAACCACCCACATTATCTTCATTTTCTTAACGCATATATTATTGGCTGCTATCTTTATGTATGATTGCAAGATTCAAACCCGAACTAAATGCTCTCTAGATAGTGTCTGGATAAATCTTTATCCATTTTATTTGATATGCGACATCTATTGACTTCTCTGCAAGTCTAGGATGAATATTTTTATTTTTATTTTAACTTTATGAGTAAAACCTCAAATTGTAACATTTAATTAAATGAAACAATGTAAGCGAAACTCAATCGAAAATCTGGAAACAGAAAAATCAGAAAAAGATATTGGCACCTCTGGATACAGTTAAAAGTGACCGAATTTGATATCGACACCTTGGCGCAGTGGTTAGCGCGTTCCCAGTCCCAGAGGTGCCAATATCTTTTTCTGATTTTTCTGTTTCCAGATTTTCGATTGAGTTTCGCGTACATTGTCTTCATTTAATTAAATGTTACAATTTGAGGTTTTACTCATAAAGTTAAAATAAAAATTAAATTAAAATTTACTTGCCCGCCCGGAAATTTAAACCTACGATCTTCGGATCGCTAGTCGAGAGCCTTCCCCTCTTAAAAAACAAAAATACAAAACTGTATATTTCTTGAACAAACTTAAATAAAAATAAAAAATGTTTTGACACAATATTGATTAAGCAAAGCTTTGTACTTACAAGTTTATTTAACAATGTACAACACACATAATTGATTTTTATTGTAGAGATTATTTTATGAGAATATTTATTTACAACGTAGCGATTCGCGGGCAGTTGAATCTACGGCAATCGGAAACAGAATGAATCCGTTCGTGCTCTGTCAAACGACGCGTCCACTATTAGGCAATTTTAATATTCCACGTTTACGTTGACGGTACAAAAATGCAATAAATATAACGTACCTTATCATAATAATGCTGCAGCTCTTTCTTACACAATAAATAATGGTGACACAAAATATGAGACACACAATGCACGTACGTCTGTTCACTCGTAATAAAAAATGAGATACCGCAAGCCTGCCGTGCCGTTTCCGCGGGATTTATAAAAGTAGCCATTGGTGAACGCGCTGAAAACGTAAGGTATTCTATTGTAAAACCGCTGATGTGTTCGCTGACGCTGTTCATCAATCTATGGACAGAAGCTACTTATCAAATAGTATGAGTATGCACTTGATTTATATAATATGCCAATATCTATTATGTATAATTAAATACAGAATGTGCCATAATAAAACATCTATATAATATGCAAATTTGGCAAATGTGCCTATTTACTATTTAAATACATAATACGCCATAATAATATGCCAATATGGCAAACAAGCGTGTTTACTATTGAATATGTCAATATGGCAAATTTGTCCATGTACTATTTGAACTACTATTACTGTTTGCGCCCTACTATTTACTATTTGTACCCTTGAGGTGATTTTCTCACAAAAATGGCGCTATGAAAATCATCCAATAATAATTATTATTACTAAATACAAAATGTGTCATAATATGCCGGTGACCGGACAATTCAGAATGAAACCAACTCAAACCACCTCAAAAAAGTCATTAAAAGTGATGAAAAAAAGTTATAAAGAATTGGTTACGTTAGGTAAGAGTTATGGGATATTTAAAAAATATTTCTTACATAGCTAGTAATGACTTTTCAAAGAGATGTTGAGTCGACATTATTCTCAGTTGGCATGGAACCTAATACGCCAATGTGGCCAAGACTATTTACTATTTAAATAGAGAATGTGCCATAATCATATGCCAATATAATAGCCAATATGGCAAACATGCCTATTTACTATTTAAAAAGAGAATGTGCCATAATCATATGCCAATATAATAGCCAATATGGCAAACATGCCTATTTACTATTTAAGTACAGAATGTGCCATAATCATATGCCAATATAATAGCCAATATGTAAAACATGCCTATTTACTATTTAAATAGAGAATGTGCGATAATCATATGCCAATATAATATCCAATATGGCAAACATGCCTATTTACTATTTAAATACAAAATGTGCTATAATCATATGCGAATAAAGTAGGCAAAATGGCAAACATGCCTATTTACTATTTTTACAGAATATGCCATAATAATATGCGAATATGGCAAATATGCCTATTTACTATTTAAAAACAGAATGGATCAACCTCATACATCTATTATGTAAAAATAAAACAGTTTTTTTGTCCCTTCATTTGAAATGACTCCACAATAATCCGAGATAATCCAAAAGCTTTAAACCCCACTTTGCTGTTTTGTTTGTTTTGCAAACTTAATTCAAAGTTCAACAATCTTTTTCATAAATTATGAAATCTGCATGGGCAGATCTTTACTGTGGACTGAGACCTTTTTTAGGGAGGTGAACTTAAATTATCTTTTGTAATTCCTGTTACTAATATAAATCTATTCTTGTACATAATAGATGTGATTTAATTCTGAAATCTAATTAATTAATTTAATAAGAACCTAATCCATTATTTTAATTTACTTTGCCACACGTGTAATTAAATACTATTAATTAATTAAATTACCCGCTTTATCATTATTAATTATAACTTTTCATAAAATGATTAATTTGGTTTTTGATCATGTTTATCAAAGCTTTTTGCTTCATTGTGATATTAATGATAATCGAAACAATATTACCTAATAAGATTTAATGAATATGAGAAGAGAAAAATGAATATATTTTACTTTCAACGATTTTAAAACTTTATAACCCGTTTTTCAACTATAAAGTTAGCGGTAAACACCAGATTTTATTTTTCTAGACGATGAATTAATAACTTCGGGAGTGAGACATGGAGACCATTTTTTAATATTAGTAACGCGTTCTTCAGAATTAATTAAAATTAACGCGGCGGAAAGGTCGAATCTCCAGGCCTGCTAGGGTGAATTCGACCGTTCGTACATTCGTCCAATACGCGCGCCGTGCCACGGGCGCATATTTGTTTACTCGCTTTCTTCACTTACGTCGTTAAGATTCCCACATTATTTGTCTTCTTCTTCTTTTCTTTAATAGGGCCAATTCGACAGAAGGTCCGTCCAATACACGGGTCGCTGGTCGCAATTTGTATACAATATTAATTATTTCGTTTACCTTTGATGACTTATTTTAGAACACGGAAAGGTAAAACAGTGGGCGCGAATAAAATTAAAATCAACAGGAAGAAAGATGCGTCAGTCAGTTGAATAATTAACAACATTAATAATTCACATTCCAACAAACCATGCTGACTACGAGATTTTAACTCTGATTCTCATCTCATTTACGAATTAAAGCAACACCAGTCAACGATTTATTATTATAATAAGGAACTCCAGTGAACAATATTATGGCTTTAAAAAATATGTTCATATAGACATAGACCAATAAACGCAGATTCTGAAAATGTAAGTTTTATTTAATAATATTAAACCTACAGTTTTAAAAAACATATTAAAAAGTGCATTTTTAATACTCTCGTTGAAACACGCTGTCAAGTTGGTATTATTAAAATATTTAGTGGTGACGTCACTGATCACTGTAAAGTCATTGTGCGGGAATGTAGGTATGACACAAGCCATCGTGTTAAAAACATTTCATCTTATTCGTTTATTTACATGCTGTTTATAGAGATTTAGTTGTTGTGTTTATTGAAACATTAGTTAGGCCTAAATAATTCAGTTTTAAAAATAAATGTTTAACCTTCTTGCACCTAAATTTTTTAATAACTTATCAATTGAAATAAAGTCTTAAGCCAAATATCTCACTTTCAGAAAGGCGCTTACTGACCTTCTGATGAGTGACTATGACAGTGTTTACAACTTGTTTCATATACTCAGATAAAGATATAAATTTTCAACATCATTACATACTAGTACCATATGTTTACAGATTTATTTTATTTATATGTTTACGCACTTCTTTTTCTCTTTTCTATTTTTTATTATAACTTTACCAATTTAACCATGTGTTTACACTAGACTACACTCAAAGTTACTATCCTTAATTAATCACCATGAAACAGGCATTCGCCTAGTATGGTGATTTAATAAATCTTATCTATGGAAATGTCAAATATATGTAACGTGTATTATATAAATAAATTAAGGCGGGTATGACGTCACATCAACCTCGTACATACTGAAGATATGAACCGATAATTTAGTGGACGCGTGTTCATATTTCCGAAGTAATTGTTTACGATCAATCATTTTAAAAAATCTTTCATCAGCAGATACCACTAACTGGACTAGGAGATAAAATGTATGAAATAAATTTATTTTAATATCACACATCTATTTGCTGTCGACGTGTCCGGTATGCCCGAAGTAAGGTATATTAATCCTGAAATTAATATTTTCAAATAAGAAATTCATCCTCGAGCAGATAATGCAATGGCCTATCTTGGACCCAGGAGTTGTAAGGGTCTTCCAAATGGGTGTAAACCGAACTTTTCGAGTTGATCTGTTCAGAGATTATTCCATAGAATTTTCAACTAGGCATGTCGTCATATCAGCACAAGGCCGATTGCACTACCTAAAACACTGCGCACGCGACCGCTAAATTATTATATTAATTAAAACTTCACTGTTTAACCCAGACAGCTCTGAAACATTTTCTTAATTAAAAAAAAAATTGATACTATTATAAAAAAAAATCACGAATTACGATAAAAATATTAAATTGATATTGCGGGAGTGAGGAGGTTCTAATATTGGTACGGTAGGCTTAATTGCAAAATTTGCTTATTTGATCGCATCACCTTCTTTCAGAAAATACAGTTTTTAGTGCAGTGACTAGCAAGTGAAAAAGAAATTAAAGAAAATAATTTGGACGCCAATAACCCTACCGCAGCAAAATTGGAACATAAAATTTTGGTACACAACAAAATATTGTTAATTTACGTTAACAATATTTTTTGTTATAGTATATAAATATAAAACTGTACAATACTTTGTAATACACATATACTCACGTAGTAAAATGTATGTTTTTCGATTTTGTGATATGCAAACTTTGATTATTTTTTTTAATCAAATAATGACATCAAGTACGCTGTTTGATTTTAAAATCGTAAAGGCTACAGTAGCACAAACTGTAGACAAAGTTAATTTATTTTTTTAAATTGCATGGCTAATTATAATTATTTTTTGTTCGGATACAAAATTGGTACGGTAGTGTTATGTGGGTTAAAATAGTTTAATCACTGTATTAATTTAATACTCTTGCGGTATAACAACACACAAATTACCAGTATTAACAACAATTTCGAGTACCAACAATTATCGCTGCTATTTGCAAACAGTCGTTGCTCGATAGCACCGACTTGATCACGTGAAATTAAAAAATCCGTTAAAGGCGGGTATGACGTCATACCACCTCAGCATGGTTTGAACATTTCAGGCCAACTAACGAATGCTGAAACCAAAGTTAGTACGGTAGGGCTACGTGGGTTAAAATGATTTAATCCCTGTCCATTTAATACTTTTGGGTTATAATAACACACAAATTACCAGTATCAACAACATTTTCGAGCATCAACAACTATCGCCGCTATTTGCAAACAGTGATAGCATTAACTTTATCAGGTGACACTAAAAAATCCGTTAATGCTTGTATACTAGTCAGCCTCGACTAGGCGGGTGTGACGTCATATCAACTCGGCAAGGTTTGAACATTTCAGGCCAACTAACTAGTACAGAATTCCCGGAAACGGCTCCTCCGGGGGCTGTCAGGAATGGGACGCCTGACCTATCTGCTGGAATTACAATCCATTCATTAGCGACGTCTCTTGCCATTCTGGGCGAGGTTGACCCGATCGGGACGGTCGGGAATGATCCCTCATTGTTCCTCGGGGTAATTTGCGAAATTGCTTTGCGAAACAATAGTTTGCTAGGAAAAAGTGGATGACCTTTTTAAGGTTACTGCTTTACTGAGGCATATATTAAAAAAACTATTTTTATTTATTTATTAGGTACAGAAAATAAGATTTTTGATTGTCCAACTGGCGAGATTTTAAAATTATTTACGTGATCAGAAAGTGATAAAAATGGTAGTTGGTACCAATATGAGTTAGACGCAGGATTTCAATGTAAATTACTTTAATTTTTTATAAGAAAAACTCTATTTTTATAACTTTTGAAGGTTATTTCCGTCAATGTAATGTATCATTGAAGAAGAAGGTGTAGGAACTACGAATCATTCTTAAAACGGTTAACATTTCCTACACTGGCAACTCTGCGCAGATGAATGCGCAGAGGATCAAAAGCATAATGCTGTCAAAAGCAAGTTTCCAGATTATTCTAGTCTACCTCGCCGCTAGCATGCTTTCGTAGATTCCTTCTGTATTATGTTATTGTCGTGGATAAATTGTTGAGCTAACATAATCTAAATAAAAAAATCACGTTAACTCAAAAATTTATCCACGTCAATAATGCGCAGGAATATCTAAAATACTAAAAATATATATCATGTATTTAAGTAGATATAAAAATAATAGTAATTTTGGGGTCTACCTTCAACCCGAGTTGGCTGCGGGAGAGTTGATAGGGGTAATTATTTGTATCTCCTCATGGAGTTGACCAAAATACATTATTTTTAAATTCATTATATTTTATTTTATTGGTATCGCGTTTGAGGATGCGTGGTAAGGATCGATAGCGTGATATGATAGTGTCACAGTACTTTTAAAAAAAACTATTTTTATTTTTGGTGTCTTAGCAGGGGTGGTTGGCTTCATGGGGTGAGGTTTGTCCAGGTCTTGGCGGCGGATGCGTCTGCCCACCAACTGGCAAGGCCGGATCAAGAAATAATGACTGAGGGAGTTCCTTTGACACTCCTGAACAGTGTTCAGTGAACACATTGACCCACCCCTCTTACCCTTTTCCTTCCCAGAACTTCCTCTCCTTCCTTTCCTAAAAAGACCCTCCACACAGCATCCCAAAGATGGCATGGACACTGAGGGGAATTATTTTCCTCAAGACCTCCTGTGTGGAGCTAATGTAAAATAAACACATTTCACTCTCGTTTGATAAAATAGTTTTAACGCCACTTTCTATTTTATCATTAAAAACAATCACCAACCAAGGTTACAGGATACCAGGAAAGCCAAGTTATATTAATTATTAATCACTCAAATTGTTAAAATAATACCTTCACCTGAATTCCCTGAAACATATTTAATAAATAGCTCATCTTTATTATGTTTCATTCAGCTTATAAAATTATTAATATCGTGTTTTCTCGGTTAATAATATACAACTTAATTCGTCGAAATCGTTATCACATAGCATGTTTTCTAAAATAATTCGCATCTGGATAAGGGTATTTATTAAATGTTTATTCGAGCATATTTCAATGGGCTTTCTCTCACTTTTAATGAGTTAATTTTTCGTTACTTAAACACTGCTGATTCGCTAAATATAATCGCGTTAAAAATAACAGATGATTAGAAAAACACCAACGACGAAGGGTTGTTTCACAGAATTTGAGCAAATCATCAAATTTCAAAGGTAAATTCAATTTCTGTGAAATATCTATTCTTCTTTTTCTCAAGTCAGTTCCACGTTGCTGAGGACCGTGACCCCTATTTCAATTTCCACGGTGAACATGGCTCTTCCATTCCTCGCGTGTCTTGTGCTGCATGGAGAGCTGCGGACACTGACGTACCAGACACCAGTGATATTTGGTCACTCCAGCGCATTGGTGACCTTCCTCTACTTCTAATTTGCCATTGCTCATTTGTCCTCATTTTGGCGGGCAATATGTCCAAGGTATCTTAAGATAAGTTGTAGGCAGATAGTTGAAAGCCTATTGTGGATGCCTAGCTCTTCCAGAATGGACACATTTGTGCATTCCATGGAATACTAAGCATTTTTCTCCAGAACCACATTTCGAGGGCGAATATCTGTTTTCTTGCGCTAGCTCTAAGTGTCCATGTGTTTCCACACCGTACATGGGGAAAATCAATGCCCGATCTAATCAAATTCTGTTATTTTTACATCTTGGGCAGGTTGTTTCACAGTGCTTGGATTACACAGTAGGATAAAACAATGTACTGGACACAGGTCAGTGCAGTGACATTGACTGACAACAGTCGGCTTCCTCTGCAGGGTTCCTCGGTTAAGGCTTTGCAAATGAAACACTGACTGCACGTAAGTTAGATACGTTTTCAGATGTTCACGGTCAAAAGCATTTTCATTGTGTGTTTTTGGGGTGTTATGCCGTGTTGAGCTATCTCCTTCTTTAGCCGACGTTTCGGACAGCGTTGCACGTAAGTTGGCTAATAACTGACTCATAAATATACCAAACCACTTACAACTTACGGATGTACGAGTCGCTTTCCTTTGAATAAAATATAAACAGTACCTACTGTTGAGTGTTGTGTTGTCCTATATGTAATATTTAAAATGATTTAGTACTTAGCATTTAATAATTTTTCTTAAGAGGAATATAAACGCTAGAAATATTTAGATTCTCGTGCCTGCAAAATTTACAATCGAGCGTCTTATTTGCGCGAGGCAAGTAAGCGAAAAAGTGTTTTTTTTTTATTTATTTTGTGCATTATTTTATAAGAACGAATAAAATTTAGAACATAGAAAACCTCAAAAATAGTCTTAGCCATAAAGGGGTATTTTTATAAAAATGTTTCTTGTATTACATATTTATAAATATATTTTATTATAGATAAATAAATAAAAAAATAAATAAAAAATTACTTAATAGTTAAGTCATGAAAAATAAATTTTTTCAGTGGTTTACGCTTATATTTTTTGTTATGTAAATAATAATTTTATTTTAATTCCAATACATAGAAAACCTAGTTAAAGTTTCAATTTATCCGTAGCATATTTTTTGATGTTCATACTGTAAGCCAATTCCTCGTAAATATTAATCTAAAAAGTATCTAAATAGGATTACACGTATAACTTCACCCTCTTTTACCCATAACTTTAACGTCTGTGTCACCTTTCTGCTAAATATTTCTATGCAATTTTGTCTATGTCTCATTTATCTGTCGTCATTCTGTCAGCTTTCACTTTTTGTTTATAAATTCTCAATTTCATTTCTCGTATCTCACTCTCCAAATTAAAGACCTAGTGAATGAATTTATGTTTTACCGAAAAACCGAATGTACATGTGTTAATTATAATCTCTATAATATAGGCACTAAGAACCTTATGTGAACAGTACTACAATTCTACACGTAACAATCGCTTTAAATATAAATACAAGTGAATTGAAAAGCAACATGACATTAAAGAACTTTACCAAGGTGCGTCACCGCCCACACAGGATAAGGTTAGGATTCCATGAAACGCAAAAATAGATTTGTTCTTTTATTCAATTATTTAGTTTTGTAACACTTAGACTTTAAATTCTTCCGAACATCAAAACATCTAAAAGACTCATTAACATTCCATAATTTATTAACTCAGGAGATAGAAGAAATATGTCCAACCAGAATTTTTTATTCCAAATCATTAACAACGTTGTTGACAACAACGTTGTTGACAACAACTATCTTCATTCACTACATTTATGCAAATGCGAATATGATACAGAATTTCGATCACAAGATGATCGCTTTCTCAAATCTCATTTCTCAAAGTTTTGGTATCCGTCCAAGTCTTGTAAAAATGTTTCGATGCCCTTAAACGTCCCGATCGAATGGATAAAGTTGCTGACAGCAGAATTGTGGCGTGTGGCGGTGTCAGGGGATCGCTAGTGCCAACAGGCCCCACATCCATTCAGCCCTTCAGCCCATGAGGGGGGTCTCGTCAAATAAGGGTTGAAACTCGAACATTCCACCGTACAAGAATATCACCTTTCAAAGATGAATTATATATTTTCACAAAAATGGTAGGCAATTCTTTTGATTTGTAAGTTGTAGGTATTATATTAAATGGTACAAGGGCTAGGTATGATAAAAATGATTCCTTGTATAGGTACTAGGCAATAGGCATGATGTGATTTGAGGAGAGTATAAATAAACTTATGCCACGGCTCACCACATGCATTGAACGGGATGGCGATTATGTAGAAAAATAGTCAACAAGTGTAACAACATTTTCCTGTAATTTTTTTTCAAACACTCTTTTTCTAAAAAAAATAAAAATCTAGTACATTTACTTTGTGAACGTGCTCGAGTATTTACATTTTGTTTCTAAGAATCTAAGTCCATGGGTTTTGTGAGATTCTTAAACGTGTTGGTTGTCTATTATTGTTGGTTAAAAGGTTCATAATATTATCACAACGCCATGAAAGTTCATTTTAGATAAATATTAACCTTTTCCGTGATGTTACATAAGGAGATGATGTGTACGTTTATACTACCTGCTTTCTAAGAAATCGTTGCCTTGGAAAGAGTATAATAATATTTTGAAGAAAGTCTTTGTATTTTAAAATATATCTATTTGAAATACGATTTTGGGTTCTTGATTGAATGACTCCATTAATGAAGTCAAATCTTGGAAGTGGAAATTAACCCACCTACCGATATTCGATCGAGCTGAAACTCGGTAGATAGACTCGTCGTCGATGATTGTGTAATTAATCAATCAGTTGGCAATCGCGCAATTTCACCCGGATTATACACATTTCTCTGAAGACGTTATGGCAGGTAATATACGAAATAAATGTCGGTGTTATCGACTGCGGATTTGACCCGTAGATTTAGTAGTGTAGTTGATTCGGACTATTGGGTAGGAAGATGCAATCCTCAGCACACGAATTTTTTTAAGTGTCGTTTATCCAATAAATAATTCTCGGGCGGCGGATCCATACCCACCTCCCAAATTGAAAAATAATAATGTTGGTAGGTACTATTACACAATTATAACTTACCTTGCAGGCGTGAATGAATAAGGCCTTAAGAGCCTTGAAGGCGTGAATGAATAAATAAAAATTCCTGAATAATATAAATTTATGAAATAGTGTTGTAAAAAATAGAAATAAAGTTATTTTTCCTTATCTGAATTTGCATTCATTTTTCATCTTTCTGATAGTGCATGCGTTCCCAATGCGAACCTATTCACGTTAACTTTCCGTCGCCTCCGCCTAGAACCTTTTGTGTTCCGCGCTTCGGAATAAGATTGTACGACACATCCTGTAAAGGTTTTGTCCTGGAAATAAAATCCTTTGAATACATTGTACCTGCATTGTCAGAATGATAAAACACCGGCAAAATATTTTTATGCGAGCACAAAAGGCGAACAATCACAGAAAAACTTCGACAGTACTATTTCGTTACATGAAATCTTTTATCGTGCAATAATTTTCCACTTCTATAAGTAAACAGCAATAATATTAAAAGAAAATTAAATGGCGGCGTTTGAGGAGGAATTATTACCGAAATTCATTGGATAACCAACATCTCTGCCATAGGTCACCTTATTTATATACCTGCCTCACAAGAGTCCCAGCTGATCCCGTATGTAGCCATTGAGACGATGGCATCCCCATTTGGGTTGTGAGGCTGAAGGGAAATGGGAGGGGAAGGAGATGAGGGAGAGAAAGGTGGGGAAGAACCTAACTATTCAATTCTTGTCACCAAACACGGCTAAAGCTATTTCAAGCAACGTTTCAATTCTGAATGAAAGTCTTACACCAGGGCGATACTGACAGTATCTTCTACTCGGGAGCGTGCCGCAAAAAACTACATATTATATTAAATGAATTTATTGTGAAATAACACAAATCAATCAAATACCTATTTGCCCACGCCGGGATTCGATTTAGTGACCTTGGATTGCAAGTCAAGAGCTTTAGCCCTCGGCCACGGAGGCCACAGTGGTGGGGTATAGCCACCTCAAGTGGTGGTAGGGTAAGATCACCCCAAGTGTTTCGCTACGTTTGGTGACTTAGCAGAATTGCCCTGGTTCAAGGGGTAAGGATTGTCTAGATTCTAGATCTTGGCTGACAAAGCGTGTGCCCACCAACCGTATGGCGGGTCGAATTTGGAGAGACTGATTGAGGGAGACCTTTTTACTTCCCCAGAAGGTCTCTCTTGACCCATCGCCTTGCACCGCAGTGGGAGGGATGAATTTAAACATTCTTCATTCTTTACTTATCTTATAAAAACCCTCATCACATCATTCCCACAGATGATATAGGCCCTGAGCGAAATTATTTTCTGCAGGGCCTCCTGTATGAAGCTAATGCAAAAAAAGCTTCGTAGCTCGGAACCCAAAGGCCGCTTGATCTAAACCTAGTGCACGATTCTCTCGTTATCGCTTTTGTGTAAAACCACCATTTGAAAGTTGCCTGAAATGATTATAACCTTGTTAAATTGCCTGACCTAAATAGCCAGTGACTTACAAACCTTCCTCTTAGTTCTCCACTTCCTCTCCCCAACTTTCTTCTGCCTAGCAACATATATTCAAAACAGGTGTTCTTCAAGCAAATGGGTTTCTTTTTCTTCATTCCCAAAAAAACGGTGGTCTTCTTTGCTTTGGACTTAGAGGTAACTGAAAAACTGAACTGTGTTTTGCATCTCAACTCATTTTGTTTGAAAATGCTCTAAACATATTTTCTTACCAAATATAATTAGCCAGTTACTTCCCAAGCTCCCTTCACGCTCCTCCTTCATTTTGAAATTACAACACAAGAAAAAACGGTTTGGACAGTGCATTTATTAGTAAAGGCTTAATCATTTACTTTAACCACTGCCCACAATTTGTTTTGTTTATGAGCATTGTGTTCATGATTATAATTAGATAAATGTAATATTTTTCACGAATTTCCCTTTGCGGAGGCAAAAATACCCGCTTCCTCCACTAAAATACATTTACCCAACACTAACAATATTTCTGCTTTTACATACGTGACGGTTTGGGTAAAACTTTTCCCAACAAACGGACAGCCGGCCGCTTTTCTAATAATTATGTTTACCGTTCCTATGGGTGGGAAAACAACGCCGAAGCTGAAAACATGAAACCCACTGCGAGGAAAAAAACGCTTTTATTGTGTGTACTAAAATCTGGCAGCTCCGCATTTGTGTGGCTCTTTTTGTCATTTTTTCTGCCCATTTTCTGGGAAAAAATATAACACTTTTTGTGACTATGCTTTGACAAGCACTTTAACATGCAGGCTAGATAGTGTCGGTTGATTTGTCTACACACGAAAGCGCTCTGTGATTGCAGATATCATTGACTGCTACGATCGTGATTGTTATTTTTTCATGTTTGTTTGTTATGGTTGGATGAAGTAATGTAATAAATAGATACTTTGTTTTGTAACATTACTCTCACGGGTTTCATAAGAACTCTTCCAACGTAAAGACACATGTCATACGAGTACTAACAACAGATGCAGAAGAATGTTTGTTGAAAAATATTTTTGTTTTTCCTTTGTTCAAATGCAGTTGTAAATAGCAGGGTATACTAATAATACATTTGTGATAGCTCTTGTGTTGTGGAGGTGTGGAATCTTTTGGTTTTTGAAAATTTTATTTTTAGATACATTTTTTATGAGCTCCACACAGTAGGCCCTAAGGAAAATAATTTCTCTCAGGGTCTATGTCATCTTTGGGGATGCTGTGTGAAGGTTTTTTTTAGGTGAAGAAGGAGAGGAGAGTTTTGCGAAGGAAAGGGGTTTAAGGGGTGGGTAGGAATTTGAGGTTTAGTGTCCTGGTCATCCGCCTCCAAGACCTAGACAAACCTCACCAAATGAACCCGGGCACCCCTGCTAAATCACTAAACGTAGGGAACCACTTGGGGTGACCTATGGCAGAGGTGTTGGTTATCCAATACAGGTTCCCGGGGCGACGGTACCCATTCCTGCGTCCCAAATAAACATTGTTAGTTATGACGCATTTTTTACTGCAAACAATATATTGGGCCTGATATGTTGCCATGTAATACACCATTTCATATCAAAGATAAGCTGTAAAGGACAAAATATTAATTGTTCGAAAAGAAAGTTTTTTATTTTTTCAAAAAATCTTATATCCTATATATATTGTAGATTTATAATTATGATTTTTTATTATAAAATAACATTGAATAAAAAAAAAAAAGTTTGTTTCTTTAATAACAGTATTTAATTTGTTTTTAAATAAATAAAAAAATACTCTACTAAAATAAAATACTAATACTTTTTTTCCTAGAAATATTTCGACGACGCAGAAGAGAAAAAAAACGTTACATTTATTATGCTTAACTTAGGACCTTACCAATAAACGTGTTTTTATTTTAAAACAACAACTAATGTACGTAAGATACATGGTTGTTTTATTGTGAATAATTATACCAGAGTAGTACGACATAGTACGTTATGAAGGTCCTGGGTTCGAGTTCCAGAGGTGCCAATCTCTTTCCTGATTTTTTGATTCCAAATTTTCGATCGGGTTTCGGTAATATTGTCTTCATTTAATTAAAAACGAAATATTTAAATTTAGAATTATGTGATTACAAATTGTAATTCACTGTTAATAAAAGTTTAACGAACAATTAAAGAAAAAAAAAGAGGTTTTTTTTAAAATACAATAAACGTATTTTCAAATTTCGACCTGATCGCTAGCTCTTGGGCCAGCTAGTAGCTAATTTCGAAGATGTTTTTTTCTTGTTTTACTGAGAATTGAACCTTTCTCCCCAGGGACTGACTGCTGTGAACATTTAAAATTAATCAAATAATAAATCCTCTGTTTTCCGTTTTGATAGAGCATTGAATCTTCCTTCACAGGGACTGGAGTCAGCAACGCTAACAACCGAGCCAAATCCCAATTGAATAGGCCCGAGATTTATTCCGTATCTCTTGTAAATTTTTGCAATTTCAGAAAAAATCGTGTGTGCGCACGTCGGTGTGAACGAGCTGGAGTTTCAGCTCGATCGGATGTCGGGAAGTGGGTTGATTACCACTTCCAAGATTCCATTTCATTCATTCACTTATTCAATTAATCATGAAAACAAAATCGAAACTCAAATAGATATACATATTTAAAAATATGTGCAGTTCACACGCCATAGACGTGAAACCTTCAGAAAACTAAAATAGAAAAGAGTGGGGAGGCTACGTAGCACCGCCCAAAGAGGAGATCGATTAATCCATCTCATTCTCTTGCAGACTAAATCCTTTAGATGTACGTGTTTGTCTATTTTTAGAGTCGCTTTTTGGTTTCATCGAGTTTCAAATCACAACGATGCTAAAGAAGTTTTCACTTGAATAAATTTTTTTATGTAAGCAAGGAATCATGAAAAATGACGTAATTTAGGTTTATTAATAAGACTAAACTTTATAAACTTGTTGCAGCTTTCCTCGAGTCTGGAGCAAATCACTGCTCACGTATTTCTCAGCATCGAGCTTTTATCTTAAATGTAGTAGGTACCTACCTGCCTATTAAGCCGAAAACACTGCACATTTTGAAGTACACAGTATAGAGATCCATCGATTTTAACCTCGGTTTTATGTAATAAATAATATGTAAGCTTAGCGTGCTTGCTGTTAAGCTGTAAGAGGCTTATAAAGACCAGCGTAGGTCAAGTCAATAGTTCACGTCATAACTTAGAGCTTTACACGAGTTTTTATTTATTAACGCCCTTTTTCGGGGTTTTTAAATTACATATGAATAATAAGAAATACACAGCATTCATTGTACATTACTGAACTTTATCAGTAACAATATTTTACATTTGTTTAAACATAAATTGAAGATGTCCACTGACTTGATATAATATTGTTTCCCTCCATTAGTATTCTGGGCAAAGAGGAGTACATATGGTAGTTAGTCCCAGAATTTCTGCACTGAAATAAATACTGACTTCTAGTATTACGTTGTGGAATCGGAAATCCGAATCAATGTGTTGTTCTTTTAGCAAATTGTGAGTTGTATTATTGATTCAACATATCTATTAGAAAGAGTTGCATTTCGTTGCCCTGAACGTTTCACCAGATCGAATGATTTGTCAAATCCAAGTCCGGAGGTCGCGGGTATAAATCCCGGCGGGCGCAATACATTTATTTGATTAATATGTGTTATTTCACAAATTGTTCATTTAAAATAATTAGTAGTATATTTGCGGCACGTTCCAGAGTGAAGGGTAATTTCAGTAACTCCTTGGTGCAAGGCCACCATTCAGAATTGAAACGTTGCTTGAAATGGCTTTAGCTTTGTTTGGCGATCAGATCTAAATAGCCAGGTACTCCCCCAACTTCTCTTCCTCATCTTCTTCCCCTTCCCACTACCTTAAGCCTCACAACGTACCCCAATTGGGGATGCCATAGTCTCAAAGGCTCCAGATGGTTAGGAGCAGTTGAGCCTCTTGTGCGATATTCATATAAAAAAAGTTAATTCTGTTTACCACATTGTTAATCTAGGTAAATATGCGCAAACCTTACATTTTTTAAGATTAGCTCCAAGCAGAAGGCCTCGAGGAAAAAAAGTACCTCTAGGGCCTTAGTCATCTTTGGGATGCTGTATGGAAGATCTTTTTAGGAAAGGAAGGAGAGGAAGTTCTGGTAAGGAAAAATGTTTGAGGGGAGTGCTGGAAACAGCGGGTCGGTGGGTCCAGTGATCACGTACTCGTACGTACGAATCAATTCCTACCACTGCGGTGTCAGATGATGTGTCGAGAGAGACCAGCTGTCTCCCCAAACCGGCCTCCCCCGATCCGACCCGTCACGTAGTTGGTGAACAGATGGATCCGCCGCCGAGACAGTGTTTTGTTGTGAAGCAGTTTTTTTAAATTAGCTTCACACATAAGGTCTTGAGGAAAATAATTCCCTTCAGGGCCTATGTCATCTTTGGTGATGCTGTGTGGAGGTTATTTTTAAGAAAGGAAGGAGAGGAATTTCTGGGAAGGAAGAGGATATTAGGGGTGGGTAGGAATCTGTGGGTCAGTGTGTCCAGGTGTGACGGACGTATGAATCCATCCCTACCAGTGATGGGAGAGGTCAAAGGTCTTCTCAAACCGGTCTCCAGTAATCCGGCCCGTCACGTAGTTGATGAACAGAAATATCCGCCGCTAAGACAGTATATTGTTGTGAAGAAGTGTAGGTGTATTTCAAGAAACTTCCACAACAAACTGGCGCAGCCGATAGGAACATTTCCCTATTCACTTGGGCGTCATAATACTCGTACATTCTCCCGACGACGCTCATTTCTTAGTTCATCCTCTCTAAACATCTTAACGTTCCTTTGTCAGTCGTTGTTATTACATCAGCCTTGCATTCTCCACGAATCTTAACTTGATACGATCGCACGGCATACAATGCGTCTCGCTTAAACAGCATTCTCTCTTATTTCATCCATTCTCTACCAGTTCCACGCTTCACTTCCGTACATCAACCCCACTTTACTACTTCAACATCATCCTATTGTAAATCGTTTAGCAGACTTAAAGTCAACGAGCAGATTCCATGCTCCCTAAATGGACCCCAAATCATTTTGATTAGCTAGTTGCAGCGAATAAATTGAACTCGCTGGAGTTTTACTAACTTTGATATTTGATTTGCCTAAACTTACAAAGCCATTTCAATACAACATCATTTAATTAATAGATTGACTTCCATAAACTAATAGTTTTTTTTTACATTCGCTCCACACAGAAGGCCCTGAGGAAAATAACTCCCCTCAGGGCCTATGTCATCTTTAGGGATGCGGAGGGTCACTTTAGAAAAGGAAGTTCTGGGAAGGAAAAGGGTATTAGGGGTGGGTAGGAATCTGGGGGTCAGTATCCGGGAGTGACGTACGTATGAATTATGAATTATCATTATATATGAATCTATCCCTCCGACTGCGGTGCAAGGCGATGGGTCAAGAGAGTCCTGCTGGAAAGATCTACAGGTCTCCCTCAATCAGTCTCACCCGATCAGGCCTGCCACGCAGTTGGTGGACAGACATATTTGCCGCCAAGACCTGCACAAACCTCACCCTATGAACCCGGGCACTCCTGCTAAGTCACCAAACGCAGCGAGCCACTTGAAGTGACCTTTGACAGAGGTGTTGATTATCCAATAAATGGTTCTTAAATTCATAGCAAATCTGAGCTCCAGAGTTCATTGAACCAGAGTTACGCAGGACAGTCATACAACTGAAATAAGTATTTTTGATGATTTCATCCTGGCCGCGGTATCCCACTTGGAGGCTGAGGTCCTGGAAATAGCAAATCTATTGCAAAGTCTTGTTATTCAGGTATCGGAAATGTTTATTATTTAGTCGCGCTTCTTTGGGATTGATGGAATTCGTTCAGAAACTCATTTCCACGACAGCCTTACGCAGGTGGGTAGACCCAAGTAAATCTTTGAAACTTACCGAATCCCTTTGTCAACTGAATAAAACTTTCTTACTCAAAGCAAATAACGAGAAACGTACGCAAACGAAAGCTGGCGGTACATTTTTCAAACAATTCAGAAAACAACACCTTAAGCTCCGGCGTTTCTTTGGAAGATGTCTGTTTCTTGTTCTTTTATCGTCTCCCGAAACTTTCCCCACGATATCAAGTGGAACTGGGGAACATTTCTGATTTGAGGGTATGACAAGTTCCAAGTTTCCACTGAATGAAATAATACATTCGATCTAGGTCTATTCCCCGAACGATTTGGGAATTCAAACATTGAACAGTTAGATACTAACTATTGTAAGTATCGTATTGGTGTTTTGATCCATTGATTTGGTACTAGCGCAGGCTCGTGAAAAATTGCAGGATGTTATAATTATTTTTAAGTTTTCTTTATTCATTGAAATTTTTATTAAATAAATTGGGGATTTTTCGACCACCATGCTAGGCACATGCCCGTGGTCGATTTTCTATACCGTACATTAACATATGCAATATAAAGAATGTGAGAGAATATTAAGAAAATATATACATAAAATAACATAATAGAAAAACATTAAAGAATACAAAAGAATATAAAATAATTTAAATTAGTAATGTAAAAAAGTTAGGAAGAATATAGTAGAATATAAAATAATATGAAAAGTATAAAACATAGAAATCATATAATGAAAGAATACAAAGGTATGTTATTATAAAATATAAACAATAAAGTAAGTAATATATGGTAAGCATATGAGAAAGTATTATTATGTTGAAAATGGATTATGGATTAATGGATTAAAATATTGGATTGCACGAAGCTTTTCAAAAACAAACGTTGTCAATTTTCTTTATAATATCTTTTTTTTTTTTGCAAATTAGAGACCATCATAATTCCACCTACAATAAATATAGTTAGTTACCTACTAAATAATATTTTCTTCAAAATTAAAAGATCTTCAAAATTTATCTGAATAAAATAAACCAACAATATTCGTTATCAAATATTTTTAATGGAAAATTATAATAATTTAACTTAACTAAAGGTACTTATCTGTATTCTTAACACAATCAGTTCCAATTTTAAAAAATGAGACTGAAATTCAAAGCGAATTTCAGTTATTTGAATCAGATTTTACGCAGCATTAACGCACAATACAGATAACCGAAATTAAGTTAAAATTAAGGGGGCATATAGAGCGAATGAAAGAGGAAAGGAGTGTAAAGAGAATATATGTCGCAAATGTGAATAGTAGAAGTTGGGGACGCCCGAGGAAGACATGGCATGATCAAGTGAATCAGATACTTGCGATGGACCATGTCAAGAGTCAGAATAATAGAAGAGTATGTTTGAGATGATGTATGAATGTGAATGAGGCAAAGAGTGTAGCACACACGTCATCAAAAGTTAGGTTGAAGTAAATTTCTACACATATTAAATACTAGGTTACGTTTTATTACAATTACATTATTTTTCAAAAAATCTGGTACCAACTTGTGTATTACTAAAAATTCTTTTGGTATATCTCCCAATTTTACAAATTTTATCAGTCTACAATTTTTTGATTTTTATAAAACTTAATTTATTTTCAAATTAATTCAAATTCCCGAAACTTTTTATGTAGTTTGTTAACAGGTACACAATGACAACATTTATACCCATGTGGGACCTTTAAATTGTCAATTATTGTGACTCAAATGCTCAGTTATTAATTTAAACTGTTGGTCTCGCAACCAAAATAAAATAAAAATTTTAACATTGTACATTATCAAACGGTATACATATATATGTATGATGATGATGATAAATTAACAATTAGATCGATTGGTTAAATGAATAGAGAAGCATAAATATAAATACCTACGTAAATAGGAGTATAAGCCTTATATTATAAGCAAGAACAAATTTATAGTTACATCAACAGTTTCATGTAGTTACAACAACAGTAGGTAGGTACAAGAGGTATTACAAAATTATAATTATTTTGCATTTCCTTAGAATGTGAATGAGGAGTACTAGGGCTTCAGTAGGGCATCAATATAAATCATTTGTATCTAGTAGCCATTTTCTTAGATTATATTTGGCTTTACCAGTATAAATGGTATTATTTTTAATTGGTAGTTTAATAAATATTTTCGGTGCAACACAGTTTAGGGTTCTTTTCGTTCCCTTGGTACATTTTGGAACCACCAATCCTTCATTTTGAGTGAATCTTGTATTATGTTATATATTATGTTAAACTCTTTCCTTATGCAAGGAATCAGATAATATAACATATGTGACTTACAATATTATACAATAATAATCCACTAAATCCTCTACCAGGTAAAGCATTCAGAGACTTGTGTATTAATTTAATGTTACTACAGTGTTCATTGGTATATTTATGGATTAAACAAAAAACTCCTAATGCAATATCGAGTAAAAATACCTGGAATATATTTGTGAAATTAATAGAATAAATAAATATTTTTTCTAAATTTCCTTCCATTTCACAAATTTTATTTAAAGTCACTGTCGCAATCAACAAACACAATGAAATTAAAAATTTTCAGTTCTCATGAAATTCCATTCAAACATAAAACATTTTGATGAGGTCGTTTTATAAGTTTATTTTCAAACGACGTATCTCTTTGAAACTCGTGCACAAAATTATTAAATATTTCCGCTTCAAAAATTTGATTAATGAAAGCGACACCGCCGTGAAATAAATGATTGCTGATAAAATGGGAAACTGGTTTTTTACCCAATGTCATTCAGACTAGCAGATGCATGATTATATTCATTAGTTCGTGTGACAGGCGTCAACTCTTTGACATTAATTAAGTCATTTGATGTAAAACATTCGTGACTGTTTTATTGAATACAGGATGATGGGTGATAACTTGGTTCGGTAACTAGAATAATGACTGATCAGTCTTTGTTCGTATAACGTGGAACCACTTCAATCTATATACATAATTCTTTTGCTCCAGCTTTTTGTTCAGGTCTTCCCCAGATGTTCTTCGACTTCATGAGCCTTTGGGAAATAATTTTTGGACGTGGTCCACCTTCAATGTTTTTAAAATTTTGAAATATTGTTAATATTAATAATAATTCGTGACCTTCCATCCGCTGGCCTCGTGAATACTCTTATATTCCCATCTTCCAAGCTGTTTGTGTGGATTTTAAAAGTATGGATTGGCAGCTTATTGATGTTGTGAGCTTTTCTTTTTTTTTTGATCGATTTTTAATCCCCTCTACGTTTCTCAAGGATCTCAGATTAATGCCCTATACCCTCGAACTAACTCTCAATAATCATCGTAATGTTTTTTCTATAACAATTTAAAAATAATTTAATTAATGGACTGTTGAATTCCACCCAATGGTAAACTGGTCGAACTATTTACCCTAATTCCCGCTGCAATGGACTATATTTGATCCCATCATAGCGCTTCGCTTTGCAGAATAGATTTGTAAATACGGGATATTTGCCTATCGTCTCTGCGCATACACCTACTTATACTAAACTGATAGAAAAATATTTGGTAACCATACATGTACAATATTTATAATGTCATTCTCTAACAATATCGGTGAGTTTGAATTTAACGAGGATGGCACTACATCATCACATAATGCCATTGTTTCTATTTTTAACCTTTATCAAACCATCACTTGAATGTCTTTTTTAATATTTATCAAATCATTACCTTATTGTATGTCATTTTTTAATCTTTATTAAACCATCACCTTCATTGTAAGTCATTTTTTAATCTTTATCAAACCATCACCTTCATTATATCTCATTTCTTAATCTTTATCAAACCATCACTTTCATTATATCTCATTTCTTAATCTTTATCAAACCATCACCTTCATTATATCTCATTTCTTAATCTTTATCAAACCATCACCTTCATTATATCTCATTTCTTAATCTTTATCAAACCATCACCTTCATTTTATGTCATTTTTTAATCATTTTCAAACCATCACCTTCATTAAATGTCTTTTTATAATAATTATCAAACTATCACCTTTATTGTAAGTCATTTTTTAATCTTTATCAAATCATTACCTTATTGCATGTCATTTTATAATCATTATTATACCATTACCTTCACTTTTTCTTAGAATAGATATTCAGTTGTTTGAAACAACACTAATTAATCTTGCAAAAAAATATATCGTTATCTGAGTGCTTCGCTAAACAAGATCTGGGATCCTGAAAACTAGATCAAAGGAATAGAAGTTTTTTAAAAATGGTACTCAACGAGAAAAACATTTTTTTGATGAAAAAATAACTGGCACTCGAAGAAGATAAGAAGTCCTATATAGTTCCCAAAGCCAATTTGTGTACTTTTTTTAGTTTATACTGATTGTATTTTATCCAAAAATATTTAAAGTATTTCAGTGTACGAATTATATTTTTTATGTAATAACATCGGTGTTATTTATTAGCTAGAACATTGTGTTTAGGCGTGGGTCGCATTTGTATGTCGACCCTTACAAATTAGCATTTTCAAAGCATGTCCCCACAATTTGCGAGTTTGTCGGTTTGTCCAATTTACTAGTTCAGCTTTCACGTGAGGACAGTAATATGGAAATAGGAAATATGCGATTTTCTGGTAACAAACAACTCTGCTTTTATGTGTGGCTGGAATTTTCAACTGGTAATCTGGGTCCAGGCAGATTATCAGATCATTTTGTTTTATGACAAGGGAAACATGTAACGAATTAGAACATTGTATTTTTATAATACACATTTGCAAATTGAACAAAGTATAGTTATTGTGAAACGTGCCCGACCAAATATTTTATAGTTTTCGATATCATTATTATTACTAGCTAACTTTGATTACGGTTATTATATTACTATTATGTAATATCTCTTTAGTTCTCTCCATAGACATTCGTTATTTGTAAATACTGGAGCCAGTATTCTCCAGTGCTACAGGACGCTTATTGAAAGACTTAGGTTCTTTAAATCAAAGTGACTGTTTATTGAAGTACCGTAATTTATATTTATACTTCGACGGACTGACGTCCTTCCTGGCGAAAAGCTAGGTTTTGTCTGCGGAGCTCTAGAATTATAATGACTCCGCACATCTACCTTCGGCACAACTCGGAAACGAGATCATGTGACCCGAAGATCCCATGAACAACTAAAGTAATGTGAAACTAATCATAGACTAATATTATACAACTCACTAAAGATAGCAGAATAAGCTGTGTAGGTATGTGGAGGTCAGTTCTTGCCACTTTAGATAACCAAAGAATCTTTATTTGCAATCCAATTATTTTACAAACATTTTTTCTTTTACATCATTTACAAGAATCTACAAAAATACCTAATAAAGTGTCTAAGGCTCTAGAGCTAGAGCATTATTTAATCGAATTTCAAAGAGCTTAAAAATATCCTCTTCGCTACACGATAAACTTCTTTCAGTATGTTTGTCTTGGATCATTAAGGTTATCGTTAAAAATATTTTTATTTTTATAGTGTAGTTTCTGGTTTGCCATGAATTTGACTCTACTTTTATTGTATGCAAATGGAACTGCTTTCTATACGCCTCACAATTTTTACATCATGTTGGAATTCATAAATGTTTTCTATCCAATATCGACAACACTTATAAGTACTGCCGTTAAATTTTCGCCGTGCACCAACTGGTTATACTTTCGCCATTACTTACTTGTTTCTGGAAAATGATGTTTTTATATATTGACGATAATGTGATTATTTATTCATAAAAATAATATATAATCAAATAAAAATAATTGCTGGTTACATTCAGAGAAATGATTTTTGATCTGATAGTGCTTTCTGATCAAATAGCTCTTCAATTATCGCAAGCTGGTCCGGAAATCACAGAAACTAAACAGGTATTAAAGGTAGATTTTGAGGTCACCTTTTGATAAGTAGGTACTTAGGTATAATTGTGTTGTAAGAATGATACAAATTAAATATATTCGATTTTCCTATATTTACTTTCGCGTGAAAACTAAAAATATATTAATTAATTTATTCAGCTATTACCTCAATACCCACTCGGTCCATGAGAAGATTTCTATAAATCAGTATTGATTTTTTGTTTTTTTTTCTGTTTTTTTTTTTCAGTAATTTTTAATAGAAAAAAATGAAGGTGACTAATGTTTTAAAAGTTTTTTATGTTGTATTCAAAATTTAAAAATTTTTTTTTTATCAATTATTATAATAACGATTTTTGTGTGAAGCAAAACCGGTCGGTCGTAATAAAGTAAATAAATTTCATGGTTATAAACATAGTAATTGTTTTATATCATTAAAATGGAAACCATTTATTGGATAAACAACAACTCTGCCATAGGTCACCCCAAGTGGTTTGCTACGTTTGGTGACTTAGCAGGGAGGCCCGGGTTCATGGGGTGAGGTTTTTCCGGATCTTGGCGGCGGATTCATTCGTCCGTCACTCCTGGACACACTGACCCCCAGATCCTACCCACCCCTCGTACCTTTTTCCTCCCCAGAATGTCTTATTCCTCCCTTCCTTAAAAAGATCCTCCACACAGCATCCCCTAAGATGACATAGGCCCTGAGGGGTATTATTTTCCTCAGGGCCTTCTGTGAGGTTTGTCCGGATCTTGGCGGCGGATTCATTCATCCGTCACTCCTGGACACACTGACCCCCAGATCCTACCCACCCCTCATACCTTTTTCCTCCCCAGAATGTCTTATCCCTCCTTTCCTTAAAAAGATCCTCCACACAGCATCCTCTAAGATGACATAGGCCCTGAGGGGTATTATTTTCCTCAGGGCCTCCTGTGTGGAGCTAATGTAAAAAAATGTTAAACCACAAATTGACTGCTTTCTACTAAATTATAAAATTAATGAATATTAATTATTTTCTAACGACGTTTTTTTTCTGTTTTTCAGGTGAGTTCCATTTTTATCAATCAATGTCATAATGCGGTGACCTCGTGTTCCGGACAATGTAAGTCTAATAAACTTTATAAGTGCAGTATCATCTATGAATAAATAATACTAATTAATTTAACGAGTTTAACTAATTAATTTAAGTCCTATCTTTACTCGCCACCCTTATTCGATAAAATCACCCAAAGTTCAATTGTTTGGAACTTACGTTCCCAGCGCCTGAATGTCACCCTTCAGCTTCCGAGCCACTAGTGTGAGTGTGAACTGGCTGTTCAAATTATAATTCCGCTACCTGGTATTTGTCGGCTATTACTTGGATGCCCAAAGATTTCTTGTTGGTTCGATTTATATCACCGAAGAATGTCGAAATCGCGAAAGCCAAAATCCTGAATGACCTATTTCTCAGAAACCGATTTCAAGGAAGTCGAAATCTCAAATGCCAGAATCAGTAACGCAATCAGGTAATTAAAAAATATGTGCATTTTATCAAATTGCCCATTCCCTTTGACAATTATTGCTCGTCCATAAAAACCGATGAAATTCAAAAGATTTAATTTAAAAATACAACTTCTTTAAAACAACTTTTTGCTTTGTAGTAGGTACTGTTTAGTTTTTGGCCACCAGAACTGACCACATATTAAAACTTATCGACAACAAATCTGACGACAAATACGTTTGGTAAACATAATTTTTTTTTAAATTTTATACGGATTTTTTTTCTTTTTTTTATGCATTGAATAATATTATTGTTTAATTTAAAAACAGTTTCTGTTCAAGTTCTGCTATGTAATTTTTATTATGAGTAACAGCTATTTCACCTTCTGAAGGCATTATCAAACTTCGGAAGGCGAAACAGCTGTGACGCGTAATAATAATTACATATCAGTACTTGTTTATAAATTAAATAATAATATTATTGAATATATGAAAGAAACAAAAAAAATGAAGTTCTACAAACTTTTACAAAAGTTCTACAAAAATATGAATGTTTTGTTTCACTATGCGAACCATTTAAGGTTATCGATGACCAAGGTGTTGGTTATCCAATAAATAGTTCCTGGGGCGGCGTCGACCATACCCGCTTCCCAAATTGAATACCCACTAAAACTAAGTCTTAAGTCCACTTCTTTTATACGCCATAACTAAATCCACTGTTATTTTTTATTAATTTACCATTGAAAAAGGTCCTCCAAGCCACAGGAAGCTCCTACACAATATACAATATCTTTGTATTATACATATTTTAAGAATAATGAATTAAATAAAATATATTTTTTGAATACTTTTATAACACTAGTTTATTTGTCACTAGTGCGTAGCTTGCTGGAATACAATTCCATAGTATGGTCCCCATATTAACAAATTTATACAAGAAATATTTAAAGAGTGCGGCACAAATTTTTACGATTTATTAACTTCAAGTTACATATATCTATTCAACACATTGACTTTATTTACATTCTTACCAAATAGGTCACTTAAATTGTATTCCCTAGAAAACCGAAGAAAAAAAAATTACCTAACTTTTTTTCACTGAATTACTGTTGTGCATTCCTACATCTCATTGACTTCAAGGTACCTAAACGAGCAACAAGGCCAAACATAGTATTCTGCAACAATAATTCTGGAACTAACTACCACATAAATGCACCTATTACTCGATTTCACACACTTGGAAACAAATTCCCCTAAAATATTGACGTATTAAAAACAAGTTTATTATTATTTAAGAAATACCTGAATGATATTTTTATGTAGCATATTTTGAAATTTAAGGAGTATCACAATCTACAACTTAAAACTTTCATTTTATTGTAATGCATTGTTTTTACTTAAATTTATTTAATACCCACCATTCATATTATGATTTTTACTTCCTAAAGTTTATCCCTTTTAATTAAAAATCTGTTTCTCTGTATTATAATTCATTTAAAATTTTCATTATTATAAATACATTAAAATTCATGTAAAAGCCCATAAGGGAGTTGAAAATTGATAAATTAGATAAATAAATATTTTTTACTTCTTCAATCTTTGCAAAATAACTTTTTGGCATTATTTATTATTTAATTAATAACTGATAACTTTGTATAAACCACTTTTTTAATAATCAATATCGACATGTTTCAATAATAATGTTATCTTCTTCAGGATATATTAATATAAAGAAAAATAAATGACAAACAAGTATAGACAAATTAGAATAAACTATAACATAGAAGAAATTAATTATTTTTGATTATTAAAAAAGTGGTTTATACAAAGTTATCAGTTATTAATTAAATATTTTTTTAATTGTTGTTGGCTTCTCTTTATCCAAGACAAAGATGACTCTGCAACGTTCCTAAAATCATATTGATTACTCCAACCAAAGCAAATTTTGCGGCAGGTGTAGTCACTAGTAGTCACTGGAGACTGAAGACTGGTGTCGACCATTCGTGTTTACATAACAGGAAGTTTAGGTGCTCGGAACAAGCTGGCGGGAACTTTACCGAGCGTTGATAGGTTGCCCAGGAAACCGGAGAAACCGACAGAGGACGGTGTTTGGCGTTAGATAACTAAAACAGCCTCAGTAAGACATAGACGGCTCCATAGATTCTAGCTGAACTGGTAGTAGGACAGAGCCGGAACTTTGGATTGGGCGTCTCGACAATAATGCCAACCCGACAATAATAATGCATTGACTTGCGAAATACGCGGAAGTTTCAACAGGATAACACCTTTAGTTGATATTATTTATTGAAGTGAAACTTCAATAGCACCGTTGTGATGTGAAACTCGATGAAATGAAAAAGCGGCACTAAAAAGAGACAAACACTAACATCTATAGGATTTAGCCTGCGAGATAATCAGATAGAAAAATCAATCCCCTCTTTGTGTGGTGCTTCGGAGCATATCGGTTTCCTCTTTGTGCGGTGCTTCGTAGCCTCCCCACTCTTGTCTATTTTAGTTTTCTGAAGGTTTCAATTCTACCGCGTGTGAATTGCACACTTTGATTTTTTAGATCGTGTGACTTTATTAGGAAGATGAAATGAAATCAATTGAAATAATACAGGGCTGTCAATGCGAGAATTAATGATTTAAATAAGATAAATGACATCAGGTACCAATATTCTGTCGGCTTGCTTTATTATTTTAGATTTTTCATTGTAGTTGAATTGAATAAATCTTGAACAAACTAATTTCTACAATTTAAGTCCTTTTTTCTATATTTATAATTTATAAAAATACCTAATGATGAAATATTGTGTACCTATGTAATAATAAAAATCGAGTACAAAAACACAGGGTGAAAATAACAAAATGCATAAGACTACCTACCAATAAATAAAACAAAGCACGAAAAAATACTTGTTTAGCTGGCTTTATATAAGTATGTTTTTCTCGTAGCTTGCTTACTCGTTAGCGACTTATTTTTCTCGTAAGTGACTTCTGGCAAAATTACCGATGTAAACGACATTATAAGGCACTTACTATAATTTAAAGCAAGTTACAGAAGTTCTAAGTGAGTTCTTGACAGTTCTAATCACGTCCGCACGATCTTACAGTCAGTTGATATGAAATCGGTTTATATACTCATTTGAGTGATAAGTTGAGATGCTTATCAAAGCCAAAAAATAAAAGATAGGTTTTCCTGGGATTTCTTTCTATTTATTACGGTGCTCCAGATTTTATGTCCGGGTAAAATCTTTCCCAAATGAAAGACTAAACCCTTCCACACACTTTTCCACAAATGAATATCTAGTAAATTCACGCAATGTAAGTGCACTATATAAGTATAATAAATACAAAACAATACAAGAACAATATGTCAATCCACCAGAAACATAATGGGAAAATATTTCATCGACTCCAGATATTTTCATATCAGAGGGTTCGGCTCTGATGAAATCCTAACTGGTCCGATAAATCCTACTGATCCCTCAATATAAATATTTAAAAAAAATTTCGTAATTCTACATGTATTTAAAATGACCGACTTTTGCATTTTTATGTACAAATTTTTTGACAAATCTAACACGCCTAAATTTTGAATGAGAGAGCTAGGTATAATGCCAGTAGCCGAAATAACAAATGGTAATATTTTTATAGTCTGAGAATGCCAAATTCTTCTAATCTCATTTCCTAAATCTGTATATTTTCTTATTTTTTCAGAAACAGTTTTCTGAATATTACATATAGTATTTTTATTATTTGAACTATAATCTGATTAGTATTATCTCCCGAAAACAACATAAAAAATAACGCTAGATAAAATCCCAATAAGTGCTATGAAAACGAATATAAACGGAAAAAACTTAACTTAAATTATAATTGATAATAAACTTCGGTGGGAAGACCATGTAATAAATGTCACAAACCGTATACGGAAACTGGCGTATATTTTCAGATCTTTACGAAACATATTAAACAAAAATACACTAAAAACAGTTTACTTTTCTCTATGCCAATCGATTATATCTTACGGTATAATTGTTTTGGGAGGATGCTCTAAAACAATATTGGATCCGTTAATAAAAGCACAAAAAACTGATAATATGTACTATTTACAAAGTACACTACATTCACCCCACGAAGGACTTATTTGGTGATCTCCAAGTGCTTAATATAAAATCGTTGTATGTCAAATACATATCTGCCTATTTTAAATTTAAATTTATAAAAAAAAAAAATTTGAATCAAACTACAGTACAAGATATTCCAAACAATCCAACTTTGTTATTCCAGTAACTAAAACCTCAATGGCCCAGTCACAGTTTAACTTCCTTGTTCCGAAAATCTTTAATAATTTACCAATTGAAATAAAGACGGTAGACCAATATCACACTTTCAGGAAGGCGATTAATGATTTTTTGATGAGTGAATGTGACAACGCCAGTGGCCTGTTTCTCGTTCTCAGATAGAACAACTGTCTATATATACACTTTTTTTTAATGTTATATATATATATGAGTATGTAACATATTGAAAAAAAGTTATGTACATTTTTATAACCTAATACTAATTCACTTCTTTTCCCCTTTCTATTTTCTATTTTCCACTTTTCATTTTATTATTATTTTTTCCAATTTTTAACATCACCTATAATAAATCCATATGTTTACAATAGACTGCATATTTCACAAAAAGTAACAATACTCCATTGGCCACCATGAAACAGGCAGCCGCCTAGTATGGTGATCCAATATATCCACACTATGTTAATAACTCAAGTATGTATCATGTCTTTTATAAATAAAAATAAATAAATAAATAAATTTTAAAAAATATTTAAGAAATTTTTCTGATTCCAAAAACAGATTAGAAAAATTATATTTTTTAGGTGGTACAGATGTTTCTGAAAGCGAGCATACTTAAATTAGAGGTCCAATCCTTTCATTTCTCAATCTTTCTGTTTCTAACGTGACATATTTGAATACACTTACATAATTAAAACTTCCAAATAACTTTCGTGACCATTCATTACTCACCATGAGTTGGGTGCATATTGCATATATAAACACTCGTGTTAGTAACTTATCAAACTTACCTTGGTCGTAAATTTTACTAACGAGTGGAAAGTCAGCTTGATTATGATATTCTGGTAAAAAATAATCTTATAGATTAAATAATAAATTGTATCTTAATAATCACGAATAAGCTTTATTCCGTCAAATAGTGATGTACACAAAGTTATTTATTTTCATTAAATTAATAAATTGTACATCAGAACTAACAAAGTAAGATTAATAAAAAAAACTTAAATTTTTTTATAAAATGGGTAAAACTGTTTCCTTTTTGTAACAAATATCCTTTCAACGTTTTCTAAAAATAATTTCAATGGTACAACATGACGCTAGACCGATGTTTGTTCTACTAAATATGAAAATAACTTTTTTTAGTCATTTTAAAATATTTTTTGACCTATTCTGACTTGCTTTAGCGCCCTTCGAAATTTGCGCCCAGGGCCCATACCGTAGTTCCCCACCCTTGGTCCGGTCCGCTCTAGATGTATGGATTTAGATTTACCGTACTTACATTTAGTATCAACACGTACAACTGTAATAGCAGTTAATACTTGAAAGTTTGTAATAATTAATGTGGTTGAACCGCAGTTCTAATAAACAGTTGTTAAACCGTTCAACTAAAACTAATACTCTAACAATTCAAAAGGTATTGAATCAGAATACATGTTTATATTATAATAATCTTGTTACCTTGCAACAAAATATTGGCATGTGATTGCTTTTTAACTATGAAAACGTCGTTTCATTAATAGCACTCAATTCTAAATAATTAAGAAGCATATTTACATTAAATTTTAAAAAACACACTTTGTAATGTACGTATTCATCCCCTATTGGGGTAAGTTGTGAGGCTAAAGGTAGTGGAGAGGGGAAGATTGTGTGAAAGAGGAAGGTGGAGAAGTACCTTTAAGATCTGGTCACCAAACACGGCTAAGCCTTTTCAAGCGACTTTTCAATTCTGAATGGTGGTCTTACGCCAGGGCGAATACATTTTTTTTAAGTTTGACGTACAATTTTTTTGGTATATACCACCTCGCTAGACTGAGCCTGTTCCTAGGTGGCAGGAATTTAATTAAACGATAAAATGTGAAATAACCCAATTCAATCGTACAAAATTTTCTTGCCCACGCAGGATTGTTAGTCGAGAGCCTTACTCCTCGACTGCTCTTGCCGTAAAAATAAAAACAAATTGTACCACTGACCTCAAAAAAAATCAGATTTTTTTATATAAAAGATTTTTAATGATTGGTATTGTTTCTAAATACATAAGACTCAATAGATTGTTTGTATCTAATCTTACGTATAAATATGCCTAAATATAACGGCTATTGTAAATAATAAGTAAGGTTAGAAAATATATTTTTTAATTTTAGTAAGCCATTAGTTCTCAAGGATAACAATCGTATTTTCGAAAATATCATTTACAAAATGTATTTAACAATGAAATTTACAATTTACCTTTAAAAACGTATATGACTAAGTACTGTTCTAAATTTTCTGTAGACAAATTGTGTCTACGATCGCTCAATATATTTTTGTAAGCGGAAAGGAGCGTTCTATTTACTGATGTGACTGGACAGAATTTAAATTTGGGTGCGATTTTTGAACTTATTGTGCCGGGCGAAATTTCACCTGCCCCGTTGATGAAGCTATCAATTTGGTACAAGGGTTCAAACCCTGGGTTATTGTTCAGTAAGTTTTCAAACTTTTCTTTGAGTTTACTCTGGAGGAATAGCTTTGACAACAAGGAATTCATAAGGCGAATTTTCTTCAGAACCTGAATAGATTCATCAACGCCAATCCATGAGTTTCAAGCGTTTTTATACTTTCGGGTATGTAAGCGAAATGAGGGCTAATCATAGCTAGATTTTTATTTTTTAATACTAGCATCGTCAAACGCTTCTTTGCACTGGAACTGTCGAAGCCTCTGCACTATCGAAGTCATTATGATGTCACTATGTGAGGCACCTGAACGATGAACGATATCGAGCGTAAATATGCAAGATCTCAATTTTTTTGGTAAAATATGCAACTACCGCTGAAAAGGGTCTAAATATGCAAATGCATATGCAAATATGCAATTGCGTATAATCCGGTCTCTAGTAATAACACTGTATTTTCATGTGTTGTGACTAACAAAATATCGGAGCATTATATAACAGGAGTTGCGATAGGGAAAGAGATACTTACAAAGGATTTAAATAAAAAAGGGAAATTATTGATAATAAATTTTTATATTCTAAATTAAAACTAGTAAAATGGGGTAAATTATTACAAACTGAATGTCCCTCAGAACTGTACTATAATTTAAAAAATATTTTTGATAATATCTATGAGTCTTTGAAAAAAGAAAAATCATTTAAAAATAATCATAGGAACAACAACCAATGGGTTACTAAAGAAATTAAGAACATGATTAAAAAAAGAGATTGTCTTTACCGAAAATTCAAGAATAGCCCTAATAACCCTGTATTTCGTTTAGAATACACGCGATATAGAAAAAAAAAACAAATAAACATATTAATATTACTAAAAACACATTTCACAAAAACGTAATACATAGTTTAAACGGCAACCCGAGGAAACTCTGCGACGAAATAAATAACCTAATAGGAAAACCTAAACAAAATATAGATAAAATAATCGTTCAACATATGGGAAGTCAAGGAGACACAAATTTTTTATGCGATAAATTTGCTACAACATTCGTAAATGAAATAAAAGACATAAGACATAACTGTACTACAAAATTCCTAGATCGTAACACGTATACAACTCCTGCTAGTATGTCGACGAGATTTAGACCTGTATCACAAAAAGATGTTAAAAAAATAATTAATGATATGGATGTTAAAAAATCAAAAGGCAATGATCAAATAAGAATTAAAGACCTGAAGTTAATTGCTGATAATAAAATCCCAATATTGACTAAATTAATTAACCTTTGTGTAAGTAAAAGTATTATGCCTGAAGAACTTAAAACATCCATTATCAGACCTATATATAAATCAGGAAACCACAAAGATTTCACAAACTATCTACCAATAGCGATTCTCTCATGTATTGATAAAATCATTGAAAGAGCTATCTTTAACCAAATACGAGTTTTTATAAAAAAAAATCATAAATCCCATACAATACGGATTTCAAAAAGAAAAAAAGTACTACACAATTACTGTCTAAATTCACTGACCATATAAATTGTCATTTAAATGAAAAATATTATGTTGGTATAATTTTTATAGACTTTAAACAGGCCTTTGACACATTGGACCACGAAACATTATTAAGGGTAATGGAGGAATGTGGTATTAGAGGTCCTTTAAAAAAATTGATTAAAAATTATCTATTAAATAGAAAAATTAAAGTTAAAATTGACTGAATTGTTTGTGATGAAATGTTAACAAATACCGGAGTAGCTACAGGGTCGATATCGGGGTCTACATGTTATATAATGCAAGTAAACAGTCTACCAAACGTTTTAAAACGTTGTAAATGCTACATGTTTGCAGACGATACTTGCATTATATGTGCTGACAAAGATCCACTAAAAATTGAGGAAATTTTACAAACAGACCTAAATAACATAATTAAATGGTCCCACGACAATGGCATTATTATTAACGCAAAAAAAAGAAATATATGCTTATACACTCACCATATGCAAATTTTCAGGAAAAGGAATTGCATATAAAAAGTCATTCATATGATTGTTTGCACACAAAAAACCAATTCCAGCAGTGTAATTGCCCGAATATAGAAAAGGTGTACCAATATACATACCTTGGTCTTACAATAGATGTCAACATTAACTGGTCAAATCATATTGAAAATGTATGAAATAGATTAAGATCCATATTAGGAAAATTTTACCACCTAAAAAATTTTGTTAATAAAAATATATTATACTGTATATACAAAGCATTAGCAGAATTAATTATATGAAACGGAATAAATAGTTACGGATTAACGTACAAATCATACTTAAATGAAATAGAACAATTACAAATCCGTTTCCTAAAATTGACCTCAGGCAAAAAAAAAGTCCAGTAATGTGAAGGTGATTATAAAAAAATGTTCTCCTTGTGCAATGTCCTCTCTATACACAGTAATGTAAATTACCAATTAACGCTAGATAAATTCTAGAATACAGAATTCAAAAAACCTGTAAACCACAACTACCCTACTAGGCATAGAGAAGCACAAATGTTTATTATCAATAAATCTCAAAATGTATACGGAGATAGAACAAAAAGGCATAAAATTCCGGAAATATTTAACGCATTACCCGAAAATATCAAAAAAGAGACATCTTATTCAAAAATCAAAACAAAAGTTAAATCTTTCTACCTCCGAAGAACATGAAATCAAATAATATAGTTTCTTTCTATTTTTTTTTCTCACTGTATGTTTGTGTAAAATATTTTTACTACAACGCAATTCATAAACATTATAATAATTAGTTTGTCGTAATAATTAGTATTTTAATGTGAAGTATTATATTTAGTATTTTCTACGTAAAACTGAAAAGTATACTGTATTGAATAATTAGAAAAAAATGAGAGATTTCTTACAATCAAACTGATTGATCAGTTTCGTAAGATTTGTAAAATAAAATAATGTAAAATTAAAACTAAATAAACATATTAAAAAAATATATATATACATATTTATATACCTATATGGATTTTATGCCTTTCTTTGCAGGCACTTGAAATGTTATTCTTCTAATTTTTTTTCAATGTTGGTGTAATTTAGTGTTAGAATATTGTTAAATTGGCCTGCCGGTAAACTGATTTGGCAGTTTCACAGGGGTTCATAATGAAGAAAACAAAATTTTGCATGCATAAAATTAATATTTATTGAAAATAATATTAATGACGTTAATATATATTAAATAGTGGTGTAAACAAAGTTGGCTATTTTATTTTAACAGTAAATTTTCTGTTATTGATGAAATATTAGCAACTTTCATTGAAAATATGAAAATAGATGAAGACACAACGAAAAAAAGTATAACTCCGAAATTCCATAAAATCGTGTTTTTCTCTTTAAATTTGTCTCCACTAACAGATCTATGTCTATTAAATTAAATTGTTATTTCTAGTTTCCCTATTCAATCTCGGTAAAACATCGTGCGATTTCGTAAATTGAAATTTTCCATTATTAGAGACTGAAGAGTTACACAAATCCTCCACATTAGACCGAGTAAAACGATTTTTTATGAATTTCAACAAAGCTTTTGCAACTCTTCTACCTCCTTTTGTATTGCGTGTACTTCGACTGGAATCTAAGAATGATGAGTTTTATGATAATGGCTTCTTGTTAAAGTTTCTGACTATAAAAGTCTAAAGAATTATCACTCTTGTACCATCGAAAGCTTTAACGAACCCCTTAAAATAATATAAACAAACTAATAAAAAGTGCCGAATAACCGTCAAACCCGAATTTTAACACTAAACGATTAAAGCGTTTTATTTGTGTGTTTCCTTTCTTATTTGGATACTTGATCCTTTATGAATAGTCCTTGATGGGCCACTGGTTCGTGTTTTCCTTACTGTCTTACAATTTGAATCGTGTTTTGGGGAATTGTTTTAATGGCTGGATTGCTTAAAGGAATGCTCAAGAAATTTAACCGGACAGAGTTTACATGTTTGCTTTAATAAATTCTCAAACCGCTAACAAATACTTTGTTTTATTCGGTAATGTTAGAACGAAGAAAAGTAACAAATTAATTTTAATGTTTGAAGTAATTAGTGTACTTTAAAACATTGATATTCTGAACTGAAATGAAGGAGTTAATATCTGTACCCGAGAAGCATAAGGATGCAAGTCCAAAAAGGTAAATGTTCAGCAAAACTATTTTGTCTATGGTCTCGTAACTTCTTCGGATATCCATGCTGACAGATAATAAAAAAAGTAATTATTAAATCAAGTAGTTTTGTTTTAAAAACGAGCAAATAAAGCGAACTATTTTGTATGTAAGGCCTTTAAAAATATTGTTTTAAAAAAACGCTAACTTGAGTCAAACAAAAACACGGAATTGAGTCCTTCTGCTTCAAAATGAAATGGAATATTATGTTATGACATTGTGGTGTATTGTGAAAGTCATAATACTCAAAATTCAACTAAATCATAAAGCTGCAAGACCATGTACATCTTTCTGCTTCTATGATAGCCGTTGCATCAAATGTAGTTTCATCCGTGTACATTTTTGAAAATTCTATTTTTCTTCATGATAGGACCTCTATCTTTATGCCACTGATAAACATGATAATGCATAGTTTATAAACATAGTTTTTGATAAACATAGTTTGCATCAAAAACTCATTTCTTCAAATTTTGAACTTGCATCCGTATGCTTCTCGGGTACAGATATAATAGGAACAACGTACATGAGTTTTTGAGTTGATAATTTTTAAAACGGTTTGTTTTCTTTAATGCTCGATTAAAATCATTGTTACATGATCGCTAACGAGTTATGACTTCAATATTGAAGTATCTTATATTAGATTTACTATTTTCAGAAAAATACAAATATTAAAGTAAGCAAGTCAGTTGGCGTTGGCGCTGCAATCGTAATATCATTTCTGAGCGATTTTCAATAACGTTGTACGTTTTGTCGGATCTGTAGATACGTTTAGGACACAACCCTGTATCAATACGATATTCACTAAATCCGTTATCTTTGATGGTCACCTTATTACCAATATTTGCGAGCACGGTCAACAATTAAATATTAGATAAGCTGTCAACATACAAAAAATTATGAGTAATGACGTTCGTTTTGCAAAATAACTGCCTTGTTTATGAACAAAGCTCTTAGAAGTGAAAGAAATCGTATAATCGTATAAGCCATCCATAGACTTAATTAATTCGTCTGAGATGCGATAAATTGATTCCGTTAGATCTTAGAGAAACGAAAGTGGTTCACATATGAATTAAGACCTCATTAACTATTTAACTCCCGTTTAATATCAAAAGGTACATTCAAAGTTCCAATGTGTATTAAAGTTGGTATTTCAATTCAAAATTGAACATTTATCAGTATTTTTAATTTTAAGGAATGTAAATCAATAATCAGATCCCCCAGTCTTGCCAGCGTATATCGATTTCTTATTTATTCCCTGTCAATATCGGTTTGGCTGTCAACGGTGAAACCGTGCTCGATATAAAATCGTTGGAAGTTACGCCTATCGATCCGATATTGCAAAGTTATCGATTTCACTCTGCTATACCCCCTGGCTCAATGTTCTCATTGTATTTTATGCTTGAAGATATTTTTTTATATATATGAGAACATTTATTTCGGTAACATACATATTTTTATTTGGACTCGTTTCAGTGTTTTCACATATTACGCCAACCAGTCAACCAACATGATGTTTATATTCTGTTTGATTGATGTTTTCTTTTGATAATACTTTTTAATATTTTCAGTCAGTTTTTGTATACAAAACAATTTCGGTGTGCCTATGAACATTCCCGACGGCCTTGTATTCAGTTTCTATGGTAAAAACCGCATCTCCAAAACCAAATACTGCCGAATCAGATTCGCGGAAAAAGAAGCAATTAAAACTTTGAAAAGTTGGAGTGAAATTCACAAGACCCGATTGTTCGAAGTATTCGCAGATGCCGCATGGATAAACTTTTAATAGTTCCTCTCATTCTCTATCTTTTACCTGAACCCTGCTCCTGTCGAGATCCTTTTATTCCTTTTTCTTCCTCCAAACTTTATGCAGGTAATCTCACATTTCAGCGCAGTCCTGGAACACACGGATTGGGAGTTTTGACAGTTGGTGCGTTAGTAATGTTTTCTATTCCGTTTACAATTCAGGGAATATTATGGAAAAATGTGTCAGCATATTATAAGGAGAACTTTATGGCTGCAGATTGTTTTGTTTGGACTTCATTGTCAAAGATACATGTGCTCTTGTGTTTATGCTGTCAACCCTCTGTAAATAGTTGTTTCTTGTAGTAATTAACCCCTTAGTCTCCACCGTATTTAGTTAAAGGATAAAAATATTTTCGTTTTGCTATAAAATTCAAATACATAGAATATTTCTGAATGTATCAAAGACTCCGCTGTAATTTAAATGCACAATAAAAAACAAAATTTTACACAAAGTCAAGGAAATTAGGGATCATGGGGATATGTTTTACATTCAATTAAAATTAGTAAATCATATACAACAAATAACTAACAAAGGCGTGAATATACTGGGATTCATAATCAGAACTATCAAAGACTTCGATTCTTTGGATGTTACAAAAATCGTATATTTGTCGCTAGTATGCAGTTATAACATATAGAACATTTCTTCATGCAGGTAAATTATTAGATTATTATGAATATATTTACCGTTCGTTTAAGGTTTTAGGCGAACATAAAATAAAGTCGATAAAACAGAGTTTTGTGACAGGACAGCAGAACTATTTTTAGTCGAATTCGATAGCCGGTATGGAGTACTGTTGTAATAAATTAAGGCATTGCTTTTTAAAACGACTTATTATATTCAAAAACAAAATAACGTTAAGAACGGGTTGTTTCAAAAAAATTGATGGATTTCTCAAACATTTGATAGAAACAATTACAGAGAACGTGAAAATTAAAATCTAATATTTGATGAATCGGTCAAATTTTGTGAATCAATACGTCCTAGGAAAAATTACATCCTTTGTTAATATGTTAATACGCTTTATTATCAACCAAACAGAACAAATAAATAAAATTAAACAACTTTCTCATAAAAAATTATATAAAAAAAAAAAAAAATTATACTAAACATATTATAACACAGGTACAAGAGCTCTTTTCTGATAAGGTATACATGGCCAATGATGACCTTAAATGGAATATTTTGTTAAATATATATATGTATAACGTAACCCATATTCTTTATATTACAATAAAAATGGTTGGTGCTTATCTATAAAGCGAAAATCTAATTTTTATAACAGCGCTTAAGCCGCCGCCACCCGAATTTCTACCAATCTGTTCCATATCTCCTTTACATTTGAAGTTTTCAAGCATCTTAAAAAAATGTTATTTTCGAAGATAATATATCCCTACATTCCCCACGCCAAAACGCAAATTATATGAAATTCCCTCGATAGAAAAAAATCGCAAAGTATGCTCCGAAAATTATTATAAACACGTTTGTTTCATATATTAATTGTTTTTGTGTTTAATTCGTAGAACTCCATTTTAATTTTTTGAAATTTAATTAAATAAATTTGATATGTTATTATCGAGTTATGCAAGTATTTAAGAATGTATTTTAGTTATAGCTGTTTCATGTTTAGTTAAAGGTCATTGTCAGTTTGAAAATGACCTTACAAGTCGAAACAGCTGTAACTAAAATACATTCTTAAATACTTGCAGAACTCGATAACAACATATCAAATTTGTTTAATTAAATTTCAAAAAAAAAAAAAAACGTTTGTTTCAGTTATTTTACAAGTTATATGTATGAAAAAATTCATAGTGTTTCATTAAATGCTATTTTAGACAACCCTCAAGAGATTTTTGCTCTATTTTAAACAAGTCATGTTTTACTAAACATTTTTACAATTTTCGCTTCAATTTTATCGTTTTAAATATTAGCGCGCACTCTCCAACATTCGTAATTACATATCTCTCTATCTTCTTCTTTTTGAACAGGGATTTGGCGCCTTAAATCAAATTAAGATTATTATCAAAAGTGTAAGGTTTGCTTTAATTTATATAAAATTAATTAACATAATCAGCATCTAACCGCTTCACGTTTTCCATATAAATTCGGTTCAAAACTTAGTTAACTTCTTGCTAAGAACAGAGGTGAGAACAGAGATAAGAATTTTAACACGGCAGTGGGTTAAGAGGGAGAGCTTTCAAACACTGTCGCTAAATCTTTTACTAGGTAGTACCTATTCATTATATTCAAGGCACGTATTTCGTTTCAAAGGAATTCGTGAAATTGCTTCATGTCAGTCCCTCTTCGCACAATTTTCATGTAACTAGTTGCTAACTGCAATATTCCTTCTTTCCGAGGTCATTACTTTGCTTTTAGCATTTTTCATTTCTAAATAGGAAATTGAAAACTTTCTTTTCTTTCTTCAGATATACATAAAACTTTTTTAGCGCCGTTATAATAATAATACTAATAATAATAAAGTCATTTTAAGATTACGAAAGATTTTTAAAATATTTATATTGAGGGATCAGTAGGATTTATCGGTCCAGTTAGGAGTTCTACCGAGCCGAACCTCTGATATGAAAATATCTGGAGTCGGTGAATTATTTTCCCTTTTGGTGTCGGGTAGATTGACATGTTGTTCTTAATTGTTTTGTATTTATTTTACTTATATAGTGCACTTACATAGCGTGGATTGACTAGATAATCATGTGTGGAAAAGTGTGTGGAAGGGTTTAGTTTTTCCTGTGGGGAAGATTTAACCCGGACATAAAATCGAAAGAATTAAAAAAAAAAACTGCACAATTTATAGAGCGCCGTTTTTGTGAAAAATCACCTCAAGGGCGCTATACAATTTATTAAGAATGCTTATGTTCTATTTTTATTATTAATTAAAGATTAGTGGCAAAGGAAGAGTTGAAATTTATTTTGAAAGACTGTAGAATTTAGGACTCTTCAGGGCTGGAGAATGTTTATGAAATGACCTTAATGCTTACAAAGAGTTTTTTTTTTCTTCTAAATTTTTACTAATTAGTTATTTACAGTGTCGCGGGCATTGAATGTGAAGGTGAAAGATTTTAAGGACACGAATGTCTAAAAAGGTGAGTTTTAAGTGTAAGTTTTAAGTTTTGTGATTTGAAACTCGATGAAACGATCAATAGCGATACCAAAAAGAGAAAATCCAAACATTTATGGGATTTACCCTGCGAGAGAATGAGATAAAATAATCGGTCTTCTCTTTGTGTGGTGCTTCGTAGCCTCCCCACTCTTAACTTCTTTTGTTTTCTGATGGTTTCACTTTTACCGCACTGCACACCTGTTATTTTATTACATTAGCTCCACACAGGAGTCCCTGAGGAACAAAATCCTCAGGGCCTATGTCATCTTCGTGGATGCTGTGTGGAGGGGCTTTTTATGAGAAGTCCTTGGAAGGAATAAGGTATGAGAGGTTGCTAGGGTGTCGCGGAATGATGGACGTATGAATCCACCCCTCCCACTGCGGTGCAAGGTGATGGGTCGTGAGAGTCCGGCTGGAGAAGTTAAAAGATCTCCCTCAACCAGTCTCTCCTGACCCGGCCTGCCCGATGGGCAAACACACGCCAAGACCTAAACAAATCTCGCCCCATAAACCCGGGCACTCCTGCTAAGTAACCAACGTAACGAACCACTTAGGGGGACCTATTGCAGAGGTGTTGGTTATCCAATAAATGGTTCCCGGGGAAGCGATACAATACCTGCCGTAATTAATACGACTACACAGCGTAATTAATACGACTCGATTTTTAATAAATTATATTATTAATCTTTCAGATGTGTTTGAAACCTTTGCGCATATGAAAGTCCTTGGTGGTAACGCAGGTTTCGTGAAAATACTAATTATTTTAAAACTAAATTAAACTTTATCAAGATTTCTCAAAAACATTTATTTTGGAATAGAGTAATGCTAACACGGTACACTTTATTTGTTTTCTACAAAGAATATCACGAAACAAAACAAACTTTTTCATTATTCCTCAAGGTTTTATTCAAAACAAACTCTAGAATGTGTAATCTTTATTTATATAGGAAAAGGGACAAAACAATTTTCTTTGTGTTCGAAGTAAACACGCCTTTTTTTATTTATTTAGTTAAAAAGTTAATCATAAAGGTGTAATACCATATATTAATATTTATTTCACTGAATTGAATTATTCATTCATAGAATTTTTGAAGTGAAAACTTCTTTAGCATCGTTATGATTTGAAACTCGATGAAACGAAAAAGCGACACTAAAATGAGACAACGACAAACATCTGTAGGATTAAGCCTGCGAGAGAATGAGATAGAATTATCGTCCTCCTCTTTGTGCGGTGCTTCGTAGCCTCCCCACTCTTGTCTACTTCAGTTTTCTAAAGGTTTCAATTCTATCGCGTGTAAACTGCACACATGTATTTTTTTAAAGTGAACACTTTTTTAGCACCATTGTGATTTGAAACTCGATTTCAACTCGATTTAAATTTTCGACGGCCGACGTAGTCCAGCGGTAAGGCTCTTGACTTGCACTCCGATGGTCGCGGGATCGAATCCCGGCGTGGACAATACATTTTATTTGATTAATTTGTGTTATTTCGCAATTTATTCATTTAAAATAATATGTAGTATATCTGCGGCACGTTCCTGAGTAGAAGATACTCTCAGTATGGCCCTGGTGTAAGACCAGACCTGATCTGAAAAGCCAGGTACTTCCCCACTTTCCTTTTCCCTATCTCCTTCCCCTCACAACATACCACAATTGGGGATGCCATAGTATCACTGGATCCAGACGGGAGCAGTTGGGACTCTTGTGCGGTATTCATATAAAAAAAAATTAAAAAAACATATCTATGGGATTTAGACTGCCAGAAAAAGAGATAAAATAATCGGTCTCCTCTTTGATTAGGTGCATCGTAGCCTCCCTCTTTTTCTGAAGGTTCCACTTCTACTTGTGCGTTATTCACATTTAAAGGAAGATAATAAAAAAATACAAACACAAACCCGTACTTACCTACTAATAATCAAATTTAAATTGTGCTTTGCCAGATCAAACCCATATAACCATTCACCGTGTGCCAAGATTCTTACCACACTACCACAAAGGCCAAAAACCAACCCTCAATATATCCAATTTCATAGTCAAATGATGAGACCATTTCACCAAAGAGCCTGTAAATTCCAGTTATCTGGGTTATTCGATGCATTCCATATCTGAAAACGGTTCTGGGTTTAAGGCGAGGTGAACCAATTTGCATGGATGACCCTTTGATAGTTTAGCGAATTGCACTGAGGCCAAATGCATACAGCACTTTAATCAAAGTACCAATAATTCCAACGTTATTCGGAAACTGTTATGTTTTATAGTCTATCAAAACAGAATCGTTTCATTCGAAAATATATTTCATTTTTCTTGCAAAATTGAAAATATTATACGATAAATCCACACTGAACTTGCAAGTACAGTTTTCCATACCCAAAAATTTATCAGTTATTATATTGAGAATCAAATATGTTTTAAAGCAATTTATCGTACTGATCGATTTAACTAGATTCTGTGAATATTCTGACACATTAAAATTAAGCTACGTTGAGTCAGAATCACGTTTTTTTCAAAAGTTTTGTAAAATTGATGCTATTTACTTATTACACAATATTGGCATTATCGCACGAATACAGGAAGGCATTTGAGAATAATCGTAGGTTTTGAAAATATAAAAGTCAAGTAAAAGTAAAGTCATTTTTGTAAAGTATATCATACTCAAAAGTCAACATCTTAATATTTAAAAAAAGTCAACATGATAGAGATGTAAGGTACATCATACTCAAAAGTCAACATCTTAATATTTAACAAAAGTCAACATAATAGTTAAATAAGGTACATCATACTCAAAAGTCAACATCTTAATATATTTAACAAAAGTCAACACGATAGTTATGTAAGGTACATAATAATCAAGAGTAAACATCTTAATATTTAACAAAAGTCAAGATGATGGTTGTGTAAGGTACATCATACCCAAAAGTCAACATCAATATTTAACAAAAGTCAACATGATGGTTATGTAAGGTACATCATACTCAAAAGTCAACATCTTAATATTTAACAAAAGTCAACATGATGGTTATGTAAGGTACATCATACTCAAAAGTTAACATCTTAATATTTAACAAAAGTCAACATGATGGTTATGTAAGGTACATCATACTCAAAAGTTAACATCTTAATATTTAACATAAGTCAACATGATGGTTATGTAAGGTACATCATACTCAAAAGTCAACATATTAATATTTATCAAAAGTCAACATCATATAAGTTATGTAAAGAGACCAGGTTAGGTTAAAGTAGATAGAAATTTCAAAACAACATTATCAATTATGATTATCTTTATACAAGAAGCACTCTATCCAATCGCTCTTTTAAATATTGATCGTTAGACCCGAAGTAATGTACACATTACCGTAATGTTTCTGTCACTTTAAGGGGGATGTTTAGTGAACGTTGCGCGAATATTCTGTCCATCGGCCCAGGGTCCCAGACCTGACACCTGCTCGCTTAAAGCTACGGGGAAGCCTACCAGATGTGAAATATTGGCTAAACTAGCGCTTATACCTCATTCCGTAAGCTTTCCACATAAAGCAACTCTGTTCGTTATTGTAAAGATTCAATTATAAAGTTTTAAGGTTGTAATAAAAACACACACAAAAGACGCACATATATTTTACGATTATTCAGGATTGTATAAGCCAAAAAAACAATACTCCTGGGGAAATTTATAAGTTTTGATGCATAACTGATTATATTGATCGTGATTATATGTATTTCATTGATCGTAAGCACTCGGGAAACCAACACGTCTAGGAAAATTTATGAGATTTGATGCATAATTAATTGGATTGGTTGTAATTACATATATGAATTTCTTTGATCGTAAGCAGCCGGGAAAGCAACATTCATGGGGAAAATTTATAAGATTTGTTGCATAATTGATTGGATTGATCGTAATTATATGTATTTCATTGATCGTAAGCACCCGGGAAAACAAAACTCCTGGGGAAAATTATAAGATTTGATGCATAATTGATTGAATTGATCGTAATTATATGTATTTCATTGATCGTAAACACCCGGGAAAACAACACTCCTGGAGAAATTTATGAGATTTGATGCATAATTGATTGAATTATTGATCGTAATTATATGTATTTAATTGATTGTAAGCACCCGGAAAAACCACACTCCTGGGGAAATTTATAAGATTTGATGCAGGTAATCATTTGAACAACTGTATCAAAAAAATCAACGGGAAATATCAATATCTTCTTCTGAAAAATACCGCTTCTTTACCCCTTGACATCCTCTTGTAAAATTTATCATTTCAACCCATATGAACTAGTCAACCGCTTAGGTTATTTCTTTCTGTATTTATTTTTATTTGTGCCTTTCGTCCCAATGACCGATGAGTTCTGCCGAAACCAAAAAACGCGACAGTTTAGTAAACAACATACAACTCTGAGTTAATATTTGAAAACTGTTTAAAAATACCTTTTTTAACATGCAACGATATACCAAATCGATGATCTGTACGTGGTCAATAAAACTGAAGTGTAAATAACGCTAGAACGTGATACGTACATAAACTCTTGCATTCGATCGTAAAACATTGCAGAAAACACAACTGGCAGAATGGCTAACACGTCTTCGAACACAAGTCACGATATTTAATTTATATCTCTTCCCTAGATTTTTTTCTTTCCGGTAAGTATTTTTTATCATATTCAGGCAAAACTACTGTCCAACCAACACATTGCACATGAATTATTATTTTACAAAAAAATTTTATGCATAGCGCAAAGGGTAACAATTATATTATATTATTTTTTTACATTGAAAAAATCTCCCGAGAAAAGATACATGCCATCCCGTCGGCGGCATGTATCTTTTCTCGGGAGATATTTTCAATGTAGATGAGTGTTTCAGGCTAATAATTTTTATTTTTTTTATTTTTTATTTATTAACCAATACATATAGTATATAATTAACCAATATAATATATCATATTAGTGGTAACAATACCTCCCTAACTGAGAAATTCTTGTGTTTAGAGAGGGAGCTCTAACAGATTGACAGTACTATACATAATTAATAGTTATTACAATTTGGATGTAGGTAGAACTAATTTTTTGTACATAATAATAAGTTGTCATTTTTTTTGTACATAATGAAACATAATGTGAATTTTCATACATAGAGAAAATATAAGTTGGCATTTTTTTGTTCATAATGGAAATTTACATAAGTTGGCACATCGTAACTCGTACCTAAATCTAGTTAATAGTAAAATGTTTTTTAAGTTTTTCTTTAAAAAAATCATAATTATTATTGGTTAAAATAATTGTTAATAATATATTTTCCTACAAAAATAATTAAAAATATTTTTCCATCCCAATCGAAATGAAATTGATTAGTTAACAGGATTATGCATTTTTACAGATGACAGTATTTTTCTCTGTTGTGTATTTAATATTCAAAATATTAAAATATTTTACGGCTCTTTTTTGGCGCTTGTAATGGTCTGATGAATATTTAAAATGTATATTTGGAAACCAGCAAATATCCGGGCCTATAATATTATGAAGTTTTGAATGGTGTAGGACAGGAGTCGGCAATTAGTTTAGGTGGCGGGCCGTATGAATGTGTAAATGGTTTTGGGTGACCCTGAACATCAGTTTTGCGCGTGCGAGCCTGCTCCGTAGGCTTGTGACTGCACGTCTGATTGCTCATCGTCATAGTACTCCTTTTCGTGTCTAGCAGCTATCTGCATTATTCTGCTCTGAGGTTCCCAACCTTATCTTAAGTATATTTTTTTCAATGCTCTCCCCCCCCCCCCTGCAAAATAAGCAAGAAGGAAAATGGAAAAAGCGCCGCAGGCGACAAAAAAAAGTGAATATTTCGTGTTTTGAAATATCACATGCTAGTATAAATTGTTTTTGTTTTTAATTCGTAGAACTCATTTTTTTTTTAAATTTAATTAAAATATTTGATAATGTTCTTATCGAGTTCTGCAAGTATTTTAGTATGTGTTTTTGTTACAGCTGTTTCGGTTTACAAGACCATTTTCAAACCGAAAGAGCTGTAACAAAAATACATATTAAAATACTTGCAGAATCGATAATGACTTCATCAAATTTAATTTTAATTACATTTTTAAAAATAATTTGCTAGCGCGGCGTTTACCATTCGGACGTTCCTCGTTCGATCCTCTATTAGTTGGTCCTCGATGAGTGGATTTTCAACATTCTGAAAATATTGTTAGTATGACAGCACATAAGTAAAATGCGCCGCAGGCCAAAATTTTGTCATTACATTATGTTTTTGAATATCACGACCAACCAATTTAGTAGCGTTGTAGTTATTGATTTCTACTCGGGCGTTGCTTGTTCTTAAAAATTTACATTTTTGTTTTCTTCATAAGAACCAAATCCGATAAAAATATATATGATTGTGACAAAATTGTGCCATGAGGTGTATATAGTAGTAAGGTGGGAAAGATTAATCGTGCGTTCAGACTCGCAGTTCTGACGCACTTGGAAGCACTTCGCGGGCCACATCTGGCCCGCGGGCCGCTAATTGCCGATCACTGGTATAGAGGAACTACGAAAATGTAAAACTTTGTACATGACAAATAGGTTTTTTTTAATGTCGCCCCATTTGCCCGGAAAACGTCATTTGGTCAAAACTTTTAATGATGTTGTAAAGAGACATATTCGAGCTTTGAACATCGTTTATTTGTCTTTTACTAATGGTTAAAAAAAAACCCTTAGGTATAATAAAATGAATACGAGAATGCGGAGAATTAATAAAACCTATTTTTCTTTAAAATAAATAAAAAAAAGTTTTATTAATTTTAACAATCTAAATATCTCAAAACGCTTAAATATGAGAACCCTGCGGGCCAACCATCAGGGCAGATGTGTGAAACGTTGGCTGAAGGAGGTGGTACCGTAACACGCCATAACACCCCAAAAACAACTAACGAAAATAAACGGGCCGTGAAAATCTAAAATCGTACATAATGTTGGTAGTTCTTAGTCGAAATATGATACAGTTAGGTACGAGTATGATCGAATGGGAATATGGTCCGATTAGCTCAGTGGTAGAGCAGCGCCCCGACAAGGTTCCTTGGTTCAGTACCTAGATGTGACCGTAACCTTTTCTGATTTTTCTGTATCTAATTTTTCGTTTCAGAGTCGCTAATATAGTCTTCAGTGATTAAATATTAAAATTTGAGGTTATACTAATTAAGTTAAAAATAAAAATACATTGTTGACTTGTAGCTTGTGTTGTGATGATGTATTAAAAGAGAGTTTAACTGTGTTATCCTCTCTAGATTATTCTCCCACAAACTTCTAATTATAGTAATACTAGCTGGGGTACCCGGCTTCGTTCAGGGAGTTGATATGAGACTGAACTGAAGTTCGAATCCCCGACGGATCTTGCTTTATATACCCCTACCAATGGGTATCCACACCCATACAAAAAAGGCTTCGAATGGTTCACAATGTTCCAAAACATTCTACAACATTCGAGAAATGTTCCACAAAGATTTGGGATATTTCCGAACGTTACAGACTATTTCCGAACATTCCAGAATGTTCCGGAATGCTCTCGAATACTCTCGAATGTTCTAGACTGTTCTAGAAATTTCTGAAGAGCGAAACTTCTAGCCCTTATGTCTTCAAAATCACGCCCTTCAGGTAAAAACGGAAACCTTTTTCATGGATGGGGGATAGAGGGCTACCACACCATATCGTACCCTTGATCGTACCTCTCGTACTCATTGTGGTACACATTCTTTTATAATATATATTGATTATTATTTATAAATATTAATACATGACTAGCTTATGCCTGTTGCAAATGCAACTAACGGGTTAAAACTAACTTGACTTACTAACTAACAGAAAAAAAAATCATAGTAAGCGGGTAGGTACCTACGGTTAAACATACAAATATATATAAAGCCGCCCACAGGGCCTAGCAGCAAAAAATCTGCCATACGTTAGTATATAGACACCATTGTAGGCATGCACACATCAAATCCCCAACGTTTCATCGCAATCGGATGAACAGTTTAGCAATGCGTAATTTCATGATGCCAGAGCTCACTTTTGTATACAGAAACCGTTGTGGGCATGCACCCGCATTTACTAACAATAACGAACACAACAAAAAAAGAATTTTTCATTTGGTTGCAGTCCTTCAGAAGTTATGAGCGTACGTACATTTTCATACAAATTTTATAATGCCAGAACTCGCCAGTAGTTTTACTGCTTAAAAAAAGCGCTATATGAATTTAATACTCATAAAAAATATCCCGTTCAACTTCGAGTAATTTCATTGTAAAATTAGAAAACTATTACATATGCTATATAGTCGAAGATACCGAGATGTGCAGGTAAGTAGCTACTTAGATTCTGAGCACAGCTATTTTCATACATACGTAAAAAAAACATATTTAGGCTGGGTTGTTTAACGAAATTAAAAATTCTTCAATTTTAACGTTCTGTAAAAGTTCTGTTCAAATTCTATTCAAGTTATATAATTATTTCAGTTTTATGATGCAACTGGCACGTACTGATAAAATAACAGAACTTGAATAGAACTTATACAGAACGTGGTAATGAACTTTAAAAAAACGTTGAATTATTCAGTATCGTTGTATAACAATCTTACCTAAGTATTGCATTTTAAACGTATTCGGGTAGGTACCTCCGCATTTATTTTCTAAAATTCCGGCAATCTTTGATTTTTCATCATATTTGCATTACTACCGAAATAAGTACCTACCCTGTGTGAACAAATTTAAACTGGCCAGTAAAAGGGTACCTACCCTGAATGTATAACATTTCAATTTGTTCTGGCCAGTAAAAATCTAGGCTTCTGAAAATAATCTATGGGCATGCGCTTTCGTGATTTTTTTGGAAAATTTTACTTTTTTGTCAGCTAACCCTGAACATTTGTACATGGGACGGACGCATCATATTGGTGTTGAAAGTCGCGGAATATTTCCGGGTACCGTATTTTTTAAAAACATCCGAGCCGGAATCGTTTTTTTGGCCGCAAATCCCTTTTCCGAAAAATAACAACCCAAACCGCTGAGAGATCCGTTTTGTTTTGACATTTAAGAATCCTGACCTAACTCAACATTCCTATGCATTGAAACTAAGGCGTTTTTTGGTCCGTTTTTTTTTCCGACGCGACATCTGTCGGCGGGAAATACGACTAAGCCGAATTGGGTGATTTAATGAGTAGTTCCAGTTTTCTCCACCGATTCGTATGAGAGAATAAATCCTTGGCGCTATTGATTTTGTCAGAAAAAAAAAACTCCCAATTTCCGCACTGAATATCAATTTAAGCTAAAACGAACCTTGAGGTTGGTGAAACTTAAGGGGCAGAGCGGGCGATTTTCGCATCAAGCAAAAAGTGACCTGTCAATCAAAACTGAGCATTAATATATATACTAGCTTATGCCTGTTGCAAATGCAACTAACGGGTTAAAACTAACTTGACTTACTAACTAACAGAAAAAAAATTCATAGTAAGCGGGTAGGTACCTACGGTTAAACATACAAATATATATAAAGCCGCCCACAGGGCCTAGCAGCAAAAATCTGCTATCCGTTAGTAAATAGACACCATTGTAGGCATGCACACATCAAATCCCCAAAGTTTCATCGCAATCGAATGAACGGTTTAGCAATGCGTAATTTCATGATGCCAGAGCTCACTTTTGTATACAGAAACCGTCGTGGGCATGCACACATCAAATCTACAAATTTTCATCGCAATCGGATGAATGGTTTAGCAACGCTTAGCGGTTAAACACACAACTATGTATAAAGCCGCCTGCAGGACCTAGCAGCAAAAACCTGCCATACGTTAGTAAATAAACACCATTGTAGACATGCACACATCAAATCCCCAAAGTTTCATCGCAATCGGATGAATGGTTTAGCAATGCGTAATTTCATGATGCCAGAGCTCACTTTTGTATACAGAAACCGTCGTGGGCATGCACACATCAAATTCTCAAATTTTCATCGCAATCGGATGAATGGTTTAGCAACGCTTAGTGGTTAAACATACAACTATGTATAAAGCCGTCCGCAGGACCTAGCAGCAACAACCTGCTATACGTTAGTATATAAACACCATTGTAGAAATGCACACATCAAATCCCCAAAGTTTCATCACAATCGGATGAACGGTTGAGCAATGCGTAATTTCGTGTTGCCAGAGCTCACTATTGTATACAGGAACCATAGCAGTCATGCGCACATCAAATTCCCAATGTTTCATCGCAATCGGATGAATGGTTTAGCAACGCATAGCGGACATACATACAGCCAAACATTTTTTTGATTTTTATATATATAGAAGATAGCTGGTACCCGGCATGCGTTGCGATACCATTTAATAAAGAAAATGTTTCTACCTGCGTGTCCTTTCTCATTTGTTCCGATACCCTTCCCCCCCCCCCCTTCCTCGCCAGCGTCCTCTTCCCCTTTCCACTCCGCCTCCCTCACCTTCCCTCACCCCACTTCACTCCTAGGCTTCTCCGTATCGTAAACCCCCTCCCGAGTTCCCCTCCCCCCTCCGAGGTCCCCCTCCTCCCCTTCCTGTTTCCACCCCCCCCCCCACCTGCTGCATTACATACACTACTTCCCGGTACATTTATTTTTCAAACAGCTCGCGCGCCACCTATAATTTTTTTTTTTACAAATTTCGTAATGCCAGAACTCACCAGTAATTTTATACGAACCTTGTACTAACAATAATGAACACAACAAAAAAAGAATTTTTCAATTTGTTGCAGTCCTTCGGAAGTTATGAGCGTACGTACATTTTCATACAAATTTTATAATGCCAGAACTCACCAGTAGTTTTACTGCTTAAAATAAAGCGCTATATGAATTTAATACTTTTAAAAAATATTCCGTTCAACTTCGAGTAATTTCATTGTAAAATTAGAAAACTAATACGTATGCAATATAGTTGGATGATATCGAGTTTTTATGTGCAGATGGGTACCTACCTAAATTCCGAGTGCAAAAAATGTGAGTAAAACAACACATATTTAGGCTGAGTTGTTTAACAAAATTAAAAATTCTTCAATTTTTCAAGTCAATTTTAACGTTCTGTAAAAGTTCGGTTCGAATTCTATTCAAGTTCTATAGATATTTTTGTTAATGATACAACTGGCATTTACTGATAAAAAAAAATAGAACTTACACAGAACGTTAAAATGAACTTAAAAAAATTGTTAAATTATTCAGTATCGGTGAAACAACATTACCTTAGTAAATTAAATTGCATCAAAAACCTAAATAATTGTCCAACTACCCATTCCGGCAGGTACCGGCGCATTTCCTTACAAAATTCCGGCAATGTTTTTGCTTTTCTCATCGTATTTGCAATACTACCGAGATGAGTAGGTACCTACCCTGAATTAATAACATTTCAATGTACTGGCCGGTAAATATCCACCCTACTGAAGTGAATCTATGGACACCAATTTTCTTGTTTTTTTTGGAAAATTTTATAGGTTTTTCGGCGACCCTGAACTTTTTTACATGGGATGGACACTTTATATCGTTATCAAAAGTTGTCTTATATTGCCGGGTACCGAATTTTTCAAAAACATCAAACCGGGGATCGTTTTTTCGGCTGCAATGCCATTTTCCAAAAAACAACAACCCAAACCGCTGAGAGATCCGTTTTGTTTTGACATTTCAGTATCTTGAACTAAATCAATATTCCTAGCTCTTTCTTTTGCATTGAAACTGAAGCCTGTTTTGAAATATTTTTTTGAGACCTGACACCTGTCGGCGGGAACTATAACTGAGCCGAATTGGTTGATTTAATGAGAAGTTCCAGTTTTCGCCGTTAATTCGTATGAGAGAATAAATCGCTAGCGACGTTTTTTTGTCTACAAAAAAACTCTATTTCCGCGATTGAATTTCACCTCCTCAGTAAACGGTCTCTCAGAAACAAAAGCTAGTGTCAAACAAATTCAAAGGATTGTGAACTTTAAATTGTTCCGAAATACCGAGCGCCGAGGTCCATTCTCGCTTGAGAAGACTGGCACATTTTTTGGCTGAATTTTTCCCATACAAAGGGTGTGCCGCGGGCCTTTGAGGGAGAGTGAACCTCGAAGTGTGCGAAATAAGAACAGGCTAGAGGTCTTTTTGGCGTGCCAGCGGCATTTTTGCGTCGCCAAGCCGATGTGAACCTTGAGGTTGGTGAAACGTAAGGGGCAGTGCGGTCGTTTTTCGCATCAAGCAAAAAGTGAGTTTTTCAAAAACTGAGCATTAATATATAGTAATAGCTTATGCCCGTTGCAAATGCAACTAACGGGTTAAAACTAACTTGACTTACTAACTGACAGAAAAAAAAATCATAGTAAGCGGGTAGGTACCTACGGTTAAACATACAAATATATATAAAGCCGCCCACAGGGCCTAGCAGCAAAAGTCTGCATACGTTAGTATATAGACACCATTGTAGGCATGCACACATCAAATCCCCAAAGTTTCATCGCAATCGGATGAACGGTTTAGCAATGCGTAATTTCCTGATGCCAGAGCTCACTTTTGTATACAGAAACCGTCATGGGCATGCACACATCAAATCTACAAATTATCATCGCAATCGGATGAATGGTTTAGCAACGCTTAGCGGTTAAACATACAAGTATGTATAAAGCCGTCCGCAGGACCTAGCAGCAAAAACCTGGTATACGTTAGTATATAAACACCATTGTAGAAATGCACACATCAAATCCCCAAAGTTTCATCACAATCGGATAAACGGTTTAGCAATGCGTAATTTCGTGTTGCCAGAGCTCACTATTGTATACAGGAACCAGGAATCCCCCCCCCTTCCTCACCAGTGTCCTCTTCCCCTTTCCACTCCGCCTCCCTCACCTTCCCTCACCCCACTTCACTCCTAGGCTTCTCCGTATCGTAAACCCCCTCCCGAGTTCCCCTCCCCCCTCCCAGGCTCCCCTCCCCCCTCCCAGGCTCCCCTCCCCCCTTCCTGTTTCCACCCCCCCCCACCTGCCGCATTACATATACTAATTCCCGGTACATTTAGTTTTTAAACAGCTCGCGCGCCACCTATAATTTTTTTTTTTACAAATTTCGTAATGCCAGAACTCACCAGTAATTTTATACAAACCTTGTACTAACAATAACGAACACAGCAAAAAAAGAATTTTTCAATTTGTTGCAGTCCTTCAGAAATTATGAGCGTACGTACATTTTCATAAAAATTTTATAATGCCAGAACTCACCAGTAGTTTTACTGCTTAAAAAAGCGCTATACGAATTTAATACTTTAAAAAAAATATCCCGTTCAACTTCGAGTAATTTCTGTAAAAGTTCGGTTCGAATTCTATTCAAGTTCTATAGATATTTTTGTATAATGATGCAACTGGCATTTACTGATAAAAAAAAATAGAACTTACACAGAACGTGAAAATGAACTTAAAAAAATTGTTAAATTATTCAGTATCGGTGAAACAACATTACCTTAGTAAATTAAATTGCATTAAAACCTAAATAATTGTCTAACTACCCATTCCGGTAGGTACCGGCGCTTTTCCTTACAAAATTCCGGCAATGGTTTTGCTTTTTATCATATTTGCAATACTACCGAGATAAGTAGGTACCTACCCTGAATTAATAACATTTAAATTTGGCCGGTAAATATCCACCCTACTGAAGTGAATCTATGGACACCAATTTTCTTGTTTTTTTTGGAAAATTTTATAGGTTTTTCGGCGACCCTGAACTTTTTTACATGAGACGGACATTTTATATCGTTATCAAAAGTTGCCTTATATTGCCGGGTACCGAATTTTTCAAAAACATCTAACCGGGGATCGTTTTTTCGGCTGCAATGCCGTTTCCCGAAAAACAACAACCCAAACCGCTGAGAGATCCGTTTTGTTTTGACATCTCGGATAACTGACCTGTCTCAACATTCTCTCTAGTATTTTCCATTGCATTGAAACTAAGGCCTAATTTGTGGTTTTTTTTTTAATGCGAACCTGTCGGCGGGAACTATAACTGAGCCGAATTGGTTGATTTAATAAGTATTTCCAGTTTTCGCCGCAAATTTATATAATTTTCGCTCTTAAAATGTGTCAGTTCAATTTTATGTAAGTTTCCTGTCTAGTCTATTTTTTTGTGAAAATCGTGAAGCTAGCGTATTTATTTAAATTCAGACGAAGCTGCCATTTCGAACGGATGAAAATAGAACTACAACAGTATTCGATAGACATTTGATTTTTTCTAATGTGAATAATCCATACTTGTATTCCGCACCGCTAGAAGTCTCCCGTAAAGTTTTGGCAAACATATTGATAACGATGAAAAATGTTTCCCCTAACAAAAAAGAAACAAAAGCTAGTGGCTGGAAAATAATCGACTCTTCGAAGGATTGTGAACTTTGAAGCGTTCCAAAATAGCGAGCGCTAATGTCCATTCTCGCGTGTCAGCCGAAGGGACAATTCTAGACTTCGAGCCAAAGTGAACCTTGAGGTTGGTGAAACGCGAGGGGCGGTGAGGTCGATTTTCGCATCAAGGAAAAAGTGAGTTTTTTGAAAAACCAAGCAATACTATATAACTAGCTTATGCCTGTTGCAAATGCAACTAACGGGTTAAAACTAACTTGACTTACTAACTAACAGAAAAAAAAACCATAGTAAGCTGGTAGGTACCTACGGTTAAACATACAAATATATATAAAGCCGCCCACAGGGCCTAGCAGCAAAAATCTGCCATACGTTAGTAAATAAACACCATTGTAGACATGCAAACATCAAATCCCCAAAGTTTCATCGCAATCGGATGAATGGTTTAGCAATGCGTAATTTCATGATGCCAGAGCTCACTTTTGTATACAGAAACCGTCGTGGGCATGCACACATCAAATCCTCAAATTTTCATCGCAATCGAATGAATGGTTTAGCAACGCTTAGCGGTTAAACATACAACTATGTATAAAGCCGCCCGCAGGACCTAGCAGCAAAAACCTGCCATACGTTAGTATATAAACACCATTTTAGACATGCACACATCAAATCCTAAAAGTTTCATCGCAATCGGATGAATGGTTTAGCAATGCGTAATTTCATGATGCCAGAGCTCACTTTTGTATACAGAAACCGTCGTGGGCATGCACACATCAAATCCTCAAATTTTCATCGCAATCGGATGAATGGTTTAGAAACGCTTAGCGGTTAAACATACAACCATGTACAAAGCCGTCCGCAGGACCTAGCAGCAAAAACCTGCTATACGTTAGTATATAAACACCATTGTAGAAATGCACACATCAAATCCCCAAAGTTTCATCACAATCGGATGAACGGTTGAGCAATGCGTAATTTCGTGTTGCCAGAGCTCACCCCCACTTCACTCCTAGGCTTCTCCGTATCGTAAACCCCCTCCCGAGTTCCCCTCCCCCCCTTCCTGTTTCCACCCCCCCCCCACCTGCCGCATTATTAATACACTAATTCCCGGTACATTTATTTTTCAAACAGCTCGCGCGCCATCTATAATTTTTTTTTTTACAAATTTCGTAATCCTAGAACTCACCAGTAATTTTATACAAACCTTGTACTAACAATAACGAACACAACAAAAAAAGAATTTTTCAATTTGTTGCAGTCCTTCGGAAGTTATGAGCGTACGTACATTTTCATACAAATTTTATAATGCCAGAACTCACCAGTAGTTTTACTGCTTAAAATAAAGCGCTATATGAATTTAATACTTTTAAAAAATATTCCGTTCAACTTCGAGTAATTTCATTGTAAAATTAGAAAACTAATACGTATGCAATATCGTCGGATGATATCGAGTGTTTATGTGCAGGTAGGAACCTACTTATATTCTGAGTATAGGTACTTGCATACATACGTAAAAAAGAACTCATATTTAGGCTGGGTTGTTTAACGAAATAATTTTTTTTTTAATTTTTCAAGTCAATTTTAACGTTCCGTAAAAGTTCGGTTCGAATTCTATTCAAGTTCTGTAAATATTTCAGTTTTATGATGCAACTGGCATTTACTGATAAAAAAACACAACTTACACAGAACGTGAAAATGAACTTTAAAAAATTGTTAAATTATTCAGTACGTGGAAACAACATTACCTTAGTAAATTAAATTGCATCAAAAACCTAAATAATTGTCCAACTACCCATTCCGGCAGGTACCGGCGCATTTCCTTACAAAATTCCGGCAATGTTTTTGCTTTTCTCGTCATATTTGCAATACTACCGAGATAAGTAGGTACCTACCCTGAATTAATAACATTTCAATTTGGCCGGTAAATATCCACCCTACTGAAGTGAATCTATGGACACCAATTTTCTTGTTTTTTTTGGAAAATTTTATAGGTTTTTCGGCGACCCTGAAATTTTTTACATGGAACTAACACAAAATTTTGGTCTTAAAAGTTGCCTAATATTGCCGGGTACCGTATTTTTCAAAAACATCCAAGCTGGAATCGTTTTTCCGGCCGCAATGCCGTTTCCCGAAAAACAACAACCCAAACCGCTGAGAGATCCGTTTTCTTTTGACATTTCAATTTGCTGTTGAAGCGCGGGTAAATCTAGCGCTTTTGTATTAGGTACTTACCTATACTATATCATACACAGACAGATAATATTCCATAATTATATTTTTTAAACAGGCAAGACCGATGCACAAATTTGCACAATTCCTGCTTAAATTAAGGCCCTGTCGAGCTATGCAATTTGAAATCCGCCATTAAAAAAAAAAATTCTTCATACAAAACCTATTAGGGCGGGGTCTGCTTTTTTTTAAGGTGGTAGTGGATTTTAACGCCATCACGACTCCATCTTCAGTGTTGCAAAGTTCGAGAAAAATTATAAAATTTTAATATACCAGCCGATTTTACAGGCTGCAAACGATTTGCATTTATCGATGAAAGCGAATTTTTCGCAAATGTCAGAAAAATGTCGAATTTGAATGCAATATTGTGAAACATTTTCAAGGGGGAGCTAAACATGTTTTGGTTTTAAAAGTTTCTAAAACTTGTATTGTTTATGTTTATTAAAAAACATCTCCGCCGGAAGGTGTACTTTTAACGCAATCTTTAATTCCGTAATGCCCCTATAAAATGTCAATTTTTCTAAAGAACTTTCTCGAAGCCGTTTAATTAATTAGAATAAATTCCTAGCAAAATCAGTTTTGTACGGGAAACTAACTTTTTTTTACTTCCCTTCTCGATCCGACGTTTTTAAAGGGGCGAACCTGTCGGCGGGAAATATAACCTAGCCGAATTGAGTGATTTTATGAGTAGTTCCAGTTTTCGCCGCAAATTTAAATAATTTTTCGCTCTTAAAATGTGTCAATTCAATTTTATGTGAGTTTCCTGTCTAGTCTATTTTTTTTGTGAAAATCGTGAAGCTAGCGTGTTTATTTAAATTCAGACGAAGCTGCCATTTCGAACGGATGAAAATAGAACTACAACAGTATTCGATAGACATTTGATTTTTTCTAATGTGAATAATCCATACTTGTATTCCGCACCGCTAGATGTCTCCCGTAAAGTTTTGGCAAACATATTGATAACGATGAAAAATGTTTCCCCTAACAAAAAAAAAAACAACTGCTAGTGGCTGGAAAATAATCGACTCTTCGAAGGATTGTGAACTTTGAAGCGTTCCAAAATAGCGAGCGCTAATGTCCATTCTCGCGTGTCAGCCGAAGGGACAATTCTAGACTTCGAGCCAAAGTGAACCTTGAGGTTGGTGAAACGCGAGGGGCGGTGAGGTCGATTTTCGCATCAAGGAAAAAGTGAGTTTTTTGAAAAACCAAGCAATACTATATAACTAGCTTATGCCTGTTGCAAATGCAACTAACGGGTTAAAACACTATGCGATTTGACGTGTGAACGTGGATGAAGCGAGGAGCGGGTGTTTAACTAAATATATGAAGAAAAAAACGACGTTTGAATGTGGATAAGGCGAAAAATTCAAAACTCAAAGTTTCATCGCAATCGGATGAATGTTTTAGCAACGCTTAGCGGTTAGACATGCAAATATATATAAAGCCGCCCGCAGGGGCTAGCAGCAAAAACCTGCTATACGTTAGTATATAGACACCATTGTAGGCATGCACACACCAAATCCCCAAAGTTTCATCGCAATCGGATGAACGGTTAAGCAATGGGTAATTTCATGATTCCAGAGCTCACTTTTGCATACAGAAACCGTCGAGGACATGCACACATCAAATCCTCAAATTTTCATCGCAATCGGATGAATGGTGTAGCAACGGTTAGCGGTTAAACTTACAAATAAACATAAAGCCGCCCGCAGGGCCTAGCAGCAAAAACCTGCCATACGTTAGTATATAGACACCATTGTAGGCATGTACACATCAAATCCCCAAGGTTTCATCGCAATCGGATGAACGGTTTAGCAATGCGTAATTTCATGATGCCAGAGCTCACTTTTGTTTACAGAAACCATCGCAAGCATGCGCACATCAAATCCCAAAAGTTTTATCGCAATCGGATGAATGGTTTAGCAACGCTAAGCGGACATACATACATACATGCAAACATTTTTTGATTTTTACATATATAAAAGATACCTGTTACCCGGCATGCGTAACTATGCCATTTAATAAAAAAATCTTCCTGCGTGTCCTTTCCCATTCGTCCCGTTCCCCATCCCCCCCCCCCTTCCTCTCCCGCGTCCTCTTCCCTTCTCGCATTTCCACTCCACCCCCCTCCCCTTCCCCCCCCTTCACATCACCCCCCCCCCATCTCCGTCCCGTAAACCCCCTCCCGAAATCCCCTCCCCCCTCCCTGTTTCCCCTTCCCACAACTCCCGCGTTTCATACATTCATTCCCGGTACATTTAGTTTTCAAACATCTCGCGTGCCACCTATTGAAATTTTTTGTACAAATTTCTTAATGACAGTGCTCACCAGCTAATAACCAACACAACATAAAAAGAATTATCCGATTTAGTGCAGTCGTTAGAAAGTTATGCGTGTACATACTTTTCGGCGATTAATTTTTATACAAATTTCATAATGCCAGTTCTCGCAATTAGTTATATAAAAACCTTGTCCTAACAATAACAATAACTACATAAAAAGAATTATCCAATTTGGTGCAGTCGTTCAGAAGTTATAAGCGTACATGCATTTCGGGGATTCATTTTAATACAAATTTCATGATGCCAGAGCTCACCATTAGTTTAATACAAACTTTGCCCTAACAATAACGAACACAACAAAAAAAGAATTTTCCAATTTGTTACAGTATTTCGGAAGTTATGAGCGTACATAAACTTCGGTAATTCATTTTATTCAAATTTAATAATGCTAGAGCTCACCGGTAAATTTATAAAAACCTTGTCCAAACAATAAGGATCACAACGTAAAAAGAATTATTCAATTTGGTTCAATCGTTTGGAAGTTATGTGCGGACATATTTCGACAATTCATATGTAATAATAATATAAATAAATACTGGTAGATATAATTTATCGGGTCCCTACCTAGTTCATCTCAATATTCTAAAATTATTTTTTTCAATGCTGGCAAGACCAACGGAAAACATTGTCAAAAAGCACCTCAAACCAGGCCTGAAAATCGAATAAAGGCATCGTTTTTAAAAAAAATTCCATACAAATAAGCTCTCCTGGCCTTGCCGAGGGCTTGAGGTGGTATGTTGAGAATTGGAATATCATTCCATTTTCAGTGTTGCACAGTTGGGGAAAATTTAAATATCTGCCGAATTTTATAAGCGATTTTACAGGCTGCAAACAATTAACATTATCTATGAAAGTGAATTTTTCGCAAATGTCAGAAAAATGTCGAATTTGAATGCAATATTGTGAAACATTTTCAAGGGGAAGCTAAACATGTTTTGGTTTTAAAAGTTTCTAAAACTTGTATTGTTTATGTTTATTAAAAAACATCTCCGCCGGAAGGTGTACTTTTAACGCAATCTTTAATTCCGTAATGCCCCTATAAAATGTCAATTTTTCTAAAGAACTTTCTCGAAGCCGTTTAATTAATTAGAATAAATTCCTAGCAAAATCAGTTTTGTACGGGAAACTAACTTTTTTTTACTTCCATTCTCGATCCGACGTTTTTAAAGGGGCGAACCTGTCGGCGGGAAATATAACCTAGCCGAATTGAGTGATTTTATGAGTAGTTCCAGTTTTCGCCGCAAATTTAAATAATTTTTTGCTCTTAAAATGTGTCAATTCAATTTTATGTGAGTTTCCTGTCTAGTCTATTTTTTTTGTGAAAATCGTGAAGCTAGCGTGTTTATTTAAATTCAGACGAAGCTGCCATTTCGAACGGATGAAAATAGAACTACAACAGTATTCGATAGACATTTGATTTTTTCTAATGTGAATAATCCATACTTGTATTCCGCACCGCTAGATGTCTCCCGTAAAGTTTTGGCAAACATATTGATAACGATGAAAAATGTTTCCCCTAACAAAAAAAAAAACAACTGCTAGTGGCTGGAAAATAATCGACTCTTCGAAGGATTGTGAACTTTGAAGCGTTCCAAAATAGCGAGCGCTAATGTCCATTCTCGCGTGTCAGCCGAAGGGACAATTCTAGACTTCGAGCCAAAGTGAACCTTGAGGTTGGTGAAACGCGAGGGGCGGTGAGGTCGATTTTCGCATCAAGGAAAAAGTGAGTTTTTTGAAAAACCAAGCAATACTATATAACTAGCTTATGCCTGTTGCAAATGCAACTAACGGGTTAAAACTAACTTGACTTACTAACTAACAGAAAAAAAAACCATAGTAAGCTGGTAGGTACCTACGGTTAAACATACAAATATATATAAAGCCGCCCACAGGGCCTAGCAGCAAAAATCTGCCATACGTTAGTAAATAAACACCATTGTAGACATGCAAACATCAAATCCTCAAATTTTCATCGCAATCGAATGAATGGTTTAGCAACGCTTAGCGGTTAAACATACAACTATGTATAAAGCCGCCCGCAGGACCTAGCAGCAAAAACCTGCCATACGTTAGTATATAAACACCATTGTAGACATGCACACATCAAATCCTAAAAGTTTCATCGCAATCGGATGAATGGTTTAGCAATGCGTAATTTCATGATGCCAGAGCTCACTTTTGTATACAGAAACCGTCGTGGGCATGCACACATCAAATCCTCAAATTTTCATCGCAATCGGATGAATGGTTTAGAAACGCTTAGCGGTTAAACATACAACCATGTACAAAGCCGTCCGCAGGACCTAGCAGCAAAAACCTGCTATACGTTAGTATATAAACACCATTGTAGAAATGCACACATCAAATCCCCAAAGTTTCATCACAATCGGATGAACGGTTGAGCAATGCGTAATTTCGTGTTGCCAGAGCTCACCCCCACTTCACTCCTAGGCTTCTCCGTATCGTAAACCCCCTCCCGAGTTCCCCTCCCCCCCTTCCTGTTTCCACCCCCCCCCCCCCCACCTGCCGCATTATTAATACACTAATTCCCGGTACATTTATTTTTCAAACAGCTCGCGCGCCATCTATAATTTTTTTTTTTACAAATTTCGTAATCCCAGAACTCACCAGTAATTTTATACAAACCTTGTACTAACAATAACGAACACAACAAAAAAAGAATTTTTCAATTTGTTGCAGTCCTTCGGAAGTTATGAGCGTACGTACATTTTCATACAAATTTTATAATGCCAGAACTCACCAGTAGTTTTACTGCTTAAAATAAAGCGCTATATGAATTTAATACTTTTAAAAAATATTCCGTTCAACTTCGAGTAATTTCATTGTAAAATTAGAAAACTAATACGTATGCAATATCGTCGGATGATATCGAGTGTTTATGTGCAGGTAGGAACCTACTTATATTCTGAGTATAGGTACTTGCATACATACGTAAAAAAGAACTCATATTTAGGCTGGGTTGTTTAACGAAATAATTTTTTTTTTAATTTTTCAAGTCAATTTTAACGTTCTGTAAAAGTTCGGTTCGAATTCTATTCAAGTTCTGTAAACATTTCAGTTTTATGATGCAACTGGCATTTACTGATAAAAAAACACAACTTACACAGAACGTGAAAATGAACTTTAAAAAATTGTTAAATTATTCAGTACGTGGAAACAACATTACCTTAGTAAATTAAATTGCATCAAAAACCTAAATAATTGTCCAACTACCCATTCCGGCAGGTACCGGCGCATTTCCTTGCAAAATTCCGGCAATGTTTTTGCTTTTCTCGTCATATTTGCAATACTACCGAGATAAGTAGGTACCTACCCTGAATTAATAACATTTCAATTTGGCCGGTAAATATCCACCCTACTGAAGTGAATCTATGGACACCAATTTTCTTGTTTTTTTTTGGAAAATTTTATAGGTTTTTCGGCGACCCTGAAATTTTTTACATGGAACTAACACAAAATTTTGGTCTTAAAAGTTGCCTAATATTGCCGGGTACCGTATTTTTCAAAAACATCCAAGCTGGAATCGTTTTTCCGGCCGCAATGCCGTTTCCCGAAAAACAACAACCCAAACCGCTGAGAGATCCGTTTTCTTTTGACATTTCAATTTGCTGTTGAAGCGCGGGTAAATCTAGCGCTTTTGTATTAGGTACTTACCTATACTATATCATACACAGACAGATAATATTCCATAATTATATTTTTTAAACAGGCAAGACCGATGCACAAATTTGCACAATTCCTGCTTAAATTAAGGCCCTGTCGAGCTATGCAATTTGAAATCCGCCATTAAAAAAAAAAATTCTTCATACAAAACCTATTAGGGCGGGGTCTGCTTTTTTTTAAGGTGGTAGTGGATTTTAACGCCATCACGACTCCATCTTCAGTGTTGCAAAGTTCGAGAAAAATTATAAAATTTTAATATACCAGCCGATTTTACAGGCTGCAAACGATTTGCATTTATCGATGAAAGCGAATTTTTCGCAAATGTCAGAAAAATGTCGAATTTGAATGCAATATTGTGAAACATTTTCAAGGGGGAGCTAAACATGTTTTGGTTTTAAAAGTTTCTAAAACTTGTATTGTTTATGTTTATTAAAAAACATCTCCGCCGGAAGGTGTACTTTTAACGCAATCTTTAATTCCGTAATGCCCCTATAAAATGTCAATTTTTCTAAAGAACTTTCTCGAAGCCGTTTAATTAATTAGAATAAATTCCTAGCAAAATCAGTTTTGTACGGGAAACTAACTTTTTTTTACTTCCCTTCTCGATCCGACGTTTTTAAAGGGGCGAACCTGTCGGCGGGAAATATAACCTAGCCGAATTGAGTGATTTTATGAGTAGTTCCAGTTTTCGCCGCAAATTTAAATAATTTTTCGCTCTTAAAATGTGTCAATTCAATTTTATGTGAGTTTCCTGTCTAGTCTATTTTTTTTGTGAAAATCGTGAAGCTAGCGTGTTTATTTAAATTCAGACGAAGCTGCCATTTCGAACGGATGAAAATAGAACTACAACAGTATTCGATAGACATTTGATTTTTTCTAATGTGAATAATCCATACTTGTATTCCGCACCGCTAGATGTCTCCCGTAAAGTTTTGGCAAACATATTGATAACGATGAAAAATGTTTCCCCTAACAAAAAAAAAAACAACTGCTAGTGGCTGGAAAATAATCGACTCTTCGAAGGATTTTGAACTTTGAAGCGTTCCAAAATAGCGAGCGCTAATGTCCATTCTCGCGTGTCAGCCGAAGGGACAATTCTAGACTTCGAGCCAAAGTGAACCTTGAGGTTGGTGAAACGCGAGGGGCGGTGAGGTCGATTTTCGCATCAAGGAAAAAGTGAGTTTTTTGAAAAACCAAGCAATACTATATAATATATATATATATATTATGTATATAACAATCGCTTTATCTCTGAATTGCATTTAACATCTTCACATGGCCAAGTGAATACGTCTCCGCAAGGCCAATAATTTCCTGCACACACGTGACATATTCAGCTCGTGACAGCCGTAGTCGATTCACACTCGATAGATATATCAAGGAGAGGTTTAATAAGCCTTGAACAGCCACAATCCACAATACATATAAACACACACTGCCGCCATCTAGCGCCACACGTCAGCGTCAATAACGTAATGCTTTGTTGTCAGAAGGGGCTAGTTATAAACTGTTCGTGGTTCACAGAACGGTCAATAGAGTAGTCTATTTGGTGAAGTAAGTCGCTCACTTATTTGAGTATAAATAGGTACAGTATTCGATGGTCCAGTCGATAGTGAGACATGTCCAAATATTAAGTTTTGTGATAATGAGAAGAGCAATATTCGCAAGCTTAGATACCATAAATCAAATATTATTTATAGATACGTGTCTGTGTTTTAGATATTACCTAAATATAAAATAGAGAGAGAGTCCAGTACATTAGTATAACACATATCATATTAAATATCCTACTAGTGACTTAGAAACATCAACATTTTAATTAATTCACTACAAGTTTTTCTGCATTATAATTGATTGTGAGCGTATTTATGAGTAACCTGAGTATTGTATATTTATATTGTATCAGATAGGCATGCTACTCAAAGTAAGAAATTATTTTCCCTGTGTGTCCTTTCCCATGCGTCCATCTCACTCCTCCTTCGTTCCTTCCTCCCTCCCGGATTCCCCTCCCCTCCCCTCATTCTTTACCTTCCGCCAAACTATATCGAATATATTCATTTTTCAAATAATTCGCGCTTCATTTATTGTGAATTTTTTACACAAATTTCAAAACGCCAGAGCTCACTAGTGTATATAGAAACCTTCGCGTTCGTGCGCACAACAAATACCGGATATCGGATGGATAGCATCGCAAGTAATTTCATAATAGAGCAAGAGCCCGTGACGATCAGACCTTCGTTATTTTATAAAACCTGAAAGTTTCTCTTTGTATGTCCCTAATACAGGTAAAGATGATCCCCGACTATGAAGTTTGGATCACTATGGCCTTGAAAGATAGCAGGTTGCAAAGTTATATAAAATTGCACAACAATTTCAAGAGCATTTTGCTCACACTATTACATACAAGGTAGTAAGTCTGCTAGTGTCGAAATTTCGCACTATTTCACTCACACCCGCTTGTATGTATATATCGCGCTCGCATCTACGGAAGACTTTCAATAGGTCGGACAAGGTGAAGGAACAATTGAAACTGTCTGATAACTGAGAAAACATATGTTGATAGTTCCTCAGGTAACATATATAAAATTCAGCTTTTATACTTTAACGTAAGTACAATTATAATTAATTAATATAATATAATATCTTTCAAACCCACCGTGATCCAAACTTCATAGTCGGGGATCGTCTTTACCTGTATTAGAGACATACACAGAGAAACTTTCAGGTTATATAATATAACGAAGGTCTAATCGTCACGGGTTCTTGGACTATAAAGCCATAGCTCACTAGTATATAAAGAAGCCTGCGCATATCAAATCATTAAAGTTTCGTGCAATCGGATGAATGGTTTAGGAATGCATAAGGGACAAACAAAGAAACATTCATTTATATATTGGGTCCCTACATATGAAATTGGCGTTTTGCCGTACTGGCAACTTTGATCTCAAATATCTTCTCTTTGGTTGGGAATTCCAAATCCAAATTTATACAGCTATTTTCTCATGTATTTGTGTTTAGAAAAATATAATTCATTTGTTTTTTTCCTTATTTTTTTTTCTTTGCGTCACTTAGTTTACAAAATGGAAAACTTGAAATATCGCGTTATTTAAGAGTACGAGTTCCACCGTGGCACCAGTGCTGCAGAAACGGCTCGAAGGATTAATGATGTGTATGGCGATGGTGCCGCAAAAGAAAACACAGTGCGTTTTTGGTTCAAACGTTTTCGTTCTGGAAATTTCGACCTGCAGAACAAGCCCCGTGGACGGCCGGAGACCAAAGTTGATAATGAAGAATTGAAGGCTATTGTAGAAGCGGATCCATCGCAAACCACGTCCGAGTTAGCTGCAGGCTGCGGTGTTAGTGATAAAACTGTTTTAATCCACTTGAAGCAAATTAGGAAGGTGAAAAAGCTCCCATACAAAACTCCCATAAGCTCCCATACAAAGTTCCTCCCATACAAAACGCCAATTTCATATGTAAGGACCTAATATTAAGATAAGTTATAATTAATAAGTAATTTGTAAGCATTGATGTTCAAAATAAACTAATACAAAATAAATTAATAATTAAATTAAAAATTATTGAACGTAAGTTTTGCTTGCAAAGTGTACACTCGTTTTTAAACGGAACTGCAGCGCAGTTTGAGCGAGTATCAAAGTGAAGCAAGTCGAAGTTAGTTGCAGAGAAGTGGCATTATCGCGACTTCTGCTTCATTTATTCCTCCTCGTTCAGCGCAGTCAGGCCCGGGGGAGTTCCTCACCCGATGGGGGCTGCTGCAACAACAATGGAGGCAAGAAACAACTAGAGCTGATAATAGAGCAAGTAATGCAATATCCACGGTTAGTTTGAACTTGTAGCCGTGTGGATTAAATAATGATGAACGTTTAGAGATCTCATAACATGTTTCTCTCTGTTTACTTCGTTAACAACATGTTGCTTTAATTAGATATAAAACCTTCATTTTTATATTTAAAAAAGACAGAGTGTACAATTCACACGCGGTAGAACTGAAATATTCAGAAAACTAAAGTAGACGGTAGTTTTTTAATCAAGGTGAAGGATGATATTTTCCATATTTTTGTCGTTGAATTCCAGTGCACATTTTCCTATACATCTTATTACATAGTTGTTTTCTTCTTCGGAGTCGCTAGATGTCGCTTTCTTTTGTGTTTTCTTTGCCTTTTCATTTAGAAGTGGTTTGAAGATTGGATGTTGATTTTACAAAAATATTTTTTTTGGATTTCATGGGATTTGGCCATTGGTCCGCTGAATGTCTGGCCGCTAAGTTTCGTCAGGCGCTTCATACCACAATACCACTAAACCACAGTAGACTTGCGTGGACCGTGGATTTATCGTACTATATTGGATCCGAATACTTGTGAAATAAATAAATATTTTATTGCTATCTAATTTTCTCGCAGGCTAAATCCTAAAGATGTTTTTTTTTGTCTCTTTTTAGTGTCGCTCGCTTCCTTGTTTTCGAATTTCACAAAAAATCACAATGGTGCTAAAGAAGTCTTCACTTCAAAAAATGAAATACATAGATATTTATTGATTCAGCGTTTAATTAATTTAATAATAATTTAAAAATACCAATTTCAACTATATATGTACCTCTGGTTCAATGAACTGATTTTAAAAAACAACGTGTAAAACCCTAGACACGCCGGGCACCACAATATTTCAAAATATTTATTTTAACTAGCACTTCAAAAGCTGCAATGTCCACAACAAACAACATAATACATAATGTACGGAATGATTTGAGATTTTCATGGCCAAAAGTATTTTGGTGATTTATTTTATATAATGGCTATAATGCCATGTGGCGCTACCTCCTTCTTTAGCTAACGTTTCGGACAACATTACAGTGTCCACTATCAGGGCAGATGTGTAATCTGATGATGGATACTGTAATGCGGTACCGCGCGTTTTCATCCCGCGACAAAATATCCCCGACAAAATACCCTCCGACAAAATATCACTACACATAATATCCCAAGGAAAAAATATCCTACGGATAAAACATTCCCGACAAGGAAGGAAGGAGACAGAACAAGGAACTTACAGTTTCGATTTAAATTTTTAATTTGGTGTCGAATGGTTATATTGTGTTACGTTAAGATAGGTTAGGTTTTCTTGGGTAAGGTTAGATTAAGCTATTTTGTCGGGGATATTTTGTCGGGGAATATTTGGTTGCGGGATGAAAAGTCGTGGAACCCCATAATGCTGGAACGTTGGCTAAAGAAGGAGGTAGCAAACACGGCATAATAACTCAAAAATAAATAATGTACGTTTTAGAGAATCAAAATGAGTTGTTTTCCATACAAATGTATCTAGTATACATTATATAGCGAACGATCAAACGCTACCGTTTTCAGGAAACGATGTTATCGCCTATTTAAAGGCTTCGTGAGTTTATTCTTTCTTAAACGGAAATGTTTCCGTTTCTATGGCTTTTTTATTTTCACGGGCGAAATAATAGACACGTTTTCACAAATAGCTAATGTTTATAAGGTTTTCTGGAATTGTCATAAGAATTTCTTTATTTACTAGCGAGCTCCCGGCATGCGTTGAAATTGTTTCATAAAGAAATTGTTTTCTCTGCGTACGTCCTTTCGCATTCGTCTCGTTCCCCTTCCGCCTCCCCTTCTCCTCTCCCGCTTCCCCCGTCCCATTCACCCCCCTCCCGAGTTTCCTTCCCCCCTCCCACATTCCATACATTCAGTCCCAGTAGGGGAGCGGGGGGTAATGGGAGCCAGCGGGTAATGGGAGCGGTGCGACTAGAGACAAAACTATAGCTTGTATTCACTCGGTTGCCACTCGGGCGCCTTCGTCACACTGCGGCCATGTTCCCCTGCCGCGTTAGGCTCGCCAGTGCCACGCATTTTGTGCCCTCGGACGCTTGTCGATTTTTTGCCCCGCGCTTATAAAAAATACGAAATCTCAACGGCCACGTAAGTGTGAAGTTATATATATATATATTTTTTTTTTTTTTTTTAAGAAAGACAAATATTTCCGGGTTATAATAGCCCAACAATATTAGAAAATCTCCTACTACCACCACAGAAAGCGAAAAATGTTGCTTGTGTTGTGATGGAGGACTTAGCCAGCCGAGGAATCGAACACGCGATGCCCGGGTGGGACCCAAACGTGGTGCCTACTCAGCCACTGACCGGTCGATATCTTTGTTACAATCAAACCTCTTTCATTTTATAGCTAATATTATCAATTTTGAGTATCTGTGGGTATAATTTCATTACAAGCTAGATAGAGGGTATCATTTTATACAATTTCAAGATGGTGATATTCGGGTAATCAGAGCTTATTAGGCAGTAAGTAAGAGCTTATTAGGCTAGTACTAAGTAGATCTCATTACACATATGGGAATTAATAGGCTCTCATTTCCCACAAAGACGAGTAATGGGAGCATTGAGGTATATAAATAGAGAAGCAAGCTTCATTACCGCGCGTCAAAAAAAGCGTAACCACTATACAACCGAGATGACGTAGCTTTGAAACTACTAAACATTTTAAAGTAAACATATATTTGTCTCACTTGGACAAGTCACGAGAACAATACCGCCGCTATGATTAAACAAAGACAGAAGAAGATAAAGAAACATAAACCTGGATTGTGGGCTGGTGTTGCCTACCATTTGAAATTTTACCCAAAATAAACAATAAACTATAGTTTTTGTTAATGTTAGTTTGTAATAAAATAAATTATTTTAAATATGTGTTTTCATTATATGACTAAAATGAAGCATAATTAATGAAATAATTGAGACATTTTTTTGTTCCAATATTTTTATTGTGACAATTAAATATAATACTTAAACGGAGTTAGAATACTTAAAGTGTTTTCAAAGTTCTTTTCTCAGCAATAAAATTATTTCCACCCATTTCTCACGGCGTGCTGCATCTTTATGGTACCCTGCAAAATTATTGATATAAAATACGTACAAAAATATAATCACTGGATTACTCATTAATAAACTAAAATTAGTTCAATGAATTCTTTGTATGAAGATTCAAACATAATTTTTATTATTATTTCCAAAATATTTTTAATGAGAGGCTACCTCCATAGTAACTTATTCCATAAATTTTGTATTCTCCCATTAATATGGGAAAACCAAAACGACTTTTTAGTGGCAACACTGAACCAATCTTGAGTAGTTGTGCGTTTTTTAAATTAAATATGAATATGTTAATAATAAACTTATGTGTGGAAAGTAATTCCGCTTGCTTTATTGTGTTTTTCTAACCTTCAATCGCATTATTTAACAACGCATTTACCCATTTTGGAGATAGTTTTGATCACATGTCATTCGATTCAACTCGGTCGGCGTCACACTGAGCACTGAACTGACGTTAGCGGCGATGTTGGCTGTGGCCAAGAGTGCAGTGGCAATGCTTTGGCGCAGTAATTTCCGATCTAGTATATATTCATCAATGAATGGGAGCGATTCTGAATTTTTTAAAAGTTTATCTGTGGCCGAATGCCTTATAATGTGACGTTGACGCTGTGATTAAATGATAGTCAAATAAGTAAGGATTTAGTTTCTAATAAAAAGTTCCTAAAGTATCTATAAATTTGCCTTTAACTTTTTCCTTAGTAGGCTCCAATTCCCCCCTGCTCCCCTACATTTAGTTTTCAAACAGCTCGCGTGCCACCTATTGCAATTTTTTTATACAAATTTCATAATGCCAGAGCTAATCAGTATACATAGAAACCTTCACGGGCGTGCTCACAACAACTCACCAACGTTTCCTCTAAAAATATATATGTTATAATATAATTTCCTCTTTATAATTTTTTAGTACAGCGGAAAAAATTAAATTGAATCCAACTTAAAGCATTTTTCAATTCAAAGACTTATCAATCGCCAATTCACAACAGCAAGTACTCGGTAGTACCTACATAAGTAAAAGCATGTAAAATGAACAAACTACCTCAGGTTACGCGAACTATTCCCCAGTTCGTTGATCAATCAATGTCTTAATTCTACTTTATTCATACGGCGAAGGAGGATATGAATCTGCTTAAATATTCCATACAAAATGCTAAAAGGTTTTAGTGGATTGAAATAAAATGTTGGTTCTTATTTGCTTCAAGTTTACCAACGTTAGTCTGGCATAAAGCTATTTTTACTTATTTATGTTATGTATCCGTCCGTTGGTAGTGGTCAAAACGACCACCATCTTGTAACGGAACGTACAAACACCTTTTGCAGTTAGACGAAAGACAAAAATATGGATTTAAAACAGGACTTCACAACGCTCCATTATTTTTGTCTTATGTTCGTTATTATAGCCCCGATAAAGGGCGTAAATAAATAAATAAATAATTATCTTATTCCGTTATTAAGCGCTGTTATTATCGTCCCATCACACAGTTCATAAAGCTCCGGTTGTATTTTTCCTGTTCAGCTGCAAAATTTCTTGTAACAATCTGGCCCTCAAACACATCTTATAACCTTTCTGATTCGTTTTGCGATGGAGTTTAAGAAATCAAGCCAATTATAGAGTGGCCCACGCACGAGCTTTTAAAAAAAGAAATATGGTTTAATTTATACATCTTTCAAAGTATCTAATGATACTATTTCGAGCCGATTACCGGATTTTTTAAAAATAAAGCTGAGACAGTTTATGGATAGTTCTTGTGAGCACTCAGGCCATGAACCCATTTGCTATCTCGATTTCACCTCATTCTTTTAACATAACCCGGACCCTTGAATAAAGTTCACCAAAGTTGTCATTGGACACTTGGCTATGTCACCTGGTTCTACAATACGTCTTCTTTGTAGGCTGAGATTTGTTCCCATCAGAGCGGAACATTGTCACCATAGGTGAATTATTGGAGTTTATTCATCCTCTTGACATTTCTTGCATCTATTGGTGTTTTCCAGTCCCAAGAGCTGCTAGTATCTTCTGAGGTGGCAGTGTCCAGTTAATATTCATAACAGTTCCCTTAGTGAGTGCATCGTCCATGTTAAGTTCTTGCCTGGTTAGTCTAGATATATTGTCCGTATATGCATCCTTTGGATTATAAGAGAGATTAATTAATTCAAAGTTGCTTATTAAAAGTTTCTGTTTAACTTGCGTGAAAAACAAACCCAACTACGAATACTTTACAAACTGAAAATTTTCAGAACAAAGGATATAAGCACTATCTTGTCTATGTGTATAGGTGCCTACGTGATGTAGGAAGTGGCCCGTTGTAATGATTGAAAGAATTCTCCAAGTCTTTAGCATAAATAGTATTCCCTATCATTCCCTGCCCCCCTTCTCGAAAGGTCTTCCATATTCTAAGCCCTGTCTTTCGCCTGCTCCTAGAAAGGAATCCAGACGAAGTTTTGCCATGAGATTGCAACTTTACGACTTTATTTCCGAAGTATTTCGCCGTTAAATATAAAGTTTGAGACGTTGAATCGCGTTACGGAATTACTCGTGCTTCTGAACGTCGCTGCCGTAATATTTAGCCCGCGACAGAAACTTTAAATACAACTCTACATTACGGACACGTCAGTAGTTTGTTTGTGATTCTGTAGGAGTATGAACTTGATGTTGATAATTAGAACTGGGGGGTGGCAGTATTAAGTTTCATACATCGATACACAAAATATCATGCTGAAAAGTTACATGGATACTGTATTTAATTATTACATTAAACTTGTTTCTCTAAAATGAAACTTTACACATTTTGATATTTAAAAGGAATCAAAACTTACTTTACCTATTTCAAATGCTTTTCATGACTACACATTATTACATACGGTATTGCGGGATGGGGAGGTTAAGCAATATCAATTCTTCATCTCATGGTCTTAATTGATAAAAAAACTATTCCTAAGTATAATAATCAAATGTAACCCATTACACTCATTAGAGCCACTTTAAAAAAAATCACAATATTAGAATGAGACGATGTATGAATGTGAACGAGGCAAAGAGTGTGTGCCAAGATCGAGTTGTGTGGCAGTCCATCCTCTCTGCCTACCCCTGCGGGGAAACGGCGTGATGGTTAGTTAGTTAGTTAGTTAGTAACAATATTAGAAATTCGACAATATTATACCTAAAGACAATGCTCATGTACAAATGGAAGAGGGATTTGATGAAAAAAAACAACAACAAATTCACACCCGTTACTCGTAACATCTAAAATGCATAATTCCTCCAACGAAAACAGCTTTCGCTCAGCGGCACTTCTCTCATACTACTGCTCCCAAAATGTTCAACTCGCTGAGTATTGATATCAGGAAATAGAAAACTGATAATCTTGATGTCATGTCATAAGTGTTCAGAAATGGTTATTTATAAAGGGATGAAACAAACGACCAAAAGATTGAACTATTTTAAAGAGTGGCTCACAATATTAAATTGAATTAATTTACTTTATTTTTCATTTTTTAAAATTCAAACTCAAAAAAAATTATTTTGCTAATTAATCTCTATATTAATTAAGTCAACAAGTGAAGTAATTAATTTATTTGCTTAAATATTTGTATTTATTTTATATATCTATAAAAATGTTGATTTATGCTTGTGCAATCTACTTAACTAATAAACCAGTTAAATAATTCCATATTATACAAATACCTATTTAACAAAACAATATACCCAAATTAACAAATACTACATTAATATAATTATTTACACACATTTTGACTACCATTATATGGGTATATGCTTGGTGTGTTAGTAGAAAATCCTGTAAAAAATTGTAAACAAAACTTATTTTACGAATAAAGAAAAGAAAAAAAAAATATTATTCCGTCGGAAGGTCGAATCAACTGTTCCATGCATCAAACCTCGGGTTGGCGTGTATCACAACTCACCTGTCAACAAGGCACTTCAGTTGGTCAATTCCATTTGAATTCAATTGACATTTTCAACACCACTTGCACTATCTTTTGACGCATATCGTATATCACAACTCACAACTCGCCTGTCAACAAGGCACTTCAGTTGGTCAATGCCGTTTGAATTCAATTGACATTTTCAACACCACTTGCACTACCTTTTGACGCATATCGTGTATCACAACTCACAACTCACCTGTCAACAAGGCACTTCAGTTGGTCAATGCCATATGAATTCAATTGACATTTTCAACACCACTTGCACTATCTTTTGACGTATATCGTGTATCACAACTCACAACTCACCTGTCAACAAGGCACTTCAGTTGGTCAATGCCATATGAATTCAATTGACATTTTCAACACCACTTGCACTATCTTTTGACGTATATCGTGTATCACAACTCACAACTCGCCTGTCAACAAGGCACTTCAGTTGGTCAATGCCATATGAATTCAATTGACATTTTCAACACCACTTGCACTACCTTTTGTCGTATATCGTGTATCACAACTCTCAACTCGCCTGTCAACAAGGCACTTCAGTTGGTCAATGCCATATGAATTCAATTGACATTTTCAACACCACTTGCACTATCCTTTGACGCATATCGTGTATCACAACTTACAACTCGCCTGTCAACAAGGCACTTCAGTTGGTCAATGCCATTTGAATTCAATTGACATTTTCAACACCACTTGCACTATCTTTTGACGCATATATGACCGCTGTAAACTATATGGTCTACACTCTGCACACCTATTTCCCCATTCATCATAAATCAGTTTTCATAAAATTTTGTTATGTTACATTAATGTCATACGACGAACGATAAAAAATACTCTGTCCACACCTGGGAAAGAATCAAACGCATTGCCAAGGTTAAATTTTGTAAAACATTTTTTAAGCACTAGTGCAGAACCCGCGAAAAATCACTGGATATTATAATTGGGAAAAAATATACAAAATAAATTCTTCATGTTTCAAATACAAAATTATTAATTAATAAAATGATATTTTTACCTACTTTATCGCTTTTATTTGTGTGAATACCGCACAAGAATTCCAATTGCTCCCCTCTGGAGCCAGTGAGACTATGGCATCCCTAATTAAGGTATGCTGTGTTGTGGGGAGGGGAAGGAGATGGAAAAGAGGAAGGAGAGGAGCTACCTTGCTGTTCAGATCTGGTCACCAAACCCGGCTAAAGCCATTTCAAGCAAGGCAACGTTTCAATTCTGAAGGGTGCATGGTCTACTTGGAGTATGGCGATACTGAGAGTATCTTCCACTCTGAAACGTGCCTCAAATACACTTAATATTATTTTAAACTAATTATTTGTGAAATAACACAAATTAATGAAATATAAATTATTTTCCCACCCCGGGATTCGTATTGCGTGCCAAGAGTATCTTGGAATCGTTCTCACAGTCATTTTAAAAATAAAACAAATCTACTCTGGATGTCATTAAACGGAGGCATTATTATTATTCCTAGTATTTTTTCCTCTTTTTACGGACTGATAGGATGGGAATCCAAAACCATCAGTCTATAATACCGGAATGGTTAAAAACTGCCAACAATAAAATCATCTATCCTTACGACTTGAACAATAAACCTTAACAACCTACGTCTACATGTAAAGATCTAAGTGTTTACTTAGATAGAAAATTGATTTTTGATAAGCATATCGAACAAATTATGTAAAAATCCTACAAAATGCTAGGTTTCCTATTAAGAATAAGTAAAGTTTTCAAAAGTGCTACGACTCTAGAAATGTTGTTTTGTTCATTGGTCAGAAGTCTACTGGAGTATGCGCCCACAGTATGGAATCCTCAATATAAGGTAGAATTTAGTAGAAAGTATACGGAATAAATTTTTGAAACATTTACTCGAGAAATACAACTAAACTACAAATGACTTGTTAATTTAAAAAATTGTAACCTGCTAAATAATAAAATAGGTAGTCCTGAATTGTTATCCGTCATTGGTTTAAATGTACCAATAGGGTGTACCAGACACACTTCCCTTTTTCATATAGAAAATAACAACACTAAAGCAACAAGACTCGCCAATTACTCGCGCAATCATAACTTATACTACCCCCTAAAATTACTAGAATTACTAGACATACAAAACTAATTTATTAAATTTATTGGGGTGTATAATTTATTTTAAAACTTCTTATTTACACTTACCTTTTCATTTAACTTTAATTAATATTCTTGAGCATTCAATTGATACACAATCTTCCTTTATTTAACTCTACTCATTCATTCATTAGTTAAGTTTTAAGAACTGTTCAAATCCCATTCGAAATTATCTAATGATATTCTACGGACTTACGTAATAGGTATTATACCATGTAATAATTTCATTTAATATTCTTTATTACTTGTAAACGTATGTACTGTGTAAATAATTATAAAAAAAATGTATGTCTTAATAAACAAATAAATAAACACAAAATGTTATAAAAGAAGGCTTGGCAGTTGGTTCAAATGAAGTGAGGCCATCACTTTTTCATAGACCTTGCAATATTTAAAAAAAACAACAAACGGTGCTTAATTTTAACAAATTCATGAGACTCCCCAGTAACCGGGGACATTGTTTTTTTTCTCATGTGCACAATGTAAAATAGAAAATTTAATATCCGTTTCAAATTAATTTCCGGGTGCTTTGTTCGCAGAACGGAAGCCGTTTGGGGAAATCGGAATCATTCGGACACCGGGGAATTTATTATTTATTTTGCATTTTGATTTTTTGTTCTGCATTATTTTATATTTTTTCGACCCTTTTTTTCTTATCGAGGCTAGTGGAATTGGGGAGGGGGGGGGGGGAGATTCTCCCCCTTAAAGCAGAATGTTGGTCTTTCTTGATGATATTTTCCAAAAGATGTGTATAAAGCCCAGGCAATTACTGGAACTTCGGCTAGTCTATATGGATAAAATTATACATTAAAACAGTTTTACTTGGATACATTATATAAAATTGTAGAGGGTCCCGTCTGACGTGGGCGTGGCTTTTTTATGCAAATCTACAAAGTTATTCCGAGATGGATAAAATTTTACATGCTTTACTTCCAAATTAAGTGTAAGGTGATTATTTACATGAAATTTCGAAAAACCACCCCTATCCATTTTCCTAAACCTTAGAGCAAAATTTCAATACTTGATGAAATTTTGCACACTTGACTTTAAAAACAGGAAGAAAATATCTAACTACATACGATTTCGAAAAACTCGGGAAACACCGGGAACTTCAGCTACATGGTACATGGAAATAAAACTAAATGGATAACGACGCGCGTTTGGCTACTCCCATAATCCTGTCAAATAGTTTACCACTCTCAACAATGTTGCCAGTTGCCACACAAATGATGTGACAACGCGAATTCACGTGCAAACATTGTGCTTGGCAATTCTTCAAAGTGTCAAATTGAATCTGAACGACTTTAAGGGGTAGTGCAAGTGACAAGTTCGTAAAAATGACAAAGGAATTCATTTTATTCAGTTCCTATATAAGTGGCTACTAACGTAGAGCAAAATACTACTGCAAGGGACTTCGTTTTATCAAATTCTTTCAATCTAATCGAGGTGAAATTATTTTTTAAATATTTGGTTTAATTCTTTAAAACAATATAAATTCATTTTTTGTCACGTCACACATTGTTTTTTTTTCGAAACTTCTGACCATAATCACAAAACTTTGCACAGTAATGTGGAAACTCAATAAATTCAATATATTATTAGAATTAGTCCAAATGGTTTTAATTGGTATTAAAAATTGTATTTTCAGGAAAGTTAATGTTCGTTTAAAACGACGGTATCTGAAAACCACCTAACAACCCCTGTTTTGTTTTTATTCAAGAAGACTTCTTCGAAAGACCACTGCATAATTCCAATGTCTTCTTTGTTGCAATCGTCCTGTGCTTCTTCGGAAGCGTGCAATTGTTCGAACGGTACGTGCATGATGTAAAATGACATGTTAGATATGAAGTATCAAAGATATAGCGAGACAAACAATTTTGCAGTGTCCATGGTACAAGACTTAAATAAATTTGGAAATGGCGTAATCACAAGACAGTAACTAAGATTATTTGAAACCTATACATAATCTCTTCATTTACCCCGGCAGTTTCGGCAGAAGCGAGAGGGCTTCAATTTATCGTGGATGTGAAAACATAACTAATTAAAAAATTGGCTTATGGCAGTGGGAAAATGAAATCAAAAATTAAGAAACACTCAACAGATGTCACCGCTCATGAGCAACAGCTGTTTTTGTGGTTTGCTTGGCGTCTGCCGTCTATAAAGTACAGAAAGAGAAGTGGGAGTAAACATTACGAGTTGTTGCCTCTTATTCTTTTGTTCCCTCAAACCGTCAAAAGACAAACCTTCACAAAGGATCGCGGAATAACTGCGCTGTACAGTTATCCTTTCAAATTCACCTGTTGAAGTGTTTAACTCGCGCTAACGATGGTGCATCATGATTAGTATTATAATTTTTTGCTTTGAATATTTGCGGAGTTTATGAAATGGAATCCTAATGTGAGTTTGAGCAAACTAGTTGTTTGCTTGTTTCAACGTATAAATGTTTGCTGTGTTTCAACGTATAAATGTCTGCTGTGTTTCAACGTACGAATGATTCAAAGTTTTTCTGAAAAGCTCGTTCAAACATTAAAGACGCCCTTTGAAAGCTATCCACAGTATCAAGAATTATATGGATTTAAAGTAAATGTTTCGGTTTTTACATTTTTGTTTTATTAAGTTTTTTAAACCGCCAGCATACTTACGACTTGATTATGAAATACATTTTATTGCCTGTGATTTTTCACGTAAAAAAAAACTTTTGTGTCATATTTCAGAGTTGTATTAAGTACTCTCATTATCGCACTGGAGAAATATGATAATTTGACGGCCTCTGACGGTAAGGCTCTTGAATCACAATCCGATGGTCGCGAGATCGAATCCCTGGGTGCGCAAATACATTTTATTTGATTAATTTGTGTTATTTCATTTAAAATACTGTATGGTATATTTGCGGCACGTTCCAGAGTGGAAGATACTCTCAGTATCGACCTGGTGCAAGATCGCAATTCAGAATTGAAACGTTGCTTGAAATGGCTTTAGCCGTGTGTGGTGTTCTGAATAGTAAAGATTCAGTCCACAGAGTCAAGTTTCGAGTCATTAGCCTTACTCCTCGACCACGGAGGCCGTCATATTACAAGGCCGGATCAGGAAAGACTTATTGAGGGAAACCTTTCTACCTCTCTATCAGGACTCCCTCAACCCACCGCCTTGCACTGCATTGGGAGGGATGGATTCATACTCCTTTCACTCCTGAAGACATTGATCCTAAGATTTTTTACTCACCCCAAATACCTTTTCTTTTTCCAGAACCTCCTATTTCATTTTCCTTAAAAATACCCCCTACACAGCAACTCCAAAGATGGCGCAGGCCATGTGGAGAAATTATTTTCCTCGGGGCCTCCCTTGTAGAACTAACGTATGAAAAAATAATTAAATAAAGTTTTCTAGTGCACACCGGGATTTGAACCCGCTTCCTCCGGATTAACCACTCAGCTACGAGGCGTCTCCTTCTCCTTCCCATTTCATATAGCCTCACAACGCATACAAAATTAACAGATGGATTAAATAACCTAAAAGGCAATATTACAAAAATGACAAATGCCATGATCCTACTTCCATATTCTTCAACAAATAAATAACGGTTCCATAACAACTCAGAATGAAACCAATTCAGAACCACCTCAGAAAGGTCACTAAAAGCTATCTAAAAATAATTTTAAAATAGCCGGTAGCCCTAACCTAATTTAACCTACACTCTTAATGACCTTTCTGAGGTGGTTCCGAGTTGGTTTCATTCTGAGTTAGCCGGTCACCATTAATAACAACGAAACAATTTATCGATACGTTATATTTATTTTATCAAGAAACACTTATCAAACTAATAATATTATCTACATTAAAAAACTAAAACAACTTTATGATTGTCCACAAAAATAATAATTCATAACATTGTATTGTATTGTAATTATAGTAAACTGCATAAATGATTGCGTAAATTACATATTACATTTTAACTGGATCACACGATTTAATTATCGAACAATACACTACTTTAAATAATAAATAATTCAGTTCTTATCCTAGATACTTTGTTGACTTGGATGAGAGATTTTGGTGATTTTCTTCTCGGAGTCTGTGATGTCTTTGTCCTCCCAACCCCAGATCTTGTAAGAGCCATCCCCGGTCCTCAGGGCCCTTCTCTCGACCACATCTCCAGACACGTACTTGAGGTCTGAGGCCTGGCCGATCTGTGGGAAAGACCAATTCACTTCAAATACCAATTTGCTTTGAGTTTCGTGGCCAAGAATAAATAAGTTAAATAATATGTATTTGAATTTAATCGAAATAAACAACCATTGCTGCTAGTATTATCCAACATACATATACAGGTTGTTATAGGACGTAAACGAAGAATTTTAACCAGCGACTCCTGAACATATTAATACATATTCCTAATATCTTACTAATATTATAAATGCGAAAGTTTGTATGGATGGTTGGATGATTGGTTGGTTGGTTGGATGGTTGGTTGGATGGTCCTTACTATTTCACGCAATAAATATCGAATGGAATTTAAAAATTCTTTCACTAATCGAAAGCTACATTATTTGCGAGTAACAACGGCTTTATATATTGGTAAGCTCTGGCGTTATGAATGAGCTGTGGCGTTATGAAATTATGTATCATACGTTTTCTGTCCCTAACAAAATCGAGTTATCGCAAACGTCAAATAAATTGTTACCTTGGAAACAATTTAAATTTTAGGCTTAAAAATAGTGCTTTGTTGTGATTAAAAAGAGTACTTCTTTGGCGTCGTAGTTAATATCTACATACATATCTCTAAAAAAAATTATTCTCCGAACAAAAAGCATAACGTTGCTATAAAGCATAGCGTTTGAAGTGGACTGTCATTTTCTTATTTTTTTAGGTTACTCTGGATTCAAATATGAATAAAATACTAATAAAGGGAGTAGGTACTTAAAATAAATGTCTATTTCTATAATTTAAATATTTTCTAAAATAGAATTTTTATTTGCGAAATGTCATTCTCAAATTTTGAGCATTTCTATTAAACAATAATTATTTTCTATTAGACAAAGTAGCAAGAATAATAACAATTATGCCAACAATTATGCCAGTAATTTCCCACTAATACTATGCGAGCGAAGCCGTGGGTAAAAGCTAGTCTTACATATTCCTGAAAAATGTAGATGTCATTTTGATCTCCGTCGACATTATTTTTCTATTAAAAACATTAAAAATATTTTTCCATCACACGCCGCAACTGACTAGATAAAAGAGTAGCGCGTTTAAAGCCTAGCGGACACTTGATAAGCGTTGCGTCTCGTTCTAACAGCATATTACCACACGAAACAGCGTGTATCGCTCAAACATATCACGACGGGATATATCCAATAGTGATGGGAATAGTAGCGCGGTGTAATTGAAAAACATATTTTTTGCTTTTAATAGAAAAAATATAATTGGATACCAAAATGACAACTAAATTTTTTTACTCCGCTCAGGAATCGCTTGTTAAAATGCCTCGGGTACGTCCTGTTAGACTCAGTATTTGTATTGATATTTGAATGTTTAAAATTGTTTTTTTTTTCTTTGTTGAAGCTACGGCCTGTCTCTATTAAATGATTAGCAAACTCAGAATATTTATTATTTCGTAAAAAGAGTTTAGGTTTCCAGATTCTAGTTTTAAAATTTCGAGTAGTCATAAGTATTTGCAGTTAATGCCCAAGAAATACACAACTTAAATAACAACTTTCAAATCATTACATAGTATAAAATGAAGTCGCTCAAAATGTTTGTGAGCTTAGAACTTTTAATATGCAACGGATTTTCATGCGGTTTTCACCAATAGATACAGTGATTTAAGAGGAAGGTTTATATGTATAATACATGCTTATTATAGTAGAGAAAAGCCGAGAAATTCAAATATGCATCATTACATAGTATAAAATGAAGTCGCTCAAAATGTTTGTGCGCTTAGATCTTTTAAACTACGTAACGGATTTTCATGAGGTTTTCATTAATAGATAGAGTAATTCAAGAAGAAGGTTTATATGTATAATACATGCTTATTATAGTAAAGAAAAGGCGATAAATTCAAATATTAGATTCAGGCAGCAGGCAGCGGGCAGCTGGCAAGCGGGTGGTGTGGATTTTATAAAGGTTGGGTAATGGCGTTCTGTTTCGTTAGCCGCAGCAACGTGAGGCCGGATCTGCTAGTAATAAATATTTCTAATAAAATGCAAAATACTTTTTAACATATTTAATTTGTAATCTTGTGAGTTATGAAGTAACAAATTATTTTGTATTTCTTCGGCCAAATCAAAAATTAACTTAGTTTAAAAAATAAAAGCACCCTGCAAATCGCCCTTATTAACAATGTTTCCATGAAATTTCGACTTCTCCAACATTTTTTTCCCTCCCCCAAAATCACCCCTCCCACTCCCCCCACCCAATTAAATCTAATCGTTTTATACTTGCGTAGAATTTTTAACTTAGTTTTAAGTGTGCTAAGTAAATGACACGGATGTGTCGAAACCGGTAGCAGAAAATTCAAAATATAAAGTAACAAATGTACATTGAAAATTCAAACAAAATAACAAATTATTATTAATAGAAAGCTCTAACTTTTCCCAAAAAATAATTTCACTTTATACTTATTTATAAAAAAATCTATTACGCCATAGCATTAAATTAACGTGGGTGCTTGGTAAAAGCTTCTCTGAATTTTGTAAAAGCAATCTATCACGCTGCCAGACTCATAATCCCTGGTGGATTGTTATTTACGACCGATATATAAATTATGATAAACGTTTATGAAACCTTTTCTCAAGAGTGCGCTATAGTTTTATGATCACGTAAGTACGTATTTTAAATATTTTATGGACCAGATACATAAAACACAAGAATGGTATTTACACTACCTAAAATGATCCTACATGCGATATTTGGTTCCACGATAGTTTATCCCTGACTATACCTACTTAAACAAAATATATCAAATTGTCTCCAAAGGGATGTGCAGAGAGGATGTACCGTCGAATAACAAAGGTATAAAATATATTTTCATTAAAATGCGTCTAGGATAAAACTACTTGGTGCTGTAAATGCTAATGTTTCAATTTGGAAGGTTGGTGTGAGTATCGCCGCCCCGGGAACTATTTATTAAATAACAAATAACTAATACCACTTCCGTAGTGTAATGGTTCGCTGCGTTTGGTTACTTAACAGTGGTGCCTGGATTCATGGGGTAAGGTTTGTCTACGTCTTCGCGGCGGATGCGTTTGCCCATCTACAACACGGTTAACCGGGTTGGAAGAGATTGGTTGAGGGAGACCTTTTAACTGTACAAAAAATCGACACTGCAAATAAATTCGTTTGATATCCATTCCTACCAATTTATTATTATAAGTATTTTTGAAGTTGACTTAAAGTTTTTACAATTTGATTAGTGCCAAGTGATTTAGTGACAAGTGTTAACAGTAGAATTTACAAATCAGTTTACTCATGGTCGTTGTTAAACTTGATGTGTAACTGATTGCTGTACGAGACGACTATTCTAGTGTAATTTAATCCAAATGTGATAGCTTACATCAGAACGGTCGTTGTTAAACTTGTTGTCTGTGGTAACTGATTGCTGTACGAGACGACTATTCTAGTGTAATTTAATCCAAAGGTGATTGCTTACATCAGAACGGTCGTTGTTAAACTTGTTGTCTGTGGTAACTGATTGCTGTACGAGACGACTATTCTAGTGTAATTTAATCCAAAGGTGATTGCTTACGTATGCCATGAAGTCTATAAGCGCAGTGGAGGGGTTAGGGAGGTTGTAGAAGGGTAGCTCAGCCGCCTTGTAGTCCCACGGGAAGGAGTGATGGAAGTTGTGGAATCCCTCTCCAAGGGCGACCATTGACACTCCCAGGTTCTCGCGCGGGTTCAGCCCACTGAAATTTTAAATTAACATTTCTTGATTAACTATAAACTTTGTGGTGGAATTACAAAATGATTTTGTTTTTCTTTGTCAATGCCCTGCGGCATAGCGACAGCCTCGGCAGTTCTGTCTCTTAAATTTGATAAGTATTGATTTCGCCCACGCTGAAAGATTATTATAAAAACGAAGATAACATTATGTAAATGGCAATGGGTTCAATACACTTTTAGGAGGAAATAACCGGAAATATGTCATTTTTAAATAAAATTTTAGCTGTATGAACTCTTTTTCACAAAAAGATATAAATTGATTTCGAAAGGTAGTTCTTTTATCAGGTAAAACTATGCTTTAAATTATAAGAAAATATGTTTATTTTTGGCATAATAAGGTTATACCGTAGGTAGTTAGTTGGCAGATTTGTTAAATTTTTAAACAAAATTTTGTATTAAACAACACACATTTCAAATCATATAATCAGGCAGTAAAATAAATCAATAAATTATCTGGGAAAGCTGTTTCAGAATTTTAATTTCAGTTTAAATAAAATCATTAAAAAAAGATCCGCACACGTGTTTTGTGACGAAAATGCTTCAGTTTGTCTATTTATTTACGGTCTTACAAACTAATATATTTATGATTTTTTTACATTCTTATTTAGCTTAGACACTATTGAAAAATTATAAATACTTATGATCAAAAAATAATTACAAAAAGTACATCATTTTAATAGTTTTATCATCACGACTTTTAGCATTTTTGAATGTAGGTATAAATTAAAGAAAATTTTGAATGAAATAAAATCGATATTAAGTTATAGTTTTAAAAAGCTAGTACGGAGAATAATTAATCTTTCTCATTTGAACCGCCCTGTATGATCGTAAGAACATCTTTCTAGGAAATTAGAATTTAATTTAATTGGTTTATTTAATCACCGATGACTGTTGTTTCTTCACCTGTGTCTACATTTTAATTGTAAAGTATTTTAAATTCTTTAAAATAAAAATATTTGGGTCACTCACCGGTCATAAGGCCTGAGTCCAAAGAAGTGTGCGAAGCTGTTGACAGACCACGTAGCGTTAAGGACTATGGTGTACCGGAGGAGGGTCGGGATGCAGAAGGCATTTATCCAACTCTCATCCCAAAAGTACACCGGGATTACGGTAGGCAGGATGAAACACATAACAGGCATCAGTTTCATGTAATGCCTGAAAACGATAAGAAAATAATATTGCATCTGAAAAGTTTTTTAATCCATTTCGAAAACTCTTACGAAAATGTCAAAATTGTCAATATTTGAGAATAACATTTTACAAATCACCATTCAATCAAAATTCAATTTTCGAATAAAATCTTTAAATTTATTCATTTACTTGAAGTACTAAGTAAGTAAGAAATATGAATATTTTAAACAGGTATCTGTGTTAGGTACCAAATTTGATTGTTCTTATAATATACAGAAATGTTTGTTTGTAATATATGAAAAATTAGAACTTGAATAAAAAAATTGTAATAGTTGGCATGCGAGCCGTTTGAAAACTGAATGTACTGGGACTGAATATTTATTTTTTTATTACACGCCCTAGCGGGCTTTTCTTATAAAATTTTTACAAACTATTTGTATCAAAGTAAATACTTAAAAATTTGAACAATAAAGAAAAATATAAAGATAATGACAAAGAACGTTGAAACAAAACACTAAACAAAATACATAGATAAAAATGTAAAAAGAAACTAATAAATATATGGAACACGTGAAGGGGGTGGCGGGATGGTGGAGCGGGAGAAGGGAGAGGGAAGGCGGGGTAGGTGGAGGGGAAACTCGTGAGGGGAAGGGTACATGGGATGGGCAGGGGAGGCGGAAGGGGAACGGGACGAATGGAAAAGGACACACAGGGAGTTCTTTAGTGGCATTGCAACGCATGCCGGGAAATCGCCAGTAAATGATAAATGTTTACGACAAAAAAGTTTTCACGCTTAAGGCTGCGCGGCGTTTTTCATGCAAACCTTAAATTGAATTTAAGGTAAAAAAAACACTTGACTAATCTGAATAACTGTTTTTTTTCTCCTCAAAAGTTGTAGAAAATATCTAGTACGGTTATGTGCTATTTTCTTTATTTGTCTTTAAAATCATGTATGATGTTGTGTACACTGCGTTAAATGGAATTAAGTGTATGCATTAATTGATGGAAGTCTTTGAATGAATATTTATTATTTCGTTTGTTTATTCATTATTTTAAAAAGTGAATTTAAATACGTGCCGCGTTAGCATATAGGTTAATACGCAGGAATTATAATCATTTCAAAATTAATTAACGACAAATTCAATTCAACGAAATCAATGACCTTAACATTGATATGTATAACCAATAATAAATTAATGTAAGTCTATGTTAAAACCATGCACGATCGTATTAGAAACGTGGAGATCCGCAAAGAACGCAAGGCTGATGTAATCGTAATGACTAAGCTTAAGAAAGGGACACTCATATGGTTTGGGCATTTAGAGCGAATGACCGATTAAATCAGTGTAAGGAGAATATATGACGCAAATGTGAATGTTAGAAGAAGTCGGGGACGCCCGACAAAGACATGGCACGACCAAGTGAATCAGGTACTTGAATCGGGCGATGTCAAGAGTCAGAATAATAGAAGATCATGTGTGAGACGATGTATGAATGTGAACGAGCAAGGAGTGTGTGCCAAGACCAGTTGTTTGGGGGTCCGTCCTCATTGCCTACCCCTATTATTAAGGTATTATTAAATTTTTTTGACGGACTATTTTTTAAATTTTAAATATTCCGCAAATGACTTAATTAGACTGTTTTTGCTGTTGACCTGGAAAACATTAAAATTTTGTTTAATTCACTAAAAGTTTTTCTGCATTTTAAGTTATTTGGTTTATAAGTAATCTGAGTATTGTACCAGATAGAGGGTACACTTTTACATATAACTGCATAATCAAATGAAATTTATATTTTTGAACAGTGAACATTCGAATATGGCTTTCGTCAGTGTCTCAAAACTTAGCATTTGGAGATGTCTGACTTATCAACTAAGGGGGTATACATTAATTACGTGAGCTCAAAAGGGGGGAGGGGGGTCCAGCAAAATCTCACGTTAGTTGAAAAGAATATACGAAGTCGCCCAAATTTATCTCACCAAGGAGGGTAGGGGGGTCTAGATTATAAGAAAAACTGCTTACGTAATTAATGAATGCCCCCTAAACAACCGATACATTCAATTTTTTCGTGACTTACTTCCTCTGGAAAGCTAAAATGGGATCCGCGTAAAGGTCCGACAGGTCGATCTTCCTCCCTTTGTCCTTGACAGCCTCACTCTTACGGCAGCAGAGCCAGCCCACGTGGCAGAAGATAAAACCTCTCTCCGCGTTGTGAGGGTCGAAGTCCGTGTCGGAGTACTTGTGGTGAACCCGATGGTCGCGGCACCAATCTATCACAGAGTCCTGGAAAAATCAAAAAATTACCACAAACTTAAACGCAAGTTTTGTCATAAACTTATTGACAACTAAAGTTTTAATCACGAAATTATCAAAATATCATCGAAACGTGTTTATCTTTATTAATAAATTCGCAGAATTTTTTTATCTTGAAATTACCAACAAGTTTACGGTTAAGTTTTTTAATCACGAAATTACCAATCGACGAGATTTTATCACGAAAGTATCAAAAATGTCGTCGACAAGTTTTTAACATGAAATTATATATGTCTTCGACAATTTTTTAATATGAAATTACCAACATATTCATCGTCTTGTTTCTATCACGAATTTATAAATATTTTTGTTACCAAAAATGTCATTGTAATGATCTTAACAGCAAATAGCCAAAAATTTCATCACATGAAATTATTAACTTATTTTTGTCATGAAATTAGAAAAAATATCGTCGACTTTTTTATCACGAAATTACCAAAAAAATCATCTTGAAGTTTTCTCACAAAAAATTCCAACAATTTTACCGATAAGTTTTGTTAAGAAGTTTTGAAGAATTTCGTTGACTTGTTTTTCATAAAATTAAAAAAAAATCCTTCATTACCTTTTTAATCATGGTTTTTAACATTTAAATCACACGATATATCAAGATAACGAAATAACGGTCAACGTGAATGGTTCAGTCATGGTTTTTAACGTTTAAATCACACGAGATATCAAGATAACGAAATAACGGTCAACGTGTATGGTTCAGTCATGGTTTTTAACGTTTAAATCACACGAGATATCAAGATAACGAAATTACGGTCGACGTGTATTTAAGTACCTACTTGAGATGAACCCAGTGGTCGCAACACAGTCTACATCGCAAGTCCTTAAATTGTCATGGCCTATGAAAATAGTAGTAAATCTTTGTGTTCCTTAATAACCAGAAAACGTATAACGTATACAGAGCGTATAACGTATAAAAAAATCAGTGTTTAGACATATTCACTTTTCCACAAAAAAAAAATTGGTCTCGAAAGATTGTTCTTTTATCTAGTAAACGTATGTTTTAAATTTTCAGAAAAAATGATAATTTTTAGTATAATAAAGTTATACCATAGGTCGTTGGCGGATTCGTTAAATTTTCAAAAAAGTACATTTATTATACAACATCCATTTAAAATTATAATCATGCAGTAAAATAAATCAATACATTATCTGGTAAACGTATATAACAGAACTTTAATTTTAGTCTAAATAAAATCATAAAATATATAAGTAAATGTGTTTCTTGACGAAAATTGGTCCGTTTGTGTATTTATTTGCGCACTTACACTAATATATTTCAATTTTTGTTTTTACATTCTTATTTTGCAGAGACATTGATATCATTTTTCATAACAAATTTATCATGAAAAATGATAAAAACTTATGATCAAAAAATAATTACAAAAAGTACATAATTTTAATCGTTTTATCAACGTTTTATCGCCTTTCAGAATTTTTGGATGTAGGTATAAATTAAAGCAAATTTGGAATAAAATAAAATCGATATTGAGTTAAAATTTTAAAAAGCTGATACGGAGAGTAATTAATCTTTCTCATTGAAACCGCCCTGTACGATCGTAAGAACCTCTTTCGACGAAATTTGGATTTTCGGCCGTTGGCTGGTTATACGTTCTTAACTAAAATAATATAATGTCACCATTTTGCAATTTTTTTGACGTATTCTACCGTGAAATATAAGGATGTGCGTATTATAAATTTATGAATTCAATAATATAATGTGTACACTTGAAATCGCAGGCGATACTACTGGTAACCTACTAATAATAATTCATTAAACGATTAAAGCCATAAATAAAGTTTATTTTAAAACCATGATGCCGTTAAATTCATTCAGCCAACATAAATCAAATGAAGCACGTGCTTTGTTTGCTAATTCTAATTACTAATTACGTTGTTCCGTCTATTCGGGCAACCAGACCTGCGAGTGTTAGCGTGTGTGCTTATGCAAGTACATATAATAGTATGTCTACGTGTGCAATGTGCATACTACACGATATTATTGTCATAGGTTGACTGTACCTGGAAAGCCATGGTATTCCACAGCATTAGGACGAGACGCAGGGGCCATTTAGCCGTGAAAGCCTTGTGAGCCCACAAGCGGTGTACGCCGACGGTGATGCCAAAGCCAGACATTAGGTAACATAGGAAAGCTGCAATGACAAAATTATTATTCAATACGAATAAGGAGATACTTAAGTTTAAAAACAACATTAAAAAAACATGGCTAAGTAAACATGAAGATGATGAAATAATTTTTAAAAAATAAGTAACATTCACAACACCCTACAGTTAACTAACATGAAGATGAGAAAATCTACAAATATTAATACCACTTAATCGAAAGTATAACTTAATCGAAACCGGCCATTACTTTGGATTTGTTCCTGAAGTCCTGCGAAGACCCAAAACCCATAGAGCACGCCTGATCACGGAGGCAATTGAAATCCACAAAAACCCAATTAATATTAATAGAGACGACGGAGCTAAGCTCAATAGTTCTTGGTATCCAGTAATTGACGACTACACCAAAGCTAAACGCAAAAAACCATTGTGAAGTATACTGCAATACCAGCTCGTAGTGGAGTGGAGCTGGCAACTGGCAACACGGTATTGCTTCTAACTACATAAGCACACATTTCACTACTTACAATTACACATCTGCACTGATGATGGACACTGTAACGCTGTCCGAAACGTTGGCTAAAGGAGGAGGAAGTGCAATACGGCATAATACCTCAAAAATAAACAACAAAAATACTTTTGGCCATGAAAATCTAAAATCATGTTTAAATATTAAGATGATATATGTAATATGTATACACGCGAAGATGAGAAAACAAACAAACTTAAAGATGTGAGAATAAAGAGATGAAAAAACAAACATAAATGGTAAAGAGGTCTAAAAACGATGTGGAAATCATAAAATTATACCTGTTACCAGCATGAGAGGGAAAGTTGTAATTTTATGATTTCCCCATCTTCATGTTTTTAGACCTCGTCAGTATGTCAATTTATTTTCTCATATTCGTGTGTTTACACATCATCTTAATATTTGTTGATTTTCTCATCTGCATGTTTTTAAAACTCGTCATTACGTTTGTTTATTTTTTCATCTTCATGTGTTTACACATTATCTTCATGTGTTTACACATCATCTTCATGTGTTTACACATCATCTTAATATTTGTCGATTGTCTCATCTTTATGTTAGTTGACTGTAGGTTGTTATGCTGTTACTTCATATTTTAAAATTTATTACATCATCTGATTGTGACTCATTTTACGAGATCAAAAAATGTATTTTTTCCATTCATGAAAGAATGAAAAGTAGTGTATTTTGAAAAGGAGAGGAATTCACTGAATTTGTCAGTCTCCTTTTTTATTAATTTATCAGATAAAATAATACATTTATATTGACAGCAAGAAGGAGTATTGAAAAGTCGGCATAAAAATGTCTTATGTGGACTTCTCCCTTATTTAAATTCTACTTAAAAATAACCTCACTTAAGAGTAATTTCATAATACAACTCCCCAAATTGATGAAAACTTGTTTAACAAACTTATAAAGACGAAAAGATCGTTCATTTTATGGTTAAATTGTTGTCGTATTTGCTTGACGGACATTTTAGTAAGAAATGTAAGATTTTTTATCAATTATTACTTAAATCAACACGCCGTACGTCTAGAAGATTAGGTGTATATGTTAACGGAAATGTATGTAATCCGTCATTGTATACAATTCCTAGGAAATGTATGTAGTTCCTAAAATCGCCCGGAAATGTGTGAAATAAATTATATTAGACACATTTCCTAGGAAATCTATAAATTTCCTAAATAACAATCGGAAATGTAAAACATTTAAGATATCAATGGGTTCGCGGGGATAGCGGGGCGAGGGGAACCTAACCTAACGTAACCTAACCTAACCTGACCTGACCTAACCTAACTTAAACTAACCTAACCTAACCTAACCTAACCTAAACTAACCTAAACTAACCTAACATAACTAACCTAACATAACTAACCTAACCTAACCTAGATTTAAAAAGTGCCTTTGCAAGAAAAACTGTATTACAGCAAGATTTATATGCTAACAAAATAAACTATTGTGGTCTTTCAAGTGCCATTCCAGCTTACCCTGCAAAAATAAATAGCCATATGGACTGCCTTGTTTACATTTAACTTAGTGTAATAATATAAATACTTTAATATTGTGACATTTATAATTACTTAAATAACAGACTGATTACTTATCAAATGAAAATTTAACTTTATAAGAATATTGTAGTAAAACAACGTGTTTTATTACATAATGCATTCTTTTTATACATTTCCTAATACGATATTGAAATTATGTATACATTTCCCAGGATATGTATAGATTAAATAATTTTTAAAACAATATTTTATACACACCACTTTTATTTTTTATACTTTATGCCGACCGGGTTTCGCTATAACCGTAGCTTATTCAGGGCAGTACAATCTCTAGTAGAAATTGTACTGCCCTGAAGAAGCTACGGTTGTAGCGAAACCCGGTCGGCATAAAGTATAAAAAATAAAAGTGGTGTTTACAAATTTATTGTTTTATTTTAAATTATAATGTCACATCACAAAGTAACTGCTTCATATGAACAAATATTTTATACATTTTCTAAATAGCTTCGGAATTTTATACATTTACTAGGAGTTGTATACAATTCCTATATTTAATACATTTCCGGTAACATATATACAAAATTAATATTATTAATTATATATTAAAATATGATATCATATGATCATATGATTAAATTGTTAATAATAAAGTCCACGAGAGCCCCTACCTAAAATATTTCTAACTCAAAATTCGTGTTTGAAAAACGTCTAGATAATATTTTGTCCATGGTACAAATCATTAAATAATGATAACGGTTCAAATCCTGAGGCAGACACAAACATAAATATTTTTAATAATTAACGTTTCATGTGAATACAGCGGCCAAACCTTTTTGATGTGTTTGCAGATGAAATTATAAAACATTCTTTTGAAAATTCCCGAGTGGGTTTAGCGAATAGTATTTTCGTGTTCTTCGTGTCCTTGCAGCACACATTCGTTGCACCATTATATTGCCGAAGGATAAACATTTCAAAGGAAGGATCCACCTTCAAAGGATTTTGATGTCTGCCTTGCCATTCTCAGCGGTGCGGAATTGTTGAGAAATTTTTATTTCCTTTTGAACAGGGCCGGGCAAAACATTAATCCCCACGTTTATTGTTCAGATAATCCTCGTATTTGTACCTGCGGACTTTATTACGGATGTTTCATCCCCTATAAATGATACTTCGTTTGTAGAATTGAGGGAAAAATGCCCGTTTTATCGCTGTCATTATAAACACGTTTCCCGGTCAATAGCATTTTTTCGGTAAAGCAAAATTGACATTCGTTTATTTGAGTATTTCTGTGTTCAATAATTTGTTTGTATTTGACCGATATAGAGAGAAATTTGTTTCATTGTGTAGCCATACAAGTTTAAAATTAAGTTAGCACAGTATATGAGATGCCCACCAGGATAGAGGAAGGTTTCAAGTTTGAATCCTAGTCGCAAATATTCAAACTTACTAATTTCGGTTGTCTGTGCTGTGAGTTAGTGCTGCGTGAAATCTGATTCAATGAATTCAAATTAGCTTTGAATTTAAGAGACATTTTCAAAATTTTAACTGATTGCGTGAAAAATGCAGGCAAGCGACCTTCCTATAACAAAATGTTTCATCAAAAAATTATTTTACCCAATTTGGGAAGCGGGTCTGGGTACCGCCGCCCCGGGAACTATTTAGTGGATAACCAAGACCTCTGTCATAGGTTACCCCAAGTGGTTCGCTACGTTTGGTGACTTAGTAGGGGTGGTCGGATTCATGGGATGAGGTTTGTTTAGGTCTTAGCGGCGGATGCGTCTGCCCGCCTGCTGCGTAGTGTGCCGGATCGTGAGAGACTGGTTGAGGGAGGCCTTTTGACCTTTCCAGCCGGATTCTCTCGCCCATTGCCTTGCAACACAGTTGGAAGGATGGATTTATACGTCCGTCACTCCTGGACACACTGACCCCTAGATTCCTACCCACCCTCATACCTTTTTCCTTTCCAGAACTTTCTCTCCTTACCTTCCTTAAAAAGAAATTGCCCTGAGGAAATTATATTCCTCAGGCCTTCTGTATGGAGCTAATGTAAAAAAAAATTACTGTGACTTTTCAAAATTGGAAAAGATTTGCCAAGAATTCAGACAACGTCGTGATTTCTAACGGGTTTGCTTGTAAGCAATACAATTTCGTTGTAATCGTACTTTATATTTTCAGTGCTTACATAATGAATGTAAGCCGCCGCCCGTTCTAACAATAGATGGTTTTGAAATGGTCAGCATATTTGCCTTACGGCTGTGGTCATTTTTTAAATTTTTGTATTTTTTGGTTTTTCACCGGTATGTGCATGTGTATTTTTTTATTATTTTTTATAATCTTTATTTATTATGTTACATAGGTGATTGTGCTGTGCCTGTCTCAATAGGAATTCCTGTGTTGAGAGCAGGCGCATTTAAGCATTTAAGTAGTTAAATACAAAAATAAGGATAACAACAAAAATGTTATTTACATTTAAAGTAAAAGTACAAGGACAATCAGCATCGTACCAATGGGAAAGCATGCATTAGGAGGTTCTAAAAATATTGTTAATATATGATCTGTCTTTGCTAGTGATCCAAATATTGTTAATATATGATCTGTCTTTGCTAGTGATCCAAAGACTTGGTGTCTGATTTATATTTTACATAATTAGTGTGCTGTATAATGGTTATTGGAAGTGTAATATAAAGTTTTGTTGCAAAGTACCTGAAGTTTCTTGTAATGTGCTTTTTAAAAAGTACTATATTTAAATATTGTGTCAAAATATTTTATTATAATTTGACTTACCGAATACGTTAGTCTGCCACACTGCATCTGTGAATGACAAATATAATCCATAAAGGGATGCAGCGTGCAGAAGTATGAACCATGAGATGTTGGTCCAAACCAACACAATCTTCTTATCACCAGCGGCTCGTAAATCCTTAGCCTGTGTAATGAAGGAGTGTGCATTTAGTAGGTTGTTCGTAGCATTTTTAAGACGTCTTCGCTGGTAAATGGTGCAAATAGGGTGTGCTGTGTTTCAAATTAACTTGCTAATTTAAAATAACAGTAAAGTTTATACGTTTTTAGTCAAACTTAATTAATAACTTAACCGAATCAATTATTTTTGATCTTTATGGACCTTTACATACCTAAATGGCCTACTCCACAAAACTCCGTAAATTATTACTGAAATCACATCTCATTTTAATGTTTTTTTTTATTATTTTATCGAAATAATTCTGTCCCCGATAAGCATTTCAAGGTAAGTCCAAAATTTGAAGAAATGAGTTTTTGCTGTAAATTATCATGTTCATCAGTGGCAGAAAGATACAGGTCCTATCATGAAGAAAAATAGAATTTTTTAAAATATGTATCTGGATGCAATTACTTTTGAAGCAACAACTATCTTAGAAGCAGAAAAATGTACATATTTATGGACTTGCATATTTTATGATTTTTGCACTTTGAGTAAGTATGACTCAAATCCTACCTATTATGTAGTATTAATAATAATAATAGTATTTTATTCCAGAATGTATGCAGGGGTAGTGCAATGCAATACATTCCATATTTTGAAAAAAAAAAAACAAAAGAAATTAGGCAAATAATAAGTGGTTAAAAGTAAATCACAGCACATAAATAAAATCAAAAACGAATAAGCATGAAAAACATGAGATATGAAACTGGAATAATAATGAACACTAAAATGAATTCATGCAACTCTTTACGGAGGGTATTTCATCGTCGTCTCCCGTATTATGACTCAAATTATACATTACTACGCTTTCTATGGAAGTAAACAATTTTCAAACATTGATCCTTTCATAATACAACTCATGTCATAACAAAATATTCCACTTAATTTTAAAGCAGAAGGACTCAAGTCCGTGTTTTTGTTTCTGTTTTCTTGTTTTTTTTTTAAACAATATTTTTAAAGGCTTGCATATAAAACATTTCGTTTTATTTGCTCATTTTTAAAACAAAACAAATTGATTTAATAATCACTTTTTGTTATCTATCAGCATGGATATCCGAAGAAGTTATGAGACCATAGTTATAGAAAAAATAGTTTTTTTGGCTCTCCTGAACATTTATCTTTTTGGACTTGCAATCATATGCTTCTCGGATACTGAATTGTTTATAATTAAATCTGAAACGATTATTCAGTTTTGTTAAGTAGATTATTTCTGTCATTCGTTATCACAATTTGACTCAGAAAGTAGAACACCTACATCAACATGTCTCATGTAAAATAATATATTATTATTTAACTTCATATTTCTTTTTAGAGAACTTCACATTATTTTTTTCTCTTTTCAGATTAAACCAATTCATCTTATCGTAACAACATAAATCCATATAAACATAACAATTCATGGAATTGTAAAGTCAATATTCAAGTTCTGTGAAGGTATTACTCAAGTGCTGTTACTATCCCAAGTAGGTACTGTGAAACAACCGGCCCATGATGAATTGATATAACTTGAATAGAAGTTTCACAGAATTTTAATTTTGACCGGACAGAAGTTGAGTGGGCATCGCGTTTGGGTCCCACCCGGGCGTCGCGTGTTAGATTCCTCGGCTGGCTAAGTCAAACAACATTTTCCGCTTGGTATGGCGGTAGTAGGAGATTTTCAAACATTTTTGGTTTATTCGTAACCCGGGAATGTTTGTCTTTCTTTTTAAAGAAAAAAAGAAGTTTAAAATAAATAACAAAACTAAAATTCATAGAAATTGTATTCAACTCCTCGGGCAAATTTTTTTCGCTTTTGGGAACAGCTCAGATAGGTCTCATAGAAGTCGTTGTATCTCATTTAGGTACTGCCATAGTGAGAAATATGATCTAAACGTTACTAGAAAAGTTTCCGATCGCAATTTGAGAAAAAAATTGAGATTCGTGTTTTTATTTTTAATTATTTTTTATTTTAGTTAATTTTAATTTTAAAGAAAAAACGTAAAGCCAGCCGCTTTTAAAACTTTTTATGTTTACTTAAAAAATTTAAAAATATTTTTTTAGTTCTACTTAATTCATTTAAAAGCTTATTTAATCATCTTTTTCGGAAACTTTCAGAAACATTCCATTTATTTAGATTTTATTGCAAAGTGGAAATTTTCTATGCGCCGATTTTAATTTTATTTAAAATCCGACACAAAAACAACAACAAAGCATTTTCTTACAAGTATTACAATATCATCTTGACATGTTACTCGGATAAAGATATTACTTAATCCGATGAAATATAATGTGTCATAAATGCGAATGTACCTTGGCAAGACCCCCGTCAGTGGTTTGAGCATCTGACTCGAATAGGACCCCCGTAGCGCCGGACTCCGCATGAGGTGGCATCTTTATTTTAAGGGATAATCACCTTTATTGCTTCTGAAAAACGAATTCCAACAATATTATACATGAATTATTATGAAAATTTCGCGTTAATTCGATTACTGATGTATTGTATTTTTGCACTTTTTATGCGAATGTCCTTGATTCCAAGTAAAATAAAAGTTTTTAGTTTAACTTATTAATAAACGTGAAAACAAAATCAATCAAAGCCCTTCATACATCGATGGCTTGCAGTCAATGTATTTTTAAACCATAGTTTTAATAAGTAATAATTTTTTTATATTTTATATCTAGTGTAAACTGTGATGTGATGATGGACACTGTAACTCTGTCCGAAACGTTGTCTAAAGAAGGCATAACACCCCAAAAATAAATACTTTTAGCCGTGAATATCTAAAATTATATTTGTCTAAGGGCCTTTCGAATGTGAATGTGTTAATTTTAAATTTTACACAACTTGTGTATGGTAAAATAGTTGTTTACCAATTGTTAATTAATTTATTAACGCCTTGGAGGCTTTTGCATATATTAATATATAAAACAAAGTCGGGTTAGTTATACCATTTATAATTCAAGAACGGCTGGACCGATTTGTATGATCTTTGAATTGTCGGATTTGTCTACGCCTCGAATAGCAAAATATCCATTAAAACATCGGAAAAATTTACGAAAAAATAAACTACGAAGAAAATTTTTTCCTCTTGCATTTTGTAGGTATGGAACGAATTCTCATATTTTGAAAGAACTGCAGGAATATTATGACATGTATAATATTGAATAGTGAGTGAATTCTAAAAATTCAAAAAAGTCAAATATCAATGCGCTGATTGTTTTGCTTTTGAACTTAAACTTATAATGCTGCCCCTCTTTCTCACTCACTAAATGTCAACAGTTGAAAATGAGACAAATGGTGAACGTATGTCTGCACCCCTCCAAAGGAAAAATATAATAATTATATTGAATTTCCTTCACACGTATAAAGAAAATGAAACGCAATTCCCGTAAGTAAGTTGAAAAGAAAGGAAATCACAAAAATTATAAAAACGTATACAGCGCCATCTCTGATACTGAAAAAAATAAAACACTGACAGTGCGCATCGATAATTGCTAGATTGTGTAATTTTTAACTTAATAAAAAAGCTGAATTTAATTCAGCTAATAAGTTAACACAACAGTTATTGATTCTGAGGCGATACGAAGTTCTCCGTGTCAGCTGGTATTATTATGAGTGTAGTTATACATTTTAGTTGTTCAGTAGAGTGATAATTCGTTTATATCTTTTACATAACATAATAAACAGAATTTGAGAGATATAAGTAAGTACAATATTAGTAGTTATATATATTATATAAATGAAATTTAAATTTAAATTGTGTGCTTTAAATTTGAATAGTAGACGAGGGCATTTATGCAGACGACAATTTCGACAAATTCTGATTAGCGAGAGGCATGTAAGTTATGTGCACACTATTCTACCAACTATTAGGTTAAATATGTACACACAATACATCAGGGATTTGCATTTCTGGAATTCCACAATAAATTCCATGTCTGTAATTAGCGTTACGTGTATGTGGATTCCAATGCTACATTATTATGTATAAAATAATATCTCAAAATGGGTTTAATTTTAGGAGAGATGGGAAGGCTGATAGAGATATTGAATGAAGGGTGAATGCAGGTAACTCTATTAATGGAGGACTGAACGCCATAGGAAACCAACAAAAAATGTCCAAAGAAGCGAAGCTAGGGGGCATACATTAATTACGTGAGTTCAAAAGGGGGAATGGAAAATGGGGAGCAAAGTCTAGCAAAATCTCACCAAGGGGGGGGGGGGGGGTTAGATTGGAAGAAAAACTGCTCACGTAATTAATGTATGCCCCCCTAGCTGTCCATAATGGAGTAGTGGTATCTATCCTGATGTATGGCAGTGAGGCATGGAACTGGCAGAGGAAGGATGAAAGTAGATTGAATGCTGTAGAAATGAGATCCCTGAGGCGAATATGTGGTTAAACCATGAATGATCGTACATTGAGATCCGCAAAGAATGCAAGGCTGATAAGTAAGCGTAATGTGTAAGATTAAGAAAGGGACGCTCTGATGGTTTGGGCATGTAGAGCGAATGAACGAGGAAAGTAGTGTAAGGAGAATGTATGACGAAAGTTTGAATGGTAGAAGAAGTAGAGTACGCCCGAGAAAGACATTGCTCGACCAAGTGAATCAGACACTTGAATCGGGCCATGTCAAGAGTCAGAATAATGGAAGAGCATGTATGCGACGTTGTATGAATGTAAACGAGGCAAGGATTGTGTGCCAAGACCGAATTGTTTGGCGGTACGTCCTCTCTGTCTACTCCTGCGGGGAAACGGCGTGTTCGAAACTCACTCCGGCGAAAATTTTATTTTTTATTTTTATTAATGATTTTTTGTTTTTGTTTTTAATAAGCCATGTAAATTCAATAACCACACATCCCGAAGGAGTGAACAAATCTAAATATGGAGGAAATCATAGAAGACATAAGAACTGATGTTAATAAAATAACAACTGTTAAAGACTCTAAAATAAAACAAAGTTTAGAAAACAATATTAAAAAGCTGGAAGAAGCAATAAAATGTGAACATTTGAAACTACAAAATAAAATAATTCAATTGCAAGACCAAATAATTCAAAATAATGAAAATTACTGCCAAAAATTAGAAAAAATAATTTCAACAAATCAAATTGTTAAAACATACGCTGAAGTTAGCGCGCAACACAAATCCCCGGTTTTATATCCTATCATTATAAGTTCAAAAAACGAAAAAGAAGATATCAAGGAAATAATAACTAAGAACGTAAAGATTTCTAAAACTGGCGTTGGTATTGCTAGCATCAGAAAAACATCGAAAAACCAACTTATTATCAACCTTAACAAAGAAGAAGACAGGATCAAGACAAAAAATGAAATTGAAAAAATGAACCTTGAAGGAATAAACGTGGGCGAATTAAAAAAGAAAAGTCCGTGTATGATCTTCAAAGGAATAGACGAGAATTATGATAAAGAAGAATTTTTGAATGACTTAATCCTACAAAACGAAGACATAAAAACATTAAATGTAGAAGAAAAAATCAAAATAAGAGGAACAATCAACATTAAAAAATATAAACAAATAAACATTATCGTCGAATGCACTGTAGATATTAGAAACTTACTTATTAAAAAAAAAAAAGTAAACCTGGGTTTCTCCCAAATAAAAGTGGAAGACTGTAACCCTTTAATGCAATGTTACCACTGCCAGAAATATGGCCATACAGCCACGCGTTGTCTAAGAATAAACGAAAAACCTATATGCCCTCACTGCGCTGGAGATCACGGACTAAAAGACTGTCAAAACAAAAATGAAGTGCCAAAGTGATTGAATGAAGATGTAAATTTTCATTTATGACCAAAAATTTTTTTTTTAAATCTTGATGAAACACACACTTCAAATAATATTTAAAATATATTTCAGCATGAAACAACAAAAACCATTAAACTGTTTCTCTGGCGTCATCAAATTTGCAAATTTTTCAAGCGATCAATCATGAGCGATTGAGCTTTTAATTATCCATTAATTTGATCAAACACCTCTGCCAAACGTCACCCCAAGTGGTTCGCTACGTTTAGTGACTTAGCAGGGGTGATCGGGTTCATGGGGTGAGTTTTTACTTAGGTATTGGCGCCCGATGCGTCTGCTCACCTGCTGCGTGGTGGGCAGGTTTGAAAGAAACTGGTTGAGGGAGGTCTTTTATCCTCTTCGGACAGAATCTCTCGATCCATCGCCTTGCACCGCAGTTGGAGGGATGGATTTAAATGTCCGCCACTCTTAGATACACTGACTCACCCGTCATACCTATCTCCTTCACAGAACTTCCTCTCCTTCCTTTCCTTAAAAAAAACCTTCCACACAGCATCCCCTAAAATTACGAAGACCCTGAGAAAAAATATTTTCCTCCGGGCCTCCTGTGTAGAGCTAATGTAAAAAAAAACATTTCGGTGTAGTGCCACATTTTTAGAAAACAAGTGTGCAGTTCGCATGCGGAGAAGTGAAACCTTCAGAAAACTAAAGTAGGCAAGAGCGGGGTGGCTACTAAGCACCGCACAAAGAGGAGACCATTCAGTCTATCTCATTCTCTCGCAGGCTAAATCCTGTAGATGTATGAGTTTGTCTCTTTTTAGTGTCGTTATTTTTCGTTTCATCGAGTTTCAAATCACAACGGTGCTAAAGAAGTTTTCACTTTAAAAAAAAACTTTAAATCACTACAGAGCCGGGAAAAAGCCAGCAGTCATCTTTAATAAGTCTGTAAGCATGGTATAGGTACATACGTAGGATATTTTTGGAGTAGGTTGGATGAAAGTTATTGGTTAAAAAAAATTAGAAACCTACCTTGAAGTGTAATTTTCTCGACAGTCCAAATAAGACTAACTTAAAAAAAAACCTGTTGGTTGTTTATATAGTACGTTTGGTAAAGTACTCGTAATTATGACAAATGAAAAAATATTGTCTTAACAATCAAATTATTATTTACTAATTAGGCGTTGTATGCAAATCCAAACACGGTATTGTATGCGCCTCACGTAATTTATGGACAGTTACTTTGGAGACCTTTAGGGTCACTGTGTTAATAATTCCTATGGAAATATTTTTATATTTATTTATTTATTATTGTTATACGCCCATAGGGGCTTTTACATAGATAATAAATAATTTTTACATAAGTTATCGAGTTAGAATTTATACCAAAAGTTATAAAAGTGAAAAATTAAAAAAATAACACTAGTTTTTGAAGAATATGGCGTAAAGAAATATTTTAAACAATATAATATTTGACAATAACATAATTAAAACATTACAATAACACATCAAATCGTTAAAATATATTATACCCACATTACAATAATTTGTAGGATTCCACAAAGTGTTGGTTTAATTTGCATTTAAAATTATAAAGGGAATCAGCAAATATGTCTATAATACCACCAAACTTGTTGCCCAAATCATGCATCCTATTGGTAAGTGATTGTAATTGATAGTTGGTTGTGTATGTGTCGCAAAAGAATGTTGTACTTTGTCTAGTATTCCTTGTCGGTACATAGAGTTTAATAGGGCTGTCCATAAGGTTGTTCATGACTCTGTATAAAAAAATCAGGTCTGAAATGGTTCTTCTGTCAGACAGCGTAATTATATAATACTTTTGGGGAAACCAAAGGGACGGCTACGACTAGACGGTATGGTCTTAAATTAAAAAATACCCCACAACATTTTTGGAACAAATTCAAAACTCAGTAATATATTAGTACTAGCTTTTACCCACGGCTTCGCTCGCGGGAAATTACTGGCATAATTGTTAATATTCTTGCTATTTTGTCTAATAGAAAATAATTATTGTTTAATAGAAAATTTCTAAATTTGAGAATGACATTTGGCAAACTAAAAATTCTATTTTAGAAAATATTTAAATTTTAGAAATAGAAATTTATTTTAGGTTTCTACTCCCTTTATTAGTATTTTATTCATATTTGATTCCAGAGTAACCTAAAAAAATAAGAAAATAACAGTCCACTTCAAACGCTATGCTTTATAGCAACGTTATGCTTTTTGTTCGGAGAATAAACATTTTTAGAGATATGTAGATATTAACTACGACGCCAAAAAAGTACTATTTTTAATCACAACAAAGCACTCTTTTTAAGCCTAAAATTTAAAAAAAAACATTGTTTTCAAGGTAACAATTTGTTTGACGTTTGCAATAACTTGATTTTGTTAGGGACAGAAAACGTATGATACATAATTTCATAACGCCACAGCTCATTCATAACGCCAGAGCTTACCAATATATAAAGCCGTTGTTACTCGCAAATAATGTAGCTTTCGATTAGTGAAAGAATTTTTAAATTCCTTTCGATATTTATTGCGTGAAAGAGTAAGGACCATCCATCCAACCAACCATCCATACAAACTTTCGCATTTATAATATTAGTAAGATGTATATATATTTTTATTTATATATAAATGGTATACTATTCGTCAAATATTTGAATTAGATGAAGTTAACAATAATAATCTAAACGAAAATATGAAAGAAAACAAGACACAGAAAAAAGACAATTGTCGCAACTGGGACTCGAACCCAGATCTCTCCGTCTAACGGGACTAACCAATTTCGCTATTGCCACCTTCTGTCAAACCGTCATATTTGTCAATCTCATATTTTCGAATTTTAGAATTACATTATTATCAACTAATTATTTTTCTCCATATTTTTTTTAATTTTTTTTTTACAGTGAATACAGCACAAGAATCTCAACTGCTCCCGTCTGGAGCCAGTGAGACTATGGCATCCTCAATTGGGGTATGTTGTGAGGCTGAAGGTAGTGGGGAGGGGAAGGAGGTGGGGAAGAGGAAGGTTGGGAAGTACCTGGCTATTCAGATCTGGTCACCAAACACGGCTAAGGCCATTTTCAAGCAACGTTTCAATTCTGAATGGTGGTCTTACACCAGGACGATACTGATAGTATCTTCCACTCTGGAACGTGCCGCAAATATACTATATATTGTTTTTTTAAATGAATTAATTGTGAAATAACACAAATAATCAAATAAAATTTATTTGCGCACGCCGGGTTCGAACCCGCGACCTCCGGATTGTGAGTCAAGAGTCTTAGCCACTGGACTACGGAGGTCGTCAAATATTACGGGCAACTATCCTTTTAATTGGAAAAAATTCAAAGAATTGGTTTGTATTATCTATTGTTTGACGGAGAGGTCTGGGTTCGAGTCCCAGTTGCGACCATTGTCTTTTTTTGTTTTTCTGTGTCTTGTTTGCTTTCATATTTTCGTTTAGATTATTATTGTTAACTTATTCTAATTTGATATATTTCACTGATGGGAATAACCTTCAAAAAAGTATAAAAAGAAAGTTTCTCTTATAAAAATTTAATATTTGAAGTTAATTTCACGTTGAGGTATAAATAATTTTTAAAATTTCTAGCATAATCCAACAAAAGAAATTTTCAATATTATACAATGAAACTAATTCCGAAAGAGGGTTCGTACTTTTGTAGAGATTTTACACGTCAAAGCGCTTTTGTTGGCCTGATCACTATAAATTCTCGATTAATGCTAGATCCACGGTGCCTACAATTAAAGTATTTATAGTAATTATCTAAATCAAATTTCTTACCTAAAATAGATGATTTTGCGATAACTTCGAAGGTTTTAGTTATAAATTAACAAAAAAAAAAGTCTGATTACCCTAATAAAAATCCCTTTATCTAAGGATTTCCATTTTTTTGTTTTTTTTTTATGAAATTGTCGTATCATAACGAAAATACAGGTATCGATAAACATTTTTTAGATAAATCCAGTTTTTTAGCCTACTTTCGATTGAATCGTAAATTTAATATGTAATATTTTAGCGTATAGTGATTTTATTTTAATTAACGTCCACTTCTAATTTTTTGTAAGTTTTTTGATTGTCGTGATTTGTAGATCGATTTCATCCAGTTGATTAGTCAGACATCTACAAATACTAAGTATTGAGATAATTCGAATGCTCGGAAAATCAAATATTATTTACACGTGTCTGTGCTTTGCAAATAAATATGCTGTAAAATTACACCGGAAAGTATAACGTTTTGTACATTTTGAAATATCCTACTAGTAACCCAAAAAGCATCAATTTATTGTTAAGTTCACTACAAGTTTTTAATTGATTTGGTGGTATTTATGAGTAATCTGTACTTGTACTAGTTTTTTTTATTATTTTAATATTATAGGTAAAATGTGAAAGTGTGGTAAAACGGATTTTTCAGATAAAAAAATTTTTTTTTTTGTAAAATATTAAAATTTATTGATTTTTTCTATTTCAATTTTTTTCGCAAAAACAGACTTTGGACCAAGTCCGTTAACTTATCGCCTAAATCAAATTCTTGCTCATACATTTCTTTGGTGCTTTAATGAAATTCGCGACGAGACAACTCTCCGGTAAATCCTGTCTCTGAAACCGCCAAAACAAAGCAGAACTCTAATTATAAAGTAATATAACTTTCAGGATTATTTGCTTTAGGCCAAATTCCTGATAAAGTTTCAGGATGTGACCACCGGCAAACAATTCGTTTATTATTTCACGCAACGCTGATCTATATTATTTATCCATAAATTTAACATTAAAATAATGAAAATTTAAATAGATAACTCAATAAAAACGTTAACATGTAATTGAGTGTTAGTTACAGGTTAGAATACAATTCAACGGTATGGTCACCGTACTCCAAAGTCCAATCTCTAGCATTAGAAAAGGTTAAAAATAGATTCCTTCGGTACATCAATTTAAAATGAAAATTTCAGTATTTATAAATTATAATAACTCACGCCCTGAAACCAGACTTCTTCCAGAGCTTATCATTATATTTATGTAGAAACACTTTTCTGCTAAATTGCAATGTTCTGTAAAACATTTTATTCAATCCATCGATTACTTTCCGAGATTTGCGGATCCAAACATACGGAACCTAAATTTTTAAAAAAAATTGTAAAAATTTCATAACGCCAAAGCTAACCACTATATATAGAAATGTATATATTTCTTTTAAAATGCAATGTTCTGTAAAACATTTTAGTCAATCTATTGATTACTTTCCGAGATTTGCGAACGCAAACATACGGTACCTATTTTTTTATATACTCGTATATAGATTATCAAATCTTAATCGAAAGCCCTGAACTGTTGACACTATAATTTGCAATGTACCTGCCAGGCAAACACGTGGCAAAGATAATTTTAAAAGAAACATATTTGAATACTGATTATTCCATTTATTCACCGATTCCTAGAATTCATTGACTTGTAAATAAATAAACATTGCGAACATGTAGACATATTTTGTGTTGACAATTTTGCACGTTTCAAAAAGCAGCTTCGATTATATGTTCTGATAATTAACTTTTTTTTTCTTTTTCTAAAAATCTTGTCTTTTAATATCCGATACCTTACGACTTACGATTACGTCATATCTTTATTATATTGTTTGTAACACACATTAATAATTTTCGTTATTTGTTTTTGGGGTGTTATGCCATGTTGCGCTACCTCCTTCTTTAGCCGACGTTTCGGACAGCGTTGCAGTGTTTATCATCGGGGCAGAACCGACAGATGTGTAGGATCTGCCCTGATGATGAACACTGCAAAGCTGTCCGAAACGTCGGCTAAAAAAGGAGGCAGCGCAACACGACATAATACCCCAAAAACAAATAACGAAAATGCTTTTAGCCGTGAAAATCTAAAAACGTGTTTCACATTAATAATTGTATTATATATCTACATTCTAGCTATTGTACATTGCACTTTGTTCTATGTATAGTCTTATTATCTAAATCGTATTTTTTGGTGCTCCAGATTTTATGTCCGGGTTAAATCTTCCCCACAGGAAAGACCAAACCCTTCCACAAACTTTTCCACAAATGATTATCTAGTCAATCCACGCCAAGTAAGTGCACTATGTAAGTATAATAAATACAGAACAATACAAGAACAATACGTCAATCCACCGGAGACCAAATGGGAAAAAAATTCACCGACTCCAGATATTTTCATATCAGAGAGTTCGGCTCGGTAGAACTCCTAACTGGATCGATAAATCCTACTGATCCCTCATTATAAATATTTAAAAAATCTTTCGTAATCCTACATGTATTTAAAATTGGTACAACTATACAATATTAGTATTATTTATCATGTTATACTTATGTACCGTAATTTATTGTAAAATTTTGATGTAAAAGCCAACTAGGATGTTGATTTATTTAATAAGAGAAACTTAGAAACATTTTATGGACGCGAGTTCTTCTGTTCGCAGAAGTGATTGTTTATAAGCTTTTGACTATTTGCTCCTTGTTTGTTATGCATTTAATTGCTCTCTCCACTTTCCAGTAAAGTACCAATAATTTCCCGTTCCTTTTTTTCCTGTTAAAAATTCTGGCGTATATAACAAGTGAATTTTCTTTTGTTGCAGGTTTTCCGAAGAAGCCGGCTGAACTGCTGAGTTCAGCTAATTAACACCACACAGACCGAAAAACTTACATAATTACTTCCAATGGTCATCCAGCTCCTGAAGGGGTTCAGGTTTGATGATGGTGGCTCTTTGATGATAAAAATCTCTTCTGACAATTTTTTTGTTTATTTGCTCTCAGAAAGCCTTCCATCCCCATATCTCGTGGGGCTTATCATATATCTGTCGACATCGATAACCAAGCATAATCGATAAGACAAACTAGGCTGTCGACGCTATTATAATTATATTTTTTTAATAATTTTAATTTTTTTTTAAACTTAACGAAGTTGTCTATTTAAATGTATCGCAATAATATTTATTTATTTCAAGGCAAATTTCACGGCACAACACGTGCAGTGAACATAATAAAATTTACATATAATAGTACAATGACATAAAGAAATAAATAATATAAATGTTAAGTTAAATCTAAAAACGATATATAAAGCGAAAGCATCAAGTAAAAGTATAAACTATAAAATATAAAGTATAATGTAAAAAGCAAAAAAAAGTTAAAAGACAGGAAATAATATAGTAAAAAATAATATGTATAATAAGATATCTTAAAAAAGAAAAAAAACACAAACATTATTAATATAAAAAGGCACAACAAGTTAAAAGTAATGCTCTTAGGAGACAAAAATGAAAGATAAAATACATATATACATATCTCTGCCATAGGTCACCCCAAGTGTTTCGTTACGTATGGTGACTTATTAGGGGTGACCGGATTCATGGGGTGAAGTTTGCCCGGGTCTTGGCAGCGGATGCATCTGCCCACCAGCTGCGTGGCAGGCCAGATTTTACTTTCTTTCCATTTCTTAAAATTACCCAACACACGGCGTCTACCTGACGGCTTGGCTCGTAGGTACTACGTCTTAATGGCTCTGTTCTCCCTCTCTGCATACGTGATCAGTGTATGCTAATTGCTATTGGTTTTGAGGGGTTCTGGACAGGGGAGGGGAGGGGGGGGAGGAGGAGGGGAGGGGGGAGGAGGAGGGGAGGGTGAGGGAATAATTCATTACACAATCATCGTAAAAATTCCAACATATTATGTATTATTAACGTCTATGCGTTTTATTACCAATAAATCTTTTTTTAAATTCTTTAGACTTATGTCACTAATGCATCGGAAGTCATCAGAGCTAGTTATCCCTTTAAGGCTCCGTTATCGGCCCCAAAAAGAAAAAGATGGAGAGATACGAAATTACAAATTTTAAAGGAGAGCGCTAACATTTACAACGTCAAAATCGATTTAAAAATTGCGAAAATCTTTAATAAAACACGACTCGTTTAAAATAGAGCAAACATTTCTTGGGGGTTGTCTAAAACACTGTGATTTTTTTCATACATATAACTTGTAAAATAATAGAAACAGACTTGAAAATAAAAAAAGTAAGAAAATAAGGGAATTTCATATAATTTGCGTTTCGGCACGGCGTGAGGAATGTATAGATATTATAGTCAAAAATAAAAAAAAATTAAGAGCTTAAAAACTTCAAATGTTTAAGGGAGGTTTGCAAGAAATCGGTAGAAATTCTATAGATTTGGATTTGAGATCAAAATTCCCAACCAAACTGAAAAATTATTTTTGTAATAAAAATGTAGGTATATCAAATATAGAGTTCGGATGTGAGCTACTTTAATTATATTTGCTTTAAATTATAAAATATGGGTCATTAAAGATTTTGATGTTTCATTGGATTTTAGAGGCGATTTGGGCAATTATTTGTGAGTAAATGAAAAACAATAAAAAATATATTTTACTATTTACTCTTTAAATTTATGAATTTAATAGAAGTACTCACCTATGGTACTAACAAAAATCGAATACTTTAAATTTAGTAAAAAATTGTATATTTTTTAAATAGGTACGTTAGGTAACAAATTTGATTGATCGTTCTTATAATATACAAAAATGAGTGTTTGTAATATATGAAAAATTAATATATTATTGCAATAGGTGGTACGCGAGCTGTTTGAAAATCGGAATGTACCGGAAATGAATATATTGAACGCGGGAGGGGGGAGGGGATCGTGGGAGAGGGGTTTGCGGGAGGGGTGAAGGAAGGCATGGAAGGTGGAGGGGAAATGCGAGAGGGGAAGAGGACATTGGAAGGAAGGGGAGGCGGAAGGAGAACGGGACGAATGGGAAAAGACACGCAGGGCACACAATTTCTTTATTAGTGGCATTGCAACGCATACCGGGAACTCGCTAGTTGCTTATATACGAAATATTATGTAATACTAGCTGGTACCCGGAATGCGTTGCAATGCCATTCAAAGAAATAAATTGATTCTCCCTACATGTGCTTTCTCGTGCGTCCCCGTTTCCTTTCACCTTCCCCGCCTTACCCCTCCCTCGTATCTTCCCTCTCCGCGAACCCCACCTTCCCCGTGCCTTTCCTCCTGCCGCTAAAATATATGAAATACACGCATTTTCATTTCTACAAATTTCATAATGCCAGAGCTTACTATTATATGCAGCCTATGTTACTCGCTGGTAATGTAGCTTTCTATCAGTGAAAGAATTTAAAAAATCGGTGTAGTGGTTTAGGCGTAAAAGCGTAACAAACAAACACACGCACTTTCGCAAATAATATTAGTAAGTATGGATTTTCATTTAAACAAATTTCATAACGCCAGAGCTTACCATTAAATACAGCCTATGTTACTTGCTGATAATGTAGCTTTCTGTTAGTAAAAGAAAATTTTAAATCAGTTTAGTGGTTTAGGCGTGAAAGCGAAACAAACAAACACAAGCACTTTCGCATCTTCTTACTAATATTGTAAACAAGCTTTTACCCCCGGCTTCGCTCGCATATTTGTCCCCCCCCCCCACTCCCACCCCTCCACCCCCTCTCCCGCACTATCATTCCCCCCCCCCCCCCCAATCGCGTGCTACTAAGTAAATGTTTGACGTGGGTTGTCAATATTATTTCTTTGATAGCGAAAATTCAAATATTAGTATTCTAATATGAATATTTAGTGTAGGTAGATACAAATATAAAATAGGTACTTATCTACATTTTGACAGATATACTAATATTATGAATGCGAAACGGAGCGTATTTGATTGTTGATTGATTGGGGGAGGGGGAGTGGTATTGCGGGAGAGGGGGGGAGGGGGGGAGGGGGGGAGGGGGGGACAAATATGCGAGCGAAGCCGGGGGTAAAAGCTAGTTTATAATATTAGCATGGGTTATTTTATATCAATAACACACTTGATATTACTAAGGACCGGTTTTATAACCATCCGTTCATCACGCTTGTTACCATTTTTAACGAATATTTGGTCTTTCGCCCGATTTCCCCGTTTTATAAACATTTGTCAGGTTACCGGTCGGTTAAGTAGCGATTAAAGCTTTACGGAGCGATTTTGGTCAGTTAAATGGATAACTATCCGTTTGCTGACGTTTTTTTTACAGTTGCAAGTAGGAAGTTGTTCCCGGCACTCAGTTATTTCAATTATTTTACAGACGTCGATTTCAAAATGAGATTTTGTTTGTCAAAGAGGACCGTAGTTCAAATTTTAAACACAGTTGGAACTCAAGTAATACTGGCAACATATCGAAATCAGTCAGTTACGCCAGTCCAGCTTCATTTCTTTTAAAAATTCAACAATATTATTATTCAATTTATAAAAATAGTACTGCTATGTAATTATAATTTCGCGTGGCAGCTGCTTCACCTAGTTTGATAATGCCAATAGAAGGCGAAACAGCTGTCACGCGTAATAATAATTACTTCAAAGAACTTGCTTATAACTAAACTGTGTTTATAAATTGAATAATAATATTAGAATATATAAAATAAATAAAAAACAAAATGGAGTTCCACAAATTAAACTTACAAGCTCTGGGATCAATGCTGCAAGCAGCTGGCGATTTTACAGGAATCTCCAAGAAGACGGCGTGCATTTTTATACGGAGAGTGACCCAATTAATAAAACTTTCGGACTAAAAGTAACCGATGATCGCCATAATAATGCACATTTGTTTATAGTACGCAAAATAAGATAAAGAACGTATAGCGGTCCGTTAACGAAAAACGGTTCGTTACGTAACAGAAATTTGGTACTTCGTTTATAAAACCGTCCCTAGCAGTATATTTGAAATCCCAATAATCAAGTTCAGCTATGTAATCAAATCTTTGCCATACAGTTTCTCCTGCTCTTACCATCCAGGAAACCCCGACCACTCCTGCAGATTGCAGTTTAATGTAGCGTTGTGTTCCTCGTATTTCACCAAAGAGGTTGTTGGTCTCGGCTCTGGGTCTCGGTGTATTGGTATATTGTATACTACTTTGAGTTTAAGTACTTCCCCGTCGCTGGCTGTATTAGGTGCCTGCGGTGGTACACCTGCGCTCTCAATAGTTGCGGTAGAAACTACTGAGAGAATCGAACGACTAGAAAGACATTTCTTGTTTGAAAATTGTATCGATTCTTAGGGAGAAACAAAAGTCCGTCTTTAAATGGTTGTGCAGTTAGACGGTTTTTTTTTATTCGTTGATATATTCAAAAACACAACTATTGATTGTGTGTCTGTGATCTTCGGTACAAAAACTTGGATTTGCTTTGAATTGAATTTTCAGTGATATTTTGAAACTAAACAAGTTTTTGAAGTGAAAATTCTTTAGCGCCATGTGATTTGAAACTCGGATGAAACGGAAATGACGGATTACAGTAACTACGAAGCGTCAAACTGCGCTCATTGGCCGCTTTAATAATGATCTCTCTTTTCAAGGCTCCTATTGGTTGAGATTGTTTTGGTGAAGTTTCGCTTCTACCGCGCGTGAACTGCACTGGATTGTTTTCTTAAATAATTGCAAAATTACTCTGCGGCGTCATTTGAATCTTTTATTACGCCTTAATTTTCACTTTACGAGTACGTTGCATATATTGTGACATGTCGATAATAATAAACTTTTTAATAACAATAAATTTTTTTTTTCATTAAATTTAAATCCATTTCAAGTACATAACATTTTGTTCTGAGTGTTTGACACGCACCGTATCATGAATAACGTGTTAACTGATTATAATTTTGTAGTGATAGAAACCACGCAAATATCATTATGTTTAATAATTTGCATTCCCGGGGGTTTGAACCCGCGACCTGGCATAGAGCCATATGGTTCTTATCGCCCTTCGATGGATGTAAATTCATTTTAATGAACTTCCGGAAAAATGACATGTGTGAAAGAAACCGCCTGGAAAGAGAGAGAGACAAAAATAGTATGAAAGGCTTGAACGCGTGTCCAGCAACACTTTTCCATTCCAACATGAAAAACTGTAACTTTTTTATTATAATAAATTGATATATGTTTTTATAAAAAGTAAGGAAAGCAATTTTAAAGACCTTTTTCATGTTTGCACTAAAAAAAAATTATTTTCACAAAATTGTATTTTTAGTTCGAATTATAAAATTTGAAAGCGTATTTACCTTTTTACCTTTCAAAAACAGTTTTTAGTTTACGAATGCGTCCAGAAATATGTTCCATTTATTGAATTTTATTGCAAAGCGAAAATATTTTAACCTTCTGAAAAAATATGCCTGAAGCCTGAAGGGTTAACATCTGCCTTTTTTCGGAACATTCATTCGAATTTTATCAAAATAAACAATGCCCAATGAAAGTATATATTTTCGAAGAAACATTTTCTACAATACGGTATAATAGTCACAACAATAAATGTATTGACTTTGCATATTATATTCCATTTGATTTACACTGCTTCAAAACGAGTAAACAATTCAAAGTACCAACAATTTGCTTAACCTTCCTCGGTTCTTCAAATACTATGTCGCCCTTGAGGTGATTTTTCACACAAACGGCGCTATATATTAAATTTAAAAAAATTAAAATTATCCAATTATTTTATTATTATTATTATGTAACTAAATGGGGTATTTCCACGTTTTTTAATTGCTTATAATAATAACGATGATTACAGCATTTTTATTTTATTTGTATGTTGTTTGTATAAATTTTTCTACGGCGAGTCAAACTTTACCGCTAAAACGATATTTTGGGGCGGGTCTAACGTGTGACGTCATAGCGTGGCCGCTCACTGACAGTGTTAATTTATGCTATCCCAGCTGAGCGACGCTTTAGACGTCACAATCCCATTTCCCAACCACGGGCCGTTTAGATTTTGTCAGTTTCAGATCGTTTTTAAAATCAATAATATTGAATGAAAACATCAAAAACAAACATTTTTGGTAGGATAATTAAAATCAGAAAAATGATCTTTAAATATTCCGTACATTTTCAACAGAATCCCTCGTTTGTGGAAATACCCCACGACGAGCCATATGCCGAACCAAGCCACGTATATTATAGAGTTCCATGCCAACTCAGAATGAAACCAACTCAGAACCACCTCAGAAAGGGCATTAAAAGCTATGAAAAAATAATTTTAAAATAGTCGGTAGCCCTAATCTAACTTAACCTATTTAACCATTTTTTTATATTTTTTTATCATCACTCTTAATGACCTTTCTGAGGTGGTTCTGAGTTGGTTTCATTCTGAGTTGGCCGGTCACCATATAATAGCTGTGTGTGAGTGTGTACATAGCCTTCGGGTCATGCCGATTTCAAATCTACGAAGTACCAAATGGTTTTGGAACCGTGAAGAACCTTCTACGTTTTATTGTTCTAAAATTATAGATTTTATAGAAATAAATCAAGGGAACTTTTAAAAGCAAACCTGGTAATGCCTGGCGAGTTTTATTACGTTTGAATTGCCCAAACATCATCTTACTTCTAATCGGTTTCTCGACCTTACAAATTCATCATTTTTTATCGCATTTAGTTTTATTAGAACTATTTTATTAGTAAAGTATTTTGAAAGAGGCTCTTCATCGCTATTTGTTCCCACACTACTGCTTTCACTGTCCAAAGAATTATTGACCCGAGGAACCTAAGACAGAAAAAAAAAATTCTTAACATAAGTGACTTATCCATAATTTAACAATACTGATAATAAGTGAATGAATAATTAATAATTGTCATGAAGTCGTTATAAATTATCTAATAAATACGATTTTTATGGTCAGTTAAATTTCATTCATTAAAAGTTGAATTTCAGTTTGGGTCATAATGACCGTCATGTCATGAAGAACCAAGTAATGTTAAATACCGATAATTGATTTACACTACTTCAAGAGGAGTAAATTCAAAATATTCCATTTGATTTACACTGCTTCAAAACGAGTAAAGTTACTATTTGAGTAAATTTATTTATTTATTAACATTAACGGTATAAATATACCACAAATACAGATTACATGACATGTCACAATATCATAGTTGTACATAAGATATAATAAAAGAGAGAGAATAAGTTAGTTGTGGCATTTGGTTGAGAAGTGACACAAGGAGCTACAATTACATATAATACTAGTGTAAAATAAAATTTATACTTATTGATTGAAAATATTTGATAGAATAGCCTTCTTGTACCTAGCTTCCGTGCAGTTAAATAGATCCGCCACATCTGCGTATCTATTACTAACTTCATGTAACCTAGGTATAAGCGAGTTTTTCATGTTCATGTTTTCATGTTGTTTCAATTCAAATAACAACAATTTACCCCGACATTTAGGAATGTTATCTTGGCATTGGAGACTTCCTATTGTAAAGCAACTACTATCAAGTTATGTGCAATATATCCGATCCTGATTCGATACTCAAATGCACTCGTAGGTCGTAGGCTAATGCGAAATCGAACGGAAACCGCTTCTGGGGACGGCAAACCGCTTTATCGTTCCCAATCCCCAACCATGCATCATGCCATTATAGACCCAGCCTCTGCACTCGTATCTCTTTGAAGCTACTTCTCCGTATTTCACTTTTTAAGTGCAGTTTTATGTTTCAAATAGTCGAATGTCAAACTGATGTATCTTCGATTGCTGTATTTTTATTGTACCGTCCCATCTGCTAGGCGCTTCACTTCGAGCGAATAAATGCAATCTAATGAAGGTCGGGTGCACTTAACATGAATAGTTTATGTTGCATCCAAAACTGCTTACAAATTACAGTTTCAGTTGCACTTAAATTGGACGAAAAACCAAACAAGACGAAATGGTGTTTGCTGAAATTGGGTGATAATAGGTTTAGGAAAAAAAGGAATGCAAGGTAAAGGGATAACAAATCACTTAACATTGTATCTGTACATAGCACACGATGCAACCACAAATAAACTTTGCTGAATAAACTACTTTACGTACCTTTTGGCAAATAAATAACGGTTTAAATCACAGTAGTAAGACGATAACTACGTTGCAGAAACCATGTTACTTATATTGCTACTTGACTGCAACAAAATAAAGATATATAATAATAATACCCACTCATAATGGTAAGATGCTTTCAACTACGCTGCAGAAACTACGTTAACTTAGTCCTAGTTATTAACTGCGGAGCTATTCATTTTCCTAATGTAAATTTACACATTGAATGCGAGAAGTAAGTTGAGTAGATTAATGTCTCGGCTTAGCTGTTTCAGTTTAAATTCCTTGAGTAATAATAGTAATAATAATACATAATATTTGCAATAGACAGGTGCCTTAAGATTAATGTTGGAGGATTCTGGCTTCGCGGATTAGAGGAGGAAACCATTTGTACCGCTGTATCTGATTGGCAAGGCGAGGAGCACGTGGCTACAATGGAGTAATAATTAATTAAACCTGGCTTATATTGAATTCTTGGGTATTTTACGATCGGCAATGAGACACTTAACTGTCAGGATTTCGTAACAGTGTAACCCAATCTGACAGTGATTGCAGACAAGCTGGTTGCGTGATATAAGAAAATGTATATTATAATGTAACTCTGAGTCTAACGCGTGGCGCCGCGCGAAACTTCCAAACGGTCATCGCTACTTGGAAGTGTCCTAGGTGACAAATAACATGCGACAAGCGCGAAGCGGTTCGAATCTGCGTTCGTACGGCGGACATTAGGTATTCATTGTCTATGAGTTGACATTAATTATTTAAGACTGGACATTAATTATTTAAATACTAACTAGGGCACCTGGCTTCGCTCAGGGAGTTGATATGATATGGAACCCACCCATACAAAAAAAGTCTCGAATGGTCCACAATGTTCCAGAACATTCCACAACATTCGAAAGTGGTCTAGAATTTTCCACATTGATGTTCCCAATTTCCTTTGATCCCGAACATTCCAGAATGTTCCGGGATGTTCAATGATACAATATTAATTACTAAAGTATTCTACTTATATTATGGCAAGTCACAAATTTAACTTTTATAAAGTGATAATATTTTAATGACAGAAATGTACGACACCATGAAGAGTCTCATGTATGCCGTTTATACCGTAGCGTTGCAGGGTAAACATCACGCAAGTGCGGAAAAAACCCTTAATTAAAATTTATAATTGAAAACAATTTATTAATCGTTTTAATACAATAGGTAAATACATAAATCTGTCATTATTTTGCAATTAGACAAATTAGTAACTTAATTTTGAATCTATAATTTAATTAAACGCAATAAAAAATTGTTATGTTATTTTATTTATTTATTTTGCAAAAAAAGTATAAAAACCATAAGGTACTGTGATGTACATCAATTCCAGTGATTGAGATTACTTGAAATACGTTCGGGAAAACTTCCAATAAATATCGAGTTTCGTCAAGATTACAAGTTGCTTTATTTACGTTTACCGTAAGGTTTAAAATGAATATTTAACTGGACGAAACTTCCGTGCTATAGGAAGCTCTCAGTTATTCTAAAACTGGGGAATAAAACACTGTGGGAGCCCAGCTGTCCCTAATGTATCATCGGCTATGTTTGTAACCGTTCGTGAATTAGACACGAACGACGATATTCTTCTAAGGTACTACATAACTGTGATCTGTTAAAGGATGTTGAAACTACATGTCTTATCCCACATACCACAGGCAAATTGCAAAAGCGATACAGAAAATTGAATAAAAAATTGTTGTCATAATAAAAGTAAAAGATTACATGTGGGACAAAAAAGGCTACACATAAGTACACGTAAGGTACAATATTTTTGTATAACAACGAATTCTTTTAGTGATTTCGCAATTGAGTAGATAGCATAAGCAATAAACCATTCTTAATGTTGGCTGCTTTTTCGATTAAATAAAATAGGTACATAAATAAGAAAGATAAATAAATGAATAACTCTTCTTGTGGAGATGTTGAAAATAATTCATCCAAATATAAATATTAATATGATCATTATCAAAAGTTTTTTTTAATAATAAAAAATATCCACATTTCTTGCGAGGCAGTTAATTTGCTTAGTAAGTCTTATCAGGGGCAAATTTCTTCTGGTGTTAGCGGCCTCGCGTGAAATTTTAACCTGATTATCTGGTATTGGTTATAAACCGTTCAGAAGCTTATAAAAGCTATTAGCAGTAATGCTACATCCCTCCTAGAACTAAGACTGCGGATACCCAGCATTCTCGAGATAAATGCTGTTGGAAACAGCCATGGCAAAAACCAAAATTCTCTCATATAGAAAATATATGGTATACGTTAAAAGAGCTTTCTATGATATGAAAAAATATCAAACAAAAATATTTTCCCAATTTTTTAAAATTATTGTTTTCCTTTGTTACCTTTCAAAGGTAAAGTTAATGACAACTAACAACGCTTCGTGTCAACATAATTGGTTCGACGCCGTATTTTGTTCACGTTTCAATATTGTGGTTACGGTCTGGAATCCTGTTATTATAATAAGCGCTACGTCGTTCATTATTTTAAAATGTCAGTTATTCAACAGGGAGGTGAATGGGTTATTCTATTATGTTGCAGGATCTAATTAACTTTGATATTAAAATATGTTTTGGTGGAATTAACCCTTCAAAATTCGGGCTATTTTTATTAAAGAAAATAAACTTCCGCTTTGCAGTAAAATCCAAATAAATGGAATATTTGTTAAGGTATCTGAAAAAAAACTGTTTTCGAAATTCAAATTTTCTAAATCAAAAAGATTAAAAAATGTTAAATTTCACCTTACATTTTTTTCTTACTAAAATTACTGATAGTTGTTTGCACATTTTATTAGAAAAATGTATTATAAACGTTATTGTCATCTCACTTTTTGTCGTTTCATGTAGAAATAATGAATAAAAAATTCACAAAGTTTCACAAATTTATTTCAAATTTTGATTAGAAACATTGGTTTCATAAAAGTCTACATTTTACTTCTTTTGTGGTTAATTTTTATATTTGAACTAGCTGCTACCGGATATGCGTTGCTATGCCATTTAAAAAAGGAAATTATTTCTCCCTGCGTGTCCTTTCCATTCGTCCCCCTTCCGCCTCCCCTTCCTTTCCCGCGTCCCTCTCATCCCTCTCGCGTCCCCACTCCGCCTCCTCCACCTTCCCTCTCCCCACTTCACTCCCTCCCTCCCCTCGTACCGCGAACCCTTCTCCCGAGTTCCTCTCCCTTCTTCCAGGTTCCCCTCTCCCCTCCCGCATGCCATACATTCATTCCCGGTACATTCAGTTTTCAAAGAGCTCGCACGCCACATATTGCATTTTTCAATAAAAATTTCATAATTCCAGAGCTCACCAGTACTTTTAAACAAACCTTTTCCTGACACTAACGAACACTAAAAAAAATAATTATCCAATTTGGTGCAGTCGTTCGGAAGTTATGCGCATACATTATTTTCGGCGATTCATTTTTAGATAGAAAATAGATATAAAGCGTGGCATTTTCTCTTTCTAACTCCCTGATATTAAAGGAGACACAACAATTTCTATAAGACATATATGAGTTGTTCCGAAAATCGAACAAATAGACTTTATGGGTAAAATACGTATTGGTGCTATTATGGGTGATATTAAGTGGTCTAGCCGAGGGATTTTTTCAATGCTCTTTTTTCAAAGACATAATTTATTTTCGTTCATGAAACTTTTATTAAATGTAAAAATTAATAATTTTGGTAAATGAAACTTTTGTTAAAACACTATTTAAATTGATTTGACTATCTATATATAAAGATAAATCGGTCGCAAGCGGAGGGTCCGACCAAATCGGCTGGAAACCGGGAGTCCTTAGAAATTACATGAAAATGAAAATCAAAAATATTTCGTTATAGTATGAAAGTAGAATGCGCAAGAACCACAGTTTACAAAAAAAGTTGTTAATTATTATTTTTAATTTGTAAACTAATGTTTAAGGCAAGATTTTTATGCATAACACAAAGGGTAACAATTATTATAAGCAATAATTATTAGCCTGAAACACTCATCAACATTGAAAAAATCTCCCGAGAAAAGATAAATGCCGACGTAGCTCAGTTGGTAGAGCAGTTGACCGGATATCAGAACGACGCGGGTTCAAGTCCCGTCGGCGGCATTTATCTTTTCTCGGGAGATTTTTTCAATGTTGATGAGTGTTTCAGGCTAATAATTATTGCTTATAAAAAAGTTGTTGATTGCAAAAATGGTGACATGTAATGAAAATTGAGGAAAAAAATCAGCCTTTATTTTGCAATAAGTTTGTTCTAGTCAAGGTTCATCCGCGTATAAATTTAATATTCTTTAATTTAAACTTTGAATGAAGTGATTCAGATGAAAAATCGATGAGCCACGATTCCAGCCAACTTGAACATGGTTTTTGGTTTGGTTTGCTAGAAAACTTGACATTGCTTCGTCCTAACCATACCAGGGGTTAAATCCTATATCGTTAACTCGCCTTACCATTTTGACAGCCCCAATATGACTGAAACTCCCAAGTATTTACGCCCCAATATGACTGAAAAATCCCAAAGTATTTACGATTAGAAGTCAAAATGTCGTGCCTTAAACATAGAAACTAAAACCCTATCTTTAGTGATCTTTCGATTCTTTTACGTTGTAGTCAAAAGTTGGCTTTTAGTTGTGACTGAATCAATTTTTGGCGCAGCGCAAATGCTAAATTGATTTTCAGGCTAAATTTCGATTCATGAAATAAAACTGTTTCATGATTATAACTTATAACATAGTGTGGTTCTAGATTTGCTTTTAATATAAAATTTCATGTCCAAAAAAAATCGTAATAGTAAAAACGTTTCACCAAATTTCATTTAACTCGTTGCTAACCGACCTGTTTTCCCCTCAGTGAGGTGTAAAAAATATCACAAAAATAAATACGAAGTGAAGTGAAAATAAAGTGTTAAAAAATCGATAAAGGATTTGTTCGGCCGTGTGTTACGGTCCCATTAGAGGCAGGGTTATGTGTCCACTGTGAGTGATTTCCTCGCGTAAAGCCCTCATGTGGGGGGCTCGTCGCGCGGGGGCGCGTGGCTACTAGCATGGCCCCTAATCGGCCAGGCACACATGGCGCTGGTGCGCCGCCTGCTGGGTGACGCTCAGGTAATATTATATATATGTTTAAATATGCCTTTGAATATCATTATGTAATATTTAACACTCCTTTCCTGACGCTGAGAGCTCCATTGTACCATCTATCCATTAAGTGCATCGTTTTTGTGAAAGAATGAACTTTTACAATGAAACTTTAAAGCGGGTTTTTGGTGTTGTTCAAATTTGTTTGAGTGGTTACAAAGTACACACGGCGTACCACAGGGAATTATGCTGTGACCAGCGCTGTTATTGTTGCAAGTCAATATTCACATTTGACCCAAATGACATCTCCGTATAGTTGGGGTATATTTTTAACAGTTCCATGACAGTTTATCCGCCGATTATTGGCCCACCGACGTACTTATATACAGCCTGCAGTCGGTTTACAGATAATACGGTAGATCTACTTTCACAAAATATAACTAAGTGACCCGAAGGGATGTGCAGAGGATGTATCGCCGAATAACAAATGTATAAACATTGATATATATACATAGATGAGACATTTAGTATCGTAGGTTAGTACCTCCATTTCTCTATTAGTATTAGTAGTTCTACAACCGTCGACCGTGGCTGGCGTGTGACGTATCTAAGTAGGATGGAAAAGGATGAAACCATGGGCTTGAGTAAAAGGAAAGGACGGTCTGACGGCCGAGCCTTTCGACGCGGTGGCTTCAGTTAGAATTCACTTTCCCGAGGCCTGTTCGTGCATGATTTGAACACGAATCTCGGAGAATTATGTACGGGATAGCGCCTCTATAGTATATCTGTACGTGGATAAAACATATTTTCATTAAAATGCATCAAGAAAAAGCTGCTTCTCTATATACTTTGTATATCAGCTAATAAGTACAAAAAATCAACACCGTATGCATTCATTTGATACATTAATACCAACTTATTATTAAGGGCATTTTTAAGTCAATTTTACTTGGGAAATTGGTAAATAATGCACAAAAAATTATAATTTTATCGTAAATATCATTTCGAGGGCCAATTATCGTTAAATCAACTGTCGGGTCACCGATATTAACGTTTGTATCAGTAGTTGCAAGCACAAAGCGTACCACAGGGGTCTATGCTGCGACCGATGCTTTTATTGTTGCACGTCAATATACACATCAGACGCGGAACACCTTTTATTTGGGGTACATTTTTAACATAAAAATCGAATAATTAGAATGTTCTCTGTTTTACAGGTATAACAATATAGTTTGCATGAGTTAATCAGCAGGAAAAAAGGCAGACAAATTGATGTCATCAGCATGAGCACGAGCATGTTATAAAACATGAACAAACTACTGGCATCCGTCGTTCGTCTTTCATTTACGACCAACACAAATCATTTCAATCACCCCCTTTCTTAATCTGTCTCAAAACTTTTCTCAATTGAGCAGTAAAATAGTTTCTGTACTGTGTAAATTACTAGGGGATCTCTTGTGAGAGTCACAAAATTTTCTTATTAATTATTAGATTATGAGTTTTTGATCTACATAATCAAAAGCATTGTCATTGCATCCACGCGTTACATGTTCGTTACTTTGATAGCTAAGTTGTCACAAAACGAGCAACAAAATTAAAATGCTACTTAATTACGAATCAACATTCAAACAACTTCAAATTTTCAATTCACGTATTTAATAAAGTTAAAATGTATAGAACGAAAAGATTCATTACGGAACTCAAGTATTTTATTCCTCAAGTAAATCACAAAATATAATGTATGTCAATAGCAATAATGTAAAAGCCGTCTTATTTTACATAAAATTGTGAAATTATAAAACACAAAATGCCATTTCTGCTTGCCTTTTCAATATTTTATACACAAAATTATGAATATGGCATTATGAATCCTTCGCTGGTCATATTTCATCTCGGAACACCTATTTCTATAGCAACGTCTGCCTTTTCTTCTATTCTCTTTTCTCTCTTCAAATTTACAGATGAATGCTTTTGTGAAAACAAAGGCATTTTGAAAATGGCGTGTTTAAAAGTCAATAGCGAAAGGAAGTTGTGGAAATAAATTTAAGATTTCTACGGAAGCCATTCAGTGATTACTGAGAACATTTCACGAGTCTTCACCGGGAAGTAGGATTGGGGAAGATATCAGCGGCGTGCGACGATTTTCGTTGAAAAACCATTGGTTTTATCGTTCAAGTTCAGTTTGACAATGTAAAATAGGCATAATAAGACCCTATTTCATGTTTTCATTTTCTTAAATACAAAATTAAGAAAATAGTTTATGTGAACGCAATAAGGGTTATCCTGATTCATTTTTGGTTTAATATGATGTGTTGCGCTTCCCTCTTCTTAACCGATGTTTCGGATAGCGTTACAACATCTTTTATCAGGGCAGACGTGTAGATTTTATAGTTCACGTGACTCTATTAGGAACACATATTAAATGAAATAGTTTGCTGAAGTGCAGAGCTGTCAATACAGTCCAGTCCACATAGTACGAAAAAGGTGATTCCTTACAAAAGGTCAAATAGTCTTGATTTTATATGTACCACAGTTTACGTACGATGGAGTTTATCACAAGATTTGATAATTTTATCGCATTTAAAAAAAACTCATACCTATGTAGCTCATCTCATGCTCAAATTATTATTATAATATTTTCATAAAATGCAAACGATTTTTTCGATAAGCGTTTAGTTGTCGAAAACTTGGTTTTTATATTACTGTGGCAACACAAATGATATATCAAAAATTCAAAACTACCTGAAGGAATTTTGCTAAATTGACAACACCAATAAGGAAATTAATTAATGGTTTTTTAAATAAAAATGATATTTTATTGATTTTAAACCAAATTTCATTAAGCTTGTGAATTTTGAGACACTTAACAGTCTGGTGGTGCATTTATTTTCCGACAACCCGAGCATGCTTTACCCACTTCACCGGACAATGTCTGTTCGTTTTAATGATTATATTAATTTATCATTACAGGCGAAACTACGCAAAATGGTTGACGATAATCTGCAAGTTGCCCCGCGGCAGGACTGCGACCTGTCCCTGGACAGACCCGAGCCCGCCGACCCCCTCATCACCCCCGCCACAGATGCCTCCAACTCGCACAGCCTCTCAGACGGCATCTGCAGGCCCTCCGGATCTCCCTCACGACCCCCCAACTCTTACAACACCGACAAATCAAAGTTCTACGCTTCATCTTACCTCGACAACGACAAGAAAACCGCAATAGCTCTCGACAGGAAGATAAATTTTAACAATACGCTCTCAAATCAAGATCAAAAGAACGCGAAGAACGGCTCAATCAATGGGTCAACCATAGAAATGAGCTATCACGCAGATAGGGATTCTTTACCTAGCACAAGTAGAAGCGCAAGGCTTTCTCTTAGCAATCGACAAAGCAGTCGATCTAGTTGTGCTGATCGCTCTAGCTGCAGCGCTATTAACGAAATTGAAAACGAAAATCTAAACGATGCCATCGAATATGCGGACGGCGATCCTGCTACGAATGGTTCTCCCGCAATATACCACCAGAACGGGGGAGACAGGGCGTCGTATGCGGAAATAATGGTGCCAATTTCAAAGTACGCCGATAGGAATATTCTGGATGCCGACAGCTCGGATGTGGAGGATGACATAGCGCCCTCTGAGAATGGCAGCGGAACCTCCCCTAGAGCCACGGACACGGGAGCACTCGAAAACGGTAAGAATTTCCTTATTATTTTCTCGTGGAAAGCAATTGCTTTGTGGTTTGACTGTACCTTTGTACGAAGTGTTTATGAACATGGTGACGTTAGCAGTAATAATTCAATTTTGTTTTGCTGAGTTTAAAGTTAGGGTGTGGATGAAAATACCGTTGTATTATGGATGTTCCGTGAACACTAGACCACGCGTTCAAAAAAAATTGTTTCTAATTTTATCTACATATCAATATTATTTTAAAAATCAAAACCAAAATTTACCTTTTTGGTATAACATTTTATTTTATTTTAAACAAGGAATTCTACAATTCGTCCAAAGACTTCCCTCTCAATGACAATTTGTTTTTCAAACTTTTTTCATAAAAAATGCGAATAAGAAAGTCGAAATAAATACGAGGCACGACGTTTCACATTTAAAAAAATAATCTTTATTGAACCATTGAAATGGTCACCATCTTGAACCGTAAAAGGAATATACAAACAGATTTACGGACAGAAGAAATGCAAAACGATACAGTTTATACAGGACTTCGCTACGGTCACTCAGTGAAATTAGTAAAAAAATCTTTAAAAAATGTTCACAAGTTAAATATAGGCGTGTGGATGAAATTATTGAAAATATGCACCTGGTTTCGTTGACGTGTTTCGTAAAAACTTCACTAGGATAACTTGTATCTAGATTTCGTCTATAATCAAAGGTTGAGCTTGAATTTATATGAGACAAAAATATGTTTTCTCGTATGTATTGTGTTAAATACCAAATAAAAAGGTGGCAAAATGCCAGAGTAAAGGAAGATTATTGATTTGAAGTTGGTTGTCAGAGAAAATATTTTGATATAAAAATATATATATCTCCATAATTACAAATCAATTCAACCATGGAGGACTGGAGGGGTCATTGGGTATCCTCCATTGTGGAATATCGGGTAAAGTTTTCAGAAAGTAACTATAAATAATTCCTTTCGAAACCTAATTGGTGTTTTAAAGTGAAGTAGGCATTTTATTTTTTTATTTTATAATCTCCAAAGAGGTTGCAGATAAATCTCAATTTATCCAAAAAAGTTCTCGGAATTCGGTTTTCTGGCACAAGGGTTAAATAAATATCGAAGTTTTCTCGAATTAATGAAAATAGCCCAAGAAAGTCCCATAAATAAGTTGGCTAGAATATTTCGCCATAACTAACCTAATTTAACCAATACTAGTCAAATACTTTAAGAGAGTACATTCTGTCACACGAGTTACGGCGGTTTTCTTTTCATTTGATATTTTATTTCGTACGTTTCAAAGTCTTATTGGAAAGAATATCCTTATTTTAGTATTGATTCGTTTGTTATCTCGCTTTGGTACTAGGGCTTCCAATTAACTGCAATGTAAAACTAACCGTATTTCGGTTTATGGCATTCAAGAAATCGGTCTATATATCGATCTTCCAGTTGACTCAGATATCTCCGAAAAATCTAAATTTAAGTTGAGTATGCAGTTAAATGTAAAAGTGTACCCTCTATCTGGAACAATATTCAGATTACTCACAAACAACACCAAATCAATGATAATGCAGAGAAACTTGTAGTGAATCAAACAAAATGTTGAAGTTTTCTGGATCACTAGTAGGATATTCCGAAATGTTATACTAATGTTCCGGACCATTATGCCTACTGGTGATATAGCATAATATTTAATATATAAAACACAGACACGTCTAAATAATATTTGATTTATGGCGAGTATTCGAATATTTCTTTCCTCATTATCTCAAAACTTAGAATTTGGAGATGTCTGACTAATCAACTTTGCGATACATATACTATATACCATGTATATTTCAATGCCTCGAATGAAGCATGTAAAAAATACATATTTCGTTAAGGAGATGCAATTATTGGTTCTCTTCATAGGTTCGTATTAACATCCAATAAACCGATTTACCAATTTACACAGATGAATTGTTTTAACATAGCTAATAATTTTATATTTCGAAATGAGTTTTAATAAACTCATTGGGAGTAATGTATTATAAATTATGGGATTCTTAGGGCTTGGTGTGATCACCTCACATTTTTACCACTACTTGCAGCTACATACATTCTAGCACTCTGCTATTACTTGCTGCCCCTTGTTTAAAAGTTCTAATTTTGTTTACACCAACATTGACAGGATCTGTTTTGTTTTATTTCGTCCTCTATGACTGTATTTTTTATATTCTTATCTTTTGACTTTATAATGGCGATTGGTTCATGTTCCTCACATTTTGTTAGTTCTTGACTATTACATCATATTTCTCGTTCATATTAAAATTTCTGCATACGCATTTGATTTAGATGTTTATCACTTTTCATGTCCATCGTCTGCTTTGTTCGATTGAACCATGGCTTCGAGATATTTCATCATTTCGCTCCCTGCTTCAGCAAGGCAGAAAGCTTTTTTTTCTTTTGAAGAAATATTAAGTTATTGTTTTGTTAAAATATTTCACTAGATTTTTGACAATTTTTTGGCTACTGCCAATAATCAAAATTCTTTTCGGACTTTCCATCTCACGCTAAAGACGTCCAATAATTGCAAATATAGCGTGCTTGAAGCATTTTTAAACCGTAGGATCGCTTAACTGATTATTGTTTAGTGTATAATTTTTAATGTCCCAATTCAATGAAAGGCACTACGATTCAAAATAAGTATTCGATATTTTATTTACTAAGATTCTTTTAATATGACTTGCACTATCTTTAACGTTATATGGAATATGATCAACAACGGCTCGCGATCCCTAGAATCTAAGACACTCCTAGTTCGCTGGTTGCTTCGGGTAAAAAGAGGGTAAATTAAAGAATCACATCGCATTGATAAAAATGCTAACAAAAGGGAACTGTCACAATGAAAACAAAAACACACAACTGTGGGATGTGACCGACTGATGATTAATTACTAAAACAAATAGCTGGGGTTCATCCACGCGCTGAACCATTTTATACAACGTTATATTTATTATAAATTTTATTCCATACAGGACTATACCAGCTAGTTATTGATTTTAACATTAAGATTGATTTGTCCAAATAACAGGTTAACCGGTTTCGTATTAATTCGATTTGGAAGCCCTACCTAGTACGTTGCCGCTCTTTTTGAGGGATTTAAATTAAAATCAAACTCTCAACGACACGAAAAAATCATTTCCTCCTCGTCATCAGATCCTAACGAACTTTTTAAATGCTTTTAAATTCCCTTTCAAGACTTTTATACAATTTTTCGGCAGAATAAATAATTAAAAGAATATCCTTTCAAACTTTTTAAAACTTTCAAGATCCCTTCAAACGTTTTTCATCAAATGATTTAATACCCGGAAACTTTCCAATTTCAATTATTTTCAGCATTAATTATTATTTTACTGAATCTTCTAAAACTTCAATGGTGTTATGGTGTTACCATGGAACATGGGTCTTTTAATACGAATTGTTAAAAGAAGGGTGGGTAGAATCTACCCCCGTTTCTTTCGTTGTTTAAATCCTCTACCTTCTAAAAATTACTTGACAAGTTAACAGAAAGCTCTCTAGTTGTATGGTAAAAGTACAACCCATATTTAATAATAGTAATAATAATAATAATTTGATAATTTGTAGAGCGCCGTTTTCGTGAAAAATCAACTCAAGGGAGCCGTACAAGTTATGATGAATTCTTAGGCTCTATCTAATTTTATTATTAGCTGGCAAGTCACTTCCGATAAACATACTTTAATTAGAAAGTTTATGCTTGGAGAAGATACGGCTTTGCACGCGGAGGACATATTAAAACACTGGAAATTTCATGATTTTAAATTTGCTTCTCACTGGTAGTATTACGTTTATGAGTATAATAGTGGCAAAAGTAGAGTTGATATTTCTTTTAGAAGCCTGGAGAATTTGGGGCTCTTTGGGGCTATGAAATGACCTTTACAAATGCTTACAAAAGGCAGTGAAGTTGATGGTGAAAGGTTTTTGACTTTATGGATACGACTGTCTGAAATAATAATATTACTATCATAAATAATATGTAAACATTGTAAACCAATTATTTTTTCTAACTGGTTGTGCGAATAAAGTTTGCACAATTTTTTTTTCTTGGATTTATAGGACAATGCAACTATTTAGTTTACAAGTTCACTTCCACCAGTAAAAATATCGATTTAATATTTAAAAAAATATATAACGAGACAGTTCAATAAGAGAAAGGTTTGTTGGAGTAAAGATAGTTTTATAGAAAAGAAGATTCTTGATCTTTTAACTATTAATAGCGTCAAAATATCATTTGGCCGGGGAAACAAATCTCTTTGTTCTTTCTCGTGAATCTTCTCAAAATTTAAATAAATAATTTGCAGGATTTCGTTGCAGATATTCCAGATTCTCGAGTTATGGCTTTATATGGATAGTTATGGATACTGAGAGAGTATCTACCACTCTGATTAGGTTATGTTGAGATATTTAGGTTGTGAAGATTCACATATACCTCACAACCTAAATAAGTCTGTACACATAACTACACAACCGAAATAAGTCTGTAAGGTAATGTGATGCAATGTATTAAACCAATTTTCATTAAAAGACAAATTTGTAAAAACAATTCATCATACATAATTCATGCATTTAGCATTCATCAATTATGCCTGCGCATTGCATACCTGTCAAATATGAAAATAAAAGTGCAACACGGTGTTATACCTGTCAAATATAGCAACGGAAAAGTGCAACACGGTGTTATACCTGTCATATATAGCAACAGAAAAATACAACACGGTGTTATGCCTGTCAAATATAGCAACAGAAAAGTGCAACACGGTGTTAAAAAATGAACACAACATCTCCACGTTTGCCCCCCCCCCCCCCCCTCACTTACACAGTTTGTACACGGCACGAGGGGTCGCTTATTAGACCACGCTAAGTGGGACTTACCTGCATCGCGTGGCCAAGGGGTGAATATGGGGTGGGAGAGCTAGAGAGGCTGAATGCCTTTCAGGTGTCACTCGTACTTTGTGAAGACTGATCTATTTCAGGATTAGGTTTAAGAAGAGAACACTAAATCTATTAAAAATATGATCACTTTCGTCTCCTTGCAAAAATTGTATAGTTGGAGCCTGTGATATAATAGCAGTGGTTAGGCATTATAATATGTTTGTTTTGTTTGTTCGAAAAAATAATTAAATATATTTATATCACAAGAATGATAGTTACGTACTCTTTGGATTTAACAGACACACCTGAAATGGATTGTTTTAAAAATAGTATCCGAACAGGTGAATAACTGTCATCATCTGTTTTGTTTGAATATTGTTTTTTTTCATTGTGAAATCAAATGTTATGTAAGATTGACAACTTGACAACTAAATACTTGCAAGTTTCAAGTCACAAAAGGATTGCACTTACGATTGATTGGATGAAATTACGGAGGCCTCAAAGCGCAAAGACCTGCATCCAAGGTTGTTGAATCCTTTTTTTTTTGCTTGAGATTTTGTCTGATTGTAATTCTTTGTGATACATTGTCCACGCAAGTAGATTTTCATAATCATATGTTTTGAGGCCTCAAAGCGCAAAGACCTGCATCCAAGGTTGTTGAATCCTTTTTTTTTTGCTTGAGATTTTGTCTGATTGTAATTCTTTGTGACACATTGTCCGCGCAAGTAGATTTTCATAATCATATGTTTTGGTATTAAGCTCAGAGGGTCTGGGGTTATTCACACACCCCAGGCTCACATATTATAATACAAGCAGTTTTGGAGACTGTTGTTGTTGATGGAAGAAAAAGGGGCTAAAGTTCGGTTTAGTGGCGAAATTCCTAAAAATACAAACTAGTTATTTTTATACTAACTATGGGCCGGGGAATACGAATCTGAAAGAATTAGGCGGCGGCAAGCAATATTAACTGAATTATACGACTTTAAAAATTTTTTTGACACCTCTAGGAAAATGGCCATTTTGGAAACATTCTGATTCCTAGAAAATCAAACTAGTTATTTTTATACTAACTTTGGGCCGGGGAATCCGAATCTGAAAGAATTAGGCGGCGGCAAGCAATATTAACAGAATTACACGACTTTTAAATTTTCAATAAACACAAGCCATCTTTAAAGCATTTTAAGACATGAAAACCATAGAAAAAGAATAAAGATGTTACATCACATAAAATTAAGTGTTGCCATTAAGCAGTAATATCAATAACGTAAAATGACATGTTTATAATTTAAGTACTTACTTTTTATAAATTTTACTCACTTTTGTATCACAAACCATGCTACCTAAACCTAGCGTAGCCGCTAAACTACTTGAAAACTGGGATGTTTTTTTAAATTGACGCGAGCAGGCGGTATAAAGGGGCACAAACCATGTGACACAAACCTAGCGTAGCAGCTAAACTACTTGAAAACTGGGATGTTTTTTTAAATTGACGCGAGCAGGCGGTATAAAGGGGCACAAACCATGTTATACAAACCTAGCGTAGCCGCTAAACTACTTGAAAACTGGGATGTTTTTTTAAATTGACGCGAGCAGGCGGTATAAAGGGGCACAAACCATGTTACACAAACCTAGCGTAGCAGCTAAACTACTTGAAAACTGGGATGTTTTTTTAAATTGACGCGAGCAGGCGGTATAAAGGGGCACAAACCATGTTATACAAACCTAGCGTAGCCGCTAAACTACTTGAAAACTGGGATGTTTTTTTAAATTGACGCGAGCAGGCGGTATAAAGGGGCACAAACCATGTTGGGTTAGGTTAGGTTAGATTAGGTTAGGTTAGGTTAGGTTAGGTTAGGTTAGGTTTTATATAATAACATTGATATTGGTGACCGGTCTAGGTAACAACTTTTTAAGACTACGAATTTTCATACTTTTGGTTTAAGAATACGGCCGTTGAGATAGTCATAATTCATCAGGTTAATGTGTTATGTGATGAATTATCATGTGAAGAATTATCGTGTCGGAAAGTTTTACGTTATTGATATTACTGCTTAATGGCAACACTTAATTTTATGTGATGTAACATCTTTATTCTTTTTCTATGGTTTTCATGTCTTAAAATGCTTTAAAGATGGCTTGTGTTTATTGAAAATTTAAAAGTCGTGTAATTCTGTTAATATTGCTTGCCGCCGCCTAATTCTTTCAGATTCGGATTCCCCGGCCCAAAGTTAGTATAAAAATAACTAGTTTGATTTTCTAGGAATCAGAATGTTTCCAAAATGGCCATTTTCCTAGAGGTGTCAAAAAAATTTTTAAAGTCGTATAATTCAGTTAATATTGCTTGCCGCCGCCTAATTCTTTCAGATTCGTATTCCCCGGCCCATAGTTAGTATAAAAATAACTAGTTTGTATTTTTAGGAATTTCGCCACTAAACCGAATTTTTTCCGAAAAAGGTCAAAATGGAAGAAATTAATTAATTTTTATTATAAATATGTACTAATCCTTTACCAAAAACAACAAAAATAAAAATTCTCTTGCATATAGTTTTGGTAACAAAAAAATATTAAAAGACAAGATATGGAAAAGTGATGTTACTCCCCCAAAGTGTAGGTATGGTGCCATGCCTTAAATATTATATATGTCGACGATCTATTTTTCCTTTCCGACATTTTTTTCTCTACCAGAGTTTGGAGGTACATAAGGCACATCTCTTGGAGGCATTTTCGGCAAAAATACGAAGGAATTTATCAGATCCAGTTTGCTTTATTTTTTGGTATGATATATTTGGTAGGATTTGACTTATGTTGTTCAACTCCAAAGCCTCTATCAAAAAGTTTTTGAAAAATTATCGAACTTTCACCACATCAAAAGAGTTCCATGACAACAACAATGTGGCGTTTCTGAACCCCTTTGAACAAAAGTGATTAAAAAAATATCCCATAACCTAACCTAACGTAACCCATCTAACCATAGTTTTCATCACTTTTAATGACTTTTCAAATGAGTGATGAAGTTGCACATTGTTGAGTTATCCAGTCACCCACCAAAAGATATTACGAGTGTGGCATTTCAACTCATGTGACGTCACTCCTGTATTTACCCTATATTAAATGCGATTTGATTTCGCAAACGTCAATATTCGGCCACGTTTTTGTTTATTGCCCATTTTCCTGCGATGGAAAGCTTATTAAAAACATACTGAGTAATTCTTAACATTTACGTAAAGTCTCAATATGCTTTTATGCATTTTAAAAGTCGTGCTTTTCGTGAAACTTATATACGAATTTCATCACCTACTTAAAATATATCTTTCAGTGCAATAATGGTAGCCAACGGTCAGTCGTTACAGAAAATTAATGGGTTTTTGTAAGTACAAAAGCTAGCAATGTATACAAAAGCTAATAAAGACATTGAAATGAGAATTCAGGCAAACATTAGATGGGGAACAGAAAACAACGAACGTTACTGGGTGAATAACAATAGGACTACGACAGCCAGCGTAGCGCAGCGGTAAGGCGCTTGACTCGCACATCGAAGGTCGCGGGATCGAATCCCGGCGTGGCAAATAAATTTTATTTGATTAATTTGTATTATTTTACAATTTATTCATTTAAAAAAAATAACATATAGTATATTTGTGGCACGTTCTAGAGTGGAAGATACTCTTTGTATCGCTCAGGTGTAAGACCACCATTCAGAATTGAAACGTTGCTTGAAATGGCATTAGCTGTGTTTGGTGACCAGATCTGAATAGCCAGGTACTTCCCCACCTTCCTCTTCCCTATCGCCTCCCCCTCCCCACTACCCTCAGCCTCACAACATACCCCAATTTGCAGCAAGACTAGCAGTCTATTACAAAGTTATAATGCCATTTTTTTGTTTCGGAAAATCAACAGTTTTTTACATATCTACATATGAAAAAACTAAACAATATAAATAAAATGTAATGACAGATTTTCACCTAATCGTAAAATAGTATCAAAAAAATATAGATCTTGTACCTGTGGGCTGAAATATTTAAAAAATTGTAAATACTAAAGAAAAACTTAAGTAAGATAAAAGAAACCAAAGAAATGACAATTTATAAGGTGACTAGGTAACTAATAATGGCGCAATAATTTTCAAAACCTTATTTTATATAATATTTGAATGAAAAATTGTAATCGAAGAAGTCCCGGAGACCAAAATTTCATTAAAAATTTTTCCTCCAAATAATGTCAGGAACCACTGATTACAGTAAGTTAAATACGTTCCTTAACACCATGTGTAATAAATGGCATGCAACTGGACAATAACATGATAACTTGCAACATGTTATTTCAAATTATTCAATGTTAGTTGAGATATTTTTTTTAAATATTTTTAAATTACAAAATAATTATGTCAATATCATTAAAATTCTTATTAATTAAGTTAGGTGTTTTAAATATAAAAACATTTTGTCTGAGATTAATATGTCTACTAAACTAGTAGGACTAGTAGTAGACACTGGTCATTTAGGCGATTAACCACCCAACCCTTCAACATATAACTACTGATTATTTTATGTTTTAAGTTGAGAAAAAAACTCAAAAAGATCACAGGAAACAAAAATGTCAAATAATGTCTGGAATCACTGGTTAAAGTAAATATATCCTGTAACACCCTGTATAGAAAATGCTTTCATTGACCTGGCATTTCAAACGAAAGCCTATTTGCAATTTCATGACGCCAGGGCACACAGTTTAATGTTTTTCAATAAATAAAATATAGCTTCCATCCTACGTGTTCCAGCTCTAAGGGAATGAAAAAGATCCTGACTATAACTTGTGGTAATTGTGAATTTAAAATAACCATATTCTAAAGGAATATACTTTTTATCATCTCATAAAACAAACAATATGCCATGTCGGTCGCAATTTATAAAAAGAGCCGCAATTGGCTCCTGGAGGACGCGGTTATAAAGGAATATGAAATTACTGGTATATTGTTAGGAAAATATTAATAAGCTAGATATAATAAATGTAGGAATATTGTATATCACATACCTGCTTGTGGGCGAACGGTTTAATTAAGACCTTGTCCAGAAAGGACGAAATCGCCGCGAATCGTTACGCGCGTAGGCGAAGTACTGTGGGCCAATAAACTAAGGGCAGTGGAGCGGCAAAATTTTGATACGGAATTTTTAATATGTCCCCAAATGCTCGCCGCGCGTTCCACGCTCCTTCTGGATGCAAACGTACGTGCGTATACCCGCGTAACGATTCGCGTCTTCTGAACAAAGTCCAAGAAAATAAACTATAGGTTTTCATTTTTTTTAATCCATTCAGTAACAGGGACTCACCAGACAAAACCGGAAATATGTCATTTTTTAAATTAAATTCTAGACGTACTAATATCGACTATTCCACAAAAAAAATATAAATTGATTTAGAAAGATTGTTATTTTATCTGGTAATTATTATCGTCTCATACCTTACCGTTCTGTTATTCCGACTCTTGACATAAACCGACGTCTTCTCTACCATTCACATTCGCGTCACATTATACTCTCATTGTACTCCTTTCTTGGTTCATTTGCATTTTGTTCTACATGACCAAACTATCTAAATATCCTTTCTTACTCATTACGATTCTATCAGTTTTGCAATATTTGCTACACATTTCTCACACTGTCATACATGGTTTTGTCACATGTACACCTCAGGGATGTCACTTCAATTTTTTTCGCTTTCAAATTGTGTAATTCTACAGCATTCAGTCTACATTATTCCCTCCCCGTCAGTTCTATACCTCACTGCCTTATACCGGGGTAATATTCAATGGATGCTAATGAATCGGGAGGAAGCCAGAAATAAATTAAAGATATTGTTTAATCAAATTTCTATTCTTCTTCTTTTGCCAAGGATCGTGACCCATCCTCTCTTTTTCCGTGGTGTATTAGGCTTCTCCATTCCTCGTGATTCTGCACTGCGTTGAGAGATGCAGACACCGACGTAACACACTCTAGCGCATTGGTGACCTTCTTCTGCTTCTACTGTCTTCCACTCTCCCAGTCACAGTTGAAGTTCTCGAGTTCTGGAGTTTGGCGAGCAACGTGTCCAAACTATCTTAAAATAACCTGAAAGCTGATAGTTGAAAGCCTATTATAGGTAGCTCTTCCAACGTGGATACATTTGTGCGTTTGGCCGTTCATGGAATGCTTAGCACTTTTCTCCAGCGTCTATCTGCTTTCTTACGCTGGCTCTAAAGGCCGTTGTTCCCAACTTTTCGATCGATCAATCTGAGTCTCCGACCAGCTAAACGATTCGTTTAGCAACGCTCGATTCGCCTATTGGTCGGAGAGATGCATTGGGAAGAGCGTATTTGCGCATTTGAGGAGTGTTAAGACAAAATTTCGGCTCAACAGTTGATCAATAGAATTGGTAGAAACAGTTCCATGTTTCCATACTATATAGAAATGAGGGGGAAATCAACTCCTGGACGAACCTTATCTTGGTGGTCTTCGCTACGCCTCTGTCCCTCCATATCTTTTACATTTTACTCATAGCATCTCTTTATATAAATGTAAATTTCTGCTTTGAGAGCGTTAACTAAACTTGGGACCCAATTATGTAAAGAATCTAAGTTTCTGGTTTAAATTTTAAATGGAGAAAGACAGAATATTAAAATTTTGCCTATCATAATAAATACTTGCTTGTTTGGATAATTCCAAATCTTTGCTCCCTGATCACGCACTTCTAATTGTGGTTGTTTGAGTGAATTCAAAAGTTGTTGTTGGAGTTTGTAAACAAAATTAAGCTTTGTTGTAAGAAATAGAAATCTAATTAATTATGTATTGCATTGGCTATGTACGCCTCTCGTAGCTTCTACTTGAAGGAAGTCTGTTAAGTTAAATGACATGTTTTATCGCTTTGAGTCATTGTAACAAGTTTTGTTTGAGAATAACCCAAAGTTATTGAAATACAAGAGGTATGCTATGATGGCCGCCAGACCGTCATTATCACTACCGTCAAATGGGAATAGTTTAAATACGGAAATAATTCGTTCTTTAGTTGATTTTTTAAAGGTCTCCAGTAGTATTGGTAAACAATATCGGCGACGCGCGAAGTCAGGAAACACAGTCCCACCAAGTAAAAACTTCCGACATCACAACTCTTATATTTCAATATCTTTGGAATAACATCCGATTTATTATATTCATTCGATTCATTGAAATAACTTTTCATTTTGGGATGCGGATAAGGGTACCGATGTCCTGGGAACCATGGGAACCATTTATTGTATAACCAACACTCTGCCATAGGTCACCGCAAGTGGTTAGCTGGTGGTTAGTGACTTAGAAGGAGAGCCCGGGTTCACGGGGTGAGGTTTGACGAACATTTGTTCGAAAGAGACTGGTTGAGGGAGACTTTTTGACCTCTCTAGTCGGACTCTCTCGACATCGCCTAGCACCGCAGTGGGAGGGATGTATTCACACGTTCCCTACTGATCACATTGACCTCCAAATTTCCATTCAACCCTCATTCCTTTTTCCTTCCCAGAACTTTCCCTCCTCTCTTCCCTAAAAAAACCCTCCACACAGCATCCCCAAAGATTACACGAGACCTGATTTTTTTTCTCAGGGCCTCCCGTGTGGAAATAATGTAAAAAAAGTTTATGAACGTAATATTTAATAACTTTTTTATGTGAATACCTGACAAGAGTCCCAGCTGCTAGTGAGACTATGACATCCTCAATTGAGGTATGTTGTAAGGCTGAAGGTTAGTGAGGAGCGAAGGAGATGGGAAAGAGGAAGGTGGGGAAGTACCTGGCTATTCAAATCTAGTCACCAAACACGGCTAAAGCCATTTCCAGCAACGTTTCGATTTTGAATGGTGGTCTTACACCAGGACGATACTAGAGCATCTTCCACTCTGGAACGTGCCGCTAATATACTATAAAATGAATCAATTATGAAATAACACAAATTAATCAAATAAAATTTATTTGAGCGTGATGGGATTCGTTCCCACGACCTTCGGATAGTGAGTCAACAGCCTTACCCTCGACCACGGAGGCCGTCATAATCTCATTTAGAACCTTATCCAACTGAAAAATGTGCCTGACATCAGTGAATAATATATTTTTAAAAAATCTGTAACTCACCGAAAGAAGGGAAACTTTTCCGCATTAAAAATTCAACTCACTTGAGAGAAATTTTAATACTTACGTCGTGAAACTTTTCAAAATTTCTTCACGTCATATAATATTAATGACATTATAACTTAAGAATTTAAATTGCGTAGGTAATTGTTTACATTTTGTTTACAAGTTGAAATAAACTTTAACTTTAGAAAGTTTCACTAGCGTATGAGTTTTAAATAAATCTTGATTTTTAAAACAAGTAGTTCCGTGGGTGACCCGACAGTCGATCCGACGAAAATTGGCTCCCAAAATGGTATTTACTCTAAAATATTTTTTGTGCATCATTTACCAATTTCATAAAAAATAATAGTAAAATCGACTTTAAAAATATCTAAAATCAATAAGTTTGTATGAATATCAATACTGTGTCGATTTTTATACTGTGTCGATTTTTTGTTCTTATGCGCTGGTATATGCAGTATACAGACTAGTAGTTTTATCCTTGATGCATTTGAATGAAAATATATTCTATACTTTTTTTATTCGGCGGTACATTCGCTCTGCATACTTCGTCCGGGTTACTTAGTTATATTTTATGTAAGTAGGCATACCGTATTTTCCCTAAACAGACTGTGTACTGTTAACAAGGATGCCGAGGGGCCAACTGTTAGCGGATCAACTTTCAATGAAAATGTCATGGAACCAGCTTCATGAACCTATGACTAAACAAAACACCTAATTGAAGGCCTTGGCAAACCTACCAAACCTATCCAAACACTTGTCGAACATTATGTCCAAAATGCTTTTACAAAAATGGCGTTACATTCAAATTGTTACCATGGTTATCATTCAGTTTATATGTTTAGTAATATATTTTGGTTCCAACTTGGTCGCCATTTTTGTGCAGCCATTTGAACAGAATATTTTATTGGTAGGCCTAGTCCTGGACTTGGCATACCGATCCAAATACATACCGAATATTCTGTCCAAACGGTTATACGAAAATGGAATTACATTCAAATGGTTTCCAATCAAATGGTTTTATTACGGACTTCCCACATCCTTGTGTGCATAGATTGCCGACTTTTTGAGGGAGAGGTCGATTCAGGCGGTTGCTGACGGTTTCACCTCTTCGTCGCATTCGATAAATGCTGGCGTCCCACAGGGATCGGTTCTGTCTCCGACTTTATTTTAACGACCTCTTGTCATGTGCACCGATTCATTGTTACGAGGATGACAGTACAGTCCATGATAGTTTTTTTGTTTGACAAGCCTCTAAAGAGCACACAAACCCCAATAGCTCGGAGGGCTTTGAAGCAAAGAACGGACGGTTACCTCTAGAGTTTTTTCTCTTGGGGTAAGAATAACCTCGTCGAATTTAATGTTTCAAAGACCCAATCATGTGTGATAACATCTAAAGGGGATCGAAATGATAATCTAGTCTCCTTCAACGAAAGCAATCTTCCGAACAGGACCTCCATCGATATGCTTGAAGTATGCCGGTGGGCCAACTGTATGGAATTTTCCTTTGGTAACTTAATCATTTTTTCCATCTGTCAATGGAATTGTCCTTTAGCAACGTAATAATTTTTTCCTCTGACTTTTAAATAACCTAATATAATTATCAAATGTATAAATGGCTTTGAATTTTAATATTCACAAATAATTATATTTCAAAATGAAAAGCCTCCTCGGTTTCTATTCATTCATTCGCATATTGAAGTTCGTGTTTAATGACGTATACACCGGACGTGCATTGTCACGAATGATGCAGAAATTATTTATAAAATTGCCCGCAATAAAGCACGACGTAAATTAAAATTTCCTGATTGCAAAATTGCATATTTTACAACATTTATTTCATTTTTACAAATTAAATCTGTTAGAATATAAATGTAATTGCATAAAGCATTATCAAGTGATAGATGAATTGTTTAATAACGCCTTTGTGCCGAAACACGAAAAATATTTCACACGAACAAATAATAACACGATTTATAACGGATTTACGGAATTCAATATGTGCATTAATACAATTTTAGTGTGCAATAAAAATAGTTTGGATATTGTGGATATCGATGGCTAATTCTCAATGGCTTATTTATTTATTACTCGTTGATTCGCCCATGGGGTTATTATTTTTTTTTTCTTTTTACATTAGTCCCCGAGGAAAATAATTGCCCTCAGGGCCTATGTCATTTTTGGGGATGCTGTATGGAGGGTCTTTTTAAGTAAGCGAAGGATAGAAAATTCTGGGAAGGAAAAGGTATGCGGGGTGCGTAGGAATCCGAAAAATTGGCCAGTGTGTCCAGGAGTGACGGACGTATGAATCCATCCCTTCAACTGCAGTGCAAGACGGTGTGGGTCGAAAGATTCTGGCTGGAGAGGATAAAAGACCTTCCTCAATCAGTTTTCCTTGATCCTGCCCAACACGCAGCAGGTGGGTAGACGCATCAGCCGCCAAGAATTAAAAACCTCACCCCATGAACCCGGGCACCCCTGCTAACACACCAAACGTAGCGAACCACTTGGGGTCACCTATGGCAGAGGTGTTGGTTGTCCAATAAATGGTTCCCGGGGTGGCGGTACCCATCTCTTAAATATATGGGGTTAGTAATAAACATTGGATTCATAATGGGTTACAATTGGAAAAAAATAAAAATTATGTGTGCAGTTCACATGCGGTATAAGTAAAACCTTCCGAAAACGAAATTTCGTCCATAGTATCACGAGTAGGATCATTGTAGGGTTTATTTATTGTAATATTGTAACCAATTTAAAATTTATTTTACATTTTATTCTACAAACCACCGCGAAAAAGAAAAGAGAACACTGATTAATCTTTTTCATTCTCTCACAGATTAAATCCTACCGATGTATGTGTTTGTCTCTTTTTAGTGTCGCTCGTTTCTGTTTCATCAAGTTTCAAGTCACAACAGTGCTAAAGAAGTTTTCACTTCAAAAACTGTATGTAATAAACTAAACATTTTCAGAAATATCTTGGAATATTTCAAACATAATTTTTTTTAGGGTCGATATCGTATGTATATTAGTTTGTGTAAACCATGTAGGAGCGGAATTGGCGAGTTTGCTACATAATATGTTTATTAACGCTGACAATCAAATAGGTCCTTATCCTAGTGTAGATTAGGAACTCTTATTACTAGACTCAGGAGTTCGCAACGACAAATTTTATAACATATATGAGATACCTCCGATAATATTCTTTAAAATAAAAGTCTTTTAAAACATAATTTTTTTTTTCTTCTGAAAATTGAACCTTCCTACCCAGGAACTGAAGTCGACAACTCTATCAACCTTGTTAAATGCCGAATCGATAAAATCGTCACGTAATTTCAGAGGTTTGTGTACACTTCCACGTGTGTATGCATGAATAGCACCAAAAGTTGATAAAACGTATTGTCATCGACAACATGTCGAGTCTGTCAGCTCGATCGGATGTTGGGGAGAGGGTCATTTCCACTTCCAAAATTCGACTTCATTCAAAAAACAAAAGTGAAATACAAATAAATAATAATAAATTTTAATTTTATCCCGACGAAGAAACCATTGGTTTCCAAATATGTTGATAATTTTGATTATTATTATCTAATTTTATTACTGAATGAATGCAAATTAATAAACATATATTATATACATATCGATTACGGAAAATTGTAATGCTCTTAAGGTTCGGTAGTGCCCGCTCATAAAGAAGAAGAAGGAGAGTAAAAAGAAATTAAGATGTAAAAAACGAATGTTAGAGGGAGCGCGCTAATATTAAAAACGATAATATTTAAGCAAAAATTATAAAAAGGTTTAATAAAACACGACTCGTTTAAAATAAAGTAAAAATCTCATAGGGAATGTCTAAAAGAGCATTTAAAAAACATTGTAATTTTTTTCATACATACAAATAACTGAAAAAACGTGTTTATAATCATTTTCGGAACATAATTTGCGATTTTTTTCTATCTAAGGAAGTTGACACAATTGCCGTTTTGGCGAGGGGAATGTTTAGATACTTATATTCAAGAATAACATATATATACTTTTAATAGTTTTAAAACTTAAAATATTTAAGGAAATATGTAATAAATCGGTAGAAACGTGGGATGGAAAATGTTAATTGTTCAGAAGAGCGAAAATAAAGTTTTTTATTGTTTCAAAATATTATATTCCCATTTTTGTAGACCGTTTTTATGTTATTATATAATTGTTATTATAAAATAATTGTCCTTATAAAATAAAATTGAATCGATCTTTAGGGTACTTTAATTTTGGTAAATATCTGTAATGACACTATTTAATTTATTTTTAATTTTTCAGAAATAAAATCCCCTTAAAATGTACGTTGTAAAAGAAGCACTTATTTTCCGAGAAAAAAAAGGAAAAAAAATCGTATTTAACTCATTTTTGTATTCGTTAATTTCCGCGATCGTATATACTTTGTTAGGGTACCCCGATGTCGGCTTCTAAACCAACACCAGGCCCAACACGTCCCTGGCTAGCTCTCAGCGGGACAATGGTACTCTCTATTCAGGGGGTGAGCCGCTCAAAGCTATGGAATTTCTCTCTATCTTCCGGCGTCCCACGGGATCCACACTGGTCAACAATCCTCCCGCCGTAGCAGAATAATAACAAAGTTAAATCATTAAGACATGTATTGTAAACTCAAACACAGTACATAGGTTTCTACAGTACAATTCAATTACAAGAAATGCAAATTACACAAACCTAGCTAAAGTGTTTAACTCTCACTGTTTCTCTCTCAAAACGAAACTCTCCGAGTGGTGATTTACGAGGGGCCCTACATTTCACTGATTACGGACACATTTAAAAGAGGAAATCAAGATACAGCTTACATGTGGGTTAGCAGGATTCTCGTCTCATGTGGTAGATCCATCAGGCACTTTCGTAGTCTAAATAGACCGAACTATTTGCGCGGCTAAAGGCCGATTCTACTCAAAGGTATTTCAATAATACATCGCGGCCCCATTGAATTCGGTCCGCCGCCCGAGAGCGGGCCGCGTACGTGTACTTCCCAAGGCTCTCGAATCTCGTCTGTGTGGCCGCGGACTGCGCGAGTGGCAGGGCAAGCGGGGAGAAGCAGGGTGAAACAGGAAACGGGGGGGAGAGAGGGGGCGGCCGAGCTGTGGACTTGCTGCGTTCTGTGCTCTCGAATCTAATTGCTGCAGGGGCATATCGTAACACTTCCCCCCGCGCTTGGAAAAAAAGCGACGTGGCAATGGAGCTGTAGGAAAAAAAAAATCCTCTTAAACTTCCATTGGGGTTTTTGAGAGATTCGTTGCTTGAGAGATGCCTAGCTAGAACATGCAATTTATGTTATAGTTTAGGTCACAATGTTTGTAGGGAATGGGTGAGGGGTACATACAATGTTTGGAAAAGAACAGTTTTGGTAAAAGTACATGGTGTGAAACAACATACAAGGTTATGCAATTGAAAGATGACAATACATGGTTATGCAATTGAACAAAATAACAATACATGGTTATGCAATTGAACAAAATAACAATACATGGTTATGCAATTGAAAAATAACAATTCATATTTGTACAATAGAAGAACAAAAAACAAGAACAAAAATGCCTGTGTGATTCTAAGGTTTCATTGGTCTGGGAGCTAAGTTTGCGAAGCGTGGATTTGTTTGGTTTCGGAGAATTTCGAAGAGGAGGACGAAGTTTCACAGATTCTAAGGATTACATTATCACTGTAATCAGACCCCTTTGAGATAACACTCAGAAGTACACTTGGGCCTTAGAAAACACTTGGTTTTGTCGAAGACGTCGAAGTTCATGAAGTGGAGACTGTGGTTGCTGTGCCGCGACTATGGTTACAGAGGTCATTGAAGAGGAGAATCCAGTGTCTGCAGACATGCCAGTACGAATCCTAAAGTGTTATTAAGGTAAACACGGATCGTATATAATGGTTATTGAAGCATAATGTAGCTCAACATAACTTGTATTGGTACGCATTCAGCGAATACTGGAGGTCAAGGTAATGATGGTTTACACATGACGATATATGCGTCACTGCATGACAGCGCAAGAGACGACATGGTTGGCATTGATAGCAAGAGTAAGAACAAACCTAGGAGCTAGCGTGCCCAAAAGGTGGTTCAGAGTGTCATAATGTATAGTGGGACAACTCAACTTGCTGTGGCACGACAAAACAACATACATATGGGCGGTATGGTCTGTGCTTTCAGGAACAAATGCGTAGAAAAATGGCAGCAGGAGGGACCTAGTAACCACAGCGCGTGCTGTCAGGAAGTGAAGCTCAGCTTGGCTGTTGGTGATGACATCCGCCTGGGCTTCTTTTTAATCCGGGAGAAATTATTATTAGAGCAAAATTCTTGAAGTTTACCTGCCTAGGGACCAATGAAGAAAAGGTTTGGAGAGAAACAAAATGTGTCCAGATAATGAAATAAACGAAGTTTTAATCACCGACCCAGAGAGTGACGAAGAGAGAGTTTTCTAACTAAATTGTGGTTACATGAACATTTTCCTTTACCAGAATGACTTGGCGTTTGCCGAGTGACAATATGTCTTGGTTAAAAAACAACCGGCCTTCCATGGCCTATGTTAACATAAAGGTGGTAACATTTTTTGTAGAATTTCAAAAAACAAGACAAAGAAGTCGTGAATGAGTCACGGTAAAAGCAGAGAAACCAATTCATGAATAAAGGTTGTCAAAAGGAGACAGACGGTACGCCAAGTGCATATCGTACATTTCCAACATTCATGAATGTGTTTCGTAAAATTGAGAAAGAGAACAAAAGGTGAGACATATGCAGAGAGTGAGGGAGAAAGCCTGCTGATAATTGGTCAATTTACCGATTCGCACTCCCAGTGAGGGCGAATTATGGTCAACAACAGATTTTCCTCTTCATAACATATACCTGAGAACATGATGGTGAGGAGAGAGGAAAGGAAAAGGAAAGGAGTTGAGTGACGAAACTTGCTAGAGACTGGACTAATTTCCACTTCAAACTCCATGTGAGAATGAAACATGATCAACCAGCAGATTTCCTGACTCTTTACAATTGTTAAAAGGATGAGGAGAAATTTGAATACACATTATTAAAGAGACTAATCTTTTGCGTGTATTGGGCAAAAGATTAGGGGTCATTTTAAAAACTCCTGCGTGATTGTGAGAAAGGACAGACCCTTGCTCCAATTTCACAAACCTGGGGGTTTTCTTTTCCGTTCCCCAGACAACGAGTTGGGTGGTTTTGTGCTCAATCGATTAACTCCCACAGCACTATGCCCCATAGTTAGCAGTGAAGCTACAAACTAGTCCTTTTGGGATAGTAGATATTCCTGGGCTTCTTTCCTTTTTGCAAAGAAGTAAAAAAAACAGGAGGTCCACGGGCATTGGCGTTGAATGACAACAAAGGGTTGTGGACTACGTTTCGTAGATCGCACACAAAAGGTTTGATATTATTTCGTTCGCACGACTCATGGTAAGTGTTTTAACGTCTCCACGTATAGTGTACAAAAACATGTAAGTACATACAAGATAAAACTCAATTATAGACAGAAGTCAAGAGTTTATACAATGCCTCTTAAAGAAGATGGCAAGGCCGATATTATGTCGTTCGCACGAATCACGGTGAGTATTGTTATTACGTCTCCACGTCTCGTGTACAAGGGTTGTACACAATTATACATACAAGCGGTACTCATGACAAATTAATGACACACGACCAAAATACAAAAGCGGTACTCATGACAAATTAATGACACACGACCAAAATACAAAAGCGGTACTCATGACAAATGAATGACACACGACCAAAATACAAAAGCAGTACTCATGACAAATGAATGACACACGACCAAAACAGATTGTACAGAAAGGGTGGTACTCATGACAAATGAATGACACACGACCAAAACAGATTGTACAAAACGGTGCTCATGACAAATATGTCACACGACCAACTCAATAGCATTTAGCTATGAGCAAAAGTGATTATGACGAACTTCTCGTATCGTGGCAGGTATTTTAAGGATCCCTCCTATGACGGTGGATGTTCTAAGGATCTCTCCTATGACGGTGGGTTACGTTTAAATACAACACAATAAACGTTAACTATGCTTGATTTTAACACAGTTTATAAAGATTCGTTAGATTAACTAACTCCGTAGCCCAAGAGCGTACGACAGAGAAGATAGACAATTTGATGCTACTTCATGTGTTACAAAATACAAGGGTGATGGCAGAGTATAATTCTACTTACACCAAGTATTTAAAACAAAAACAGACCTATAATGGTTTTACATACTGTCTGTTGTGGCAACCTACAGTGAGTGAGACCAAAGAAAAGGGACCAATTACGGTTTTACATACCCTTTGTGCAGTTACAAACATACCAGGTTATGTGCAATTTGGGTTGCAAATACTTGGTTAAATGAACACCTAAAAGTTGTGAATTCCAAAATCAGGATGACCATAAGGTTTTATTAACCTGTCTCGTAGGGTTGAAACGTGTCATATAAGACATACGTAACGTACAAGCAAAAAAAATAACAAGAAAACAGTGGCTTTGTTATAACAACCAAAGACCGGATGATTCGGTTTTACGTACTTTAGTTGAAACCAGCCAAATTGATTTATATACAGGGTTATAAAGACCAATCATTGGTTTTATAAATACGAGTTCCAAAATGGACGTGTCGATATCCAATTTGGGTACAAGAGCATGAATTTGGGTAGGACGCCATCAATTTTTAATTTAAGAAGAAAAAATTGAAAAAACTTATATACACGAGGGGCGACTATGTAAGTAACCACTGTTTGATTTTCATGCTAGAGATACCTCGGAAGGTTTTACAACTCATGATGAACAAAAATAAAAGGAAAAAATTGTAAAAGTAGTTAACTGGTTCTGAGTCGGAATTTAACACTTTGGAATTTACAAAACCCGACTTTTAGAACGACACGCCGATGGGCAATTGTCAACTACTTTACATGAACAAAATAAACAGGTGAGAAAGTTCCTTTCCACACGACAAAAATGCGACAAAAAAAATAGGAGAAAAATTACAAAATTACATGACACGGCAGGGTATGACATGGCATGAACATTGCATAGTGTATGTGTTGAGACGATAAATGGGCTCGCGACTTCCCAAACATTGAAACTCGAAAAGTGTCTCCGTTCCAAAGTGATCAGTTTTAGAACAGGTGAAAAAAATAAAGAAAAAAAATTGCCGTGAGGGAAAGAAAAAAACAGTGCAAAAACAACATTTGAAAGTAACTTCAAGGAGAGTATGCATTAATTTACAAAATAATTTACAACTTGTTTCATTTACGAAACGATGGGCGTGTGATTGACACAATACACGCCTGACGTAGTAAGACTTTGTAAGCTTACAAAAAAATGTGGTACATACTGGATCATTTTAAGTTTGCTGAGATAGTGGGGGCAGTTTTACTTGACTCCTCACTTCCAGACTTTACAATGTCCTTAATGTGGTAATTACCAATGTGCTTTCCAGATGAGTCAGACAAGGAGTACACTAGGTCTGATATTTTCTTTAGGACTTTGGCCTTCACGAAACGTGGTGCCAGCTTAGCAGAGAAATACATGGCTCCTTGGGAAAGTGTGTTGTTCTTTCTCCAAACTATGTCTCCTGTATTGAAGGTGACATGTTTTCTACGTAAGTTATATCTGTCCGCACTCTTTTGGTGAGCCAGGAGCAAAGCATCAGTGACTTCACTGTAAATGGCCGACAGTTCTTCCAGGCGATGGGCATAGTCTGCGGTAGGGTTGCTTGTGGTGGCAGATGACGTAGGAGAGTTTGTGTCCCTATGTAGAGAACCATGGACGACTTGTTCCATACCGTGTTTTAAGAAGAAAGGTGTGTAACCAGTGGCCAGATTAACAGTGTTGTTCATAGCGGCCTGAATTTTATCTAGGTTTTTACACCAAGTGCGTTGATCTTTATCAACTAGAATAGCTAGAGCTGTGTTGATTGTTTGGTTGTAACGTTCGACAGTGTTATTTTGGGGAGTGTACAAGGTGTTATAATAAATGTCCTTGATTCCGTATTTGGCAAGAAATTCTTTGAATTCTTGGGCAATAAACTGTTTTCCGTTATCAACAATTACGGTTCTGGGTGTTCCGTAAGGTATAAAAATGTGTTTTTCCAGAAGTTTGATGATGGCGGACGCGTTGGCTCTTTTTAAAGGGAAGATCCAACAGAATTTGGTGAAGACATCCACTACACTAAGTATGTGCATGTGTCCGGCATAACTTCGAGGAAAAGGTCCGACGAGGTCCATTGACAATGACTGCAGGGGTCTGTCGGCACGTTTGGGGTTACCCATTAGGCCGGCAGGTGCTGCCGTGCTATGTTTATAAGCTTTACAAGTTTCACATTTAGAGATGTAATTGCGAATTTGTTTGAAGAGACCAGGCCAGTAATACTTCAAGGAAATCTTTTTATACGTCTTGAAAGTTCCTGGGTGTATAGAGTCGGGAGCACTATGATTGTCAATTATTATTTGTTCTCTTCCTTCGAGGGGAACGACAAGTTTCCAAGAGTAATCTTCGAGGATGGATAGTGGTACCTTGCAATTACGGTATAGTTGTCCTTCTTTTATGATAAAATTAGGAAACTTTTGTTGATTATTTTTACAACCTTCGAAGATTTTCAAGTACCATTCATCTTTTGTAGATGGAGGGGGGGCAATTGTGTCAACATTTAATGAAGCCAATTCAATTCTTGAAAGAGCGTCAGGAACAATATTGTCCGCGCCTTTACGGTGTACAACATCAAAATTGAATTGAGACAAACGGGAGGCCCAACGAGCGAGTCTACCGGAGGGATTACTTAAAGAGATCAACCATTTCAAACTACTATGGTCTGTGACTACAGTAAATTTGCTACCGTCTATGTAACCGCGGAAATGGTGAACAGAATCCAATACAGCCAATAACTCCTTTTCGGTAATTCCGTAGTTTTTCTCGTGTTTATTTAATGTACGGGAAAAATACGCTACAGGGTGTTCGCCATCTGGGAATTCTTGAGTTAGGACTCCACCGATTCCTACGTTGGAGGCATCCGTGTGGAGGGTAAAAGAGAGTGCAAAATCCGGGCAATTCAGAACGGGGGCTTTTTGAAGGGCATTTTTTAAAGTTGTAAACGCTTCTTCAGTTTCAGCAGACCATCGGAAGTTGCTGACACCTTTACGGGTGCCGGTAATTTTATTTAAGGGGGCTGCAATTGTGGAAAAGTCTTTGATGAATCTTCTGTAGTAACCTGCAAGTCCAAGGAAACCTTTGACTTCCTTCGCGTTTTTGGGTCGGGGAAAATTTGCCATGGCTTCCACCTTAGCGGGGTCTGTTCTTAGACCTTTTTCGTCGACAATGAATCCCAAATAACGTAAACGGGACTTACAGAATTCAGACTTCTTCGAGTTGATGGTTAAACCAGCGAACTTGAGTTGTTGAAAAACCTTTTCCAACATTAATAGGTGTTTTTCAAAGGTGTCGCTGACGATGATGAGGTCGTCAAGGTAACAAAACAGGCTGTTATCGACTTCAGGACCGAAGAGTTTGTCCATCAGTCTTTGTAATTCGGCGGGGCTGTTCTTTAGACCAAAGGGTAATCTTTTAAAATGGAACATTCCCCTACCAGGTACAACGAAAGCAGTTTTTTCACACGATTCTGCGTCCAAAGGTATTTGCCAAAAAGCTTTGCTTAGGTCAACAGAGGAGATGAACTTGGCGTTGCGCAGTTTGTCTAAGGTCGCGTGGACGTAAGGTAAGGGGTATGCGTCAGCTTCCGTACAAGAATTTAAACGTCTACTGTCGAGACAGAAACGTGCGGAGCCATCTTTTTTAGAAACCAAAAGAGTTGGGTTGATCCATGCACTTCTGCTGGGAACCACCACACCCATTTTTAACATTTCATCAAGTTCTTTTTCCAAAAGTTTAAGCTTTTGGGGGGCTAAGTTGTAATAACGTTGCTTTATGGGTGGGCCATTGGTTTTAATGTGGTGTTCTACCAAATTTGTCAAACCCAATCCACATGTTTCGAAAGATATTGATTCGAATTTATTGACCATTTCCTTTAGTTGGAGAGCTTGGTCCGTGCTTAAATTTTCGTGAGGTATTATTGTGCGGATCTCACTAATTTGAGCAGCAGTGGAGGTTTCGCCAAGAGTATTAAATACTTGGGGAGCAACGTTAAAAGCCTTCCAGAAGTCAACGCCAAGGATGAAATTCTGGGATATAGAGGGCACTATTAGAAAATTGATTGTAATTATTTTATTGTTACAATTAATTGGTAGTGCGAGGGTACCGATGACCGGCTGGGAGACATTATCCGCAGTCGTCAGGTGTGTTATTTGTGGCGAAATTTTAAAATCACTGTTAACAAAAGGCAGGTGAGCATTGTTGCCAAGACAGCTGACAGATGCACCGCTATCAAGTAATCCGGAAAAGGGCACATTGTTAACAGAGAAAAGAGCATAGGGTCTCCCATCTTTAGCTTGTTTGCAACAAACCGAGGAAACATTTAAGACCTGCTTAAAATACTTAATGTGTGATAACCAATCAGTCCATTCTTTAGACCTTGGTTCAGAATGGGTGCCTGAGAGGTTATTATTTAGTTTTTTGGCCTCTTCATGTAGAAATTTGGTGGGGGCTTGGAGAAATCCACCTGAGGTCTGACATCGCTTGGGTTTTGTAACCTTTCTGCATTGTGCCTTGATCTCTTGAAAATGTTGCGCAGTTCGTCGCGTGGAGGAGAGCGGTCCCTAGAGTGGTGTCTCTTGGAGGTTCGGGGTTCCTTGGATTCCAGAAGTCTTGCTTGCTTGAAACAAGTAGCGGCCAGGTGGCCTACTTTTTTGCAAAAGGAGCACACTTTTTTGTTGTCGAATTCTGGCTTTAAACCAGACGAACGGCTTGGCACAACCACATTATTCGATACATTCTTTATGTTTTTCCTATCCTGGTACGATTCCAGGAGGAGACAGACTTCGTTTAGCTGGGCCAGGGATGCAATTTTCTGTGAGGTGATGATGTTCTCGTATTTGCTTAAAAGGCCATCAGTTATGACTGGTAATAGTTCAGCTTCCGGAACAGGATGTGAAAGCTTGATGTTGATGGATTCAGCCCTTTCTATGAATGTTGCCACAGGTTCATCTACTAGCTGTTTAATAGATAGTAAAGATAATTTGATCCGGTGCTGGGCCTCCTTTTTTCCAAAGCTAGAGATTAGGGTAGATCTGAGTTTATTCCAATCTTTGCATTTAGTCTTTTGGATGCGGTGCCACGGAATTAATTCTGGGGAGATGAGTTCTATAAAGTTTCTCCGTAGAATCTCGAATGGGATATTTTTGATTGTAGCCGTTTCTTCAATACGGTCAATGAAATCCAGCACATCGGAGACGCCATTATATTTGACTTTTCAAGAGGATAAATCGTAAGTTTTATCTTGTGTCAAGATGGGTGCGACGTCCTGTTTTATCATTACATGCGGCATAGGTTCTTTGTCAAGATTATCCAAAACTTGCGTAGCCGAACGTGAATTATTTTCGTTGGAGGGGGCGAGGTTTATTCTCCTAATGTACTTTTTGTTGAATAAAAGTGCATATGCCTTCAATGTAGATTTAGATTTGCTTGATGGCGAGAGTCCTCTATCTCTTAAAGCAGCTTGTAAGTGGGCTTTGGATAAACTATGCACATTGGGAATGGTACCCAAGTTGGATGGTGTAATAGCTTGCTTGTCCTCCATTGTGAGTTTCCTGGGTGGTGAGGAGAAGAAAAATTGGCCAGGGGTTTCCTTTAGAAAGCGCAAAATTAATTTTTTGTGAGGCACTTTTCACTTGGTGATCACTGTTGGCACTTCCAAAATGTGTTTGGTATACATGACACCAGAATTCTTGTCAAAGGGAGGCAGACGAGAAAAAATTTTGCGTGGAAAGACCTTAGTGGTAAAGGTTTTTGTATTTCACTGACCACTTTTGAGAAAACTGTGAAATTCACAAGTATTTATTTATTTTTGAAAAATTTTGCCAGGACTGACCTTTAGAAAACAGGTTTTTTATTTTCACAAATCACTTTGCACTGAGAAAGGCACTAAAGTTCACAAAAGGCACTTTTATGGCAAATAAAGGACAAACTTCCGGATGAAAATGACTGAATATGGGATTTATTGCGTCAACCATATTAAAATTATTTTATTTATTCATGGAATCAGTCATTGGCTTTATTATTCTTTCACTTTTCACTTATGTAAGGGAAAAAACACAATTCACTTTCACTTATGCTGAAAAAAAACAGTACCTATAATGTATAATGGGGAAAGAAAGTCATTATTTTGTCCATTTGGAGAAACATTAAGTTGTACTAATTTGACAGACACAAGTGGGCCAATTGGTATATTGTGCAGAAACAATAAAAATACGTAAGTCCGAAATTTTTCATTAAGGAATTCGCAAAATAACTGGGGTTCCAGAATCAAATTTATAATAATAATTTCCGTTGGTATCCGGTTCAATCATAAAAGCGGTTTGGATTTAAACGCTGCCTAGCAACAGTCAGTTGTTCATTCCGACGGCTTTTTTCCGTTGGGATATTGGCGCAATCAAGGCATTTGCGCGCGCAATCCAGAGAATATCGCGTGAAACATCGGCCGTTGAGATTGGCGCGGATTACTGTTGCTACGCGCTCGTTGTTTGGTGACGCGTGCGCAATCCAGATTCGCGGTCAAAGGTTGGCGTTTCGGGTACTCAAAATGGCCGTCGCTTCAAATGTGATTCAATTCATAATTACAATCAGATCTGTTATGGATCTAATTTACATATTGGTTTCTGTGGTTTTTTCACAGGATTCACTGTAGAATATCAAGGCATAATTAATGTTTACAAAACAGTTGTTATGCGGGAAGGATTTCGACAAAGAAAGGTCCCGCAAAGTGACCGGGATAGAAAAAAATTCCAGCCCCACGTACTGGCGTCAGTTGTTAGGGTACCCCGATGTCGGCTTCTAAACCAACACCAGGCCCAACACGTCCCTGGCTAGCTCTCAGCGGGACAATGGTACTCTCTATTCAGGGGGTGAGCCGCTCAAAGCTATGGAATTTCTCTCTATCTTCCGGCGTCCCACGGGATCCACACTGGTCAACAATCCTCCCGCCGTAGCAGAATAATAACAAAGTTAAATCATTAAGACATGTATTGTAAACTCAAACACAGTACATAGGTTTCTACAGTACAATTCAATTACAAGAAATGCAAATTACACAAACCTAGCTAAAGTGTTTAACTCTCACTGTCTCTCTCTCAAAACGAAACTCTCCGAGTGGTGATTTACGAGGGGCCCTACATTTCACTGATTACGGACACATTTAAAAGAGGAAATCAAGATACAGCTTACATGTGGGTTAGCAGGATTCTCGTCTCATGTGGTAGATCCATCAGGCACTTTCGTAGTCTAAATAGACCGAACTATTTGCGCGGCTAAAGGCCGATTCTACTCAAAGGTATTTCAATAATACATCGCGGCCCCATTGAATTCGGTCCGCCGCCCGAGAGCGGGCCGCGTACGTGTACTTCCCAAGGCTCTCGAATCTCGTCTGTGTGGCCGCGGACTGCGCGAGTGGCAGGGCAAGCGGGGAGAAGCAGGGTGAAACAGGAAACGGGGGGGAGAGAGGGGGCGGCCGAGCTGTGGACTTGCTGCGTTCTGTGCTCTCGAATCTAATTGCTGCAGGGGCGTATCGTAACAACTTGTATATACTAACATCCAAATGTATATATTAGATAGAAGTCCTGTGCACTGTTCACAGTTTCCTATTGGCTCCCGTAGACGGTCCTGTGTGGAACCAATAAACTTTCGGCGCCATCTTGCAGCCGTCGAAGTCTTCTGATTTATAGCTGTCATTTCTAGCGACTGCCAGCTGACTCTGTGATTTATACAACACTTGTTACTAAAAAAATCCCCCGGGTGTTTTATGGCAAGGGAAGTAGGTTAGAGAATGCTTTATGCTGTCTATGCGTGGAAAACTCTTGATATTCGTCATGTTTTTATGCCCTCGAAATTAAATCGTTCTTCGTAGAGATTTACAGAGATATCAACATAGGTGTTACTGGATTTGTGGGAAATTTACACAGTTTTGCTTCCATTTTTTTCCTCTTTTTCTAGGAAGGTTAGAGGAGCTGTCTGTTTCAACGCTACAGTTAAAGTAAGAGTGAAAGAGATTGCTCTTATTGGTCCTGGTAAGACTGGAGGGATGGGGTTCGAGTCCCAGTTATGAGCGTTATCTTTTTATTGTTAGTGTCTTATTCAGTTTTCATATTTATTTTCATCGAGAGTTGTTAATATTATTTTTAATGATTAAATATTACAAAGAGGTTTAAACTTTAATAAGTTAATCCTAAAACGTAAATAGGCGGATAGCTGATATAAGATTTTTATTAAGCGCCGCCGCCGTATCAAAACATTAAGGGCTGTCTGTTTCAATGGTTACCAGAGTAAAATTAAGAGTAAAAGACATTGCTATAGTTAAATATCACAAAAATTCGTTTTTCCAATCAATTTAAGGCGCCGTAATCGAGCTTTAAAAGAAGAAGATGGAGAGATATGTAATTACGAATTTTAGAGGAGCGCGCTAATATTTAAAGCGATAAAATAGATGTTTAAGAGAGATATGTAAAAAAATGGTACAAATTTGGGTAGCGGCGGCTCAACCGCTTGTTTTACCTCACTTTTAAGTTTTTCTTTTATTTTCCTAAAACTGATGGGTCATTTTGTTCGTGGATTGTGGTAACATGTTCATGGTATTAAAGTTGACAATGTACTTTTGCTAAAGTGATAATTGTCAGAGTGACCAGTCAAAAAACAGAATATTCCTCGATATTATGTGAAATAAACAAAATTTTAAAAAATTTAAGCCACCCCTTGACACAAAAAAGAGCCGATAACCTTGAAACGCCAGAACAGATTTCCATAAATTGTAGCTAAGAACCATCTTGAGCACGTCAGCTTTCAAACAAACAAAAACGCCTCATAATCGGTCTATTCGTTTAGGAGATACGATGCCACTGACAGACACACAGACAGACATTCAGAAAGTCAAACGTATAACACCGCTCCTTGCGTCGGGGGTTAAAAATTGAGCGCATCATTTTTTGGTGCGGCCACACGATAAATTAAATTTCAGAACCAGAACAACTGTCAAAATACCCAGCTAAATTTTGTTTTGCGTCGTTGTAGGACCTGACAGCTTTGTTCATCTTAAAATAATTGTATAAATATTTAAGAATACGTTACCACCTATTATATTTTTTTTACAATATTACACAAAAAAATATAATTTGCTTTTCAGTTGTTGTAATATCTCAGAAAATTTGATTTATCACAAATTTTTCAACATTCAATACCGCGCTTATAATTCGGGATCGTCCCAAATAAAGTTAAGAGAATGAAAATAATTCATAACAGAGGCATAAGGTCTATATGTGCTATGCATAAAAATCTTGTTTGGGCGTTAGTTTGTCAATTAAAAATAATATTTAATTAGAACTTATTTTTTGCGTGTGAATAAATACTCCTCCCATAAACACGAGCTCCCAGAGCTCAACTTATGGAGTAGTAGAATAAAAAAAAAATGTTGTTTAACCTTGCAAATGTTATCATTTTTTAATGTAAAAACAAGTCTTGAAATAAATAAATAAATATTGTGCTGTAGCAGATATACTAGGATAGAAACCATGCAATGTCAACTCAATATCTTAAGTGTGTGGCAAAAATTAGTCTACAATACTCTAGTATTTATTTACAAGTCAAAAAATAAAATATTGCCAGATTATATGTTGAATATTGTTAGAATTAATAGTAAAGTTCATTGTTATCGTACGAGAAAATGCAACGATTTTAGGCTTCCTAAAACAAATGTATCGGGAACACAAAACAATACAATAATTACCATAAAGGTTTTAAAATGTTCAATGAACTCCCTGTAAATGTTAAGGAAGCTAAACGTCTTACATTACAGTTTTTCGTGGATTATGTCTCAATGTTGTGAAGTTAAAATCTTAGTAAGTAGGTAGTTAATAAAATTATAGTAGATTTAGAAAAGAATTCATTAGATACAAGATGTAAACATTTTATATCTAAATAAAAATAACCGTATTAGTATGACAGGATGGAAATGTTTTTGGTTTTCGCTGTAAGGCATATTGGATGAGGAATTCATCGTCACTATGATCATCTTCTACAATATTACATGATTTTTTTAAATATTGTTTTTATTATAATGTATTACAAAAACATGGTAACAAATTATTCCCAATGAGTTAAGAAAAAAACTCATTACGGGAAATATAATAATAATAATAATTAATGGTGAAGCGCGCAATTTCGTACCTTACAAAATGGCGAAATAACTCTAGAGTAAGTATCGGTTGTCGGAAAGTAAAAGCAAATGTTAAAAGTGCCGTGAAGCAGGCGGGTACATTTCTACAACCGATTTCTGTTCTGCCTATACCTTCCTTATGGTCTCATAAAAAAATACTAAAATTATTACAGAATTGCATAAGGAAATATAGAAGAAGGAAAGCAAACAGAGTTGTACTGAGGGTGTCTACGATTCTTTGAAGCGAAACGCTATTAACGAGACGCTTTTCAAAAATATGGCAGCATTGGTCTTCGAGACAACTTCAATATAAAATAATTTATATTTCAAGTTTACCTATTCCAAGTAACCGATTTATGCAAGACTCACCATAGCAAAAAAAAACCTCAAAAAAATTTCATCCACTCTCCAATCAAATATTCTTGATGTTTCAATGAGTGCTTAAAAAAAACGCGAATTGAATCCTTAGCAAAGCGCCTCTCAAAGGAAAACTTATTTTACACAAATTACCCTGAAAATGGGTAAAATCACAAGTTAAAAAGCTCTGCAGAGTTGAACATATTATTTAAGTTGTCAGCTACGTTCTACAGCCACAGTTCTCACATATATTTCTTTGTTTTTTTTTTTAATATTTCCCCGCAGAACAAATTAAAGCGAAGATTTCCCTGGATACAAAGGAAGCAATTACGCAGCTCTGTTTGCTGGGCGTAATCTTAATTCAACCCTCTGCTTTCTGCGATCCTGGTGTACGTCAATATACAGACGAATTTTTTTTTACGTTAGCTCCGTTCAGGAGGCCCTGAGGAAAACAATTTCCCTCCGGGATGTCATCTTTGGGGATGCTGTGTGAAGGGTGTTTTTTTTTAGAAAAAGGAAGAAGATAGTGTTCTGGGATGGAACGGTCAGTGGCCGAGTTGGCATCGCGTTTGGGTCCCACCCGGGCGTCATGTAATGAATTCCTCGGCTGGTTAAGTCCTCCATCACGCGGAGCAAGCAACATTTTCCGCATAGTACGAGATTTGAAAATATTGTCATGTTATTCGTAACCGGGGAACGTTTGTCTTTATTATAAACAAAAAAAAGGTTACGATGGGTGGGTAGTGTGAATCTGGGGGTCAGTATGTCCAGGAGTGACGGTCGCATGAATCCATCCCTCCCACTGCGATGCAAGGCGTTGGGTCGAGAGATTCCGGCTGGAGAAGTCAAAATGTCTCCCTCGACCTATTCTCTGCTGATCCGGCCCGCCATGCAGTATGTGGACAAATGCATCCGCCACGACGACCTAGACAAACCTCACCCCCTACTAAGTCGTCATACATTACATACGTCATACGTAGGGGTGTTGGTTATCCAATAAATAGTTCCCGGGGCGGCGGTACCCATACCGCCTCCTAAATTGATAATAATACAGACCGTCGTGATATTATTTTAATCGCTCTTCGTTTATGTGTCATTATCGATTTGGATGAGTGTTGGATGTTTTAGAATTGATTTTGACCGAGTTGTCGACCCTTTTAGTCGTATTGAATAATTAAAAAAATATAGAACTATCTTTTAAAATAATTATCTCAAGTTTTTATTGTGAAACAAACTAATATTCTGGTTTTTAGTTAAGAGGAACGGTTGCGCGGCCTTTTTCATACAAAACTTAATTTTGGATTTGAGGCCAAAATACTCAACCAAATTAAATTATGTTGTTTATTATTAATAATAACTAATACAGACATCTTCATGACTTTTAGTGCGGTCCTGTAAGAAGGATTCTCAATAATAATAATTGATTATAAAAATAAATTGATATTAGAGAAATAAATAAAATTTGGTTCAATTTGGCCCCGGCAGCTTTTCCATAAGCGTCCCGTTTATCTTTTTTATGATCCTGTCATCCGACATACGCTTTATACGGCCGTTTTTCATGTTTTATTATGATCGTGATAAAATAAAGACTCCTATATTATATATTTGAATACCAGAGCGGCACAGCGGTGCAGAGTTTGAAATAACATGTAAAAGTGTATGATCAATATTTATATAATCAATCAAATATTTTTATAATCAACCAAACTGCTACCGTCGAATATATGTACAACATTTAAGTACAATTCAAATAATTGTAGTAAAGCATATAAGCATTTTAGAATGAGAAATTTTGAAAAAAATATTTCAACTGCTTTACTCTTTGACGGAAAATAGTTGATTTAGCCAAGAAATTCACATTAGAAATTACTTATTGAAAGCTTCTGCAGTCGCGGCATTCAGAATTTTTGAACTTTGACTTGAGATATATTTTTTTACATTAACTCCACACATGACTCCCTGTTTGTTCCACACAGAAGGAAAATATTTTCCCTCAGAGCCAATGTCATCTTGGGGTATGTGTATGAATTGTGGAGAGGAAGTTGGTGTATGTGTATGAATTTTAAGGATACGTGTATGAATTTTAAGGAGAGGAAGTTTTGGGAAGGAAAGGGGTGTGAAGGGTGGGTAGGAAACCGTGGGTCAGTGGGTCCAGAAGTTGCGGACATATATGAATCCATCCCTTCCACTGCGTTGAGAAAGTCCGGCTATAGAGGCATAGGTTAGATCTCCCTCAACCAGTCTCTCCTGATTCGCAGACAAAGACAAACCTCACCCCGTGAAGTCACCAAACGTAGTGAACCGCTTAGAATGACCTATGACAGAGGTGTTGGTTATCCAATAAATGGTTCACGGGGGCGGCCGTACCCATAACCGCCTCCCAAATTGCTGTAACCAGTTTATTTGTATTTTTTGCTGATTAAAAGTTAACAATAAATAAAAACAAATTATATCATTAGTTTTTTTCAGTTATTTGTTTATGGGGTGTTATGCCGTGTTGCGCTACCTCCTTCTTTATCCAACGTTTCGGATAACGTTGCAGTGTCCATTATCAGGGCCGATCCGGCAGATGTGTATGCAACATGGCATAACACCCGAAAAACAAATAACGAAAATATTTTGGCCGTGAAAATTGAAAAACGGATCATATTAGCGGTTTTTTTCAAACATTTAAAAATATTGTAGCCGAGCAACGAACAACCATAAAAATACTATTTTTCCGATTTTATACAAGCCTAAAAGCGAACATATTAATAATCCCTCTCAGTATAGACCCATTACATGTTTACCGACAATATATAAAATTTTAACCTCTTGCTTGACAGATTTAATATACACTCATTTAGATGAAAAAAATGTTTTATCTGAACAACAAAAAGGTTGTCGCAGAAAACATATGGGATGTAAAGAACAATTAGTTATTGATTCTGTAATTCTAAAACAGATTCAAACCCAAAAACGTAATTTACATATTTGTTATATAGATTACCAAAAAGCTTATGATAGTGTCCCGCACTCGTGGCTGATAAAAGTTTTAAATATATACAAAATTAACCCAATTATTATTAGCTTTTTGGAAAAAATTATGGCATTTTGGAATACCGATTTGCTTTTGAATTTGAAAGATAAGAAAATTATAGTACCGGGCATTTCAATAAAAAGAGGGATTTTTCAAGGAGACTCATTGAGTCCTCTTTGGTTTTGCTTAGCATTAAATCCTCTATCTAAAATGTTAATTAAAAGCAAGTTTGGAATAAAAATTAAAGGTAATACTAGAGAGAGAAATATAATTTCTCATTTATTATTTATGGATGATTTAAAATTATATTCAAATTCTGAACCAAATTTAGAGAAAATGATTAAAGTAGTTAAAAATTTTTCAGATGATATTAAAATGACTTTTGGTTTAGATAAATGTAGAACGATCCATATAGAGAAAGGTAAAATTGTAGATGGAGACGAGGGTATATTTAGAAATTTCAAAATTGAAAGTATGAAAGGGGGTGAGGTTTATAAATATTTAGGATATCCGCAATCAAATAGATTAGATCATACTAGTATTAAAAATGATATTAGGATTAAATTTAAAACTAGGATCAGAAAAATTTTGAAATGCAATCTATCTGCTAAAAATTTAGTAAAGGCGATAAATACTTGGGCAATACCTCTATTAACTTACTCATTTGGCATAATTAAATGGTCTAATACAGATTTAGATAGCTTAGAACGATTAATTAGAACTACATTAACTAAATTTCATTGCCATCATCCAAATTCAGCTATAGAACGTATTAATTTACCCAGAAATTTAGGAGGTAGAGGTATAGTCAAAATAACATCTTTAAAACATAATCAGGTAGAAATGCTAAGAAATTTTTTCCATAGGAAAGCTGATAGTTCAGAAATGCACAAAATAATATGCAAGGCAGATAGAAATATTTCACCATTAAATTTATACGACGAGAATGCCAGCATTCTTATAAATACCAACCAGGAATTATTAGATTCCTGGTCAAATAAAATTCTTCACGCAAAACACTTCAATTATCTCAACCAAACATATGTTGACAAATTTTCGTCAAACAAATGGTTGAGTATTGGAGAGTTGAGCGCAGAAATAGAAGGCTTTATGCTTGCAATACAAGATAGAGTCATTAATACTAAAAATTATAGGAAGCATATCATCAAAGATGCAAATCAAATTGATGATTTATGTAGAAAATGTTTGGCTTTTCCGGAAACTATAGAACATATTATATCGGGATGTTCTGTATTAGCGCCGTCCGAGTATACATTTAGGCACAATCAAGTTTTAAAAATAATTCACCAAAGTTTGGTAATTAAACATAACTTGATTGACTGCCGTAATGTACCATATTATGAATATGAACCAAATTCATTTTTAGAAAATGAATTTTATAAAATTTATTATGATAAAACTATTCTGACAGACAGAACAATTAGTCATAATAGACCCGATATAGTTTTACATGACAAAATTAAGAAAATAACTTATATCATTGATGTCGCTATACCAAATTCTTGTAATATTCAGAAAACTGTTTCTGAAAAAATAAGAAAATATACAGATTTAGGAAATGAAATTAAAAGAATTTGGCATTCTCAGACTATAAAAATATTACCATTTGTTATTTCGGCTACTGGCATTATACCTAGCTCTCTCATTCAAAATTTAGGCGTATTAGATTTGTCAAAAAATTTGTACATAAAAATGCAAAAGTCGGTCATTTTAAATACATGTAGGATAACGAAAGATTTTTTAAATATTTATATTGAGGGATCAGTAGGATTTATCGGACCAGTTAGGATTTCATCAGAGCCGAACCCTCTGATATGAAAATATCTGTAGTCGGTGAAATATTTTCCCATTATGTTTCTGGTGGATTGACGTATTGTTCTTGTATTGTTTTATTCTTATATAGTGCAATTACATTGCGTTAATTTACTAGATATTCATTTGTGGAAAAGTGTGTGGAAGGGTTTAGTCTTTCATTTGGGAAAGATTCAACCCGGACATGAAATCTGGAGCACCGTAAATAAAAAACGTTTATTCATCAATAGATTTTTTTTTACAATAGGTATACATTTCTTCTCTTATCATTGATTTTATTGATAAAAAAATATCAAAATATGCCAATTTTCCGGAAATATGTTTTGGAAAACTACCTCACATTTATAGATCGATTTTCCTTACCAATATAAAGTCTACCAATTATAAAACTTCAAACTACAAACAATTAGTCGCATCAATTCCTAGGGGCAGTTCAATTTGGAAACACTAACGATATTTTTGTTTACAACTAGAAGAATAATATGGAAATAACACGGAATGATGCAGAAAAAGCTTTTATCACGGACAAGTTGGATTGCCATTATTTCTCCGCTCGTATAAAACGTTCCTTCCGTTACCCGTTACCGGGAAGAGACGGAACGTAAACCCCTTAATTACCAATGAAATGTCTCCCACCTGCCTGCAATGAGGTTTTGCTCACAAGCGTGTAAAGGATGCAGTGCATCGACGAAGATATTTGGAAAATTGTCTGAACGCTATAATTTGAAATTACTAGCAGCTCAAGCGATTGTTGCTATATTATGGCACTTTTTCAAAACGTCTCGAGCGATTCGTTGCCATTATGTTGCCAAAAGTAAATATTGTTTATTACCTAGTAAACAAACGCTTGTTCTCTGCAGGGGCTTGTTAACATGGAGAAATCGTTTGTTTTATTTTATTTGTATTATATATTTTCAGATAAATGTATTTGTAATTGAATTATTTGCTTTTTAAACTCAAAAGAATTTAAAAAATTGTGTATATTTCTCTAAATAAAATGTGATCAGCGTTATGACTTTAACATTGTAAAATCAGCTTAGGGTGAAAACGATTTTTTAGATTTTTTTTTTTTTTTTTTTTACATTAACTCCACACAGGAGGCCCTGAGGAAAATAATTTCCCTCAGGGCCTATGTCATCTTTGAGGATGCTGTGTGGAGGGTCTTTTTGAGGAAAGGAAGGAGTTAACATGGGTCTTGAAGAGACTCATGTTATATCATAAACAAAGCAAGAACGAGATTATTCTTATTGATAATTGTAACAATTATTATAAGCAATAAGTATTAGCCTGAAACACTCATCTACATTGAAAAAAATCTCCTGAGAAAAGATACATGCCGCCGACGGGACTTGAACCCGCGTCCTTCTGATCGCGTCGTCCATCAGAAGGACGCGGGTTCAAGTCCCATCGGCGGCATGTATCTTTTCTCGGGAGATTTTTTTCAATGTCGATGAGTGTTTAAGGCTAATAATTAGTGCTTATAATAATTGTTACCCTTTGTGCTATGCATAAAAATCTTACTTAAACATTAGTTTATCAATTAAAAAATAATAATTGATAACTGTAGACAGGTAATGTATCTTTCTAGTGTAATTACAGTTCTGCGTGGTAAGTGTTTTAAATATCCTAATTTAGTGCATTAAAATTTTACAGTTCGTGAACCCAAATATTTTTTCGTACAAATCTTTCGAACGAAAAAAAAAAGTTTTCTAATACACCGATCATGGCAATTTGAAATGCTGTAGAGGACAAATATTAATTGTTCGGGAGAGTGAAAAGAAAGTTATGAAATATTTTTTTAAATTCACATCTGCTGCTTTTTGAAATAAAATGATTATTATTACGTAGATCTTTCCGAATACTTAATATTTTTTGTAGGAGTATTTAATTTATTATTAATTTAAAAAAAAAAATCGTCTTAAAATGTACGTCGTTGAAGACGCACTTATATACCTATAAATATTTCGACGGCGCTGATCGAAATAGGAAAGAAAACAAAGAAATTATTTTTTTTACTAATTTTGGATTTATTGTCCTTACTGGAATTCAAATTTCCGCTAACGATATGTTTGTAACTGTGGTTATCTAGTAGGATATACAGAATACAGAGAAACAGAAAGTATGCAATGCCTATGTAAAAAGTATTCCAGTAGCCCTCGCGACAATTTAAAGGAGCCGGCATGCAGAATAGGCCACTTGCATGGATTTCATAACGACTTGGAAAAAATCGTGTGGATAGATTTTTTTACTAAGATTACGAAAATGTTAGTAAATTTTTTTAGAAATGTATAGTTTTTTTGTATTTTTAAATAAATAAATCCATTATTTGAGCTCGTGACGTCACTACATGAAAATGTCCTGTCTCCGATTATGTTCCTTTAATTTTGTAAAATTCCACACTGATTAATTTTTTTTTTTATATGGCAACACTTTGATTTCCAGCGAATTTTTGAATTTGCGTTTAACGTTCACTAGATTTATTGTTTGTTCTATGCGAACTTATCCTTTGGTTTGATTTTTTGATAAAGATGGCGGTGTTTTTACAGATGTTACGAAGAGAACCCCCTACAATTTATTGCTATTCGTGTGGAAAACTTTTTTTTTTAAATGATTTTCGGCTTTGTTATTATCTTTTTTTCGCACCCATAAAATTATTTCCCGTCTTTCCGGTTTATAAAAAATACTGAATTTTCGGATTTGAAATTTTCAAAATATCATCAGGGTTTCAAAAATACGATTAAAAAAAAATAAAAAATACAAAATGTCTTAGAATATTTGCTTAAACCGGAAAAAAATTTAAAAAATGTGATGCAAGTGGCCTATTCGCGCGTTTGTAAAGTTTACCATTTTTAAATATTTTTTTTATAAATCCTAAAAATGTGGGAAAATCGGTCAAATATACGTGGATTAATTTATTTTGCAGCACTTAAAATCAGTTTATATTTATCCATATTCAAATTAAGAGGTAAGATTTTTTTTAAGGTGGGTGGGAAATTTTCATCTCCCGGGAATTTCGATTGCTTCACGCGTTTTTTTTATTAATGACGCGATCGTTTCAAGATTATATATCAATATTATTAAGCACGATATCCAATTTGGGTGGCAGGTATGGGTATCGCCGCCCTAAGAGCCATTTATTGGATAACCAACACTGCCTTCACCATCTGCCTTACGTCACCCCAAGTGATTCGCGGGTGAATTCATGGGGTGAGGGTAAGGTCCGGGTCTTGGTGGCAGATGCGGTCTTCCTACTAGCCGCATGGCAGGCCGGATCGGAAGAGAATGGTTGAGGGAGTCCATTTGACTTCTCCAGCCAGACTCTCTCGGAACATCATCTTGCACCGTAGTGGAAGGGATAGATTCATACGTCCGTCACTCCTAGACATACTGAACCCCCGATTCCTACCTACCCCTAATACCCTTTTCCTTCCCAGAAATTCCTTTCCTTCCTTTCCTAAAAAGACTCTCAACACAGCATCTCAAAGATTACATAGGCCCTGAGGGGATTTTTTTCCCTCAGGGCCTCCTGTGTGGAGCTAAGGTAAAAAAAACACGTCAATTAACTTTTTCAATAATGGCATTGGTCCGATAATCAGCAAGTTTGGCGAGAAAATGGCTTCACTCCTCGAAGGTTCTCATATTACAGGATTCCGTAGTTCAGGTGAATATGAAACCAACGATGAGATTCTATTAGTTTGTTTTGTAGCCGAGTTATGAATAATATCAGGATTTTTATTGGTTAGCAGTACCTAATTTGGCCCTCCATGATAAACTTTGTTTTGCTAAAGAATATAAATTGCTATGATTTGTCACGCCTGGCACCGAGTGAATTGCGAATTTCCACTTTAGCAGGCAACATTATTCAAAGATATTTGATTTTGACAAAACAGAGATAGATAAATCACAAAGCTAACATTTTTGACAAGCGAGTTTATTTAGTTTTAGGGGAAGAATTTCGTTTTATTTATTTTTTATTTTACCTTACTTTCACCTTTTTACATATTAGCTCGACACAGGAGGCCCTGAGGAAAATACTTTCAATCACGGCCTATATCATCTTAGGGGATGTTGTGTTAAGGGTCTTTTTAAATGTGTACAGGAGTGATAAGCCTATGAATCCATCCCTTCCCCTGTGGTACAAGGCAACAGGTTGAGACACTCCGGCTGGAGAGTTCACACAGTAGGTGGGCAAACGCATCCGCCGCCAAGACGTGGACAAACCTCACCCCATGAACCCGGGCACCCCTGCTAACTCACAAAACGTAGCGAATCACTTGGGGTGACTTATGGCAGAGATGTTAATTATCCAATAAATTATTCCCGGGACGGCGCGCGGTTCGCATACCCGCCAACCAAAGAATGTGTTACCATTAAAGAATTTACTCTACCAAAAAGCAATGAAACATACTGGACATTGTCATGGGTAAACTTAGAGGGAATTCCCATCGTTTAATGTCCAGTCATATTATATAATTTAACAATATCTAAAAAATTTCATTCATATATTTATTTATATAAATGTATATTACAATACAATACATTAAAAAATGATGCTTTGTCTGTCCAACTGGGAAGGATTCCCGTTTCAAGACAGCCAAATTGCATATTTACTTCATAATATTCTTAACAAAGGAAAGGTTCAAGATATCACAGGAATGAAATTCTATCAAAACAACTTTTGAGAACATTATTAATTGCATTCTGAACGAAGGGATGGTTTCTTTATGTCCTTGAAAGAATCACAAAGATTTAATTCTGGAGAACATTAATAATTGCATTCAGAACAAATCAATGGTTTCTTTCGGGTGATCACAAGTATGAGAAATAGAGAACATTAACAACTGCATAATTAGAATTTACGCATTAATTTAATAATAAACCAATATATGACATATGAATGAGATGATGTATGAATAATAGGAACGAGGCAAGGAGTGTGTGCCAAGACCAAGGTGTTTAGCGATCCGTCCTCTCTGCCTACCCCTGCGGAGAAACGGCGTGATGGTTAGTTAGTTATTTTAAAATTCCCAGTGTATTTATGACTATTTAATTGATATAAAGTACTATAATTTTTAGAATTTCCGAAGTAATAGAAATTACACATATATAAACCAGAATATATGACATACATATATATTATATATTTTTACTTCAATGCAACACATCTAGAAAAGCTTTCCGATCATTGCACCGTGTTTACTGCAGCTCTCAAAGGTAATATATCTAAAGAGACCTGCACACTACACGGCTTCCTTTCACGTGTCAATTTCCTTTATTTATATTCCACGCGGATGGCGTTCACTGTTCATCCGCTCTTATTTTAAAACGTAAATTACGAATTCTTCACTAAAATTCTTTATTATTTCACCTCAAGAAACTACTTTAAATAATTCTTGAATTATGAAATACGTATGGTGAGATTGGCACCATTCATACACGGGGAAGCTTCATACAGTCACTACTACAGCTTGTTAGAACTGCGTATTTATTTAGCTGTTTGTGGGTAGGCGCGGGCGACCGTCAGTTGTCCACGAAGTTAGCCGCCATTGCGTCCGCTGCAAGCATCACGAGAGGGCGTAATGTGTAATGTGTGCATGCTCAAAGTAAATATTTTTTCGATGCTCTTGGATGTTTCGTGCTTTAGTGAGGCGTCAAATTCTATAGGATTATTCCTCAATGTCCAGTGACTATAATCAAGATAATACTAATGTATCTGTTTTGTGGATTTTTCTGTATGATTTAATATTACGTGTCGGTAAAAATCTGTTATTTTTGACCTACGGGGCACGTTCGTACGCCTTCTCCAGGGGCACATTCGTATTAACGAATTTCTTTTACATTTCAGAAAATTTGCAAATATGGTCCGGAATTATAAAAAATAGTTGCACAATAACCAAGTGCATAATAATAAATGAAGAAAATATGTCTGCGGCAATAAAAGATGTTTTGAAAGAAAAATTATCTTACAGAAAGAGAGTCTCTTGGAGAGTCGGGTAAAGAAAATAAAAGATAAACCTGATGATGATGGCACAAGTTACCAAGTATTTTCTAATGAAGAAGAGTCACAATGAATTTTCCTCTACCCATGTACGAATGTACCCCGTGAGAGGGGTAGATTCATGCATTTGTCAGCTTTTTCTAAAATTCAATCCATTAATTTATTTTAAAGTATTTGACTTCAAACTTGTTGAATAAAGAGCGGAACGAATGCTGTTATGTTGTAATAACTGATTGAGAAATCTATCTTGAATTATTAATTTTTGAAAAATCAAAGTCTAAAAAGTGTACGAATGGTGCCAATCTTCCCCTACGTAGTCGTATGCTTCAATTTCGCTCTTATTTTTGGCTGCTGACTTTCTAGAATATGCTTACTTTACGTGGAAATTTAGCAAACGTGCGTTGTTGATTAAATTCAATAATATTGTTATTTAATTTTTAGAAGCAGTTTATTTATAAACAAGTTCTGCTATGTAATTAGTATTACGTGTGACAGCTTTTTCGCCTTCTGAAGTTATTATCAAACTGTGGTTTTACAACTTACAGATGATACATTTATATTATTTCTAGATATGTACTTACGATGAAAATTTTATTGATTTTATTTTTAATAACCGTTATTACCCATTTAAAGTTTCGGTAAAACTTTACCTAACGGCCGCAAGCCGCTTCACTTTTAATAGGCATACATTTAAAGAAATAAACTACCCATAAACTTAATTACCACAAGAACCATCGGTTTCAGTCGAAAAAGGCGGAAAAATATGCATTTAAATTTATATTTCATAAAAACTTTTTTGTACGTAATTTTTCCTTTACGAATGACATTTCATGATGTATTCTTTCCATTTTGAAGGGGTACCATTTTTTAAATATTAATAAAGGTTGCCATACCCGAAAAATTATTACCTCAAGAAAAACATCCCAGTTTTCTAGTAGTTTAGCGACTACGCTAGGTTTGTGTAACATGGTTTGTGATACAAAAGAATGTGCCCCTTTACAACGCCTGCTCACGTCAAGGCAAAAAAAAATCATCCCAGTTTTCAAGTAGTTTAGCGGCTACGTTAGGTTTGTGTAACGTAGTTTGTGATACAAAAGAAAGTGCCCCTTTTTAACGCTTGCTCGCGTCAGGGCAAAAAAAACATCCCAGTTTTCAAGTAGTTTAGCGGCTACGCTAGGTTTGTGTAACATGGTTTGTGATACAAAAGAAAGTGCCCCTTTATAACGCCTGCTCGCGTCAAGGCAAAAAAAACATCCCAGTTTTCAAGTAGTTTAGCGGCCACGCTAGGTTTGTGTAACGTGGTTTGTGATTCAAAGGAATATACTCCAATTATGTATTTATTCAGAACATGAAAATTTGTATGGTGCAACCTTTAGTACCTTCCTCGAATATGTGTGATTTTTTGCGATATGACAATCTTTTTTAATATTTATCGATTGGTACCCTGGAAATCGGTCAGTATGCAAAATAATGTAATAAGAAATGTCAGCCGTAACGAGAAATTACGTACAATTTTTTTTTTATGAAATATAAATTTATATGCATATTTTTCCACCGGTTCCGACCGAAACCGATATTTTTTATGGTAACTAAGTTTAAAAGTAGTGTACTTTTCAAAATCTGTGCCTAATAAAAGTGCGGCGGCTTACGGAACAATTAATAAAGTTTCTCCAATTAATACATTCAAGCGGAGTTCTACTAATTAAACTTGATAACAATAAAAAATAAAATTTAATAAAGTGCGTTCTTGAGTCTGAGTATATCTTTACATATACATATATAAAAATCTAAAAATGTTTGTATGTATGTCCGCTATGCGTTGCTATATTAAGCAAAGGAAATGTTTCAAACTTTCAAAATACCCTTTTTTCACCCTCGCGAAGGTTTCTGGAATATTACAACCACATGACGACAATACATCTGATTTTTTTTAATCAGTACAAAAACTCTTACAAAAATGTCACAATTTGAAAATGACATTTTTCAAACATCCATTGTTCAATCAAAATTCAATATTCAAATAAACTTTTAAAATTAATCAATCAAAGTACTCACTTATGGAACTAATCAAACTCGAATATAGTTTGGCAAGAAAGTGTAGAAATTTATTAATTTGGAACAAATTTTTTTCATTACTATGGTAACACCGAAATATTTGATTTGTCAATGATTTTTCGTATGGTTCTTGGCTTTACTGACTTAAATAGTGTAGAACACACTGAAAATCGCTCGTTTAATAAAAAAAATTCTTTGTTTGCCTGTGCATTGTTTGAATTGAATTAAAATTAATAAACCAATACGTAGTGGTGCAAGAGAAGTTATATACTGCGTTTTTCAATGCTGCCTAGGTGAATATCGCGCGACAAAGCTCTTATCTAATTTGGAAGATGTTTGCAAACGAGCTGCAGAAATGAATGGAATTTAGTATAGTTTTTTTTTAATAAATTTCATTAGTATTACAAGATTTATGCCAATTTTCGAGCGATTATAATCATTACAATCTAATTTGAGGTTATGCTTAAAAATCTGAATTTGACACTTCTATTTGACAGTTAATATGCGGCCACAGGAAAAAGGGAATAACTCAATAAAAATAAAAATAAAAGTGCAATTTCTAAACTCATACAAATGTAACTTTTTCTTAATTTTCCCTTTTTTTCTTTCTAAATAAATATAATCTAGTGTGTTTTTTAAAATATTAAATTTCTTTCTATAGAATAATAATTTAATGATGTTTTCCACACACAGGTGATACAGGTAAATCTGAATCAACGGTAAGATGAATCGTCAAGTAATGGGAAAAGGCAAAAGGAAAATTTGAAAATAGCATAAAAATAATATGTAATAGCATGTGCTGATGATTGGAAAAATTGTTGCAAAATACGTGATGATAATTAAGGCAGAATATTATGCACGAGGCAGTACTATATATGTTGATATCGATAAACTGATAATACGTTTAGATGAAGATGAAGATACAGAAGAAGAAGAATCACATGAGGACGAAGACAATAATGTCAGGTGTTGAATTAATAGACTCAAAATTTTAAGTACTTACGTTTTTATATCGAAATAAACGCCCACTTAAAACTTGTTTTCTTTTATTTTACTTTCATTAAATTCCAGTTTTTTGTGCAAAATTTATTAAAGTACAAATACGCTATGAAATATGCATTTTGGCCGAAGTGTTTTTAAAAACATAAATTCAATGTCTTATGAGCCATCTTGGTGATGCCATTTAAAACCTTAAAAAACGATCGCAGCGCCATCATTTATTTTCTACACTTTCTTGCCAAACTGTACTTTGAATCTAAATAAAAATTATATTATTTTAAATAGGTACCTATATAAGGTACCAAGTTTGATTGACTGTTCTTATAATATACCAAAATGAATGTTTGTAACATGTAAAAAATAAAAATTTATAAAAAAAATTGCAATAAATCTGAATGTACCGGGACTGAATATATTGAACGCGGGAGAGGGGAGTGGATCGCGGCAGGGTTGTTTTTGGAGAGCGGCGAGGGAAGGCGGGGAAGGTGGAGGGGGAACGCGTGAGAGGAAGGGGACATGGGAAGGGAAAGAGACACGGAAGGGGAACGGGACGAATGGGAAAAGACACGCAGGGAGCAAACAATTTATTTATTAGTGGAATAGCAACGCATGCCGGGAACTCGCTAGAATTTTATAAAATACTTAACGTTGACGACAACATCCTGCACAAAATTATTTGTGAAACAAATTAATTTTTAAAACAAATGATTGGTGGTAAACATAGTTTTTGACACAACCATGTCTTCTTTTAAGGTTTTTTATGTTTTTTTTTATTATACTTCGATATTAATGTGCAAATATTAAATCTTTTGCCCTTCTCAAAATTGTGATCTTTGAAATTTGTTGGAAAATTAACGTTAAGGACTCTTAAGTGTTCGTTGCTGAAAAATCTGTTTCTGTAAAGAATCGTTTCCAAAGGAAGAAGAATCGCAATTTTAAGATAATAATTATTATATAAGTCATTATAAGCAACAATTATCAGTCTGAAACACTCATCTACATTGAAAAAATCTTCCGAGAAAATATACATGCCGCCAACGGGACTTGAACCCGTGGCCTTCCGATTGCCGGTCAGGTGCTCTACCACTGAGCTATGTCGGCTTAGAGTTTTGAGTGGCTTGATGAGTGTTTCAGGATGATAATTATTACTTATAATAATTGGTATCCTCTGTGCTATGCATAAAAATCTTGTCTTAAAAAACGTTAGTTTATCAATTAAAAATAATAATTATATAAGTCATTAAGTTGAGTTTCAACAATTTTATGCAGCCACCTAAATGCGCCTAGAATTACAAATAAGCATTTTTATCAGGTTAAAGAAAAACTGCAAAGGTGACTTATAAACTGATGGATGTTGCTTTCAAAATATATTATAATGAAAAATAAAATACCACACGATATTTTAATATCTATGAAAGTTTTCCAAAAACATCTTCTAATCATTTTGTTAGATTTGCATTACTTGTGAGAGAACATAAATGAAAACTAAGTACAAATATGGTACAATAAACCATAATTAATTATCATTTTAATGGTAATAATAATTGTAACTGAGTTTTAGTGGTTAAACAGGTTTTAATGTAATTTATCCTAAGTTTAATCCGTCGTCCATTAATAAAGCCAGTGTCTTGTATGCAACCATAGATATCTGTTACGTTAAACTAAGTTGGTTGCGCCCCGTTCAAATGCAGCCCGAAGTTGGTTAACTACGAGTAGTTCACTTGAATGTGTTTCTCAGTAAGTTTTGCTCATGCACAATCTATGTAAATGGCACAAAATAAACCATCTGACATTATAACTGTAAAGACGCGGAAAACCCAGTTAAAATTCACCTTCACCTCATCGTCCGAGGTGTAATAATTACCCTTGAAGTTGTCTTTTGAGTAGAGTAAAAAAACAAAAATCGCAAGGCGAAAGATCAGAGGAGTGAGAAGGGTGTGGAATCAGTTCAAACGTCAGATTTTGCGGAGGCTCTAATCGACGCTGTTTGTTCTCGTCTGCAAAACGGCGTGGTACCCATCGTCCATAGATTTTACGGTATCCTAATTGTTCAACAATGAATCCACGTCTTTGGATATTCTAAAATGGTTTGTGATACTTTTGAGTGATTCGCCGGTCATTTTGAATCAATTCGTGGACGAGTTTGGATTTTTTATCGTCCGTTTCACTGATCGGACGTCCGCTGCGTGTTTCATCAACAATTATTGCTTTTCCAGACTCTCCGTCTCGAAATTTTACTACCCATCGATTTACAGTAGACCTATCAACAGCATCGTCACCATAAACATCCTTTAAACGACGATAAATCTCAATAGTAGCCACTTTTCAGCATAAAAAAATTGTAACTTCTGTTTACCTTACGTTGACGTAACACTAAAACATTTCGCCATACTTCCACTTCTCAAAATACACTGGATGAATTTAATGACCTCAAACTTATGCATATGTATACAGGAAGAATGTCACTTCCATATTCCACCTGGCGTGCTTCTGAAGGTCATTTTGTTCCGCGCTGTACAAGCATGTGTACATCACTTTTCAGCATACCCTCGTATATTCGATTTATGATTAATGATATTTATAAAGTCCGAATTTACCCTTCGGTACTCGAACCCATGAGTAGTGGATATATATCGGATAAGTAGGCCAATTTTTTTACCTATCGATAGTATTTGTTTGTATATTAACGTAGACGTAGAGTATGGTGAAATTATGTAGAGTACGAGAAAATACTCCCAAATGCAATGGGTGCAATAAATTGTAAAGATGCCCAAATGGAACGGAAGATAACGAAATTGAATTAAAAAATAACATACTTTTGCTATAACTTTGTGGTAATCCATTATAGATAAATGAAACAATGTTACTTTGTTTGAACCACTTGTATATATCCGTTTGAAGCCGACTGATTTCGGAACGACCGTTCCTTCCTCAGGGCAAACATATACTGTATACATGTATATGTTTACAAGTGGTTCAAACAAAGTAACATTGTTTCATTTAAAAAATAATATTTCTAAGATTATAGTATTTTTTTTGTTCGTTCAACATTTCATAATCTGTCCTTCTTAGATGGCGCTGATTTTAATATTTTAAGAAAAAACGCTTTTTGCAAGTTATTAAAATATTAAGATGAATATTTTTGTCAATTTTTATAAGTAAAACTTTCTTTTTATACTTTTTGAAGGTTATTTATTCCCATCAGTGAAATATATCATATTAGAATAAGTTAACAATAATAATCTAAACGAAAATATGAAAGAGAACAAGACACAGAAAGTCTGGGTTCGTGTCCCAGTTGCGACCATTGTCTTTTTCTGTTTTTCTGTGTCTTGTTCTCTTTCATAATTTCCTTTAGATTATTATTGTTAACTTATTCTAATGTGATATATTTCACTGATGGGAATAACCATCAAAAAAGTATAAAAAGAAAGTTTTTCTTATAAAAATTGAATATTCATTTAGACTTTCGTAAAAGTCAATTGTTCCATATAAATACATTCGGATATATCTATCCGAGACGCTATCCAGGTTACAAACCAATTCTTAGAATGATTGTTTCCAATTAAAACGGTAGTTGCCCGTAATATGGAGAAAAATAATTAGTTGATAATAATGTAACAATTATTATAAGCAATAATTATTAGCCTGAAACACTCATCAACATTGAAAAAATCTCCCGAGAAAAGATAAATGCCGTCGACGGGACTTGAACCCGCGTCCTTCTGATATCCGGTCAACTGCTCTACCAATTGAGCTACGTCGGCTAATCTCCCACCCGCCAAATAATTCAATATATGCTAGTGTTTCATTCAACAAGTACTGATTATTACATTTTTCACCTGCCTTTGTGCTATGCATAAAAATCTTGTCTTAAACATTAGTTTACCAATTAAAAATAATAATGATAATAATGTAATTCTAAAATTTTAAAATATGAGATTGACAAATATGACGGCTTTGACAGAAGGTGGCAATAGCGAAATTGGTTAACGCTCTCGTCCCGGTTAGACGGAGAGGTCTGGGTTTGAGTCCCAGTTGCGACCATTGTCTTTTTCTGTTTTTCTGTGTCTTGTTCTCTTTCATATTTTCGTTTAGATTATTATTGTTAACTTATTCTAATATGAATAATTTTTTGTTTGCGCCTGTACATAGTGAAGTGTTCAGAAAACATTCCTACTTAACCATTTACTCACAGTTGTAATAATTTTGTACTCTTCTATGTTTTAAATTATTTCAACACTCCATTGAAAAATAATTAAAAGTGATAAAAATAGCCCATAACCTAATCTAACGTAATCTATTTACGTAGTTTTTTTTTGTTTTTCATCACTTTTAATGACTTTTCAAAGGTGTGATGAAATTGCACATTGTTGGGTTGTAAAATTGCACACCGTTTTATGTTTGGATCATGTTTGTATTCCTTACTGCAATTATCATCTATTTACCTTTAAACTGTGTGTACGAGTACAGCAATTAAGAAGAAAAATATTTTATTAGTTTAACTAATGTATAATGATTAGAAATATAGATATATTTGTGTAATCCTTAGATATCTCTGGAGATCTGCAGACTTCTTTTGTTTTCCAAAACAAGGGGGTTGTTCGAACTGTAAATGATTGATTGTTCAATTAAACTTGGAAATTTAAACACTTGTGTCGAATTACTGGTATATTGGTTCATTGCTAATAAAAAGTTCAGACAAATTCGAAATAACGCGAAGTATTTTTTATGCTGCCTGTAAAGCTTTTAGAAAAGGAATTAACAAGTTTTTTCTAGGAAAATAACTACAATAGTTTTGAAATGAGTTGAAATTTTCGCTTCCAGTAAAAGCATATACAAAATGAAACAAAATGCGACACAGACATTAAATTGAAAGTAAAAGAGCCCATAGACGAAAATTAATCAAGTTGATTTTAAATATAAAATGGCAGGTAGAAAATAAAGTTCAATATTTCACATAGGACGACACAACACTCAACATTATTATATGTATACATAAGTTATCATCATTACATTAATACATCAATTATCTTCCTGAGTTTTTCTTCTTGCTGAAAACCATAGATAAATCTCCGCCTCTTTACCGGAAGATGGCTCATATCTTCCCATCACCTCTGCAAGCGACTCCTCGGCAAGTTGTGCAGTAGAAAGCCAGTCGCAGGCTTCCGACGGGACCATTATTGAAAACTCTCTATCTACCTTAAAGTTTATTGAATCGAAAAGTCTGGCGTGCATCCGAAGCTCTGTTGTGTAATACGTTTCCATGATGCAGCTACTTAGAGCTCCATTTCAATGTTTTTTTCTTGTTTTAAATAGAGATTAATATTTCTAGAACAACTCGTCATGCAGTTTTGTGAGTTATTTAAGTACTCTCGGCGACATTTAGTCAAATTTAAACATTATTTAAACATTACATTACAAGTGGGTAAGCTTTTAAGAGTAATTAGTTACCATTAATAATTTCCGACATTTTTTTTATTATTGTTTAAAAAATTCCATATAATTGGAATTCATTACCCGCTAAGCTACTGCAAGTAGCTTGTCAGCAGGAGATGAGTTCCACAGATTAGTTACAACCACAAATTAAATAATCATAAACGCATTAGCGTAGCAACAACATACACAAATACACATACACGTATAACATAGGTACCTACTAACATTGTGATGTGGAATAGGAATATATTTTTTTTAATATCATGAAAAAGTTAAAATTAACTGGGAACTCAGTAAATGCAAAGGTAATAAAAATAATGAGACGATGTATGAATGTGACCAAGGCAAAGAGTGTGTGCCAAGATCGAGTCGTGTGGCGGTCCATCCTCTCTGCCTACCCCTGCGGAGAAACGGCGTGATGGTTAGTTAGTTAATAAAAATAAAAGCGTTGTTTTTCGTTTTCAACTCGGCTACTGACCGCTTTGAAGAAGAATATAATACTAATAAATCTAAATCAAATGTGAAACAGATCAAGACAGAAAAATGAAAAGGTAACCGTCGCGTCGCAATTAAATATAATTGAAAATCGATAAGACCTTTGACCACAAACATTGACATGTCAAACAAATTATAATGTAATTTGTCACAAATAGTTTATTTTGAAGGAGAGCATTTACACCGGTTTTATGATTATACTGATGGAATACAGAATCCCAAGGTTATACTGATTTTTTAAATATTAAAAAAAGATAATAGATTTTGTGCACTGAATAGGTTTAGACCTTTTTTGTTCGTTATTTGTTTATGGAGTGTTATGCCGTGTTGCGCTACCTCCTTATTTAGCCAATGTTTCGAACAGCTTTGAAGTGTAGAGGGCAGATCCGACAGATGTGTCGGATTTGCAGGATCTGCCCTGACGATGGACACTGAAGCGCTGTCCGAAACGTTGCCTAAAGAAGGAGGTAGCGCAACACGACATAACACCCCAAAAACAAATAACGAAAATACTTTTGGCCGTGAAAATCTAAAAACATCAGGTTTAGACCTTGTTCAGAAGGGGCGAATTCGCCGCGAATCCTTTCACGCGAATACATAAGCGCGTTGGCGAGGTACTGGGCGTCAATACATTGCGTCCACAAGCATCGCACGAGTTTAAAATACGCGCGTCAATCGCGTGTAGTACGCCGGACTCTATACTACAGACTCCATGGTCACGTTCAGTTTATGAGCGAACTACAAAGCGAGTGCACTTATCAAGGGAAATGGAGCGGCAAGGTTTTGATACGAAATTGTTAAGGGTCAGGTATCAAACCGCGCTAACGCTGCAGTTAGGTATTTCTTGTACTTGTAGACAAACACGGCCGCAGCTGGCCGCCTGCGTCTGACTAGAGGAGATGTGGGTATACTAGACACTACGGACTTACGAAATAAAAATATACTTGCCTTATAAAATTAAAATTTAGTTCCTACTATAATGGATACAGCTTAACATACTAAGAATCATATTGTGGAATAGCGTGGATAGCTCATAGAGACATTTGCGCCTGGGTCAAACTGCCCATTCACTGCAGTTAGGTATTTTTGGTAGTTGCAAACAAGCTCGGCCGCCGCGAGCCGCGAGCCAGCCGCTCGATCTACTGTGTATTTCGGTTAGATTCAGGCACGGCTGGTCAGCATTTTGATAAAATACGGAATAAAAATACACTTGCTTTATAAAAAAATTATTTATTTGCAATATAATTGATACAGCTCGACAGACTATAAATCATATTATGCAAGGGCAAGGATACATAGACTTTTTTTAGCCCCTGGACCTTTACAGACGTCTTAGTTTTTGACTCAATGTGACATAGAATCTAATGGTGTTTTGATGTGGAAAAAATTTCTGGTTCATATATGGTTTGTTTTCAATTGCAGCCAACACTTTCCTAAAAAAACATATAAAATAAATTTATTTGTAATAATACAACCCAGAATTTACCCAACATCGAAATTCATTCGATTTATCAATGGATCTGACAGTCGTTGTTTTCAATAAAACTTAGTGACTATTTGAACGGAATCGGTAAAGAACTCAAAATGGTCGTCTAAATTATGCATTTTGACATTAAATTCGAGTTCGGTGAACCTCAAACTCCTTAAACCTGATTTTGAACCAAATCGTCAAAGTACTTGATGGATGTCGAAATTTTGCATTTTGACATTAGATCCGAGTTCAGTGCACTTCCAAAACGCCCGAATCCTGATATTGAACCAAATCGGTAGATAACTAGAGAAATTCAAGATGGATGCCGAAATGTTCCATTTTGACATTAGATCCGAGTTCAGTGCACGTCCAAACGCCCTAATCCTGATTTTGAACCAAATAGGTAGATAACTAGAGAAATTCAAGATGGACGCCGAAATTTTTAGATGTCAAAATGCAAAATGACTTCAGCCCACCTTCAAACCACCTTTGATAGAAATTAGTAAAAAATTTAAATGTTGACATTATTACCTTATTCTCCTTTTTTTCCAGTGGGTGGGTCTATTTTTATGGCACGGTAAGCAAGGCTTCCTTTATTTTTACCCATTTTGAAGCTAACTGAAGTTTAAAAAAATAAATAAAAATAAAACCTGTAAAACTGTAAATTAAGTTAAAAATAATTTATTAGATAATAATAAATATATTTTATTTCTACTTACCCGGTTACTGTAACACCTATCTCCTCAATGATTCCTTCAAAAATCAAAGAAGCGAACAAATTGCCGCGAAAAAAATATGCGTGCTCCCGCCGTGACCGCTTTCTCACAACTGAATGAATTCTGTGAAATTCAATAGACATTTAGACATCGCGCGGCGTCTTATTTCTCCATACATTTTTGTATGGCGGAGGATAGTTGAAAAATTCAGAAAGTTTAGGCGAATTACAATAAAAATCTAGATACACTGAAGTGCTTTAAATTCAATAGCGTGTTTTAACATAATGTTTACTCTGATATTACGGAAGGATTTTTGTTAAAAATGTTTACAACAGGTTCAGGAGAGATAATCGCGAAGGCCTTTTTCAACGTTTTAACCAAAGTTGCAGTATGTATAACTTATAGAATTTGTAAGATTACAGTAAAAAAAATGTAATCACTAGTAACTTTACACATTTTTCTAACTACCCGTATATAATTTTCTAGTATTGCTGCTACTAGATGCGGATGCTACTGATAATGCGGAGCGATGTTTTCCAAACTTGACCCTTAATGTGTCCCAAATGCTCGCACGTTCCACGCTCCTTTTGGAAGAAATGATTCGCGGCGAAATCGCCTTATCTAAACAAGGTCTTTGATTTATTCATTCAGTAAGTATCATTATATATTCATAAAAAAATTACATAACATTAGCTGACAATAAATTTGTCAATAAAATTTAAAATTTAAGTAACAAATGTACGTTAAAAATTAAAACTCTTTAAAACAAAATAAATTTGTCAATTATTATTCACAAATGTCAAACAGTTATGTGTAATAATTGTATTATGAATAATAATTGCAAGCGACTTTAGCGCCATGTAGCGTGGGAAACTCTTTGTGGATAATAATATAATTTTTTGTTGTTTGTACAAAAGTACCATATTTTTGATGGCTAATTTGAAAGACATAATATTTTTGAGAAACATTTAACAAGAACCGTCGCAAAAAGCCACGGACAAAGAACCAAAAAAAATTGTTTTTTTGGAAAAACATGGACCTTTGAATTTTTCTTAAAAAGGACTTCAATTGTACATGAATTACTTGATCAATGACGTTATACATTACATAAAGACTCGCCATTGTCTCACGAACTCGAGATACATTGAGGCAAGTAAGAAATAAGAAACACTCATTTGTTTTCAGTGAATTCTTAATTCAAAAGTTATTCATGTATTATAAAGATCGACATTCAAAGAATTTGTGCGTACGAACGATACAGATGTAGGACCGGGCGGCGTTTTCATTTGCGCCACATACTACATTCTACATCACGGGTGTGACTAAGATGACAAGAAACGCTTATTCACTCACACTAAGACGAATACCGAATGCTGTAAAAGACGACCTACTGTCATAGGTTGTCCTTCTCATACGTAATTGTTTGTTATTTCGCTTTCTCTAATATTTATTGTATTTTTATTATAATAGATAATTTACATGTATTTACGAATGAAATGTCATTCCGTGGCTTTTACTAGTGTTTGTTGTGCAATGGAAACATTTTCTCGTCACACACGAGAACATTTAGCATAAATATAATTGCAACCTCAAGGTCGGAGCCAGAATAATCTCTTCCGCCTGCAAAATAAGCCTTCAGAGCTTATATCACAAATAAAGTCTAAATTTTTTCGTTGATTATGGAGTTTATTTTATTTTATTTAAAGAGTTTATGAGAAAAACCCAGAGTTACAATTTTAAATACATGTAAGATAATACAGAACTGCTTTTGAAAATGTCCACAAACCAAAGGGCATAATCTTTTACTTATTTCTTTTGCTAAAACAACTTTTGGCAAAAGAAATTTTGGATACCTTGCAACAAATCATGGATCATCAGCCAAGACAGATCTAACATCAAAGACTTTTTCAAAACCGATTTATAAGTATGAATTTCTAACGGTACGATGCTGATTGACTTTTATTTTCAACGTAACATTGTGTTTTTATTAGCATTTTGTTATAAACTGATTATATTATAAACCGTGCCTCCACTTATAAGTATGCACGTCCAATGGGTGTGATACTGATTGTCTGTTATTTTTTTACATAGTATTGTGTCGTTATTTGTATCTTTGTTATAACCTGCTTATGTGTTAAACTGTGCCTGCTATCAACACAGGAACACTAATTTAAATTTGTTAATGTTGTTCTACGAATTAAACACAAAAAAATACAGCATTTCCTGGTGAGACAGGTGTAATGGACGGTTTATCGGGGAAATAGAAAACGAGGAGTGTTTGTCTATGGCGATCTTCGTTTTTTATTTTCTCGGCACTCAGCGGCCTTCAGTTTCCTTCGGTGATTGCAAGGAGCAAGTCGTTTATTGATTGTATTTTATTTTAAATATAATATTGTGCTGTAATTTTTATTTTTATTTTAAAATGCTCATGTTTTAAAGCGTCTGCTCTCAACACAGGATTACCCAGTGATACAAGCATAGCACATCACTAAGTATGCAATAAATAAAGATGAATAATAAAATAAAAATGTTTCAATGTAACATTATCACACTTTCCCATTTTCCTAGCATTTTAAGTAGGCACAACTTATAATCACCGTCTCCAGATTCCTTAAACACCCATAAAACTTAAACTAAACTTCCGTACTAGCCAACAGCCCATTTATTTTTATTCGCAAGAGTTTTTAGTTCTCCGTGAGACATAGACGGCCAGAAGACTTTAACCCACTTTCCCGAAGCAGTAAAACTACCATTAGACCAGAAGTCCCTCTTAGACGCCCCCATTACTGATATTTAAATGAAGGCTTTTATACACCTTTCAAAGACCCCTTTCTATCGGAAAGATTCCACGTTAAGTGCGAATGTCCGTGTTTAGTATAATGATGTTTATTAAGCAGTGTCTCAGAAACGATGAGTATTTTTAGATCACCTTTTAAGAATTCGCGCTCAAACCAGCTTCCCTCAGAAATGTATTGTTGCTTGGCGAGTTCTTGGAAAACGAAGGGCTGAATATTGATAAATTCATAGCTTTTTAGGTGTCCAAGGCAACAGGACTTTGAAAAGGCCTTTTTTGCACATTGTCAGTGTCGTGCGAATGCTATTTTATACTCTTGTGTGGAGTTGATGTAAAAAAAAAAGTTTATGTAAAAATATCGGGAAAACATTACAAAAGCGAATTTTTAAGAACTTACTTTACGGGTTATTCTGCAAGTGCGTGCCTTGCTTTCTGAACTTTCTTCACATACCTAACTCTTTTTTACTAATATTATAAACACGAAGGTTTGTATGGATATGTGTGTGTTTTTAACTCTTTTATGCAAAAACTACTGAATGGATTTTATTGAAACTTTACAATAATATAGCTCAGACATCAGAATAACATATAGGTTATAATTTATAAAGCTTCCTAGGAAGGGGACGCGGGAGGGGAACGGGGACGCACGGGAAAGGTGATTCAGGGAGAAACAATGAAAATGCATTGCAACGCATTCCGGGAACCAGCTAGTAATCAATAATTCCGAAGAATCTGCTGTCCTTCAAAATTGGCTTGACGACTTTTTCCCTTCAAATACATAAAGTTTTTATCAAGTTGTTGAAAAGTAGCCTACTTTATCGTAAGCAATCGTGAATAATTCTTAAGGAATTACAGAATGTAGCAAGTATTTTTCGTGCGTATGATTTAATGATTTAACTAAAAAAATTATTCTTATGATTTAACTAAAAAAAAAATAATTCAGTCACAAAATCAATTCAGAATTTAATCAGATAGTCGGATCCAAGAGAGTCGGTTCCAATAGTCTGATCAGACAATCGGAAAGCACAATCGGACATTTGATTCCCGGCCTTCTTATAAATCAAATTGCTTTCCAAATGTTCAACGACGTGAAGCACTGCTAAGAAATTTCATTGTATAGAAAATATAATAGCAAAAATCTTTCATTGCTTTTTTTTCAAGTTCTCTTGTCTTAAAAACACGTTTGTATTTGTTTGTATTGGGAGCCTTGTTTTTATTGGATTCCTCGCTGATCAATGAATCGTGTAAATTAGATTAACGACCGTGGAGAAATATTGCTTTTTTCTTAATTTCTTTTCTTATTGAATTATTTTCAAACTCACAAAGAGAAAATGCAAAAGAGCGTATTTTTACACTTAAATTGCAATTAAAGACGGACCTTCAAGTTTCTGCCTTGGATGAATTTATTTTCTGATCTTTCTCATTTAAATTACTCGTAAAACTAGGTTGTTTACTCTTATCTGAGTTTCTTTTACAGCCTCCGCTTTAATGTGGCACTTGGTTGGTAGAAAATTTCCTCTATAAAATGCTAAAATATGCAGCAGCCATAAAAAAGTCTCTTCTACATAAAGTTTCAAACAGAATATAACTCATAAATTACCATCACGACAAACATATTAAGCTACCGCCATTCCGTCTGGCGACTGAGAAAGTAGAAATTCCACCGTAACGAGTTAATTATTTGCCGACGTAATGCTTATTAGACCCCTTCAGCCCTTAATAGAAAAATAAACCACCCTTGGGCAATCAAGGGAATATATATATATACGTTGTTAGTATTGAATACTACCACGCACACTTGAGCTTAAATTTATTACGCTCTTATTATTTGCTTCGGAAACCGATTCTGCTTAATGAGGGTATGGTAGTTGATTTATTTATAACTTAATTCTACTAAGACAAACAAAATAATTGATTTTGTTATAAAATATTTTACAGGACAAACAAGTAATCAAAACAGATTTTTTTGAAGTAAAATCTTCTTAAGGACCCTTGTAATTTGAAATTCAATGAAATAAAAAATAGCGACACTAAAATGAGACAAACATATAGGTACACAGATAATGAGATGGTATAATCGGTCTCTGCTTTGTGCGGTGCTTCCTACTCACTATTTTCCCCATTATCATCACATCTTATCCCCACTCTGGTCTACTTTAGTTTTCTGAAGGTTTCACTTATTTTTATTTTTTTAAATTTTCTTTATTCATTTCTGTGAATGGTTACATGATTTGTGGATTTTTCGACCTCCATGCTAGGCTCATGTCCGTGTCATGGTGGTCGATAAATTATTTATTTATATTTCTTATATTCAGTGCCGTTAAACTGATTGATATCTACATTTTGTCAACGGGTTCTTTTAATATTTACTTTTTAAAAATTGCAACAGATAAATAAAATTTACACATTATTGCATTATAAAAACATACATATGTATATATTTTTACATACATTTTTGGAAAAAAAATATTGTGGTTAACATTTGAAAAAAAAATAACAGAGAAAATTAAAGAAAGAAAGAAAAATAATAACAATGGAAAAACATTAAAACTAAAAGAAAATTGATAAACTACAAATCAAACATACACACGATACGAGGAAAAGAAATGAACTAAGACTCCCCTTCAAGAAAAAAACACAGAGTCAAAGGTCATTGATGTACGGAGCATTGAAGATATTTGGAGAATTACCAGAAAAAATAAAATTGGAAGTGAGCGTAAAGACATTTAAAATTAAATTGCGAAGATATGTGATTGATTTGGTATAGATGTTTTATTTTAAGTGTATGTATATATATTTTAAGGATTGTATTAGGACATAGATAACTATTTACCTATTTAAAATACCGCAATAAACAATAATAAACAAAAGCAGAAAAACAGAGATTAGTCCAAAAATGTTCTTTCACTTAACCATTTTTAGCATACATTTCCTTCTGAAAATCAACTCACAGCTTTTTATTGAATTAAACATGTTGTAAATATTGGTAGAAGGTATTCTAGAGTTCTTCAACCGTATGTATTTAGTTTTCTGGGAATTATAAGTCCGTCGTTTTCGGTTAGTCTTGTATTATAAACAAGTACCAAGATTTTTTTTATATTCAGATTTAGATGTGTGCTGACTCTCAATTTCAAGCCACAATATAGCACGCAGAGATAATAAATTTACAGTTGCATAGTAATGATTTTGGTACTTCAGCATGGTTTAGTAATAATTTCACCAAATAATATTGTACAAATCACACTGAAAGAAGATTTGTTTTTGTTGAATGTCCCCGTATCGTTATTCCGTATATTATTAGGGATTCCGCCAATGACAATAAATAGTTATCTAATTGATTTGATTTAGAAGCAGATACCATTTTTATCGGTATGAAAAGTTTACTGTCATCACGCTGATCGAACCGGGGAGATAAGACGTTCATTTTAGCGTGTTTATGTGTTTAAGTAGCTTTTTTAACGCTGATTGCGAACATTTATCTATATTTTAGACATCATCATTCCAGATTTTTTTAAGAGATTGTGTTACGGGCTTAATGACATAAATAAAAACACACGTTGTCAATGAATGGTATTGGCAGCTGATCAAGCGCTGACATGAACCATTTAAATTTACAATTTGGGAGGCGGGTATGGGTATCATAACAGTATGTTATCCAATGAATGATTGCCGAGGCGACACGGTTGCGGCGGTATTAGTTCACCTCAAAGTAGAGAGAAATTTGAGAGACTTCACAGTAGAGAGAATAATTAGTTGAAGGGAAAGCAAGGGAATGGATTTTCGTTAGGTGGTAAGATTATCAAGTACTTATCGTAAGTACTTGATAATAAATTTAAGTAAATCAAGTACTTATCTTTCATTAGTTTAATGTGTAATGTATCATAATTAGTCTATGATTAGATTAGTTCTCACATTACTTTAGTTGTCTATAGGCTCTTCGGGTCACATGATCTCGTATCCGATATGTGCCGAAGGTAGATGTGGTAGATGGTAGATGAGTCATTATGGCCGCAGACAAAAATAGCTTTTAGTCAGAAAGGTTGTAAGTCCTCCGAATTATAATTATACGATATGTTAATAAACTGTGATTCAAATAGTATCCCGTAATACTGGTCCCAGTAATAAATACAAACTAGCAAACGTCCGCTCCGCAGATTTTTACTACTAGGCCCTGCGGGCGACTTTTGTTTCGGCTTCGCCAAGTTAGTGTTGGTGATTATTTTGTAAATCCAATATAGGAACTGATTCCAAAATTAGCCCATGTATCCACTGTCAAAGTGTCAAGTGTCAACCAGTGATGGCAAGTCACCGCGAAAAAGCAACCGGGACGAACTATGACGTCATATGTAATATACAGCCGCTTTATACAAGTGAGAATTACCGTCAATCTTCCGAAATCTGGGAGATACTCCAGGTATTATATATTGGTTCTTAGCAAGTTACAGGGAGAAATTAACCCCTTTGTCTTGCAAACTGTAGTAATGTCACCTGATGGATTTTTTTTTTAACCCGATGTTCGGGCTGCCTTGGGCAAGATGAAGGGCATTCATATTTTTTTATTGCTTGTTTTAAATCTGCGAGTGGCATATATTTTGTATAGATATATGCACACATACAGACATTTTTACATACACCCATGCATGTATGTATTCATATACCACAAATATGTATACCATAATAAATATATACAAGTATTTAATTTTTTATATAAGAATATAAAGGTAAATTTTGTTATAGCCCGCGCATCAAGGTGGATGAGGGATGGATATGGGCAGGCGGTGGAGGGGATTGTCATCGGGACTTGAATGCCCGAGACATGAGATGCTTGGGTTCGGATTTGAAGCAAGTTTTGAAAAAAATGTTTTGGCCAGGTCTATTATGTGTTTTTTAAGTGGAGGGATTTTCGTGCCTGAATTAATAATGCTATTTCGGACGAACCAAGGGCTTTTGGTGAATCTTCTAAGCAAGACATTTTGGAAGGTTTCTAGACTCTTAGTATTGCTTGTGGCCCAAATTGGAGCGGCGTAAGTCATGATGGGTCGTAATTTTGATTTGTAAATGAGAAGTTTGTTCTGAAGCGACGTTTGACTGTTATAATGTAAAAGCGGGTAAAGGGATGAAGCAGCGTTTTTGGTTTTTTTAATTGTATGTTTGATGTGTGTGTGCCATGTGAGTTTTTTGTCGAGTGTGACTCCAAGATATTTAACATTATTTTGCCAGGGTATTGCTTGGCCGTACATATAAACTTGACCCTTAGGAGTGCTGCGAACCTTTCTTCGTGAGAAGAAAATAGCAGCGCTCTTGGAAGGGTTCACATCTATACGCCATTTGTTATAAAAGTCTTGGAGTATGTTTATGTTATGTTGTAAGCGAAGTGTGATCATCCTGGGAGAACTGTATCGAACCATAATGGCGGTGTCGTCAGCGTACAAGGCTTTATACGAATGTTGGTTCTCCGTGAGTGGAATATCGTGTAAGTAGATATTGAAGAGGGTAGGGGAAAGCAGGGATCCTTGCGGGACGCCTGCTGTCATGAATCTGGGCGTTGAGAGTGCACCTCGGATCTTTACTTGAAAAGTCCGGTGCTGAAGAAATGATTTTAAGATACCGAGGAGTTGGGGATCGATGTCCGTGTTGTGCAATTTGAGGAGCAGGCCGTTTGACCATACTTTGTCGAAGGCTTTGGCTATGTCCAGGAAAATGGCGCCAGTGGACCGTTGGGAGTTGAAGCCGCCGAGGATTAGTTCGGAAACTCTGAGCAGTTGATGAAGGGTTGAGTGTTGAGATCTGAAGCCATGTTGTTCATCAGGAAGGGTTTTCATCTCGTGAATGTGCTTTAAGAGCCGGGTGAGGAGAATTTGTTCGAATATTTTACCAACATTTGAGAGAAGGCTGATTGGACGATGGTTCTCACAGAATTTTGGGTCCTTCCCAGGTTTTGGGATGAGAATGACGTGCGCGTGTTTCCAACTTTTGGGGAAATAACGCAGTCTGAGAGCGGAATTTATGAGGCTCACAATGGTGAGAATGCTTTTAGGGGGGAGGGCTTTAAGGGCAAAGTTTGTAATGCCATCTGGACCGGGAGCTTTTTTGTTGCTGCGGTGTTTAATAGCCCTTCGGACTTCTGATGGGGTGGTGAAATGTACATTTGTTCCGGGAAGGGAGTCGAAAATTATGTCTATTTGGTGGTTGACATTTGCTATATGGATTGGGTCGGCGTGCTTAGAGCTGGGGCTAAATTGAAATTCAAGATTATCGGCAAACGCCTCCGATTTATCTTGATCGTCAAATATGAGGCCATTTTCGGTATGAATGGGATGGCTTGGGGATGGGGTAGTTTGGAGAGATTTGCATAACTTCCATAGGGAGCCGTCCTGTGGATTTATATCTTGAATTTTTTTGTTCCAGGTGGAATGTGAAAGCTCGGAGAGTTTTTTTCTAATAAGTGCTTGAATTTTATTGATTGTTTTTTTAACCGAGGGATTTCGGTTTCTATGCCAGTGTCGGCGAAGATTGTTTTTTGTAGAGATCAAATCCTGGATGTCGGTTGGGAGGTCTCTTTTGAGATTAAGGGGGGAATGTTCAGGAAGAGTTTTAGAGGCATCGGTGATGGAAGATATAATTATCTCGGCAAAGTTGTCAACTGCCTTGTCTAATTCAGGGCCGTCGGAAATATTTTGAGGGATGATTGTTTTTTCCCCAACTCTGTGAGTGAAATACGTCCAATCTGTTTTTATAGATTTGCGGGGTGCCATTGGAGTGGAAAGTTGATTAAGAGTAAGCAAAACAGGATTATGATCTGAACTTAGGTCATTTATGGTTTCGATATCGTAGACCCAGGGTAATTTGTGGAGAAGTGCAATGTCCAGAACATCGGGTCTAGCCCCGCTGTTTGGGAAATGTGTGGGTTCAATTGGGCCCACGATGGAGAGTTCAGGATGAGTGCTGGCGTACCTGCGTAAGATACGTCCATTTGTGTTAGTAATCCTACTATTCCAATTGGGGTGCTTTGAGTTAAAGTCCCCAGCGAGGATAGTAGGAGTGTGGCTATCGAGGAGAGTATCAAGGTCATTTGGATCAAGCTTATCTTGCGGACGGTGGTAGATAGAGTTTATTCTCAATGGGCCTGAATGTTTTGTATAAATTGTGATTGAGGTTGACTCGATTGACGACAATGCAGGTGTAATATTGTATTTGTGGGCGATTTTCGATTTAACGAAAATGGCAGTGCCACCGCCTCTAGTGTGTTGTCGGTCATTTCTATATAATGTATAGTTCGAAAGTTTTGGCGTTTGTGATGGGTTGAGGTGAGTTTCATTGATGAGTAAAACGTCGAGAGCGTGTGTATTTGCAAAAATTCGTAATTCATGTAAATTTTTTAAGAGACCATTAGCATTCCAAAATGCCATGCGTAGCGCGGAGGGCATGGTAGTAGAGCTAGCCATTTACACTGAAAAAAGTGAAAAAATCTGAGGGGCAGCGGAGAAAATGATCGATATGTAGTCTGCCGGTGAGGTGGCAGACTGAAATTTGGGGATGAGGTCGGAGAGGAGATCGCCAACCTTTGAGAAATTGAAATTTTTGAAAAATTCAAAAATATTGAAGGGGGTGGAAGGAGGTGTATGGGAGGTTGAGGTTGAGGGAGTTGAGGAGGGGGGTGTGGACGTTAGTGGGGTTTGGGCAGTGGCCCGCGCGTATGATAAAGAGGGATTTGTAGTATGTGAGGTGAAAGTGACATTACGTACTGTTTGTAAGATGGGTTGTGGAGATGGTCGTTTCGGACATTCCTTGTAATTTGCCGGATGGGCTCCAGAACAGTTTGCGCAGGTGGCGGGTCCATCTTCTCTCTGCTTCTTTCATTCCTGCGTAAAATGGTCACCCGCGCACTTCACGCAGCGGGCGGGCAGGTGGCACATCATTGATGAGTGTCCAAAATTCTGGCAACGGTGACACTGAGAGGGGGCTGTCTTCTTATTTAGATACTCCACTCTTATCATTAGGTGAAAGAGGGAAGTGAGGGAGAAGATTTTTTGTCCCGCCTCACCATGATCCAGTTGTACGAGGACCAGTGGAATATTTTTCCTGTCTGGCCCGGATCTCATTCGAGTTACTGAATTAACAGGGAAGTTGAGATCTATTAGTTCCAGGCGGACCTCTTCTTCGCTAATTGTCGTCGGTATTCCTCGCAGAACCGCCTTTGTAGATTTGTCTTCTGCGAGTTGGAATGTGTGGAAGGGAGTTGTGTCCTCTTGCAGAATTTTTGTTGCCAGCCGGAAGCTGGTGGAGTCACCGGTATTGAGGACCACACCTGTTGGGATGGCCTTTGCATTAATTATAGTAACCCCAGCATTCAAGAGGCGCTTTTCCAGGAGGCTCCAATTTTTTTCGGATTTTATAAAAATTGGAGGGATCTTAACAGGTCTAGTTCTTGTGATATCAGTGATGTCATTTGCAGTGGAGTCAGACACGGTGTTTGTAACTGGCAGTGGTGAGATTTCATCGTCTGTAGCGAGGGCGGAGAAACGGTTTGAAGTTTTTATTACTTCGGTGGAGGGAGGAGGAGAAGCGCACGCCCTTCGTTTTTTGTGAGCTGGAGTCACCCATAGCGGGGGGAATGAGTTTACGGAAGAGGATGGAGCGGTTGATTTTGAGCTGGAGGCGGTTGTCGAAGTGGTGGGAGCTGTTGAAAAAGTAGCAGAGGTCGAGGTGGAAGTAGAGACGGAGGTCAGAGATGTAGTGAGGGTGGGAGTTGTTGTAGGTTTTGAGGAGTAGTCGGAGACATCTTCTTCACTTCCGAAATGCTTTAAATATAGAGCAGTTGAGCGTCTGGACCTCGTTACTTTTGATTTTTTTGCTAAAAATTCTTCTAGTTGTGCTTCTGTCGCACCCACAGCGGCAAGTTGTTGGCGGAGAGTAGACATCGAATCCAGGATCTTGTGCGTAGGTTAATAGTGAGGAAGGTAAACTGTGAAAGGTCAATGTGTAAGCGGGGGTCTGCAGTCTGCAGGCTTGGATTTGGTTAAAAATGAAAAACACAACACTGCTTTGAAAGCTGACAGCTCAATATTTTGTAACCATGAAAATTTGTTTTTGTTTGGAAACTTATAGAACGAAATAACTATGAGAATGGAAGGAAACAAAAGAACCAGATGACGCGAACAATGATTAGAAAATAAAGTGTTCGGAACGCGATGCACTATTCGGAGCTCGATTTTTGAACTGTTGCTTCCTTGAGTAACAAAAGCGGACTAGATACTCCAGGTTCACAAATTCGTAGAACTTATACCAAGGAATGGAACTTCCCTTTGCGTTTTGCTGACGAAAGTAGCGTCATCTTGTGACGAATTCTTGAATTAGAAATCGAACTACAATGGTAGCTTTGTGTGAAACTCCACGCACACTGATATTATTTGAGGCGCGGTCGTAAGGCGTGGCGTCGACATGCAGTCGTGGCTGGGTTCTAAAATTCAACCACACACAGATCCTTGGGTATTAATACTGTTTGATGATGATGATTGATGATTGATGATGATGATGATATCTACTTAGATATTACGTAATTATTACTGGAGAGTCTACTGCCAATTTCTCTGGAGAGAAAATCGGAGATTACAATTAGGGACTATCATACGTTTTTAGATTTTCACGGCCAAAAGTATTTTTGTTTTTTGTTTTTGGGGTGTTATCCGTGTTGCGCTACCTCCCTCTTTATCCAACTTTTCGGACAGCGTTGCACTGTCCATCATCAGGGCAGATCCGACAGATGTGTGACAGACCGGGATTATCATGTTAACAATCATGTAAATATGCCGACGAAATGTGCTTTCGCTCACTACCTATCTTTATACTTGTTTTTTTTTTTTTTAATTTAATGCTATCAAAACTATGTTTGAATTGTTTGGCCTAACTTGTTAGGGATGTCCCTATGGGCTGACTAATTTACATCGCGACTTAATTATACGTGTACCCAAATTAATATTAATTTGACTTTTTCATATCCCCACATGAAGCCATAAAACTGTTGTTTTTTTATAAGATTGTCATAAATCCTAATAGCACGCTATATCAACACTTGCTCAATTAAGTCGTTGTTTAATCTCTGTGAACACCTATACTTGTAAAGACCAGCATTGTTCCCAAATAAATGCCTTTCCCCATCTTGATAATATGCTAATAGAAAACGTTAGTCACGTTAAATTGTATACAGAGCTTTAAGGGTTTACTTCGCTATTCATTACCGGAGTCTATTTCACGTACATTTGAATGATTATCTGTAGAGACAAATTTCAAATGTACCTACTGTGTATTTATTTATGAAATTCAAAATGGAGAGCGGATTGAAAAATCAATGAATGGGGATTGAATACAGTAGTTGACATATGCTAGTAATAAGTTTTCAAAGGAAACGAGGTCAGTCGTTCTTGTTAGATAGTATAACATATTATATAAATATACCCTGTAGTGATGCACGGTACTGGCATTTAAAGTAGAATGAATGCAGCAGAAATCGCGTCTTTGATGTGTGGTTAAATTAAGAAATTAGAAAATATTGTTGCGTTTTTTTTTTAAATAGCTCTTAACAGGAGACACTGAGGAAAACGATTTCCCTCGGGGCCTATGTCATCTTTGGGGATGCTGTGTGGAGTGTCTCTTTAGAAAAGGAACGAGAGGGGAAGGAAAGGGGTATGAAGGTTGGTGGAAATCTGGATCAATGTGTCCACTAGTGACGAAAGCATAAATCCATCCCTCCCACTGTGTCCCTCAACCATTCTCTCCCAACCCGGCCTTCCAAACAGTAGATGGCCAAATGCATGCGCAGTCAAGATCTAGACAAACCTAACCCCATGAACCCGAGCGCCCCTACTAACTGTCAAACGTAGGGAGCCATTGGGGAGATCTATAGCAGGGTCAATGGTTATCCAATAAGTGATTTCCGGGGCGGCGGTACCCACACCCGCCTCCCATATGTAAATGTGTGATTAAATGAAGAAATTCTACAATATTGCTGAATAAGTGTAAGCTTAATAAAGTGGTTTGAAAATTTTGTTATATTTTATTTATAATATACACAACAGACAGGGTGTTAACATAAAACAAAATACAGATAAAAAACAAATAATAAATAACAACCTTTCAATAACGGCTTACAGACAAGTATGTAAAACAACACTGACAAAAAAGAAGAGTTAATTAATCTTGGGTCAAGTGAAGTGAAAAATGAGAAATTCGAGAAATTTTGTTCTGGGCCTCAACTCAATCCTCCAATAGCGATCAAGAGTTATTCGTTATTTACCATCTAATCGTCTTGACGAACTTTATAGAATATTTCATTTACACGTATTCTTGAATGTCGAAGGGTTCAATAGACGATTATATTGGCACTCCTATGAATATTGTCTATGTTTCTAATGTCTTTGAAAATACCACCGCACGTTCTTCGAAATGGCTGGCGGGTATTCCCTCAAAATCAAAAGCAGCTGCAAAAATTGCAATAGAGTAATTAAGAAGTAAATTTTCATGTGAAAACTATCAACGTTTTGTAAATTTAAAAATTGTAATTTAATTTTTGTAAATTTTTGTACTTACCTTAGTTTCGACATCTACATAGAGCTGAAGACCGGGATAGGGGTATTATGAACGGAGACACAGTGATTACCAGCCGATGTGCTAAGACTTTGTTAAGCCTAAAATTCCTGACGAAGTCTTCGTCTGTCAAATTAGCGAAATAACCTACCCTTGATTCCTGTTGGTCTTAAAGCAGCCGCTTCAGCTTGCTCTGCATTGTGTATTGCAGCCAACATCGCCGGTAAATCATCCATTATATTTTGGAACCCTAAAACAACTTAGTAAAAAATACGATGCCTGTTACTCAAAGAGCTCGCGGAAAACGATCTAAGGTTAGGATACAATGTAGTAGACTGTTTTGTCGGTGTCCGCTGGTTCGACCCACTTGTTGCCCAAGTGGAATGACTTTTGACGTTCGGTGCCCAAGCATCACTATGAAGAGACTCAAGAATAACAAAATCGATCAATGTATGTACTTTCGACGGCGACGACGAGTGCGAGCGACCTGGGTTGGAGAATTGGGTCACTGGTAGCTATTTCTAAATATGTACGGAATCTTGCGACTATATTTAATATTGTAGTATAGTCAGTTGACACATACGCACAACAGGTTGGAAGAAGGTTATTGTTTGTGGGAAAATAATATGGAAAATTTCGAGGTTTTTTAGTAGACGGCGTTTGATATACAAATCGATCTTGATTGTGACCGAGAGGGAAGATTCTACACGGTTATTTATAGTTTGTTGACTCAATTTGAAGTTTTGTCACGACGAACATTATTTCTAATTTGAAATATTCTAGGCGTTTCTTATAGTCGATAAGCATTGTAGATAAATGCTATAAGATAGATAAGTTGATATTATGCAAGCATGCAAAGCGAGTGGACGGAAAATATTATGACATCCAAGATAATGGAAGATATCGAGAGTCGAGTAAAAAAGTATACTTTTATTCCTGAAGAAGTGAACACGGTTCACGAAACATGTTGATAGTGTACAAAAAATAAAGTGATGTAAACTAAGTTATTTTCTTTTAATAAATAAATAGTATTTGGTAAAATATTCGGCAAAATGGTTAAATTAATTAGTGGAAAGGACAGTTATATTTCTATTTGATTTGATTATTTGCTTTTATAAACGTTAATTTTTTGTATATTTTCAATGCTACTAAATCATATTTTTTTTATTTTATATTTGCATGTTTTTACAATGATTATTAATTTTTTTTACATCTTAAACAGATTTGTAATATGAATATAATAAAAGCCTTTCCTCACCATAAAGAGACAAGGCTCTTGTGTTTTGTGAGTAAATTCATGCTCAATTATGTTATCAATGTTATCATTTGAGTAAGTGAATAATAATATAATAACTAATAACAATAGATATGTAAGAGAAACTTAAGATATATCAATTAAGAGATTTAAATTTAGTTGTCTTACAGTGGTTTCAAGTATTTTTTTAATTTTATTTGAAATTTACGTTTATTTTCGATAATTTTTAGTTTTAATGGGAGTTTGTTAAAATAATTTATACCAAGATACAGATAAAAATTTTGGATGTGCTTGTTATTAAATTTTGGGATTTTAACATTCTTTTGATATCTTGCTGATATATTGAAATGTAATCTTTTTAGCTGTATTTCTTTGAAAGTTTGTGGATATTCTACTGTAGATATTTTGAAAAGATTTTTTTTGTGGAAAGTGTAGATGTTTTTTTTTCAGAATTACCTTAATATAATATATGAGCTTTATTAAAAAAGATTTTTTAGGAATCGGAAGCTCCTATGTAAATTGGCAATATAAGTTTTCTTTCAAATAGAGATCATAGTTGTGCTGTTTTTTTCTCTTTTTATATGTGTATGGTATGGCAATGGTTTTGAACTGATTTTAAATGTCTTTTATTTTCAGACGATACTTCAGGGCGCTCGGGCTCCGGCCGCGAAAACCGCACCACACCAGAAAGCATCCATCCCGTAGTGGCGTCCCTCCCTCCGGGCGGATCTGCGCCCGCTTCCCCGCGTCTGGCCGCGCCGTCCTTGTCCGCGCTGGCCGCCGACTCGTCAGCGCCCGCCTCCCCGCGCATGCTGACCGACGCGCCCCGGCGACTCCGGCACGAGAACGAGCGGCTGAGGGGCGAGGTGGCCCGACTCCGGCGGCTGGTGGTCGCGGGCGCGGAGCGAGGAGAAGCGGGCACGGCGCTGTTGGCCGCTAAGGGCGAGGATCCGCCTGCCAGCATTGAGGAGGGGGAAGCGAGGATCAGGACGCTGGAAACTGAGTTGAGGATGGCGAGAGAAGCTGTTATAGGTGAGCGAATTTATATAATTATCAACCACAAAAATTATATTAAACATCACCGAGCTAAATCACAAAGTAGGATTTGACTACATCCACAAACTCCCACCAGTTGTAGTACCTCCCGCTCGTTTGGTGACTTAGCAGGGGTTCCCGGGTTCATGGGGTAAGGTTTGACAAGACCTTGGCGGCCGATGTATCTGCCTACCTGTTGCTGCGTGGCGGGCCGGATCGGGAGACAGGTTGAGGAGGTCTTTTGGCCTTTTCTCTAAATCCCTCGACCCATCACCTTGCACCGCAGTTGAAGGGATGGATTCATCCGTTCATTATACACTGGACACCACTGACCCCCAGATTCCTACCCATCCTTCATACCTATTTCCTTCTCAGAACTTCCTCTTTTTCCTTTCCTTAAAAAAGTCCTCCACACAGCATCCCCTAAAATGACATAGGCCCTGAGGGAAATTATTTTCCTAGTCATATATGTATATATAGTGTAACAGCACGCACCCAAAGATTTTAAGCAGCAATTCCTAAGGATATATGGAGTAAAAAACTTAAATGTCATTTTGCAGTACTAATATTTTTTTTCAATTAATAAAAAAAAAATTCTATTACACGTCGCCACTGATCACGCTGCCACACGTCGCGAGGGGATCACATGTTACGCGCTTTGTCTCGTGTGTTGCCGTGCTGCTGGAATTACACGGAGTGCGTACAATATTTTTATTGTTTTTAATTGAAATATAATATCATCGGACAGCAAAATAATATCCACATGTTTTCTTCAAATACATTGAGGAATCGCTGGTTAAAATCCTTCAGGTACGTGCTGTTACACCCTGTGTAATCGTAACAAAGAACTTTAGGTTTTGTGTATGTATGTACATCTCCCCTGACTGACAAAATTCAGAAAATATGGACTCAGGATACCTACGGTGCATATGTTCGTTAGAGATTGCAATCGTGTTGTTAACAACGGATTGTCAATCAGACAGATTTGTTAGAGATCTGTTCGTTTGCATCTGTTATTTGGAGATGTCAATCAGTCTGTTAACAACGGATTGTCAATCAGACAGATTTGTTAGAGATCTGTTCGTTTGCATCTGTTAATTGGAGATGTCAATCAGTCTGTTAACAACGGATTGTCAATCAGACAGCTTTGTTAGAGATCTGTTCGTTTGCATCTGTTAATTGGAGACGTCAATCAGTCTGTTAACAACGGATTGTCATTCGGACAGAATTGTTAGAGATCTGTTCGTTTGCATCTGTTAATTAGAGATGTCAATCAGTCTGTTAACAACGGATTGTCAATCGGACGGATCACCCTTCTTTGCACAGAATCAAGTAGGTTAACCACGTATTTTGGGGCTCCCTCCCAGAGATGGCTCAATTATTATTTATGTTCATTCATCTGGAATTATTTCAACACGCCCAGTCCATCACAGCCTTTGGGACAAATAGAACTTACGATGAATCTTGTTAAATAACATTGTAGAGGTCATGGTTCATACAAATTTCGATTGATCCAATTTCTAGTCTAGGTCCAAAGTGTTCACAGTGCGTTCACAGAATGTTAATGTTGGTTGTATCTCTGGCTTACAAACAACCTGGTAAAATTTGAACTCTACCTACTTCCATCAGTATAACAGGATATGTTGCTTGTGCAGCGATGAAATGATAGCTAGAAGAGGTTTGAATATGCCAACTTCCGGATCACCAACCAATCAATTATAATAATTTGATAAAATGGAAGTTCCCCACGCTCAGAGTCCATTAATGGTTTATCTGAGCTTTTAATTTGTTTTGGTGAAAACGTTTTAGTGAAAATAAATTTGTTTGCCCAAAAATTTTACATTTGAATTTGATTAAACAAATTTCCATAAATATTGCTCTGCGTTTTAGTTAAAAATACATAATTATCTATCTTAAAATTTTGTTATTTATAAATTACTTGCGAATACGCGGCGTGCGTCAATGCCACATAAAACCTTCCGCCTCCCCCATCCCGTGAACCCCCCCCTTTTTCCTGCATTTTCCTGCTGCCTTCCACCTTCCTTGCTTTCACCCCTTCCCCCCTCGACCCCCTCCTGCTGACCCAACTCCTTCGTTCCCCTTCCCCCCTCCTGGATGCCCTTCCTAAATGAAAAACACGCATTTTTCAAGCAACTCGCATGCCACCTATTGTAAATCTTTTTAGCAACTTTCATAACGTCAGAGCTCACCAGTACATATAGAAACCTAAGCGGGCGTGCGCCCAACGACTTTCCAAAGTTTCATCGAAAACGGATGAATGGTATAGGAAATAAATTTATAATGCCAAACCTCACTATTATATATAGAAACCTTCGTGGGCGTGCGCATAACAAATCACCAAAGTTTCATTGCAATAGGATTAATGATATAGGAACGCTTACGGAATGAACAAAGAAATATTCATTTTCATACATAAAGATTTATTTATTAAAAAACATGCATAATTTTTAATATAAAGTGGTATTGTGTAATTGCGGTTCGTTCTTTGTAATCTCCACCGTTATATAAGCAATTAAAGAACGAGCAAGGTAGTATTTTAGGTAATTATCACACAATATCCCTAATAAACAAAGCAAAATGAATTCAAACGAGCGGTGATTAAAATCCGCCGTGCGCCCATTAGGTCATATGGCCATTAGCCCAAGCCCGCTGGCCCCCCGTAACCCGTAATGGATTTGTCACGTAAGTCGTCAGAGCAGGTGGGCCCCCGGACCCCCTCTGCATGCCGAATCAGCCGCAAGACCTCCTGGAAGGTTGGAGAAGTAGCCCCCCCCCCCCCCCCCCCTCCCCGGTGAACCCCTATGCAAAGTTTCGTCTGATCCGAATTGAATATTTTGAAAGCACTTTGAGGAGTGCAACGTATTCGATAAAAGCACTTAATCAGGCAGTCTTTTTTGTTTCAACGTTACGGTTGACGTATCGCAAGATAGGGTGACTGAATCAATTTTCAATTTTGTAACTGAATATTTTTTTATAAAAACTCTCCTGGTCGAGGGGTAAGGTTCTCGATCCCCAATTGTAGTATGTTGTGAGGCTGAAGTAGTGGGGAGGATATATCTGGCTATTCAGGTCTGGGCTAAACCATTTCAAGCAACGTTTCAATTCTAGTTGAGATCTTACGCCAAGAAGATACTGATAGTATCTTCCACTCTGGAACGTGCCGCAAATATTGTACATATTATTTGAAATTAACAAAACGTAAAATAACACAAATCAACCAAATAAAATTTACTTGCGCACTCCTGGATTCGAAGCCGCGACCTTCGGATTATTAGTCGAGAGCCGTACCCCTCGACAACGGAGACTGTCATTTGGAATGGAATAGATGTTTATTTAGTTTTTTCTTCTCAATTTGAATTCTTACATTAAAATTTAAGTAGTTTCAGATTTCATTTTATTTCTCTGAAAAACACTGAAAATGGATTGAACCTCAAGTTAACCTTTCTCAGTTGAATATTTTGCAACTCATATAGGTCTCATAGAAAACGTTTTGTCTTCCTCACTATCATGGTGAGAAACATGATCTAAAAGGTACAAGAAAGAGAAATCATCACGCTTAAATATAAAATGTATAACTTTATGAAACCAAAGTTTCCGACCGCAATTTTGAAATATATTATGAAACCTGGGGATTTTTTACATGAAACCGGCATAAAAGTGAGGTGACGATAACTTTTATAATACATTTGCCTAAAAAAATATGTGTGCGCTTTTATGAATTTGGATTTTATTACCAAGTGAAAATATTTTAACTTTCTGACGAAATATGCTCGAGGCCTACCCGAATTTCTACCGATTTCTTACATATCTCCCTTAAACACGATAAGTTTTAAAACTCTGAAAAACATATATGTTTTTTTTGAAAATAATATCTAGACATTCCTTGCGCCGAAACGCAAATTATACAAAATTCCCTCGATAGAAAAAAATCGCAAAGTATACTCCAAAAATTAATATAAACACATTGGTTTCAGTTATTATACAAGTAATATGTATGAAAAAAAAATCACAGTGTTTCTTAAATGCTGTTTAAGACAACCCCGCAAAAATTTTGCCCTATTTTAAACGAGTCGTGTTTTATTAAACATTTTCACAATTTTCGCATCGATTTTGTCACTTTAAATATTAGCGCGCTCCTCTAACATTCGTAATTTCATCTCTCCATCTTCTTCTTTTTGAGCCCGTTACGGCGCCTGAAGGGTTAAATACATTTTTCTAACTGACAGTAGTTGCGTTGTATAAATTGCAGAAACAAAAAGATAAAAGAATTTCTGTTCAAATTTTACGATTCATGAACTTCGAGCTATCCGTTCGAGTGGTTTTCTATTGCAGGCAAAAATACAGTTCAATTTATTTGCAGAGTAAATATCTGCACTATCATTTCACCTCAGTTCATATTTGTTTGTGAATTCATGCATAAGTGGGATCATATAGGAATATATTTGATCTTTGATTTATCTCAATCGAAACATTGATTTTCACAGATATTGTGACCTAAAAGACGTTATTTTAACCTCGGGAATATTTTGTCAAGAGGGTCAAAATATTTACGCTTTGCGGTAAAATCCAAATAAGTGGAATATTTCTGAACCTATTCAAAAACTAAAAACTATTTTTGAAAGTTGATGAAATACGCTTTCGTTTCATAATTTTTTTGTAATGCACACGTTTTATAATTTCGTTTTTAGTTTCATTAATGGTAATGTAAAAAAATAAAATCACACACATATTTTGTTAGGCAACTGTATTATAAACGTCATCGTCGTCACGCTTTTTTGTTGCTTCATGGAAAAATATTTCAAAAGAAGGTTCATAATATTTTTTCCAAATTGCCGTCGATAATTTTGGTTTTATAAAGGTGTACATTTTAATTATTTCGTGGTTAACTTTTAGGTTTGACTATAAAGCTTGGTGTTTTTTTCTTTTTTCCGCTGTCTATAGCATATTTCTCACTACGATAGTAAGTGAGACACGACGATTTCTATGAGACCTATAAGAGTTGTTCTCAAAAGCGAACAAATTAGCCTGATGGGTTAAAAAAGCACATTTTTGTATCGAATAAATATTACTTATCTACCTTCCATATAAATAAAAGAATATGTTCGTATGTGTGTGCACTATAAACTCAAAAAAAAATTCAAAGTTTGTTCTTACTAGTGCCAGGAGTGTCGGTTTGAATGGTAGAAGAAGTGGGAACTCCCCGAGGAGTCAAAAACTTTAACTTCAAACCATAAAATACCCCGGGTGACGCCGCGTATATCTAGATAGTAATTATTTATAAAATAAAGCGGTGAATTTTGCATAAATCGCCAAAAACTTTTCTAAACATAACGTTTTGGTTTAGCCATGAACCTATTTATTGTATAATGACATTCCGGTGAAAATTTGTTTCATAATTTACAGATATGAGTATATTGTATTTTATATTAATATTGTAAACTAACAAACATTACAGCATGTGTGAATTAATTCTGGGCTTTGTTAATAAATAAATACGATAAACCAAATCCAATTACTAAAATAAATATAAATCACTTACTTAATTATTGAAAAAATAATGTTGTGACGTCAATTAAAAATAATTTACATTTGTATTAACTCCCAACTGCTCCCAACCGTCTGGAGCTAGTGAGACCATGACATCCACAACTGGGGTATGTTGTGAGGTTGAATGTAGTGAGGAGGAGAAGGAGATAAGGTGGAGGACGATGGGGAAGTACCTGGCTATTCCGATCTGATCACCATACACAGATAATAACACAAGCACTTGCTTTTTTAGGAGAGTATATAAAATATGTAATATTAGAATGGAATAAACTTATTGTAAAAAAATTTACTCAATAAAAAAAAAAAAAAAAAAAAAAAAAAAAAATTTAATTTCCAGCAACGTTTCAATTCTGAATGGTGGTTTTACGCCAGGTCGATACTGAGAGTATCTTCTACTCTGGAAGGTGCCGCAAATATACTATATATTATTTTTAATTAATAAGTTGGGAAATAACAAAAATTAAACTAATTTTAAAAGGATTCGAATATGCGATCTCCGGATTGCTAGTAGACGGGTATCAGGAGCCAGTAAGACTATGGCATACATAATTATGGTATGTTGTGAGGTAGAATTTAGTGAGGAGGGAAAGGAGATGGGGAGGAGAAAGAAGTGATGACAGATGTCATCAAAAACATGGCTAAATCCATTTCAAGCAACGTTTCAACTCTAAATGATGGTTTTACAGCTGGGCGATCTGAGAGTATCTTCCTCTCTGGAAGGTGCCGCACATGTATTATTTTAAATGAATAAGTTGTGAAATAACACGAATTAAACAAATTTGAACCCCCTACCTTCGAATTGCTAGTCGAGAGTCTTTCTATAAAGAGAGGCTATCAGGAGAAAATAGCTTTACCTATCTACAACACCATGTTTTTTTTTTTATATTTGGGTTTCGAAACATGTTATTAATTTTGATTAAAAAAATTGGTGTAGGTATACAAAGTTTTTTTTTTTCATTTAATCAAAATTTGCTTATATCGATTCAATAAAAAATGTTATTTTTGTATTTATTTTAATTACATTAAGCAAGAAATTTAGCTAACTCACACACTACCTTACCCGTGAGATCTAAAATTATTGACATCAATTTAACCCCGTCCTGCATTAGTATCTCATCCATATTCAGTCTGTAATCAATGGCCCGTGGCATCCTTCAGCCATTCCGGCGATTAGGATATACAGCCTAGTTATGGTCCCCATCTAGCATTGTCACATGTGACGTTGATTGCTCCGGCAGTAGGTTGCTTGGGTTGCTCATTTCTCCGCTTATCACTCGAAGACTCACCTCCCAGGAGACAAATAACGTAACGAATGGGCGATATGTCAGCCGGGAAACGATCTGTCGAACTGGGCCCTAATGACTGGGTCCTAAAAAGGACTGCTAATTGAACAGATGATGTTGGACTGTTTGTCGAAGACGTAATGTAGAAGTCTAAGAAGATTTGTGTATATATCTTGCATTATACAATATAATTGTTTTATTTTATTTTATTTATAAAGTATAAACAAATACAAATAAAGAACAAAGCATTAAAAAAGTCAAATAAGAGACTATATAGTTTGAATCAGTGAATACTTATAAATTAATGCTCAGTTTTTGAAAAAACTCACTTTTTCCTTGATGCGAAAATCGACCTCACCGCCCCTCGCGTTTCACCGACCTCAAGGTTCACTTTGGCTTGGCGACGCAAAAATGCCGCTGGCACGCCAAAACGACCTCTCCGATCCTCGAGTTTCGCACACCTCAAGGTTCAATTTTGTTCAAAGGGAATTATCCCGACGCCTGACACGCGAGAATGGACATTAGCGCTCGCTATTTTGGAACGCTTCAAAGTTCACAATCCTTCGAAGAGTCGATTATTTTCCAGCCACTAGCTTTTGTTTCGTTTTTGTTAGGGGAAACCTTTTTCATTGTTATCAATATGTTTGCCAAAACTTTACGGGAGACTTCTAGCGGTGCGGAATACAAGTATGGATTATTCACATTAGAAAAAATCAAATGTCTATCGAATACTATTGTAGTTCTATTTTCATCCGTTCGAAATGGCAGCTTCGTCTGAATTTAAATAAATACGCTAGCTTCACGATTTTCACAAAAAAATAGAATAGACAGGAAACTCACATAAAATTGAACTGACACATTTTAAGAGCGAAAAATTATATAAATTTGCGGCGAAAACTGGAACTACTCATTAAATCAACCAATTCGGCTCAGTTATAGTTCCCGCCGACAGGTTCGCATTAAAAAAAAAAAAACACAAATTAGGCCTTAGTTTCAATGCAATGGAAAATACTAGAGAGAATGTTGAGACAGGTCAGTTATCAGTTATCCGAGATGTCAAAACAAAACGGATTTCTCAGCGGTTTGGGTTGTTGTTTTTTGGAAAATGGCATTGCAGCTGAAAAAACTATCCCCGGTTAGATGTTTTTGAAAAATTCGGTACCCGAAAACATTTCGCAACTTTTGATAACGATATAACGTGTCCGTCCCATGTGAAAAAGTTCAGGGTCGCCGAAAAACCTATAAAATTTTCCAAAAAAAACACGACAATATGCGCCCATAGATTCACTTCAAATTGAAATGTTATTCATTCAGGGTAGGTGCCTACTTATTTCGGTAGTATTGCTATATGATATATATTATTATATGATGAAAACAGCAAAAACATTGCCGGAATTTTGTAAGGAATGCGTAGGTACCTACCGTAATGGGTAGCTACACAATTATTTAGGGTTTAATGCAATTTCATTTACTAAGGTAATGTTGTTTTCACGATACTGAATAATTTAACAATTTTTTAAAGTTCATTTTCACGTTCTGTGTAGGTTCTATTTTTTTATCAGTAAATGACAGTTGCATCATAAAACTGAAATAATTACAGAACTTGAATAGAATTCGAACCGAACTTTTACAGAACGTTAAAATTGACTTGAAAAATTGAAGAATTTTTAATTTCGTTAAACAACCCAGCCTAAATATGTGTTCTTTTTAACGTATGTAGTATGTAAGTACCTATACTCAGTATATAAGTAGGTTCCTACCTGCACATAAACACTCGGTATCATCCGACGATATTGCATATGTATTAGTTTTCTAATTTTACAATGAAATTAACTGAAGTTGAATGAGGTATTTTATTTAAAGTATTAAATTAACATAGCTTTTTTTTAAGCAGTAAAACTACTGGTGAGTTCTGGCATTGCAAAATTTGTATGAAAATGTACGTACGCTCATATCTTCCGAACGACTGCAAAAAATTGAAAAATTCTTTTTTTGTTGTGTTCGTTATTGTTAGTACAAGGTTTGTATAAAACTACTGGTGAGTTCTGGCAATACGAAATTTGTATAAAAAAATTTAATAGGTGGCGCGCGAGCTGTTCGAAAACTAAATGAACCGGGAATTAGTGTATGTAATGCGGCAGGGGGGGGAGGGAAACAAGAAAAGGGGAGGGGAACCTGGGAGGGGGGAGGGGAACACAGGAGAGGGTTTACGAGACGGAGAAGGGGAGAGGTGAAGTGGGGGGAGGGAAAGTGAGGGAGGCGGAGTGAAAACGCGAAAGGGGAAGAGGACGCGATTGAGGAAGAGGGGGGGTGGGGGGGGGGGGGGCGGAAGGGGATCGGGACAAATAAGAAAGGACACGCAGGTAGAAACATTTTATTTATTAAAAGGCATAGCAACGCATTCTGGGTACCAGCTATCTTCTATATATAAAATCAAAAAAATGTGTGCATGTATGTATGTATGTCCGCTTTGCGTTGCTTAACCATTCATCCGATTACGATGAAACTTTGGGGATTTGATGTGTACAATGGTGAGCTCTGGCATCATGAAATTACGCATTGCTAAACCGTTCATCCGATTGCGATGAAAATTTGAGGATTTGATGTTTGCATGCCCACGACGGTTTCTGTATACAATAGTGAGCTCTGGCATCATGAAATTACGCATTGCTAAACCGATCATCCGATTGCGATAAAGCTTGAGGGATTTGATGATTGCATGCCCGAAATGGTGTCTATATACAACCGTATGACAGGTTTTCGCTGCTAGGCCCTGCGGACGGCTTTATATGTGTTTGTATGTTTAACCACTAAGCGTTGCTACACCATTCATCCGATTGCGATGAACCTTTGGGTTTTGATGGGTGCATGCCTGCGATGGTGTCTATATACTAACGTATGACAGGTTGTTGCTGCTAGGCCCTGAAGGCGGCTTTTTATGTATTTGTATATTTAACCGCTAAGCGTTGCTAAACCATTCATCCGATTGCGATGAAACTTTGGGTTTTTATGTGCGCATGCCTACCATGCCTGCAGGGCAGTTGGTACCTACCCGCTTACTATGAAACAATATTTTTTCTGCAGTTTTTTTAACAACAATAAATCAAAGTTTTAATTTCTTAGAAATTCTAAATTTATACACTTTTATAGCGCCGTTTTGGTGAAAAATTTTAACAAAGTATCTATTAAGTACCTACCCATTTACTATTAAATAATATTTTTCTGTAATTTTTTTAACTGCAATAAATCAAAGTTTAAGTTTCATAGAAATTTGAACTTATACATTTTTATACCGTCGTTTTTGTGAAAAATTACAACCACGTTCCTTCTAAGCACCTACCCGTGCACTATGAAATAATTTTTTTCTGTAAGTTAGTAAGTCAAGTTAGTTTTAACCCGTTAGTTGCTTTGCAACAGGCATAAGCTAGTATTATATTATTATGCTATTTATATAGTGGACATTATGCTATTTATATAGTCGCATAGTCGGCACATTCGCCCAAGAGGTTGGGAGAAAGAAAGTTGGTTCTTTTGGAATATGGAAAGTTTCAGGGTTTCTTAGTGGACTGTGATTGATATTGATTTTGATTGTGGTCAAGAGGGAAGATTCTGTATTGTTATTATAATTTTGAAAATAAATTTAAAGTCATAATTCGGAAAACATGCCAAACAACGCGTTTGAAATTTGTCACATGAGAAGGGTTGTTTCTACGACTCGGCTGTGGAACGAGTTGCCGGCCTCTGTGTTTCCTCCCTCTTACAACATGGGATTCTTCAAGACCCATGTTCACTCGATGGTGAATAGCCGGTGAAACACGCTGTGGAAAAGAATCATTTTATCTAATCCCTTTATCATTTAATATTTGTTCTAATGAACTCTTTACAATACAACAAATAGCTAATAACAACGGGTATGACTGTCCTTATTTATTAAGTTGTCTCAATTACAACAACTCAATTTTTTTTTAATGCCCAATAATAATTTAACTACCCAATGGCGCAGAATTTTGTGCATAAGTAAAACTTTTTCCCTTCTATATATCCATCGGAAATAAGACCGGCCTTCTACACTAAGTACTACTTCATCAAACTTTTAACTAATTTTAAAGACAAAGAAGATACATTAAGCCACTCGCATCTACAAACTTAATTGCAAAGTTTGCTTGCCAATCTATAAGGTAAAACCACGCGTAACATAAATATTGGAGTAACAGTATACGTTTTCAGATTTGCATAACTTTAATTGATACTAATCATCCGTTTCAAAGAAATAGTCCAATAATATATAAAAACTGAATAGGAATACGCCTTAATAATTAAGGCATTATAAACATCAAAATCTAATATAAATAATTGCCAAATTTTAAACAAACACATAGAATTAATCGACAGTCTGATTTAATAAAGTTGTTCGTCTTCTCACGTAACCTCTACCCTTTCCCTATCCCTCTGCCAGCCTCTCACGGGGGGGTCTCTCCCTCTCTTTCATTCCTTCTCTTTTGTTTATCCTCATAATCTTTCTCTGTACTATAATTTTGTTTACATGTTTTTTGTCCTGATGATGGTTGAGTTCAACCGAAACCGGTCTACGTGTATAAATCAAATAAAGTGGTTTTAATTTTTTTCATTCGTATAAGTTTTTTTGATAATTTTAAAGAAATACTTTCATATATGCGCGGAAATAAAAACGAACCCACTCAAGAAAGAAAACATGCTATTTTTTGGGTTTATTGACATTAAACATTAGTTTATTTTCGAAATCAATTATTTCAATATTTGAAAATGTTCGCATTTCGTTAAACTCGTTATAATTTAAAGGTTGCGCCTTTTGGCAGTCTCTCAGTCCCGACAAGCCGACAATAGTAATAACATTCGATGTTTTCATTATAAGATCTTCAGAGTCCTGGCGAAATTCCATTCAATATCGTATTATTTCGACGTGAATTTCTAAAAAGGAAACGTAAATAAAGGTTTATCCCTTTCAAATCCCGAAGGATATCCCCATTCCCCGTCTTTCTCGTTCTAATCCTCTTCCCACGGCGCTTTTACAATTCCGGGAATAAAGATTCGGTGACGAGAAAGAGTATTGGCAAAATGTCTTAGGCCTTTGTGCGGTGGGAATTATTATCGGGACCTAAGACCTGTAGATCGGCTTGGATCGGTATGGATCCGTTTGGATCGGTTTGAATCCGTTTTGATCGGTTTGGATTGGTTCGGATCGGTTTAGGTTTTTTTATGTGAGTACTTTCACAAGAGTTCCAACTGCTCCAGTCCGGAGCCAGTGAGTCTATTGCATCCCTAATTGGGTTGTAAAGTTGAAGGTAGTAGGTAGGGAGAGGAGATGGGAAGAAGAACATGGGGAATTACCTGGTTATTCAGATCTGGTCACCAAACACGGCTAAAGTGATATCAAACAACGCATCAATTCTGAATGGTGGTCTTTACACCGGGCGATACTAAGAGTAACTTCCACTTTCCAGAGGCACGTTCCAACGTGCCACAAATACGTTAAGTATTATTTTTAAATAATGAAATTTTGAAATAACACGAATAAATCAAATATTTTTTTAAGCACACCGGGATTTGAACCCAGTCATCTAGATTGTTAGTCGAGAACGTGCTCCTCGACCATGGAGGCCATCAAATTGTTTAGATTGGTTTGAATGGGTTTGTATCAGTTTAAATTGGTTTGGGTAGGTTTGAATCCATTTGAATAGGTTTTTGGGTTTGAATCGGTCTGAATCCGTTTGGATCAGTTTGGATCCGGTTAATTCGTGAAACGGAAATATGATTTATAAAATGATTTTACATTGCTGATTTTCAATTTGGGTTTACATTGCTCTCTTTTAAGTTTTCGGAGTGTGTTAAAAAGTTTCCGTCAATATTCAATGACGAAGTAATTATATCATTCAAACTAATTATCGCATGTTTCTCGTATGCATATTTGAAAATATAACACTATTGAATGAACTTATACTACTATCATACTCCCAAATTAAGGAATTAGGCAAAATGTATTATTTGTCAAATAATAATTTCGGGACTATCTACCACATACGTGCACCTATTTCTCGCATTCACTTGGAATAAATTTCACCTCTAATATTGACAATCGACATATTTAATAAGTTACTTTTATACAAGAGATACCTGAATGATATTTTAGGAGCATCGCATAAGAGCGATTGCATAAATGTTTATATATTCTTTACATAATTTTTTTGTAAAATAAGTACACCTAATGTGAACCTATATTATTATTTGCTATTATTTTGTGGCTAGCAAACAACACAACATAGTCGCAACGCGATTATCTCTTTCCTTTTCATCGTGTATTGTATAATATGTGTCCACGAACGTTTTTACTCCAGCGAAGGGTGCCGCACTAAAAGAGAATTCATTCTGTTTCTGATTGCCGTCGATCTAACATCTCCAAATTGCATCGCGTTCGCTTCCCACTTCTCGATAAATAACCCTGTATACATGTAAATTATGGCGCTGAATTATTGTTTAATAAACTTATTAATTATAATTTTTACTTAATTGATAAACTAGTGTTTAAGACAAGATTTCAGGAGGAAGCGGGTTCGTGTCCCGTCGGCGGCATGTATCTTTTCTCAAGAGATTTTTTCAATGTAGATGAGTGTTTCAGGCTAATAATTATTACTTATAATAATTAATAAACTTATTGTTTAATAAAGTAGTCTTGCTTATTTGATTTACAATTACATACACTTTTCATATCCCATAATTTTCTGCCATCTGCAATTTAAAAACTGGTTCTTTCTCTTTTCTATATTTCTTAAAATTCATTTTATACGTTTAAATAGAACTACCGTGTATTATGTTCATTTAAAAATATATATGTTAAAATTTTCTATTACCTAAACGTTAAAAACTCTCGGTGTCTTTACATCGTGCACTAGAACTAGGTCATGTTAAATATAAACTCAAGTAAAAGCCCATCAGAGCGTTTATAATTAATGCATAAATAAAAATTATCATAAAATACACAAGCTGAAAAATTGAAAAATGACTTTTGGGGAAAATCATCGAAGTAGAAATCACTTATCTTCCCAACCAGGCCTCTTTTATAATAAAACGTCACAAATTTTTATCCATAAACTTCCTTGAATATATGTGTGTCTACATTTTCGCGCTGTCCGACACGTTGGCTAATGAAAGAGGCAGCGCAACACGGCGTAATACCCCAAAAATAAATCACGATATTAACATAAAACTTTGAATGAATTTCTAAAAAGAATCTACAAAAGTAAGCTATTGTCAATAATATTTCGAAACCATTTATGTTAATTTTTCTAGCGATGTTAAAACATTGCTGATGCGGCCCAGAGTCATATTACGTTGATTATCCCTATGTTGTCACTTGCACTTAATGTCAGGGATAACCAATAGCCCGCCTGAGTTAATCGATACGTGTGTGTAATATCGGCCGCCATGTGACACTAAAGTAACCCCTGCGTTGCAGCAGGCAGGAGGAAAACTCAAACCAGATTTTTCCCATATCGGTTTTACGTTAGACCGATTCCATTATGCATGAAATTCTTTACAAACTAAGCGTGTGGAGGAGGAAATATTGAAAATACCACACGTCTGAGTATAATGTATTCTGTCTATATCTTGACATGTACCGAGTTTTGCATATTCTTTTGCAAAGAGAATCACTTCTCGCCTAAATATTACTTTCAGGTTGATACATTCTTCTCCAGTAGACATGTAGCAGATATAATATAAATGAAAACAATATATTTTGCACTTTGTCAATCAATAATAGAATATGGAATAATTGCTTGGGGAGGAGCAACAAACGTAGCTATCGATCAAATAGAAATTGCACAGAAAACGATCTTAAAGGTAATACTTAAAAAACATAGACTAACCGATTCAGACCAAATATTTAAAAGTTGTGACGTACTAGATATACTAAATAAATAAAAAGAAAATACTTTGTTTTACGTCACTGTATTGATATTTTGTAGTCTACCGGTTTCGGAACCTCCGTACCATCCTCAGGACTATTATAAAATACTAACAAATACAGAATAATATACATTTATATATATATACAAATTTTTAAGACAGAAAGAGACAGTAAATTAGAGTGGGACAGTGCGTCAGTTGTGGGAGAGAAGTGGGAGAGGGGGTGTGGGATAACGGAAAATATGCTTATAATAAGTATAAATTGTTTAGAAAGAACGAGACAGTAAATAAGAGCGGGACAGTTCGTCAGTTGTGGGAGGTAGACTACAAAATATCAATAAAGTAAAGTAAGAAACCGGTAGACTACAAAATATCAATAAAGTGACGTAAAACAAAGTATTTTTTTTTATTTATTTACAAATCAAGTCACAGTGTGTTTACTTCTTTTGAAAAACATCTCGATGTACGCCAATTATATGTTAATACACTTCTAAACTGCATTTTTGACCAAAAAAACAAACTCCAACAAACACAAAATATCACTAACAGACCGGTTAGACAAGCGTACAAAGAAAACAAAAACTCCGACGGTAAACACTACCTTTGGACAAATACACCATAGATACCATACTATAAAAGCATTCAACAGTTTTTCACTTTTTTAACAAAAATTTAGGAAAACAAATAAATTCAGACACAACATAAAAAATGGATTAAAGAATAAAAAAGACAATATTACCAAAATTTTATAAAATAAAATAATAAAACATATACACGCAACACATAAAACGAACATAAAACACGCAACATTCACAAACACACAAATCGTAATATATGCCGATTTTCATTTAATTTTATTTTTTTTAGTTTGTTAATTTAATTTTAATTTTTAATATTTATTTTTAGTTTAAATTCATCTTTATTATAAGTGGTTTTTTCGTCACCAACATTTTATATATTTTTTAAACTGTATTATGTATAAATTCCTATATTATAAAATGGGGACCTAAGCACGGGTAAACAACCCAGTGAGACCAGCATTACTGGATTGTAACTTACTTTGAAATGTAAAATATTGTATCAACAATAAAAAAATTTTTAAAAAATATCACACAAGTTTTTGTATTTTTCAATGTTTCAAGGCGGAATTTGTAGAGTAGAAAAATATGTTTTATATTTTAAGAAGATGTGTATGATATGAATACAAAAAAGCAGATAGAGAACATTCTCTTATACCTCCACATTGACCCGACAGTTGATTCGACGACGATTGGCCCAGCTGCAGTTGATTCCCCGGACACTTGATCCGCAGGACAATTGATATTTTCTTTACAAACGCATGCCTATTGCTCTTTACAAGCGGATAAAAATTCACGTAATGTTCAGAAATACAGATATAAGATTGTGAACTGCCTTATTGCCTAAACATTCCTATTACGGTTGTATTTAGTTGCCCTGAATGCAATACCAGATCGAATACCTTATTTTATATACAATATTTCAAATCGAAATACACACAAAACACTTTGCTCGAACGGATCTGCAAATCTTACAATGATCTAAGACAGGAGTCGACCTATTTTTCGCGGAAAATGATTGATTTCCAAGAAAATACAGTTTTAATAGACCAAAAACCGGAAGTTTCTTGTCAAGAGTTTTGGATAAAATTATTTGTACTAATAAATACCCAGAATTTAAAAAAAAGCCTTGTAACTTACATATTTATGTTTGTGAAGCACCATGTTCCAAGATGAAATTCATTAAAAATAAATTTCGGAGCAGAATTACCGATGAACATCTCCAAGATTTAATGACAATAGCCTGCACAAACTTTAGTAGAAACTTCGGACGGATTTCCACGGCAAAAAATGTTATTTTTTCTCATTAAAATTGTAAATATTCCTTGGTACTCTTCTTTATTCATAACATTCGTTTATTGTTTAATAAAATAATGTTCCGGAAACCATTCGTTTTATTTGTTCTTTGATATTGTATCTGCACATATTTGAATAGTAGAGTTTATTATTTTATTTGTTAAGCTGAGGGGGGAGGGGGGGGGGTTAGGCTTTTTCCCTTCCAGACCGCGACGGTCATGTTATTTTTAAAAACGGACCCCTAATGAAGGTAATTGGTGACATTCTTCATTTTCGTGGAAAATTCTTCATTTTTATTGTTGTAACGTCTTGGGGTAGAACCTTAAATGCCGTTTTCTCAGGCCCTATGTCACTGAGTCGACATCAAAACTATTATTTCTTTATTTATTCATTTTTCACTTATACTATGTAATATTATTAATTATTATATTTCCTTCTCGCTTTCTAATTTGTAACTTTGCTAAACAAATATTCTAAAACTTTCAAATATTAAAATGGTTTACTTGGCTCTTGCACAGTCGGTGTTGCAGTATGGTGTAATCGGTGACCGAACAACTCAGAATGAATTCAACTCAACACCTCCTTTAAAAAGTCGTTTAAGGTGATTAAAACAATTTATAAAATATTTATTAAAAAGGTTAGGTTATGGACTATTTTCCAATTTTTTTTTCATAGGTTTTTATTACTTTTTAAAGAGGTGCTGAGTACTACTGAGTTGAGTTGATTCTGAGTTGTCAGGATAGAGTTGTCAACAGAATGCTGTTGCTATTATTTAATGTATTTTTTTTAATTTGTTTTCCAATGTTTTCAATATTTCAGATACTTAAATTTTTTTTATAACTTTGTTATTGTTACGGTTTTGAAGCAGTATGGTGTATCTTACTTTATGTTAGTAGTTAGACTTAGCTCCCCAATTCGACCCGAGACATTGATATATATTCTCTATGACCCGAGATTATTTCTCTACTAACTGGGTAAATAAAATGGATAATGAATGTCATGTAACGTATAATTTATATGAATATTTAATTTATAATTTCAAAAATCTTCATGTAAAAATAAATGTTTCTTTGTTCCTTATGCATTCCTAAACCGAGAAGTCCGATTGCGATGAAACTTTAGTGATTTGATGTGCGCAATGGTTTATTTGTATGTATCATAGAGTTCTCTGGCGTTATGAAATTATTTCCTATACTATTCATCCGATAGCGAAGAAAATTGGGTGACTTGTTGTGCGCATACCCGTTGTGGGCACGCCTTCGACGGTTTCTATATATATATGTAATGGCAATATATTCCATTTAAATTTGAATCCTGTAGTGTCAGTTGGAATACTTGGAATGTAATTATCAATTGTCACTTGTTTTATTTTCTATTATTTTATTATAAATAAACATAAATGTCGTTTCTTTGTTAAACTTTGCAACACAAGTGTTTTATTTATAAATCAATAGAAAAGAATTAAATCATATTGGACAACTATAGCGCATAATTGTGTAAAAAACTATAATGAAACGGAGCACACTGTTACTGGATATGCGCCACAGTACCTACTTGACGGCACAGATGTTACGATTTTGCCAAATGAGTTAAAACTTAAGAAGACCGGCATCGATTTGATTCAAGAGAGAAAAAAAGCTCTAGAAAATACTATGAAGTCACATAATTACAACAAGATAATTTACGATAAAACCAGGAGACACTTTGACTTCAAAGTTGGTGATACTGTTTTTGTGGAGAATGGAAACAAACTTAACAGGAAGAAGCTCGACGAATTGAGAATCGGACCATACAAAATCATAGAAAAATTATCAAACTCAATTTACAAGATAAACACTGGTCGAAAAAAATTTGAATCAAATTTTTTCCACATCTCGAAGTTAACTCCAGCACCTTTATTTATGAACCATGAAGAGGACATCGAAGATGAGTGAAAATTTTGCAGTAATTTTCTTTCCAGGGGGAGTGGAGATGTAATGGCAATATATTCCATTTAAATTTGAATCCTGTAGTGTCAGTTGGAATACTTGGAATGTAATTATCAATTGTCACTTGTTTTATTTTCTATTATTTTATTATAAATAAACATAAATGTCGTTTCTTTGTTAAACTTTGCAACACAAGTGTTTTATTTATAAATCAATAGAAAAGAATTAAATCATATTATATATATATTGGTGAATTTGTATAAAACAATTTCAAATTTGTGGCGTGCGAGTTGTTTGAAAAATATGTATATTTCATATAGTTTAGCGACAGGGAGAGAAGGAAGGAGTGGGGAAAGGACACGCGGGGAGAAACAATTTCTTTCTTTATGTGGCATTGCAATACATCATACTGCCGGGTACTCGCTAGTAAAATATTATAGAACTAAAACCTTAACATTTCGATCTGAATAGTAATCTTTCGCCATTGCTATCTTGCAAATATCTTCCAAGAAGAAGGAAATTGGTGTAAAATTTAATACCAAAACGAAAAATGTATTTCTTATTTATTTATTCTAAAAGATAAAGCGGTTATTGAATATATTGTTCATTTAATATTCATGATTTTCGCAAATTATACACGACCATTTCTGGTTCATATCTTTAAACCCACCAAATGCCCGTTTCATAAATAATAAATATGTAAATACTGACGACTACCTTCATAAATATATCTTTAAGGATTTTCTCGTACATTATACTCAGATGTGATTATTGAATACTAAGAGATATTTACGAGCATCGCCTTCTTTGTATACGAAAATAAATCTTTGTACAACACAATGAATACGAAAATTGTTTTATAAACCAACAATGTTCTAATGATAATAAGTGTTTAAGTGTTCGTCGATTTATTGTGATAGTGGTATAATATTCTTAAACTACTTATTTATTTACTACGTTTGTTAACAGGCAATACTTTTTTATGTGAATACCGCACAAAAGTACCAAGTGCTCCCGACCACACGGAGCCAGTGAGACTATGGCATCCCTAAATGGGGTATGTTGTAAGGCTAAACACAGTGGGGAAGGGAAGGAGATCATAATTTAATAATATCATAAGTTTTTCGGGCATGATCATGGCTAGGCTACATAAAAAGGAAGTAAATTTATACTACCAACCATCATGCCGTTTCTCCGCAGGGGTAGGCAGAAATGATTGACACTCACACAACTCTAACTCCTTGCTTCATTCACATTTACATATCTTGTACGTTACATATTCTGAATCTTGACATGACCCGACTCAAGTATTTTACTCATTTGATTATGCCATGTCACCCTCGGGTGTAGTGTACCCTTTTTCTACCATGGAATTAATTCATACACTGTCCTTTACATTGATTGACTTCGTATATTATCAATCCAATTGAAGCGTCTTTTTTATCTATTTATTCTCATTTCCTTTTACATATAATGTATAATAGAAAATTAATAGTATATTATAACATAAAACATAATAACATATAGTATAAACAAGAAATGAAAACCCACTAAGGCACTGCCTGAGTGTGGGTAATATTAAAAACAAAATAATATATTTCTAAGTACACAAAGTATAAAATAGACTTTAAAAAAAAAAACATATAAAATATAAAGTTAGTATTTCATAGTTAGAGTAAATGAAAAAGGTTTTATTCGACTATTATATATGTAAAATAAAAATATGGAAAAAACATACTGATTTCTGATTTTAAATATTTTTTTAATATTTTTTTTCTTCTTTTTTTTAGTTATTAAAAAAAAAAAATAAACAGAAAACATATTGTACTGAAAAAGGTTTTTTTTCGACTATTATATAAGTAAAATAAAAATATGGATAAAAACATACTGATTTTAAATTTTTTTTTAAGAATTTATAGAAAAAGCATTTCAATATTAACATTATTCAACCATAATTTTACCTCTTTTATATATTTTATCATTTTATTTATCATTTGAGTTTGTAGTGGTAGAAGGTTAAATGTACGAGGACCAATGAAACTGCTATGTGTCTGTAATAATTTAGTATTGGTTTGTGGGGTGTAAAATATATTGTTTGTTCTTTTGCTCATTCTGTTTTCATTTATTTCGAAATTATATTTGTTTTTAAATACATATTTCAAAGTTTGTAATATAAATAATTTACGTATATTAAATATTTTAGTTTCTTTGTATAATAAGTTTGTCGAGAATGTTTTATTTTTGTTAAATATGACTTTAATTATGTGTTTTTGAACTATTTGTAGAGGCTTAATAAATGTATTAAGTGCACCACCCCATCCTATAATGCCATAAGTGATTGAAGATTGCACTAGGGAAAAGTAGATCATTTTCAATTTCTCAATGTTTAGAACTTCCTTAAGTCTATAAAATATGTAGGTCAGATATCTCAATTTAGAAGTGATTTGATTAATATGTGATTTCCAATTAAGATTTATATCTATTGATACTCCTAAATATTTTATATTTTCGACATAAGTGAGTTCTCGTTCTTACTCGTTGGCCTTAAATTCTTTGCGAATCTCCACAGTTCTCACATGATCACACATAGTTTTACGGCACGCACGCCTCAGGAATCGCATTTCTAAAAGGACCTACCCTCGACATAATATTTTTAACCGAAAGTTATTTTAATTGCCATCGTCAAAAGCAGAACAGATTTGACGCGAATTCAGACTTTCCCCAATGATAGATATATTTTATTTAGGGTGACCGGACAAAACTCAGAATGAAACCTAATCAGAACCTCCTATGAAAAGTCATTAAAAGTGATGATAAAATGATTAAATAAGTTATGTTAGGTTAGGGTTATGGGCTATATTAAAATTATTTTTTTTTACCTTTTAATGACTTTTCAAAGAGGTGTTGAGTTGACTTGATTATGAGTTGACATGGATTTATTATTTTTATTTTTATTTTTTTTTTTTTTTAATATTTGTTTGTTTTTACAATAATTATACTTTTTTTTTACATATTAAACAGATTAGTAATATTAATGTAATAAAAGCCTTTCCTCACCATAAAGAGACAAGGCTCTTGTGTTTGGTAAGTGAATTCATACTCAATTATGTTATCAATGTTATCATTTGAGTAGGTGAATAATAATATTGCAACTATTAACAAAGAAACTTGAGATGTGTCGATTAACAGATTTAAATGAAGTGAAATAGTAATGTAACTCTTACAGTTGTTTCAGGTAATTTTTTAATTTAGTTTGGAATTTACTTTTATTTTCAATATTTTTTACTTTTAATGGGAGTTTGTTGAAATAATTTATACCATGATACAGAGAGGAATCTTGGATGTGCTTGGTATTAAATTTTGGGATTTTAATATTGTTTTGATATCTTGCTGAGATATTGAAATGTAATATTTTTAGCTGTATTTCTTTGATATTTTGTAGAATTGAATATTTTTTATATAAATTGTCTATTGTAGTTACTTTGAATACTGAAAAGATTTTTCAATATTCAAAGTAACTTACTACTTAGTAACTATAGGTAGGTTACTTTGAATATTGAAAAAATGTTTAGAAGAATCAAATGCTAAAAAAATGGTTCCACTTTTTTATCATCCGATTAGTCCAATTTAACCTTCAACGCTATAACACAGGTAACTACCGTATACGGTCCCCGCGCACTTGCTACTCGCGTGATATTAATGGAACACGTTTCCACGAGATATTATTACGCAAAAGCGTCTCTACAACCATCCCGTGATTTTGACGGGTCTGCGCTAGTATTTAATAAAAAAACTATAAACACATTAAAAGCTCAGACGTTCAAGTTAGATGGAATATTGCGGATACTATAAAATAAATGGAGGCTCAAGTTCGTTATACCCAACCCGCTGACACAGATACAACCTGTAGCCACCGCGATACAATAAACCTGGTTATTGGGAGGCTTCTGCGCGCCTTTCATTGAAACATTCCTTTGTTGGGTATAGGGGTCGGCGGGCCGCCCCCTCCCTCCCCACTACACCGCCCCCCTTGCGGCTGGGGGCGGTGTGGGTATGAAACGAATGAATGTGGGAATTTCAGGAATTTCCTGCATTGAACTGGATGCTTTGGTCATCTCGTATTGCTCTCCCTTCCATTGTCTGTTTTGAGGTTTTCAGCAACACGTTACTAGTTTTGTAAATGTTACATCATTTAATAATAGCATTTTATTCGTAGGTTTGTAAAATATCAGGATGAAATCAAATGTCAAGAGAATAAACATGTAATATGGATGCAAGACGAGATGCAATACAATCATAACTAACTATAAAAATAAAGGTATAATTAAAGTAGTAGTTCTGTGAAAAGTAGACCTTTCGTCAAAAAAAATTTCAGTAAAAGTTAACCAACTAGTTAAAGTTAACTATCCAGTCAAAGTAAGGCTTGATAAAATTAAAAAGTGGATCTTAAAAATCGTAAATCATTCAACTATCTAGGCAAAGTTAGCCACGGTAAAAAGATTTTAGTAAACACAAATCATTCAACTATCTACATAGGCAAAGTTAGCCACTAAAATAGATTTTAGTAAATGCATATCATTCAACTATCTAGACAAAGTTAGCCACTGAAAAAGATTTTAGTAAACGCAAATCATTCAACTATCTAGGCAAAGTTAGCCGCTTAAAATATTTTAATAAACGCCAGTCATTTAACTGTCTAGCCATGTAAAATTGATTTTAGTAAACGTGAATCATTCAACTATCTAGGTAAAGTTGGCCACGTAAAAAAGATTTTAGTAAACACGAATCATTCAACTATCTAGGCAATGTTCGCTTCATAAAATAAATTTTACTAAACGCAAATCATCCAACTATCTAGGCAAAGTTAGCGACGTAAAATAGATTTTAGCAAACGCTAATCATTCAACTATCTAGGCAAAGTTAGCGACGTAAAATAGATTTTAGTAAACGCAAATCATTCAGCTATCTAGGGAAAGCTAACCACCTAATGAAAGTTAGTTATCAAAGTAAGGCTTGATCGAATAATAAAGTGGGTGCAGCAGATTATAGAAAAGCACATCCAGTCAACTATCTACATAACTAGAGATATTAACTAAAATAAGAGTTATTTTTGATGAGAAACTAAAATTTATAAGAATTTCCAGATCCCTCCTTCCTTTCTTTAAAAAAAAACCCTCCACACAGCACCCGAAGATGTCATAAGTCCTGAGGGAAATTGTTTTCTTTGGGGTCTCCTGTGTGGATCTAATGGAAAAGGTAAAATAATAATAACTTTTTATTTTAAATCATGCTGGTTGATTTGATTCTTTTGTGGAGCAGAAGTTTAAGCGGTGTTCTTGCGCTTTGATTCACTAATCTTGTCGATGGAATTTTGGTATACATCCACTGTAAGTGTACTCTTACAGAGTACGTACACTCAACACTGTTCACTGAACTCCGAATTCCATACCCATGTGTATTATAAACATAGCGTGGTACTGTGGACCTCGTCGTCTGAACACTGTACGAACACCGTGCGCTGAGTGGACGGAGATATTAACGTACTTCGAATGTACTCGTATATGCGTCTGAATTCAATGTAGCAGCCTTGTGGTGTCCAGGTCGTCCAAATTAACGGTACGAAGTCTTCTTTGAAGGTGTTTTCATTTGTGTACTTTATATTTCCTTTACATTTTGTAAGCACCTTTAATAGTAACAGGGTTATATATAATATCTGCCATTTCTATGAAACTGATATATTGACGTTTGAACTTTAAATAAAATACCAACACTTGAAAAGTAGATATTACAAATAAAGTTAATTAATGATCTTTACGTTTGAACATTTTGTGTAAAAAACAGGTGGCATTTAGACAAACACCTAAGCAAAAGAAAGCATAATGTTGCTTTGAAAATCAGCAAAATTCAGAGCAACAGAGTATATTATCTGACTATTTCAACGGTCCCCAAAAACAATGTCGGATCTTTTTAAAAACTTGAAAATCGTTTTGTTGGCTTATTTTAAATTCCTATAGAAGAGTTTGAAGTCTGTATTTTCGAATTTTTTTAAAAAATATGTATATTTTTCTTGCACGCCGCCCCGGGAACCTTTATTGGATAACCAACACCTCTGCCATAGGTCACCCCAAGTGGTTCGCTACGGTTGGTGATTTAGCAGGGGTGTCCGGGTTCATGGGGTGAGCTAGGTCTTGGAGGCGGATGACCAGGACACACTGAACCCCAGATTCCAACCCAATCCTTAAACCCTTTTCCTTCCCAGAACTCTCCTTCCTTTCCTTAAAAAAACCTTCACACAGCATCCCCAAAGATGAGGGGATGGCTCTGAGGAAAATTATTTTCCTCAGGGTCTCCTGTGTGGAGCTCATGTAAAAAAAAATAAGCTGTATCGAAAATCTTCAAAATTTCATTGTTAATTGGCATTGTTCTTCGGGACCGTTGGTTTGAATTTTAAAAATACCTCCACACATCATCCCCAAAAACGACATGGGCCCTGAGGGAATTTTTTATTAAGAGCTTTGAGCTAATATAAAAAAAGACGTGCAGAAATCAAGAAAAAAACTGACTGTTAGATGTAAGTTATCTGCTAGGAAACTTCCTTTTTCGTCTTTAGCATTGACCTTCATTATTCATATATACCTAAACCAAAGATATTCAAATACAAAATAGATATGCTATGATGTCCGCGCGACTGTCACCGAACTACGGCCTAATGCGCGTAGTTTGCATACAAAAAGAATTTGTTCATTTGCTTGATTTTTTGAAAGTGTGCATTATTATTGGTTAAAAATATAGTTTGAATACGGAAAGAATTTGTTCATTTAGTTTAGCGTTCGTTTAGTTTATTCGTTAATTATTCGTTCCTTTAATTGGTAAACAACACCGGCGACACCCGAAAGCGCAGTCTCACCTAGTAAAAACGGCGGATAGCACATCTCCTTATATTTCAATATCTTTGGCCTAAACCATTCATTCCATTTACCAGTTTTTCTTAATTCTAGAATTATCTATCTCATGAAGTTATTATCAACGGTTTCATTCCAAAGATAACTTAATGACTTATTCCCATAGTCATGTCATTAAGACTCCATTTAAAGCGGTCAGGGGGAATCCGGCAGCGTCCATTTTGGCCAGAAATGTCCCCAAACGATTCACAAATGACCACATTTGGCATATCCTAATGCGATACAGCCATGTGTTAATGGTGACATTTGTGGCTCTAGAGGGACATAATGGACCCCATATTTCTATTAAGATGTCGAGCTCATTATATTCAAATCAGCAGATGATAATGGATGATTATGATGTTGTACGTATTTATGTTAGGGATGAACCAAACATTGACTCGGCAAATAACCATGAACTTTGGTACAACTTTTGTTAGAAAAGCAAATAACGAAGCATAAAACTTTCTCAAGGAATCATCATAAAAGTAACTAAAAAAAATGTTTGGTTCTCAACAGAATCACTTTTTAAATGGTTTCCAGTACCAAATATTAATGACATATTTAAGCATGCTTCCATCGTAAAAATATGCAAAGAAAAAAATAACACAGAATATCAAGAATTTTACTATAATGAGAAATGGAAATCAACCATTATATTTACCAAGCTATAAAAAACTATAATAACCTTCCCTCTGAATTGCGCTGTAATCCGAAAGAATTAGTAAAATTAACAATAAAAAAATGATTATATTAAAAAGTAAATATTTTATTTAAAACATATTACATAAGTAAGAATATTCAACATAAGTAAGAATGAAGAAGCCACCCGATCGAGAGAAAATAAAGGGGCTGTGGAAAAGGGTTTTATTAATGCGGGACTTAAAGAGGCCCGGACCATATGTAAGAGAAAACACAGATGCCGGTAGCTCGTTCCACTTACAAGCCAACTTGCACAAAAACGAGTCGAAGAAACAACCCGTTCTCACGAAGCCAACATCAACTATGAACGGGTGTTTCGCTCGTGTCCATCGAGACTCACGCACGTGCACCGAGAATCAATAATGCTAGCTTTTTAGGCTCCATTAAAATTTCTGTATAACAGACTCAGAATACCCACATTGCGTCTTTGCTATAGAGATGATAAAATTAATTGTTCTCTTAACAATTGATCGTCAATCAGACGGAATGTTCTCCGTTACTTCAAAAAAAATATTTTAGATAATTTTTTTTCAACACCGCACAAGATTCCTAACTCCTGGAGCCAATAAAATTAGAGCATCCTCATTTGGGGTTTGTTTTAAGGCTGAAAGGATTAGGAAGGGAAATACGTTATTGTGTACCAAATGGTTGTTATGACAATTTTAGACAAGATAAACTGTGCAAAATTCAGGACTTCGAGGTAAATAGTTTTGGTGTTTCAACCCACAAACAGTAGTTACTATATTTGTTATGTCATATGATTATTTTACAGGAACAACTCTAGTGTTATGGTTCAGGCTTTATTTTGTGTATATTCGGGCTTTATGTCCAACGATAACAATTTTACCTCTCATTTCAGTTTCATGAAATATATCATTTTCCCATAACATCGTATTATTTGAAGACATAATCGTTATTTATGAACATTACTCCATCCATCTTTACCTCGGCTGTTTTATCGTTTATCTTTTACCTCATCAATATTAGCACCGGCTGTTTTGCAGTAATACTTACATAATTATTTATATTTCCTTGACCTGTGCCAGTTACAATTAAAACATAAAATCGTATTTATTCCTGGTACGAATTTTCGTGAAAATAAACCAGCAATGAAAGCACGGAATTTGTGTACGTTAGGTGACCCGACAGTTGTTGATACCCTGTCAGTTGCCACATCCGTTATATCGTCTGAAATTCATATCAGATCGGGGTGTCGAACCTTGCAGTCTTAGGTAAAATTTTAAGTATTTTACTAATTGAGTGTGTTTTTATTTGCAGCGCTGAAGGCCGACAAGAAGCGACTTAAGGCGGAGAAGTTTGACTTGCTTAACCAGATGAAGCAGCTGTACTCCTCTCTGGAAGATAAGGAGAGAGAACTAAGAGACTTTATCAGGAATTACGAACAGGTAAGATCAAGTCGAATAACATAGTATAACTATTTTAGTACAATTTTTGGAGTTGTTTTTTTTTTAATAGTTACTATTTTTAATAGTTACTGCTACTTTTATTTGAGAGAACGTTAGATGTCAGAGGACGTGTTTCACAAAAATGAAAAATCGTACAATGCAAACCAAAAATACGACGTTTTATGAAATGTAAAAAAATTAAACATTGAAAAAATACCTTCAAGAGTTTTAACTTAAAAAATCAGGAGAAAAAAAATGGTTGACATTACAGACCAAAATTTTATTAAATATAAACATGGCTACCGCCTGCACTAGTGCCTAGCTAAGATTCAGTTAAAAAATAGCGCGCAAAGTCATTTGTACCAGCAATTGGAAAACTAAAGCCAGATAATGAGGAAAAAATTCTGAAAAGTATTTATTTTAAAATTTACGCAAGGTCTGTAAGGGTTTCTTAAACTTTTATAACATGATAAATGATCAAAAACCATAAAAAGAAGTAAATTATATTGTATAATAACTTCTAACAATTGAGAATAATATATTTCAAACAAAGAAAAATATTTTAAAAGAAAATGTTACAAATTTTATATCTGATAAGGTCAATATTTCTTCCTAGCTAGACAGATCGCCTGTTCTATTGAACCAAATGCTACAATTATACATGGTGTATTATTCTGTTATTATTATTGTATTTCTTTGATCTATCTACTAAGTGTGTTATTAATTATTATATATTGTGGGTCGAGAATTTCAATCCTTTAAACTTTATTTTGCGTTTATAAACTTTGTGGGTGGTAATCACGATAATCTTAAAAAAATAAACTAAATTAAATGTTCATCACATTTCTAATTTGGTTTTAACTAAAACACAAATGGAATAATGTAGTACAGTATGAACGTACTTAGGTACTAATAAGGTTATATGCGTTAGTCGAATAATCTGAAGTATTAATACGCTAACGTCTGTACGGTTGAAATTTAAGAACACGATTTCAAGGACATCACTGCCTTATGTTAAACTATTTTCGTACAAAGCTGCTTTTTAAAGCGGGTTTTTAACTGCTAGTATTGCCATATTACTAGCTCTGTCGAGTAGCTTGTTATAACATCTGTTTCTGTTGTAATTAAAATTTTTATGTAAGAAAGAGGAAAAGGTTTCCACTGATCTATCAACGGTTTGCCTATAGTACATGCTTGTTAGCGTAACATTTTGATATTAAGAAGATAAAAGGGTTGATATTTTCGAAGAAAATCGGTATATGCAGGATTGAATTCGGCGTCTTTGCTTATGAAACGTTACTTTATATAATTTAGAAATAGAAAAATATCGGTGCATTACAATAAGGTTATATTGTTCTTCCGTTACTCCTTTGGCCAACTGCAAAGTTGAATATGTCGAGCTATAGTTACAAAACAGCAACCAGACGCAAATTACTACCCACCTAATTTTCAGCTTTATTTATAATTTAATAAACAGTATTACAGTATTGGTGCTTTAAAAAAAAACACTTTGTTAATACTGAACTCTTTGAAATAAAATGTACAATAAATATAATATTGTATAAATGGTTCGGTGCTTGGCTGAACCCCTGTTGTGCGTTCTAGTAACTAATCATCAGTTGGTAAAATGGATACCAAACCCAACCGGTTATGTCTTCTTAAAATTGTGTGTTGTTTGTTTTGATCGTGTAGGTTTATTTTTGCTGGCATTTTTATAAATACGATATGCTTCTTTAATCTCTCCTCTTTTTACCCGAAGCATCCAGCCAACTAGGAGTGTTTTAGATCCCAGGGACCAGGCACCATGTAGGGTCAAAGAATATTGCAAGTCATGCCTAAAGTAAAAGTGTAAATAAATTGTCGAATACTTATGTTAAACGGAGTGCCTTTCATTTGAATTGAGACTTTTAGAAATTTATACAAGCTTGAAAGACAACATTTTCCTGTTTATATGTGTTAGTTTTTCATTAGAGTTAACGCTATAATATATGAAACGTATTCCCCAAAAAATTTACAAACGCTCCGTGTTCACCTCATGAAAGTTAACTATTTACAATTGACTGAACAATTATTGGAAAACAACAAAATTACCAAGTTTTTATCGCGCATTAGCATACCGGTCATTGAACTCACGTTATTTGTTCATTTGGATGGGAGTTTTCAACGCACGGAATATGAGAATCCATCGAAACAGATCTTTTGAAGCAAACAAAAGACATTGTTTAATTTGATTTTTCTTTGTATTCCAACAGAAATCGATTATTATTTCCACCCTGAATATTTACCCAACTTGATTGGTAAAATTATTTTCATTCTAGTCGCAGTCAATAACTCTTTAGAATTTGATGATTGCCTGTTAATGAAGTTCAGTGTGTTGATGGTTGTAATCAAAACACTCACACTACACTAATTTTAATATAATATCTCGTAGTAACGTTGGGGATCTAACGAGGTACCCGCAAATCGGAAAAAATGGGGATAATCAAGGATTTACGACTTATCCTGTTTTCTTCCTTCGCTTGTTCATCACATTAACCTTCAGCAATGTGGGTTATGTTTACATAATTTATCCAGAGGGTTTCACAGTTTACAGGCCTTGCCACGTCTGTAAACTGGATGCGTGTGTTGTGGAGGTTTTCAATAATAACTCTTGATTGACGCGAGTCAAATATATTTATATTGAAAATTTATGTTACAATGAGTAAGCACAGATTTAAAAATTTATCTTGCTTAGAGAAAAAGCAGGCGGACGGAACGAACGTTAAAACCGGAATAAGTTTGCATCGTCAAGCACTAGACCGAAGAGCGATGCTCGGTGATACCAGTCTATAAAATAGAATTTGAATAATCTTTTTAAGGTTGTTCGTTGCTTGGCTACAAACCATTAAACTCGCGAACTCACGATGATTCTTAACTGTTTCGACGCGGTCGAACCTAATCACGTAAACAAGGCTCCGTAATCAACACTCACATTATGTGTTGACACCTAATTATCGCAATTTCGCCGATTTCCCGTGTTTATCGAATCTGGAAATCAATGGCATCTAATTATTTTGATTTAGCAAATGAAATTGATTCGATTATTTTGGAATTTGTGATTATAAAATTCGATTATTTTAAAATTCTGATTTCGGTTTCATTCACCATTCGGTTTGGTTTCGTTTAACACGCTTCATAGATCATTCTCGTAGGTGCTTACTTTTTAATTCAACGTATCTATTTAGTTTTAAGAACATTTGGAGATACAATACTTCCGAATTGGTGGGGTGAGGTTGTCCGGGTCTCAGCGGTGGATGCATGTACCCACCAACTGCGTAGCAGGCCGAATCTGTCTGTAAATTTGTTTTTGTGTTCCGGGCACGGACAATTCTTTCGAGAAGATAGTCGTATTTAATAGTACATTTTTATTCCGCCATAGTGCATACATTTGATAGGAATAATTAACACCACGTTAAGTCGAGTGTTCACAGAACTATTAATTTAACACATGATAATGTCATTATATGTTTTAGATTTTCAATGAAGCGAAAACAGATTTAGATTTAGAAAAGGGGAATAAATGATTTTCCTTACTTTCATATATTTTTATTTATCGTTTATTCCCCACTTCTCAGTATATTTTCAAGACCTTTACACAGTTAAATAAGTCAATAGCAGTCACGTCATTATTAAAAAATAAGAAAAAATACTATTTAATGTAGGAAAAACAGATTTCAAAGTGCTCCACAAAATAGGGAATCTATTGTGAGAATAATTTTAAAAACAGATTTATTCGATTCACTAAGGCCATCATCTCATGGAGAAACTGAAAAAAACAGTTGGCGACTTAATCGCTATCCACAGGAAAGGAACTTCTGAATATCATTGGCGGTTCGCTCACACGCAACTTGTTAACGACATCAAGGGCGACGCGGGGACTAGCAGTGCCGGTCGCATCGGCCGTCGCGTTGCAGTTGCCTTGTTGACAGGTTCTATGATAGCGGCCTGTCAAGTTTTCGAGTAATTTTCGATATGTCAGATTCGACTTTATTCAAGAGGTTAATAAAAATAGTGCCGTGAACTGAGTTGCCAACCAATTTTCGGTTTCCCCATGAGTGAAGGTCCTTATAAAGCATGTTTTTTTTAAAATGGTTTTACCACACAGAAGCACCAATTTAACACGATTGTTGCATATACCATTTATAATTCAAACTCTTTATGTTCACCAGCCAACGACCTTTAATATTTTTTTGCCTTTATATCTTTTGTAATCATAATGAATTAACGAGAAAACATTTCATTGTTCCGATAAAGGTTACCCAGTTATTCTTGCTGGTGGAAAATTACAGAAACGTTTGGAATAAATTTGGGCAAGCTAAAAATGGCCTTTGTAAATTTATTCGATTAAATTATGTTCCGTGTTCATTCATTCAACATACTCTCTCTTTATTCATTCAAGTTTCAAAGAAAACACATTCGCTTTCGATTAGGTTAGTTTTCATCAGTTGGGTAATTAAATCATCAATATTTCAACTCATTTTCTGTGAAGACATCCAACTTTATTTAAGTAAAGCAAATACTCGTATTAAAGTGCAAACTTTGGTGGTGTCAGGGAACCACCCAAGTTATTTAAGAAAAATCTTAGATGTATTATCTGACTAGCTGAAGTCCCCGGCGTTGGTCGGGCGTTATGAAGACTTTTTCGTAATCAAATGGAGATTGTAATATTTTTCTCTTATTTTTAGAAGTATCAAAATTTCCCCCCAAAGAGATTTTTTTACATTAGCTCCACACAGGGGGCCCCGAGAAAAAATAATTCCCTCAGCGCTTACGTCATCTTAGGGGATGCTATCTTGTTAAGGAAAGGAGAGGAAATTCTGGTAAAGAAAAGAGTATAAGGGGTGGGTAGGAAACTGGGGGTCAGTGTGTTCAGGAGTGACGGACTTTTGAATAGGGATGGATTTATCAAAAGGTCTCCCTCAACCAGTTTCACCTGATCCAGCCCGCCACGCAGTAGATGGGCAAACGCATTCACCGCCAAGACCTAGACAAACCCCACCCCCATGAACCCGGGCACCCCGCGAACCACCCAGGTGTTGGTTCTCGGGGCGGCGATACCCATACCGCGTCCCAAATTGTAAATTGAGATAGAAGGTCAAGCGTGCAAAATTTCATCAATCTCGGAATAAAATTGTAGATTTTGTAGAACCACCCGCCTGCCACAGGTACCACCATTCTTTACTTAAATAAATTACTTTTATTTTTAATTAACTAATCAACGCAACAGTTTTAATGCTAGAATATAAAATAAAAATATATAACTTAAGAATTACCTTAATTAGTGGAGCGCACTTGTGATTTGTACAGGGTTAGCAGTTGTGTACTATTAAAGTATCTGCGGGCCTTGTACACTACGCCCAGTTTTTGAGAGGCTAACTTTACTCTTTAAAATGATAATCTAGTCTCCTTCAACGGAAGCATTCTTCCGAACAGGACCTCCATTGATATGCTTGGTGTTACTCTAAGTGACCAGCTCAGTTATGGGGGCTCCATCGAAACCAGAGTTAAATTAGCTTCTCAAAAACTGGGCGTACTGTACAGGGCCCGCAGATACTTTAATAGTACACAACTGCTAACCCTGTACAAATCGCAAGTGCGCCCCACGGTTGAATTTGGCAGCCACCTCTGTTCTGGAGCTCCAAAATACCTTAAAAAAAACCTTGACTCTGTGCAGAAACGGGCGGTCCGTTTGATAGATTCTCCCATCTTAACAGACGGATTGCAATCTTTAGAGCACAGGCGTCAGGTGGGAATGCTGTCCTTGTTCTACCGGTATTACAATGGAAAATGCTCCGAGAAACTAGCAGCGTCGTTGATCCCCTCGGCACCGGTGCACAGTCGGGAAACACGCCAAACACGCGCCCAACATTTGTACACGGTAGACATTAGTCACATGAGAACGGGTCGTTTTCACGACTCGTTCTTGAGTTCAACAGCTCGGATGTGGAACGATTTACCAGCCTCTGTGTTTCCTCCCTCCTACAACATGGGTATCTTCAAGACACATGTTCACTCCTTCTTTTCCTCAAAAAGACCCTCCATACAGCATCCTCAAATATGACATAGGCCCTGAGGGAAATTATTTTCCTCAGGGCCTCCTGTGTGGAGTTAATGTAAAAAAAAAAAACTCTGGCTTTGATGGAGCCCCCATATCTAAGCTGGTCACTTAGAGTTACACCAAGCACACCAATGGAGGGCCTGTTCGGAAGATTTCGTCCGTTGAAGGATACCAGATTTCCATTTCGATCCCTTTTAGACGTAATCAGACATGATTAGGTCTTTGAATCATTAAATTCAACGAGATTATTTTACCCCAAGGGAAAACACTCTCGAGGTAACCGTCCATTCTTTGCTTCAAAGCCCTCCGATCCGTTGGAGTTTGTATTTAATTAATAATATAACGATCAATCCGGTCTTGTTGTAGGTCAATATAGTTGATAGTCCTCGACTTGCAAAAGTTCTATGCTCTCTGTTGAATCACAAGCAATTCTCCTCTTGAATGTCAATTGGTCTAGTATACCGCAGTGTAATTTTTGAAGTAGACAAGCATTATTGTATTGGTACTCTAGCCAGGTCGACACAATGAGGCAGGATTGGAAAATAGCACTTCTCGCCTATAATAGAAACTCTTTATAGTCCTATGCTTTGATCTACCAATCTACTCAGTTCATATACTTATTATAACATTGTATCATATAGGGTTGTGGAACATGCATATTTCATCTCTTTTCCACTTTCAAAATCTTTTAACAGGTGTGAATGGATGTATCTTTTCGGGATTTGAAATAATTCAGATGTCATTCGCAAATCTTCTCCCAAACTTGATCGTTAAAAAATATCTGAAATAACTCGATAGGACTGCCGTGTGATAAACAAAAACTCTGGTTTGTCAATTCCGGATAAATGCTTGGTCAGCTTCCACTACAGTGGTTTTTATTCCTTTTATTTCCCTTTTTCCTTCGACATTCCATCTGACAATGGAATGTCGTCATCAGTGAAATACTCTTCATCATTGAAATATTCCACAAATGCTTCATTTTAAAACTGTGGCCCCGGTAAATTTTCATTTCGTATCACATTTTCATCACCAAAATCCAGAGCAGTGAGGTCAGAATTGGCCTTTACTGGGGTTCATATGCATATTTAGCTTATTTGATCACATCAAAATACGAACACTAAAGTTTGGTACACAAAAAGTATTGATGAATTAAATTAAACGTGATTATTATTACAATATAAGTAAATACAATGTATATATGTTATATAAAACATATTTTTTTCATAAACTTACACAAGTACGTAAGTAACTTACGTTCTACAAGACATGTTTTTCGGTTTTGCGAGGTGCATATTTCAATTTATTTTTTAAATCAAATAACGACGACAAGTAGGTACGCCGTTTGATGTTAAAACTATAAAGGCTAGTGTATCCACAGTAACGCAAGCCAAAAACAAAGTTATATTTTTAACTTCCACAAATTTTGCAAATTCACTTTGTGGCACCATTTTATTAATTAAATAATTAAAACACTTTGTTTTTACCACAATAATCTTTATTTAAAAAGTCGACATGTTTCGAGAACGATGTTCTCTTAATCAGGACATTATATGTACTAAAAACTAAATTATCAAGCATAGAAAGACAGGCGTGGGTGGAAATGGAATTAGTTGGTGGGGGGGGGGGAAGAGGGGTGGAAAAAGGAGGAGCTTAGCAGATATACAGGGGGGAGAGGGTTGCTTAGAAGATCATAGACAAAATTACAATGGAAATATGTTTAAGATAGGGTTATTCACAAAATTAATTTGGTTATTAATAATATTTAAATTTCTATTGAAATTTTTCCTAATTTCTAATATTTATAAAAGATCTAATTGAAAACCACTAACGTTAGTGTGTAAAATTTTAAAACCAGTATTTATATCAAATGAATGGTTAAATTTTATTAGATGGTTAGCAAATTCCGAATAATTATTGCTATTTAGATATCTCAATTGTTCCTTAATTCTCGTTTCAAAATTTCTGCAAGTTTTACCTACGTAAAAATGATTGCAATCATTACAATTCAATTGGTAAACTCCGGTTTTTTTCATTTTTTGGTCTTTACCTTGTTATTTAAAATATAATTTTTCAATTTATTATTGGTATAAAAAGCTAGCTGTATTGTATTAGGGATTTTTTTCCCGATTAAATTGGAGGTTTGATGATTTACAAACAAAATTTTTTTCCATTGTTTTTTAATATTATCACTAAGCAATGGGTAAATGTACGACAAATGAAATTTTTTCTTAAAATTTTGTTCAATATGTCGTCTTATATTTTTAAATTTTATTCCTAGGAACTTCTATTTATTTTTTGTTCGGAACCAAAATTTGTAAGGCAAGGCTCTTTGGATTAAATAATCCCACTTGTGCCTTAGCTATTTCCCGATTATTGTCCCCAGCAGACCCAGTAAGAGTATATTCAAGTAGCAATTCAATTGAATTGTAATTCTCTGATAATCCAAGTCCCAAATGGCCCAAACAGTATTCTATCCTATCGTTTTTCGATTCTTAAGTTCACCCCTTTTCAATAATCTTTTCGTACGTGACTTTTAACACGAATCACCGAATGTTTGTTCTCTGCTTTTATGAAAACGTACTTCTTTTGAGAATCTTACTGTATTTGTCTTTCGTTAACTTATTAAAGTTAATAATTGGCAGCCCTGAATTATTGCAACTGATTTCGATAATTAAATTTCATGTTTCTAATAGTCAAACGAATTAAAAATATCTTTTTCTGCTGCAATAATGTCAATACCTATTCGTTTAAAAACTTTCTTACACCACACATTCACAGATTAAGTAACCTATGTATATGCAGAAGTAGGTAGCAGATATTTTTAACATCTTCACATATTTTTTGAAAACCGTTTTAAGTTTACATTTTGTTTTCTATAGCCTCATTGTAAATTTAATTTAATTTTAAACATTTTGGTACACTGTTTATAATTGTATTTTAATATATTTGTTTTAGAAAAACAAAAATATTCCGTGTATTTAATGGTATTTGCACCTTTTTTAAATTAGCTCCACACAGGAGGCCTTGAATAAAAAAAATACCTTAGGGCCAATGTCATTTTTAGGTATGCCATGTGGAGGGTCTTTTTAGGAAATATTGGCATCACTGTGTTAAGGAACGACTTCCACTCCGATGCAAGGTAATGGGTCGTAAGTGTCCGGCTGAAGAGGTCTAGGTTAGGTCTTTTTAAACCAGTTTCTCCCGATCCACGCAGTAGGTGGGCAAACGCATTCGCCGCCAAGACCTAAACAAACCTCACCTCACTAACCCGGCACCTCTGCTAAGTTACAAAATGTCGCGAACTACTTGGGGTGACCTATTACAGGGGTGTTAGTTATCCAATAAATGGTTCCCAGGGCGGCGGTGCCCATAACCACTTCCCAAATAGGAAATTGTACCTACAGTAAATGAAAGTTTCACCATTTTAAGATCCTTCACTAATACTTTAACGGAGGCCGTGTCTTAAACCCATATGTAAGTGTGTGAATGTCCGTTTGAGGTACATCATTGGCTGAACGATAGCTGGCAGTAGTGGGCGAATTAAAATCTAGTCCAAACAGCAACATTATGACCAAAACTACACGAAGTTCGCGAAGTTGTTATATTTTTTCGTTAATTAAAACTTTAACGTAGTATTCATTTGGAAACCATAAACCAAATAAGTTTTTTGTTTTGAAGAGTTTTAATTTTCAATGAACATTTGTTACTTTAATTTTAAATTTTCTGTGACCGGCTTCGACACATCCGTGTCATTCACGAGCAAACTTAAAACAGTTTATAAATAGTTTTATGTATGCTCATGAATGACACCGATGTGTCGAAACCGGTCGCAGAAAGTTTAAAATTAAATTAACAAATGTACATTGAAAATTAAAACTTTTCAAAACAAAATGTCTACAAATTATTACATAGTTAATGCCCAAGAAATGCAAATATGTTTTCACTAATGTGATGAAACATTTCAAAAACTTATTCCCAAAAAAAAAATTCTGATCGAACCTGATGAGAGAATATTTCTTAATAATTCCTTCAACTTCGTGATACTGAAAAATATTCTAATCACTTAACCACGGGGCGGGTATTTCGCATGACTACAGCCGTTCTGCATCTGGAATGCTATGGCTTTTCTCATTGTTTGATATTGGTACCCTTAAAAATTATAGTATACCCAAAAATGAATGAAATTATGAAGCTTACCGCTCACCCATCATTGTTACAGTTAATTAATATAAAAATCACTTTCCTAAACAAAAGTCTAAGAGGACTACCGTGGTTTATCCTTAATAAAGAAATAATGTTTGAAATTGATTTTTTTCTTAGAAGATAAACAACGTACATTGGACTTCCGTTGTTTATCCTCTAAAACAGTGGTTCTTAACCTTGTTGGAGATACTGACCCCCACCAGTTTCATATGCGCATTCACCGAACCCTTCTTAATGGGACGAACAAAATATGATATTTTCTAATTCAAAACATAGGTATATATTTATACAAAGGTGCACAAAATGAACAAAATCATTAATGACAAAGAAAAAAAGCATTAAAACATGATAAAAATAAAAACATAATAATGAATATTTACTGCAAACTTCGGGTGTGTCTTGACCCCCGCCGAACCCCCGAGACTGACTCACCGAACCCAGGTTAAGAACCACAGCTCTAAATTGGACTCCAGTGGTTTTATAATTAGCTAAATCAGTTAATTTACTGTTAATCCACTAATGTAATGAAGTACAGAAAAATTTTCTGCATATTCAACTCAAAGGCGCCAAAAAGTGGACTTACGTGGTTTATCCGTTTAGGTACATAAATAAATTAAAGTGTTTTTGAGCAAGGTCAATATGAACCATCCTGTACCCGAGATCTTAAAATGGTGAAACTGCTCTAATAAGATTAGATCCATTTTCTTCGCAAACTCCTTAACTATTCTTTCTCTTTATATTTTCTATTTACTTTCACTCCAGGTTCAGGTGTTTTATTTCCCTTCACATTCGACGTTATCCTAAATTGACAATAGGCTCAATTTTTTTTAAATACATCTATTTGAATTTTGATTTTGTTTTCGTGAATGAACGATTGCAAATTTTGGAAGTAAAAATGAATCCACTTCTCCATATCCGACCGTGCTGAAACTCCGCAGATAGAGTCGATGTCGATGACAATGCATTGTATCAAACTTGGTCGCACTCACCACGCACACACACGTATTTTTCTGAAATTGAATACTAGTCGGCCTAAGAGATTGCGCAACTAGGTCGAACAAAGATGTGTTATAGTTACAAACATTGTTTTTACGGGTTGATTTTTTTTTGCTAAAATAAATTCTTGAATAGTATTAGAAAATTCTCCCCCCAGAGCAAAATACATATACTCAATGACGTTGGTTCCTAGGGGCATCTTCCATTGTAATACCGTTAGAACAAGGACATCATACATACCTGACGCCTGTGCTCTAAAGATTGCAATCAGTTTGTAAATGGCCCGTTTCTGCACAGAGGCATTGGAAATATTGAAATGAACGCAACAGAATTTATCACTGAAGAAGAAGATAACACTAATAATCTAAACGAAAATATAAGAGAAACCAAAACATAGAAATATAGAAAAAGATAATGGTCGCAACTGTGACTCGAACCCAGACCCTCTCGTCTAACCGGGACGTGCGCGTTAACCAATTTCGCTATTGCCACCTTCTGTCAAACCGTCATATTTGTCAATCTCATATTTTCAAATTTTAGAATTAACATTATTATCTTCAACTAATTATTTTTCCGTATTACGCTCAACTACCCTTTTTATTGGAAACAATCATTCTAAGAATTGGTTTGTAACCTGGATAGCGTCTCGGATAGATATAACCGGGGCGTTTTTACCAATTAAGCCATTGCCACCTTCTAAGAAACTGTCATAATTTTTAATCTCATATTTTAAAATTTTTAGAATTAATAATATTATTTTCAACCAATTTTTTCCATAATAAATCAACAGAATTTATTTGTATGACGTTTACGTGTTTTGATGTTAATAAAAATTATGGCACTCACTAACATACACGCCTTTTTCTGAAATTTTATGACAGTATATATAAGAATTTACATAAGTTAATACACGAAATTAATACAATATAAATATGTACCATCCAATAAGGGTTTGGCTTAGGTATTAGCGATGGTCACTCATTTTTAGCCAGTCCCTGGGGAGAAAGTTTCAATCCTGAGTAAAACCAATTTTCTTTTAAATACATTTTAAAAGTTCAAAAAAACGGGAGGAAAGTTCAACCCTCCGTCAAACCAAAAAAATAGCTTCGAAATTGCCTACTAGCCGGCCCAAAAGATGGTCCAACTAGTTGGAAAATTGAAAAAAGATGTATTATAGGTAGTAAAGAAACTTTTTTTTATAAGTTGATTTTTTCACATTTGATTAGCACCCTTTCTCCGACGATTATTGGCTCGTCAGCGCTGTCAAATGTGGCTGATGTTAAAAAATCTAGACATTTAAGAGCTACATTCGCTTTTGGGAACAGCTCACATAGGTCTCATACAGATCGTTGTAACTCTCTTACGGTCATGGTGAGAAATATAATCTAAACGGTGTTAGAAAGAGAAAATATAACGCTTTGTAATCGAATTTAGAAGTTAACTGCAGAAGAATTAACAAAATAAAAAATTTTGGGTTCACAGAGGGGCATTAGTGTAATAAAATATGTATGTGTTTTTCTTATTTCATTATCAGTAATTTTAGTTATAATAAACGTATTTTATAAAATATTTTTATTCAAAAATTTTAATATTTTAAAAAGCATGTGTTAATCTTCACATATTATAAATTAAAGTCCTCCGCCGCGTCTGTCTGTCTGTTCGCCATAAACTCATAAACTACTGAATGGATTTTCATGCGGTTTTCACCAATAGAGTGATTCATGAGGAAGGTTTAGGTGCATAATTTGTAAAGATTTTTTGTAAATTGGTTGACATATATAATTAAAGGAGAATGTCTGTTAGTGGTGGACGAGCGGGCTGACAAGCGGGCGTTGTGGATTGATTTGTATGCAAATTAACAGATGGCAGTGTCAGTTAAAAGGTTGGGTAACCATCCAATAGATGGCGTTGTATTTCGTTAGGCACAGCGACGCGTCGTCGGGTCAGCTAGTTTCTAATAAAGACATTTGAAAGCGTATTTCATCACTGTTCAAAAACAGTTTTTAGTTTTCGAAAACTTTCAGAAATATTTCTTTTATTTGGATCTAATTGCAAAAAAATTTCTGACCTTCTAATAGAAAATGCCCGAGGGCTGAGGGCTTAAAAATATTTCAAAGTTTTTGTTAGTTTAACTTTAACGAAATTAGTATGCAGCATAAATTAATCTAATCGTCAAAACCCTTATTTTTTGGTAAAACAAATATTTTCTATGGATTAATTCAACTGGTTCATTAACTTTTCATTTGTATTTCGTTTTGTACTTTTCAAAAACCAATTAAGTACTGCCATTGTTGAACTAATTGTATGATCAAAGTAATTGTACTCGAAATTATTCGGTTTATGACCCTACCTTTTGTCTGATTTTGGGTATTTTGAACCCTGAATTTATAGTTGTTTACTTTTGATGTCAATGATTTCATGAATTCATTATAATTATGTAGATTTACATGTTCGAATTCGTACCTACCAACTGGCAAAATTTTAATTAATGTGGCGCTTATAGTTCATAACTCTGTCAGAAACTGGAAAGTTCTTTTTTGCGTTAGGCAAAATATAACAATAGTTATTTGGTAATTATAAATCACTTCATCGATCATGTTTATTACAGTCATCATACGACTAAAATCAAGCGGACGGGGGCACGTGCCCCCCCCCCCCCAGGATGGTATTTTTGTGTACTGTGGAGATTCCATCACAGTACATACTTAGAAGCAAATCAAATTATCAGAGTTGTTAAAATATATTAATAAAATAACAGAAAGAACATGAGTCAAACTCTTGTCTACCTATTTCTGGCTGGAATTACGAATTTTGTTCGTTGCATCCCATTCATGCACTAGCAAATGAAAGATGGTAATCAGCGTTTGTGAGAGCGGTACGGTCGGGGGAAAGCGCGGTTGGAAAAGCCCCCCCCCCCCCCCCATTAAAGTTGACAAACACAAATTTTGACTTTATACAAAATTGGTCCTTTCTGGGGGGGGGGGGGAATTATGCTCTTGACGGGCACCCCCCCCCCCCCTCCGCCCCTTGTGTCCCCCCCAGAAAAAAATCCTGGATCCGCCCTTGACTAAAATGTATCGAAATGACAATCTAGTCTCCTTCAACGGAAGCCATCTTCAGAACATGCCTTCCATCGAAGCCAGAGACAAGTTAATCTCTCACAGTACTGTACAGTGCTCATAGATGTTTCAATAGTACACTACTGCTGTCCGTGTACAAATCGTTTTTTTTTTACATGAATTCCGCACAAGAGTCCCAACTGCTCCCGTCTGCAGCCAGTGAGACTATGGCACCCCCAATTGGGGTATGTTGTGAGGCTGAAGGTAGTGGGGAGGGGAATGAGATAGGGGAGAGAAAGGTGGGGAAGTACCTGGCTATTCAGATCTGGTCACCAAACACGGCTCAAGCCATTTCAAGCAACGTTTTATTTCTGAATGGTGGTCTTACACCAGGGCGATACTGAGAGTATCTACCACTCTGGAACGTGCCGCAAATATACTATATATTATTTTAAATGAATAAATTGTGAAATAACACAAATTAATCAAATAAAATATATTTGCCACGCTGGGATTCGATCTCGCGAATCTTACCGCTAGACTACGCCGCCCGGAAGTATGCCCCACTGTTGAATTTGACAGCCATATCTGGTCTGGATCCCCAACATACCTGAAAAAACTCTTGACTCTTTGCAGAAATTTGCTGTTCCCCTGCCTTAACACTCGGGATGCAATCTTTAGAGCACGCGCGTCAGGTAGGTTTGCTTTTCTTGTTCTACCTGTATTACAATGGAAGATGCTCCGAGGAACCAGCATCATTGATCCCTTCGGCACCGGTGCGTAGACGGGAAACACGCCTAATGCGCGCCCAACTTATTTACCCATTTAATATTTTTTGTTACATGAGAACGGGTCGCTTCTACCATTCGTTCTTGAGTTCAACAACTCGGCTGTTGAACTATTGGCCAGCCTCTGTGTTTCCTCTATCTTACAACATGGGTTCACTCCTTCCTCTCCTCGAAAACAACCTCCCAACATCATTTGCAAAGATGGCATAGGCTCTCAGAGAAATCATTTCCCTCAGTGAAGTTACTGTAAAAAAATTCCAGAAAACTATTTTATTACCTTTCTTTTATTGGAATTTCAATAATGATTTCCTTTTACATTTCCTTTAAAAAAATGGAAAGGCCCACAATAAATACCTTGTTCAAAATTATACTTCTTTTTCGTTTAAAATTTTCTGCAAACTGAAGTGGAAATAATATGTGAATAACGTTGTTCAAATTTGAGGAATACTTCACGACGTTTAATATTAAAATGAACATTGTACTAGTAGATAGCTAAATAAATCCTTAAACTAAATTCTCATTGTTTGTTAATTAATTACTTTGTTTGTTCGTGTAATTAAAAATGTGATTTCGAAACTAATTATTTCGTTTTCGAGTTTGATAAGTATGGATATCTTGAACATTTATCAATCTATGATTTATTTAAAATAAATTAATCATTATCGCCGAACAGGGCGTTTTAACGACACAAAATTTCAATCTGGGAAGTGGATATAGACACCGCCGCCCCGGGAACCATTTATTGGATAACTAACACCTCTGCCAAAGGTCACAACAAGTGGTTAGTTACGTTTGGTGATTTATAAGGGGTGCCTGGGTTGAGATTTGGCGATGGATGTATATGCCCACCAGCTGCGTGGCAGGCTGGATAGTTACCGGTTTAGAGAGACCTTTGGCCTATCCAGCTCGACTTTCTCGGAATATCGCCTTGCACCGCAGTGAAAGGGATGGAAAGGGAAGATGCAAATTTGTACAACAGTCGAGAGACTAAGAAAATTAATATACATTTTCATTAAAATTCGAAACATTTTAAACATTACGATATTAAGAACTATTTACTTTTCCTTAATCCAATCAGTGCTTCAATATGGAATTGTAGATTGGGGGGGTGCCTTCAAAACTTCTCTTTTACCATTGGAAATCATTCAAAGAATAATCATAAAAATAATTTTAAAAAGGCCATACGATTACCCCACCGTCAAACTATTTCAAGATTTTAAAGTACATTCACTTCATGTTATCTACAAAAAAATCACAATCTTACAAATACACAAAGATTGCCTCAATAATGAGAGCTTTACTCCTTTTTCTAACAGCATTAGAACACATATTCTCGGCACTATGACTCTCCCACGCTGTAACACCTCCACAGCCCAAAAATACTATAAATATATTGGAGTTAAATGGTTTAACCAATTACCAGCTAACTTAAGATTGGAAAAAAATTATAAAAAATTCAAAAAATCAATAAAAGCTCTTTATATATAGCTTATTACAATCACTTCATCTTTTTAAATACTATATTTCTCAACTCAACTTGTAATATCAGTTATCCTTTTTCTTTCTTTATCTTCATCCTTTCTTTTATTTTATCTCCTCCTCTTCTTTGTGTTACATTACTTCTTTTATATGTTTCATACATATACTATATAAAAATATATAGACATATTATATAATATAAATGATTTTTCTAGCCTAATGTTAATTATATTACCTATATTTAGTTTTATACTCATATATATAAAAAAATTTGTGTTACTTTACCATTAGTAATTTTTTTTTTCTAACTACATTCGTTTTCTCCGCCTTTTTTGTCACGAGCTTTGCTCCTAAAAAAAAGGTGTAAACGTAATAAACAATGTATTCTTGAAATAAAAACTTTATATAATGTATTAACCATGTAATATTTTAAAAATAAATATATTTAAAAAAAAAAAAAAAAAAAAAAATTCACACGTCCGTAACTCCTGGAGACACTGACTCCCAGCCTCTTGCCCGTCCCTCACTTTTTTTTCCTTCCCAGAAGCTCATCTACTTCCTTTCCTCAACAGACTCTCCTCACAGCGTCCCAAAGATTACATAGATACCGAGGAGAATTATTTTCCTCAGGACCTCCTGTGTGGAGCTAATGTAAAAAAAATACACAAAAAGCGGCTTAAATTTTTCGTTTGAATTTTTTTATTAAAATCATCCTTCACGAAATTATTCAACTGTGTTATCATATAAAAAAATATTTTATTCTATTTAGCTACTCATAATTCAAAACGGAATTAGACTTCTGACCATACATCTTCAACAAAGGAATTATTCTTTGCCCACTCGATATGAAAACTTGAAGTTCGTATTAGATGAAACATTTAAAAATGAAAGAATTATTCATGTGGACATATTGTCAAATTACGCTAGTTGTAAAGGGGAAACCTTCTTTTATGTGAGTTTTTATTGCATTTAATTTATTGCATTAAATTTATTTTAAAAGGAAAAGTAAGAGTAAAAATAAAAAGTGAGTAATAATTGAAAACATTTTCAAACTTAGCTAGATAACGGCTTATTTCAACTTACAATTTATAGCTGAGAGAGGAATGGGTGAGAACTGGAGATGACGGGAGAGAACCGGAGAGAACGGGATAAAACGGAAAGAACGGGAGAGAACGGGAGAGAACGGGAGAGAATGTGCGAGAGCGGGAGAGAACGGAAAAGAACGGAAGAGAACGGGAACGCCCTTCCTTGTCTTTCCAACTGTTTGCTGATTCGACCCTCTTTTTCCAATTGCTGACATCTCAATAACTACTTCACTATTGACAATAATTGCCAATTATTTCTTTATTTAACGCCCATAAGGCTTTTACAAGCATTATATAATACAAGTCGAAATTTAATATTTATTAAATATATATCAGTAGTTACATATAATAAATTAATATCTGTAGGTAGAATAAATACTTCTCATGCTACTTTGTAGTTTCGTAGAAATTTGCGCGAAGGGTTCAAAAATTGTGTAATTTGATTAATATTTCTTTTCACTACCGTTAAATAAACTTTAACATACACGTTTACTATATTTTATAGAATATGTTCAAAAACATAAACGAGAAACACAGAATTTTTAAACTTTATCACCCTTCAACCAATGTTTTTTTTCAAATTCAGATTTCAAAAATTTCACTGTATAAATGTCTTGGTACAATATTTAAGCTAGCCCACTTAAAGCCCTAACAGTGTATATGTCCCACGTGTCATGAGTAGGCTGGAATTAAGTTCTTATAAGTGGCAACACTTGAAAGATTTAACTTTCTTTTAATAGAAAAAAAAGTCACCGGAGACAAAAATGTGTCCTTTTTTTCTCCTAATTGGCTCAGAAATCACTAGTTTTGAGTCCTTCTGGTTCGCCTTGTTATATTTAAAAAATATATTATGTCATGTAAAAATGACGTCGTGTGGCAAGTTATGCAGATGACATTCAAACTTATTTCTCTCAGGTTGTGTACATACAAGTATATTTAATAAGTTGAAATTTCATTTAGTAAATCTTTGATACCTGTTGGATCCATTTATCGAATATAAATCCCTGTGAAATGTAAGGTCCCCATGTTACTGGCAGTTATATCGAATAGTTAGCTTTAACTGATGGTTAGTTTTAACTCGCTTTTAATAATGAATAATGATTGAGTAGTCAGTGTATTGAGTGACCTTGGTAACGGCTGACAGATGCGGGACGAGGAGCACTCGGCGAGGCGGTCGGGGGAGCGCGAGCGCTACTCGCTGCTGCGGCACGCGCGCGACGAGGCCGAGCGCTGCCTCGCGCTGGCGGCACGCCTGAGCGCGCGCGAACTGCAACTCCAGCACGCGCGCGACCAGCTGCACGAGGTGCGTACTCCAACCAAACAACCAACAACCAGCACTCTTCAGTCATCAGTCACTTCATCTCATCGGACACTCATTCTTCTCTGTAAAATTTCCATTCTTCATTGCATCAATAGTATCATTCTATGGACTGTTTGTTGTCCTCTAATAATCTTTTCAGCTGTATAAAATGAGTGCTTGCCACCAGTACATCACCCTTCATTCACTTCATCTCATCGGACATTCATTCTTCTCTATAAAGTTTCCATTCTTCATCGCATCAATAGTTTAATTCTGTGGACTGTTTAGTATCCTCTAATAATCTTTCCAGCTGTATAAAGTGAGTGCTTGCCACCAGCAAATCACTCTTCATTCACATCATCTCATCGGACACTCATTCTTCTCTGTAAAATTTCCATTCTTCATTGTATCAATTGTTTAGTTCTGTGGACTGTTTAGTGTCCTCTAATAATCTTTCCAGCTCTATAAAGTGAGTACTCGCCACCAGCAAATCACTTTTCATCCATTTCATCTCATCGGACACTCATTCTTCTATCCCGGTACTTTTCTATGTCACGTTTCTATAGTAGCTTCGTAGATAGTTTAGCCCTACAAACTTTTTGGTCTTCTGGTAACAAACCACATATTCTTTCAATTGTCATACTTCCACACTCATTTGCTTTTTTTAAATTTATGTAAATACCGCACAAGAATCTCAACTGCTGCCAATTGCCTGGAGCCTATGAGTGAGACTATGAGACACTAAACTAGAAACGTTTCAATTCTGAATGGTGGTCTTACACCACGGCGATGCTGGCGAGTTCCACTCTAGAACGTGCCGCAAATATATGTATATATTCATGTTCTTCTAGTACCATGTCTGCACCGGTGGGTATTCACCAGCAATCTAACCGCACCTCTTTACTTTTGTTCGCAGTCTATTAGAGACTGGTCTCGCTTTCAGATTTACCATTTGTCATGTCTTCTTAAATTTCATCAAACTGTTTGGGTAATAGTTTACTAGATAGTATAAAACTGTACCTATATTTATCTCTATCTAGCTGATCAAGTTCTTATTTTTACACACCATCTCTTTGCGCAATGATTCCATTTTGTATTGTCATTTTTTTTCACCATTTGTCTTCAGATTTCAAAGATGCTTTGACCTAATGGTTGTGCTTACTAACTGCCCACAAAAAAGCTCTTCATTCTTACCATCTCATTGCACACTCTATTTCAACTGTCATGTTTTTTCACTTTGTTTCGTATGTTATAAAATTATAGATGCTTACTGAGGTCTTCATGAAATTATTTATTCACTAGTTGAATCTTAGTTCTACCGTCTGACCAGACACTATCTTCTATCAATTATTGCCATATTCTATGTTTTCCTCTCAGATATTATGTTTCATCTACATCACCATCAGTTTGAATAAAGACTGGTCTTCAAATCATTATACTAAATAATTGACTTGCACTTTCGTCTATCAAAGCATAGCGTTCGGCAAATATTCTCATTTACGTGCATCGTAAATAAATCGCCACACTCTCTTTTTACTTCCATAGGTAATTGAAATTTAACTATTTTCCCCCTTATTTATTCCTCGTTAGTCTATTTTTTTCTAATGTAAATATTTCAAAAGATTTTTTCTTTTCTTTACTCAGATAGCATTTTTGTAGCGACTGTGTTTTCGACTTTTTCGAAAAGCTTTGTACAGTGCCTAGTAATTATGTACCTTTTATTCTTTATCAAAATTCTTTCAAATTTTGCATGAGCATCAATCGGCTATTTGATTGATTAATTTTTGGAACTCTTTGATAGTTTTGTAATAATCTTAATATGCTTTCTTTTGATTGAATTACCAAAATATTGGACTTATTTATGATTTAATACATGTATTTCTTATATTTACTATTGCTCACTTATGTTTCTCTTCTTTTCCTATTTTCTTTGTTCTTTTTTTAAAATGATCGGTATTTTTTGCGTGTTTTTTTTTTCCTCAGATAGGTACACCATATTTTGTCGTATTTTAATCACTTATGTCAAAAAATTTTCAACACGTAAAAATCTTGCAGCATAAGGGACCATATTACAACATATTAAAGTTATGGATTCTTATTGAGAAACATACTTTGGGCATCAAAAGTGCAATCTGTAGGATTTTAATATCCATTATCAATTCAATTCTTCCGATATAAATGTTGGAGGTGCAGATGTCAGGTAAATAGCTGATAATGGTGTACTTGGTTTAACAGTTCAAACTCAAGACTTAGTGGTAGCCTTTTAAACTTTATTAAATTAATTTCGAGTTTTCGAGTTTTCTTCAGTAAGCACAAACTACAATAATATTTTTGATATTTATTTAACAATAGCAGTGACGTGCACAGAGCTCACGAAGCAGTAACGTGAACTCTGTGCACGTCACTGCTATTGTATATGACGCCCTTGAAAGAAAGCAATTCAAAATTCTCTAATAAATATGTATTGAAATTCTTGTAATTATTAATGTGATTCCATGATTATTTTGTGGGAAGTGCACATAAATTATTTTGCCCTTTTATTCATGAAACAAAAGCACGACCGATATTATTTTTTTAGCTTCCCTTGATAACTTTTCACCGCAATGCTGTTAAAAGCCTTTTTAATTTGTGAAAACCTTTTGATCACCAATTTCTAAAACATAACAATTAACAGCATACCAATTAGATACGGCAAACCTTAATAACAGACTCGTCGAGGGCAAATTGAAAGTGTTTTCCGAAAGTCGCACGAGCAACGATAAAATCTCCACTTTAATGATTAGTTCTGCCCTTTGTGGTGAAACAACACGGCATTTTATTATGAACCTTTTTTAATAAACCACCCTTGAAGTTCTACCCCTTTCATAACAGGATGCTGGTATTGTTTAGGTTTTCAAGTGGAATATTCTTTTAATATCCTCAGCTGAAAGTCATTCGTGAAACGTCGCTTGAAATGATTTTGTAGTATTTGGTGACCAGATTAAGGAGCCGGGTATTTTACAACCTCTCGTCTTATTTATCATTTTATTTAAAGGCAAATAACTTGGTTTACATCACTTTATTTATATATACATAATCTATATGTTTCGTGAACATTGTTCACATCATCAGGACTAAGAAGTTACAAATTAAATACAGATTTAATAAATAATATTTCAAAACTTTTTATCTGAAGGGCCTTATAACTCGTATGATGTATTTTTAGTGCTTAGTTTATATCAAATGTATGATCATTTAAAAAAAAAATGATCTGCGAACTCAGATTCGCTATTACCATTTAAAGCCCTAAGGTGTTCTTTAACTCTTACCTCAAAATTTCTGTTAGCTTTACCTTCTTAAAGGCACAAACCTGCATTAGGCATATATTACAACATAATAGCATTGAGTCATCCACAATAATGCATATCGCCACTTGTTCCGCCTACCGAGATAATGCAGCGCAACATAAATGTCCCTGGAGGGACGAGTGTACTCTTTCGGAGCACTTCTCGACCCCGCATGGAAAGCTTATGACGCAGACTACCATCGCAGTCATGGCCGCTTGGATGGAGTCCCCTCTGAAAACCTTATGGAGACGGGAGATGGTCAAATATCCTTCACAACCGACTATTTACATAATTTGTAATTAATATTTTTCCACTTCTTTTCGGTTTTTATTTCATGTATTATTATTTTGTATTACTGTGAATTATGGAATGCATTGCATTGCACTACCCCTCAATACCTTCTTGAATCAATTATTGTTATTATATTTATACAACCTTTATTATAATGAAATGAGTATAAGCCATGAATACATTTAAATATGATAAATACGAATGCAAGAGAGACAGAGTTCCAGAGTAAGTAAAGGGCTAAGAAGGGGACAGAAGGTCACAGTTTTCCTTACCTGCTTTTAGGCTCCGTAGTTAATGTTGAAAAAGAAGAAGAAGGTGGTTTGAAAGGGAGATTTGAAAATACGAATATTAGAGGAAACGAGCTAATATAAAAAAAAAACGATAATAATTAGGCGATAATTGTGAAAATATTCAATAAACCGACTCGTTTAAAATAGATCAAAAATATCTCGGCGGAGCATTTAGAAACACTGTGAATTTCAAATAGCAAACAAAATGTGTTTTTACTAATTTTCGAAGTTTACTTAGCGATTTTTTCCATCGAGGAAAATTAATATAATTACCGTTTCGACTCAGCAAACGTGTAGACATAATTTATTTTTAACTTAATGAGTAAAACCTCAAATTGTAATATTTAATTAATGAATACAATATTAGCGAAACTCAATCGAAAAACAGAAACAGAAAAATCAGAAAAAGATACGGTCACATCTGGGACCGAACCCAAGACCTATGACTTGCCGGTTCAGTGCTCTATCAACTGAGTTAATGTGTCCGTATTCGATTTGAACATATTTAACTGTTATAAAAATAACACCTAATTTTTTAAGAACTTAAAAATATAAAGTGTTCAAGGAAAATATGTTATAAATCTTAAAAATTCGGAATGCCGGGTCTTAAAACGGATTGGAGTGCTCTTATAAAATTGAAGTTATATTCAGTAACAGTGTTTTTTTAATAAAATATTTAGCCTTAAACTTTAATAGCAGTTCATGTCAACATTTTCAATCAATATCACTCTTTGTTGAGCGTAATAAATACACTTTATGAAAAATACAAAAATAATATTTTTATATTACAGAGTTTTTTTTTTATTTTCGATGTTTATTTTCCTTTGTGATAGTAATATCTCTGATACGAATTTTAATCCGCAATTCTCAGCAAAGGCAATATAAAACCGTGTAATTTTGTTTTTCATATTTTCCCTATTTGCATCAAGAAAATGGAGAATTTTATTCGTAAATTATTTGGAAATTGCTTTGGTAGTTCAAAGATGTTATTTTTTTATCTTTTAGCGATTTTTTAAAAGTGAAAACATGAAACTCGATGAAACGAAAAATAGCGACACTAAAAAAAGGCAAACACATAAATCGATAGGATTTAGCCTGCGAGAGAATGAGATAGTATAATCGGTCTCCTCTTTGTGAGGTGCTTTGTAGCCTCCCCACTCTTGTGTACTTTAGTTTTCTGAAGTTTCATATATTTTTAACCTTGTATACGCGGCTGTCGCTAATTTGATTCATTGGTGTCTATTTAAGCTCAATTCACTTCCTAACTATAGCTGACATATTTTTTTGTAAAATGTTTATTTGAAAAAGGCTCCAATAATCGCGCAAAAATAACTCTTGTCTTATTCAAAATTAATTATTTTAGATCTGAATTAAAACTTGTGATTCGTCGATCGCTCATAACCATTTCTTTCACTTTTCCACGTTTTCATCGGTTGTTGATGTGCTGGCGCGTCCGGGGCGCTCGTCATCTTCAACGTCTTCACGGCCATCTTGGAATCGCTTATACTACTCGTTAACCTTGTTTTACTCATAGCAGACTTACCATAGGCCTTTGTTAATATTTTACAAACTTTATTTAATTTTTTACGCAAAATTTGATACAAAATTATTTGATTTAAAAAAATAAAATAAATCGCAGAGCTCATAAAAACAATAGACAAACTAAAGAATGAATCAATGAATACAGCTGAAAATTTGATCATACTTCAGGGGCATGTATAGCAACATAACAACAACAAAAAAATGGCAATTTAAAAACTCCCGTTACTTTTTTAACACGTGACTTATATACATATCAGCCGCAATCGGCTGGAATCCTGGAGTCATTCAAACATGAAATTTAAAAAAAATCATTATAGTGTACATTTAGAATGCGCATGAACCACAGTTTGCAAAAAAAAGTTGTTGATTGCAAAAATGGCACACATAAAATGAAAATTGAGGAAAAAATCGGCCTTAATTTTGCAATAACTTTGTCCTATATCTAACAATATTTTTTCATTAGTTGAGGTTTATTCGCACATAAGTTTAATTTTCTTTGAATCGGATGAAAATTTGAACTACGATTCCAGCCAACTTGAATAACATGGTTTCGAGAAAAACGCGTTTAAAGTTTTCGCTTGTAACCGGATCGCTTCGTTTTCCGTTCTACCTGTTTTGCGCGCACCTCTCCTAACTATATTTCAAGATAGAATTTGATGCTTTGACTTTAAAAATGTATTCTCCACATTTATAGGAAGATTTTCAGGCAACAAAAAGGTCGTTTTATTGGATCGGCTGGACCAGATTCCCCCCTTAACGAAAGCGTTTATGCTCCCTTTATGATTTTCTGAATAACTATTATTACACATTATAAACTCGTCTAACTCACTAAGGTTGGTACCTTCCTACTATCAATTAACTTGAAGTTTAAATTCCCTTAACAATAAGTTACGAAACTTCTGCCAGTTTTACGGTTGATTCGCCTGACCATTATTTATCCTTCCAGAATAAAAAAAGCGGTTTAATTTCCTTTCTGCAGATTTGTCTCACCGCCCTGAGAATTTAATTAATAATGTGGTTCCGGCGGATGAAGCAAACCATAGACAGTATTAAGCCATGCTGAAAACGTTCCTGATTTATGGTAACGTCCTGAAATATGTTTTCAAAACTGCTCGAAGGAAAGAAAGGTGTAAACTTGATAACTGGCTAGAAAAAATTAAAAATAAGGACCTGGAAGCTTCGACTGCGGTGGTTTTAGCATGGTCAAGGGTAAAGCTCTAAGTCAATTTTATTACATTTTTTTTATTTATTACTCGAACCTACTATGTCAAGGTACTGTTTAATGCACAATATATTTTATTCTACTGGCAATTTTAAATGCTGGTCACACCGGACAAGCAATACATTAGTTCCAATTTCTACCACCAAAATCATTCCCGTCCAAAGTGTCCTGGTGTGTACAGCTATCAGATTTATCCTCGCAACTTTCTGAGATTTAATATTGTGTCGCGTTAATTGTGTTTGACTATCAAATAAAAAGGAAATCTATTAAATTAATTCCTTCTAATCATTTATCAAATCCCCGTGACACTTATGGAAGTATTGATACCTGGTAAGGTCAATATACCCATACTACAAAATGAAAAAAGTCTCCGAAAGAGAGACAACGTGGAGACGCCAGTTCCGCTTAGACTATAGAAACTGGGTTAGATCCAAGTTGTGACCTGTGTTTTTTTTTAAAAACGTTGATATTGTATTCTTAGACGATAAAAATTGTCAACCACGCTTACATCACCTTTGTATTCTTCATTTTATTTCTAAAATATCTGCATGGTGATTTGAATGTGTATAAATCGATCGTTTAGTTGATTAGTCGGACATCTTCAAATACTAAGTTTCGAAATAATGAGAAAAGCACTATTCGAATGCTTACCATAAATCAAATTTTATTTACTAGCAGTTGAAAACCCGCTCCGCAGGATTTTGCTTCTAGGCCCTGCGGGCGGCTTTTGGTTCGGCTTCGCCCACTTAGAGTGTTGGTGACCATTATATAAATCAGTTCCTCGGACCCACTGTAATCCAGCGGTAGCTAGTCACCGGGACAAAGTAACCGGCACAGGCAATGACGTCATATGTATTACCGTCAATCTTTCCATATCGGGAGAGATACTCAAATTTACAAAATCGTAGTACTTATACCTGCCAGGGGCACGCGACTTCTCATGCGACCTGCTAACGTAAGTAAACCGAATTACAACGGTAGCTATGTTTGAAATTTCACGTACACAGATGTTTATATGGTGCGGCGCGTACGGCGCGGCGTCAGACATGCACCCGAATCCGGGTCCTTAAATTTCAGCCGCACAGGCACAAGGATATTAATACTGTTTGACTCTGAATAAATGTCCTTATCAGTTTTCCCGTATTTCTAAAAATGGTACCAGTTTAACAGCAACGCCTAAATACTCATATAATGCAATAAACTTTAAATTATGCACATTAAAAGCATCTGTATGGTCTATTTTTTAGGGCTGCGTATACTCATGCGAGCTGAACATGCGGGCCAAACCACGAATTACGGGAAACGAACGAGGCAACGGCAAACGTCACCAAACGCTGCTTGCGGTTGCTTCGTTCCTTCCCCATAATTCTTGGTTCGGCTTGCGCTTATGTTCGCAAATGTATACGCAGCATTACGGATGAAGTTTAGAACGGCGTGGCTTGTAACAAAAAAAAACCCGTCCCCGGCACCCACCGAAGTGATTATCCCACTTTCTGTTTAATTAATCTTCTTGTTTTTCGGCATGAAACTTAAAAGTCATTATCAAAATATAAACAGTGGTGAAAAAGCTTTCGACCGGGAAATTAATAAAGTGAAATAATACATGGATACATGGAAAAAAAAATTACAAATTATTTAACATTCTGTTTTTGTCTGACATACAAACATTTATTTTTCTCATTGAATGATAAAAAATTAGTTCATACCTATTTCATGGCGTTCCTACATCGCTCGACATCTCAACAAAGAATTTTTTTTTTTTCAATTTTTGTGGCTTTTACCCTTGAAGTACCTTTGTTTCAGGCCATCATTAAAAATTATGGAGACAGGGATGGTGAATTTATTTCTATATTATTTTATTATTTAACAGACGGATTGCAATCTTTAGAGCACAGGCGTCAGGTGGGAATGCTGTCCTTGTTCTACCGGTATTACAATGGAAAATGCTCCGAGGAACTAGCGTCGTTGATCCCCTCGGCACCGGTGCATAGTAGGGAAACACGCCAAACACGCGCCCAACATTTGTACACGGTGATTGATTGAAGGAGACCTAACCTTCATCTCTCCGGCCGGACTCTCGACTAATCGTCTTGCATCGCTGTGGGATAAATGAATTCACACGTCCGTCACTCCAAGACGACAAAGATCCTCCATACAGCATCCCCAAAGATGACTTTGAATTCTGATGAATTATTTTTTCTCAGGGCGTCCTGTGTGGAGCCTAATGTAAAAAAAAACTAAATTATTAGCAAATTTCATAAGTATACAAAATTTTGGAATCGAGTTCAGACTAAGAAGAAATGAGATTTTGAATGGAGGGTAGGCAATTTTAGATACGGCTTGATAGAAATGAGGATTATATTATTTGTTTAGAGAGGTACAACCAAAAAATATGTGATTTAATTTTCCCACTTCTAAACCACAGAAAGTACAATCTGAGAAGTCAAGTAGCTGAATTCGACATTCGACTAAGACAATTTTAAATAAAGCTTCATAGAAAATGAGTTATTCGTTTACAGAGGTACAACCGAAAAATATGCGCTCTAAAGTTTCCAATTCTAGATCACCGATAGTAGTCTGGGAGTCTAGCATGTGTATATTAAAAAATGTGAGAGGGAACGGAGCAATGTCACATTGTCATTCGAAGAAGAGATGAAAATTATTTTTTTAACTTAAAAACATTATCATATAATTTCATCTTGTCTTATTTTTGGCTGTTACATAAATGAATAGTTTATAACTCCATTATTATCTTTTGAATGAATTCAAGTAAAGTGCTGAAAATAGAACAACGAATTGCTTTCGCCCAGATATTCTTCTCAAGTCGGTTCTTCTTTGCGGAGTATCATGATCCCTAGTCCAATTTCCATCGGGGACAAGGTTGGTCCATTCGTCGCCATTCTGCGCTGCGTCGAGAACTGCGTACACCGACGTATCGGACGCCAGTGAAACATGGTCACTCCAGCGCATCAGTTCCTCTTCCTCTTCTGCCTTTCACTTTCTCAGTGAGTATGAGTTTCTCCAAGTTGGAGAGCTCAGTCTAGCGAGTTTAAAATATCTTACCAGACATAGCGGAGTAAATTTCATGACTCCAAAGTTCTCAAATATGATATTTACTACTTCGAGACTTTTTGCTACTTCTGACATACATGATATAATGATTTACTCAATTTGTTGCGAGTATTTATGTCAATCTTTGTTTTCTTTGGTTTAAAACTTGTAAAATGAATAAAATCGATCCTGACGCGGTAAAACCTCTAATTTAATGTTATATTTCCCTCCCTTAATAATTGTTGTGACCCTTAATTCGTTCTGCCATAAATTGGGTCGTGGAAAACTTGTGCGACTTCTTCCTTTGCTGTAAAATCATGGCGAAGCCAGGAGAAAAAGTTTACACCTTGTTTCAGGGTTGTACACAAAGATATTGTATTTGAATATCTTTGGTTGTACCACTTTCGATAGTGATTATTCATGAAATTTAAAAAAAATCTTTCATTAATGTTCAAATAATTATAAAAAAGAAACAGTATAATTTCAAATTTGATGTACGCGTAACACTTGGGTTTAAGTAACATTCTAAAATTCAAAAATTCCTGGTTCTCATTTTCCAGCATTTTCAGCCCTTATATCTTCAAAACCACACCCTTTAGGTAAAAACAGGAACCGTCATCCTGGAGGGGGATAGAGATCTACCGCGCCACATAACTCCCTTGATCGTACCGGTACTGGTTTATGAGTTTTTGCGGGACGCACGTTTTTTTAAACTTTCTTTTAAAATACATAGTTTATTTCTTATTTTTGTATGGCCTGTTTTTCAGGAGTTTGCGTTATGGGTTTTTTTAGTAAATAAAGTGTTCGTGTAGCCAATCCTTTAACTTACATATATCGCCCACTATGGGTCATAATTTGCTTGCTAAATGTGAAAATGACCGTTTTTAACCTAAGGACTGATTGGCTCCGCGTAAAGCATAGTTTTCTATACAAAATACTCGAGTATTCTAAAGCTGCGAGCACAGTGCAAATTTTCGAAACTTTTCAACAATTTTTTTCTGAGATATAATTGCTTTATTTGAAAAGCTTTCTCCAGAATATTGTGAACGATACATCCTTTAGTTCCGCAGTGCCACCCTGAAAAACTGTGTATATATTTTTATAAGCGCCTAGCATTTAATTCCCAAATAAACAACAACGAAAAACTCGCCATAAAAAGTGAACGCGACAAATTTATGAAACGAAAGCACTTCTAGATTAATTACCATGAGGCTGTCTCTCTCCCCCCTACACGAAGTCGATTTCGACGTAACTTGGGGGAATGGGACAGAGTTAATGGCGTTGATATTAAAAGGCGATATTTTAACGAAATACAACTTCAGATTTGAAGGTCCGTGATTTTTACTTGGTAATTTTTTGTTTATCGAAAATACAAGTTATAAGCGGCTTATGGATGCTTTTAAAAGGAAATAAAGTGTTGAGCTCTCTTTATTTTACAGTTTTTCATTTTATAAAAGAAATTATAACGTATTTTTTTCGTAATAACTTTGAGCTACCATTTCTTTCAATTTTTGCGTTTTTACATATGTAACTCACATACAGGACAAAAGAAAAATGTATTGCTTTGAAAACTAGACCTGACGAAAGTTTGACATCTGAATTTGGTGAAAACACTCAAACAGCGAGCTCTGGCATCATGAAAAATGCGCAGATTTTCCTCTCTGCAATAAAACAATCTCGTTTTATCTTTCCATCTAAAGCTAATAGTACGAGAGCCCACGACCAAAACCATGTCTCATAGCAATACGGCAAAAACCCTATAAAATCGTTAGATTGTATGATTCTGAACCCGACTAGGTGTGTAGTAACGGTCGAAAGTGTAGCAACTGCGTGGGAGGCCATTTCTGCTGTGTCAAAAAAAAAAGACAGTCGGTATTATAGCAATACGTCTGATAGTGAAAATGTACATAGATTTTATAATTGTATTACGAAAAAGTTTGTTTTCAGACATTTTGCGCGTAGCATATAGCCTGAGCGCATTTTTGAAAATGTCAACAAATTTAGCCGACCCGTATCATAGCAATACGGATAATTTTTTTTTCAACTTTTCGTATTGCTGCCATGATTACCAAAAACCTGTTTTCAGACACTTTAAGTGTAGCATATTCTCCCAAAAACGAAAATAACGTTTCGGAGTCGCCTGGCCGACGCCTCTGTTAAATTTTTTTTTAAATTTACAGCCTTCATAGATATTCAAGAATCTCCCTTGTCTATTATATGTACTTTGACAGATGACAGATGTCATTACTTATTTCTTTTGTAAAAGTTACTCAAGTGTGCTTTAAATAAAACAAAAAATACCAAATCAATCAGTATTTAATTTCAACAGCCTCAGCGCTTGTTACGCTCCTGCCCCTTTCTTACTATTATACAGCTCACTCGCCAGCTGCTCCAAACGTTGGTAAATTCTTTGTTAATTATCATCTAATAAATTCAGGGTCGCAACGTATTCATTGGTTTGTAACAGAAAATTCAAGATGCCTCAATACGATTTATAAATGATATCTGAGTATCGAAAAGTTGTCTGATAGAGAAGGTGCTACACTTAATTTGTCTGATATAAATTTTTTGCACATGTGGACAACTTATTTTATCATGTCCAACAATTTTCAGACATATTGCTATGATACCGATCGGTAAAATTTGTTAACATTTTCAAAACGGTTTCAAAATTTAATGCGTTCACATTTCCGTCTGAAAATTGTTTTGTTCGCATCAAATAACCAAAATTTACTAATAAAAAAGATTTTCAGACGTATTGCTATGAGACATTTTTTTTGTCTCATTTTTAATTTTTTTAAGTGATTTTACGGGTTTGCGCTACACCACTAACGTCTGAAAAATATGTTTCCGGTATCTCAGAACTATCATTCAACTACAGTCTGCAAATCAGACATATTGCTATGATGCAGTTCGGTAAAATTCTTTGACAATTTTGAAAATTCGGTCAGATCAAACGCTACGCGGAAAATGTCTGATATTGGTATTTTCGAGTTCAGGATAATCGTATCTATCGATTTGATGCGGTTTTGGCCGTATTGCTATGAGACAAAAATTTTGGTCGTGGGCTCTCGTACTATAAGGCGTTTTAAAATAACGATCTAACTTTTAAGAATTAAGGCAAGTAATTTTTTCAATTTGTTCACAAATAAAAAATATTTCCAGATATGAGTGTTTTAAACTTGATGGAAGCTGGGTAAATATTACTAGAAATCATAAAAAATTCTAATTTCGGTTGTCTGTGATGATGTGCGTTAAATATTAAATAAATTGCGTGAAATTTTACATGTTTGATGCATTCAAATTTGCTCTGAAAATAAGTGTAATTTTAAAAGTTAAAACTGAAAATTTAACACAGACAAGCTATAAAGCGGGTAGGTATAATCAGAAAATTGTTTTGTTTTAATTATTAATCATCAATAATTCCATATTGAAAATGTGTACATATTTCTCTTGTTTAATATTTTTGTAGATTTCCTGAGTTTTTAAATTTACTAACGGTGTTCATTCGAAGAGTAAATTTTTTAAAATCTCTAAAATTTATCATTTTTAATTTTGAAAGGCAAATCTTAATATACAAAAATGAATGTTTCTTTATGTGTCCCTTACGCGGAAACCGCTAAACCATTCATCTGATTGCGATGAAACTTTGGTGATTTGTTGTGCGCATACCCTCGAAGGTTTCTATATACAATGGTGAGCTCTGGCGTCTTGAAAATATTTCCTATACAATTCATCCGATTGCGTTAAAACTTTGGTGAGTTGTTGTGCGCATACCCGCGAAAGTTTCTCGAATCCAATAAACAGAATTAAAACACAATCACGTTATTTCTTTGAGTGGCATTGCAACGCATGCCAGGTATACTAGCAGGTACGTTATAAATTTCAGGGGTATTCGCTAGTATCTACTAAGTGAAACTTCGAAATTCATTTATTTAAATTCGTAATTAAATTTTGATTTATCGTATTGAATTCGTTTAGTTCCAAAAGTTGTGCTCAATTATCATTATTTCATTTCCCTTTCTCATGAAATTTATATCTTGGTTATTTGAACTATAACGCTGAACTAAGGTAACCCGAAATTCCTGCCTTAAAATAATTATATAACGCCATTCGGCTCCCGACTAGAATCACTTCAGTTTTAACGGAACCATTTGACCTCACAAACTTTCAGGCCCTCGGCAAGGCGTGTGAGGGACGTGAGGGTACCATCTACCAATGGCGTACCGTGACTTTTCTACGATTTATGTTATTTTTAACACCTAACTTAACCTAAAGCTCAATTTGACCGCCCTTTTTATACCGATTTAAACAGCAAAAAGACTTATTTTTTTAACCCAAAAATGTTTTTAGAATTTTCCAACTTTAATAAATTAAATTCTTCGTTAAGAGATTATTAACTCTGAACCATAATTCTAAATAGTATGATGTTAGCCTTTTACGGCCAAAAGTATTATCGTGATTTATTTCGGGGCATTGCGCTGTGTTGAGCTAATTTCTAGCTATCCATAGCTCCTTCAACGTTTCGGACAGCGTTACAGTGTCCATCATCAGAGACAATAGGGCTAAGCTCAACAGTTCTTGGTGTCCGGTAATTGACAGCTGCACAAATGCAAAAACTATTTTAAATTGTACTGTAATATCAGCTGTACAAATTGCAAGTGCGCCCTACGATTGAATTTGGCAGCCACCTCTGGTCTGGAGCTCCAAAATACCTAAAAAAAAAATAAACAAATAAACAAACTCGACTCTGTGCAGAAACGGGCGGTCCGTTTGATAGATTCTCCTAACTTAACAAACGGATTGCAACAGGCGTCAGGTGGGAATGCTGTCCTTGTTCTACCTGTATTACAATGGAAGATGCTCCGAGGAACTATCGTCATTGATCCTATCATCACCGGTGAATAGTTGGGAAACACGCCAAATACGCGCCCAACATTTGTGCACATGACATTAGTCTCATAAGAACGGGTTGTTTCTACAACTCGCTCTTGAGTTCAACAGCTCTGCTGTGGAACAATTTGCTGGCATCTGTGATTCCTCCCTCCTACAACATGGTTCTATTCAAGGCCCATGTTCACGCCTTCCTCTCATCGAAAAGACCCTCCACACAGCATCTTCAAAGATGACATAGGCCCTGAGGGAAATTATTTTCCTCAGGGCCTCCTGTGCGGAGTTAATGTAAAACAAAGGTCGTAGAGTATTGGGTCTGGCAACACCGTATCGCATCTACATACATAAGAACACATTTACTACTATCTGCCCTGATGATGGAAACTGTAGCGCTTTCCGAAACTTTGGCTAAAGAAGGAGGTAATAAAACACGGCAAAATACCCCAAAAATAAATCACAATAATATCTTTCTAAATGTATGAATAGCCATTACCTATAATTTTACTGACTCCAGACGGCTGGGAGCTGTTGAGAATCTTGTGTGGAACTAACATTGAAATAAAATTAAAATTTTGTAGACGATTTTATTATGTAAAAACTACCGTACTTACTAATGGTTCCATGACAACTCAGAATCAAGCAATTTCAACACCCCTTTCAAAAAAGTCATCAAAAGTTGTGAAAAAATTCTCATAACCTAACCTAACATATTTAACATTTTTTTATACATTTTTTTCATCACTTTTAATTAATGACTTTTCATATCAGCTGTTGAAGTTGCATGATTCTGAAATGTCCGTCACCTTACTAATGACACGCCAACTGGTTTCGGCGCTACCATGCAGTCGTTAGGGCAGATGATAGCATTAAAGTATATATGTGGTAAGGAGTGTGATTAGGTTGGTTTCCAAAGCCATATAAATAACAGCTAAAATGGGATTAACTAATTTAAGAGTTAAGGTAAAAGAAGGGGTAGTTGTTGTAAAAACATGTCATTCGCAAATTTCGTGTGTTATTTAAATTTCACATCACCATTGTTGTTGTTGATACTCGTTGTTGATACTCGTTGTTACTGATTTGTTTTCTTTACGGAAAATTTGTTTAATTTATTTTTATTTCAATACATAAAACAGACATGTACATATTGTACATACATGGGGATTATTTAAATACAATGAGTTACAGGAATCGTAACAAAAATAGCAACAAAAATATTGAATTTAAATATGCAAAAGTAAATTACAAACAAGAATGAGTAAAAGATAGAATACAAAAGTTAGAATACAAAAGCAAATAGACAGTGAAGTTTACTCAGCGACAGCAATGACTTCGTAATTTGGCGTTCGCGATCTCAGACCTGTACTCTAGTCGACCTTGACGGTACGCCACTGTTGTATACAATATGTACATACTCCATTCTTAAACAAGGAGTCAGTAGCTGTGAAGTAAATTATGTGTTTAGTTTAAAAGTGAAAATGTTACTTAATACCTTTTGGGTAGCTTTTATTTGTTCCCGATTTTGAATCACAGTTGATAAAAGCAGCCTTTGAAATCATCAGGATAGCTGTTGAACAATGACGGTTGTATGGACTATAATTTGAGAGATTTTACAAAACCGTTAAAAATCACAGAATAGTCTGAATTCTTGGCACAAGAGTTCCAATTTTGAAAATGATAATTAAAATAGTTATCTGTTAAAATATTATATTTGGGTGGTACTTTATGACTTGTCTGAATTATTGTCGTAATCAGTTCCAATTTTGAATATGACACCTAAATTCAAAACAAATCCGAATTCGTTTCATTGTACGAGAGTTACAATCAGTCCGAAAGACAGACACAACCTAAATTGGTATTTTTGATTTTTTTTTGGAAATACCGCACCCAAGTCCCAACCATTGAGATTGGAGATACAACATTTTCTACGATACTGCCAAAGTACGACCTGCCTACGATTTTTTTTTAACATTATTTAAAACGGGAAGACTTGAGGAAAAAAAATCCCCCTAGGGCCTATGTCATCTTTGTGTGGAGGGTATTTTTAGGGAAAGGAAGGAGAGGAAGTTCTGGGAAGGAAAAAGGTATAAGGGGTGGGTAGAAATCTGAGGATCAATCTGTTTAGTAATAACAGACGTATGAATCCATCCCTCCCACTGCGAGAAAGTTCGCATGGAGAGGTCTTGATTAGGTCTCCCTTAATCAGTCTCTCCCGATACGATCCGACATGCAGTAGGAAGGCAAACGCATTGGCTGCCAAGACCTAAACAAACCTCACCACGTGAACCCGAACACCCCTGCGAAGTTACCAAACGTAGTGAACAACTTGGGGTGACCTATGGCAGGGGTGTTTGTTATCCAATAAATGGTTACCCATACCCATACCCGTATTCTAAATTGATATAGACCTTCAGGGCGATCCCACTCTGGAAAGTACCGAAATTATGGTATTATACCATTATTTAAAAACCATTAAATATGAAGAAACACGTTCATAGTATTATAGTACTTGTATTATCCATAGGCAAACACTAAATATTGTGTTGGGGTTCTTCAATAATAAATAGATCCTTGTCACAATCTGGATAATTATTGTTTTTACGTATTTACAATATATTATAATACTGGGTCACACGACCGCTCTTAACTGGCTACCAATTGTATCTGGACTGACTGGCGAGCGTTGACCGATCTTAGAGGCAGTGGCTGATCGGGCAACATCGGCAGCATCTGTTGGAACTTAATAGAAGCTCTAAACCTAACGACATCTATCGATATCACCAAAAACTAAGTGTCTTTTCAAAACTCTACAAGACAACTTTGTTTTGCTGTGTTTACAAGGTGTTACTGTGAGCACTTGTCGTAGCATTTTTCAATAATACAAATAAATATCATTGCTCCACCCCTATGATTGTTAAATTTTAATACGATAAGCGTAGTCGGAAGTATCCATCATACGCTGTTTGTATTGAGTTTTCCCTTTGTTAAATTCAACCCTCACGCCCCTAGTAGCTTTTACGTCTCCCCCTCATGTATTTCATGAATTTCCCCGACCCTCCAAGAAAAAAATTTCTGATAAAATATGAATTTATGATTACACGTGTATTGCAAGTACTGAAAATTTAATCTCGTGTAAGTACCAACATATTATTATTTGTTGCCATTCTTCATTATTTTATTTTTTATGAAGTAGGTACGAAAGTGGTTCCCGCACAAAAATATTAATATTTTAAGTAGCTACGTAAAATGGCTTTAAATATTTTCAGAATAATTTATTTTACCAAAACAGCGGGGCTGTTGCCCAAAGTAGGAACAGTTTTGTCTTACTTCGGGTGTAATTTTAAAATAATTTTCAAAAATCGAAAGTCTCTCTTGGGCTGATGATTTCGGTACTAGATACTTTTTTATGTAAATATCAAAATATCGCACAAGAGTCTCGAGTTCCAACTGCTCCCAGCGCGGCGGTCTGGAGCCAATGAGACTATAGAATCTTCAATTGGGATGTGTTTGAGACTAAAGGTAATGGGAGCAGAAGGAGATTGGAAAGATGAAGGTGGAGAACTACTTAGCTATTAAGATCTGGTCACCAAACATGACTAAAGCCATTTCAAGCAATGCTTCGATCCTGGATAGTGGTCTTTCACCAAGACATACTGAGAGTACTTACCACTCACGTTTCTGAAGATCATTACTTATCTTAAACATAATATACTACATATACATACAGGGTGTTTAGAGACGTACTTTAACCAGTATTTCCTGACATTATTTAGATCTGGTCACCAAACACGATTAAAGCCATTTCAAACAACGCTTCGATCCTCAACCAAGACGATACTGAGAGTATCTTCAACTCAAGTTTTTAAACATAATTACTTATCTCAAACATAATATGCTACGTATACATACAGTAGGGACGTACTTGACTTACTTTAACCAGTGGTTCCTGACATTATTTGAAGTAAAAAATGGAATCGAAATTTTGGTCTCCTGTAAAATTTTTGACATTTATTTTTTTTTCTTCAAAACCAAGCAAAAATAACATTCTTCCACATGTTGTCACTGGTCATTCAGGGTGACCGACCAACCCCTCATCCCGCCCCCAACTGTCGATAACCTACTATTTTTTTTATGTTTTTATAGAAAAACAACAACAAAAATTTCACCGGAGACCAAAATTTCATTAAGGTCAAACGTCACATGCGTTATAATCTACGCATTCACAGATGGCGCCAATCAAATTATCTTAGGTTTTTAATGCTTTTTGCACGTTACGCTTTAAAATATTAAGGTAAATTAATTGTTCGCGAACATACATATTTTTTTAGAATATAAATAAATAGTTTTGTCCATAAACAAACCCAAATCTTTCAAGAAAGGCTGAAAAATACAATATTGGATTGAGTCACCTATACAAGATAATGTGATTGGCGCCATCTGTGAATGCGTAGATTATAACGTACGTGACGTTTACTCCGAATAATGTCAGGAACCGCTGTTTAAAGTAAGTCAAGTACGCCCCTTCTCTCTCTCTGGTTTCAATCCTGGGATTGGTTTGCAGCAATATCCTTTAATTTTCATTTCCATTCTTCCCTGTCTTGTGCGGCTCTTTTGAATTCTGCATATGATGAGCAGCGCACGTCCACCAGCAGGTCGTCCAGGTACTCTCGGCGTGGGCGTCCCCTAGAGTTTGTCCCCTCGGTCATACCCTCCATTATGGTATGCAAGAGACCTTCTTGTCGTATAACATGTCCGACCCATCTTGCACGCCTTTCGGACAAGGTCCTGAGCAGGTGCCTTCCTCCTTCGATACTTTGGAGAACCTCCTCATTTGTAATGTGGTCTCTCCAGGAAATTCCTAATAATCTTCTATAGGACCACATCTCAAAAGCCTCTAGTCTCCGTTTATCTCTTTCGGATAGGCACCATGTTTCGCAGCCGTACATCAAGATACTCCACACATAGGTCTTGATGAGGAGTATTCGCAGTTTTAGGTCTATATTATTTGATTCAATTACTTTCGACCTTTTATTGAATGCAAGCCTAGCCTGGTGTATACGGCTGTCGACCTCGCTCTTAGACCGACCGTCCCATGTTATTTTGCTCCCGAGGTAGACAACTCGAGGTACGCCCCTTAACACCATGTATTTAGACACCAAGATAAATGTTCGTACAATTTATAAAAGTAAAAAAAAAAAAAAGATTTTAAGCGATAGGTCCCTATCCTATATTTTTTCCTCCCCCCCTGTTGCCTGTACCATATGGCAGTGGCGGCCTTTGCAGGCATATAACTGCGGAATGTCAAGAACCCTTTTCATAAAGGGGAGGGCACCCTCAGTTACAAGGGAAGATGTTATTAATTTCAAAGACAATATTAATTTAGTACTGGTTAAATGTTGTATTTTGTAATTAATTTGATGTGTTTTAAATTTAAATGAAAATATTATTTTGGATGAATTGGAAAAAATAACCATTTTTTTCGTGACTTTATTTGTCCCCAAAAGGTTATTTATTATGGGAAAATTTTAATTTAAACCTAATATTATGTCAATTAGTAGTATCTAGTAGCCCAATATTTTTTCCAATAAGCCATTTAAAATCTCACAGTCAATGCTTTGTCTCTTTCTATATCTTTACACAGTATAAAGCAAAGTCGCTCCCGCTGTCTGTGCGCTTAGATCTTTTAAACTACGCAACGGGTTTTCATGCGGTTTTCACCAATAGATATAGTGATTCATGAGGAAGGCTTAGGTTTATAATTTGTCAAGGTTTTGTGTAAATTGGTTGAAGTATATAATATATAAAGGTACCGGGCTGACAAGCGGGTGGTGTGGATTTGACATGTATGCAAATTAACAAACGCCGTTGGTTATAAAGGTTGGGTAATGGCGTTTTCAGTGGATGACGTTGTATTTCGTTACCCACAGCAACGTGTGTCCGGGTCTGCAAGTATTATTATAAACCATTAGTCTGCATAATTCTCCCTCTGTTTTTCTAATGTAATATTTGTATCCTCACTGTTCGTTAAATTCTTATCTTGTTGTCTCCCTCTGTATTTATTTATAAGCACACACAATGTATTACTTGTTAAGTGTTAATTTCTACCCTGATGATGCTTGAGCAAAGTGAAACCGGTCGGTAAATAAATTAATTAAAACTCGTTATCTTAAACAAAATAAGTGTTTTATTTTTATTAAACAAGTCAAAACACAGCGATTGCTTTCGACAATATTATTTGGGAGGCGGGAATAGGTACCGCCGCCCCGGGAACCTTTATTGGATAACGAACACCTCTGCTATACCTAGGTCACCCCAAATGGTTCGCTACGTTTGGCGACTTAGCAGGGGTGCCCGGGTTGCGTATTCCCAATCCCTAACGCGATTCAGTCGCTCTACCGACTGAAATGCGTTAGGGATTGGAATGCATAAATCACCTTCCAAAGACTACCGCGTTTCGGTCGCCTTTGCGCTTTGTTGCTCTCTGTTTCTGTGAGGGTGACGACCGTTATTATAGAAGGGTAAGCAGAGAGGATGGACCGCATTTTTTTTTCACTTACAAAATCTTTTTTTACATTGAAAAAAAATATATATTTTTTCTAGATTTTGTAAGTAAAAAAAACGCGGTCCATCCTCTCTGCTTACCCTTCTATAATTATGGTCGTCACCCTAGCAGAAACAAAGAGCCACAAAGCGCGAAGGCGACTGAAACGCGGTAGTGTTTAAAAGGTGATTTATCCATTCCAATCCCTAACACATTTCAGTCGGTAGAGCAACTGAATTGCGGTAGGGTTTGGGAATACGCGCCCGGGTTCATGGGGTGAGGTTTATCTAGGTCTTGGAGGCGATTGGCCAGGATACACTGAACCCCAGATTCCTACTCACCCCTTAAACCCTTTTCCTTCCCAGAACTCTCCTCTCCTTTCTTTCCCTAAAAAAACTCTCCACACAGCATCCCCAAAGATGACATAGGCCCTGAGGGAAATTATTTTCCTCAGGGCCTCCTTTGTGGAGCTCATGTAAAAAATATATATATATAAATATTTTCGATATTCAATTATAATCGTTTTCATTATGAACGCATTCCCTCTGCTATTCTTATTTACATATCTCCCTTTCAAACCATCTTCTTCTTCCTTTTGAACGCCTACTACAGAAGCTATACTTAGGGAACAAAATTCCGTTTATTATTTCTCTATATCTCCCTCCCGTTAGTCCAGTGAGTGAATTACTTTGCGAAACGGTCAAATTATCCAGAGGGGGTTATAATGTCCACCCTGCTGTAAGTATAGGGGGTGGGTAGCCACCCTACTCTACTTCTGATGCCCTCGGCGTAGTATCTTTCAATAAATCGAATGGATTGAAATAATATCGGCCGGCAAGAAAAATTCTGCTCTCGCTGATTTTTTTTACAATAACTCCACGCAGGAGGTCCTGGGGAAAAAAATCCTCAGGGCCTGTCATCTTTGGGGATGCTGTGTGGAGGGTCTTTTTAAGGAAAGGAAGGAGGGAAGTTCTGGAAAGGAAAAAGGTACGAGGGGTGGGTAGGAATTTGGAGGTCAATGAGTCCAGGAGTGACAGTCGTTTGAAGCCACCCATCCCACTGCAGTGTAAGGCAATGTAAGGGTCGAGAGCAAAGATATTGAAATATAAGAGATGTGCCATCCGCAATTTTTACTGGGTGGGACTGCGCTTCCGGGTGTCGCCGATACTGTTTACCAATTAACGAATAATTAACGAACAAACTACTAAACGAACGTTAAACTAAATGAACGAATTCTTTCCGTACCTATCTAAACTATATTGTTAACCAATAATAATGCACACCTTCGAAAAATCAACGCAATGAACAAATACTTTTTGTTATTGTAGAAAGCAATCACTTTGTGGTTTGACATATTTAATAAAATAAAATACTGTTTTGTTTAAAACCACGAGTTTTATTAATTTTTTGAACCGACCGGTTTCGCTTTACTCAAGCATCATCAGGGTACAAATTAATACTAAACAATAAGTCATAATGTGTGCTTATATAAAACAAAATATAGAGGGAGAAAAAAATTTTAGAGAGAGACAAAATATAGAGGGAGACAACATGATACAAATATAACAAACACATCGACGGCCATAAAATACATTAACCTAAGTTCGCAAGTAATGGAAAAAACCGAAAGATAATTATGTGACTAATGGGTTACAGTAATAAATTTGGAGGAACAATGGATCAACTGACATGAAGGAGCACTGGGAATTTTTTTTTATATTAAGGGTTTATTGGAAACAGACCTAATATCGGACTACTTGATATGTCTAATTGATTATTAAGTATATGACTTTTGGTTTTTACAGCTTTTTTAATTTCTAGTGCCTCTAAATTGTTAAGTCTGTTACCATGTCCATTTTTATGTAAGATTTTAGCACCGGTGCTATGACAAAACGTATGATCTTTCGTATTTGATCGATAAAGATCATACGTTTTGTCATAGCACCGGTGCTAAAATCTTACATAAAAATGGACATGGTAACAGACTTAACAATTTAGAGGCACTAGAAATTAAAAAAGCTGTAAAAACCAAAAGTCATATACTTAATAATCAATTAGACATATCAAGTAGTCCGATATTAGGTCTGTTTCCAATAAACCCTTAATATAAAAAAAAATTCCCAGTGCTCCTTCATGTCAGTTGATGCTTTGTTCCTCCAAATTTATTACTGTAACCCATTAGTCACATAATTATCTTTCGGTTTTTTCCATTACTTGCGAACTTAGGTTAATGTATTTTATGGCCGTCGATGTGTTTGTTATATTTGTATCATGTTGTCTCCCTCTATATTTTGTCTCTCTCTAAAATTTTTTTCTCCCTCTATATTTTGTTTTAAGCACACATTATGACTTATTGTTTAGTATTAATTTGTACCCTGATGATGCTTGAGTAAAGCGAAACCGGTCGGTTCAAAAAATTAATAAAACTCGTGGTTTTAAACAAAACAGTATTTTATTTTATTAAATACTTTTTGTATGCAGACTACTCCGATTAGGTCGTAGTCCGCCGACGGTCGCGCGGACGTCATAGCATATCTCTTTTGTGTTTGAATATCTTTGGTCGAGAGATTCCGACTGGTCTAGATTTGTTTTTGAGGCAATGTGAAATCGAACTATAAATAAGAATGCGTTTGGAAATAGACGATGGGTATTTGTTCTAACGTTTTTCCAATGGAAGGTGCTCAGCACATGTACACAATTATTATGAGGCATATACGGTAGATATTACAGCGTGAGAACAGGTCGTTTTCACGACTCATTTTTTTGACGACTCTCCATGTTCATACCATTCTAGAACATACTTACAAAGATCCTAAGAGCATTACCATTAATAAAATCCGAAATTGTGTAGATTGACTTGGCTCCCATCCAAAATTCTCGGTTTATTTAATTATATTAAAAACTGGTGTAACCCAGTTGGAACAATGTTTTCCGCAACAAAAATTAAATTAGAATCTCACCACTGAATCTAATTACCGAAAAAATGCTAACATTAACAAGTGTTCCGTTATTTTTACAAAATTTGTTTTTCAATGCTTTAATAAAATTATCGAAACCTTTTTTTAAATCTCCGCATAAATATACGAAGGATGTGTACTTTTTGCTGTGAAATAAACTTGGTTGGTTTTGTTTGGAACACGGTCGAGGCATTTTATTTTTCCTTTATAATGCTATTACGTGGGAAAATAAACCAACGCTTTTAACGTTTTGTTTTTAGCACTTCTAACGCTTAAAATAAAGTTTATTTTTAACTGGTACAAAATAAACGTGTTTTACGTTATTTCAAACTTATGGTATTGACCGCTTTTATTATTTGCGTGACGACCCACATTAACGGTAACGTGATGGTGAAGTAATAAACATACGTTACCAATTGCTATAATGCTGCCGCTCTTCCTTACACATTAAACAACGGTGAGACAAAAGATGAGACACAAAATACGTTTGACTGTTTCCTCCAAAGTACTGCTTTTTCCTTTGGAAGAAACAGATATATCTCATTATGGTTCAGCTACGGCGACGGGAATTGCGTTTCATTTACTCTATACGTTTTTGGGAAATGTATGATAATGATCGTACGTTTTTTTGGGGGGGTGCACACATACGTTCACCGTTTGTCTCATTTTTTCTTCAGCCTTAATCGTCGCAATAATTTTTTACACCTCAGAACGTATGTTGTAGCACAGCGTAGGATGACAAGAGTTATGGTGCTAATTGTAATGTAATTATATGGCGGATACATTTAATTACCCTTTAATTTAGTATTTGGGAGGCGGGCATGGGTACCGCCGCCCCGGGAACCGTTTATTGGATAACCAACACCTCTGCTATAGGTTACCCCAAGTGCTTCACTACGTTTGGTGACTTAGCAGGGGTGTCTGTGTTCATGGGGTGAGGTTTCTCCGGGTCTTGGCGGCGGATGCGTCTGCCCGCCAGCTGCACGGCAGGCCGGATCGGGGGAGTCCCTTTGACTTCCCCAGGCAATGCGAGGAATGGATTCATGCGTTCGGCACTCCTGGACACACGGACCCCTAGATTCCTACCCACCCCTATCACCCTCCACACTGCATCCCCAAAGATGACATAGGTCCTGAGGGGAATTACCACACGTAAATAAAATTGTGTAGTATGTAAAAGTGACACCGTATTGCATACAATAACCGTCTCAGAGATGTTTGAGTATAATTAATGTGTTTTTCTGCGTTTAGTTTTGTTGTAACCGTCCAGATCCGGACACGGAGAATTACCAAGCTTAGCCCCGTTGTCGTCCCCATTAATAATTATGTTTTTTGTGGATTTTAATTTCCTCCATAATTAGGCATGCTCGATGCGTTTTGGATCTTCCCAGGACTTCAAGAACAAATGCAAAGTAATGTCCGGTTTCAATTAAGTGTTTGGCAAATAGTCCCATTGTCTGGAGCCAGTGGTATGATGGCTTCCTTTGTTTGGGAATTTTGTAAAGTGGAATGGAAGGAGAAGTTGATAGTGGAAAGGGGGGGTTAGATTATTTTGCTATTCAGAACTAGTTGCTAAACAATGCCGTAGACTAAAGACTTTTATATTAATTTTATTTTATGAGTTAAGATGATGCTCTAGCTAGAAGATACAGTGAAATGTAAGCCAAGGCATATTATACAACAAATATTTGAAAAACAGTTATTTTTCACCATTCCTTATCTCAAAAATCTATCCTTAGTTTTTTCAGTTTCACATATTTAGAAAAAAATGTATGCAAATTGATTACGGTTTTTATTGTATTTTTTTTTAAATTATATCCATGGAAGCCCTGAGGAAAAATATCCCTCAGGGTCTATGTCATCTTTGGGGAATCTTTGGTGAAAATCTTCAAAATCGAGGTGTTATGTTCCCCATTTTTCTCCTCCAAAATCCGACCAATTTTTAAGATTTTTAACTAACTGTAAAAAAAAACTCTACGTCTGAACGTTTTGATTTTTTAAAGAAAAATGCACTGACAGTAGTCGATGTCTATATTATATTAAACCGTCTCTGCAGTAGTGTCAAAATCCAGACAGGAAATTGGTGTATACGTTTGTATGGAAAAAAACGCCGCCCACTTCCTCCACAGTGTGTGTGTTCGACGTTACTCCCAGTATTAAATGATACCATTGCCGATATTTATACAGCGCGAGTTATAATAAAAAAATACATAAAGCGTCCAAACGGCCTCACCGTATTTTGAGCGATAAAATAAACGCGTACCTGCCACGACTTGAGATGGAGAAATTACTCTATTTTCCCCTGAACGAGATATTTCTCCAACGGTCAATAAGCTGACCGGGAGGTAGAAGAGTATGAACGAGAAATTTGTTTATTCGAGAGCATTCCACGAATCATTACTACATATTATGAATATAAATTACTTATAATGTTTCCTTAAATATTTTTTTCTTAAAAGTATGTAGTGATGAGCTTTTATATCGTTTTTCTTAACCGCTTCTGTCGTACGGATTTTTTTTCTGGTACTTATTTGGAAACTAAAGCCAGATGCAGGCACCCGAAATGACCCTCTTATTGTTTTTTTTCAGTTTCTCCAGTTTTTTAAGTTATATTTGCAGACGTAGTACTCTTTGAGGAAATGAAGGAATACTGAAATCGGATCTTGAAGAGATCCTTATTATAGGGGTTAGGTAATAAGAGATGAATTTTATAACGAGTCATGCAACCCTTTCGAAAAATACAGTTGTGCACAAATGTAGGCATAAGTTTGATAAATCTGCTGGCTATTTAGAAGAGATTAATAAAGCTTGTTCTAATGAACATTCTTCATTAAAATATGGGTAGAACAACCACATAATTCCCATGTCACTTTCTATTTTCTCAAGGCTAACTAAAGTACGGCGTCACTGGATCAAGTCAGTGCTGTCGAGCAACAACAGTTTGCTTATAGCGTCGATTGTTGTTGATACTCGTTGTTACTGCTAATTTCTGTGTTGTTTTACTACGATTATATTAAATAATCGTAGTAAAATTAGACTATTTTAAACAGTGAAGTTTACTTAGCGACAGCACTGACTTCACCTTGTACCTTAGGTCGCACTGTCTAGTCGGCTGCTTTGTTCTAAATTTTGAGACCTGGTAAAAATACTCAATTAATAATATACCGGTAACAAATATTGCATAACTGAAGTACTTTTCAAGCCTCCAGCAAAGTCCAGGCTTAACTTTGCCCACAGTATACGACAATACTAATTAACCCCCAGACAGCGGCTCACCACAATTATAGCAGCTCGGTGAAATATTGACTACCCTGATAGTATATAGTGTATTAATAGTGCTGGATTTAGAAAACTCGGCCTAGATAGGATTATGAAAGTCCTCACTTTAAGTTAAATTATTAAAATCATGATTTTTCTTATTAAAATTAAGTTATGGCTTGGTTTTTTTCTTCAGTTGCACTTGATAACACATTTTTTCGCTTACACGAGATTGACATTTTTTAATGTCAAGTGAAAAGGGGGCTGAATTGTTTGGTTTAAATGCCAAGGTTTGTTTATTTCGAATAAACGTACCGGAAAGCGCAGAATCTCCTTGTAATAGGTAACAAGCTAAAAGTAAGAATTATACAGGGTGACTGCACTTGAATGCCCATATACTCCACCAAACAACTGTCCACAATCTTTGGGTGCATCTTGAAATCAATTCGGTGCAGTCAAGAACAAAAGATGTTTCGGTGATATTTCAAATTCCATCCTAAAACAATATGTAGGTTGTATTTTAAGAGCAGTAATTTTTTTCTTTTCAGTTTTTTTATCGTTGAGACTGCAGAAAGAAACTGGCATTTGAAAAATCTTTTCGGCTGTCAAAATGCCAAACAAAAGTCTTGATACTGATAATTCGTGGTGTAATTCCATTATAAAACACATATAAAACTTATTTTCATTTAATTTATTTTTAACCTTTTTCAGCTTGTTAAAGCCATCTTCAGACTGCTACAAACTATTCTCAATCTAGAGTTTATATACATACCATATGAGGGAGAGGGTTAATCTACGAGGATTTTATTCAATTTATGAGGTTTTTCTTTGATGATTGAATGTTCAGTTATTTGGCTGTTAGCAGAAGACGTAATCAAAGATGGCATGGCAACAAATATGGAAAAATCATATGAATCAAAAATCCTTGTAGTCTACCCCCCTGCCTCTCCCATATGTTATGTTTATAAACTACCTAAAGATTAAGAATAATTTATACAAGTCAGAACATGGATTTAACAAGCTGAAACCGGTTACGGTAAAAAATAAATAAGGTGGAAATAAGTTTTATATAATATGTTTTATTATATTACCAAACAAAAGCTTTTGATTTTGAAAGTTTTAAAAACTGTAATGTTTGGAATTTTATTATGATATGTAAACAAATGTAGTAAAGAAACAGTATTCTATTTGTATCGAATAATGTTATATTTATTAAGATGTTTTATCATGTTCTACAGAATGTTTGAAATGTTCTAAATCTCGTGAAATTGACAAATTTATAACTCACAAAATTTACGAACTCAAGTTTAGATTAATTATTATTGTTGATCTTATAAATGACACTTTACCTAGATTTCTCACAAAGTTCTGTTTGGAGAATCTTTCGGTGAATTTTCAACAAAAGTTTATGTGGACTCGAATCAACCCCAATCATTCCAGTCATTTTTCGGAAAGGAAAGTATTAATTTAAAAACTTATGTAGGCACAATTACAAATATAATTTCAGATTTTGCGTAGTCTGATAAGAAATAAAAGTATGGATTGATAGGAAATATAGAAATTAATTAGTTCATACATTAATACATTTGGGTGCAATACTATTACTATTTCAAATGTACAATACCAACTCATTTTGTATCTATTGGTTTGTTATTAAAATGGTCTATGTGTTTTTTTATACATTAGCGAGGAAGACAATTTCTCTCGGGGCCTATTTATCTTTGGGGATGCTGTGTGGAGAGTTTTTTAGGGAAAGGAAGGAGAGGAAGTTTTGGGAAGGAAAAATGGTATGAGAGGAGGGTAGGAAACCGGGGTCAATGAGTCCAACAGTGAATACATTCCTCCCACGGCCGTGCAAGCCGATGGGTCAAGAGAGTCCGGCTGTAGAGGTTAAAAAGCCTCCCTCAACTAGTCTCTTCCGATCCCGCACGCTACGCAGTAGATGGGCAAACGCATCCGCCGCCAAAACCTAGGCAAATCTCAGACCCAGACCAAATCACAATCCGGGCACTCTTGCTAAATCACAAAACAACTCGGGGTGACCTATAGCAGAGGTGTTGGTTACGGTCTCCATGGTCGAGGGGTATGGCTCTTGACTCTTAATCCGAAGATCGGGAGATCCCGGCGTGCGTTTATACATTTCATTTGATCAATTAAATAATTAAAAATATTATAAAGTACTCGTATATTTGCGGCACGTGGAGAGTGAAAGATAGGTACTCTCAGTATCGCCCTGGTGTAAGACCACCATTCAGAATTGAAAAGTAGCTTGAAATGGTTTAAACCGTGTTTGGTGACCAGATTTGAATAGCCAGTTACATCCCCACCTTCCTCTTCCCCATCTCCAGAAATGGAACTCTTGTGAGGTATTCACATAAAAAATGGCTCCCGGGACGGCGCGGCGGTTCCCACAACCCGCCTATCAAATTGTAATAGATTCCTCCCGCCTACAACATCGGTCTCTTGTCACACTCTCAACAAGACCCTCCGCACAGTATCCCCAAAGATGACGAGATGGAAATTAATTTCTTCGAGGGCAACGTGTGTGGAAAAAAAAATTAAAAAAACTTATCTTCCATGAAAAATCTCGTATTTTTGTACAAAGACCGGGATTTTCTAAATGTTTACTCGCAGATGCTTGTAGGAATTGTGTGTGTAGTATAAACCTTAACACAAACGCAAGGGGTCGGCGTATCTACTACAGCGGTAAGCCGAGTGTTATGTACGGGTGGTATAATTGAAAAGTCCAAACAAACCCTTTGGTTTTCCTCGCACGCCGTAGAATTAAAGCTCACACGGAACGGTCCTTTGTGCTAATCCTTTTTTTATCCGGATTTCTCTTATCCTTTATCGCTGGCGCCGACACTGATACATGATTAGGAGTGGAACTGACGCTAGAGAACAATGGAGATCTGAATCTTTGGGAAGGAGAAGAAATTACTTGATAGGGCAAACCTAATGTTCGATGGGAAATGTTTTACATCAAAAAACATATTAATGAATTAAAAAATTAACAAGGAATATAAAATTTTTTACAAATTATTGAGTAATGGAAATCAATTTATTACTAATTTTAAAACAACTCAAATCCAAAACTATTTTACAACAACAGAAAAGTCACAAAATAACTATAATAATTTCCATTCCGAATTGCGCTGTATCATCAACCAATCAGAAATGATAAAGAAAATTTAGCCCCGGCTTCCCGCATTTCTACCGATTTATTACATGTTTTCCTTAAATAGTAAATAAGTTTTAAAGCTCTTAAAAAAATAAATGTTATTCTTACAGATAATTTCTATGCATTCCCCACGCCGAAACGGGAATTATATGAAATTCCTAAGATATAAAAAAATTGCAAAGTATGCTCCGAAAATTATTATAAACATCTTTTTTTCAGTTCTTTTACAAATCATATGTATGAAAACATTCGCTATTTTAAACATTCCCCGCGAGATTTTTCCTTTATTTTAAACTAGTCTTATTAAACATTTGTGTTTTTTTAAACATTTTCACAATTTCCGTTTAAATATTTTTTTTTAATATTAGCGCGCTCTCTCTTACATTCGTATTTTCATATCTCTCCATCTTCTTCTTTTTGAGCGGATACACCGCGCCTTAAACTATTTAAAAAAAAAAACTTATATTAAAAAGTAAATATTTTATACAAAACGAATTACAACTTAAAACCTAAGTAAGAATCGTGTCTAGCTTATCAGGCAAAAGAGCTCCTCTTTTCTGATAAGGTATATATGATCAATGTTGACCATTAATATAATATTCTATAAAATATGTATTGATAAATGTAACTCACATTCTTTATATTACAATTTTGCTTTCGCACGCCGGTATCTGAACCTGTGACCCCCGGATTGCTATTCCAGAGTCTTATCCCTCTGCCACGGAGGCCGACAGAGATTTTTATTTAAATTAGCTCCACATAGGAGGCCCTTAGGATACCTCAGGGTGTCAATGTGTCCAGGAGTGACGGACGTAATATGAATCTATCCCTCCCGCTGCGGTGCAAGGCGTTGGGTCGAGAGAGTCCAGCTGGAGAGATCAAAAGGTCCCCTTCAACCAGTCTCTTCCAATCCGGCCTTTCACGCACTGGGCGGGCGAACGTATCCGCCACCAAGACCTTGATAAACCTCACACCATGAACTAGGGTCGCACCCCTGTTAAGTCACCAAATGTAGCGAACTACTTGGGGCGTCCTATGGAAGAGGTATTGGTTATCCAATTAATGGGTTCGGGGAGGTGGTATCCATACCTGCCTCCCAAATTGACTGTTATAAATTCATTTTATACAAGATGTGAGTTCTATCAAAACCTCATTTTAGTTCTATTCTCGTTCTGTCCTAGTTCTTTCTATCTTAGTTTTTTTTTTTAATGTGTGTGTTCAGTTTTAATTTTACAATATTTAATTTTCCAAATCTTACGAAACTGATCAATTAGTTTGATTGTAAGATATCTCTCATTTTTTAAAATTAATTAATGCTATATACTTTTCAGTTTTACATAGTAAATACTAAATATAATAATTAATATTAAAATACTAATTATTATAAAATACCTACTAATTTTTATAATGTTTATGAATTGCGTTGTACTAAAAATATTTTACACAGCACAAACACACGGTGATAAAAAATATAAAAAAAACGAACTATATTATTTGATTTCATGTTCTAAGGAGGTAGAAAGATTTAACTTTTGTTTTGATTTTTGAATAAGATGTCTCATTTTTCAATATTTTCGGGTAGTGCGTTAAATATTTCCGGAATTTTATGCCTTTTTGTTCTATCACCGTATACTATTAATATAGTTCTATCCTTCTCCTGTGATCTAGGAGGTTTCGGTTATATTTAGTGCAGTCCTTGTGTAACTTATTACCTACGGGTACTATCGAATTTAAAAAAACCAATATTCAATAATTGATGATGTCGATAACATAATTTGTTCAGCAATTTCACTATCAGTTTGCACGACTTATATATATAGTAAGCTAAATATTTCAATAAATAAATATTTCTTGATAGAAAGCCATTGTGTTCGTTTATACTCAAAATGTTGTCGAGGTATCTTTTGCCAATTATTTTTAAATTCTTTGCTACCATGCTTAGTACTTAAACAAATTTAAAATTAAACACGCTGTTGTCAAAGTACAAGAATATTGTTTTCACAAACCAATTACTGATTTTTCATATTTCTCTGTTTTCCATAAAGCCAAAATAGCAAACAACTCTTTACTGGTGAGTTTATTACTTTTCACACAATTAATTTTAATAATAATTGCAAACGTTAAATACTTGAATCATTAATATGCAGTGAAATTTAATTTATTTTATATTTGAAATTGGTATTTGAATAATTAGTGTTACAATTTATTTCATCAGAATTATTAATGTTTGAATTTATGGTACAATTATTGGTTCGCTTCATTAATTAGTTTAAATGACTTATTATATTTATTACTGGTATTAGTTTCACTTTACTATTAAAAACCAGGATATCGATCATGGAAATTTATAATGCTGTAAAATAGCAAAATGTTCATTGTTCAGGAGAGCCTCCGTGATCCCGAGGTAAGAGTCTCGACTCACAATCCGAAGGTCGCGGGTTCGGTTGCGGGCGAACCGCGGGTTAATTTGTAGTATTTCACAATTAATTAATTAAAAATAATATATAGTATATTTGCGGCACGTTCCATAGTGGAAGATACTCTAAGTATCGCAGCGGTGTTAGACCACCATTCAGAATTGAAACGTTGCTTGAAATGGCTTTAGCCGTGTTTGGTGACCAGATCTAAATAGCCAGGTACTTCCCCACCATCCTTTTCCCTATCTCCTTCCCCTCACCACTACCTTCAGCCTCACTACATACCTCAATCGGGAATGCCATAGTCCCACTGGCTCCAGACGGAAGCAGTTTGGACTCTTGTGCGGTATTCGTGTAAAAAAAATCAAAATATTTACCACTCCTTCTATCTTTACTATTTGTTTCTAAAATTATAAAATATATTCATATATCCACTCTAATCTCTTCATACAGTACCTACGATATCCTGATATTTCTCGAAACAATCATCTGTCAGTCTGAACTAACCTAAAACCCTTCTTCCAGGCCCGCCGTCAGCTCCAAGCCAGCGGTTGGGTGTCGGACCAGGAGTCTCTGGGGTCTCTCCCGCGGCAGGGTGGGGGCGCCCTGACGCCCGGAGGCTCCGCGCCCCCTGGTCTGGGCGGTGGACCCCAAGGGCTGACCTTGGCCCCCGGAGACAGGGGAAGCTGTAGCGCTGATAGCGGCGTCAGAGGTAACTTACTGATTTTTACTATAAAATTCTATTTATATGTGTATATGTTACTGTAAAAGCCCGCACCACGGTAAATCCTAAGATTTTGTAACTTTTAATGTTGCAAGTTGAGAGCTTGAATACATAAAAAATTACTATAATTAAAATCAATCGGCATTCATTTTCGATAGCGGCTACTGAAGTCATTTTATTTATTTCGAGATTTTCAGTGGTATGTAAATTAGAGTTTTTCGGTAAAATTAAAAGAATATATTGAGTTGCCGGTATTCCTGAAGAACGGTTGCGCGGTCGCGTGAAAATTATAATTTACATTTAATAAATTTAATTTTAAACCCACTAAAACCCATTTTTAAATTGTAAAATTTTTTTAGTATTTGTTATATATTTAAATAGTATTTAAGAAGGCCAAAATTACTCTATATATTATAAATTAAAAGTCCTCCGCGCCGTCTGTCTGTCCGTCTGTCTGTCTGTTCGCGCTAAACTCAAAACTACTGAACGGATTTCATGCAGTTTTAATAGATAGAGTGATTAATGGGGAAGGTTTAGGCATATAATTTGTCAATGTTTTGTGTAAATTGGTTGAAAATGTGGTGGAGAGCGGGCTGGCAAGCGAGCGGTGTGGATTTGATTTGTACGCAAATTAACATATAGTGGGGGTCATAAAATTTGAGTAACCATCCATTAGATGGCCTTGTGTTTCGTTAGCCACAGCTACGCGTGGCCGGGTCAAATATTTTTTAATAATTATCATTAGCTCACAAATAATTGCCAAAGTTGCTTCTAAAATCACGCAAAATCGAATTCTTTAATATTCTTAATTTTATAATTTAAAAACCAAAATATTTGCCAACTATACATTTTAATAAAAGCCTTTCTTTTCAGTTTGGTCACATAATTTGGTTTTTAATCCAAATTTAAATTTAAGTACCGGTTTGTTTTGAAATTGATTCCTCCTCGCTTGAAGAGTACAGAAATATTTTAGTTCCACCTTCCCAAAGCTTGATAAAAGAGCATAAAACGTTATAAAAAATTAAATTTAGCCAGTTTTATAATACTATTCAATCTGTGAGACTTTTTGTACGAGTACATAAATTGAAAAAAATCAGCATGTTGTGATATTCTCACGGTTAGTAAATTTATATTTTGTACAAATCTTTTGTTACGAAATTGTAGAGTAAGAGGAGTTTGAAATTGAATAGTTCCGGAAGAAGCAAGTGCAATACCATGAAAATCATAAACAAGTGAAGTGAGATCTGTAACATCTGGGTGTGATATCTGCTCCTCGTCGTCTCTTGAAAAGATATCATCGCGTGTCCAGACTCTGTTCGGAATATCATTTTCTAGGGAGTTCTTTCAAGTTTCATAAGAACAGCAATTCCATTATACCAACTTTCACGAAGCAGAAAAATGGCACACAATTTGAAACCATCAAAGAATAAGAATAAGTGATATTGTTAAAATATTTTTAATATACTTCTGTGATCATTGAAGAAGATAGGATTGATATTATTAAAAACTAACTATCTATGAAAATATGAATCAGACAAAAACATAAAATAAACGGGAAACGGTGGCAAACCCAGAATCTTTAGTCTTACAAGTCTGGCATCTCTTCCTATTGAGTTATTTCCAACTCATTATGTTCCGTCATTTTTTATCAATATCATACTTTCATTTTTTTAGATTAACTCCATGCAAGAGGCCCTGAGGGCATGCTGTTTGGAGGGTATTTTTAGGAGAGGAAGTTATGGGAAGCAAAAAGTATGGGTGGGGATCTAGGCATCAATGTGTCCAGGAGTGGCGGACTTATGTATCTATCCCTCCCAATGCAGTACAAGACGATGGATCAAGAAAGCTGGAGAGGTCAAAAGGTCTTTCTCAACCAGTCTCTCTCGATCCGATCCGCCACGCCATAGTTTGGATAACGCATCCGCCGCAAAGACCTTGACAAACCCCACCCTACGAACCCATGCTAAGTCACCAAACTTCGCGAAGTACTTGGGGTGACCTATACCAGAAGTTATGATTATCCAATAAATGGTTCCCGGGGCGGCGGTATTTATACCCGCCTCCCAAATAGTAGAAGTAACGTTATCCTCCAATGGGGTATTTCCACAATCGAGGGATTCTGTTGAAAATGTACGGAATATTGAAAGATCATTTTTCTGATTTTAATCATCCTACTAAAAATGTTTGTTTTTTATGTTTTCATTTAATATTATTGATTTTAAAAACGAACTAAAACTGACAAAATCAAAACGGCCCGTGGTTGGCAAATGGGATTGTGACGTCACAGGCGTCGCTCAGCTGGGCCACAATAAATAAACACTGTCAGTGAGCGTCCACGCTCATGACGTCACACGATAGCCCCGCCCCAAAATATCTTTTTAGCGGTAATTCAAAAATGGAAAACTTTGACTCGCTGTAGAAAATTTATTCGTCAACATAAAAATAAAATAAAAATGCTATGATCATCAAAATTTTTTGCTTAATTTTTTAAGCAATAAAAAACGTAGAAATGCTTATTACTTCCCATATTTTTGGTGCCATATTTTTGATGTGATTGCGAAGTTCTACAAGAATATAAATGTAGAATGTCGTACATATCTATTCAATTTTTATCTGCATGGGACATCTATGTATATGTGGGTTCGAGTCTTCCTTTTATTTTGTGTGTTTGTCTGTTTCATATTTTCATTGAGAATTGTTGATGTTATCTTCTTCGATTTTAAAAAATATTACATTGAGCTTCTATAAGATATCCTTGGTAATTTTTGTGTACATCTTTTTCACGAAACTTTTTTTAATATTAGGATAATAAATTTAACCTCATTTAAGGCTAATTTGTTCGGTTTTAGGAATAATTCATGTAGGTCTTATTAAAATCGTCGTATCTTCTTTACTATCATGGTTAGAAATATAATCTAAACGTCATATACAAAGAGAAATGTATTCAAATCTAAAAACTGCAAATAAATTAAAAAGTACACCTTTTTTTTCAATTATTTCTGGCTTTCACCCTTCAAGAGTGTTCTAGACCATCATTTAAAATTACAGAGAAAGGAAAGGTGAATTTAAATATTAATTTTATTTAAATGAACAAATTTAAGAATTATATGAAAGATTGGAGTAGAGAAAAACGGAAATTTCCGACTGTAATTTGGAAAAAAAAATTAAACCGCGGGAAATTTTTTTAAATAATTTTTATATAAAACGACAGAAAAGTGAGTTGACGATAACCTTTATAATAAAATTGCCTTATCAAATATGTGTGTTTTTTTTCGTTATGATTTATTTTAGTTAAAACGTAAGATGAGTCATTTTTTTTATGTTTTATGTTAGCATTAAAAATTTTAATATTAAAAAAATTGTATGTTTATTTATAATCATAAAATTTGAAAGCGTATTTCATCACCTTTCGAAAACTGTTTTTAGTTTTCGGATGTGTTCAGAAATATTACGTTTATTTGAATTTTATTGCAAAGCGGAAATATTTTGAACTACTGCCAAAATTGGACCGAGGCCTGAGGGGTTAAAAGGATACTATAGTCGAACCACCGGATTCTGCGTGATCAATGCATAAAGGGTGTTTCTGTGAGACAAATATTCGGTGTTCAGTGGGATTACGTCATTCCTTTGTGGTTGTTTCTGGGAGACAAGGAAATGTGGGAACTGAGTGCAAGGCTATTCGGATCTACTTAGACCATTACTAACGCAATTCCAAGAAGGGTTTCCTTACCGAGTATATTAAGTCCATATTTTCCATTCTAGACGGAATGACGCGTATACCAGCAGCTTGCAGAGGTGCGCTTTCCTGATCTTCACAAATTTTAATCAAAATGGTATTTAAAGGAGAAAAACATGTTTCTGCACGCAAACCAAATAGAACAATCGATTCTTGGCTGTCGATTTACTTCTAGGCTTTAGGTCAAAGAAGGCGGACCATTGTTTAGAATAATAACAAATAATAAATACGGTGAAAGAACCCTAAGCCATATTGCACCCAAAATATTAATAAACCACCAATGACAATTAAAAATAATAACGTTTTTACTGCTAAAGTCAAATTAATCTAAGGAAATGGCTATTATATTGAAGCCCTATCAAAGCCCTCGTATTCTTTATTGGAATTCACTTTCTAAGGAAATGAAAAATCATTTTAATTTTGTAATACCTCATATTTATGAAACTATTGATATACTTGTTGATTATATTCATTTGTTCTTATTACATTCATTTTTACTTGTTTATTATATAAGGTTATACTGATATTTACATATTTATATTTATACTATTCTGTACTTTAACCAATTTATTTAATTGTTAATTTATCATAAACATTATACATATACACCCTTTGAAAATGTACCATGTTATGGCATAAAATGTCGTCATTGTGTTCCTGCTGACAGACTACATAAGTAGTTTAGCAGGTTTGAATGTTAATAAGCAGAAATAAAACAATGATATATTCACTTCATTAATATGGCGTTTCTCTCGTTCTTATTAAAGTTGATTTGTGCAGTGTACTCCCATAAAAAAATAAGAAAATAAGGCAAATTTTATTATAATAAACACTAATTAATTAATATAAACATTATTTTACAATCAATAGATTATTCGTGATCAACCTGTGTTAGGTGCTTAAAAATATGTTAATTACTGAATATGTTAGTTTTTTATTCATTTAAAAAAACGAACATTTCCTTACGTAGATTGAGATTTTTAGAGTTCGAAACAATTACCTTCTTAACCTATGATTTTATTTTCTTTAGCTACAGATGCCTCAATGAGTCTCCAAATTGCATAATTTTGCTAGGTCGCTAAACTCTTGTGTGGTGAAATGGTGAAATTCTTTTAAATCTTGGAAAAATGTAAATGATTATGGCAAAGATCAGCACAGAATTTACAGATGAGTTCATTTTTCTCTTCCTTTTTTACCTCCGAAAGAAATAGACATCGAACCGCCATTGCGTTTTATCATTATGCCGAGAGCTTTCATATTTAAGACATTAATATTGTGTGTTTCCAGTGACAGGTAGCAGCGACCGTGAGAGCGGCGCGACTTCTATCGGTGGCAACCTGTCCGACTCCACAACGGATGGCACTCCCACCATCACCCTCGGAGAGGGGCTGGACATGGACTCCATCTCCGTTGTGTCCTCCATACAGCAGGCGCACATGTACCACCGTAAGTCACTTACTACTATCTCTTATCTACCATTTTCCTTCATAAAATAACAATTGGCCTTGCAAATGTTGTACTCTGCAATCCTTATTATAATTTTTTTTTATTATTTTACAACAGATTAATTATCCAATTACCGTACATTTTTTTTTTCTTTTTGATAGTTGACACCTTGGATTATGATACAAAAAATCTTAAGGCTATCTAAAGAAGAGTGTTTAATACTCTAGTGTTTCGGATATTTCGTTCATTGGCACCTTTCCTCTTGTCATGCTATCCTGTGCTAGAACATCTGTTCTACCGTATGGTATTTTGAACAAGTCGTGTCGACGGCTACGTTTGAAGTTTTCAGACACGTTTTAGCCATAGAATTCCAAGAGTAACGGACTGTCAATACAGATATGAATTACGTTAATAACTAATAATCACAAGATTTGCATAACGTCTAGTTTCTAAGCAAAATCTGTTTGTTGCCTCAAGTAATTCTGTATGGTGCATGAACCTCGGTTAAGTTCCATGCGTTCCTGAGGATTTTTGTCTGGATTTGTTCTAGCATATTATCACATTTAGTTTGGTGCGGAGTCCACACACCACTAGCATACTCCAGCTTACTTCTTATGACGCCATCGAACATGGCTATCATTGTATCTGGGCCATCGAATTGTTTCCATGTTCTGAGGATAACAACCACGAGTTTTCATGCTGGAGTGAGCCCTAATATTTGATCTGAGAACGACAGTTTGGAGATCAAAGACGATATCGAGATCTTTATAACTATTGACTTGACATAATATTTTAATTTTTAATGTTTTATTCAAAAACTATGGGCTTCTGGGATCGGGTATATGTCATTGGTAAGTCAAGTCGCATATGTACCACCGTAAGTAACTTACCATTATCTCAAATCTATAATATTCCTTCACCAAGTAACGAGTGGTTTGCAAACGTTGTACTCTGCAATCCTTATTATCTTCCATACGACAGGCGCATATGTACCACCGTATGTCACTTATTACTGTCTCATATCTACTATATTCCTCCACTAAATAACGAGTGGCTTTACAAATGTTATGCTCTGCATTCTTAAATATTTTCCATTCTTCCATACAGCAGTCGCATAATATATGTACTACCGTAAATCACTTACCACAGTCTCGTAACTACCATATTCGTTTTCTAAGTAACAAGTGGCCTTATAAATGTTATGCTCTGCAATCCGTATTATCTTCCATACAGCAGGCCCATATGTACTACCGTAAGTCACTTACCACTGTCTCATATCTACCCTATTCCTTCGCTAAGTACGAGTGGACTTGCAAATGTAGCAGGCGCAAATGTACCACCGTAAGTCACCATGATGTCATGACTACCATATTCCTTCGTTAACTTCCAAGCGCTCTTTGAAATTTGTACTCTGTATTCATGACGTCTGCCATACAGCAAATTTGTATAATCTGTATTAATATAAAAACCACTGCTAGCCATTAGAACAAAATTTAAAAGCAAATTTGAGTTTATTTAATTGACTGCTAGTAATTGAGAAAAATGTTTCCTGTAAATTCCAGAAAGACAATTTATTACTATTACTGTAGTAATTATAGTACCGGTAATAGTAACCAGCTGCATTTCCACGATATTCGCTTTAGGAGCAACTACAAATTGAAACAATTGCATTGTGTTCTACAATGAAGCATAACAAACAATAAGAGGTATTATAACGTAGTAACCTCGTGAACATTGTTTGCTATTAAAATTTGATGTTGGCAGCAGGCATGTTCTCGCCATTGTTACATGAACCATGCTAAGTAACATTTTATTTCAAAATTGTTGCCATTCTTTCGTTTATAAATTTGATTTTTGACATTGTGGACACATCTATATAGATCTCTCTTCTTACATCCATCCTGCTATCTTATTACCTATCTCTATCTGATATTTTCTGGCCAATTTATTGACGTTTGAGCATTTGCGACAATACACCATGGTACAATCAGTCTATTAATGAACCGTGTGCAATGAAAAACGAATTGATTTCTCAGTACAATTTAATATCGATTCAATTAAGAAATCTGGACACAGCACCTGGTACCAGTGTTGCCAATTCAACTCCTTCAGAGCTAGATTTGCTCAAAAATGAGGCCGTCAGCTCCAAAAAAGTGATTTGGCTTCTTTGCTCGTTTTTTTCAGGTAATCTAGCTCCTCTTTTTAGACAAACAAACGAAAGATTACAATTAAGTCAAAATACTTTTCCACAATGTTCCTGCCCGTCTTTAACCCAAACAAAAAGCATTAAATATCTTGGGATTGAAATTGATGAAAAACTACAGTGGAATTCACACATTGATCTTACCTCAAAAAAGCTAACAAAACTCATCTACTTCTTCAAAAAATTACGTAACATCTTGTCAATGAGGGATTTAAAGAGAGTATATTATGCCTTATGCCACTCTCGACTAGAATATGGAGTAATAGGATGGGGCGCAGCATCATCTAATCACATAAAACAACTTAAGGTAACTCAGAATTGCATCATAAAGACCATACTGAAGGTCCCCATAAGGACGTCAACAACAGAAATTTTTAAACAGTTTAATGTTCCAAGCATACAGAAAATCTATGCCAAAAACATTCTAGTACATCACCACAAAAATTATTCAGAGGCAGACACCTCACATGCTCATAAAACCAGAGCCAAACAAACAGACATACTTAATATACCAAAGTGTAACTCTTCATTTGGACAAAGAAGTTCTGAATTTTTAGCAGTAAAGTTATATAACAAACTCCCTCTTAGTACCAAACAAATTAAAACAAAAAATAGCTACATTAAGGACATTAAATGTTGGCTGAAGGAACTATCGGAAAATGAACTTACATGTATACTTAAAACATCGTCATAGAAGTTTCTGGAAAACCTTATCCAAACTATTTATTTATTTATTATTTAAGTTAATCTATAGAAGTCGCTGAAAACTTATCCAAAGCATAGTCCCCCTCAGCACAGGATCTCCTAGTGAGGAGGACTACGAATATATTTTCTTATTTTTTTACCTAACATGTTTCCTATAAAAATGTAAAATATAATAAATGTATTGTTACTAAATAAAAAAATAAAAAAAAAAAAAATTTAGAGTTATTTATTTAGGAACCGGTTATTTTCTTGTTGAAAACATAGTTTGTATCTCAGAATTACTATAGCCATCACCCTCCCCTTTGGAAACAAAAATATACTTTTTATTTCGTTGAACCAGAAGATAATACAAATATCCTAAACAAAGATATGAAACACAAAAAAAAAGATAACGGCCGCAATTGGGACTCGAACCCAGAACCTCTGGTCTTACCAAGACAAATGGTTTACCAATTCAGCTACATAGTTAAACGTCATATTTGACAATTTCAAAATTTCAATTTCAGAATTTACAATATTATCTCCGATTATTTTTTAACCAACTCCTTTTTATTAAAAACACCCCCTTTAAAATTTATATTAGTGATCCAGAATTATTTCTTATGTTAATAAGTCTTAAAATAAGCCATTGCCTTACCGGAAACCGACAGCGTCTTCGTATTAATTTTAGCTGTTAAATTTCCATAACACAAGCTTCACTATAAATGCAAATAACATCGACCGCCTGACAGTGAATGATCGTGGATTGGCAAAGGAGAATTGCAAAATAAGAACCGTAAAGACAAACTCTACCACTGTCGGGCGCCTAGCAATTTAAAAATACCATAATACTGGTAAAATTACACTTAAGTTTGATGAAACTTGTTAAAAACTAGTTGATTCTACTTATTGGTCTTATTTTAGTCTGCCGCTAGTAATATATTTGGTTAAGGAAGACCGCACCTGAACCAAAAGTTTTATGTTATAACTAGTTTTATTACCCGCCTTCACTCAAGATTTGATTTGAAAAATATGGATTAAGCCGATCAAATAGTACAGGAAAAAATCGTAATCGGAATTCACGCCCCCTTATGGGAGGAGTTTAAAAATACTTGAGAAAAAGCTTTTGGAAAGGTTGGAAAAGGTATTTGAGAAATTTTTTTACAGGTTGATTTCATAAAGGCCTGCAAAAAACAATAATTCCTTTTTTACGCATTGTTTATTGAAATAAAACGGATTTTAAAATTGATTTTACGACAGGGGGAGGACTGATAGAAAATAGATGTGGCTAGTTAGTAGTTTTTCGGTGGACGGTATAAGGTTCACTTAGAAATTCCTGCCGTATTCTCACCGTGATGTCAAAAATAACAACGCGAAATTGCATATTGTACTTTATTTTGTAAGGTTTGGGCGTAATTTTCAATTTGCCACATTAAACAATAAAACCATATCCGAAAAGAGGTTTTTAAAAAGGAGAGTTTGGACTTGAAAAGTGTTTTTTATAGACCATATACTTCAGTTTTTTCTAGGCTTATTAAAATACTATTTAAGGGCCAAGATATGTTCTACACGCAGTCTTTCATTGAAGCATCTATGTATAATAGTTCTGAGCGATCAAATTTTCAAAATAAAAACATATAATTTTGCATTATTTAGTATGGCTTCATCTTAAACCAAATACACAAACAAAAACAAAAACGAAGTAAGAGTTGTGTTACTTAATGAATCGGTTTCAAACCGCGTGGGTGAATTTATAGAAATAATAATAATAAGATCAACGTATACATGCTTTTTAATTTACCTGTTTTTGAGACTAACTGATTTAGTTTTATATTCGTTTTATTATAATATAGTATATATGATTTATATTATAACCAAAAAATTCTCTTCATTATACTCGTAAATACGACACAAAAGGTAACGTTTGATAAAGCTCTCCCACACTATACGAGCATACCAATTTTCTAGCGCATGGAGTGGAAATTTGTGATATTGAAATTTTAGCTTAGAACAGTGGTAAGCCTAATACGGTGGTTTAGAGCAGGAAAGGGAAATGTGTGGTACATTGCTAGTTTCATCCGGAAAATTTCCACATTGTCAGAAATTTTCCTTGCTGAACAATGTTTCCAGAATTATGGATATTATTATTACGGTTTTATTTTATGTGATGGCGACATAAGAGTCACAATATTGTCCTTTTTGTTCTATGGTAATCTCAATACGGTGAAAGGTTTTATGCCTGGAGAAAAATAAGTATAAGTTGAAATATTATGCATGATGGCTCCTACGTATTTTTTTTCCTAGTAATAAGAAACAGCTAATTTATTTTTTACATTCTGAGAATGGGTTGTTTCTACGACTCGTTCTTGAGTTCAACAGCTCAGCTGCCTCCCTTCTACAACATGCATCTCTTCAAGACCTATATTCACTCCTTCCTATCCTCAAGAGCCAAAAACCTAACACACTCCCAAACTTCAAAGACCCCGCAAAGCATCCCCAAAGATGATGATGATACAGGCCTTGAGAAAAATTATTTTCCTCAAGGCGTCCTGTGTGGAGAGTAATATAAAAATATTTACAAGTTTAGTGAATAGTTCCTACTTGTTTTAGTAATTAATTCGAAATAAATTACCACTTTATTGTCAGTTTACTGAGTGTTAGATTCTCTTAGTATCGCCCTGGTGAAAAACCACCAGTCAGATTATAGTTTAGTGTATTATAGTCTAAATCTGATTAGTCAGATACTTTCCAACTATCCTCTTCCCCATCCCCTTCCTTCAACCTCACAAAATTCCCAAAATTGTGGACGCCACTGTCCCGTTGGGCGGCTGTAACTCTTGTGCGGTGCTCGCACAAAAATATTTAGTTTTCTATACACTATATAATGAAGAGCGTCCCGGTGTGGGTTTGTTTTCTTAGTTTTATTCCGAGATTGATGAAATCTTGCACACTTGAATTTCAGAACAGAAAAAAGTTAACTTTCTAAATAAAATTTTAAAAACAACCCACCCACTTTTCTCACCTCTTAAAGCAAAATTTTGATACTTTGTTGAAATTGTGCACTGCCCTAAAATTAGAGAATCTTAATTATCTTCTTCTTTCTAACTTTACAGTTAGTAACATAAATATGTTTTATTTCATGGTGTACCCGTCTCAGAACAGACATTGTCTAGTGAGGCGGGTTACTTACTTGTTTATTATACGATAATTTAAAACAATAAACGCCCGGCTTGCCGGCATAAAATTTAAAAACTTAATTTAGAAATTAATTTTGCTTTTTTTTAAATGCCGGCAACCCGGGCGTTTATTGTTTTAAATTATCGTATAATAAACAAGTAAGTAACCCGCCTCACTAGACTAAGTCTTTTCCGAGACGGATACATATTTATATATTTACACATATAACTTACACATACATATGTATATATATATATGTACACATACATACACACAGGTATTCGCATACATGTATATAATCATACACATAGATACGTATAAAACATAAGTACATATAACCAAACGAGAATTATTGGGAGTTGTTATAAAATTATCATGGAATTGACATATTTTCATAAAACCAAAAATTCATCATATAAAACATAAGTACATATAATCAAATGAGAATTATTATTGGGAGTTGTTATAAATTTATCATGGAATTGACATATTTTCATAAAACCAAAAATTCATCAGACACGTTGATTAGTTGAACATGGATTACAAGAAATTCATTAAGTGTTAGTTACCCGTCAGATATACAGATACGTTTTTAGATTTTCATGGCCAAAAGTATTTTCGTTATTTGTTATTGGGGTGTTACATCTGCCCTAATGATATACACTGTAACGCTGTCATAACACCCCAAAAACAAATAACGAGAGTAGGTACTAGTTTATAATCAGCGGAAGTTAACACTGGTCAACACATTTTTGTCCCTTTAACGAAAGTAGCCAAATCTGTCAGGAAATTTCTCGCTGATTTCAGATATGTGATTAATTTTTTTCTATCACGTCAGGTTTTTATGGGTTTTAAGTTTTACTAAAATGTGTATTAATTCATACTTATTCATGAGTTATCATGGATTTTTATTTATTTTATCATTGATTTTAGTATCTTGGTTCCATATTATGTCACGGAAGACACTTTATAATACTGTCAAGACATAGAAGGTCTGTTCGCAGCTCTTGGCTTGGAACATAACGTAGCGAATTGGAGACTTTTCATAGACTCGTCGAAAGTAAGTTTGAAAGCTGTTTTAATTCCCAATGGAAATACTCAACCATCCATTCCACTTGGTCATGCTGCAAAAATGAAAGAGAACTATGACAACATGAAGCTTCTGACAACAAAAATTAAATGTGTAAAATACGAATGGAAAATATGTGGTGATCTAAAAGTAATAGAGCTCTTACTAGGACTGGCAAGCGGGATACACAAAGTATTGTTGTTTTCTGTGCGAGTGGGACAGCAGAGACAGGAAAAACCATTATAAAAAGAAGGACTGGCCTACTAGAAAGCACCTTAAACCTGGCACGAAGAATGTTCAACATGTTCCCTTAGTAAAATCTAAAGATATCTTACTTCCGCCCTTACACATTAAATTGGGTTTGATGAAAAATTTTGTAAAAGACTTGTCTAAGGATGGAAATGGCACGATTTACTTAAAGCAAAAGTTTCCTAAGATCAGCGACGCAAAAATTAAAGAAGGAATATTCGTGGGACCACAAATAAGGGAGGTCTTGACTGATCCGAATTTTATAACAGTGTTGAGACCAGTCGAGCTAGCCACTTGGTCAGCCTTCAAGAATGTTGTCGAGAACTTTCTTGGAAGTCATAAAAGTGAAGACTATATCAGCATTGTGTCTGAAATGCTCATGGCCAATAATAATATGGGATGTCACTAAAAATACACTTCCTTCACTCTTATTTGAATTTTTTTCCCGAAAATATGGGAGATGTCAGTGACGAGCACGGCGAACGATTTCACCAGGACATTGCGGCTATGGAAAAGCGATACCAAGGAAAGTGGAGTCCATCTATGCTAGCAGACTATTGCTGGACCCTGCAGAGAGACTCTCAAGATACTCAAAAGCGCAAATCAGGAGCAAAAAAATTAAAATTGAATTTGTTTTGAAATTTTGTTAAGTACCCGTTTAAGTACTTTGGAAGAATTATGTAAAAAAAAAACTTTGTTAAATAATAAAAAAACCTGACCTATAAATTTTTTTTTGTTTCATTTCGTGTTTATGGATACTAAATGCAAATAAAAAAAAATAGCTATGCTTAAGGGACTGCACTTAAAAAAATAAATGTCGACCAGTGTAATTAATAGGTTAGTTACAATTTATTATAGAATTCATTATAATATGTAAATCTCTGTCTATAAATTCTAAGTTATCGATGGTATTGTAATATACATGGAGTTTAGATTTAAATTGGTAGTTTAAAGTTTCTGAGTCATTTGACTAATTGGATATTGTCCTGAGGGGCTTTCCACTAAAATAGCGCAATATAAATTATCCATTTTATATCTATTATTAATTGAAGCGAGATGAAAATTTCACAACAGGATTCTGGGTAAGTACCTAATCAGTAATCAATATGATTCATAAATCTAGCTAAAGTAATTACAAGCACTATTTTGATTGATAATGAAAGAATTCTGGGAAAATTATGATATAGCCTCCTTTTTGTCACACTCTGCGTGACTTTATTTGCGTTTTGCCATTTTGCAAGACAAAGAAAATTTATTTATGCTTAAAAGTGACCGCTATTTAACTTTACTCTATATTTATCGTGTACTCTCAGCTAAATAGTGTCGTACCTTTGTCAAAATACTTCAAATTAATTAATCCTGCAGTACCTCGTGTTTAGTGCATATTTATTTAGAGCTAGCTTGTTGTAATACATGTAAATATAAATCTTTAGTAATTTTATTCAGCACGTTCCCAAAATTTTAAAATGTAGATGTCATTTTCATGTCCGATGATATATTTTTTTTTTCAACCAAAACAAATAATAATTTTCTATCACACGTCGCCACTGGGTACATCCTGGTGAATCACTTTATACTCATTCCGTCTCGTTCCAGCAGCATCGTACAGTGACGTGACCTTATTTTAATAAATTTTAGAATATTATTTTTAAAAATATATGAATGTATTTTTTTATTGAAACTTTGAAGGTTACTACAATCAATGTGATGTTCTAGTATCACTGAAGAAAAACTTAACACTACTAAATCTAAACGAAATATGAAGCAGAACAAGACGAAGCGCCTTAACTAACTCAACCATTAAGACCTTTTCATTTTCATCATTTTTGTTGATCTCATGTTTGGAATTCAGAATTAACAATATTGTCTTCAGTTAATGTCTCGCGTATTTTTAGGGGTTATATCTTACTAATATTATAAATGCGAATGTTTGTATGGATTTTTGTTACTCTTTCACGCAATAAATAAATACTGAATGTAATTTAAAAATTCTTAAACTAATCTAAAGCTACATTATTTGCGAGTAATATAGGCTATATATATTGGTAAGCTCTGGCGTTATGAATAAGCTGTGGCGTAATGAAATTATTTATTATACGTTTATTGTCCGAACAAAAAGCAAGGCGTGTTGCTAAGTATTTGTTTGGCGTGGGCTGTCATTTTATTTTATTTAGTTTACTCTGGAGATTCTTTGATAGCAAAAATTCAAATATTTATAAAATAGGTACTTATCTACGTTTTGACCTTAGCCAATAGCTAGCGCGTATTTGATTGTCACATTTTAATTGGTGACATCGTGAAAAAATAATGTAACGGGTTGGAGGGGTGGGGTAAATGGGGGGGGGCAGTTGGGGAGGGGGTTGAGGGGGGGCGGTTGGATTGGGGGGTTGGGGGGTTGAGGGGTTGGGGGGTTGGGGGGTTGGGGGGTTGGGGGGTTGGGGGGTTGGGGGGTTGGGGGGTTGGGGGGTTGGGGGGTTGGGGGGTTGGGGGGTTGGGGGGTTGGGGGGTTGGGGGGTTGGGGGGTTGGGGGGAGGAAAGGTTGGAGGGGTGGAGCAAATATGCGAGCGAAGCCGGGGGCAAAAGCTAGTATGTAATATATTATTTCCGTTTATAATTTGAATTGAATTGAACTTGCACAAGTCAGTGCTCAATGATAGTTAAAGTAAAAAAACAGAGTTTCTAAAACCTTTATTTTTAGAATAGACCACGCCATTATCTACCCAAAAATTCATCGCTTCTCAAACTGGGATATTCCTTGAGGATAAGACAGTATATTGAGCACATGCCTAAGTAGAAGAACAAATATGTGTGTAGGGTATGAACAGACCTAAGAGTAAGGATGCAGAAGTGTGAGGTAGTAAGAACGGAGGTCTAGTATTCCCAGATGTGAACTGGGTTAAGATTGCATCACAAGCAGGAGCGGGAAGCACGACTTCGCAGTAACTCACATTATGTATGTATATTACAGTCTTCATATGAAGCCAATGAATTCCGAACGAAGCTTTCATACGTTTTTGTTTCCCAATATAAGCTTAAAGTTATTGAACATAAAATGGAGGCTAAACCTGACTGCTGCGTAGAAAAGTGTAATATTAGAGCAAAGTTAAAATATAATACAACATTTAGATTCAGTTTTTACGCTTTATTTTATTACACACCACAAAAAAAACTCGTTTCAAAAAGATTATATGTATCGCACTTTCGCAACCACACTGTCGTAAGACAAAATATTTTAAAATGGAAAAAAAGGAGTCCTTGACATGACCGTATCTTTTTCTGGTTTTTCTTATTTCAGATTTTCAATTGAGTTTTGTTAAAATTTTCTTAATTAATTTAAAATATTGCTATACGAGGTTTATTTGTTAAGTTATTATTCATTAACTTAAAAACAAATATTCATCCTAGATTTGCAGAAAAGTCAATAGATGTCGCATGTTAAAAATAAAAATGAGAAAAATTTGTCCAAGATACTATCTAGATAGCATTTAGTTTGAGTTTGAATCTTGCAATCATAACATACATAAAGATAGTAGCCAAATGTGTTACATACAATTAAGGTAATGTTGGTAGTTCTTAGACGAAGTTTAAATATGAACGAATCGGATAGGGACACATTTACTAAGTTGGTAGAGCTGCGCCCAGGCAAGGCGAAGATCTTGGATTCGAGTCCTAGATGTGACTATCTTTTTCTGATTTTGTGTCTTCAGATTTTCAATTCAGTTTCGATAATATTGTCTTCATTTAATTAACCCTTTGAATGGCAGGAGACGATATTTGTTCCAACGCACATAGGTCTCGTATAAAACACTTTAACTCCCTTGCTGAAATATGATTTAACTCCATAGAAATATGTTCTAAACGGTGTTAGAAAGGGAAAACACCACGCTTTATATTTGAATCTAAAAATAGCCACCGAAAAAGTAAAATGTACACTTTTATGTATACAAAGTTATGAATCGCAAATTGAATAAAAAAATTGAAACTTCGGGAATTTTTTATAAATTATTTTCACATAGAGCGTCAAAAAAGTGAGATAACAATATGTGTTTGTTATACGTTTGTCTAATAAAATACGTATGTGTTTTTTTTTATTATCAGTAACTTAAGTTAGAAAAACGTAAGGTGAGCCATTTTTAAAACTTTTTTTATGTTTGTATGCAAAAATTTTATAATTAAAAAAATATATGGTTATTTCTAATTATATAATTTGAAAGCAAATTTCATCACCTTTCTAAAACAGTTTTTAGTTTTTGAATGTGCTCAGAAATATTCCAAATAATTGCATTCTATTGTAAAGCGAAAATATTTTGACCATATGAAAAAAATGCCAATTTTTTTAAAAATGGGACTTTAAAGTTGGCATCTTCACTACATATCACTTTCCACTCAGTCGTCTTGGGTATAGTCCTTTGTGAGCTAGATAATTCCTCCATCACTACAAAAGGTACATTTTCCATTGATGACGGTAAAAGTAAAGAATTGTTTGAATTTGTTCTATTTATATAAAGAAGATTGTCTGTGGCGGGCGGTCAGGATTATAAAAAATCTACAGTTTTATTACAAGATTGATGAAATTTTCCATACTTGAACTTCAAAACATGAGGAAGGTCACTATCTACCTGCGATATCGAAGAAAATCTTGAGTAAACCCTAGGCAACGCAAGGGACTTCAGTTAGTAATTATATATTTATTAAATTCAGTCTACCATTTTATGTCAAATAAAAACATTTTCCAGCATGTCGTATACACTCCAGGTGAAACGAGTTACTTCGCCATTTGGTGTCAAAGGAATATTGCCCGCTTAAATGAATAAATATTTATTCGAAGAGAAGGTAAACTTCCATTAACATGAACAAATAACCATGGGGCGGTCTTTGTTCTCTATTTAGAGCTACTCATTAACGGTCAAACGAAGACGCCCGGAGCTGGAGTCAATAATTTCAATAGAAAGTCTCGAGCTAAAGTCAATAAATATTTTCTAAGCGGACCGACTATACAAGATGTTAAGGGTGAAACACTGAATTTCATCTCGTAATTAAATAATTAGCCCTAATGACTTTTTGAAATAAGTATACATAATGTAATTTGAAAGGCAGACTATAAATTATTTTCTACAAAGTGTTTTTCATCTTCTAGTTTTGTATCTTGTTTTTGAAGTTAAACTTCTTCAGCACCTTTGTAATTTGAAACTTGTATGAAACGAAAATGACGCATTACAGTACCTACGAATCGTCAAACTGCGCTCATTGGCCGCTTTGATTATGATCTCTCTTTTCAAGGCTCTTATTAGTTGAGATTGTTGAAGTGTCTCCCTTACTATCATGGTTTCAAATATGACTTAAACGGTGCTAGAAAGAGAAAGCAACACGCTTTATATTAAAATCTAAAAGTTAATCACAAAATATTTAAAATGTACACATTTATGAAATTTTGGGAACTTTTTATTAATTCTTTTACATGAAATGACAAAAAAGTGAGTTGAAATTCACCCAATCATATATAAGTAGGTTCGTGTTTTATTTTCTTTCGTTATTTTATTAGTAATTTTAGTTAGAAAAATCGTTAAGTGAGTCATTTTTAAAACTTTTTTATGTTTGCTTGCAAGAATTTTATATTTAAAAAATTATACGCTTATTTCGAATTTTAAAATTTCATCACCTTTTCAAGACAACTTTTAGTTTTCATATAAATATAGAAATATTCCATTAATTTGAATTTTATTGCAAAACGGAAATAATTTGACCCTCTGATAAAATACGGTCGAGGCCTGAGAGGTTAAGAAGATGAAAAAAATAATATCACTCAAAGCATTATTTTATTTTATCGTCTCAATAAAATTTCCCACTTTTTCACTAACTTCAAGAAAAATCACTATTTAATCACTTGCTCGCATTATAAAGTCGAAAATCGTCAAGATATTCGAAATGGCTCGGCGATTAAAAGCCATCATTTCCACTCTACTAGCAAAAATTCAATCTCTCCTTCTTCCCCGCTTCTCCTCGAGGGTCCGCCATCACTAATTTATTTTAAACGCTCATTTCCACAAGTGCTGTTAGCTATGCGAAGGTTGATAAGTATTTTTCACTCAGTAATTTGAGAGAACTTCCAGCTTATCGTCGTGTTTTATCAATTAAATAATCTACTTCCTGCTCATAATTTTCTTACTTTTTAATTCAACTTTAATTACTTTTAATAAAGATCGTAGATTTCTCGAAAAAAAAACTTTATTTAAAATATTTCACTTCATATCTCGTTCCTTCGAGCGACGTCTCGTGTTTCTTCGCGTTCTAAGTAGGAACACTTAGCATCCGGGTGACAAGTCACCGCACGTCATCCCCCCGTGAGCTTTAAAGTTGTCAGGGAAGCTATGGCGGTCGAGTGGAAGAACTTTAATTTAAAAATTAATAATGTATCTAGTTTCATGGCACAATGAGAAAGTTATGTGTGTAAAGAGAGACAAAGAAGAGCGATATTCGTTGGAGCAGGTATGCTGTCAAATTACCAATATTTCAATGGACGGTGAATGATGAAGAACTAGCATACATTGATTTTTTCTGCACCGGGTGCATAGTCCAACCTTATTTTTTTTAATTAGGTTTGTCAACAGTGATTCATATCAAAGCGCTCACAAATATAATTATATTGAACATAGTGATTCTATCGCTTATAAAAAACAAACACAATATTGATAACATAATGACGCATAACAAGCTTCTACTAAGACAATATTCTGTGGAGTATGTTTTACCCAACAAGATACTATCTGAATGCTGGAAACGTAGAAAATTATGTATATAATATACACGTACAAACATATACGCATATATATTATGTATATAAAACACACATTCATATAATCTTTGTACACAGTTAACATTTGTCACTCTAGAACGGGTCGTTTATATATATATTTTAGAAAAATAATTAGAAATAATGTTAATTATTATTTTTAATTGTTCAACTAATGTTTAAGACAACATTTTTACGCATATCACAAAGGGTAACAATTATTATAAGCAATAATTTTCAGCCTGAAGCACTCATCTACATTGAAAAAATCTCCCGAGGAAAGATACATGCCTCCGACGAGACTCGAACCCGCGTCCTTCTGATATCCGGTCAAATGTTCTTGACCGGAGCATTTGACAAGAGTTGACCGGAGTTGACCGGAGTTGACCGGAGATTTTGACCGGATATCAGAAGGACGCGGGTTCAAGTTCCGTCGGCGGCATGTATCTTTTCTCGGGAGATTTTTTCAATGTAGATTAGTGTTTCAGGCTGATAATTATTGCTTATAATAATTAAAAATAATATTGTTGTTATTAAAACATATTTTTTCTCTCATTATGTTACCCATTTTCATGCATCTCCGTCATAATAATCTTCTGTTATTACGAATCTTGGAATATAGTCCCGTCAATTTAGTAAAATTCATTTGAAAGGTTGGGTAGTTTTGAATTTTTGATCAAACATTTGGGTTGCCACAATGATGTTAAGACCAAGCTTTTTTTTTGCTAACCCCCGCGTCCGGTGTTACTCGGCAAATATAATAAAATTTGGATACCTGTTTACGTTTTTGTCATATATTTAAAAAAATAATATCCGTCGAAAAAATCTTTTTCCACAATTTATTTATTCAACGCCCAGAGGGATTTTACATGTTTGATAGTACAATTAATTCATAATAGATGATTTTTAAACAGATAAAAAAATAATAAAATTAAAATTAGATAAAAAATGCCCACAAGTCACAAAAATAATTAATAAATAATTAATAAATCACTAATTTGAGCAAAAGATGAGCTGTATAGGTATGACGATGCCCAATTTTAAAAAAAATAGCGTTTTTCAAATCGAAAATTCAAAACTTTCCGACCTTTTGCAAAAAAAATGCCATTTTGTGCTATTGACTGGACTAAGAATCCGACTCAAATACCTATTTGATATTTTTAATTGTTTTTTTTGAAGGACGCAATTATGTTGTGTGTTACATTATACATATTAAATGAAAAAATACTTTGTGAGACACCACTTTTATTGATTTTAATAAATGACAGCCAACCAGGTTTCGCTTATCTCAAGCTTCACTGGGGCTTATTATATTAACAAATCATAATTACATACAGACACACGTATAAAAATATGTGTATAAGATACGTAAGAAAATATAATATATAAGAAAATAACACAAGAGAGAAAGAGATACAAATATGAAAAAGGGAGAGTAGGCGTTCCCGGGCACCGAACCACTTGGGGTGACCTATGGAAGAGGTGGTGGATATCCAATAAATGGATCCCAGGGCGGCGGTTCCCATGCCCGCTTCCCAAATTTCTAACAAATTGTTTAACACATTTTATTGATTTGTACATTCTTTCTAAAATGCTCCTTTCATCGGCCTATCCATTGTCAGAACAAGCCTCGACCCCATTTCTACTGCATACTGCTTATTCTTGTTTTCCTCTGCCGGTTCCATACCTTACTACCAACATGGTTGTAACAGAACCCCAATTTGGACTACTTGCCTATATCCTTTGACAGCCTCTCACTAACAACTACTGCATTCAGTCCTCCACTAATGGAGTTTCATGCATTCACCCTTCACTCAATGTCTTTATCAGCCATCCCGTCTTTCACTAACAATATACCAAGTTCAAAAACTAGTTCACTCAGTCTACATTCATCGCTCAACTATATTGCACAGCGCTTTTGCAGTCTCTCTTTGGACCACTTTGTAAAACCAGTCATCACAGCACAAAAGGCAATTTTGAAAATTATTCTTAAGGGGTCTCCACACGGTACTGCCGCAGTACGTACTGCCGCAGAACTGTAGTCAAAAGCGCCAACCGTATTGTTATTATAATAACAATACGGCTGGCGCTTTTGACTACAGACTATACGATTTTTAGTCAGTTCTGCGGCAGTTCGTACTGCGGCAGTACCGTGTGGAGACCCCTTTAGAGTACCCATCTGAACTCTTACAGACTTTGTTTTTAAAGCCCAGAATTTAACATTTTTTTTTACCAATTTAACCATGTGTTTACACTAGACTACACTCAAAGTTACTATCCTTGATTAATCACCATGAAACAGGCATTCACCTAGTATGGTGATTTAATAAATCTTATCTATGGAAATGTCAAATATATGTAACACGTATTATATAAATAAATAAATAATGTCACTGAAAAAATATATTCTAATTTACGTATTAAAAAACCAGGATAACTTTACACAGACAAACTCCGGCCGATTCATAAGATCCACAATAGGTACAACATACATTCCACCAACCTACAACTAAAATGGCTTTTGGACAAAGAAATATGTAATATTTCTCGATAAAATTATTTAATGTAAGTACTCCCTCTTGCTAGAAAAAACCATTGAAAAAATAACCGACTTCAAAAGAAGCATTAAGATATGTATTATGCATATGGAAAGGAAGAATATAAATACAATTTTGCAACCTAACAAAGATTAATGCTTGACTATTACTTAACTGTGCTTGTATTGTGTTTTCTTCTAAATGTTACTTCATAATTTTGAACGTATGTAATATAGTTTCAATGATAATTCTGAAATGTGAGTGAATTCCGAAAATTCAAAAACTCAAACGTCAATGCGCTGATGGTTTAAACTCTAAATAACAACAGTCGAAAATGAGACAAACTGTGAGCGTGTGTCTGCACTCTCCCAAAGGAAACATACAATCATTATCATACATGACCCTCACACGTATAAAGAAAATGAAACGCAATTCCCGTCGCCGTAGCGGAGCCGTAATAAGATATATCTGTTTCCTCCAAAGGAAACAGCCACAAGTATTTTGTGTGTCTCATCTTTTGTCTCACTATTATTTAATATTTAAGAAAGAGCTGCAGCATTGTGGTGATAAGGAACGTTTGTTTATTGGTACCGTAAACGTGGGTCATCACGATAATAATAAAAGCTCTCATTGGCATTCATATCTAAAATCGTAAGGATCGTGCGATCACTGGTAAAAAACTAGAAAGAATTTAAGAATACCAATTTGGTTTATAAATTTTTAACTAGATCCTCTCTCATACAATTGGTAATGACTTGCTGTTTGTATCTCGATTAATTTTTATCGTACTTTATTTATGGCGTTGATGGCTAAGGTAGGAATCGAAGGCTAAATAATACAAACGCCGACCCGCAGGCAATACCATTTTATTGGGTGAACTTTTTGCTAGAATCCACTGAAAGCACTTTCAGCGGATAATCTGAAACTCAACCCAATAATCCTGAAGCGATACTTATTTGGAGAGCGCTGAAACTGGATTAGTGGAAAATTTGTTCTATTTTAAAAATGCTTTCATCGGAACGAAGAACGCAGAAGCTCGGCAAATGGAATAAAACGGAATCATAATTATATCAACGGTTATATTATTTTTTTATTATTTAATCACGTGTAGTGCATAATTATGAGTTACGGCTTGACATATACAGTAGGGTGGAACACTTTTGTATGTAATTTTTTTTTTTCGAAATTCGAATTGGAATACCAGGAAAAAGTTGCTTTATGTAATTTTAAATAACACTTCTCAATTTGGAAGTTCTAGCTCGACTGCTTGAGCCCCCGCCATAGACTTGAAATTTTATTTTTTAAGTTTTTATAGACGTTTAGTATTATACACCCTATAAACAAGATAATAAGTAAATATAATATGTTATGCATTAAATGATAAAATAAATTAAGTTTTAAATTAATAAAATCATTCATTTTAAAATTAAACACAAGTCCAAAAAGTTATGTTGGTATGAATAACATCATTTTTTATAACAAAAATCCATTTTCATCTTAAACTTTAGCATGAGCTTTCGCGATGCTTATTTAGATTTTATTAATCCCTCTCGTCTTTTCTTGTCGAATTCACTTAGAGCTGCTTATTTCACAACTTTTACAGATCTTTCCACAGCCTCGGTGTGGCAAGGTAGTCTCATAAACTCCAACACTGTATCTTCTCCATTTTCAATAAGATCTTGTAACTGCTCATCGGAAATATTTATCAATATTGGGGGTTCGTATATATTTTGTTGCCAGTCAATCATGTGTATGTAAGAATGTGCATTTAAGTCCACTTTTGGCACCTCAAACATGCGCGAAACAGATTTTTTATTAATATGACGAGCCTTTAAAATGCATCTTGCAGCGAGTTCTCTAATGTGCTTACGTGAATCTATTATCATACTCAACGACAAGTTTTCTGGAAGAACAAAGTAACTGTTTCGAATTATAACAGGGTCCACTATCGCTAACAACTCGTTGGGACAAACATCTAGTGCTGTTAATGAGCTTCCATAAATGATTTGAACCATCTTTGCAGGATGAATGTGTTTTGATAGCAAACCAGACAGGAGCATATGATTTTACGACGAACGTTGCTAAAGTCATAAGATTTTGTTGTTGATTTTCCGTAGAAATATACAAACGCAGTATGCATATGGGATAGTTTACCTGGGCTTCTCTGTAATAAATTAGGAGAGCAGGATCCATTAATGACAGCAGTAGTAATTTCTTGTAAATATTTCTGGTCTGTACTGAGATCTGTGGATATTTTTGGAGGTAGTTCACCTTCCATCTTCTCAAAGTTGGCCAACGGCAGCGTCTCGCATATCTCTAATGCTTTACCAATTCGACCTGCAAATGATTTAAGTCCTGCAGTAAGGCCATCCAAATAGGTAAACAAATGCCTCAATGGTAGCTCATTGGCGTGTAAGAGACAAATTATCCATTGCAATGGTCGAGATAGTCTGTTTTCCAAAAGACGAATCACGCCTCCTACTTTCCGTGTATTTGTGTTTGTTCCATCACAGCCATCAGATATTAAACCCTCTAGTGATATCTTTTTCAACACCTTTCCTTCCCTTTTAAAACTCGACGATCAAAAAGGAAGGTCGGCATTAGAAAAAAACTTCAGATCTATTTAGCCGATATGAAGTAGAGGGAATTTCTTCAATTCGTGTCTTTGAATTATGCCTGATTTCTTATTTTAGAGCACAAAATCATCTATTCAGCAATGTTTACTCTGCGTAAGATCCGTTATTCCTAAAGCCATAGGAAGTTAGTGCTTGTAAAAACATTTGTTCCTCTTTTGGCACTTTCTTTTTCACTCAAACAAGTACAGCTTACAAATTCTTTACAATTACATGCAGCTATATCAAAAAACTATCGACTTTGTACTCTGACCTCTTCTAACCTTTCTTCCTTAAGTTTCTTCAAAGACTTTTTCAAATTATAACACTTTTACCGATAACTTTTTAGTAACTGTAAGACTCGTTTGTGTGTGACAATTAGAATAGAAGATATTACCCACAATTTTTAAATTTTCGTTCCAACTATTTCGGCAATTTCCAAAAACGTAGGTTCTTTTGTTGTGTTATTCCTTACTTTTAAGTCTTGTCGAACCCATTTATAGAATTTCATCATATTTTCTTACGTGGGTAGGATATTCTCTTTCAACTCTGCACTTTCACTAAATATCGGACATTTTAACTTTTGTCTTGTAAAAATCATGTTAAATCACTTAAAAAACGTTTATCAACAGGTGAATATAATTAATTGATATAGTTTATCGTGAATATAATTGACGTGCGACCTTCTGCCTTGAGACAATAGTGGACACTAGTTTAAACAAAACACTGCATTTCGTAGATTGTCACTTGCCGCCCCCCGCTTTGCCCCGCACTTTGCTCCTTTGTCACAGCGCCAAAGTATATTAAAAAAATGAAATATTTGATTGCAACAGCTAGCTAACTATATTTTAATATGTTATAAAATAAAATAAAACTATTTTAAATAAATTCTGTACTATTTTGAAGGCCATGAAAATAGCCCCTAAACTCTAGTTTTTGTAAATCTTCGATGTCTTGGCGGGGGCTCTTACCGTTGTCTAATATTTTTTTATATTTTTAATTGAGGGAATTGATGGAAATTGGCAACTTAATTCAACTATATCAAATTAAAATTCGAAAAAAAAAAGTTTCGTTCCGGCCTAATATACAGTGCCGTGCTGTCCAGTGGTTGAAAGGCTATGCCTTCCCAAAGAAAAATGATTAAAAAAAACATTTAAATAACATTTGCGTTTAGATGATTTGCGTAGCGTCGCTTTTTGTTTAAATACATCAAGGGGACTGTATAAAGGATAATGATACATAAAAAATACGACAAAAAAAATCTATCTATATATATTCTACTGACATAAAGGTTGTCTTTGGCGAGCAGCGTAATTTGTTTTTTGTTATGTACTCGTAAAACTGCGGTTTTTTTTTTAAATCGATTAAATTTTGCACACTTGGTCCCCAAAATAAAAGGAAGGTGACTGTCTACGTGGGATTATTAAATACTTCTTTCATCACATTTTCTCAGCCCTTAAAAGAGAATCTTGATGAAATTTTGCGTACTTCCCGGTTAGACGAGAGGTCTGAGTTCGAGTCCCAGTTGCGACCATTGTCTTTTTCTGTGTCTCGTTCTCTTTCATATTTTCAAACGAAAATTATTTAATTTAATTATATCATGCTCCCCTATGATATATAAATGTAAAAATAATGTATCTTTGCAGAAGAAGATAACAACAATAATCTAAACAGATTATTATTGTTATCTTCTTCTTCAATGATACATTATTTTTACATTTATATATCATAGGGGAGCATGATATAATTAAATCTTTGCAGAAGAAGATAACAACAATAATCTAAACAGATTATTATTGTTATCTTCTTCTTCAATGATACATTATTTTTACATTTATATATCATAGGGGAGCATGATATAATTAAATTAAATAATATAATTCTAGAATATAATACAATGTTATACTTTCACTGTCGTCTGATGAGAGGCCACCATACAGAATCGAAATGTTCATTGCAACCATTTTAGCTGGATTGCCATGTCACACAAAAATAAACAAAGCACCTTCCCAGATTTTCATTAGAGTTAGATACTGTTATTTCCCGATAATGGTGATGACCCAGGGAGAAGGCCCGTTTATAATAAACTATAATGGAGTCTCAGGTTTACCTTAAATTATTAGCACGTGTGTTAATTGCTCAATAAGGAATTACAGGGTTTGGATATTACCCAATTTCTATCGTATATTATATAACGATAAATTCGTGGGTTATCACAATAAAGACTGACCCCTAGATTTCTACCCACCCCTCATACTTTTTTCTTTCCCAGAACTTCCTCTCATTTATTTACCTAGAAAGACCCTTTACATAGCATCCTCAAAGATGACATAGGCCCTGTGTGGGGTTAGTGTAAAAAAAATTATTTATAACTTTTTGTAAAAGAAATCAAATTTCTTATAAATATAAAACGAATACAAATTATATCAACTCCTGCAATTAAAAAAATCTAGGGTTATAAATAGATCTTGCAGATACAATAAAAGTGCCCACACATCCGCAACATCGAGTTTGGTAGCCACCTCTGGTCTGGAAATAGATAGGTACTAGACATTCTTGTACATAAGGCCCTCGTAAAATAAAACTTCAACGTGGGTGGAATAGATGTTTTCGTATAGAAGGATTTACGGATCGTCAGGCAAAGCGTTTTATATTATGCATAAGAAGATTTTTTATGGTTTCTTTTCAATTTGCATAAGTAATTTTTTCATTCAAATCCTCACTGAAGGCCTCCTTGTCATCTTTGGAAATGAAGTAGTGGACTTAAATCACAAAAACCGACCCAGATCAACAATTTCAACCAACCTGTTGAAATAATGAAATTATGTTCAATAAAATGCGTTTTCATGCAGCAAATGTCAACTGTGTCCACTTGTTGTGTGAAATGTCGAAGGGATTAATAATTGTTATGTTTCTTCTGAGCGCCTTCGAGTGTAATACCAGTAAAATAAACACAGCATTTCCACGTGATGCCTATTTTCTAAAGTGTGTAATCCATATCATAAAATCGCCCTGGTGAAAGACCGGAATTCAGAATAGCGCTTTGCTTGAAAAATGGCCTTGACCATGTTTGGTGACCGATTTGAACAGCCATGTACTTCTCGACCTTCCTCTCCTATATCCTTTCTCCACTCCCTTCCGTCTTACAACATTCGCTATTTGGGAATGCCACAGTCTAGCTAACTCTAAATGGTACATGTGTCCAACTACCATGTATGTACTATCTACCATAGGATACACATATACTTCCCTTTTTGCCAAAATACAGCATCACAACTGCCATTCTACAAATAATTCAACACGCCTCACAAACCAACACTAATTCAGCCTTTAATTTCGGTATACACCAGCACAAAACACGATCACAAAATCAAATACACTTATCGTCATCTACTTACACGACTAAATTTGGAATGAACTCCTTACAATACGTCGTACATACCCAATACCATTACCTAATAACCTAAAACTTCCTTCCAGAAAATAAGAACCAAACGAAAAAAATATGGGTAAAAGCTATAAAAGGATATTTTCTCAGCAGCTTCATTAACCAGTGACATATTTAGCAATCTTTCTTTGTAACTCTTGTATATCTTTCTATATGCATTTATGAAATACTCTTCAACTAACTGTATCAAGTGTGTCTAGTCTGTTTTTAAATCTATGTACTTTTCATTGAACTACCCTTTAAATTCACGTTCTTGTGTAAAAATGTTATCCTTCACGAAATGAGTTTTATTAAACTTATGGGAATAATGTATTATTCATATTATATTATGTTATGATTTGTAGAATATTATCACCAAATAAAAAAAATTAAAAACGAAATTAATGGTGAACGTCAATACGCATCCAGTATCTTTGGGCATCTGGGGTAACAGAGGACTACGAGCGGGTGTCCGAAATTAGTTTTAAATACTTTTTTTAATCTTTTGATACTGTCGGCGTGACAAATATATTCAAACGTGCCGTCTTTAAAATGATTTGCATGCATTCAAATATAATTTAATTTTCCAACCTAAAGTTTTATTCAATTTATCAAAACACTAGCTTAAGTCCCTGGCTACGTTGCCGGGGGTTAATTCTGTTTTAAGGGGATCGGAAAAAAGGATGGGGGTGGTTTTTGGAAATATCATGTGGACTTTCTTTTGTTTTTAAGGTCAAGTGTGACCAAATTGTGAACATCTACATATGTTTAAATCTCATCGAGTCATATTTCTTCACTTTAATTTGTAACTCATTGGATATTTTTATATTTACCATGAGACCAAAATATCGGTTCCATGCTGCAGCTCTTTCTTATACAATAAATAATTATGAGACACACAAAATACGTGTCATTGTTTCCCCCAAAGTACTCCTTTTTGCGACGGGAATTGCGTTTCATTTTCTTTATACGTGTGAGGGAGATGTATGAAAACGATTGTATGTTTCCTTTGGAGGGTGCAGACATACGGTCACCGTTTTCTCATTTTCGATTGTAATCATTTGGTATGTAAGAAAGAGCGGCAGCATTATATGTTTAAGAACAAAGGCAAAACCATCAGCGCATTGACACGTTTTTGAATTTTTGAAATTCATTCACACTTCAATATTATCCTTGTAACTATCTTATAGATATTATAAAGGCGAAAGTTTTTATGGATGAGTGTTATTCTTTCACGCAATTAACACCGAATAGAATTTAAAAATTCTTTCACTAATCGAAGGCTACATTATTTGCGAGTAACATAGGCTATATATATTAGTAAGCTCTGGCGTTATGAATAAGCTGTAGCGTTATGCAATTATTTTTCATACGTTTTTTGTCCCTAACAAAATCGAGTTATTGCAAACGTCAAACAAATTGTTACCTTGGAAACAATGTTTTTTTTTTTTTTTTAATTAGGCAATTCACCCTAAAAATAGTGCTTTGTTGGCGTCATAGTTAATATCTACCTATCTCTAAAAATGTTTATTATCCGGACGAAAAGCATAGCGTTGCTATGTAATTATTTGACGTGGGCTGTCATTTTGTTATTTCTTTAGGTTCCTCTGGATTCAAATATGAATAAAATACTAATTCCTACTTCAGGCGAAATCATCAGAATAACTTAGGGGAGTAGGTACTTAAAATAAATGTCTATAATTTAAATATTTTCTAAAATTGAATTTTTATTTGCGAAATGTCATTCTCAAATTTTGAAATTTTCTATTAAACAATAATTATTTTTTATTAGACAAAAAAGCAAGAATAATAACAATTATGCCAATAATTATGCCAGTAATTTCCCACTAATACCATGCGAGCGAAGCCGCGGGTAAAAGCTAGTATTTCATAGTTTCAAAATCATCGTCACTGCAAGTAGTACTGGTAGGAGTCTTGGGAGACGTTACGGTGCGATGTTTGAGAGAGATGCAAGAAAATGATCAATTTTTTGCCTTTGGAGGAAACAGACCTACGTATATTGTGTATCCCATCTTTTGAAAGAGCTGCAGCAATGTTGTGATAAGGAACGTATGTTTATTGCCTTTTTATGATTTTTTTTCACAAAACCGTTACCGTGAATCGTCACAGTAAATATAAAAACGTCCAATCTTAAATATCATAGATATTTCGGTTCAACCCGCTAAGTGAAAAGGTCAAGAACCATTTCGAATACAAAGAAAATAAAGCAAACAGCGGGAAATATAGTTTGGTCAACCTCTCCAGGCCATTTGTCCGCTACCTTCCCTAATGCCCCGGTTTCGCCATAAATCTTCCCTAACGGTCCCCCTCCCCCACCTGGCTGTCCAGACTCCCTCTCGATACCCCCTGACCTGGCGGCTATTACGAAGCTGGACGCTCATTAAATGTATGTTGCCACCGTGTTAATCCGTTAATCAAACGAATGGGCAAACGAGGAAATTAAGATGTGCAAAGAGAAAAAATACTGGCCCTCTTTGTTAGACTATTCTTAGAAGACTTTAGTATACTGCTTGGGACCAAGTTCATTTGTACCTGTCGATGTACGCTTCTATTATTGGTTAAAGTAACAATAAATTAATATCAGCGTTCGTAAACCCCGTAATAAGTATTCTGAGAAAAATTAATGGTGGTGCCAGAATATTGTGAATGTCGATCTGTGCCTTATCGTAGGCAGTTTGCTCAAAATTGCTTGAGCAGGTGTTTTTCAATAATTGGAACATTATAAGAGATATTGACAGTTTCCATTGTACCCGTTGTACCCTTAAATCGTTTAAAATCAAACTAACCATACAATGCACTTAAATGAAAACTATTATTTCTTGTTTATTATTTTCTTTTTAATAACTTTTTTACTTAACACTATGTACTATTATTTTAAACAACCATTTGAAACTATTTTTTCTGTATTGATTATTATCACCTTTATGATATTTTTTTACAACGTGCTTACACCATGTAACTACTATAATTGTTTAATAACCACTTGATTCATAATCACATAATCATATACCACAACTAAATATTATTAATGGAACTTAACTGGTTTAAATTATATTCACTATTTAATGTACACTTACTGTATGCTTCCTAAACAAACATAAATAAATTAAAAATTTATTTAATCTACTCTGTAAATTGTATTTTTAATTATACAGAAGTGGTAGTTACTTATTGTTGTGCATCTCATTTTTTAGAAGCTATTGTATCTCTGCGAACTGTCAATTTGGGAGGCGGGTATGGATGCCGCCGCGGCCGCCCCTGAAACCATTTATTGGATGGTACTCTTCTGATATGTTACTCAACTGTCGTCTGTTTGGATATTGTAAAACTTCGTTTCACTAACTATGCTATCAAAATGTATTGAAGGAAGCTGAAACTACATGAATAAACATGTCAATAGGAAAATAATCGGGAAAAGGTTGAAGTTTTAAACAAACCATATTTTTCTTCGTCTCAATTACTTTTCATTATTATTAACTCCATGACACTCCAGCCACAATATTATTTACGAACCATTTTGTTTATGCCTTAAAATCTTTAAAACATATCTATTTAACCATTAAAGTGTCACACGGCTGTCATTACATGCAAATGATGTACTACTACACCAGCGCCATCCTGCTTTGAGCTTTTTAGATTACCTGCCTTTCAACCGTAGACCTAATAAATACGAGAAATGTTGTAGCCACACTAAACGAAAAAAAATTAACGTTTTTACAGTATCTTTCATAGCTAAAACAAAACGAATAAGAAAAGGATATGAATTCAGGGAATACGTAGCAACACAACGGGCAGCGAGCGCATTTCTTATTTTAGTTTCAAGCGATATATGAAACGCATAAGAAAAAGGATAGCAATTCAAATAATGTGTCCGTACGGATGAAATATATAGCTTTATTATAAACAACCCGCCCTTGCTATAGCTTGCATCACGACAGCGAGCAGCGTAGTAAAACACGATGTACTGTCACAATGATTGTACTTCCTACACTTATATGTTTCTGCTTTCGCTATCTCGCTTTATTTTATTTCGATTTTATCGATTTCGTGTGGCCAAAAGTCTTGAATAAATGTAAAAAAACTCAAACGGAATTGATTTTTGGTCAAAAATGATTTTGGCACCTCTCAACATCAAAGGAAGGCATTTTTTCACAAAAAAACAGAGCGACGTGTTTTGCGGCAGCTGGTTACAGCTTGTCTGGTGACAAATCTCAAGTATATCCGCTAAACCTAGTTTGGGTAACCACGCGCGTTGTCTGAGTTGTCTCACTAACCTATGTTCCTTTTTAATTCATCTAAGGTAGTGGTTCCTAACCTTTTTTGACCAGGGACCACTGTGATATTTATTTGTTCTCACAGGGACCACAAGGTACAATAATCTAAACTGTTAATTAAAGGCGTCCTTTTAATTACTATCATATTGCAATTCAATGTCTTCTTGGACTTCTTCAGCTACATCTCCATCATTAATACCAAAAGGGTTACGAATCAGCTTCTGTATAACTTTCGATTTGGTTTTGTAGTAAATGAATAAATATTTCGTGGACCACACTTGAGGTCCACAGACCATCATAACTAAATTATTTCAAAATGTTCTAAGCTGTCAGTGTTGACAATATTTGACGGCGTATCTAAAGGTTGCCTCGATAGCTTACAAAGATAGTTTAGAGCAGTCATCCTTCGAAGTTATAATCAAACGAGATATAAATTATTTTCTCTAATGGTATAATTTTGATAATAAAAATTAATCCCATACCATTACGTTTATAGAATATCAAAATACAAGTCCTAACGACCACACAAGATTGAAGAAGCAATCTGAAAGCAAACAATAAACCTGATACGAGAAAACCAATAAACCGACGACATAAATCCCATTCTTATATCGTGAGCAAAGGATCGATGCCGTTGCATAGTGCCTATTTACGAGTACATACATATCTTTATGGAAACCTGGGGAAATTTTTGAAAACTGTATCTTACCAGAGATGCGTGTAATATTTTTTGATGGTTTTACTAATATTTTTTGGTAAACAGATTTAGAAAGAGAACACCAAGCTACGGAAATATAAGTATTGTAGGAAATGATTTTCAGTACGTTCCAGATTGTGACCAGACATATAATTTGTATTGAGGGTCCCATAATAATAATATTATATTTGGATGATTTGTATAGCGCCGTTTTTGTGAAAAATCACCCCAAGGGCGCTGCACAAACTTATAATATATTTCTACAATCTTACTTCTAACTACAAACTAGACAAACCATTATACATAACAACTTATGGCTAAAAATCGCAACCACTGGTTCATCGACCAGTGATACGAAACTATATGTACAATAATTTGACCAATGACCGCGATGCTGCGTAAAAATGTACTGTACAGGCAGAAAATATGCATGACCATAATTACCTGTCAGGTCACTTGAGATTAACACTGTTTATTGTTTTTTTAAGAAATTTAGGTACAGTTCGCACGCAGAGGACATAATTATACCTGTGACGCGTATTCTAGTAACCTGAAGACATAACCAAAATATAGGATTTTCGTTGTTTGAAAGTTATCAAATCCAATATCACTCACAAATCTTTGATTCTGTTTTTTTTATTAATATTTAGATTACAGAAACGCAATATCAACAGAACCACTAAACCGATTATCCCTAGAAATGAGTTCCATTCTAAGAAATCTATTGCTTCCAATTTGCAAAAGACATTTCGACTCGTAGGCTACACATAGGTCAATGTGCTATCAATTTCACCAAGTCAGTCAAAATTGAGCTTACTTCAAGCATACGGACACGCCCACAACAGACTTCTATCGGATTATTTTCCAGTGAACAGGACAAATTTTCAAACTGTGTATTTTCAAATCAACCCTGTAGGCCTTTATCTAAACCTTTCTTATTTACTTACTACCTTTATGGCCCTCATCAATCAAATTCTGCTCCAAGGCATTAATTATTGCCCCAAAAAAACAATCATTCAAAACAATTTACCAGAAGTTACAGTCGATATGTCACCGAGTCTTTCGTTATTGTGTTCGCACAAAACCTTTTTTTAAATTGTCCCTTAAATCAAAAAGGCTTTCAACTAGCTGGGGGAATAAAATATGGCCGCTTCAAAATCAAGCCACCGCAGAATTGACAGGCCTCCCACCTCCCACTTCGATGGCGCGGGGGGAAATGAAGAAGAAAATATATTCGCGCCCAGCCGGTGGGTCGTAATGGCTGATGGGACGTGCCGAAATTTCCTAACCGGGAAGATTGATGTCGGGACATTTTTTACGGGGAATTCCAAGGGAGAAATAGGGAGAAACGAGGAAAGCCAACGCGATTTGAATGACTGGCCGTGGAAATTTATCAAGGATTATTTTTCGGATGGGTATCGGAATTTTTTCATTCAATACATGATTGAATAATAATTTATTAGTTTCAATAAGAAGATTGATGGGGGGTGGATTAAGAGAGTCTGAATTTCGTAATTAATAAGAAAACCTCAAATACGAGGGTCAGTCAAAATGCCTCCTATTTTTTTTCACCTTTAATTGTCAAAAAATAAAAATTGCAGGTACATAGGTCGAAAACAACATTATTAATGATTAATTTGTCATTTTTAAATATAATATCCGTCCATTTCAAAAGTTTCGGTTCATCTTTTAACAAGGACATGTTTTTGCAATAGCTTTTGTTGGTCGAAAGACTTTGTTTAAGCTTTTTAAAGGTTGTGAAGTATTGGAGAGAATGTATTGTAGGTACATCCCTGCTCCAAAAAATCAACCATAATCAAATACTCCGCATCCCTGAACATTGTCGCCATTACTCACCCTGATCGCACGGTTTTGAATTTTTCCTCGGTGAGTTTGTGTGATGCCAATCCATTGCTTGCCTCTTTGATTCCATGAAACCCATATTTCGTCTCCGGTCATAATTTTTGTGCAATTGCATCACCGTACACATTTTTCAGTCTTTCATGAATGCGAATAGGCGTTTCACCTTCTGCATTCAAGAATTCAATAACAAAACGCTGACTAATGCGAACATTGATATCGGCCATTTTGCAAACGACTGCAGTGCTGCAACCTGTTGACGCAGAAAGTTACTATTGCAATAGATTGTAGATGATAGTTTGAGGAATAGCGCCAAATTCTATTTTTTCATTTAACTAACTTTATTTAATTATAAAAAAAGGATGCATTAGTTTTTGACTGACCCTAGTACAAGCAAATAAGTAAATTTCGTATGCTGGTATAAAGCAGCATACATTCTAATTATGAATTCTGGTGTCTACATAACTATTTTTAAGTTTGCAACGTATTTTTTTTTCGCATTGGCTCTACGCAGGAGGTCTTGAAGTAAATAATTCCCCTCAGGGCCCATGTCACCTTTGAAGATGTTGTGTGGAGGTTATTTTGAGGAAAGAAAGGAGATGAAGTTCTGGGAAGGAAAAGGTTAAGAGGGGTGGGTAGAAATCAAGGATCAGTGTCTCTAGGAGACGTATGAATCCATCCCTCCCATTGCTGTACAAGGCGATCTTCCGAGAGCGTTTTGATGGAGAGGTCAAAAGCTTTCCCTCAACCAGTCTCTCTCGATCCGGCCTGGCCAGCTGGTGGGCATCGCCAAGATCCTGCTAAGGAAAATGTATCGTTCCTCAGAAGGAAAAACTTCATCCCGTGAACCCGGGCAACCCTGCTAAGTTACCAAACATGACAAGAGAAACTTGGGTAAACCTATTGATGAGTGTTGGTTATCCAATAAATGGTTCCAGGCCGTACCTAAACCCGCCTCCCAAATTTTATACTTGCCTCAAGCCATAAAGCTTTAAGATGGATGCGAAAAGATGCAAAGTTTTTTGTTTTGGTTCATTCGGGAAAACGAGAATTATAATACTCAACTACTAGTAATTTACATAAACTATGAAAATAACAAATGCATTGTCATCGACAACGAGTCTATCTGCCGATTTCAGCTCGATCGGATGTCGGGAAGTGGGTTAATTTTCACTTCCAAGTTTCCACCTCATTCATTAAATCAAGAAAACCGAAGAAAAATTCAAATAAATGTATGTACATATATTATATTTAAAAATCATTAAGTCTCCACAGAAAAAGTTAAAACTTTAAAGTTAATAAGATAAAGAACTTATTTATTTGTTAAAGATATCAGTACACATGAATCTCGTCGTCATCATATCTAAATTTGATCCCTCGGTTTTTGACCCTTCGAAGGAGAAAAACAAAGTGACCTATAAAAGAAAAGGTAGAATTTTTTTATTGTTTGATCGGATAAAAGAAATGATACTTTATTGATCGATTTAACCTTTCTTTCTGAGATGGGCAACCTCTCAAGTCGCACAGTGGTCCGAATCATAATTTTATGTGGCCAAAAATATTTTAGATATTTCAAATTACTTTTCACTGATTTGTAACCACATTTTTATGTGATTACCGCACAAAAGTCCCAACTGCGCACGTCGTATGTTAAAAGGAACTATCTGACTATTTAGATCACCAAACACGACTAAAGTCATTTCAAGCCACTTTTCAATTACGAGTGGTGACCTTACACCAATATAAATATTAAGAGTGTCTTCCACTCTGGAACGTGCCGCAAATATACAATATATTATTTAAATTAATGAATTCTTAAATAACACGGAATAATAATAGGGATTTGAAACCGTGACCTCCGGATAATAGTGGAGAGCCTTACCCCTCAACTAAAAAGGACTGTAAAATATATTAATTCTAAAATATTCACGTGCACATAATATATTATTCTTACCAAGGAACGAATCACATTTAGGAAGATAAATATTCTGATCAAATCCTTTTACTATTGTACGGCCTATCATAAAATTTGCTATTGTTTTCAAAATACGCCCATTAAAGAATATATTATATATTATAGTCCCCAATTATGTCCTCTGCGTGCGAGCTGTACCTAAATTTCCCTAAATGTATTTATTTATTGATCTATATAAGGGATGTTTTAATTAAATTATTCGATGCCTGTCTCGCTAGGGTATACCTGTGTTGAGACAGGCGTAGAGGTACATAATGAATATAATATATAAGACAGGGTGGCCACAGGACCTGGAAAACCTGGAATTATCAGGGAATTTTACCGAACCTGGTATTATCAGGGAAATGTCAGGGAATTTAAAAAAAAATTAAAATATTAGGGAATTCTAAAAATAAAACTAAATTCGTTATTTTGCGATTTGTGAAACCCCAAAGTTGTGTTTTATTACTTTTACTTGCGACGCACAGTGGACGGAATGAAGCAAAAACACGAATTAATTCCTTGCTGACTAAATATTAATGCAATTTTTATTTTTTTTGATCTTATTAATGAATTATAACTATTTTGAAGTAAAAATTATTTATTTACTCTTCCGTAGAAATTTACAACAACATTGTGAAAAAATACAAATATCTAGGCAAATATAACATATTAATTTTAAATTTTACATATTATATTTCACATATATAAACAAAAAAAGACGGGCAATAATTAGGTACACACATATTTTAATCGAAAAATGGTAGAAAATCTAAGTGCTAAAGGTGTTTGCGTTGTCGTTGGAGTCTAAATCATCACACAAATTTCCAGAACCATTGAACGAATTTTTAGTAGACTTAAAACTTCAGTAGGTAAATAGAACCTTTTTTTTTTTGGAAGTGGTCGCAAAATGCAAATTCATTTCTTATTATCTCGGGAGTTTCTTTTTTAAATTGTAATCTGATTGGTCTGAAGTTCCTTGTAGATGAAGACCGTGGGTTTAGCTATATAATAGTCTTGCTTCTTGAGTTTCCTTCGCTATAGAGCTGAAGTGGCACCTACGACGTTGTAGGGAGATTCGAGTCATCATGATATTCTCCATCACCATACCTTTGCTTGAAGTGACTGTGACTACCATAACCATCACAGCACCATTTATACATTTGTGCAATCTCATTTCTGCTGCTAACTGGAGTTCATCAAGAACTACTTTCTTGAAAGACTTCTATTGATCTACCCAAAGATTTGGAGACAACTGTCATTTTTGACAACCACTCTAAATTATGTTTTTCAAACCTCACAATAATAACTGCGGCTTTTTCTCCATTTCTTCACCGATTGCAGTGGAAAATATTGTTTCATGTGATATTTTTTTAGTATCTCTTCTTCTTCTTTCGTATTGTAGGGGTCAGAGGGGGACATCTAGGTCTGCGAACCAGTCTAGGGCCTCAGGCGTTGCCTTGTATCTCTTCTATTTTTTGTTTATTTGGCTATTTTTGTCTGGTCTTTTCATTTATTCACAAATTGTCTTCAAGCGAAATATCATAAATTTGTAACAAGTGTATTTTGTTTTTAATGGATTATTGGAACGCAAAAAAATAATAAATGCTATAGATGACGGAATTCCCTTTATCATTTATCTAACGAACGATATCCCCTTATATGAAATTAAACATATCAGGGAAAAATGTAGAAACTGCCCTGGAAAACCTGGAATTATCAGGGAATTTTGAAATCCGTTTTTTGTGGCCACCCTGTAAGAGTATTTAAGAATATCATAAGAATATTTAAGGTTAAATATATATAAATTTGAATACAATTAAACATAAAGATGATTGAAAGCGTGGTTAAATCTCATAAAGTTATCTTATAAACAAACAATAACAGTGTTAATATCCAGTGACCTCCCAGGTAAGTATGGTCCTGTATATATTTTCTGCCTGTACAGTACATTTTTACAGCAGCATCGCGTTCATTGGTCAAATCATTGTACATACCTATACATAGTTTCGTATCGGTGGTCGATGAAAAGGTGGATGCAATTTTTAGCCATAAGTTGTCATAGTGGTTTGTCTAGTTTGTAGTTAGAACTAAGATTGTAGAAATGTATTATAATTTTGTACAGCACCCTTGAGGTGATTATTTAGATGTGGAAATTGCCAAAATGATGTTTCCCTAAATTCTGTCCGCCTAAATTCGCCGTTTTGACCTATGTGGGGTCGGTGTGGGCTTCCTCGAGTGGGCCATTTGTCCTGAGGCTGAGGAGATGATCGGGCGATGCCCCTTGGCAATTGCGCGTTACATTCTATTGGAAACCATGAATCACCCTGTAAACTGTAAACGTTTATTTTTTGGCCTTAAAGCTGCATAATATTATCATTAAGGTTCAACCAAACTCCTCCTTCTTGCTTTTCCTATTTCGTTTTTTTATGTTTCTATTACGGTTTTATGGTTGGAGGTTGATGAAATTTTGCACATGTGATCTTCAAAACAAGAGGAAGGTCACTGTCTACATTTTATTTTGAAAACTCTGTATAAAGCCCGGGCATCGCCGGGGACTTCAGCTGGTAAAGATATAAAATATCTAACTTAATGCATATAGGTTCCTAACTAAGAAAAACTTGTGTTGGTGAACCTTATATAGTTAAAGAAGACACATTTGAATCTATTATGGTAACGAAAATTAAAAAAAACATCGAACTTATTTGAAAGTCCGAAGTCCCTTCTTACCCCATAAATGAACAAAGTTACTGGATTGTCGGCGACATTTATCAATATTATTAAAATTTAGACTTTCGATTCAATTTGATTTCATTTTTTGATGTTATTTGTAAGCTTCCTATCAAAAACAAAATTATTATCAAATTAGATTATTTTTTATCTATCCAGTACAGCAAGGTTTTTTTAGCTCTCATAGTCATTTCTATCATTAGCTAAAAAGATATTAAATATCGATCATATTTCTGAGAAATGACACAGAGTAGTATTATTTTTCGTTTGTAAAATAAGAAAGTATTTTTGAACTCGGGTGAAGCCGGGTAGCAAAATTAGTCTATTTTCAAACTGAACATCGGTACTTTACAGTAAAAATCTACTAGAATACTTATTGGATGAAATTTATCATCGTTTTGGGATAAGTCATATAAATATTTTGGAAACATACTTATTACTTGGGACGGATCGCTTCACAGAATTTAAACAAATCATTAAATTAAAAGGTTTATTTTCAAGTTCTATTCAGGTTCAGTTATTATTTTAATTATATGAAACAACTGGCTAATCCTGAATTAATAAACAAAACTTGAATAGAACCTTTACAGAACTTGACAATTTATTTTAAAATTTGACGACTTGTTTAAATTCTGTTAAAAAAATTCTCGTTTGTTTTAATATAGTGCATAACTTACTCTGTTGACAGCATATTCTTCTTTAAATGCTATGGCTTAAACATGGCTTAAAATTCAGCCTTAGTTATCGCCACGACTTGTTCAAGAAATCTTTCGGCAGTACAGTTGTTCTAGATCAATGACATGAGGAAAGTTACTGTTTAATGACTTTTTTTAAACAGTAGATATATTAAATTACTGTCTGAAAAACCTTAAAACCTTTTTTTATGTACCTATCTTCTATCTTTCCAATTGTTAAGAATGTGAAAATAAAACATATTTTACTGGAAATGGATAACTACTTTGTTGTAAAATATATTTTTTTAAACCTGTCTGACCTTACCGAAATATCCATAGATGTTTTGAAATACAGACATTTACATTAGCGTGAATATTATTATATAGAATTCTCCGGGTCCGAGTAACGAAATTATTAATATTCCCTCTGCAATGAAATAATCTTAGTCTTTTGTCATGAAAATATGGCGTAATTGAATAATTCATTTCTTGGTAATCTTGCTTTATGAAGGCAGCCAATATCACTTCTCTTTCACTACCCTTTCTACTTTAATTAAAGGGTCGGTGACCCAAGGGTTCGATGACAGCTTTATTTTTCTAAAGATGCTCTGGGCGAGTCTAATGACCCACTTTCAGGATTTTCTATCTTGCATATTGTTTGCACTTTGACATCACTCCATCAAATAGCTTTAATTTTTATTTTATTTATTATACGTCTAATGAATGAATGTTTTCTTTACTAATATTTAAATTTTGTTTTATTACTTCTTCAAACTTTGCAAAATAACTTTGTGGTATTTTTTATTATTTAATTAATAACAGATCACTTTGTATAAACCACTTTTTAATAAACAATATCGACATGTTTCAATAACAATTTGTTTTATTAGTTTACCCCAAAATTTTTTTCTATATATATTAAACATATTTTATTTCCTGCTCTTAATATTTTCATATCATTTCTTAGCTACAGAAAGCAATTCGTCAGCAATAACTATCACAATAGTGACCAGCGTCCAATAAATTATGGAGTTCCTAAGGGATCCGTACTTGGACCACTACTGTTCTAAATTTACATCAATGACATTTAACATTTAGGTTTAACCCATGATTTTTTTATATGCATATGATACTGCAATTTTCTCTTGGGGTAAAGATTTAAAGTTTTTTGGCTCGCAAACAGAATACATCATATTATAATTATTACATTCATTTACATTTTTAATTTAGTTATAGCAATGATTCCAATTATAGGTGATCACACCATTCATCTCAACATTCTTAGTGTGACTAGTGTCTATAAGTCAAATTACAAGTAGATATATAAAACAAGCAAGATCAAAATCAAATATTAGTAAATACATACATACACATTTACGTACATATGTACACACAATAACATATATACGTACATGCATTCGTGTGCACACTCTACACATAAATATGCACACATGTACATGCACACACGCACGTATATACATTTATACACATATTATAAAGTCAATGAATATTATTATAAATATTCTACCATAAAATGGCAAGCATTAGTACAAACAAGTAGTAAGCTCGTCTCAGTACGTCAGCGCACTGACGTCAACTGGTGAACAACATCGCCAGAATTAAAAAAAAAAAAAAAATGTTGCTTTTAATTTCACAAATGTAACTCAAAAACAATGTTGCTCACACAATAACAGTACAAGCCTTCGCGCTTTTTCCCTCTCTGCTAACTGACAGGTCTCAAATCGTTAAATTCTACGACAGATTCGTTACGCGAGAATATTTTAGCATTTTTAAAGGGAACTCCGAGTGAAAAATGGAAAAAGTTAACGCGAGTTGACTGACTGACCGTGAATAATAAATTATAAAAAAATATATATATTTTAACGCATATTTTTTTTACATTAGCTCCACACATAAGGCCCTGAGGAAAATAGGGGGCCCCTAAGGGCCAACATCATCTTTGGGGATGCTGTGGGGAGGATCTTTTTAGGAAAGGAAGGAGAAAGTACTAGGAAGGTAAAAGGTATGAGGGGTGGGTAGAAATCTAGGGATCAGTGCGTCCAGGAGTGACGGACGTGCAAATCCTCCCACTGCGGTACAAGGTGATGTTCCGAGAGAGTCCGGCTGGAGATGTCAAAAGGTCTCCATCAACCAGTCCCTCTCGATCTGGCCTGCCACGCAGTCGGTGAGCAGACAAACCTCACCCCACGAACCCGGGCACCCCTGCTAAGTCACCAAACGCCGCGAACCACTTGGGATGACAGAGGTGTTTAAAATCCAATAAATGCTTCCCGGGCGACGGTACCCATACTCGCCTCCCAAATTGTCCTAGCATTTAGCAATTAGCAACATCAACTTAAAATAGTCCGTAATGAGCTTCAGGTAATTCTGCCTGCATCTTCAAACACGCTTGTGACTCCTACCCGACCTAATCTAATCTAACGTAACCTAACCTAACCTAATCCAATCTATTTTAACGAAACCTTAGAATTTATCAAAATAGTTTTTGAATAAATTTGTAAGGCTTCCTTTGAGTTACTTCACAAAACGTAAACTAATTTAACCTAACCAAAACTCCAAATATGTTTCAATGTAAAAGGAAAAGGACTCACAAAGGGTATTTTAAGCCCAAATATCTTCTCGTCAATTAATCTTCACGGCCCTCATAAAAGTGAACTTGATTAATTCAGCCGTATAATATTTTTATTTAGCAGTCGGCGAATTGCGGTATGTTGTATATCAAGCGGAGATTGAAAATCGACTGACAATCCAGTTCGCAACAGGTACACACAGGAACAAAGTAGGAAGGATTTAGGAATATGCAACAATATTTACTCCCAAGTACAGCGGGACGCATAAATGTATGTGTAAGTGAGAGGTTGTCTAAATAGACACTTACCATGGTCCATGGATTTACCGAAATGGTTACTGAAAATTGGTGTTGGTAAATGCTAGGATCTACCAGCAAAACCTAAGATACATATAGCCTCAATTAATTGAGCGAGTTTACAAGCTACTATCTACTATGTTTAAAAGCGGGTGAATCGGCGAGTGAGATTGTCATGATGACACACAAAACTATCCACTCGCTCAGCAGCGTAGGAAACTGAGGTCGCTGCTAGCGCCAGTAGCGAGAATAACGAAGCCTGCGTGAACTAATTCTTCAGATGTTTGACGGTCGAAATCAGCTGTTTATTGGCAGCCATATTAGAAACATAAGTAAACCAATCACGAGTTAGCGAGTGGCAAGTAAAGTTGACTATCTATCAACTTTTTTCGTAGATTGTCAACAATCTGTAAGTTAGCAAGTAACGCGGTGACACTGAGCGAGTTTACTAACAGATAGTGAATTTCACAAATAAACTAATTTCGCTTGTAAACTCGCTCATTGTCATCGAGCCTTATTACACCTATATTCGGGGTTTTACAATAACATTGTTCATTGCATCCCTGTTTTTCGCGTTATGAATAATTTCGTTGTCTCTATTGTTTCGTTGTCTCTATCCGTTACTTAGTTGTCTAGACATTTATTGAATTTCCTTTATATATTATGGCAAAGGGAGAGATTACGCAATTTTTCAGGAAAAGTCGTTTGTCAGCATTAGGCCCGTGTTGTATGAAAATTATTTCGACAGTGAACAAGATTTTTCTTTTAAGATTTTTTTTTTGGAGCTGAAAATGTTATTTTAAATGATACGGATTTTTTAATTTTCAAAAGTTGATGGTTCTTTCTTAGATATTTAATTTTTCAAAGTTTAGAAGAGTTTTTAAGGGTTATGTACTCGAAGATAGCTATGAAATAAACATCAATATTTCTTCATTTTTAATAGATCATGTGAGTTTATTTTGGCCATCAGGTCTGCAATTACAAAATGATTATTTCAGTGGTGTCTCTGTGTAACTACGGTTCAATGACCTCTAGATATTGATACCTCTAGATTGCTTTGATTTTCAAAATTGTAACTCATTGTCGGACGTTTCAAACAATCAAAAGTACGTACCAATTTTTCTTTTTATTTATTAATATTTCTATGTTTAAAATGTATATTTCTTTTTTTAATTTTTTTCACGCATTAGATAAGATAAACCGATATTCGTGTATTATGGGCGTATTTTTGTCTCCGAAGTAAGCTCAATTTTTTCTTACTTCTGGTAAATTGAACATTTTTATATTATGGGGACCGGGTTAATTGTATGTAAATCAAATTAGCATTCAATGCAGTACTAACAGGTTTATTGAAAAAATTTACGTCCGATTACAACCGCACCACAACTTAATATTCTAAATAATTTGTACATGAAAGTGGGGGCAAACAAGAAGCGATTTTATCAAGCTGTTAATTCTTCGGCAGTTAAGAACAGAATGGTTCCGTTAACTTTGTCACGGCAAGAGGTGACTCGTGAGAAATGAGGATCGCTATTGGTTTTTGAGGAACCAATAGGAATGCTTAGCGGTTCATGATCGCTGAATCGTTCGCCTACCACAATATAATCAAAATTATTCTTTGAACAGATGGTCACTTTCTTTGGCTCAACCGGGACCTAGGAGTTAATATATCATTTATAAATTGGTGTCATCAGTTTTTTTACACGTCTTTAAATAAAATAATCAGTGCTAAACTAGACAAATTTATGCAGAAAAAAATCCAATAGCTCCACACAGGAGGCCCTGATGTAAAAAAACCCTCAGGGCCTATAACATCTTTGCGGATGCTGTGTGGTGGGACTTTTTAGGGAAAGAAAGGAGAGGAAGTTCTGGGAAGGAAAATGGTATGTGTCCAAAAGTGACGGAAGTATGAAATAATCCCTCCCATTGCGGTGCAAGGCGATGGGCCAAGAGAGTCCGTCTGTAGAGGACTAGGTTAGCTCTCCCTCAACCGCCCCAACAAACCTAGGCAAACGTATTTGCCATCAAGACCTAGACAAACCTCACCCAATAAACCCGGGCACCCCTAAGTCTGAGTCACCAAACATAGTGAACAACTTATAGTTATAATATAGTTACAACAGTATAGTTACTTGTGTCCGTCATAACATAAGAATGTCCCTGCCGTGGAGGTCGAAAAACGTACTAAAAATACGAGTAGGTATTTAGAAAAAGCTGAATATTATTTTTTTTAAACAATATGCATAAATGAATACACTCTTTGTTTTACCAGAATATTCGATGAATTCCAAAAACTTCATTAAAATCGAATATGTAAATTCTAATTGCAATCATGAAAACTACACCCCAAAATATTATTACTTGTTTTGTTAAATGATAAAAATTCATCAACCTAAATTTATTAATAATGCAATCCAGAAAACAAGCCTTTTTCACAAATAAATTTAATTAGATTAACTGTTAAACCCAAATTCAATTACCAGCGAATACGCATTAATAAACTATATTTTATATTAAATATGACGTTATTCAGGATGTACGGATATAATCCCTTAATCTAAGTCCTCCCTTTAATCAAGGCCTGCATTCACATTTCGCATAACACTCTCCTACATACATTTACATACATTTTCATGTCCGATGTGCATTTCACGTGTCCATCACCCTATAATTCTGCATAAAACGTCATATCAAACGATAGGGTGGGCCGTGAATTAGTGTTTTTTTTTTTACAAAAGCTCCTCACAGGATGCCCTGAGGAAAAAAAATCCATCAGCGTCTATATCATCTTTGGGGATGTTGTGTGAAGGGTCATTTAAGGGAAAGGAAAGAGAGGAAGTCGTGAGAAGGAAAAAGGTATGAGAGGTGGGTAATAATCTGGAGATCAATATATTCAGGACAGAGAGACGTGTAAATCCACCCCTCTCACTGCGGTGCAAGGCGATGGATCGAAAAAGTCCGGCTGAAGAGGTCAAGATTATGTCTGCCTCAAGCAGTCTTACAAAACAGTCAGACAAACCGCACTCCAAGAACCCGGGCATCCCTGCTAATTAATGAAACGTAGCGAACCACTTGGGGTGACCTATGGCAGGGGCGTTGGTTGTCCAAAAAATGGTTCCCGTGGTGGCGGTACCCATACCCGGCTCCCAAACTGTAAATTTTATGAAGGTTTTTTTAAAGAAATCTTCGCTCGGTGGTCTCAAAAGTTTCGTATTACTGTTTAGAAATTATATTATAACCTAATTTTCGTATACAAAGAACATTGTTGGACTGAAAACATCTTTAGCACCTTTGTGATTTGAAAATCTTTGAAACGAAAAAGCAACCCTAAAAGAGACAAACACATACATCTATAGGATTTAGCCTGCGAGAGAGAATGAGATAGAATTATCAGTATCCTTTTTGTGCGGTGCTTCGTAGCCTCCCCACTCTTGTCTACTTTAGTTTTCTGAAGGTTTCTCTTGCACCGCATGTAAACTGCACACTCTGATTTTTTTTAATATAATTTTAGCTATGTGCTGGTTATATGCCAAATAATTTATTATTTTTCTGTACTATTTAATATGAAAAGTCCAGAATATTAGTTTAAAAACCAATGTTATTAAATTTCATTATTATAAAAAATAATGCCTTAAATTTTATAAGAATTTTCTACTTATATTAAACAATCTGGTATTTACAATAGTTCATAATTCTAGCTAAGATTAACTTTAAAAGCTTAAAAACAGTCTGTAGACAATTTCCAAAAATAAATCGAAAATCATAGATATTTACATATTTCGCGGACCGTTAAATTTTCGGTTTTTTGCGGGGAAATTTGTAGTCAGCCAAAAATATTTATGATGTTTAATAAAAATGTTTTTTTTGTACGTAAATATAATTTTTAAAGTGCGATAGAAAAACTTGATCTTAAATGCGGGTGTTTTAGGATCCCTGAAATATTCCAAAACAAGTTTGGCAGCCCACCCTAGCGTGCGTCCCTGCATATGCAGCTATGTTTAGAGATATGTACATGTATGATACGTCATGTGTTCTCGGTATGCACATACGCACATAATTGTAGAACGTATCCCTAATTGCCTTGATTCTGACCGATGGGCGGGATCCGATGCTAACTGCGAACTGATTCGTCTTGTTGCTAACTTGGTGGAGGCAGATTAATATAATTAACATTTTACTTATTGTAGCAATAAAAAAACAGTTCGGCAGGTATAATATTTAGTATGTTTAGATAGTTTTTTCGGTTACATGATATCACAATAAAGTTGCATATTACAACACCCCTCAGGCTAATATGTTGGCTTTTCGGGACAACTCATGTATGTCTCACAGAAATTGTTGTGTCTCACTTACTATCATGGTGAGAAACATGATCGAAATAGAAAATACCACGACTTATATTCAAATCTGAAAGTTAAACACAAAAAAATGTACACTTTTTTATACTAAAGTTTCGAATCACAATTTGAAAAAAAAAACTTTAACACCTTGCAAAATTTTTAATTATTTTAAATAATAATTTTCATGGAGCAACACGACACAAAAAAAGTGAGGTGGCAATAATGTTTATTCTACATTTGTCTGATAAAATATGGTGTGTTTTTCTTTTTTCGTTACCAGTATGTTTAACTTGAAAAAAGTATAAGATGAGCCATTTTTTAAACTTTTTTATGTTTGCGTGCAAAATTATATGTTTATTTCGAATAAAAATTTTGATAGCGTATTTTTTACCTTTCAAAGACCGTCTTTAATTCTCGAACGCGTTCAGAAATATTCCATTTACATTTTAGGATTTCATTATAAAGCGGAAATATTTTGACCCTCTTACAAAATATGGCCAAGGCCTGAGGGATTAAAATTGATTAAAAAATATCCCATAGCTTAAACCAACGTAACCTATTTCGATACAAAAGTTCCAATAAAAATTTGAAGTGTTACAAATCTAAAAATCAGTCGAAAATAACATCATATTATTTTTACGGTAACATTATAATGAATAAGTAATGGTAATGAATAAGTAAGTGATGAATGTTAAATGTCTACATCATTTATAACTGGCAATATCATAATATTTATGACTATAATTTTTATAACTGGCAATGTCATAATATTTATGACTATATTTTTTATAACTGGCAATGCCATAATAATTCTACAATTCGAAAGAACATACGTTCATAAAATGTCTGTAGGAATATTTTAAAGTTTTCATAAATGACGTGTGAGAAGGAACATTTTTATGAACAGCTTGTAGGACGATCGTCGATAACGTGCATACGATGTCTCCCTGAGACCTACTTGTGTTTTTTTGTGTAGGTAGGTGCGTACCCGTCTTTCTAACAAATAATGGCGTTATTCACTCCTCCTTCTCGTACGTTGATGGCACATGTTGTTGTACGCGCCAAACTGAACGTAGTACTGAAAGTAGTCTCTTTACTGACATTACAATGACCGAAAGAGAAAGACGCGTAAAACGTACGTCCGATAAAAAAAGGCGTGGGTGGAGGGCAATCCCGCTTTTCGATCCTTAAACTCGCCTATTTTACTAAACTGTATGTATGAAAATATATATGCAAAGTATATGAATTTACTTTATCCAATAAATTGAAAGTTATTACATATGTACGATTTGGAAGGCGGGTATGGGTTCCGATAACCAACACCTCTGCCATAGGTCACCCCAGGTGGTTCACTACGCTTGTTTACTTGGCAGGGGTGCCCGGGTTCATGGGGTGAGGTTTGTCCGGGTCTTGGTGGCGGATGCGTCTGCCCACCAGCTGCATGGCAGGTGGATCGGGAGAAAATAGTTGAGGGAGTCCCTTTGACTTCTCCAGCCGTACTCTCTCAGAACATCTCCTTACACCGCAATGGGAGGGATATATTCATACGTCCGTCACTCCTGGAAAAACTGACCCACATTCCCACTCACCCCCCGTACTCTTTACCTTCCCAGAACTACCTCCCCTTCTTTTCCTAAATATGCAATTCTGCAATTTACATTGTACCTTCTAAAAACTAAAGTAGACAAGAGCGGAAGGCTAAATCCTATAGATGTATGTGTTTGTCTCTTTTTGGTTTCGCTATTTTTTGTTTCATCGAGTTTCAAATCACAACGGCGCTAAATAATTTTTAACTTTAAAAAAAAAGTTGGTAAAAACTGTTTTTTTTTGCGAAAATCTTCACTGAAAGCCTACACCCCTTCAGTGACACACATGGACATATTATACATACGTTTACCTAAAAAATTCACTCATGACAAAATACGCCATTCCAAAATTGGTAACTCAAATGGATCATTTCATCTGAACCTCAATGTCAAGATTTTATTGAAGAAAATATGCACGGTATTGAATTTCACGATTCAGTGAATTTCTATTGAAGGTATAAAAATTCTCATATACTCATACCATAATGTGAATATTCCTGTCAATAGAGAAAACGGCACGTACTCACCTGTAACTTCTCTACACTATCAATCAATTTCGCTGAAAGATTGTCGAGACAGGGTTGGCCCAAGGCGGGCGCAATTGGAGCCAGGGCCGGATTAACCATGTCGGGGCCCGTAGGCAGTGCACGTCTCGGGGCCCCTTTACCAATGGTGGACTAACGGGGGGGAGGGGGGGCCGCCCCGGGCCTTTGGTCCTCGGGGGCCTTCAGACGCCTCCATGTCCCCTTTATCAAATCCTTAACAAGGCTTTAATGCCATTTTTATTTAATTATTTATAATGTATTACAAAAACATGGTAAGTAACACATTATTCCCAATGAGTTGAGAAAAAAACTCATTACGGGAAGCTCATTACATTTAATCAGCGGCCGAGAATTTAAATTTCGTCGAACGATGATCTTGCGATCGTACCCTTGCAACTGAACAGGGCGGTTCCAATGAGTAAGATTAATTATTCTCCATACCAGCATTTTAACATTATTGCTCAATATCGATATTATTTCATTCACAATATTTGCTTTGATAAATACCTAAATTCAAAAATGCTCAAACTCGTGATGATAAAACTATTCAAATTATGTACTTTTTCTAATTATTTTTTGATCATACGTATTTATAATTATTCAATAATGTCTAAGCAAAATAATTTTTTTTTAAATATATGCGCGGATCTTTTTATGATTTTATTTAAACTAAAATTAAATTTCTGAAACATATCTTTCCCAGATAATTTATCGATTTATTTTACTCCATGATTATATAATTTGAAATGTGTGTTGTATAATACAAAATTTTGTTTGAAAATTTAACAAATCTGCCAACGCCCTACGGTAAAACCTTAATGTACTAAAAATAAACATATTTTCTCAAAATTTAAAACTTAGCTCTGCTAGATAAAAGAACAGTCTTTCGAAATCAATTTATAATTTTGTGGTGAAAAAGAGTCAATACGTCTAAAATTTGATTTAAAAACGACATCTTTCCGGTTTAGTCTGGTGATTCCCACTTACGGCGGAAACTGTAAAAAGTTTTTTTTTTGTAATTTTATTTTTTTATTTCATTTTCTGAAAGACGCATTTGTTAAAAATGTTCTCACCAAATGTTTTAAAGATATTCGAAAAATTGACGGAGATACAGCATTTTATGTGAAACAATAACTTAGTAAACACCACTTTTATTATACATACTTATGCCGACCGGGTTTCGCTACAACCGTAGGTTTTTCAGGGCAGTTTGTTTGTTGAATTATCCTTCAGCAAAACTTTGACTGTGATTTTTCTCTAAACTACTAACATTTTTTAACCTCCATACATCCGATTAGCAGGTCTTAAACTGTTTGAAAATCTAGTGTCTATTTCACCACGTAGGTGAATTTTGTTTAAAAATAAGGAAAAATGGCGGACCAACGAATTTTAATTTCGATTTTTTTATGGAAAATTTTCATTGTTCATAAAAAAAATAGAAGGGGGCCCATTATAAAAAAAATTCCTAAGTGGTGCCATACTGAATGGATTTACTAACAGTTTAAGATTTAGTACATGCAAATCGGACGTATAGTTTTTCTAATATGTTGTCAACCGTGTTGAAAAAAGCAGTTTCGAGAGAAACGCGTTCACAAACTGTTTAAAATGGTTTCATATAATATGTTGTAGGTATGTCCGTCAATTTTGCGAATTTCCTTAAAACATTTGGTGAGAGCATTATTAACAAATGCATCTTCAGAAAATTAATTTTTAAAAATGACAATTTTTTTTACAGTGGCCTGGAGACTTAAAGCCTTGTTTGGGATTTGATAAAAGGAACATGGAGGCGTTTGGAGGCCCCCCAGAGTCAGAGGCCCGTGTGAACTGAAGAAAAAGCTTGTAAAATGACCAAATAAAGATATTATTATTATTAAAATGACATCAACTTCTTAAACTAGGGGGGGAGCGGTTCATCCAGCTTTTCCACCCCGGGCCTCTGACGGGCTTAGTCCGCCACTGCACTTTACCCTTTTCTAACTTCTAAACTTTTTTTTTCTACCACAACGTCATTCATAATTAATCTGTTTTTTTACTACATTTCGAAGGTATGCCTTCACCCCCATTCAATAAAAAAAATTAAACGAATACAATAGTACAATGAGCGGTCTTATGACTAAAGTGATCTCTTCCAGACAACCTTGGTATGAAGAGAAACAAAGAATTTTAGCAAGCAGATAGGTAGTGCACACTAAAGCTTGTACAACATTTATATTTTTAACATTAGGATTAAAAGCAAAAAAAAAAAACAACACAAATGCCAATATAAACCACACACGGCACCTATAATCATATCAACTATGAATAATACAACTATGTTTAAATATTTGTTTTAATTATTGACTATTTATTTATAATTTGTGCGTGATATGAACAGTTATTGGGTTATAACGTAATTATTATAATTTGTTGTTTTGTTTAATGCATGTAATGTTATTAACCTATAAATTAAATGTTCGTAATAAAAAATTAAAATATTTAAAACATCTTGAAAGTTGACTTTTTCCAAAAGTGTGCCGGAGTTGCTCACTAATTGTGAGTCGAACCGTTGACGAAAGTTATTTTTTCTTGGGGCGCGGGGCCCCCAGCCGATGCGGGGCCCCTAGGCAGTTGCCTACTCTGCCTTAGGGATAATCCGGTACTGATTGGAGCCGTCCGCTCCGGGCGCCTAATTTAAAAGGCGCCATGGCGCTGATAATATCTACACATCGCCCTTGAGATTATTTTTCTTAAACGGCGCTACAAAAACCACCAAATCGTCAATTTTGGAGGTGGATATGGGTACCGCCGCCCCGCGAACAATTTATTGGATAACAATCATCCCAAGTGGTTCGCTACGTTTGGTGACTAAGCAGGGGTGTCCGGGTTCATAGGGTGAGGTTTTTCCGGGTCTTGGTGGCGGATGCGTCTGCCCACCAGCTGCATGACAGGCCGGATCGGCAGAGAATGGTTGGGGGAGTCCCTTTAACTTCTCCAGCCGAACTCTCTCGAAACGTCGCTTGCGTCGCAGTGAGAGAGATGAATTCATATATCCGTCACTTCTGGATACACTGACCCCCAGATTCCTACCCACCCCTTATACCATTTTTCTTCCCAGAACTTCCTCTCCTTCCTTTTTTAAAAACCTTTTTTAAAAAAACCCTCCACCAAACGTAGCAAAACGCTATCGGTGACCTATGGCAGAAGAGTTTTTTTCTATTATATTAGCTCCACACAGGAGGCCCTAAGAAAAAAATTCCTTCAGGGCCTATTTCATCTTTGGGGATGCTGTGTTGATGGTTTTTTTTTAGAGAGAACAAGTAGAGGAAGTTCTTGGAACGAGAAAATATGACGGATGGGCAGGAATCTGGGTGTCAATCTGTCTAGAAGTGACGGACGCAAGTATCCATCCCTCTCACTGCGGTGCAAGATGATGGGTCGAGAGAGTCCGACCGAAGATGTCAAAATGTCTCCTTCAACCAGTCTCTCCCGATACGGCCAGCTACGTAGTAGGTGGGCAAACTCATCTGCCGCCAAGACTTATACAAACCACATCCCATGAACGTTGGCACTTATGCTAAAGTCATCAAACATAGCGAACCGTTCAGGGCGACCCGTAGGTCGTAATAACGGATAACCAATACCCCTGTCATAACAGGGTTAAATGGTCATAAATGGTTCCCGGGGCGGCGGTATTTTATCCATTGTTTCTGTGGAGGGTGATAACGATATAATAACAGAACTTGACTAGATCTTTCACAAAATTTCGGTTCCATTGATCGGAAATTTGTTGATACAATGTTCAAATTCTGAGAAACTCATCCTAAATCGATCTAATCAAATCTTAGCAACCCGTCTGCTTGGTTCAATATATTCGCACCTCACAATCCAGAAGCTTCGGTTTCGCGCCAAACCGGTCAAACCGTCACTTTGGATCGAGTAAATTATCTATGCAAGATAGCTTTCATATTTCAAAGACAATAAGAAGCAATATTTCGTTATCTTTCTGGTTAAAAGAAAAATAAATATGTTTGCATGAGAGAAAGAGAGATTTATAGCTTTTAAAAAGTAAGGTCGCTCGGGACGTTTTTGGTCTTATTTATTTATTAATTTACCGACAATAAGTCCATTAAAAACATAATAATAACACGAATAAAAAAAGCAGAGGTGATGGTGAAGGTAGAGCACATATAAATGAATAGCAATGACAATATAAAATGTAAAAAGTACATATAGAAGACACTACAAGTCAAGCATGAAGAAGCATTTAAATATTGCTTATCGACTGCCGAAAGTCATTTAGTTTTACATCAAAAAATTCAACGCTTTGACTTCCGTTGACAAGTCTTGACATTCTAGATAAAGGAGAATGGTATTCATAATTAGTAGAATGTTGATTGAGGAACAGCAATTCATTATTTCGGAGTCTACGGGAAGGGATGTTGATCTGGATGAGTTGTCATCAGATCAGGTGTATCAGTAATACTGTTGATAATTTTAAATATGCAAATTAGATCAGAGTTCGTGTTTTGGGATGTATTTATTTCTAAACAAGCAGACGGGTTAAGGAATTATCAGAGAGACTACTATTTAAAAAATAAAAAAAAACATCGTAGTAACTTAAAAACAAACAAAAAAAGATTTATTCAAAAAATTATCACGAAAAGAACAACGTAAATAAATAGGGTAATAAGGGTGGGTAAATCATCCCTGTATCTACTGGATATGGACAAAACAATCAGCATATCATACAATGGCACTTATAATTTGCCCCCGTAGAAGGCAGCCCCGCAGCAAGTGTTTATACCTGGTTGCCATGGCAGCAGACAGTTAAGGCTATATCCATTACGAACGCCAATCATTTTTTTTCCACTAGATCGTAAATTAGCCCGATATCAATACACTTTACTTGGACGAAAATAAATTGAAATTACAGACTTGATGATGAAAAATATTTTCAGTTATAAAATGTTATTGTAACTGACTAATTAACCATCACGCCGTTTCCCGCAGGGGTAGAGAGGACGGACCGCCTAACAACTCTATCTTGACACAAACTATTTGCCTCAATAACATTAATTCATCGTCTCATGCATATTATTCTATTATTCTGACTCTTGACGTGGCCAGACTCAAGTAACTGATTCACTTCATCGATGTCTTCCTCGGGCGTCGCCGACTTCTTCTATTATTAACATTTGCGTCATATGTTCTCCTTACACTCCTTTCTTCGTTCAATCGCTCTACACACCCAAACCACCAATAGGTACCTTTCTTAATCTTACTTATTACCTACGCTTACATCAGCCTTGCTTTCTTTGCGGATTTCATCATTTGTCACACGATCATACATGGTTTAACCACACAAACGCCTCAGGGATCTCATTTCCACAACATTCAGATTACTTTCATCCTTCCTCTGCCAGTTCCATGCCTCACTGCCATACATCAGGGTAAGTACCAGCACTCCATTGCGGGCTGATAGTGCCAACAGCATTCAGTCCTCCATTAATGGAGTCACTTGTATTATTTACCCTTCTTTCAATATCAGCCTTCCCGTAAACATACATCCCAGATACACCTACTTCATAAACATATTTCCCAGATAAACTCATTCACCTGCTCCAAGTATTCATCATTCACAACTATATTTCGCACTGTTTTCCTACTCTCTTTTTCAAACACCCTGACATGAATGAGGTATGACCACGGTTTGGTTATGATGGCCGTAAACGCCGAAACAGCTGTTATCAATATAATTAATACTTAAATACTATAAAAATAAATAATACTAAAAAACTTGCAGAACTTAATAATAACTTTAGTTAACAAAGATGTAAAAATAACAAACAAAAACAAATATTAAAAATCATTTCTGGCCTTCTAAATAAAGTAATTTTTCATTCCATCACTATTTTTCAAAATGGTAACTGAAAATAACATTTCAAATAACGCTTTTTATACACAGTCAAACACGACGCGAAAGTTATTTCTTCCAATACGATGAAAAGTCAGACTGGTTCAGTTATTACTAGGAAAATAAAAACACTAATTGTTCTATGCTATGAAAAAAATCCTTCAACATTCAACAGAAGAAAACTTCTAATCGACTAATGTTTAATACAAGTAAAGAAATTACCAACACTCGTATTGTAACACTTCTTCTGGTGTTAAACCCTACACAAAATCTAGCCAATCGTTCTTTATACAACCAGCAATTTGTAAGGAATTCAATTTAGCTGCTTGCTCGATCTACCGCGGTGTAAGGAATAGTTCGTTTGTAAAACAACTAACCGGGTGAAATGTTTTATTCTCTTTTCGCCGGGTTTCCATTCCTACACCTTTCTTACCTGTCCGTTTTCAATTAATCCCCCCCCCCCCCCCCCCCCCCCCCTTCCAAGGGAGTAGCCCGGGATATTGTTAATCACTTAAAAGCTACTTAGGTCAAATAAAAGACTCTGGCTTGAGGGTGGTGGAGATGTGATGGAGTGATGGATGCGTTGTTCTCGTGACTAGGATTCTAGATTCTAGAGAAACTCACACAGACTCGCACTGTTTGAGCTTTAAAAACATTGAATGTGAAAATCGGCACCATCCAGGATTTTTTTGTAATATAAAGATTATGAATTACATTTATACATAATTATTTTATGAAATATTATATTTAAGGTGATCATTGGTCATGATCAGAAAAGGGGAGGTTTAGTAGGTACCTGATAAGAGTGATAAGGGAGTCACGATTCTTACTTTTGTTTTGTATAAAATATTTACTTTTTTGTATTTTGTAGTTTTTTTTTAATATTAATTTTATTTATGATGCAGCGCATTTCAGAAGGGAGGTTATTTTCGTTTTGAATGGCTTGGTAAATATAGTGGTTTTGTAAAATACTGATTTCCATTTCTCATTAGTTTGTAAAATTCTTGATGTTCTTTGGTATTTTTTTCTTTGCACTATTTTATAATCGCAGCTTGCTTAAATATTTCATCGACATTTGGCACTGGAAACAATTTAAAGGGTGATTCTGTTGAAAAGGTAGATTTTTTTAGTATTACTCTTATGCTACTCTCACTATCGTCCTAGTAAACAAAAATCATTTCGGAATCGTGTATCTCGGGTTTTTAAATTACTTTTTACCTTGTCTGGGGGGGGAAATATCTGTTATGATAATTATATCTACTTCTAATAGCCAAATAACCATAAATCCTTTCGTCAAAGACGACATGGTAACAAACATGTAAAAACAAATTTGGAATAAATTGCATGAAATCCTTGTAAACTTCCTCTCTCCCTCTCCCCATATGTTTTGTATATAAACTAAAACTGTAGATTAAGATACAGTTGTACCAGTCTGAAGAAGGCTTTAACAGGCTGAAACCGGTTAGTCAAAAACAAACTAAGTGGAAGTAAGTTGTCTATGTTTATTTATATAGATATATATTACAATACATTACAAAATGATACTTTGCCTGTCCCACTGGGAAGGATTCCCGTCGTTTCAGGACAGCCAAATTGTATATTTAGTTCATAATATTCTTACCAAAGGAATGGTTTCGCTCAAAAGATCACAGGATCACAGAAAACAGCTTCTGTCAAGACAACTTTTGAAAACATTAATAATTGCATTCTGAACGAAGGGATGGTTTCTTTATGTCCTTGAAAGAATCGCAAAGATGTAATTTTTTCAGGGTCATTTTGGAGAACATTAATAATAGCATTCAGAATGAATGAATGGTTTCTTTCGGGAGATCACAAGTATGAGATTCTTTCCTGGTCATTTTGAAGAACATTTACAATTGCATAATTAGAATGTACACATTTACAAACCTATATACGACATGAATTCCTAATGTATTTATGACTATTTAGTTTAATAAAGTACCATAATTTTTAGAATTTCTTAAATAGCAGAAATTACACATTTATATATCAGAATATATGACATATGAATTTTTCCAAGGTCATTTTGGAGAACTTTAATAATTGCATTCCGAGTAAATGAATGGTTTCTTTCGGGAGATCACCATTATGAGATTCTGATATGTGTATTTTTATATTATCCTTAACAACATTTACTCAAAAATCATTCACTCAATTTCCACATCATGACAACGCTGACACTCGATGTGCTAAAGGTGAGTTTAGATCCCAATTTTCAAAACAATTTAGGTTCGTGTACATAAACCCTGGTGCGGTGGAGTGGTTTGATAAGGTGGGGTGAGGTGAGGTGAAGTGAGGATATGAACCCCGAAGCTGAAGGCTCCGCCCGCCTTATTAAATCCTGGCACCCGGGGACTATGGGACCTCCGCTCCGTAATAATTAAACCAAAGGTCTGTCTCTATCCCAGATCTTACGCGCAAACTACCAGACACCAGACTTCGAGACATGATGAAATAACATGAAATTAACGGATCATGTTATTTCATTTCATGTCGGTTTTGAACTGCAGTTTTGCAGAAAATGCAGTATTACGAAGCTACTAGGGTAGGCTAAAAAGTAGTGCACACATTTTTGTAAAACACGGAAAAAAAAAATAGCAAGATCCGGCAAAAAGTACATTAAAATACGATTATTATGCTTCAAAATCATATATTTATTTTTCGACATAGTCAACATTAAGGCTAACGCATTTTTCCCCAACATGTAACAAGTTTTTTTACTACGAAACTGAAACATTCTTCCGACATTTCTCGAATCCAAAATTGACAGCTGCCTTGAGTAGAGGAACAAAATAAAAATCGCATGGCAAAAAGTTGGAGGAGTGAGTAGGGTGTGGAATCGGTTCAAATTTCAGGTTTTGCAGAGGCTCTAATCGACGACGTTTATTCTCATCTATGAAACGGCGTGGTACCCATCGTCCACAGATTTTGCCGTATTCTAATTGTTCAAAAATGAAGCCGACACCTTCCTTGGATATTCGAAAATGGTTTGTGATACGCTTTTGAGTGATTCACCCTTCATTTTGATTAAAATCGTGGACGAGTTTGGGTTATTTATCGCCTGTATCAATGATCGGACGTCCGCTGCGTGTTTCATCAACAATTTTTGCTTTTCCAGGTTCACAATCATGAAATTTTATTATCCATCGATTTGCAGTAGACTTTTCAACAGCATCGTCACCATAAACATCATTTAAACGATAGTGAATCTCAGTTGGAGTCATTTTTTCAGCAGTTAAAAATTCTAAATCAGCACGCTGTTTACTTTGCGTTGACATAACACTAAAACACGTCTCCATACTTCCGCTCCTCAAAATACACTGGATGAATTCAACGACCTCAAACTTGCACGTTTATGTAGAGGAGGAATGTCACTTTCATACTTCACATGGCGCTCTTCTGAAGGTCATTTTGTTCGCGCTGTACAAGCATGTTTGCATTACTTTTCAGCCCACCCTCGTATTTAAAAGGAATACACAAGCCAACGATTTTGAGCAAGCCATAAACCCTTCTAAACTGAAAAAATATTGTAGGAATCAGTGTTTTGCGAGGGAAAAGAATTAAATGAAACAATATGATGGTATGCAGAACATGTTTCGGCACAACCATGCCTTTGTCAGGACAAATATATACCTCAAAGTACTACAACAGGACTTTGTGAAGACCAAAACAAAGACAAAATAATAATATACTAAACTACGTAATATGGTGGCAACTATTTTTTCAATTAAAAACTTCTTTAGCACCGTTGTGACTTGAAACTCGTTGAATCGAAAAATAGCGACACTAAAAAAAGACAAACACATACATCTATATAGGCAGATGATATAGTATAACCGCTACTCTTTGTGCGGTGCTTTGTAGCATACCGGTCTCCTCTTTGTAGTCTCCCCACTCTTGTCTACTTTAGTTTTCTGAAGGTTTCTCTTCAACCGAGTGTGAATTGCACACTCTGATTTTTTTATGCGTGTACCGCACGAGAGTCCTAAGCCAGTGGGACTATGGCATCCCCAATTGGGTTATGTTGTGAAGCTGAAGGTAGTGGGGAGAGGAAGAAGATAGGGAAGAGGAACACTTTCCACTTAAGACTCCGCATCCGAGCTCAAAAAGAAGAAGATGGAGAGATATGAAATTACGAATGTTAACAGAAGCGCGCTAATATTTGAAGCGATAAAATCGTTGCGAAAATTGCGAAAACGTTTAATAAAACACTTCGTTTAGAATAGAGCAAAAATCTCGTGGAACTCATCTTAAGTATCATTAAAAGAAACATTGTGATTTTTTTCAAAACTATAACTCGTAAAATAACTTAAACAAACGTGTTTATAATAATTACCAGAGCATACTTAGATTTTTTTCTATCGAGGGAATTCTATATAATTTGCGTTTCGGCGCGGAACGCGTCTAGATATTATCTTAAAAAATAACGTATATATTTTAAGAGCTTAAAGGCTTCAAATGTTTAAGGGAGATATATAAGAAATTGGTAGAAATTCGGGTATCTGGGGCTTAAGAAGGGATGTACACACCTATTCAGATCTGGTCAACAAACACAGCTAAAGTCATTTCAAGCAACGTTTCGATTCTGAATGGTGGTCTTTCACCAGTACGATATTGAAGCGAGCCGCAAATATCCCATGTATATTATCCCGAGACTTTCGGATTGCGAGTCAAGAGTCTCACTCCTCAACTACGGAGTCCGTCAAACATTAATTTAAACGGTGAATTCGAGAAAAAACCTTATTAAACAAATGTTCTTTATATTTTTAAGTCACATTCGTGAAGGGTTTTCCACGAAATGAAATAATTTTCTAAATCAACCGCAATTTACGAGTAAATGTGTTCACGCAAATTTTCCAGTCTGGGGAATCAGAATGGATGTTAAGGGTAGCTTTCAACAATTTAAAACTTTTAATAAAAAAATAACAAGTGAATATTATTTTCGAAATTGTTGAGAAATTAAATTTTAATTTTAATATTTCATTTTCACTCTGTATCCTCTTAAACATGACCTGACTTAACTAGTGGTGTGACGTCACTAGTTCTGTTTATGTAACGCGGAATTGGATCCGTGTGAATTGAATCGAGATGAATGGAATTGGATTGTCTTCCATCGCCTCAGAGGCATGTCGTCTTATAGATTAACCTCTTGAGGCTTTGCATATTAAATATTCCTTAGAAATACCCCCCAACCCCTTTCCACTGCCATCCCCTCCCAGCCCGGCCCGCGGCACCACGAATGGGGGTAATTGAAAAATAATTTGACGTCTTTCTGATATTTCAAACGAAACTAAACCGGGCGTTCGGATGCCGGTTTATTAAGGAACCGATTGTAAAATTTTATACAAGTATTTCGTGGAAGCGAAAAAAGATGAAACGGTTCCTCTTTCTGTTTTGCATTTGTGTTTGTGATTAATTCGCAGAAGTCAGTGTTGTAATATAAATTTATTAGTGAAACAGCGAGTTATTGCGAACTGTAATAATTTTGTTTGAATTTGAAATGAAATGCGATTGGGCGCTTTTATATTTACCGTGACAGTACCGTGACGGCAAAAAATTCAATAAACATGTGTTTCTTTTCGCTATAATGCTGCAGTTCTTTCTTAGCGCCCTTGAGGTGATTTTTCACAAAAACGGCGCTCTACAAATTGTCCAATACGGTGCTCCAGATTTTATGTCCGGGTTAAATCTTTCCCAAATGAAAGACTAAACCCTTCCACACACTTTTCTACAAATTATTATCTAGTAAATTCATGCAATGTAAGCGTACTATATAAGTATAATAAATACAAAACAATACAAGAACAATACGTCAATCCACCAGAAACATAATGGGAAAATATTTCACCGACTCCAGATATTTTCATATCAGAAGGTTCGGCTCTGATGAAATCCTAACTGGTCCGATAAATCCTACTGATCCCTCAATATAAATATTTAAAAAATCTTTCGTAATCCTACATGTATTTAAAATGACCGACTTTTGCAGTTTTATGTACAAATTTTTTGACAAATCTAATACGCCTAAATTTTGAATGAGAGAGCTAGGTATAATGCCAGTAGCCGAAATAACAAATGGTAATATTTTTATAGTCTCAGAATGCCAAATTCTTTTAATCTCATTTCCTAAATCTGTATATTTTCTTATTTTTTCAGAAACAGTTTTCTGAAGATTACAAGAATTTGGAATAGCGACATCAATGATATAAGTTATTTTTTTAAATTTTGTCATATAAAAGTATATCGGGTCTATTATGACTAATTGTTCTGTCTGTTAGAATAGTTTTATCATAATAAATTTTATAAAATTCATTTTTAAAAATGAATTTGGTTCATATTCATAATATGGTACATTACGGCAGTCAATCAAGTTACGTTTAATTACCAAACTTTGGTGAATTATTTTTAAAACTTGATTGTGCCTAAATGTATACTCGGACGGCGCTAATACAGAACATCCCGATATGATATGCTCTATAGTTTCCGGAAAAGCCAAACATTTTCTACATAAATCATCAATATGGTTTGCATCTTTGATGATATGCTTCCTATAATTTTTAGTTTTAATTACTCTATCTTGAACGGCAAGCATAAAGCCTTCTATTTCTGCGCTCAACTCTCCAATACTCAACCATTTGTTTGACGAAAATTTGTCAACATATGTTTGGTTGAGATAGTGTTTTGCGTGAAGAATTTTATTTGACCAGGAATCTAATAATTCCTGGTTGGTATTTATAAGAATGCTGGCATTCTCGTCGTATAAATTTAATGACGAAATATTTCTATCTGCCTTGCAAATTATTTTGTGCATTTCTGAACTATCAGCTTTCCTATGGAAAAAATTTCTTAGCATTTCTACCTGATTATGTTTTAAAGATGTTATTTTGACTATTCCTCTACCTCCTAAATTTCTAGGTAAATTAATTCATTCTAGAGCTGAATTTGGGTGATGGCAATTTTGTTAACGTAGTTCTAATTACTCGTTCTAAGCTATCTAAATCTGTATTAGACCATTTAATTATGCCAAATGAGAAAGTTAATAGAGGTATTGCCCAAGTATTTATTGCCTTTACTAAATTTTTAGCAGATAGATTGCAATTTAAAATTTTTCTTATCCTAGTTTTAAATTTAATCCTAATATCATTTTTAATACTAGTATGATCTAATCTATTTGATTGCGGATATCCTAAATATTTATAAACCTCATCCCCTTTCATACTTTCAATTTTGAAATTTTTAAATATACCCTCGTCTCCATCTACAATTTTACCTTTCTCTATATGGATCGTTCTACATTTATCTAAACCAAAAGTCATTTTAATATCATCTGAATATTATATAATAATTATTATTATTATTATACATTAAATAATGGTGAGACACACAAAATACGTGTGACTGTTTCCTCAAAAGTACTCCATTTTTGCGACTAGAATTGCGTCACATTTGCTTCATATGTGTGAGGGAGACGTATGAAAATTATTGTATGTTTCCGTTCGGGGGGTGCAGACACACGTTCACCATTTGTCTCACTTTCGACTGTTGTCATTTAGTGTGTAAGAAAGAGCGGCAGTATTATATGTTTTAGAACAAAAGCAAAACCGTCAGCGCATTGACATTTGACGTTTTTGTATTTTTGATTTTTTGAAACTGCACTTTTTTTAATATGAATACCGCACAAGAGTCCCAACTGCTCCCGTCTGGAGCTAGTGGGACTATGGCATCCCCAATTGGGGTTTGTTGTGAGGCTGAAAGTACCGGGGAGGGGAAGGAGATAGGGAAGATGAAGGTGGGGAAGTACCTGGGTTTTCATATCTGATCACCAAACACGGCTAAAGCCATTTCAAGCAATGTTTCAATTCTGAATGGTGGTCTTACACCAGTGCGATACTGAGAGTACCTTCCACTCACACTTCAATATTATTCTCACTGCACTTCAATACACTCACTCACACTTCAATATTATCCTTGTAACTATATTCCATACTTTCAATATTTTCGTCACGCCCAGTAGTATTGGTAGGGGTCTACGGAGACATCACGGTGTGGTGTGTGAGAGAGATGCAAGAAAAATATAACTTTTTTTGTCTTTTGGAGGGAACCGACCTACGTACATTGCGTATCTCACTTTTGAAAAAGCTGCACCAATATTGTGATAAGGAACGTATGTTTATTGTCTTTTTTGGTGTCGTCACGATACCGTTACCGTGAATCGTCACGGTAAATATAGAAGCTTTTGCTCTGGAAATAAAATATTGTAAGACGTTAAACCGTTGAAAGGTCCTTTGTAACCTCTTACTGTTTTTCTTAAACATCGCAATAAAAATGTGTTGAAAAGGAGCTCTTAAAACCATAATTTCTAAAAAGGGGTAAAAACCGTTCGAATTCGAAAGTTATACTTTTTTTACATACATAGGTACACACATGGAGCCCTGAGGAAAATAATTGCCATCAGGGCTTATTTCATATTAGGGGATGCTGTGTGGAGGGTATTTTTAAAGAAAGCAACGAGAAGAAGTTCTGTGGATGGAAATTGGTATGAGGGGGTGGTTAGGAATCTGGAGCTCAGTGTATCCAGGAGTATCCGAACTTATTAATCCATCCCTCCAACTGCGGTGCAAGGCGATGGGTCTAGGAAGCAAAAATGGTAGCTTGGGATAGCCCTAAAAAATTGTAACAACAAACAGTGTGTTTAAAAATATCACACCAAGAATAATTGGTTTTTGGAATTTCCCAGTTTGTGCACACAAATGCTCTCCTACACAGGTAAATATGTATTTCATATTACGCCCTTCCCTATATTAGGCTTCTCCAGGTTCCTTATAACTTTGCCAGCGTGGGTGATGACAAATTAAACATTGTGTTACCTAAAATATGAATGTACTCCGGTGGGAGGCGTGTGAGTTATACGTTTATTTGCGTGGGTTGAGAAAGAGCCTTACCGCACCGGAATCCTCCAAGGAACGTGACTAAGTACTACATTATTTCGCACCAATTTCACTTTGAAAAAATTGCAGATAGTTTCTAAAATAAGATTATTTTAATTTTAATTGAAACATTTACTTTATTAGCTAAAAATGGATAAGTACACACTATTAATTATAACCAGCAATTGAATTTGGCAGCTACAATACTTAATTCTCTGCAAAAGAAGGCGTTCCGTCTGATTGATTATTCCTTGTTAACATATCGATTGCTATAGCTAAAGAGCTGGCAGCTTTGATCCCCGGTCCGCGTATATGAAACTTGACGGATACGAACGGAACACCCGTTTAAAATAATTGATGTTGGCTTCATGAGACATTAGTGTTTTTGGTTTTTGTTTTAGTCAGTTTTTATTTAAATCAGCTCTTTTGTGGAACGAGCTACCGGCGTCTGTTTCTCCTCCTTCGTGCAATCCGGGCCTCTTGAAGACCCGTATTAAAAAATCCTTTCCTACTGCCCCTACTTTAACCGGCCTCACAACGCTGCCCAACCGGGTGCCGATATAGTTCCCTTGTCTTTACACTGTACAGCGGCGCTCTTAGGAGCTGTCACTTAAAGAATACTTCAAAAAGACAATTACTTACTGAGTTTTTTCTCAGAAAAAAATGTGACCTCACTTATTAACTTTCTATGAAAGTTTAAAAAAAGTATGTTCGATAGAAACATTTCTATTAAAAATTAGGCTTATGGCGTATTAAACATATCAGGCTTCACCCAAATTTCAACACCGACTACAAAAGTGAAAAAAAATTAACAAAAATATGGCGTCATTAAACATTCGAGCTGCGTAATGCTATATCTGTGACCAAATGATATGTCCTCATTTTTTTAAAGAAAGACAGCTGTTCCCAAGTTACGAATAACCTGACAATATTTGAAAATCTCCTACCACTACCATATTAAGCGAAAAATGTTGCATGTTTTTTATGTGTATACATCACAATAGTCCCAGCTGCTCCCGTCTGGGGCCAGTAAGACAATGACATCGCCAATCGGGGTATGATATAAGGCTGAAAGTAGTGCGGAGGGGAAGGAGATGTGGAGAGGAAGGTGGGGAAAGATCTGGCTGTACAGATCTGGTCACCAAACATGGCTGAAGCCATTTCAAGTGACGTTTCAATTCTGAACGGTGGTCTTACACCAGGGCGATACTGAGAGTATCTTCCACTCTAGAACATGCCGCAAATATATTAAACATTATTCTTAGTGAATTAATTGTGAAATAATAGAAATTAATCAAATAAAATGTATTTGCCCACGCTGGGATTCAATCCCACGACCTTCGTCGCGTAGTCAAGAGCCTTACCCCTCGACTACAGAGTGCCGTCGTCGGTTTGTGTTCTGATAGAGGACTTAGCCAGCGGAGGAATCGATCACGGGACGCCTGTGTGGGACCCAATTGCGATGCCAACTCAGCCACTGACCATTCAGCCACAGAAACTCGTTCTGTCTGTTCGTTCAGACATATAATATGAACAAATTTCAGAAAAAAAAAATTTACCAAGTTTTCTCTTTGCATTTAAAAGTTTAGTATAGGCGCTCGTGTACATTTTTTTTATTATTCATCTTTATTAACTTTTGACATACAATTTGTTATATTCTATACCTGTCTCACTAGGAGAACCTGTGTTGAGAGCAGGCGCTTAGCGTGAGTAGTTTATAATAATAACACATACAAAATATTAATAATAACACAATATTACAAGTAACAGTTTAACATCAAAAGTACCTTTGAAAAAATAAATACTTATAAGTTAGTTTTTGAAAAAATCTTTGATATTGGATCTGTCTTGGCTGGTAATCCAGGACTTGGTGTCAGATTTATATTTAAGATACATTGCGTTTTATCTAATTGCCATTGGATAGTTTGGTTGCAAAGTATCTAATTTAAAATCATGTCTTTAATACAGAAAACCTCCAAACACGGGGAGGGTTTGCCAAATAATTTTTATATTTAACGACAAAAGATGAAGTAAGTTTTTATTTTTAAAAAAAACGAGTGGGAGACCACAGGACTGAAGTAAAATTTCACTAACTTAATAAAAGAACATATGACATTGGGGTGACATATCACTATGGGGCGACCTATGATTCTTGGGTGACCTACGATCTTGAGGTGTCCTACAACCTTGGGGTGACCTACGACCTTGGGTGATCTACGACCTTGGGGTAACCTACGACCTTGGGTTAGTATACACGACTTACCTTAGTTGTGCAGAATGTACGCCTCGCCCGATCACCGTTCGCATCGATTACCGTTCGCATCACACTTTTCGTAACGCATCACATTTTTCGTAACGCATTCACCATCTTACCCCCAAGTCGAGCGTGCGTAAAGAAGTTTTACTTAAAAAATTGGACGTAACAAACCATTTTTCTTTTACTAACACATGTTTCATTTCGACATCTCAATCTTTTCATACATCCATTTAACATTTAAATATGAGATATTTGTGAAATTCAAAGAAATTTTCATGTGAGAAAATAACGACTCAAGACGTACCGCTGATAGCTGCTTCTTCGTACCTCTCCCCATTTCTCATAAGTGTCGCGTGTATCAGAAAGAGAAGTTACAATTGCGCATTCAGCGGCATGCCCATTGCCCATATCTCCGCGTTCATACGCGAGTAATTTCTTTAAGGGAAAAATGGAGACTCTTGGTAAATTTATTGTTACTCTCGGAATATTAAATGTGGAAATGTTAGCGCAAAATGGGGACACATGGGGGATGAAATATTAAATAGTGCGGAAACATAATAAACGAAATATAATATGAAAGAGGTTTCGAATGGAAGTTGTGAGTTATTTCGAATTATTTACTTATTTATTAATGCCTTGAAGGCTTGTTATTATTTAAAGTAAATTGTTATTAAGTTGTAATACATTATTTAAAGTAAGTTTTTATTATGTTGTAATACATTACTTAAAGTAAATTTTTATTAAGTTGTATTACATTATTTAAAGTAAGTTTTTCGGGGGTGTGATAATAGTAAATGGGTCCGCGACTTTTCATCCCCCAACAAAATATCTACTAAAACCTAACCTATCCTACCTAACCTAACAAAACAATGGGACAAAAATAAAAGTGACTTCCTATAAAGACGATAAATTATTGTTCAAAAATAGTAAAATGGGACAAAAATAATACAGACATCCTGTAAAGTTTTAGGTTTGGTTGGGTTTTTATAGATATTTTGTTGGAGGAAGTTTCATCCATAGGATATTTTGTCGGGGATATTTTGTCACGGGATGAAAACGCGCATTCCCATAGTGCACACATGGGCAACCGCCGGCTATTTTGTCCGGCCCTGATTCATCTCGCCAAAGTAATAGAGAAAGAAATTAATTATATACCTAAATGATCTGAATCTTAAATTACAAAAACAGGGACAGTTGTCCATTGAACTGTATGGACATATCAAAGTTTTTGTTAATAAACTCAGATTTTTGGAAAATTAGATTAGAGGTAAAAATTGTTACCATTTTCCTAGTCCATTTCAACTTATACAAAAATCGCATATAATGTTTATACAGATAAACTTAAGGCATTGATAGAGCAATTCGATACGAGGTTTGCCAACTTCCAAAACAAAGACTCTACATTCGTTGTTAGTTTTTGGGGTGTTATGCCGTGTTGCGCTACCTCCTACTATAGCCGACGTTTCGGACAGCGTTGCAGTGTCCATCATCAGGGCAGATCCGGTAGATCCGACGATGTGTAATTGTTAGTGTAAAGTGTGTGATTATTTACTTGGAAGCGATACCGTGTCGCCAGCTTCAATTCACTACGAGCTGGTAGGTATTTCAGGAGAAAGGGAACTGCGATTTTAGTGAAAGCGCAGTATTTACGTTAGCCTGGGGTCCGTCCATGTGAGAATTGCCGACGAAAGTGGCGCCATCCTTATTCTAGAATTAGACAACAGAGTTCAAGTGGTTAAAGCGAAAGTAGCCAATATAAGCAAAAAAGGTTTTATACCTTTATATTGTATTATTATATGATATTACAATATACTTAGACATGGTATTTTTTGCGTTTAGCTTTGGTGTAGCCGTCAATTACCGGATACCAAGAGCTGTTGAGCTTAGCTCCGTCGTCTCTATTAATATTAATTGGATTTTTGTAGATTTCGATAGCCTCCGTAATCAGGCGTGATCTGTAAGTTTTGGGTCTTCCCAGGACCTCAGGAACGAATCCAAAGTAATGGCCGGTCTCAATTAAGTGCTCGGCGATTGCCGATTTATCAGGGTGGCCGAGTTTACAAGCACGAAAATGTTCAGCTATCCTTTTGGAAATCGTCCGCTCTGTTTGGCCTACATAAACTTTGTCACATCCGGAACAGCTGAGTTTATACACTCCATCTGCTTCCAGAGGAAACTTGGTCTTTGCAGACCTCAGTAGGTCGTGGATTTTAGTAGTGGTTCCGAAGACAGTCTTGATGCTTTCTTTTCTCAACAGCCTGGCAATTCTGTCTGTCACATTGTTAACGAAAGGCAGGAAAGCACAGGCTTTTGACTCTTGTTCAACTCTGTCTTCGTTCGGTGTAGATTTGGCTCTTATAATTTGCCTTGTTTGACTTGCCGGGTAACCGTTGCGCTCCAATGCATCGGTCAGCTTTATAAGTTCTGCTCCAAGTTTTGTTTCTTCACATATTCTGGTCGCTCGGGTCACCAAAGTATGGATAAGTCCTCTCTTCTGCGCTGGGTGGTGGTGCGAATCGGCATGTAGATACCGATTTGTATGCGTTGGTTTTCTATATACTGTATGTCCTAGATTACCATCTTCTTTTCGCATCACCTCCACATCTAGAAAAGGCAGGATTTTATCGTCGTTTTCCAGCTCCATTGTGAACTTAATTTTACTGTGGAGTGAATTAAGATGATCCAGAAATTTGTTTAATTTTTCTGTTCCGTGAGGCCAAATGGCGAAGACATCATCGACATAACGCCACCATACCTTGGGAACAGCCGAGGCTGTGTCGAGTGCCACTTCTTCAAACTTCTCCATAAAAAAGTTAGCTAGTACTGGCGACAACGGACTGCCCATCGCAACTCCTTCCACTTGCTCAAAAAGTTCATCCTGGAATGCAAAATATCCCGTTTTGAGGCAGTGTTCAAAAAGTTTGCAAATGTCTTCCTCATAGATCTCCTTGAGCATTGTCATGGAGTCTTCTAGTGGTACGTTTGTGAAAAGGGACACTACGTCAAAACTGACTAAGATATCTCCTTCCTCAGTCTTAACCCTTTTGAGCTTACTGATCAGATCTGCAGAATCCTTAATCCAGGATTCAGTTTTTCCAGTTTGCATCTGTAGTAATCTCGAAAGGTATTGGGAAAGTTTGTACGTCGGTGCACCAATAGCACTGACAATCGGTCTCATTGGGATATCCTTTTTATGTATTTTTGGAAGACCGTACAGGGCAGGAGTTCTGGAGGCTTGAACGAAAAGCCCAGATAAGAAGATTAAAAACAATCCCACTAACAAAATTGACCTGAAAACAAGGGAGTTAATAAAAACTTCCAGTATTAGGAAAGAGGATCGATCTGGGCTTTTCGTTAAAGCCTCCAGAACTCCTGCCCTGTACGGTCTTCCAAAAATACATAAAAAGGATATCCCAATGAGACCGATTGTCAGTGCTATTGGTGCACCGACGTACAAACTTTCCCAATACCTTTCGAGATTACTACAGATGCAAACTGGAAAAACTGAATCCTGGATTAAGGATTCTGCAGATCTGATCAGTAAGCTCAAAAGGGTTAAGACTGAGGAAGGAGATATCTTAGTCAGTTTTGACGTAGTGTCCCTTTTCACAAACGTACCACTAGAAGACTCCATGACAATGCTCAAGGAGATCTATGAGGAAGACATTTGCAAACTTTTTGAACACTGCCTCAAAACGGGATATTTTGCATTCCAGGATGAACTTTTTGAGCAAGTGGAAGGAGTTGCGATGGGCAGTCTGTTGTCGCCAGTACTAGCTAACTTTTTTATGGAGAAGTTTGAAGAAGTGGCACTCGACACAGCCTCGGCTGTTCCCAAGGTATGGTGGCGTTATGTCGATGATGTCTTCGCCATTTGGCCTCATGGAACAGAAAAATTAAACAAATTTCTGGATCATCTTAATTCACTCCACAGTAAAATTAAGTTCACAATGGAGCTGGAAAACGACGATAAAATCCTGCCTTTTCTAGATGTGGAGGTGATGCGAAAAGAAGATGGTAATCTAGGACATACAGTATATAGAAAACCAACGCATACAAATCGGTATCTACATGCCGATTCGCACCACCACCCAGCGCAGAAGAGAGGACTTATCCATACTTTGGTGACCCGAGCGACCAGAATATGTGAAGAAACAAAACTTGGAGCAGAACTTATAAAGCTGACCGATGCACTGGAGCGCAACGGTTACCCGGCAAGTCAAACAAGGCAAATTATAAGAGCCAAATCTACACCGAACGAAGACAGAGTTGAACAAGAGTCAAAAGCCTGTGCTTTCCTGCCTTTCGTTCACAATGTGACAGACAGAATTGCCAGGCTGTTGAGAAAAGAAAGCATCAAGACTGTCTTCGGAACCACTACTAAAATCCACGACCTACTGAGGTCTGCAAAGACCAAGTTTCCTCTGGAAGCAGATGGAGTGTATAAACTCAGCTGTTCCGGATGTGACAAAGTTTATGTAGGCCAAACAGAGCGGACGATTTCCAAAAGGATAGCTGAACATTTTCGTGCTTGTAAACTCGGCCACCCTGATAAATCGGCAATCGCCGAGCACTTAATTGAGACCGGCCATTACTTTGGATTCGTTCCTGAGGTCCTGGGAAGACCCAAAACTTACAGATCACGCCTGATTACGGAGGCTATCGAAATCTACAAAAATCCAATTAATATTAATAGAGACGACGGAGCTAAGCTCAACAGCTCTTGGTATCCGGTAATTGACGGCTACACCAAAGCTAAACGCAAAAAATACCATGTCTAAGTATACTGTAATATCATATAATAATACAATATAAAGGTATAAAACCTTTTTTGCTTATATTGGCTACTTTCGCTTTAACCACTTGAACTCTGTTGTCTAATTCTAGAATAAGGATGGCGCCACTTTCGTCGGCAATTCTCACATGGACGGACCCCAGGCTAACGTAAATACTGCGCTTTCACTAAAATCGCAGTTCCCTTTCTCCTGAAATACCTACCAGCTCGTAGTGAATTGAAGCTGGCGACACGGTATCGCTTCCAAGTAAATAATCACACACTTTACACTAACAATTACACATCGTCGGATCTACCGGATCTGCCCTGATGATGGACACTGCAACGCTGTCCGAAACGTCGGCTATAGTAGGAGGTAGCGCAACACGGCATAACACCCCAAAAACTAACAACGAAAATGCTTTTGGCCGTGAAAATCTAAAAACTTATCACTCTACATTCGCTATATTTGCTCGTCCGATGGATACTGATGTAAATAATGTGGCAGCAAATTTACAGATGGAACTTATTGAGCTTCAGGGGGATTTAGTGCTAAACATCACTATTTAACAACATTGCCAAGATAATAATAATAATAATAATAATGATTTATTGTTTTTCTTTCTTTACAAACATCTAAAGATAATGATATCCTCACTGGGATTTCCCGTGCTGAGGATTTCATTTACATATTATATTTTAATTATAAGAAATTAATATGAATTTGTTATAAACGTATAGGTATCATGTAGTATTTTGTTAAATAATTAAAAATTAAATAAAATTGTGTTTTTTTTTATAATTCAGATCAGTAGATTCGGTTTTAGTCTGTATTTGATATCAGTATATTTTCTATTTCTGTTCTCCCTATATTTAGTATCCAGCTTTTTATTTGAGATTTAAATGTTATACTGTTGAGGTTTTTAAGTGAGAGTGGTATTTTATTGTAAAGTTTAGTACCATAATACAAGAAGCTTTTTTGCCCAAATGTTGTGTTAGTAGTTACTTGTTGGATATGTTTTTGACCATGAGATCTAGTGTTTCTAATGTACGTGTAAGTTGTCATTTCTTGGGTTTTGTACTTATGAATGTAAATGAGTATAGTTTTAGAATACAGTTGTTTAATTGACATGATGTTAAGATTGTTGAAGATTTCATCAGTGCTAGTTCTTACAGGAACTTTCAGTATAATTTTCATTATGGATTTTTGAGTTTTAATTAGTGGATTTAGTATGTTTTTATTTGCACTGCCCCATCCGATAATACCGTATTCTAACAGTGATTGGCAGAGAGCCATGTAAATCTTGATTAAGTCTTTTTTAATGAGGACATTCCTGATAGTTTTGAAAAAATAACTTAGTTTTTTAATTTTATTATTTAAATAGGTAATGTGTTCGGTCCATTTTAAGTTTTGGTCAATTTTTAGACCCAGATACGTTATATGGTCAACGTTTTCTAATGAAGGACAATTACAATGCTCATTTAAGTGATGCTGACTATGAATTTTCATGTCCAGGTTTTCTTCAGAGTTTTTCTTATTTTTTATTTTGAAAGTGATGAATTTGGTTTTATTAGCATTAAGTGTAAGTGAATGGTAGTCTAGCCAATTTTTAATTCTTTTAAGTGTGTCTTCTGCTTTCTTAAATGTTTCTGCCCAATTTTTCCCATTTATTAGGAGAACAGTATCATCCGCAAAACTGATGATTTCTCCGTCACATTCTATGTGGCATAGGTCATTAATATAAATAAGGAACAGAATCGGACCCAGAATACTTCCTTGAGGCACCCCGAATTTGACATCAATACACTCACTGGTTATGTTGTTAAGTTTCACAGTTTGCTTTCTATTTCCCATGTAACTTTTTAAAAATATTAGCTCATTATCAGTAATTCCTATGTTCTCTAGTTTTTCAAAAAGATGTGAGTGATTTATTGTGTCGAACGCTTTAGAAAGGTCGAGAAATATGCCAATGCATTTTTTATGAGAGTCTAGAGAATTTTTAATATATTCAATTACTAAGGCTATGGCGTTGGATGTTCCTAAATTTTTTCTGAAGCCAAATTGTTTTGGTGATAATAGTTTATTTGATTCTAGGTAGTCGACGAGTTGAGTTTTAACTGTTATTTCTAAGATTTTAGATAATGTGTTTAGAATTGTGATTGGTCTGTAGTTATTGATATCTTTATGATTTCCTGATTTAAAGATTGGTGTAATAGTCCCTATTTTGAGTTGAGATGGAAATCTGCTTTCTGTGATAGATTTGTTTATTAGAAAGAGTATCGGTTCGGTAATTTCATCTTGTAAGAATTTTATTGTTTTCATTGTGATTTCATCACTACCAGATGAGGATGTTGATTTGAATTTAGATAACATTAGTGTTAGTTCTTGTTTAGTGATTGGTTTTAGGGCAAATTTAATACTTTGTGGATTTGGGTGTTTGTTTATGTTCGGGTTAAAGTGTTGAGGTTTGGTTATTTTGTTCGCTAAATTCGAGCCTATGTTTGCAAAAAAGTTGTTTGTGTAGTTAATTAGTTTATGTACGTTTTTGTTGACCGAGAGTGTACCGTTATCTGTGTTGATTTCTTCCAATGGGTTTGTTTTGTTTTGATCTGTGTAGGTGATTTCTTTAATTATTTGCCAGATAAGTTTTGGATTATTATTGGATTGATCTATTTTAGATCTGTAGTAATTTTGTTTAGCCGATTTAGTAAGATTGGAGCAGATGTTTCTATAGTTTTTGTAAAATAGTTTTAAAGAAAAGTCATAAGGATTGTTTTTTACTTGCTGATGGATCTTGTCTCTTTTTCTTATACATTTAAGTAGGCCAGGTGTGATCCAAGCTTTTTTGATAATTTTATTGTGTGAATACGTGTAAGTTTTTATTGAAGTGTGGTTTTGTATTTTTAATTGCAAGTGTTCAATAAACATTTTCCAAGCAACTTCTATGTCTTCAGCTTTATATATTGACTCCCAGGTTTCAGTTTGTAGTGATTTTTTTAGTTTTGTATAGTCTATAACACGTTTATTCCACGTTAAATTTTGAGTCGATGGTCGATTTTTCTTTGCATGAATGTTAAGAATTAAAGTGTAGTGATCAGTGATGGTGGATTGATGTATGATTGTGGAGTATTTTTTATTCGTTTTTGCCATTATGTGGTCAATGCAAGTTTGCGAGGGGATTGATTTATTCATTTTGTGATCCACTCTTGTTGGTTCGTTGGTTCCCTTATTGCGGCAGACATCCCGTGGGAGAGGAGGAGTAATTGGTACTCCTGTGTTTGTGGATGTTGCCTTCCAGTATCCAGTATATTAATGTTAATATCCCCAATAATGAACAGGTTCCTGATGTTTCGTTCTTGAAGTAGTATGGAGTCTAGTGATCCAAGAAATGGTGATAAATTTGCAGATGAAGGCGATCTGTAGATAGCGAAGATGCATGTATCTTGATCGAGTTTTATTTTCAAACAGTTTGCGTCTTGTAGTTCAATTTCTTCTATTTTGCATTCCATCTTAATTTTACAATATACAATTACTCCGTCGTTTTGATGTTTGTGAAGTTTAGTATTGAAGACTTTGTAGTTGTTGATGTTTTTATGCACATATGTTGAGGAATTTATCCAACATTCTGTGAGGATTAATAAGTCAGGTTCTAAATTTAATTCATTTATCAGCACAGTGAAATCCTCAAAGTTTTTGTTAATACTTCGAATGTTTTGATGAATTATGTTAAGGATCGGGAACTCGTCCTGGAGTATACGGTTTAACATGCAGGTATTTGTGGTGATTATTGGTTGAGGTATCAGTTTTTCAAGTGTTTCCGTTGTGAAAGAGGCCATTATAAAGATATAGAGTAGATGGAGTGTATATAGGGGTTTTTTTTTTTTTAAATCATCTTAATAGGTATATCGTTGAGATGTCTTATTTCGATAACCTTTGAGTCTTTAGTTTTTCTTATAAGAATTTTTCCATCTTTAACCCAAACATATTTATATTCTTTTTCTAGGGCTCTTTGTTTGGTGTTCCAATGTAAATTTTTGTAGTACTGTGTTAATGCCGCATTTAGATAGACGTATTGGGCTCCTTCCCCGTTGAATTTTTTTATTGGGTCACTATGTTTAGCAGCTAACATGATGTGTACTTTTTTATTGTCTACAAAATTAATTGTGATTTTTTTTTGGTTGTTTGGTTTGGAAGTTGTAATTTTAAAGGTGTCCTCTGGTGATATGGTAACGCCTGCGAGCTCAGCGATCTGGCTCACAGTATGGGCTGGGGGTATGTTTTCCTGTAATTTAAGGCCGCTTATTTCAATACTGTTTAACAGGGCTGATTGTTCAATGTCTGCCAGGTGAACCTCCACCGTAGCCAATCTTTTCTCCTTTTCTGCCATTTCTTCCTTAAGTTTGTTTATGTGTTTTGGTGTATCCATGATTTGCGACAGTTTGTTTAGGATATCGTCATATTTATCGTTAATAAAGCTGTTAAACGTTTAGATGGATGTTTAAAGATTATATTTGGTGGAAGAATGTTTAAAGATTATATTTGGTGGAAGAAAAATATACAAATTTACAAGAATTTGCAAGAAATATCATTTGTCTTTTTGGCAGCACATATAAGTGTGAAAGGTTTTTTTTGAGGATGAAAAGCACCAAATCAAAAATTCGAACGAAGATAACAGATGAAAATCTCGAAAATTCTATGCGATTATCCTTGCAATACCAACGCCAATAGTCTCGTAATTCAAATACAAGGTCAATCTTCCCACTAAATTTTGTGATCAGTATATAATATTAAAATAACATCGTTCATTACATAAATAAAAAAATATATAAGAATAAGAAGTAGCAACGTGTTTTATTTAATTTAATATTACTTTGTTATGTTTAGTAATTTGGTCCGGCCCTTGACTCGGAGACAAAATGACAATTTGGCCCCAGACTTAGGAAAGGTTGCCCATGCCTGCCATAGTGAATACCTATTATATAACATAATAAATAGAATTTGAAAGATATATGTACAATACAAGTAGGTATTTAGTTTAACTTCTCAAACATCGGGCCTATTTTATTGGAAGGTCAACATATTTTCGCTTTTTTATAAATTCCAATTAAATGGAATAACTAACAAAATAAAATTAAAAACAAAGGTGGAGAAATACGCTTTCAAATTTTATAATTCGAAATAAATATAAAATTTTTTAAACATAAAAATGTTGAATGCAAACATACAAAAGTTTTCAAAATTGCTCCTTCACGTTTTTTCTAACTAAAATTACTAATAACAAAAAATTTTCAAAACACACACACATTTAATTATTCAAATGTATTATAAATGATATCGCCAATTCACTTTTTTTGTTGTTTCAAGTAAGAAATTTTTTTTTTTTAAATCCCGAAGTCATATAATTTTTTTTCAAATTGCGGTCGGAATCGTTTCATAAAGTTGTACATTTTAATTACGTTAGGGTTAACTTTTAGATTTGAATATAAAGCGTGGTGTTTTCTCTTTCTATAACCATTCAGATCATATTTTACTCAAAGTCTTTTTTTTTATGACCAACTTGTCCATATTTTATTATTCTAGTGTGAATACTCGTACTCCTGTGGCAAAGATTATGCAGTTTTCTATCCTTGAATATGAGAAGGAAATCCTTTACTAGGTATTTAATAATCTTCCACCACAAAGTTACCACATAACTTGTTCTGAATAAAAGTACAGAAAGTTCTGAATAATATTTAAAATGTTATCGCGTCGTTTCACAAGACAGGAATTCTTAACAATCTTTTTTTGTTCGAATTTTTAAATTTTGCATTTTAAAGCCATTCCTACCAAAGTTCTTTGGTAAGAAATGTCGCTCATTTTTCTGGATTTTTTTTTAATCTCAATATGTAAAACTAGGTCGGGTTAGTTACATCATTTATAACTCAAGATCGCATGGACCGATTTTTATGATCTTTGATTTTGGATTTGTCTCCGCCCGAATAGCTATTAAAACATCGGAAAAATCAAGAATAAAAAATATGAAGAAAATTATTTTCCTCGTACATTTTGTGTGGAACGAATTATCATATTTAAAAGAGCTGCAGCAATATTGTGATAAATATAATATTGAATAGTGAGTCAATTTAAAAAATTCAAAAACGTCGAATGTCAATGCACTGATTGTTTTGCTTTTCTTCTCAAACATATAATGCTGCCCCTCTTCCTTACTAACTAAATGTCAACAGACGAAAATGAGACAAACGTATGTCTGCACCCCTCCAAAGGAAAAATAAAATAATTATAATAAATCTCTCTCGCACGGTTCACACGTATTAAGAAAATGAAACGCAAATCCCGTAAGTAAGTGGAAAAGTAAAAAATCACAAAAAATCTAAATTCTTGCACAACGCCATCTCCGATACTGACAAAAACAAAACACGGACAGTTGTATATCGATAATTGCATCATTGCATCATTGTGTAATTTTTAACTTAATAAAAAAACTTAATTTAATTCAGCTTAAGTTAACACAATGATTGATTCTGAGGCGGTACGAAGTTCGCCGGGTTAACTATTACTTAATGAATAATACATAATACTTAATGTGTAAATTACACATTAAGTATTATGTTACACAAGTATTATGTATTATTCATTTGTGTAATACATAAAACTTAATACGAATAACGGTGACCGGTCAATTCAGAATCTACATTATATTTTGTACGTCCGTGACATCTCTATTGAAAAGTCATTGGAAGTGATGAAAAAATATATAAAAAATTGGATAAATAGGTCACATTAGGTCAGATTATGTGCTATTTTCAATTTATTTTTTCATAGCTTTAATGACTTTTCAAATATTTTTTTTATTTTTTCTGTATCCTTTTTCTTTCATATTTGCATTTAGATTATTAGTGTCATCATCTTCTTTAATGATATATTACATTGATAGGAATACCTTTCAAAAGTTATAAAAAGAGAGTTGTTCTAATAACAATGGTATATACAATTTTTTGTTTTCATCCAGTGATTTTAAGTTTTCACGTGAGTTTTCATGAGTAAAACCAAGTGAGCATATTATACACATATACGTGGTTCTGACGTATTGCGGTCGTCCCGTTTTTACCGAATAAAAGCTGAATGGGAATGTTTGGGTCGAGAGGATTCGTACAATAAATAAAAAAAAAATGGTACATCAGGACATGGGATGAAGTACGTAACGCTAGCTTAACTTTGTAAGGTCGAATTGATTCGGTTACTGAATACGTATTGAAACCATGGCAATGCTCGTTTTTTACGCTAGAATTATTATTGATGGCCTCCGTGGTTGAGGAGCTAGGCTCTTGACTAGAGATCCGAAGGTCGCTGATTCAAATCCTTGCGTTGTTTTTTTTTTTTTTAAATTTTATTTGATTTATTTGTGTTTTAACAATTTAATCATTTGAAATAATATAAGGTATATTTATGTTCCAGAGTGGAAGATACTCTCAGTATCACCCTGGTGTATGAACACCATTCAGAATTGAAACGTTGATTTAAATGTCTGCAGCCATGTTTGGTGACTAGATATGAATAGCCAGGTTCTTCCTCACTTTCCTCTTCCCAATCTCCTTCCCTTTCTCTTTTTCCTTCAGCCTCGAGTGGAAGATATTCTCAGTATCGCCCTGGTGTAAGACCACCATTCAGAATTGAAACGTTGCTTTAAATAGCTTTATCTGTGTTTGGTGACTAGATCTAAACCGGTCAGTGGTTCAGTGGGCATAGTGCTTGGGTCCCACCCGGGCGTCGCATGTTCGATTCCTCTGCTGGCTAAGTCCTCCATCACAACACAAGCAACATTTTCGGCTTTCTGTGGTGGTAGTAGGAGATTTTCAAACATTGTTGGGTTATTCGTAACCCGGGAATGTTTGTCTTTCTTTATAAAAAAAAAAAAAAATAGTCAGGAACCTTCTCAACTTTCTCTTCCCCATCTCCTTCCCCTCCCCAATTACCTTCAGCCTCACAACATACCTCTATTGGGGATGCCAAAGACTCACCGGCTCTAGGCGGTTGGAAGCAGTTGGCACTCTTGTGCGGTATTCATTTATTGTATTTTAATTATGATTTCAAAAAATAAAAACATTAACGTCGTTTCATCTGGACCTTAGATAGAATCTAGAAAATCGGTAGTGAGATTAAACTATAAATTGTTTCTTTCCTTCACCAGAGTGGAAGATACTCTCAGTATCGCCGCAGTATAAACGTTGCTTTAAATGCCTTTAGCTGTGTTTGGTGACTAGATATAAATAGTCCGGAACCTTCTCAACTTTCTCTTCCATCTCCTTCCCCTCCTCAATTACCTTAAGCCTCACAACATACCCCTATTTGGGAAGCCATAGACTCACCGGCTCTAGGCGGTTGGAAGCAGTTGGCACTCTTGTGCGGTATTCATTTATTGTATTTTAATTATGATTTCAAATAATACAAAAATTAACGTCGTTTCATCTAGAATCTAGACCTTATATAGAATCTAGAGAATCCGTAGTGAGATTAAACTATAAATTGTTTCTTCCCTTCACCTCAGTTAACACATTATCTACAAGAGGCACGTTACCCCTAGACTAAGCCGGCTATTAATAGTACAACAACCGAAATTAGTACGTTAAATATTACCTACGTCTCCCCATCAAACAAAATCACGGGTAAGATGGTTATTGGTTATGTACACAGACCCAAAGACAACGCTATATTAAAAATGATGCTGACGCTGCCTTAATTTGTCTATGGAATATAGAAGTTTGTGCACACCGAAATAGCAAAGTTCAAAAGGCGGCGGCAGACGTTAAATGGGCGTATTTATGGATATTGTTACCAAGGGATACGGTTTTGGCCTTCAAACTTTCCATTTACCTGTGTTTAGATGTCGTAACAATCCTCCAATGCCGCCTGAATAAAGGCTAGCCTCTAGTGGTGAAACCAAATGCATTTTTAAAAAAATTTATAAACATCAAAAATTATTGAATTTGGGGTGCAATTACACTACCTACAAATTGGTGTTTTTATTCATTCGAGTTCCTCGGCGTCCAATTAAAAACTGTATAATAACTTTTCCATGATACACTTTTTTATGTATTTTCGGAGCTGCGTGTTCTGAGGAGTCCTATTTTAACTCTACCGTTTTGCATTTTACCTGTCTGTAAATATTTTTTTGTTTCCGCCTCAAGAGTGTGGCAATTTTAATGTTTCAGAAAAAATATTTTTTCAAGTGTGAAATTCTCATATTTATTTCTTATTCATTTTTTACGTATCTATGAATCTTTATTTCTGATTTTTTCGGTTTCAAATTTTTAATTGAGAGTCGTTAATATTGTCTTCAGTTGTTAAATATTATTATGAAGTTTCATATATCGGCTATTTTGCATTAAGTCATAAGAATAGGAGTAAATAAATTAACATCAACCATTAAAAAAAATGTAAACAAGATCGGCAGCCATCTTGGTTGTCACATTCCGGGCCTTCTACACAGGCGGTATTGATTCCACCGTTCTGCTGCCATATTGCTAAGAAACCGCAGGTCGGTTTTAATCATTGCATTTCAAAATATGTAGTAATAATTAATATTATAAATTGTTTTGTTCCAGACCCATCGGCCACCCCCAAGGACTGCAGCCCCACCCTCTCTCCGCACAACACCAACCCCTTCTCGCGGTCCATAGACAACAGCGTGCTATCGAGGTACCGTACCTTTCATCCCTTATTATGGGTATTTACTGCACTGTGAATGATCACTTAATATTTTTTTTTTCGTTATTTGTTTTTGGGATGTTATGCCATGTTGTTCTACCTCCTTTTTTAGCCAATAGATATCTTAGTTTTATTCACTTATTTTAGTTACAAAATATCAGCTCACTTCATTTGACAATGAGTAATTATTTAACAAGTAATTTTATAATTATTTATATCAGGTTAGATTATTAAGGATTAAAAACAATTTCGTATTTTACATATTTTTTCTTTAGATATATGCTTTTTATGGTTCCATGACAACTCAGAAACATGCAACTTCAACACCCCTTTGAAAAGTCATTAAAAGTTATGAATTTTTTTTTTTTAAACCTATAACTTAACCTAACCTAACTTAACCTATTTTACCGTTTTTTCATCACTTTTAATGATGTTAACAGCCTGAATTCTCGATAAATCAGTTCTAATTTTAAAAGTACCTACTTTATCACTTGGCCGAATTTTCCAAACAAAAAATTCTAATTTTGAAAATGATACTTAAATTTAAAGCTCTGGAGTTCATTAATCGGAGTTAAAGATAGAAAGATTCACAACTGGAATCAGTATTTTTGAGAAAACGAGATTAATTCTTCGGTGTTGGTACGTACAATCATGGTAAATTAAATTTGAATTTTAAAAGAAATTAAATTTTCATTTAGCGCGATTGCAATTTTCAATGCATTATTTTCCATCGCCACGAATGCAAAAAGTTGTATTTTTTAGCGAGTAAGGTGAATCTAAAAGTTTTTTCTAAAAAATATTCCTATTAAGCGTGTACCGTTCGATCTAAAGTTTACCTTTACTGCTTTACGTACTCTCGACTTAGCGGGTAAGCTGGTGAATGCGTTACGAAAAGTGGTGATGGTTACGAAAAGTGTGATGCGAACGGTGTCAATGGCGAGAAGAACGGTCGGGCCTTGACGCACGCTTGACTTGGGCAGTGACAAAGATAAGGATAAGGATGGTCACCCCAAGGTCGTAGGTCACCCCAAAGTCGTAGGTCACCCCAAGGTCTTAGGTAACCCCAAGGTCGTAGGTCACCCCAAGGTCGTAGGTCACCGCAAGGTCGTAGGTCACCCCATGATAATATTTCACCCCAATGTCAAATGTCACTCCTAGGTCAAAGGTCACCCCGTTCGCTACGTTTGGTAACTTAGCAGGGATACCTGGGTTTATAGGGCGAGGTTTGTCTTGTAGTTTTACTTCAGTCGTGTGGTTTAAAGCAGACTCGTTTTTTTTAACAAAGAGCAGCGTCTGTTTTTATCCGCCTATTATTTTTTTAACAGACAAGCATCTGTTTTTATCCGCCTACTATTTATAACGATTTTTGTTGGGAAGTTGTTCATAACGCCTTGACCTTTACGTAAGCCAAAGCCAAGCCACCAAATCAAATTGTAAAGTTCCTAAAAGGGCATCTCAAAATAATTTCCACCGCATTTGTACAAAACATAACATCCCATACAGTTTCGAGAGTCTCAACTTTGGAAATACGGGGAGTATTTCCGTAATACAAACGGTAAATAATAAGAAACAGACGTACGTATTCCACCTGGAGGATTCTTCGTACAATAAGGCCTCATTTCCTCTAAACTTTGCGTGGGTGTATTGTGTCAACTTGCTAACTCCCTCGAGCTTAGAATACTGGAATTATATTGAATTGTAAGTCGTAAAGAATTTCCTTGTAGAATACTTAAAGGGGCAGGGGGCGAGGTACTTTTCCAACTAAAAGAATTCGCGAATTTCAAGAACGTGTCTGAAGGATTCGGAGCGCGGTCTGCAATTTGTACATTTTAGCTAGGCTCAGATAAACGATTATTATAAATAGGAATATATATAATCATATACTTCGAGGGGAGAAGTATCACTTGCTCCATTTGATATTGAAATTCAAGATAGAGGGTAGCCGAGGGCCTGGTAGGAGACAAATGTCTTGGCTACGAAATATACGAGAGTGGACCGGCATTAGAAGTGTGGAGGAGCTATTCCGGGCAGCGCAAGACAGAGAGACCTTTTCAAGGGTGATCGCCAACGTCGGGGGGACTTGATAAGGCACACAAACAAGAAGAAGATAAATAGGAATATGTTTATATACATGGAAGGAACAAAATGCTTGTGGATAATTAGCTGATTAACGGCATGCCTCGCTATGCCATTCAAAGAAATAAATTGTTTCTCCCTTCATGTCCATTCTCTTACGTCCCCCCCTCCCCCCTACCTTCCCCTCCTGCGTTTTCCTTCCACCTTCCCCGCCTTCTCCCTCCCTCGTCGCCCTTGCTGCGAACCCCACATCCTTCGTTACCCTTCCCCTCCTGCCTTCCCTCCCTGCATTTTCAAACCACTCGTGCACTAAATATATGTATTTTTTATACAAATTTCATAACGCCAGAGCTTACCATTATGTATAGAAATACTCTTTTGCTAAAATTCAATGTTCTGTAAAAATTTTCAGTCAATCCATCGATTGCTTTTCGAGATTTTCGGACCCAAACATACGAAACCAACATTTGTATTTTTTTAATTCATATTTCATAAGGCTAGCGCTTACCATTATGGGTTACCAACTTCTTTTTTTCAAAACTTAATAAAACCCATCGTATGAATCAGAATTTTTTTATTGTTTTTTTATAATGTAGGCACATACATAATTTTTTTTTATTTAGTTTTGAAGATCATATCAGGTAGGTGCCGTCCCCCATTCTCCATACATTGAGCGAACCCATTTCTGGCGTTTGTCAAGACTCTTGCCATATCGGGCGTTATCCTGTCAATTTCTTCATGGACGTTGGTCTTTAAATCCTGTATGGTCCTTGGAGAGTTCACATAAACACGGGATTTCCAAAAAAACCCACAGAAAAAGTCACACTGGAGGTTATCCACCGCATACCCGCCCCGGTATAAGTAACTTATGATTACTCCTTCAGGGCTCTCACAAGGAAGCTAATTTTTTTTATTTGAACGTCTCTACATTTAATTAAACAAAACTAGACCCCCAATGTCCCCGCATACGGTGTTAACGAGCAGTATGCAAGTGCTTTATATTAAATAATTAAATAAACATATACATTACCTCTTTCTTTGGGGAAAAGCAGAGAGAAAAAGTCACAAGGGGACAAATCGGGAGAGCAGGCCGGCCACTCCAAATCGCTCCTAATTGAGATGAGGCGCTCTGGGAAGTGTTCCCTCAAAACAGCCATCAATGATCTCGCAGTGTGCGCCGTTGCACCGTCTTGTTGGAACTCGTCTAGCCGTTGAAAAAAAAAATCTGTAACATGTTTACATACCGGTCCGAATTCACTGTCACTGTTACTTCATTTTCCTCAAAGAACCAGGGACCAATAATCCCACTTGAGAAAATTGCACACCACACTGTGATTTTAGGAGAATGCAAAGGCCTTTGATGCAATTATCGGGGATTGTTCTCAGCCGAGTAGCGCATGTTTTGTTTGTTGACGGTTCGGCACAAATAAAAATGGGCTTCACCACTAAAAAACACAATAGCGTCCTCAGACACAGTTTCCAGAAGAACCTCACATGCGTTCCTCTGAGAATTGAAGTCACGTTCAAAAAGTTCCTGCACAATCGCCATTTTGTATGGATGGAAATGGAGATCATCACGAAGAATTCTCCCCAAAGAACGATCGGAAAGTCCAAGGGCAGACGCATGTTTGCGCGCAGAACGCCGTGGTGATCGCAACATTGAAGCTCTTACTGCCTCAATATTCTCAGGTGATCTAAAGGGACGAGGGACTCCAGTTCTTCCTCTTTTCACACTTGCAGTTTATCGGAACGTAGTGACCCACAAAACAATTGAATTTCGGTCCGGGACAGGGGCCAACGGGGCTAACTTAAAGCGATTCCGAAAGGCGCGCTGAGTTGCGATTACAGAACACACATTCGAAAAGTAGGCCTCAACGGCAAACGCACGCTCCTCACTGTTCCAACGCATGATGGCGACTGAACTGCGTCGGGACAAAACTTTATAGTTCTCCCTTTCGAACTAGACCACTAGTGCTCCGCTACAACATGAATCAACTGAATGACGGGCATTTTAAAAAATGAAGTTATGCTGCCGCACCTTATATTGCACCTTGTATATACAAACACTATTCTGCTGAAAAGCAATGTTCTGTAAAAATATTGAGTCAATCCATCGATTACTTTTCACGATTTGCGAGCGCAAACACACGGAACCTATTTTTTATACATATTGACTGAACTGCCACGGCAACAATCTTATGTATTTTTGTGATAAATTAGACTCGGTATAATTATTTCCCTTTATCAGAGTTTTTCACAAAGAGGAGTGAAAAAAATTGTAGTTGTTAGTCCCAAAATTTCTGCACTGAAATAAAACCCGACTTCAAGTACCACAAAATAGAATCCGAAAGCTTAGCAATGCAGGCAATTCTGGACTATGAAATGCAACATTTAGAATTTTGAAAAGGAAATACCAAGTCGGTGAAAATCTTTCTGCCTAAAATTAGAGCAACGAGAGTTTCCAAATGACGGCGGTTGTTATTGTACATGGTGTTATTGCTGTTTTGCGTTTTGTTTTACCACAAGCAAATAAACAGAGTGATTTTAAACAGTAAGGTTTACTTAGCGACAGCAGTGAATTCTTAATTAGGCTGTTGCGCACCCAGACCCGGTAATGCGCGTTTTCATCCCGCTACAAAATATCCCCGACAAAATATCCTACGGACGAAACATCCTCCAACAAAATATCTACTAAAACATAACCTAACCTAACTTTACAGTCGGTATTATTTTTGTCCCATTTACTATTTTTTAACAACAATTTATTCTCTTTATAGGATGTCTCAAATTTCAAATGTCTTAATTTTCATTTCTGAAGCAATGGTAAAGAAGCTTCAAGTTGACTCAATTTAAACAGACTTCAGCAAAGCGTTCGACAAGGTTTGTCACGCTATTCTTAAAGAAAAACTGATTAAAGCTGGTGTTATTGGTAATATGTTGAATTAGTTTATAAGCTATCTTTCAAACAGAATACTTTGTGTTAAACTAAATAAGGAATCATCGTAGGATTTTTTTGCATCCAGTGGTGTTCCACCTTGGACCTGTATTATTTATCTTTTTCGTGAATGACATTCGTAATATTTTTAAAGACATTGACGTACTTAAGTTGGCAGATGATTTGAAACTTTTTAAGCAATTCGAAGCCTGGACGATTGTTATATTCTCTCAGAAAACTTGTTAAAATTAATTGAGTGGTGTAGCGTCAACAAGCTATACCTTAAGGTTAATAAAAGCATAACTATGAGATTTTTTAAAATAAAAAAATCCAATTTATTTCAATTACACAATCAATAACATTATTCTCGAATCTGTTGCTTAAATTAATGATTTAGGTGTTACTTTCGACACTAAACTTAGCTTCATATCACACATTGAAAATTTCTCAAAGAAGGGTTTAAAAATGTTAGGTTTTGTACTAAGAGTGGCTAAAGATTTTACCAACATTAAAACTTCTGTATACATCACTTGTAAGGAGTCAGGTTGAATGTAACTCAACTATATGGTCTCCTTACTATAACGTGCATTCTCAAACAATAAAAAGAGTACAAAAAAATCCTAAGCTTTTTAAATTATAAACTAAAAATATTAAAAGAACAATTAAACCAAACCTATCTTCTACGTTTATCTAATTTATTAAATTTGAGTGACAGAATAACTGTTTTCGATCTAGTATTTTTGTTTAAAATCTTGCATCATAAAATTAACAGCCCTGAAGTTTTGGCGCTCATAAATTTTAATGTGCCAGCGAGAAACACAAGGTCAGTACTACCGTTTTATTGTGGCAATACAACGACCATGTCCCATTTCAATATACCACTACACAGATTTCAAAACTTAGGAAATATGTTTTCACACATAGATGTATGGAATGTGTCGCTTATAAAATATAAGCATGAAATAATAAATCATTTATCCTCTTTAAGTTAAGTTATGTGCATGTATTACATATTAATATATTTTTTCATTGTTACAATATTGTAATATTTAAATATCTTAGCATTTATTTTCGTTTTGTTATCTGAATATCAACTATGTCTATCTCAACTATTCTCTTTCTGTTTTACAAACTCATTTGAGCTGTATTTTTTTTTATGTTGTTGCTATATACTATGTTATATTATGTAAAAGCCGAAAGGCGTCAATATTATAAATAAATAAATTTCTGAATTATTTTTGTCACGGTTTTTTGTTAGGTTAGGTTAGGTTATAGTAGATATTTTGTTGTGGGGTGTTTTGTCCGTAGGAAATTTTGTCGGGGATATTTTGTTGAGGATATTTTGTCGCGAGATAAAAAGCCGCGGAACCCCCAGACCTTGCGATCTCTAATGACACCTTGAGGTGATTTTTCACAAAAACGGCGCTCTACAAATTGTCCAACTATTATTATTATTATGGGTATAATCTTTGGGCGGAAAATAATTGTATTCTTTATATTGTATTGATAATAATAAGTAATTTGCCTGTATTTACAAATGAAGTGTTAATCCTTAGCTTTTACAAGTGTATGCCGAGTAATTAAAACATTTCATCGCACACTAGGGCATTTTGGCATTTTCAATGCAATTTACTTAGATATAGCACACGGCCTTACGCTTCACGTGGTATTTTGGTAAACTACGAAATCGAATTCAATACAAAATTGACTTGTTTTTGACATGCCACTTTAAGATTTCTAGCACACGTTTCCTTTTTCTAAATTTATTTATTTAATCCAAAAAAAAAATCATGAATATATTTATAATATAATATCATATTACAGTCGTGTATTGGTTACATTTTACGTACATTTTCCTTTTTTACTATTTTATTTTCTTCCTTTTCTTTTACAGAGTAGTAAGTAGATAGTAATAATAAAATAATTTTAATGACAATTCAGTTACTTACAAAGTTAAAAACATAAGTTAATAATGCGTTAGTAAGTTAATATCTATAAGTAAAGAACATTGTTATATGAATAATGTTATAATAATAATTTATGTCATTAGAGCAATATCAAAATAGGAGGAAAAATTAACATGTATGTAAGAATTGTTATATAAAAGTAACACAATATATGTATTAAGTTGTGCATAGCCTGCCTCTCTAGGCGAACCTGTATTGCTTCTATATATATTTTAATTTCATTGGTTGAAGTATATTTGGTGATTAGATTATTTATGAATTCATCCCATAAATAAAAGTACGAATTTCTCATTTTCATTTTAAATTAAAGCCAGCGAACGCATAAACCAAACATTTCACTTTGCACGTCATCAAATCACGAAAATCCCCCGGAACGAACTTTTAGCCGGAACCCACTTCAATTTTCAGAAACTCAACAGTTCAAAAATAAATTGAATGTTCAAATAATAATTGAACGGGAACTCGATTCGGGAAAAAATAGATTCCGTGCGTGAAGGAAGGCGTCAAACAGATTACGCGTTCAAACTTTAATTCCGTCCCCACTGAAAAGCGGAAAAAGCGGAAAAGCTCGGCGCTAGAACTTTATTGACTGAAAAAAACCCGTGAAAGGTTCCACATTTTAATCAGGAAAGTGTTGCCCGTACATGGCCGTCAAAAAGAGCCGGAAATACAGCGTTGGATTACCCGCGGCAGAATTAGCGGGTAATGCGGGACTCAAAGCCAAAATGGTACAAAGGGACTACCCGGCCGGAGAGATAATTGTGGAAATGCGGTAACTGACTAATTCCATTCCAGAGACAATGGATCTGCTGCGCGGTATATCGATTAGTGGATGGATTATTTTATTGAAAGCCGCTTATATCATTGATCTTGCAATCAATGGTTATTTAATCATTTCATCCAATAGATTATTTTACAAATTGGAAATGGAGGTGGTCTAACTTTTTATATTGATTAACTAGGTAGCGTGGTTTTGAAAAACTAGGGAGGAAAATATGATAATTAATTATTTTGTTTTGGAATACCTTTTTAAGGTTATTCACATCAATTTAATATATCATTAAATATGGGGGCTCCATCGAAGCTAGAGTTAAGTTGGCCTCTCAAATACTGTACAGGGCCCGCAGATACTTTAATAATATACAACTGCTAGCCCTGTACAAGTCACAAGTAGTTTATCGGGACTTTTTGTCTTGTATTTGTAAAGTGTATAAAAAAAAAAAAAAAAAATAAATAAATAAAAATAACTCCAAGTGCGCCCCACGGTTGAATTTGGCAGCTACCTCTGATCTGGAGCCTGGAAAATACCTGGAAAAAACCCTCGACTATGTGCAGAAACGGCGGTCCGTTCGATAGATTCTCCCATCTTATCAAACGGATTGCAATCTTTAGAGCATAGACGTCGGCGTCGGGTGGGAATGCTATCCTCGTTCTACTGTGTTTTAATGAAAGATGCTCCGAGGAACTAGCGTCATTGATCCCTTCGCCACCGGTGCATAGTTGGGAAGCACGCCAAATTGCCCGACTTATGTACACGGTTGACATTTATCACATGAGTATGGGTCGCTTCTTAGATTTCGGGTCATTCAATGTTCATTTCTTTCTCTCCTCAAAAAGACCCTCCACACGACATCTCAGATGATATAGGCCCTGACGGAAATTATTTTCTTCAGGGCCTCTTGTGTAGAGTTAATGTGAAAAAAAATCATTGAAGAATAAGATAATACTTTTTTTACGCTAGCTCCACAAAGGAGACATTGAGGAAAATAATTCCCCTCAGGACCTATGTCATCTTTGGGGATGTTTTGTGGGGGTCTTTTGAGGAAAAGAAGGAGATGAAGTTCTGGGAAGGAAAACATTATTTTCCACTTGACAGTATATTTTGATTACTTTCGAAAAAAAACTGTATTTTACAATTTATTACGATTAACATATTTTATTGCATTTAAAATCTGAGAGAGCCAATATTTAAAGTTCTTTTACTCACGAAAGACTTGAGTTAATCATTTTTTTAAATATATTTTTATAAAAAAACAATTTAACAATTTAATATTCATTTATTATCAATTTAATACAATTTATTTTAATGTCATACTCAAATGGTGCCATACCAACCCTAAAGCTGTTACACGATATAAAAATACACAAACCAACAAATTCATAACGTAATTCCAGTGATTTTTTATCGCAATACCAAAAAATGTGGTATAAAACAACGCCACATAATTAAATCCTCTCGTACTCCAACGATTAACTTTTATGATAATAAATGCCTTAAAATATTACATACAGCCATGTCGAATTTCACGAAACATTCTTTTTGCATAATAAATAATAATCAGCTTTGCAAATTTTTATGTTTTTATGCGCAAATTTTGTTCACATCTGTTTGGTTACATTTTAACATGACGTAAAATGTCATTTATCGCCCACTGCAATATTACCCAACGTGCATATGATATCGGAAGATAAAAAATGTAATTGGAATGACAACGGCATTTTTAAATAAAATATTTGTTTTGATTAATGTGTGCTTTTATTTTATCTTTGATAATCTCTCAGCAAACAAAATTTCAATGTAATGGACATGTATAATGTAAATATTCCCAATATGTATTATAATGTACATATATATCGCCGACATTTGAATTAAAGACAAATAACATCTTTTTTTTCCAAATTTTAAAATGGGTATTCTACTACAACACTATTTTAAATGATATGAATATGCGTAAATTGTCAGACAGAAGGATTTTCACTGACTTGGTATTTCTATATAAAATATTAAATGATGTAGTTGATAGTGAATTGCTTGCATTGATAAGCTTTCTCATTACACTTTATTTCAGTCGGGATTTATTTCAGTGCAGAAATTCTGGGACTAACTACCATACTTTGTACCATAACATACCAGGAATACATATTATGTATTCCTCTTTGTCCAGAATACTAATGGAGAGAAATAATTATACCAATTCAGTGGACATCTTCAATTTGTCACTAAACAAATACAAAAGTATTTACTGAAGCAGTTATGTACTGCCATTTGTTAAGTAAATAATACGATGGGGCCTATTTGTTAAGTTGGCGTTAAATGTTACGTTGAATGTTATGTGGGTGTCAATTTGATAGGGGGTAAATTTAATATTATTTCTAATCACCATCTACATACTTACGTTCAGACAATATATTGACAAATGCAATTCCATAGTTAAACCCAGGTGTTATGATTATTATAAGCATTGAAAAAATCTTCCGAGAAAGGATGCTTGCCGCCAACGGGACTTGAACCTGTGTCCTTCTGATTGCCGGTCAGGTGCTCTTGACCACTGAGCTATGGCGGCTTATCTAATACCCGTCAAATAATTCAATATACACTAGAGTTTCATTCGACAATTACTTCTTATTACATTTTTCCACCTGAAAACAACCAACTTTATTTTTGTGAGAGAGGTATTGTTAATACTAAATCTCTCGCTAGGTGGCGTCGAGACAACTAATGTCTACATTTTTTGGTGAAATACTTTAACTTGTTAAATATTAATTATTATTTTTAATTGATAAACTAACGTTTTTTAAGACAAGATTTTTATGCATAGCACAAAGGGTAACAATTATTATAAGCAATAATTATCAGTCTGAAACACTCATCTACATTGAAAAAATCTTCCGAGAAAAGATATTTATAAATATTAAGTTAAGATAAGGAAGATTCCTTCATGATTCCAGCTTTGTGGGGGGGGGGGGGGGGGCACGCGCCAAAACCTGTAGGTTATGCCAGAATCATGGAGAAACCTTCCTTCTGAGCATGAAACTTCCACAAGGTGTGGGCATCAGGGGCGTGCACTCCATATAGGCACATAAGCACTGCCTACCCTAGCGTATTTGTAAAACGTAAGCATGTAAATAATATTATAATTTATTAAATTATTGCTAAAAATAAATACACACTTTCAAAAATAAGCGCGACAAAGCTGAGCAACCAAAACTACGCGACCGTCACATCAAACGGCATACTACAAATGTGACATAAACTGTAACTAAAAAGTACACGCGCCCTCCGACTACCTCACTAAAATGCGGGCTAAGCAGGAATTATTTCTGCTTAGAGCTAACTTCATACAAGATATAATATCGATGTTTACGAAATGCACGTAGCATAGAGTAGAACTGTCGTTTGAATTTGCTTCTATGGGGTTTTTTTGTTAGTATCAGGCAGTGCTTTCTGGAACAAATTAGCAAATGGCAATCTGTGGCGACAGTGACATCTGTTGTTATCTGAAGTATGAAAGTGAGACAACGCCAATTGCTTTTATCAAGGCCACCTCGGATATCCATTGATTGGCTTGTGATAATACGCATACATGAAGCGATTTATTATTATTATTATTATTTGTATATTTTAAGTGGCTTAGATAATACAAACCTACATCATCTACAGCCAGCAGCAAGTACACTTAGCGAAAACTTGTACGAAGGGAGCCATCTGTGGCAAGTTTCTTTTTTTATTTATTTGAATCAATTTGGCGGTTTTCCTACTGCCTGCCCTGATCAAAAACTCTGTGCACGCCACTGGTGGGCATGAATCATTTACGACTTCTTTGGGAGATTCAGGGATGAGATAATGAAAAACATAGATTTACAATCATAAAAACAAACTCTTTTATACTTTTGGCATGGAATACTATAAACAAAGTATATTTTTTACTTTCCATATGTAAAAGCTCCTAAAAAGAGTGTTAATCAATAAATAAGTAAAACTTATAATACCTTGTGGGTTAAACTATTAATAAATGTAGTTTGTTTTTATTTTAAATTATAGTATTAAGATTATTGGCTTTAATTTGAATTCCGATTTAAATTATTATTTTGTATTTTATTTATTTTTATTTCCCATTTTATTATTTATTTTGTATTATATATGTGTATGTGTTGAATTAGAGATTTGTTTTTTTATGTAATTTAATTTATTTTAATTTATTTATTTTTAAAATTTTATTTTCTGTTTTATATTGGAGCTGAAAACTAGATGCATTCCAAGAGGAATCCTAAATTGTAGCTGAGCAGTAACATTTTCATCAATAGAATCAATGATAAAAGAACAAAATGTGTAATATTGTAATAAATCTATTGATGAATAAACGATTTTATTATTCTTATTATGTCAAAAGAAAGTTACTGAATTGCCTGTAAGTGACGTTGAAAATGTCGATGTTCAATGCAGAATCGTTAATTGGCGCGTTCTGATAGCCAAAAGTCCTTGTTTTCGGAGCATAAAAAAAGTGCCTAGAATTATTCCCTACCTTACCGTATTTATTTCCTGTTATTATCATTTTTTACCTGTTCCAGGTCTGTCGAGCAACTGAGTGGTCTCGGGGAGCGCGAGCCCCCGCCCCGCACAAGGGGGCGCAGCGGCTGCAACGCGCTGCAGGGCGGCGGAGGCCCTGGCGCGGGCACGGGGGCGCGGGGCACAAGGGGGCCCTCCGCGTGGGGGTCCATCTCAAGGGTGTTCGCAAGATCGAGACACAGGGCTAAGACTCAGACACATGAATGCGGTAAGTGCTCATACAGATTTATAAAAATGGATATGTTAAAAAATCCGGCCCGTAGGAATTCAGCTGGAAGGACCAAAGTTTTTAAATTGGGCTCTAACCAATAAGTGAAATCTTCTCTAAATATTATAAATTAAAATCCTACGCCGCGTCTGTCTGTCTATTCACGATAAACTCAAAAAATTCTGAACGGATTTTCATGCGGTTTTCACCAATAGTGATTCATGAGGAAGGTTTTGGTATGAAATTTGTCAAGGTTTTGTGTAACTGATTGTGGTGTGCATTAATTTATCGTAGTTATAAAGATTGGGTAACCATCCAGTAGACAGCGTTGTGTTTCTTTAGACACAGCACTACGTTGCCGGGTCAGCTAGTAATACATAAAATTAAATTTTTTTGTTTGTCCCTCTTGTCCCGCTTTTCTAAACCATTCATCCGATTGCGTTGAAACTTAAGGGATTTGATGTGTTCATGCCCGCGATGGTTTATATATATAATAGTGAACTCTGACGTTATGAAATTATTTTGCATACTGTTTATTCTTCCGATTGCGGTAAAAATAATAATAATCATCATCAAGTATACTAATTTCAGTTGTGGGTCTGTCTGTGGGTGATAGGAACTCCGATTCAATGAAATAGGATTTATTTTGAATTTACGTATCATTTTCGAACTTATTGTGTCAAGAATTCAGACAAGCGTTAAAATGTTACCTACCCATAATATGACATTTTAAAAGAAATTTATTTTAGTTGTCATTTTAAAAATAGAAATTGGTGTGTCACGAATTCAACGAATTCAAGCGAAACAGTTCAACCTTTTATAATATTGCTTTACGCAGACAATTATTTTAATTCTATTCTTTTTTTAAATTTAATTTCTATTTTGTAATTTGTTGGGTTTATTCTTGATACCTTAATAATTTCGTGATTTTTCAAGGGTCTGCGATTTTTGTTTGTTTTGAAATAGGCAATTCACTCTCAAAAGAGTGCTTTGTGGTTTTTAAATTTTCAAGAGAGCATTATTTACTATCTAGCTAGATTTACTAATGTAATATCCCATAATTTTCCACGGGTCTGCGCTAGTAATTAATAATTGAGCTAAAAAAACAGTTCTATCTATGGTCAAATGTAGAGTACAATTATGGTAACCTTATTATTCTAATGGGTTTAATGTTTAAAGTGTTAAAAGATAACAAAGGAAAACATAATAAAGGAAACAAAAGTGTAACCAGCAGAAAAATCCTCCAAAAACACCTCAAATAAGGCCTGAACTCTGAATCAACTTTGCCTGCTATTTATGTAAGATCTTCCCAGATATTTAATTTTATGATATGTAAAGTTGCATGCAAGAATTACTTATTACATAATTCTGTAGGATTTTTTGACACAAGTTCCACACAGGAAGCCCTGAGGAAAACAATCCCTCAGGGTCTATGTCATCTTTAGAGATGCTCTGTAGAGTCTTTTTAGGGGAACGAAGAAGAGGGAGTTCTGGGAAGGAAAAAGTATGAGGGTTGGATCGGAATCTGGGAGTCAATTTATCCAGGATTGACGGATGTAGGAATCCATCCCTCCCTCTTCGGTGCAAGGCGATGAGTCGATAGGCGATGAGCCAAGCTCAAAAGGTCTCCCTCGACCACTCTCTCTCGATCCGGCCTGCCACCCAGTAGGTAAACGTATCCGCCACCAAAACCTAGACAAACCTCACCCCATGAAGCCGGAACACCTCTGCTAAGTTACCAAACGTAGTGAACCAATTGGGGTGACCTGTGGCAGGGGTTTTGGTTAGCCAATAAATGACTCCCAGGGCGACGCTCCTAAATTACCCGCCTCCCAAATTAAGATTTATCTTAAATAAATAACAGGCCAACATATTTCAGTGCCCCGGCCTTGCTTGGGGTGATTTAAAAACCTCTATCTCCCTTACCCCAACCAACCCCAACATCAGAGCCTTTCCCACGTTGTTGGTTTTTCCTGGAGTTATTATAATAACAGTGTTATAAATTCTGTTCGCAGGCATTCTCGGCTGATTATGCATTCATAACACGGCTCAATTAGACCTCGCCGTGAACACAATCAGGAAAAACACTGGAGAGAACCTCCGTCCGATCAAAGTACGCTAATTTACGGCGACCTAAACCTACCGGGTTCATTGTTCATATTAAATAAACACACCCGATTTTTTAAAGTAAAATAGAATGCTGGCGATACTGAAGAAATATTTTTTATTGTTGTGTCAAGGGGGGAAGTATGAAGTACTTTTTTCTAAGGCCCAATTGTTTCAACCTCCTTCATATTTAGCATCGTTTCAAATCGAGTTTCGTAGTTGAACTGAGTTGAAGATCCGGCTTAAATGTCAGTTGTTTCACAGAACTTTTATAATTCATAAAATTTCTAAAAGTTTCTGAAAGTTGAACATACACAAAAAATAAAAAGATTACCGACGCAACTGGGACTCTAACCCAGATACTCTAATGTTACCGGGATGGGCACCTCTATCAATTGAGCTATTGCCATCTAATTACATTCCGTTATTTTTATCAATCTGTAATGAACAGGCTTAATCTATAAAAACAGGATCTGATTTCGAGTTCCCGTTGCCATCGTTACGTTTAATTTTCTATGTCTGTCATGTTTTATATTTTTATAAGTAGTTGATATTATCTTCGTCAATCATTAAATATTACAATGAGTTTTACAAGAGGGATTGCTAAGAGGCTAGTGTTAGAAAGAGGCAATTACTCATATGATGAAATTGAATTGACTCTAAACCTTTCTCCTGTCATCAAAATCATCATCACCCTTATTATTGATACAACTCATCCCTTTCAATATATCTTTTTTTTCATTTTTTTAAATTTAGTACAAGATTATACATTGTTTATAATTTTTTTTGACTGCCCAACTAGGAGAATTCCTATTTTAGGACGGTAACCTACCTGTAAACTCAGAAATAATGAATGCTTTTCCTCAATCAACACTCAACTAATTATGGATATTAATCATCTTTGTCCAGAATGTGTAGACTGGCCAACTCAATTCAAAATGATTTTTGTCGGTCACTAAATAATTGAAGAAATATTATAAATATTTTGACGTCTAGCTTATCTTGACTTCTATTTTCCTGTTTATATTAGATTTTGTCCTTTCTTTCGTATAATATCCTCCAGTCTTCTAATTCACGTTTTTATTTAATTTAGTGACAATTTTGTAAATTGGATGTAATTATAAATAAGTGAGCTTCACGTAAGTTAAAAACAAACTTGTTTTTGTCAGTCAATTCAAGATGTTATTATTTATTACTGACCAAATCTTTAGAAATTGATTTCTGGACTGGAAAGTATCGTTGTGCAGAATATAATTTTACACAGAATTCTTTATCTTTTTTCGAAACGTGACGTTTCTTTGTTTGGTTAGATTCGTTGCCTTTCTGAGTTAATTAAAGTAAACTTTTTTGTAAATTCTTTACGTTTTAAGTGTAGTAAAAAAACTATCGTAATTTTGTAGAAGATGATTTTGTGCTGTAATCTAACTCAATTGCATTTAAGTCAACAAAACTTAACTAAAAATTCAATTAAAAAATAATTAAATCAATATTATTGACCTCTGCAAGTGTTTTAATTTCCTTAAAAGAATTTTCTTCAGGGCCTATGTCATCTTTGGGGATTCTGTGTGGAGGGTATTTTTGTGGAAAGAGAGGAGTGAACTCATGAACGACTAGTAGAAACGGCTCATGTTGAACTTAAGAACGAGTAGTAGAAACGACCCCTTCTCACTTGACAAATGTTAACTGTGTACAAATGTTGAGCAGGAAGGAATAATTAATTAGGAATGGGAATGCCTGTTCAAATCTATTCAGATAAGATTTTCTTGCCTAATTTAGCGTCTTCAAACAAAAGTTGTAAATGACCTAATGACAAACATCATGATCTGAATATCGTCCCGGTGAGAGATCACAGTAGAATCGAATTTTGCGTAATTTTTTTATACGTGGTTCTTACCGATCACCTTCTTCCCCATTTTCTTCCCCTCCACAACTTCATTCCCCTTCACAATTTCCTTCGGTCTCACTAATCCCCAATCGATGATTCCGTAGTTCCACTAGCACCGGACAATGAGCACTAATGAGTATGTTCACAAAAAACATATATTGTATCAATAACACCTCAGTTCCGCGTAATATTGACTTTCCAGTGGCAAGAGTAAAGCAATACACATTGACACTAAAAGCTTTCGAGCAAATGTGAGAAAAGTGCAAATTCCTTTCCTCGCAATCCCGTCTGAAGTGATATCTGAGAACATTTGAGCTACAAATCTAATTTTCGGTGCACTAGCACAGGGGTTGGCAGCAGCGGCTTGCGAGCCGAATGCGTTTGCGGCTCAACCGAAGCATCCGAACTGTTTTTTTACGGCTTTAAAAATAAAGAAGCGATCATGAAAAGAATTGCCTCTATCTGCGAAAATACTGCAAGACAGAATTTCCAAAATGTCTTCGACTGAAACAGAGCAGTGAGTCGAAGATATTAAGCTTCCGAAATATCAAATCTCAATTTGGGAGGCGGGAATGCGGCGGGAACCTTTATTGGATAACCAACACCTCTGCCGTAGGTCACCCCAAGTGGTTCGCTACGTTTAATGATTTAGCAGGGATGCCCAGGTTCATGGGGTGAAGTTTGTCTAGGTAGGTCTTGGAGGCGGATGACCAGGACATACTGAACCCCAGATTCCTATCCACCCCTTAAACCCTTTTTCCTTCCCCGAATTCTCCTCTCCTTCCTTTCCTTAAAAAAATCCTCCACACAGCATCCCTAAAGATGACATAGGCCCTGAGGGAAATTATTTTCATCAGGGCCTCCTGTGTGGAGCTCATGTACATAAAAATATATATCAATTTCAACCGATGAGTCGTATGATATTAATGATGGAGCACAAGTAACCTTAACTCTTTGTGTGATATGTGTCGGTACCACAAGGTCCCAAAGAAGAACTTCTTGGAGTGCTGCTGCTCAATAGAGAAGATATTTCGAATGCTACGAGTATAAAAACATATCTAGAAATTAAAACTTCTTATTATTAGACCCCGGACTCGGTGGGGGGTTTTAATTTAATGCTTGAAAGGTGAAGATCGAATGCAACTGACCTGATTTTAATAATTGAAGGGTGAGTGCAAAGGACACACACAGGCTGTGTGCAGTTAATTTATGCTTTCTAGCAACCGAATTACCGGTAAAATTTAACGGTAATATCCTCCATTCCCCCTACCCATGTATATTACACATATGGTACCTATTTGGTATTACTCGTATCTTTGTTATCCTGTTTCCGTGGCAATTTGGCTCTTCTCACTTGACAAACTGCCGACCCCTGCACTTCTAGCACATTCTGCACGTGTCTGATTTCTATCCGTTTTGTTTTCCAGAGCAGCGATAAAGGTAAACTCCAAGCCATTTAGTTTGATATTACGTGTTTCATTTTGGTGAACGCCGCTGAAATTGCTTAGCAATATGCCATTAAGGCTCACTGTGTCATACAGTTACGGTGAATGCAATAAGCGTGATGCGCCGACAGGATGCTCAATATGCATTTTTCATTTACTTGTAGTTACTACCAGGCTTTGCTCGACTTTCAATAGTCTCCGGAGCTACGGATATTGTTGAAATCGACCTGGGATAGCTCACCATTCAAAGTTCTCAACGTACAAACAGATTGTCGTGCTAATATTATTGTACGTACTACCCATACCAGATCTAAGTATTATAATATAGAATCAACATTTTATTAAACTCTCGGCCCTGGCACATATTTTGTCAAAAGAAGTAATTAAAACAATAAAAATCCGTAAACCTTAATATCTAGGACATTTGATGAGACATCCAGGGAAGTATGAGATCTTGCATCTTATAATGCAGGGAAAGATTGCCGGAAGACGGGGCCCTGGAAGAAGGAGAATCTCATGGCTGAAAAACCTGAGACAGTGGAATCTACTGTAGAGCTTCTCCGCAGTCCGCATAGCCAACATGATAGCCAAAGTCTGTTGAACGGACAGGGCACGAGAAGAAGAAGAAGAAGAAAAAGAAGGTCAAAATATTTCCGCTTTACAATAAAATCCAAAGATATTTCTTTAAAATCTAGAATAGTGTGGAGGGAACTTCTATTACATAACTTATAATAAACCTTGGCTGTGAAAAGTTTGTACAAAATGTATTGAAGTTTTTAAAACTTACATTGCTTTTTATGGCCTCGTCCCCAGGGCTATGAATTTATTTGTTTATTGTTTCTTTACATGGCAGATTTTATTGTTTTTGTTTCAATTTTTAACCTCACTATGACAAGCCTGTGTAGCTGTGGAGGTTAATGATTTTATAAAGTGATAAAAGTAATACAAAATATATTTTTTAAATAACTGAAACAGCGATATTTTTATATTAATGTTTCTTACTGATAATGGGTACCTATTAAGTTGAAGGAAGCTTATTCATTATGATGTTAGCATGTAGGGTGACCATGTGCTGAAATTTGATTTGAAATAACAATTCGGTAGGCGGCTATGGGTACAGCCGCCCCGGGAACCATTTATTGGATAACCAACACCTCTGCCATGGGTCTTTCTGCGATGGATTCGCTACGCTTGGTGACTTAGCAGGGGTGCCCGGGTCATGGGGTGAGGTTTGTCCGGGTCTTGGCGGTGGATGCGTCTGCCCATCAGCTGCATGACAGGCCGGATCGGGAGAGAATGGTTGAGGGAGTTCCTTTGACTTCTCCAGCCGCACTCTTTTGGAACATCGCCGTGCACTGCAGTAGGAGGGATGGATTCATACGTACGTCACTCCTGGACACAGTGACCTCCAGATTTCTTCCCACCCCTAGTACCTTTTTCCTTCCCAGAACTTCCTCCTTCCATTCCTAAAAAGATCCTCCACACAGCATCCCCAAAGATGATACAGGCCCTGAGGGGAATTATTTTCCTCAGGGCCTCCTGTGTGGATTAAAAAGGAAAAAATTAAACAATGTATTATGATATTAATTGAGAAAAGACAAAGGTGAAAAAAAATTGTCAATCCTCGGTTAATACAAATAATTGATTTAAAATTGCATAAGGAATTGTATTACTTAATATGTTCTGGAAGGCTATTAAATGTAAGTGGAGTTTCTTACAAATAATTTATTTGACCGAAAGAATATTTCGTTTGAATTTCCATAAAGTTCAGACAAGAGCCAATTTTACTATAGTAGTACGAATTTGTTGTCTTCTTTCTGAATCTAAGTGAACAATCTACAAAGCGTTTGTGTAATATATTGCTGTTTTACATTTTTATAAATCAAATGAGTTGGATATTGTAATATATATATATATATATATCTTTGTAATCGTTTACAGAGATGTTTGTCTTTATTAATAGCACTGGACCTTATCTCAGTACTATATTGTTTGATTAAAAGACTTTGGTTCTTTGAAATCACAGTTACTGTTTATTGTTATTGACTGGTTTAAGTGGACACACGTCCTTATAACTCTAACTAGGTTTTGTCAGGCGAGCTCTCGCAAAAAGGAATGACCGATCGACTGTGTTCGGCACACGTCGTAACCGACACGTAAGCAACATAGCAATGATATAACTGATCATAACTAATATTCCGTAATATTACAGATATTTTTTTTTTCTTTTACAAAACTTTCTTGCAATATCATTCTTGCGTTCCTGTTCTAGTTCACATCCGAACATGGAAGACTAATTTGTAGTTGAAATAACACATAAACTACGGGCATATTACACGATGAAAAGAACTGCAAGGCACTGGGCTTCGGGATGTAGGTCACGGAGTTCACTCCTGTGGGAGAAAGATTTACAAAAGAGGGAAAAAATCATATAGCGTGTGCTTTCCGTACATTTTAAAAATTCATGTGCCATTTATCTCTAACTAGGGCTTCTCAACCGACTTTAACCGAAACTAGTTAACAGATTACTTGGAAAAATGTTACAATATCATTACTGAATTTTTAAAAACTATTCCAATCACAATACACTATTAATATTCGTACTACTAGTAATTTGCGAGAGAAGGTAAAGTTGATAAAGACCTGAAATATGTCATGAAAAAGAACGTAAACAATTTGGTTGTCGGTATGTTCAAGTGAACCATTTGCTGGCACGAGCGGGCTATGTCACAATTATAAGACGGGTGACTTGCATATTCAATAGCCGCAAGAAGAAAGAAAAACAAATATTAAGTAATCCCAATCATCAATCAGGATTGAATCATATTACGGTAATTGATTCACTTCTTCTATTCACTTGATCATATATATACAAAACCAAGCCTACTGGTCCTCGTGGGGAAAACCGATCAAGATCCTTTAAAGATAAACAAAATAACTTCAGATATGCATATAGCGACATTTAACTCAAGATCAAGGACACCTGAGAAACTTCAAGAACTTGAAACGGCCATATAGGAAATAAAATGGGACGTAATAGGAATTAGCGTAATGAGAAGATATGGGGAGAAGACAGAAGACTATGGAAATTACATTTTACACCACAGAGTGGATAAAGTAAAATTAACAGAAATAAAAAAAAACTGAACTCAATTCAAACAGGTACATTCTGTGCATCTAACACTAAAATGACGATGGACCGGACATATGTTGAGAGAAAGGCAAGAGAAATGGACCAGAATAGTAACAGAGTGGTATCCAAGAGACGGTAAAAGAAATAAAGGTAGTCAAACGAAAAAATGGGAAGATGATCTAAAAAATGTGGCTGGTCGAGAATGGATCAGAATTGCAAAGGATAGAAAAAAATGGAAATCTTTAGAAGAGGCCTATGTCGAAAGACAAGCTGTTTCTAAAAATAATGACCAGAAAGCTGATAATTTAGAATAATATTTAAAATTAATTAGATTAGAAAATTGTTTATAAGTTTAACAGCAATAAAGGCTAATTTTATTTATACGGATTCTTTGTGTAATTCTGAAGCAAGAAAACACAACACTGAAGCTGCCGATCGTATATCATCGGCTATTTCCGTAACCATTCGAGTACTAGACCAAACGGCGATAGTTTCTACTCTACACAACCTAATCGAGTCATGCCAAAACCATTCAATTTTTAAACGTAAAAATATTACCTAAATCCGATTGATCCAAAGTATCTGTCAATTTGAGGCGCTAAATCTAACCTAAATACGGGAACAACCCACTTAACGCCATGAAATACTGATATTTAATTACAGGTAATATGTTCACATATCGACCACCATAACACGGTCATGTGCCAAGCATGGTTGTCGAAAAATTTTACTAATTATCTAACCATCAAAACATGAATAAAGAAAAATTCAAAAAAAATAAAATTATGTCAGTACAAAAACCAAGCTTTGTCCAGCCGAAAAACTGCATATCTCTTTATGTTATTCTTGGAACACATGTATTTTATAATTTTTTCACAAAATTCGTTCTGTTGGTCTACATAATTTCCCCTGAGTCATAAAAATTTTAACAGTTACACCATTGCGGACAGCATGACATTTTTTCATATTTTTTCTCATTTTTTGTTGACAAATTTCTTTTAATATTCGTTTTTTGTCGTTTCTGGAAAATCTTATTACATTAATGAAATGAATTATGTAAACCATATTAAAAGTGTGAGAATTCTAATTATTCTTCTCTTAATGAAAACTTCAGAATTGTTGCAACGATGCGATATATGTATTTCATAAAATATTTAATTTATTGAGTATTTTATTAATGATTTTTTTTAATAATACTTTCACAATTTAAGATAATTTTTTTCGATATCTACATTACCCAGTAGCGTAACCAGAGCCCGGTAGATTTCATTTACCGGATTTGTACTACATGTTTAAAATTCATAAATCAGTGTTATAGAGGAAAACTTTCATACCTCGGGGCATGTTTATAAACCGGTCGATGATTAGAGGGGGGGGGGGTGAAAATAAGGAATGTAAAATGAATTGTTGTGCTGGCCTACTGAGATATTTTTTAACATTATCTTCACACGGAGGCCCTGAGCAAAAAATCCGTCAGGTTCCGTGTCATCTTTAGGGAAGCTCTGTGGGGGGATTTTTAAAGGAAGCAGAGGAAGTTCTGGGAAGAAAAAGGTATGAATGGTGGGTCGGAATCTGGGGGTCCCTTCCAAAGCGATGGGTCGAGAGAGTCCGGCTGGAGAGATCAAAAAGTCTCCCTCAACTCTCTCCCGATCCGGCCCGCCATGCAGAAGGTGAACAAAAGCATCCGCCGCCAAGACCTAGACAAAAACCGGGAACCCCTGCTAAGTCACCAAACGTAGCGAACCACATTGCATCCCATAAATGGTTCCCGGAGCGGCGGTACTCCCACCCGCCCCCCAAATTAAAGGAAGATCTAGTCACATTACATAGCTAAAGCCAGTTTAACCCACGTTCTAAATTTGATCTCTGAGGGAGATCTTGAAATTTTCTTCCACTCCAAAACAAGGTTTTTGGTTCAAATTTTTGTTAAAAAATCATATGAATTATGCATTTTTGGATGTATTTTATAACCAACGATAATACTGCGCATTCAAATATTACATTCGTCACACATAACCGAAATCCATAATTTTAAAGGTAGATGATAATTGACGAAAGTAGTGCAGGAAATTTCTAAAGGAGGGAAAAGAAAGCATAAAAAAACTCACTGATGGCAGAATAATGAGGTCCCTTGTCCAATAACACTTGCCACTTTGCACCGATTATAATTTTCATCACCAATTGTAATTTGGAACGTTTTATACATAACTCGTAATTTTATCATTCGCTGTCAAGATACAATCTTCAACTGTCATGTTGAAGATTGTCTAATGCACCGATCTTGTGATTTCGTGAATGTATGTAGAGGGACTAGGCGTGGTTATGAATATGAAAAGGACAGAAGTACTCCCTAACGAGTAGCAATTGTATAGTAAATGCAATAATAACAATTAATCAAATAGTCCACCCAGTTAAGGATCGAAGAGGGTGCCATATGCATTTTTTTCCCAATTTTTTAACCATAATATTACAACAGAGTCGTACTTCCGGATTTTTAACCCCTGGAGATCGTGTATTCGGTAGCTCCGCCGAAGGTTGCTGAATTTTCAAAATGCGAACTTTTCGATATAAATCGTTCGTTACATATTGCCAAATTATTTAGTAATAACGTTATTACGCGTTTACGTGGAAGAGCTGATTTACGGGTTCTCCCTTGGGGCTTGGAAAATTATCGCTGCGCCACAGATTTTGCATTCCAAATTCGATATAACGATAGGAATATGGAATTTAATATATTAGTAGGTTTTTTATAATATCCCAGAGGAGGTAAGAAGTGTGATTTATGGTGAGGGGAAAGTAATGACATGATAGGGTGAAGGGGTGTTACACCAGGTGATCATTAGTAGAATCAGTTCCAGAGTTATAGATACTCGTGTCGCCCCGATAAAAGAGCATCATTAAGAATCGAAACGTTCTTTAAATGACAAATGTATTTGGTTACTAGATTTTAAAACTCCCCCACATCCTTTTTTCCAACTCTTTCCCCTCCCCGCTAGTTCATTTTCATAACATACCCTGATTCAGGATGCCACAGTCACACTGTCTACGGTGAGTTGAGACTCTTGTGCTGTATTCATGTAAAAAAATACGATTTCTGTAGTCTAGAGCTGAAATTACCAATATTTGGCACCACATAAGGCTCGGTAAGTAGCGAGTAAGTACTGTGGACAGTGCCTACGCACAACACACAACAGCCAAAAAAACATTTAATTAGCATGACAACACTATGACCTAAGTACTTTCTACCGCTTGTTGACAGAAAGGCATAAAATCGAACATTCTTGATTGTTCGCTGATCCAGCTTGTTTGTGTTGTGAAGTTTTACTATCCCCACGCTTGACCCCTCATGTACAAGTTATTGTCGTGTATTGCCGTAAGGCAAATATGAAATTCAAATACATAAACTCAGTAAACTCTAATACTTCTTATTTTTTAACACCCGTGACACCCCCAAATAACATGGTGGATCGATTGAGTAAGGATTGATCTGCACCACTGTTATAGTACGAGGGATGTTCAGAAATTAAGTGTACTGAATTTTTATTTATTTTTTGAAAAAGTGTATTAAAAAAAAAGGGTAAATATTCGGAACAAACGTCAACGGTTAATACGCACTTTTTTTTATAAAACCTTTAGATTCGTCTTAATTACCATAAAAGACAACTATTTGCATTGGAGGAGGTTGAAAATGTTACATTTTTAATTTTAGTCACGTAAATTGAAAATTTGCTTTCGTATTTAGACACAACGCTTCACCATATGCAATTTGTAATGATTATTGTCATTTTATTATGTTGGTATTACTGATACTATATGGAAGGCTACATCATACCATAACCGACTTTAAGGAAATATATTCAAAGGCGCGTAACCGAAAAAACCTACGGCTAGAAACCATTGATTTTCACTTTTTTTATATTAAATAGTACCTAAAGGAGGCGGGGGGTGTGAAAAACATCCCAGTTTTCAAGTAGTTTGGCGGCTACGCTAGGTTTGTGTAACATGGTTTGTGATTCAAAAGAAAGTGCCCCTTTATAACGCCTACTCGCGTCAAGGCAAGAAAAACATCCCAGTTTTCAAGTAGCTTAGCGGCTACGCTAGGTTTGTGTAACATGGTTTGTTATTCAAAAGAAAAAAATCGTTAAACACCAATTCTTTAAAAAAAACACCCCAGGATTTATCTAGTTTGTATTCCAAACAATGTTTCTAACCAAATTAGTGCTTACCTAATTCACACAAATTGGTGGTATAACTAATTTTCTAGCCACTCGTTATCTTATACAGCCAGTGCAATGTAAAATATCAGTAATACCAACATATTAAAATAACAATAATATTGCAAACAGAGTGATTTGACAGTGAAAGCAAATTTTCAATTTACGTAACTAAAATTAAAAATGTTACATTTTCAACCGCCCCCAATGCAAATAGTTGTATTTTATGGTAATTAAGAAGAATCTAAAAGTTTTATAAAAAAAAGTGCGTATTAACCGTTGACGTTTGTTCAGAAGAATTACCGAAAAAAAATTACAGGAGTTTATATAATATCAATTTGTTGATATTGAATTTATATTTATATCAATTTGTTGATACACTTGTTGACTATTTTTTTCAAATAATTGCCAACCCGTTCAATGCATGTGGTGAGCCGTGACACAAGTTTCTTTATGCCCTCCTCGAAGAATTCTCCAGCCAGCTCCTTCCCCAACTTCAGGACCTTTTTCTGCACCTGCTCGCCGGTTGAAAAATTATGTTCATCCTTATATGCCTTTAGGAAGGTGAAAAGACGGTAATCTGAAGACCCCAAGACAGGGGATTACGGGGAGTGGTTGAAACCATCCCAATCAAATGAGTCCATGATCGTATTGTTGGCTAAGGCTGTGTGAGGACGGACGTTTTCGTGAAAAAAAGTACACTTCTCTGGTCAGCATTCTCCTCCTTTTGAGTTTTTTCAGGGTACACAATATTGTTGTGCATTGATGGTCTCTACTTGAGGCTGAAATTCGACCAAAATGATGCCTTTTCGGTCCCAAAACACAGAGGCCATGATTTTTTTTGCCCGATTACGGTTTTCAATCTTTTGACAGATGGGGATTTGGTGCGACGCCACTTTGACGACTGTTTTTTTTCCAGGCATGTAATTAGTCACCCACTATCATCTGCAGTCACAATGGAGCTCTGAAATCCTCACCTTTTTTTCTTGTAGGTATTATTTCCGTGAGTAAAAGGCGGATCACAGCACTTTGCGGGATTTTTAACCGACATCTTCCACGCGACTTGTCACCACAACGTGTCTGTTCAGAAGACCCCCCTCTACCACTCAGTGTTGCCAAACCTTAAAAAACAAAAAAACACAGCCCGCTATGGTCTCAGTACACTTACTTTCTGAACATCCCTAGTACCATAACTTATGTTATGAAAAAATAAATAAAAAAACTTTGACATTTCTAATGGAATTTTGGAATATTTCCAACGTATTTTAACCACTCGGACCCATAAGCTTGTTTTCACGACAATGTAAATTTACCAGACATTTGTATGACGTATGAGGTGTACGTGTACCTGCCTTATTAAATGTACTATGTTTTCTTCTTTCTGAAGATGTATTAAAATCATTTACCATTTTAGAAACTAGAAAAAATTGCCTTTTTGGTATTCGAAAATAAATTGGAATATTTTTATTTAAAACTTTTAAAAAATTTGAAAAAAAAAACACATAATTTTTACGCCGAAAAATTGTACGCAGTATGAAATTTATAAAACACATTTCTTTTATCTTTCATGGAATTCTTATTAAATTAATGCGATGACAGTCAATTAAAAAACATATATGTCAGAAATAACCCCATTTTTCAAGATGGGAATCTGATTTGTTAATCGACGTTGCCAGCTTTTTCGGACCTAAAGTTTTTTTTTTGTAATAAATCAAGTCAAGACTTGTACAGTCTTAATTGAATGTATAATCAAAACACTATTTAATAGTCGAAGAGTGTTTTGTGGTGAAGAATTCGTTATTATTTAATTGTAACAGCTACGTTTGTAGTTCAGAAAAGCAGCCTAAAGGGTGAAGATCGCATCGACGATAGCTAACCTCCGATAGAAGGGGACAACAGGCCCTCTAAGCAAGATCGATCGATAAGGATTGAGAGGATAACTGTTCCCTAGAACAACTGCAGATCGCTAACGTACAAACGAAAATTGACGTCGAATGTATTAAGAACACTTAGCCAGTGTGAACAGTTTCTTATTCGTTGGTGACCTGCAGTCATGCTAGGTGTGGTATTTCACCAACAGTCCTCCAACTCACTTAGGAAAGAGATTAATTCGATGGGTAGAATAATTTTCTTTTAGTATAAATCTGGTTTATTGATACTTCGCGTATACAGTGTTGATCACTATAGTCGACCTATCTAGGAATCTGAGGTGAAAGATCTGCTGAAAACTGCATCTGACCTGTTAGACCATCTGTTGTCCACAGCCTGTACTAAGCTAGCTGCCATCTAACGGAATCTCAGGACCGTTCTTAGTACTGCCATCTATGTGAGTAAGCAGGAAGCTTTTAGATACGCTACACTAGGGAACGATGAGAAGTTATCAAAAGTTATACTATCAATCCTTATCGATCCACCATGCTACATACCCAAAAGAATATAAACAATCTGTTGCGATATTACAAAGGGAGATTCAAGCGTGGATGTATTTGGTTTCCGTCGTATCCAGAGGCAACTTATTTTGTCATATTGCCAAAAATCCCCCTAAACGTTTTTATATCAATTAATGCCAAAACGTGACATAATTCATAGGCTTTGGCCGACAATTCACCGAGTAATGGGTCTATAAAAAGCCTTAACAGCCCCCTAATTACCCAAAAACTGGCCATAAAAGATACAAAACATTCGTTTTAAGAGATTTCAGGCATAAATTATGTTGGGAGGGGCAACTCTTGACATCAGCTGTTCGAGCCTAGCGGCACTATAAATATCATCCCTTTAAGACAAATATTTTTACAACAGAGTCGTTTTCAATGTCAAGGAACCACTTAGGGTGACCTATATCAGAGGTAGGTGTTGGTTGTCATTGTTCCCAGGGCGGCGGTACATACTACATAATATATTTAATTGTGTTTGCAAAATTTTTTCTTTAATTTACACGATATTTCTTTACCTTCCCCGTTTCTCAATTTTGTCAAAGGGTGCTGGCGTGGTGTAGGGATAATGCTCTTGACTCGCAATCCGAAGGTCGCGGTATCGGATCCCGTCGTGAGCATGTAAATGTTTTTTGAATAATTTGTGTTTTTTCACAATTAATTCATTTAAAATAATAATATTTGCGGCACGTTCCAGAGTGGGAAATACTCTCAGTATCGCCCTGGTGTAAGACCACCATTGAGAATTAAAACGTTGATTGAAATGGCGATAGCCGTGTATGGTGACCAGATCTAAATAGCCAGGCACTTTTCCACCTTTCCCCTCATCTCCTTCTCTTCCCCACTACCTTCAGCTTCACAACATACCCCAATTAGGGATGCCATAGTCTCACTGGCTCCAGACGGAAGCAGCTAAGACTTTTGTGAGTTATTGATATAAAAATAAATTAAAATAGGCCACATTTCTTCAGAAAGTTTTATAAATCACGCTAATATCACGGTTCTTTTATTTTATAAGATGGCGCACACGAAGTGAAATAAAAACGCTAAACCGCGCTAAATAAATATTATTTAAACTAGCGTAGATCCGTATAAATCAGGGGATCTTTTAACCGTAGGATTAGTGAAGTTTTTTTTATGTTACAAGTTCCAACTTACAAGTCCCAACTGCTCCCGTCTGGAACCAGCGGGACTACGGCATCCCCAATATGTTGTGATGCTGATGGTAGTGGTGAGGGGAAGGATTAACATTATGATTATGATTATGGTTAATACTCCTGGACCACAGAGAGGAAAATTAGATTAATTAATCGGCTTATCTGTATGTTTCAGTGTTTCAGAAAAGGGTATTATAAAATCAAGGATTTTTCCATCTTGCAATGTTTTGGAATTTCGAAGGCGGGATTGGGTACCGCCGCCCCGGGAACCTTTATTGGATAACCAACACCTCTGCCATAGGTTACTGCAAGTGGTTCGCTACGTTTAGTGATTTAGCAGGGGTGCCCGGGTTCATGGGGTGAGGTTTGTCTAGGTCTTGGAGGCGGATGACCAGGTCACACCGAACCCCAGATTCCTACACACCCCTTAAATCCTTTTCCTTCCCAGAACTCTCTTCTCCTTTCTTTCCTTAAACAAAACCCTCCACATAGCATCCCCAAGGATGACATGGGCCCTGAGAGAAATTATTTTCCTCAGGGCCTCCTGTGTAGAGCTCATGTAATTGTTGGAGTCATCCGTTTTTTTTCGCTTTTTGCTGTTCACTGACGATCTAAAATTATTTCTTCTAATAAGACTGCCTGTGCCTTCAAGCTGATGTTGATAACATTTCAGAATTGAGTCAATGAAACCAGCTTCTTTTCAATGTCTTGAAATGCGTAGTTCTGACTTTTACCAGAGCTTACCAGTCTCACCTATCACAGGTACACTATGCTCAGTCATAATCTCAAACGAGTTTCAAATATAAAGGATCTTTGGATGAAAGTAAGTTGATATTTCGTCCTCTTATCACCGTCAGAGTTTTTCGGGATACCCGTGCTCTGAAGATTTTATACTTCTCCCTGGTCCGCAGTAGGCTGGAGAGTGGTTCGCTTATCTAGAATCCTCATGAGGTGGGGTGCTCCCTCATGTTTGAGAGGGTCCAAATAAAGTATCTAAGATTTCTCTACATGAGGGAGTACGACCACTATCTATGGCTCTACCCGACGAACTTTCTTCTGGGCATACTAGGATTTCACTCCCTGTAGCTCAGAAGAGAGGGGTGTGCCGCCACCCACTTATTCAGACTGCTGCGAGGCTATATTCAGAACTCGGCTATTTTGGAGCGCGTGAGTCTCTATGTTCCAGATGATTATCTTAGACAGCGTCATCATAGATAATTCTATCTTCCTGCTTGTAGGACTAACCTGTCAATGGTTCTCCCTGTAGGGAGGAGTATATTGCTCCCGAACTAAATCTCCTCCGAGATTGATATATTTGGTGTCAGTGAGGACAAATTCAAAAGGGAAATTCTTTTGATTCTTGAAAGAGTCTTTCCACATTAACGAAATCTTCACCACCGCCCGATTTTTTTTTGAAATTCAATTGAGGAAGATTGGGACGTACCTGGCTATTCATATATGGTCACCAAACTTGCCAACAAATGTTGTCTTTTTTCTTTGGTCAGAAATTAAGGTCAGAATTTGCCTTTCGAATGAACACCGTCAGTAAACATAAAAAAATACGAATGATGTCAAAAATGTTAAAAAAACAAAAATTCCCGAAACAAACAAGTAAGGAATTAATAATTATCAATAAAATATCTATTCATTGTAAGTAGGTAACCAACTTTGTTTGTCTGAATTAATCTTCACACAATCAGTTCCAATTTTCAAATTGACAGCAAGTTTATGTTCATTAACAATTACAATAATGTTATGCACCAACATCCGAAATAAGTATTTTTTTATAACGAGTTCATTAGTGTCGCCAATTTATTATTTAAAATCCATTCTCAGAAAGTAGATTGTGAAAAAGCATTGAACAGAAATATTTCCATTTCAAAAGACGCCATGAGTAAAATGCAATATATATGGAGTGATAGAAGCATAATGAAGATCACCAAGATTAGACGAGGCATTGATTTTTCCTCATGTTTCTGTAAGATGCAAAAACATGGACACCTAGAGCCAGCGAAAGAAAGCCGATAGACGCCCTCGAAACGTGGTGCTGGAGAAACATGCTCAGAATTCCATGGACTGCCAGACGCAAAAATGTGTCCATTCTGGAAGAGCTAGGCATCAAAAATAGGCTCTCAACTATCTACATTCAATGTATTTTTAGGTAATTTAGACACGTTGCTCGCCAAACTGGGACTACAACTTGGAGAAACTCGGTCACTGGCAAAGCAGAGAAAAGTCACCGGTGAGCTGGAGTGACCAACTATCACTGGCGTCCGGTACGTCGATGTCTGCAGCTCTCCATACAGCGCAGTACCGCGAGGAATGGAAAAGCCTTGTCCACCATGGAAATTGAAGTATTTTCACGATCCTCAACAATAAGGAACCGACTTGAGAATAATAAAAATACATAGAAATCAATATATGTTTAAGAATTTTCTGTAAGAATTCATGAATTTATCAACAGCGCAAATCCATCTAATGTGCCATCTCATCTTCTCTTGTTGCATATTTCAGGAGTGAGCAAATAGAGCGATCCTCAGCGGAGAAACTTAATTCGATACAAGGAGGGTTTTAGGGAGGGGATGAAGCAACATGCCCGCGGGATATGCGGCCAGGTGGGTACCGGGCGCCGGAATAGGGGATGTAATTTACTGCTAGTTATTGGGAGATTCTTTTGCTAATTCTACAGAATCCTCAGGTGGTTGCTTTATTCAAAATGAGTTTGCGTTCTGCTAATTAAGAAGGTTCTAATAAATTGTAACTTTTTAGTGCAATTTACACGGAGAAAAATGTATTCCTAATTTATTAAGTATTCTCTTCAAATTATTCGTAATTCCGGTTAAAAACAGGATTGCAGGCCTGACGAATAAATTAACAGGACGAGGTGGCCTAATAAACGTTGGGACGTGAATTATTAAGATTTCCTTCAATTTTTTTATTAAATATCGAATATTTTATCGTGACGACGCAACGCGTCCGCAAATCCTAATGTTTTTGGATTATAATACGAAACTTCCTGATAATTTTACGGTAAACAACTCACTTTTTTTCGCTTTCCTGTTATTTTATCAATAGTTACTAACCTATTGTTGGATGGTTTATCCAGTTTTTGCCAATTTTGTGAAAAATTCCACGTTGGAATGTACTCAATACACTAAAAGGACTTTATTTTTTTTATTTTTTTTTTCAGGTTCCTTATAAAACAGTTATACACCAAATTATTACGGAGAAGATTACAAAATTTGTTTATTAAGACATACACAGTACATAATAATACAAGTTATAAGGTATGTTAAATTAAATTATTACATGGTTTTGGTTATATAAGTCCATAGAATGTCATTTGGTAGTTACGCCTGAGATATGAACGGGTCTTAAAACTTAATTAGTAAATGAACGAGTAATAATAATAATAAAAAGGAAGAAAGGGGGGGGGGGAGAAATAAAGAGACATTTTAAAATCAAGAATTATATGCCAACTAATTGTAATTGACTGATTAAAGTTTAATGAAAAGTTAAGTGTAAGTAGTTTTAAAATAATTTATATCACGTCATGAATCACACAAAACAATTTACATCACGACTTCCTCATAATAGATATATATATATAGGCATTATAACACGTTTGATGATCCTTTGTTTGGGCACAGTATTTTAACATTGCTAGTCAATCTTACGGAGCCTGCTACATCTCAATATATGGAACTATCATATCAAAACCGTGGTTTCAGCAATTCCCCTAATTTTCGAAAAAAACTTTATTACACATATATTTTGGTTGTCCCTCTCTAAATAAATATCCTATCTTCTATCAAGCATTATCTAAAATTGCCTCCCCTCCATGTACTATTTATATATATGTCAATTATGTTAATGGCACGTGTTGTGCCGTATATATGTAAATAAATAAATAAGTAAATAAATTAAGCATCTCATCTCTTCTAGGTCTGAACTCCTTTCCCAACCCCATTCCAATCTTCCATATAATTCTGAAATTTGCACATTTAAATAAAATTAATATATGAATTCACATTTCCTTCCTATGTTATTTTAAACGATGGCCTAGAACACCCTTGAAATATTCGGGAAAAAACAAGTTTCATTAAGATTTTTTGCGGGATTGCAGTTTGAAGCTTTCAATAAATTGTCAAACTAAGATTATGAGAAAGATCATAAAATCAATCGAAAGAGGATATACCTGTATAAATCTAAAGTACGCCCAACAAAGGAATTTGGGAGCAACCTCTCGGCTGGAGCCCCAAAATACCTGATACAACGAATTGTTGAGTCGTTTCTACGGGTATTTCAAAGAAGTCTGCTCGACAGATCGATGTCCACAAGTAATCACAGTTGATCCGGGCCTTTTCAAGACCCGCATTAATAAATCCCTTCCTACAGGCGCTACATTAATCCGCCTCACAACGCTACCCAACCTAGTAGAACCATTTATTGGATAACCAAAACCTCTGCCACAGGTCACCCCAAATAGTTCGCTACGTTTGACGATTTAACAGGGGTGCCCGGGTTCATGAGGCGGGGATTGTCCGGGTCTTGGCGGCGGATGCGTCTGCGTACGGACGATCCTGAATTGGGAGAAAATGGTTAAAGGAGTCTTTTTGACTTCTCCAGCCGTACTCTCTCGAAACATCGCCGTGCACCGTGGTGGAAGGGATGGATTCATACGTCCGTCACTCCTGGACACACTGATCCCCAGATTCCTACCCACCCCTAATACCCTTTTCCTTACCAGAACTTCCTCTCCTTCCATTCCTAAAAAGACCCTCCACACAGCATCCCCAAAGATGACATAGGTCCTATGGGGAACTATTTTCCTCAGAGCCTCCTGTGTGGAGCTAATGTAAAAAAAAAATACATATATATATACCTCTGTATTTTCATTATATAGACAGGGACGCTCTTGTTAGGTGTAACATTAAAAAATAATAAAATAGAACCCTGAATTTAAAGTCTTACTCAGCCCAAAATATAAAAAAAAAAAAAAACGTTTGCACTGATGGTATTATTGACCCAAATTAATGGATGTAAACAAAAGCAAACATATTATCCGTCTTATTAAGTTCAACATTTGCTTTGTACAAATTAAATTCACGATTTACGAAAACCACAACATCATGGGGTTAATCCTCGTCTCACGAATATCTCAATTATACATTATAGTGACATGGGGAAAGGGCCTTTGGGGGAGGAGTAGGGGGAAAGTGGGGAGAGAAAACCCTGATGGCCAATGCAAATTCATAAAACCGCCCAAAATGGTCTCTGTGCCCACTGTGCAAACATACCCCTTTCCAAAAAGGTCTATTCCCTTACTCCAAATATTTCAAATGTTAGAAACTATCCATTGAGAATAATCCAAACAAAAATTAATGTATTTAATTGTACTTTATAGTTTTATTGTGTATTCTAGCTATTTTGGTGTATAAGTATGGTTATTTATTATTATCAAAATATCGTCAGTTTGATGACCAACAGGCGTATCTCAAATTTGGAATTTTTTATAAGAGCGAATTCTTTTTTTTTATTGATTATTTCTTTGGCACCGTTGTGATTTAAAACCCTATGAAAGGAAAAAGCGACACTAAAAACAGACAAACATACACATCTATAGGATTTAGCCTGTGAGAGAATGAGATAGAATGGTCGGTTTCCTGTTTGTGCGGTGTTTCGGTGCTTTAGTTTTTTGAGGGTCTGACTTCTACCGCGTGTGAACTGCACACATTTTTTTTACATTAGCAGGATCCATATAGGAGGCCCTGAAACCTATCTCATCTTTGAGGATGCTATGTAGAGGTCGTTTTAGGAAATTGAAGGAGAGGAAGTTCTGGGAAGGAAAACGGTATGAGGGGTGGCTAGGAATCTGGAGGTCAGTGTGTACAGGAATGACGGACGTATGAATCCATTCCTCTCACTGCGGTGCAAGGCGATGATCCGATAGAGTCCGGCTGAAGAGTTCAAAAGATGTTGAGGATGTTTTAGGGAAAGGAAGGAGAGTAAATATTGCGAAGGAAAAGGGTATGAGGTGTGATTGGGAATCTGGGGGTTAGGTTAGGTTTATATTACAAATGATATTTCACAAATGGTATTTTAATTTTAGTTTTTTTACCAAATTAATAAAACATTTAATAAAAAATATAACAATCTGGCAAAAAAACTGTTTTTTTGTTCCCCTATAAAAATCCAAACATGAATTACGCCTGTGGGTCATCAGACGTTAGTATTGAAATGGATTAAAAAAAAACATATTCAACTCATAAAATTAGTTAAAACTTCAACGAATCCAATAAGAAAACTCTTTTGCCTATTTAAGGTACTTACAGGTGGATTCCATATGCAATCAATAATTAATCTCGTAGGAAATACGACCCCTAAACACATTAAACCTTTGATTAAAATGTAGGTAGGTACCTATCAAAGCGAAAATTTCAGGTTTACAGATAATTTGTTTGACTTCAAGTTTGATGAAAAACTTTAACCTAGTCTTAGCGCAAATTTTTAAATGGTTTTCTTTTCGTTTATTAAGTTACTCGACTTCTTGACCTGTAAAGAAATTTATCACATTCCCCATTTCTTCGTGAAACACTTATTTAACCTGCCTCTTATTTATTACCATTAATATTAAATTCATGATGCTAAATAGAGCATAAACTTTACTATACTGGACTTGCTGTTATATTTATTTTAATGTCTTTGCAATAAGTAAAGCGCAATCTGACCTCGGTTCAACGGATTATTTCCGCAGTTCCGTTAGTAGACCGTTTGTCGGTTTTAATATCAGTTCCGGGTAAACTTCCAGGAAGGTTTGAACTGGAGTTATTAATTCATACACGCATGTTGGTCGTTGGTTTTAGACTTCCATAGGTTTTGCTTTACCTTTCGCGTGTTTACATGATTTTTTCAAAAGGGGTTTTCTCAATCTCGGAAGGTCGAGATTGAAGGTGGTTAGATGTTTTTTCTTATGATTGTCTTTGATTTTTCTACGTGCGATCCAGACAGTTTAAAAAATATACTGAAAATCTGTTTTGATATTGGTGAGTTGAATAGTTTTAGAATTTTCAAAGTGAAAACCGTTACTTTACATGAGATTAAGGGATTTTCTGATTCTGATCTCAATAATTTATTATTTTAGGGAAATTATAATTAAACACAAAGTAAAGAAAAACCTGGGTAAAGCCATTTCGAGCAACGTTTCAATTTTGAATGATGGTCTTACACCGGGGCAATACTGAGAGTATCTTCCATTCTGGAACGTGCCGCCAACATTCTAAATAATATTTTTAAATCTATATATCTATCTATCTTCTATCTTCTTCTTCTATCTTCTATATTTCTATATAAATAAAAACGAATAGCCGAAATGTACGTACGCGCATAACTTCCGAATGACTGCACCAAATTGGATAATTCTTTTTTTTTTATTCATTATTGTCTGGAAAATGTTTGTATTAAACTACTGGTGAGCTCTGGCATTATGAAATTTGTATAAAAAAATTGCAATAGGTGGCATGCGAACTGTTTGAAGACTGAATGTACCGGGATTATGTATTATTTGAATACTGAATGTACATAGACTGAATGTATGGAATGCGGGAGGAATCCGGAGGGTAGGGGGTTCGAGGGAGGGGAGAGGGGACCTAGGGATCAGGGAGGGTAACCTGGGAGGGGGGAGGGGAGTTGGGAAGGGGGGGAGTGGAGTGGAGTGGGGAGAGGGAAGGTGGAGTAGACGGAGTAGGAACGTGAGAAGGGAAGGAAACGCGGGAGAATAATGGGAGGCGGAAGGGGAACGGGACGAATGGGAAAGGAACCGCACGGAGAAACGATTTCTTCATTAAATGGCATAGCAACGCGTGCCTGGTACCAGCTAGTTACAAATATCCTACATTTTATCGTGAAATTCACCAATTAATTAATGAATTTTTTTTGCGCACGCCCGGATTCGATTTCGGACATTCGGATTGCGAGTCACGAGCCTTACCCCTTAACCTTAGACCACGGAGGCCGTCTATAACGCATTTTCGTAGAGTTTAACGCAGGATAATATTATGGCCTATGTTTTGAAGAAAGCACACTTACGAAAATACATCATAAATACATGAGAAAATTTAACCTGCACAGATGGTTCAAGGTAATATATTTGCTCAGTTTTGTGTAGCATACACATTATGTAAGTAATAAGGCAAGGCTGAACTCGACCTAGAGAGAATAATTTTTCATTATGTAGCTATGAATGTCTCGTAAGTTTTATTTTATGTTTTCGCCCAAACAACGTTAAATTAAATAAATTATTCAACGATCGCTTAATAAATTATTGAACAAAATCTTTTTATTTAATGAAAACAAATAACTTTGTAAACACCACTTTATAATTAATATTATCAACATGTTTCGAAAACTACGTTTTCTTCGTCAGTATATTTATTTATTTATTATTACATTTATTACATACAAGATATAACAATATAAAAGGAAGCTTTGACTGCCCAACTAGGAAGGTTTCCCGTTTTAGGACAGTCAACTTGGCAGGTTGCGTGTACATAATTTCACATTAATGGATTCAATAATAAATAACAATAATGGTACATATTGGGGGAGTTACTTAGATATTAGGTACAATATCGGATATAAGTTGTGTTATTCTAGGTATACAGCAGTAATAAACAATAAAATCCAGATAGGTACATGTAAAATATAAAGTAGAATTAAAATATAACATATAAATGTAAGAAAGAAAAATTTAAAAAAAAAATTTTTTTTTTTTAGGAAAATACAATTTAGCAGTAATAAGCAATAAAATCCAGGTAGGTATATGTAAAATATAAAATAAAAATATAATATATAAATATAAGAAAGAAAATTAAAAAAGAAAAAAAGAGGAGAAAAAAAAATAATTTATAGGAAAATACAAAATACAAAATCGAAGAAATCAACTCAGACTACGTTTTTTAATAATTTTTCGGAATCTGTCCTACCTAAGTCTAATAACCATTTTGTAATTGTAGTACCGAAGGATGATAATTCACACAGTTTCAATTGAGAAGGGATTTTGTTGTATATTTTTGGTCCCAGGTATGAGAAAACTTTTTGATAAGCCGCAGTATTGCTTGTTGGAATAGAAAGGTCGTTTCTGCTTTTACTTCTGGTTTGATGATTATGATCGATTGTTATCGTTTTGTTTTTATTTTTGTGGACGCAGATTGTTATTTTTTTTATGTAACATTGTCGAACATCAAGCACCTTAAACTCCTTGAAGAGAGCGTCGCTCGAGTATCTGAAGGGTTTCTTCATAATGACGCGTAGAATGGATTTCTGTGCCTTCAGTAGCGGGTATAATGTTGTTATACCTGTTCCACCCCATCCAATGCAACCGTAGGTTATGACGGAGTTACAGAGCCCGTAGTATAATTTTTTAATGTCTTGAGTTTTTATAATTTCCCGCAATCCTATAAATATATACATAAGCTTGCGCACTTTATTAGCTGTGTTTTCAATTTGTTGTTTCCATTTAAGGTGGTTATCCACTATTATACCTAAATATTTAATAGATTTAACACATTCAAGGGTTTCGCATTTACAAGTATGGTTATTATTTCCAAGGCTACACTTAATATTATGTATTGTGAGGTGTTGAGGTGTTTTGGGTTGACCTGCAAGGGTAGCGCTAAATGTGAGATATTTTGTTTTTTGTATGTTTAGTGTAAGCAAATTAGTGTCCAGCCACTGTTTTACTCTGTTTATACCCGTGTTCGCAAGGTGGTGTGTTTCTTTCCAATCATCTCCTTCAAACAAAATAACTGTATCGTCAGCGAACGTGATAATTTTGCCACCAATGTGTTGGTTACAAAGTTCGTTTATGTATATAATAAAGAGAAGGGGCCCAAGTGTACTTCCTTGTGGTACCCCAAAAGTGTATTTTAGTGAAGTGCTAATAGCCTCGTTAATTCTGGTTTGTTGAAATCTATTAGATATATAACTTTCTATCCATTGAAAAGCTTTTCCTTTTATTCCTATATTTCTAAGTCTCTGTAAAAGAATTTTATGAGATATTGTGTCAAATGCCTTGGCCAGGTCCAGGAAAAGGGCAATAGTTTTCTTGCCACGGTTCATATTCCCTGCAATAGTTTTAGTGAGACATGCGATGGCATCATCCGTTCCCTTACCCGACCGAAAGCCGTATTGGTTTGGACTTAGAATGTTATGTTCCTCCACGTATTCGTTTAACCTAGTTTTGAAAAGCTTTTCAATGACTTTGGATATCGCGCTTAAAAGTGATATTGGTCTATAGTTTTCTACAAGAGATTTAGGTCCACTTTTGTGAATTGGGACAATTATTGATTTTTTAAAGTGATCAGGAAATATTCCTGCTGTAAAACTTAAGTTGTAAATATATGATAGCGGAGCAGAAATCTGATTTTTAATTTTTTTTAGTATTTGTGTATTTAGACTATCTGGACCCTTTGCATGTGTAGTATTGAGGCTGTTGATAATTTTTAAGACCTCTTCTACAGTAGTTGGTTTAATATTAAATGAAAAAGATTGTTCCTTGGTTTCAATTGTCGATGCTAAAGAGTGTTCCGTTTTCTGGGTTTCTAATAAGATTTTATTTGCTAGATTTGACCCAACAGATGCAAAATATTGATTAGTGTGACATGCAATTGATTGATTGTCAGTTATAATGAAATTTTCGGTATTTAATTCTGTTACAGATGCACTAGTATTTCTTTTACTTTTAGTTATTTCTCTGACAACATTCCACATGTTTTTGCTGGAATTATCCTTACCAAGTAAGAATTTATAATAACGCTCTTTACATTTGCGAATAACGGTTTTGCAGATATTACGGTATCGGTAATAGTTTTGCTGTTTAGTGGCGTTCAATGGGTCTCGTTTAGCTATTTTATGAAGGTGATTTCTTTTGTGTATAGATTTAACAATGCCGTTTGTAATCCATGGTGTGAGATGTATTTTACTATTTATTTATTTATTTATTTATTTCTATATATTACAGTTTTTACCTTATATATTTAATATTTTAACATAATATATTTTGGAAAACATCTTTACATATTAATTAAAATAACATTTTATTATGTTGGGTGTAAGGTAGGTTTGAGAAGGTGAAACTGTTGGTTTATAATGTTGTATGTTTCGTGAACACCTCACTAGGAGAACCTGTGCTGAGGTGTTTACGTGTTTATGATTCAGTGTGACAAGTACAGGTATTTATGTGTTGGTTTTTTTTTTTTTTTTTACATTTTAATGGTAATAGATAATTTAGAAGAAAAAAAAAATATCTATAAAGTATATGTAAATATATATGTATATATGAATAGTTGTTAAATTCTTGCAAATATGTTTATTTATTTTAATTTTTTAATAGTTTTGTTATGTTTGGTTAGGGATTAGGAGATTTTGTATAAAGTGAATATCTTGATTTTTGATCCAGGATGTGATATGTTTTTTGTGAATGTTTGTGTATGTATGTGTAGTTAGTAGTTGTTTTAGAGTAATGGGCATATAATTAAAAAGTTTGGTTGCGTAATACTGAAAATGTCTTTGTCCGTGTGTGGTGTGTGTTATCGGTATGTTCAGGGTTACATTTGTTAAGGATCTTGTTTTTTTTATTGTTTTCGGTTGCATTGGAATATAGAGTTTGTTTTGGAGGAGGTGTAGCAGAGCAGATTTGGCATAAATTTGTTTTATTGACATGACTTCTAATGTTTTGTAAATTTCGCTTGAATCTGTGTAGAATGGCACTTGCAGGATTAGTTTTATTATCGCTTTTTGTATCTTTTGAATTGGGTCAATTGCTATATTTGTAGCACTTCCCCAAGCCAGTATTCCATATGTGGCAATGGATTGACAAAGTGCGAAGTATATGGATCTGAGTATTGTTAGTGGGAAAATGTTTTTAATGGATTTTATTAGGTGCATGACTCGTTTTAGTTTATTCGTGATGAAGTTTATGTGGTCAGTCCAGCGTAAGTGTGTATCAATAATAACCCCTAGGTACTTTGTTTGTTTGACCCTTTCAATATGCTCGCATTGACAATTGGATACAGTTTGTTCACAGTCATGCAGAAACAGGTCTATGTTTGATGGAGGTTGACCTCTTTGTGTAATACTATGTGTGATGTATTTTGTTTTGATTGTATTAATGGTAAGAGTATTACTGTTTAGCCATTTTTTAACAATTGACAAACTTTTTTCTGCTATTTTAAATACCTCTTTCCATGTGGCAGCTTGACAGAGAAGAACTGTATCGTCAGCGAAGGTCACGATTTTACCTTCAATATCAATGTTACACAACTCGTTTATGTAGATGAGGAATAATAAAGGGCCAAGTACACTCCCCTGTGGGACTCCGTATGTAATTAGAAGTGGTTCACTTGTCTTGTTGTCAATTTTAACTTGTTGAGTTCGGTCAGACATGAAGCTTTTAATTAAGTCGAATTCTACTCCATTAATACCAATGTTTTTTAACTTCTTGAAAAGTTTTTCGTGTGAGATTGTGTCGAAGGCTTTACATAGGTCTAAATAAATTGAAATAACTTTTTTCTTAGCGCCAAGATTATGTGTTATGAAGTCTGTAACAGAAGCTATTGCATGTTCTGTGCTCATGTTTTTCCTGAAACCGTGTTGGTTCAACGACAGTATTTGTTTTGTTTCCAGATAGTGTTGAAGCTGTTTTTTAATAGTTTTTTCCAGAATTTTTGAAAAGGTATTTAGTAATGTAATAGGTCTGTAGTTGTTAACATTGTTTTTTTGTCCTGATTTGAAAATTGGAATAATAAGGCCTTTTTTTAGTAAGCTCGGGAAAATTCCTTCTTTTAAACTACGATTAATTAAATATGTGAGCGGTTCAAGTAGTTGTTGACTTAAAGTTATGATAGTTTTAGAATCTATACCATCAGGTCCCGTAGAATTGTTATTCTTTAGTGATTGAATTATTTTATTGGTGTCGTCTAGTGTAATTTTTCGTAATTTGAAGTGTCTGTTACAATTTTCATTGTTGATGATAGATGTATTGTTTTGGGGTTCCTGAATATCTCGTAGAGGCTGTGTAATTTGGATATTTTCAGCTAGGCTAACCCCAATATTTGTGTAGTGTTTGTTGATATAATTGAGGATACTTGTAGGATTGTCGTGAAAGTGGAGTTCTTTATCATCAATGAGTAGATTTTTTATGGTATCATCTTTTTTCTTCTGTGAATATGAACTTTCCCTCAAAATTGACCATACGCTTTTAGGGTCATAGTTTGATGTTATCAGTTGGTTGCGATAGTACAATTCTTTGGCTTTACGTATTATTAGAGAACAGATGTTTCTATACCTTTTGTAGAAGAAATAAAGTGAAGTATCATATGGGCTCAGTTTGACTTGTTTGTGTAGTTTGTCCCTTTTTTTAATGCAATTTATGATGCTTTGTGTAATCCATTTTTTAAGCCTAACTTTGCGGTGTGGGATAGATATGTGTATAGTTTTGGTATTTTGGGTAATGAGAGTTTGTAGATATGTTAAGAAGAAATTCCAGGCCTCTTCCGCCGAGTTAAATTTTGTAAGATGTTCCCATGTTTGATTTTCTAAACAATGATTTATGTTAACGTAATCAATTATTTTTTTGGTGGTGCTATTTTGGAAAATTGTGTTTCTCGTTGGTGAAGTCAGGCCTATCATAGTTGTGTAGTGATCTGTAATTGTGGATTCGTATACTGCACTATATATTTGACTTTTTGTTTTAACCATAACTATATGGAATGCGTTTAGTTATTGTGTGTTTTGTTATGATTATATTGATTTCATTAATAAAATAGTTTAGAGCATTGTTAACTTCAGTCTCTTTGTAAACATATTCCCAATTTTTATTATTAAGATCATTTAATAAACCCTCATAATCGATAATCTGTTTGTGATTAATTTTATGTTTTTTGGGTGTTGAGTTTGGGATACTGATTGCAGTGGTGTAATGATCAGTGATTGTATTATGTATTACAAATGCATTTGAATTTGTTATATTTCTGATATATATATGATCCAAACATGTGCTAGAGCTATCTTGTACCCTAGTTGGAGAATTAATATTGGAAATAAAGTTATTTTCAGCCATAGCACAAAAGTAGTCGTCGGACTGCCTATGCAATACTTCTCCTATAGTATTTATATTCATGTCCCCGATCAGTACATATTGTGCATAATTCTTAGTTTTTTTTAACTCACCAATAAGATTATCCAGGAAATCTTGGATGTCATAGAACGATGGTGATCGGTAGATAGCTAGGATACCTAAATTCTCATTAATGTTGATTTTTAAACAATTACACTGATTTATGTTAATTTCTTGTACTAAGGAATTTAATGTGATGTCGATATATACTACTATTCCGCTATTTTGGTTAATATGCGATGTTGTATGGTATTCGTTATAGCCTGAAATTTGTTTGGCTATGTATGAATCATTTAACCTGCATTCAGTGAGAATTAGTACATGGAACTTTACCACAGATTTTATTTCTTCTAAAAATATAAGAAAATCATCCAAGTTTCCCATCGTTCTAATATTTTGATGTACAATATTAATCCTATTTGATTCCCAATTAAATTGCATAAATTTGTTAGTGTTTTCAAAAATTATTTCAGTATTTGGCACTATGATACTGTCGATTTCATGTTGAAGATCGTTTATTACCATTAGAATTCAAAAATTAATTGTTGTTTTCTGGGTAAAGTTTTAAAACAGTATTTTATTATCATATAAATACTTGTAGTACGAAATATGTAGCGACAAAACTGTAAACAAAATTATGTAATTAGGAAAAATAAAATATATCTGAGTAAGAAATAATATCTGAAATAAAATCCAGGAAATAAATAACGTATGTAGTTAGTGTGTGGCATTTGCTCTTTCAAAAAACAGTAAAAATTAGTATAAGTATGAAAAATAAGTAATATCTGGGTTATATAAAATATGTTGATTAGAGTTCTCTTTTGCCGAATTATTAGTAATATTATCTACTAATAAATCAATTAATAATCTTGTAATAAGTGTAGTTACCATTCTAGAGAGAATAAAGATTGCAATTAAAGTTAATGTTAAAATTAGAATTAAAATTATTCCAGTGCAAATAGGAGTTATGCAAAAACCTAGGTGTTCATATAAAATAGTTATGTTATGTAATAGAGAAGGAAATGGCGATATAAAGCGGTATAGAGTTGTTTTATCACGATAATTAGAATAAAGAGCAGGTAGTCATAGTTTCGGTATAGCTTGTTCTGAATCAATTAATATAGGGCGAGAAGAGTCATCTTTTTTCATGTAGATTAGTCCTGCTTTCGTCCAGACGTACCTATATTTACATACAGTCGCACGTTGGCGAGCTAGATACCAAAGCCGTTTGCCTTTAGACGTGAGGAGTTCTGAGACGTAGATGGGTGTTACGGGGCCAGACAGTCCGATTGATCCCGTGTTTAGTTTGTCCCCAATCTTTTCGCATGACCTGTTACATTTTTTTATAGCATTAAGGAGCTCCTCTTTTAACGCTATTGAATTAAAATTAATTACCACTGACCTAGGTTTAACTGTTGGAGGAATATTTTTGTTTCTCTGTGATACTCTGTATATATTATAAATATCATTAGTATTTAGTTGGCAGTCTACTGTTTTACTGGTGTTGAATATAATGTCTTTTAAGGTTTGTGATGTTTCCTCTTTGAATTCTGGAAGCCCTCGAAGTTCCAAACAAGTATTGTTAAATCGTCTGTTCCTGTTTTCTTGGTCAATCTCGATCGCTATTATTCTTTTTTCAAGGTCTTCATTTCGTTCTGTCAAGAGACAAATTTTTATTTCATTTTCCTTGTTTTTTCCGCTTTCTTTTTCTAAAACCTCAATTCTTGAATTTAAGGCTAAGTTTACTTGTTCATGTAATTTTTCCAAATTATTTATTCGATATTTTAAATCTTCTTGCTGTTGAGATATGCTTTGAATGGATTTTAATATTTCATTATTTTGGAGCAGGATTGCATCGTATTTTTTTCCAACAGATTCAATAACTGAGTCTTTAAAATTGGCAAATTCAGTTAACAATAGCTCTATAGTCAGCATACTAGAGCCATCTGTGGTTGTAGGTTGTAAGTTCACACTGGCGTATGATGAGGCGGCAGTTGCAGTTTTTGTTAATGAAGTCGGTTGCTTATTTGGTTTCTCGATAGATGTCAGTTCTAGATTTTTTCAGACGTATTTTTTTTTTGAGTTTTTTGTGTTTTTGTGCAAAATTTGCAGCGCCACTGTAAAATCTTAGTTCCTCGTCGTGAGGCCTCTGCGATATCGGCACAATTGAGGTGGTAGTTTTCGTCGCAGATACTACATGCGATGAAGTCTGACGGGGTGTCAATGTTTTTTTTACAGATGAAGCACAGTGTATTCATTTTAAAGTTAGGTGATTTCAAAGTTTCACACAAAAAGAAAAACGACACAATGCTTGTTTCTTGTATGAGAGATGGCAGAGCCTTAGTGACGCTATAGAAGCGCCTTTGGGATAGGTTTTTATGTTTATATAATGATCGAGTCACTTTTTCACTGAGTTGTATTTTGTGGTACAAACACCAGAATAAAGACGAGTATTCCGCCTTAGCGAGATATTTTGTGGGATAAAAAATGCACTGTCCCAACGCGCACTCTCCTGTTTAGACGAGTTAACCACTTTTTTAGTTTGATTTTCTAGTATGTGATTGTTAAAGATGATAAATTGAAGCAGCTGTCAAAATACGTCAACACTGTTATGATATAGCACATTTAATGATATATATAATATGATTAATAATATGTTGATAATATTCATTATAATGGTGTTCACAAAGTTATTTGTTTTCATTAAATAAATAATCACGCCACAAATTATATTAGCGAAGTTTGAAGAATTAAAATCTTTTTATTTACTTTCTATAATATTTTGTTTATTTATAACTTTGTTTATAATTTTCTTATATTAGCTCCACTCGTGAGGCCCCGAGGAAGAAAATCCTTCCTTAACAACACTTCCTTTGAAAAGTCATTAAAAGTGATGAAAAATGTAAAAAAAAATGTTTTTTTTATATTTTATATACAGGGGGCCCTGAGGAAAATAATTCCCCTCAGGCCCTATGCCATCCGTGGAGATGCTGTGTGGACGGTCCCTTTGGGAAAGGAAGGAGAGGAAGTTCTCGGAAGGAAAAGGGTATTAGGGATGGGTAGAAATCTGGGGATCAATTTTTTCGAGAGAGTACGGCTGGATAAGTCAAAAGGACTCCCTCAACCTCTCTCTCCCGATCCGGCCTGCCAGGCAGATGGTGGACAGATGCATCCGCCGTCAAGACCTGGACAAACCTCACCCCATGAACCCGCGCACCCCTGCTAAGTCGCCAAACTATTAATAGATCACATTAGGTTAGGATATGGGCTATTTTCCAATTATTTTAGTTTTATATCTTTTAATGATTTTTCAAGGAGATGTTGAGTTGACTTGATTCTGAGATGTCAAAGAACCAAAATATATATATTGGTATCGGTGGGTACCTACTATTATAGGTGGGCCTTTCTGAATAATTATTCACGAAATCAGTTCCAATTTTTAAAATGACTCTTAAATTTAAAGCAATTTTGATTTCATTGAACCAGATTTCATGCAGCCAGATTTCACGCAGGACTAACACACGCCACAGAAAACTTAAATTAGTATGTTAACTTGAAGATTAATAATATAATAAAACACATATAACACAGTAACTGGTTTCAGCCTGTTTAAGCCATCTTTAGACTGACACAAAAGACAAATGTTTCTTAACCCTGGAGTGGTCGCGAGGATTACATATGTAATCCACTCATACAAAATTAAAGATTCCTCAAAAACGGGTGGCGCGAATAATTTCATCTTCCGTGTACTTTAAGTTGGATAACTCACGGACGCGTTCAGTGCAGCGCTGGAGGCGGACACGCATTGGTTGTATTACAGGAACTCCGCAAAGTTCATGGTCTACACCTGTATTTTTCCCATTTTTAATACACGAAAAGTGTATGAAAAATGCAAAAAAATAATTTTTCCTGATCATTCTATAAGTTTTATCCTGCTCAGAAATCAGCAATTAAATTAGTTTATGTTATTTTTTTAATTTTATTTTTTTGTTATATCAATAAAATTGAAAGACGAAATTTTTGTTTTAAAAAAAGAGGTCATTTATGTTTTGGTTAATTGTGAAACACACAGAAGTTGTGTTTAATATATGTTGGTTATTTCTAAAAACTAATGCTTCGGTTATAATTTGAAACATAAATACACAATAATTCAAAATCATTTCACTTATTTTTTTAAGTTTAAAAATGGCCTACGTATGTAATCCACGCAACCATTGGCGTTTCTTTTAAGAGCGCGACCACTGCAGGGTTAATCTACAGTTTACATACATAAACATATTATAGGGGAGAGGGAGTGGGGTAGTCTACAAGGATTGTATTCAATTTGTATGTTTTTTCCATATTTGTTGACATATCGTCTTTGATGATTTTCGTTATTTGGTTATTAGCAGTAGATATAATTATCTCGGGTTTAAAGATTACTTTAATATTCCATTGAAGAAGAAGATAACACTAATTATCTAAACGAAAATATGAAAGAGAACAGGACACAGAATAATAGAAAAGATAATGGTCGCAACTGGGACTCGAACCCAGAACCTCTCGTTTAACCAGGACGAGCGCTTTTACCAATTCAGCCATTTTCACTTCTAAAAAACCGTCATATTTGTCAATTTCGTATTTTCCAATTTTTCTATTAACAATATTATTTTCGACCATTTTTTCCATATCATAGGCAACTACCCTTTTCATTGGAATATTATATATTCATACTCGGAGTCTGATTTAAATTTACTCTGCGCTTTTCATAAATAGAGATATGCTTTATTTAAATTACCATCGCAGAATACCTTGAACTCATTTAAGCAATATATGGGTATTTTCGTTATTAGTTTTTGGGGTGTTATGCCCTGTTGCGCTCCCAAAAACTAACAACGAAAATGCTTTTGGCCGTGAAAATCTAAAAAACTTATCCAATATATGGGAAGTATATTAAAGTACTTTATATTCACTCTGCTATATTACGAAATGCAAAATCAAAATGCAATTAATGAATATTACTTTAGCAAATTACATTCATCTCTGCTAAACCCTTGGGTAAATTAATACCTCATCCAGTTGCACAAATTAATTAATTAATCATAAAAACTGAAATTTTATGGCCTCCGTGGTAGAGAGGTATCCAGTGGAAAAAAATACGTTTAATTAAATTAATTAACTTTGTTTAAGCCACTATTTTAATAAAAATGTATAAATATTTTTGGGAAACAAAGGTTTAAACATGGTGTAACAGCACGCAGGCATCAAAGGATTTTAACCAGCGATTCCTGAGCATATTTTGAACCTGAGCCTCGACCATATTCTGTCAGTACGTCAGAATATTTCCGCTGTGCAATAAAATCCAAATAAATGGAATATTTGTGAACGTATCCAAAAACTTTTTTTGAAAGACGATTTGAATGATTTTCAAATTTCATTTTAAGAAATAATCATGTAATTTATTAAATTCAAAAAATTTGTTTAAAAAGTTTTTAAAATAGCTCACCCTACGTTTTTCTAACTAAAATTACCGGTTAAAAAAACACACACATATATTTTATTAGACAAATGTATTATAAACGTTATCATGACCTCACTCTTTCATCCATCAATGTAAAAATAATTGAAAAAAAAATCACAAAGTTTCATAATGTTGTGTTTCCAATAGGCCACTTGCATCACTTTTTTTTTAAATTCCGTTTTAGGCAAAAATTCTAAGACATTCTGTATTTTTTATCGTATTTTTGAAACCCTGACGATTTTTTGAAAATTTCAATCCGAAATTTCAAACCATTTTTTTATAAACCGGAAAGACGGGACATAATTTTATGGATGCGAAAAAACGATAATTACATAGCCGAAAATCATTTTTTAAAAATAACGTTTTCCACACGAATAGCAATAAATTGTACGGGGTTCTCTGTAAAACACCGCCATCTTTATCAAAAAATCAAACTAAAGGATAAGTTCGCATAGAAAAAACAATAAATCTAGTGAACGTTAAACGCAAATTAAAAAATTCGTCGGAAATCAAAGTGTTGCCATATAAAAAAAATATCAGTGTGGAATTTTACAAAATTAAGGGAACATAATCGGAGACGGTACATTTTTATGTAGTGATGTCAGGAGCTCAAATTATGGATTTATTTATTTGAAAATAAAAAAAATTATACATTTCTAAAAAATTTTACTAACATTTTCGTAATCTTAGTAAAAAAAATCTATCCACACGATTTTTTCCAAGTCGTTATGAAATCCATGTAAGTGACCTATTGCAGACGGAAACTTTGGTTTCATAAAGATATGCATTTTCATTATTTTGTGGTTAACTTTTACATTTGAGTATATGGTTCCGTGATAACTCAGAATCAACTCAACTCAACACCTTTTTGAAAAGTCATTAAAAGCCATAAATTTTATTTTTAAAAAAGCTCAAAACCTAACCCAACGTTACCTATTTAACCAATATTTTTATTTATATTATATATTATATCACTTTCAATGACTCTTCAATGGAGGTGTTGAATTGATTTCATTCTGAGTTGTCCGGTCACCGAAAATAAAACCTGGTGTTTCCTCTTTACAATACCGTTTAGATCATATTTCTCATTACGATCGTAAGGGAGACACAACGATTTTTATGAAACCTGTATGAGTTGTTTGTCATTTTGCTGTCCGTTGATTTTTTTGAGTATTGTACCAGAAAGACGGTACACTTTATAACTGCATACTCAACTTAAATTTCGATTTTGCGGAGATGTCTTACTAATCAACTGAACTATCGATGCATGAGAGTAATTAAATTTAATTTAATTATCTTTCCAGAATCCCTTTACGAGCCCCGGGCGCAGTGGTCCGTGAGCGCCGAGGCGGCCCTGCGCGAGGCTGCGTCTCTGCCTCTGGAGCGCTGGAGGGCCCCCGCAGTGAGAGCCTGGCTAGATCTGGCTTTAGGAATGCCCCCGCAGTACGGGGCACGGTGTGCAGAGAACATCAAAAGTGGGAAGGTAAGTCCCAATATCATTATTCAGGTGTTTTTTTAGTATTAGCCCTAAGTTGTCTGCTACGTTTGGTGACTTAGCAGGGGTGCCCGGGATCATGGGGTTAGGTTGGTCCGGGTCTTGGCGGCGGATGCGTCTGCCCACCAGCTGCATGGCAAGCCGGATCGAAAGAGAATGGTTGAAGGAGTCCCTTTAACTTCTCCAGCCGTACAGCCGTAAAGTAAGGAAAAGAAGTTCTGGGAAGGAAAAGAGTACTAGGAGTGGTTAGGAATTTGGAGGTCGGTGTGTCCAGGAGAGACGGACGTATGAATCCATCTCTCCCACTGCGGTGGTAAGACGATGGATTCCGGTTGGAGAGGTCTTGGTTAGGTCTGCCTATCAATCAGTTCTCCCGATCCGGCCCGCCATGCAGTAGGTGGGTAAATACATTTGCCGCCAAGACCTAGACAAACCTCACCTCGTGAATTCGGGCATCCCTGCTAAGTCACCAAAAGTAGCGATCCGCTTGAGGCGACCTATGACAGGGGTTTTGGTAATCCATTAAATGGTACCCTTACCCGCCTATGTGTGATTATGATTGTTTATGTGATGCCTCGCCAATACACGGAGTCCGTAAAAGTATCGCAGTATCCCTAATTATTGGGAAAGTTTTCTCATAAGGCGGAAAGAAGTGAGAGGTAAGGAGATGGGAAGAGGAAGTTTTGAAAGTACCCGGCTATTGTAGGGACGATTTGGTTACTAAACATTCTGTTTAATATTGAGACAGTCAGCTTTCCCATCTCTTCCCTTCCTCAATATTGTCATATTCTTTCAATGATTTCACCATGCGGTGGCGAAATGCTCTGAAAGTATGCACTCATCCCTCCAGAAACATTTCCTTTGCGCTGCAATATCTCGGTAGGCGAAACAGTTGGCGATAAACATTTCTGTAGGTGACTTTTAGCTTACGCCATTAAGATGCACTATAATCTACCCACACTTCTGCTGTGTACAGTAATGTGCAGAGTGCGTTGAATAGTATTCTTTTCACGATTGGACTGCAAAAATACCTACAATATATCTGCTCTAACGAATATCGCTCTTTTTTGCCTTTCCATATCCTCGATGTATTTCAGTTCATCTGTGATGATGTGATGATACATATGTCCCAGGTACTTTACGCTACGATTAACTTCCATTTTTTTGCCATCTAACCATACTGAGAGTGTTTTCATGAGTTTGTTTTTAAATTTGAAAACCATAACGATTAGTTTAAGTTTTTATTACAAAGGAGGTTATGATTTTTTGCAAAGTCTTCACATATCTGAAGTGATTTATTGGTGCTAGACGAACCATGTCATCTGCGTAATTAATGGTATTTACACATACGCCTTGCACATGGCAACCTATTATTATGTTATTATGTCTTTTTCATTAAAAACTGTATTTTTTAAAGCTGTATGCCTAATACGTTTATTACAATATAAGCAAAAGTCGTTCGAGGAATAAAGAAGTAATTAATACGCTTGAATTCCTGCTAGTCTCCGTGCTTTGTGGTACCAGCTCTGTGGTCCCAACTCTGGTGTCCAAGCTATGTATGTGGTTGGAGCCCTGCTGTCCGGGCTATGTGGTCCGGGTCTGGTTTCCGAGCCACGTCGTCCGAGAGGTGTGGTCGTGTGGTTCGACGGCTTCGAGATAATCTTTCTTTAGGAATGTTTCGATTAACAAGAGACAATATTATGGAATTCTCTTGCCGGGAGAGTTTCAACTCAAAGTTAAGTTGGGACCGGTGAGTACCCGATTGTAGTTTACTTCGATGTCACTTCATGCATTTAGAGTTTAGAGTAAATTAAACTTTACGTTAACCGTTCAGTGGCTGATTTGGTATAGCGTCTGGGTCCCGCCTAGGCGTCTTGATTTTAATTTCTCGGCTAGCTAAGTCTTCCATCACCACACAAGAAACATTTTCCGCGTACTGTTGTGTTAGTCGGATATTTTCATATTATTGTAAGGTTATTCATACATTTTTGTACGAATAACCTCATTTTTGCGTACATTTCCTTTATTTTTACATAACATTTATTTTCATTGTGCCTACCAACTGTCCAGTGGGACTATGATATCCCCAATTGGGGTATATTTATTTATTTATTAACGCCCTTTTTAGGGCTTTTACATTGAATAATAAAAATTATGCAGTAATATTATACATGTCCGAACAGCATCAGTTACAACATTTCAGTTTTGTTAAGTGACAAATTGAAGATGTCCACTGAATTTGTAAAATTATTTCCCTCCGTTAGTATTCTGGATAAAGAGGAATGCATATGGTAGTTAGTCCCAGAATTTCTACACTGAAATAAATCCCAATTTCTAGTATTACATAATGGAATCCGAAAGCTAATCAATGCAAGCAATTCTGGACTAACAACTTCATCATTTAATATTTTATATAGAAATACCATGTCAGTAAAAATCCATCTGTTTAACAATTTATGCATATTCAATATTCATATCATTTAAAAGAGCGTTGTGTGTTGTGAGGCTACACGGAGTGGGAAAGGGGAGGGAGATTGGGAAGGGTAAGGATAGGAATTACGTTAATATTTAATAATAAAATTTAAAAAATTTAAAATTAATATATAGGATGTAGGTAAAGGAAAACTTACCCGGCTAGTCGCGGAAGACTAGCGTCAACGACAAGTTTACGAAATGTCGGCAACTAGTGTCGTTAGTTGCCGAGATACTTTAATCGTCAAGTATCAGATGCAATCGTATCCCTTAGAACGAAGGGTCTTTCAATATTGTACACGAAAGGTTTTGTAATTTAAATTATGTTAGTAGGATTAATAAAAATGTTTTCGATTATTATTAACCGGGGAATGTTTGTCTTTCTTAGTATGTGTTATTGAAAATTCTCGCCCCGAGATTCCTACGCCGATTACTCATCTTAATAAACCGAATTTTGCTATACCGAATATTTTTCTATACCACCTGAATTTTCATCTACATTCTGGAGCCTCTCCGCGGGAAATATTTTATGATAATTTAGCTCTTAAATTACCCGCATTTGATGTCTTAATTACACCCCAAGCCCCGGAACTGTAATAATTAACGGTACACACATGTATTATTATGTATAATTAATTTCTACAAAATTTAGCTTAACAAGTTGAGTTCAGAACTACCAGCAGGTACAAAACATATTCCAATTTCGGGAAAGTTTGCTTAATGTAAGTCCAATAATGTACTATAATTTTTATTTTATTTATTCAATTATTACGTATTTTCAAACATTATATGATAATGTGGGATTTACTAGGTACTTAGAGGCCTCCATTTTACAATTTAATAAAATTCGATGTAAAGATAATATGAAATAAAACTAAAATTTTTACTCATTTTTAAATAGTTTTTTTTTTTAAATATAAAATTTTGATAAAAAATTGAAAAAAAGACATCAAAAAAGTTATCTGTTAATGAAATTCTTTTAACAACTTCATTTAAATCAAATAATTCAATTTCAATATGTAAATACCTTCTGGGTGGGGGATCCCAGTGAGGATAGCATTATCTCAATAGTCACAAAGAAAAAAAATAACAAAATGTTTTTAATTATAATGATTTTTCCTGTTAATCAAACACTTTTTTAAAGGTTCTTTATTAGTAGGTATATTATTTTCACAATGAGCAACAATCCGCCAAAAATTAAAATTAATAATGCCTCTCACACGCATTAAAAGTATTAAATACCACCCCAGCAGAACATAAAGCCACTCTATTTGACGACCGCAAACCACCCAAATATCAAATATTAGCCCACAAACATAATAACGTGGTTTTTAATCTACTCTAACATAATTTTATGTAACTATACAATTAATCAGATCCGGAGTCCATTATTCGCAAAATCGGCCCCAGCCATAACCCAATTTATAACATGGGGCAAAGTATTATCAACAAAGCAATAACTCGACAGTAAAAAAGGATAGCGCGCATGACAAAGGCGAGGGCGTCAATAGTTGTCCCGAAATATGCTATAAACGGGTTTAAAAATCTCTTCCGCAATCGTAAAAGACCCTGCCACGCGTAAAAAGATCTAACTTCGGCCTACAAAAAAAAGTCTTTCATTCCGCGGTCATTTAAAATTCAATATCATAAAAAGCCTCCCGCAGTACCTATCTCGCTTATCCCACCCCTAAAAAGGCAGCCTTCGGGTGGGTCGTACGCGAGGAAAATAGTTGTACGATCAGAATGCCGCTTTTATGCGATGTTAAATGCGAAATGAAATAGACGATATCCGTAAGTGTGGCACGTAGTTTCGAGTTCCACACATTAATAGACAGTAAATTCTTTACGGGATCGGAATCCTTGAACTTTTGATATTTTTGCCAATCGCTTTACGATGTGCTTAGCCCCAAGTCTGAAATCCGAACTTACTTATTACGGTCAATTCTTAAATGGCAAATGAATCGGCGAATAAAATAAATCTTATGTTTCATAGATTTACTGATGTTGAAAATGTGATATTATAAGTTATGTCTGGTTTTATATTGATTTGAAAGGGTTGTCGTAAAGGTGGTATCATTTTACTATAAACTTTTATGTATGTACTACCTTCCTGTATGTGCAACTTTACACTATTTAACATTCTACTGAAATATTGTGGTCTCAACCGAACTAACAAAGCACCCATTCTGTCTGGAACTTATGAATTTTAAAATTTATTAACAAACTTTTCGAAACTGCAATATTACTTTGTTCTAAATTACTCTCAGTGAATTCAGGAGTGTTATGTTTAATTTTATGGATAACGAACTTCAAACACATTAAATAGAATGTTCTCGTTGCAACATAAGCATGAAAGCTTTGGTTCTGTATCGGTGGTTTCAAGTTCGACTCTCGATTTTTTTTTAATCTACTTTCGATAGCTTGCTTGTAATACATATCAAACTTTCTTTGTAGCGTAGTATGTAATCTTTATCTAAAAGATAAATGAATCATACCTTTTCTGACGTAAGCTCTAAACGCACCAAGAACAAATAACTCTATTCCTACAAGTGGTTTTTTTTAGTACAGAGAAATCGACAACTTTACAATATCAGACCGATAGGCCTAACTTATCAGCCGTTAACGTTGAGAGCCGAACCGATAATGACAGGGAATGAATAAGAAATCAATACACGCTGGCAACACTAGAGGTATTTTCTACGAATTAACATTCCGAAACGCCAAACAATTACGGAAAAATATTGATCAATTGGCAATGTCGAATTGAAATATTATCCTAAATATGCATTGGGAGTCCGCATTTACCTTTTGACACTAAACTGGAGTCAATTAGTTAAGGATGTCTTTAGTCATATTTCAACAATTTTCATTTCTCCAAAATCGAACGGAATAAATTGATCGGGTCATAGAAGATGTATTATTTAAGTCTATGGATCGCGTACATGATTTCGATCAATTCTCAGATCTTCGTTAATTCACCTGCATTCAATAAAGAAGCCAGTTACTTTGCATAACGACCGATGTCGGACAATCAAGAGGCCGCGCTAAAATTTTATCAATCGTCGATCAGAATATCTTATCTCAATTTTTGACCGTGTTCTCAAATATTGATAACTGACCATAGATGACGGATTTAGTCATTTTCGTATTGATTTAGGGTTTTATCGATCGTCCGTGCTAGACCTCCAAATCATAAATAATTTAAATTACATCAGGAAAATAGTTCTAATTGCTAATTTATTTTATTGTTTCAAAAATATAACAACATTGTTCATCCCGGGGTTATTCACGGGTCTGTCTAGGTGGGTCTAAAATGTGATATTTTAACAGAAAACTATTTTAGTTGTTTCAAAATTGTAGCTAATGTATTAACTATCCGATAATTTTTCACGTGTCTGCTCTACTAAATCAACAATTAGAAAAAATACTAAAATGAATAATATCTTCCCTTATACATTAGCAGTAAAAGTCTCACTTTCAGCCTAGGTAGGTAGGTACTCAACAAACAGTCTTCAAATGCCCCTCCCTATTTCCGAACACTCCAATACTTTCCCCCACGCATACACTTGATTATCCACAGTTTCCCGATAATGGGCGTCCAAATCACCCCATCCCGTGAAAGTTCCGCGTGTCACTCCATAATTCTCGCAAAGCGCCGCACCTGCGGGCCGGCCGAGTACCAGGGGAACATATTTCAAAATGGGATATGTAAATATTGATTACCGGTCTAAATTAGCCCGGTCGCTTCTGGGGCGGTTTCATAGCATCCCCACTCTGCAGCGCTGTTCCAAAGTGAAAATTTTCAGCGTAATATTAAAAATCCTTATTCAGGGCGGTTTTCTGTGGCTTTACAATATTATCTACCACGCTGCTGCCGGAATAGTAAAATATATTATTTTCATTTCTGGAAACGTAATATCAGTAATACATATGGTTACTACTGCCTCGTGTCTAGTTACAACATAGATGCGTATTATTTTTAATTTTTATTATTTTAGGTAGTATATCTCCTTACGATTATGAATATGAAGTAATCTCAATATATCGCTCGGAATCCGTAAAATTTTGGTTGCCTTTTATGAGGTTATATGATTTTTTTTTCTTTTGAAGGTTACGTTTAAATTATTTGAAAGGATTTGAAGGTATTGTAACTGGATGCAGTCCCCGTCGTTTCCCGTGCTTTATGTAGAGTGTTTATAAATCAGATGTATATTTTAATTTTCCTCTTATTTTACGTCAAGTGTACAAAACTTCATCAAGAAGAATTAAAATTCTGCTGGGTGAAAAATGTGGACGGGGGTTGTTTTTCGAATAGAGTGTTTCTAAATCAGATGTATATTTTAATTTTCCTCTTATTTTACGTCAAGTGTACAAAATCTCATCAAGAACAATTAAAATTCTACTTTAAAAGGGGTGAGAAATGTGGACATAGTTTGTTTTTCGAGTTTTCACATGGACAGTAAACCTTTCTTAAACATTAATATAATACATAGTTTTAACCACTTTTGTTATTTAAAAAACCAACATGTTTCGTAAGCAATGCTTACAAACTATAATTTTAATAATAGACTTAAAGATTGCGTACGAAACATGTTGGTTTTTTAAACGATAAAGGTGATTAAAACAATGTATTTTATTAATTTTGAATTAAAATAGTGCCAAATAATAAGTTCCCTTTATTTGAAGATGTAACCTTTCAATTTTTTAGAGGTTTAATGAGCAAAATTCCATCAATCTTGGAATGAAACTCTAGATTTGTATGAAAATCATATATACGCGGCCACCCGCCTTCTACAGATCACAGACACTCTTCTTTATATGAATAGCCTTCGCACTTACATAGGTTCTTGTTTTTTTTTAGCATCAACTCTGTGCAGGACATTAACTAAACGCAATTCATCTTTGGGGACGCTGTGTGGGGGGTCTTTTCTTCTATTTAATTGAGGAGAGGGATGTGTGAACATTTTGTAGGATTTGAATCCGCAAAACCCAGAATTGTAGCCGAGAGAATAAATTAGTAAGCCATTAAGAATGATTTGTTAACTTTTTTTCTGGAAATTTTCATTATTTTATATTAAGTCGAAACCCGCTCTGCACCGTAAACCTCAGATGTCACGAAAAACTGTAAAGAACACTTTGAATATAAAAATCATATATTCTTTTTATGCTAAAATCAACATAAATTTACATTATTCTTTTGATATTTAGCGAAAAGTATTTATAATTTATTTATTTTCAATTTAATTCGAATAACTTTTTGTGAAACTTACAAAATCAGCAAAAATTTACGGATTTTGCATCTCTACGACTCAATTGTAAAATTGCTTTGAAAATCGTGCTTCCTGGTTCAAATTGCAGAGGCTCCGAATAGAAAACAGCGAAGCAATAACAAAAACGAAAGGACAGCGGTCGTATATTCTCGAATGTAATATTTCGTGCGGTATATTTCGTATAGATTCCGTGCGGTATATTTCCTTTTCCTATGTGTTCCGTGCGGTATGTTTCCTATGTGTTCCGTGTCGGTACATTAAGTGTTACGACTTTTCCTCGTGCCGCGGGGGCATTGCTTTGATGTCGCATGAATTCCAATAACAGTTTAATTGAAATATGAACGTGAAGGTTTTATTGGATGTCGCGGGTGTGCCTGTGGCCTGTGGCCTGTGCATGCCTTTGTTCCGTAAAAATAACGATCAGACGACGTAATTGATTGGATCTGATGATAAATGCATCGTTTTAAGATGGGCTACTTTCAAAACATAGGTCAAAGAGCTGGATATTGTTTTTTTTTTAATTATTATTACTATTTTTGCATAGTATTAGGGGGTTTTCACTCCGTCTCCTCCACCTTTCCTACCCCCACTCCATCCCCTCCCCCCCCCCCTCCACACTCTCCCCCCTCTCCACCACCTCCTCCCCACCCCCTTACCACTCTCCCCCATCTTCCTTCCACCAACCCCCCCCCCCTCTCCCCCACCCCTTACAACCCCTTCATACCCATTACATTCAATCACAGCTCGCGTGCAACCTATATTTTTTTATACAAATTTCATAATGCCAGAGCTCTGAGCTATAGCCTAAATCCTATATGTTATTCTGATATATGAGCAAAATTATTGTAAAGTTTCATTAAAATCCATTCAGTAGTTTTTGCGTGAAACACTAACAAACATACATACATCCATACAAACATTCGTCTTTATAATATTTGTTGGATTATTATTAAATTTAAATTAATTTTCAATTTGGGAGGCGTATGTTACATATAAAAAATATATTACATACATGTTTTTCATATAACGCCTTTACAAGGTTTATTGAACTGCAAATACACTCTTAAAGCCGTGTAATTACAGCGACTTAGACCCTACATCCGTAGTGTTGTATAATAAAATTGTGCAAATTGAATTGAATAAGTAAGTAAATAAAAGTACCTATATCTATATATTGTGAGGTTGGGATGTACTCCCACAATTTGAGAGGCGGGAGTGGGTCCTGCCGCCCCAGGAACCGTTATTGGATAACCAACACCTCTGCCATCGGTCATACCAAGTGGTTCGCTACGTTTCGTGATTTAGCAGGGGTGCCCGAGTTCATGGGTGAGGTTTGTCTAGGTTTGGAGGCGGATGACCAGAACACATAGAACCCCAGATTCCTACCCACCCCTTAAACCCTTTGCTTCCCATAACTCTCCGCTCCTTCCTTTCATAGTAAAAAAAAATCCCCCACACAGCATCCCCAAAGATAACATTGGTTCTGAGGGAAATTATTTTCCTTAGGGCCTCCTGTGTGGAGCTCATGTAAAAAAAAAACCTAAACCTATTCACATCTGTTCACCAAACACGCCTAAAGTCCCTTCAAGCAAGGTTTCCATTCTGAACAGTCTTTCATCGGGCGATACTGACACTTTGAATCGCCTTGTAAATGTAGGTAGATACTATGTATGATTTTTATAAAAAAACAACAGTTAAATAACACATAAATCATTTACGTATGAGAACCCGCGACCACAGGAGGTCTCGCCTATGTCATATTTGGAAACGCTCTGCGAAGGGTAATTTTAAGTTAAAAAAAGTTGAGAGCTGAGGTCTTGAAAAGACCCATATTGTTAGTTGTTGCTGGAAGGGAAGAAATATAGAAATCGGAACGTCATTCGACTTAAAACACAAGAATCAGACTAAAGAACAGCCGAATGAGTCTTGAAAACGACGCGTTCTCGTGTGACAAACATTAACATTTGCAACTGTTGAGCCACAGGGATCAATGATAATAGTAAAATTGAAGCACCTACCATTGAAACAACGAAATAAAAACAGCCAATCAGGAAGAAGAAAGGATTTTGGAAAACTTTCATCACAATGGAGTAACGCTTTGGATTACGTAAGATAACAACGTACCAAAATTATTTTCTTCACTGCAAACCAAATATTTCTTCTACAAGCATTGCTTTGGCTCGTTGCCATGATTACTCTAATTTTTTTGAAGAATTAGTTTTTTAATGTTTTTTTTTAATTACCGTCCTTTTTGATTACCAGTCCGTCCCTTTGTCCTACTAATGTACAAACTCGTCATTCTACATTCATAAGCTCCACTTTTCGTCTCTGGAATCTGGAGTGAAACTGCTTGAAATAATGTATTTTCCAGCTCGCTTTGACCCGTTGCTACAGGAACTGGAATACTAGTACGAACGTGGCGACATCTGTGAAATTCACTTCGCAGCTCATTGGCGTATGACAAAAAACGAACGAAGTCTGGTGCTTTATATATACATACATAATATTATTGGAAAAGCCAAAGAGTTCAATACTAAAAATCCTCGTTATATTTTATTTGCTCTTTTGATGGTTTTCTAAAATGGCCGTTGAAAGTTTAATTGAAAAATAGATGCCTATATTTTTTACTGAAAATATGCCAAATAGTAAAAATAAACTATTTATATTCTATTCCATAATACCAAAAGGGTGGCACCCCTCTCCAAAATATAAGGTTAACAATTCTTGCAACCTTGATTCATGCTCAACCTGTACAGAAATGAATTCGGGGAATTCATTAGTATCTACTCTAGAGTACACTCATATGATGAAATTGAACAAGCTTTAAACATTTTTTCTTTAGAAAAACGTAGAAAGGACCATGATCTAATTTGCATATTCAAAATCATAAACAGTATTACTGACACACCTGCTTTGTTACAACTCACCCAATTAAACATATCTTCCCGTAGACTCCGAAATAATGAATTGCTGTTCCTAAATCAACATTCTACTAATTATGGATATCATTCTCCTTTATTCAGAATGTCGAGACTTGTCAACGCAAATCAAAGCATTGAATTTTTTGGTGTAAGCCTAAATGACTTTCGGCAGTCGATACACAATGTGTAATTTTAAAGCCTTTTAAATCCATCTGCAAGCTACTTATTAGTTATCTTCTATGTGTACTTTTATATTATATGTAAATCGTCAATGCTCTTCATTTATATGTACTTTCCTTTCATTTTCATCTCTTTTTTTAATTCGTGTTATTTTTAATGGACTATTTGTCCGTAAATAAATAAATCTAAATAATCTAATGATACTTAGGAATTATAATAGACAGCCAACTCAATCACGTAGAAACGTTTGTAAGTAAATTTAGGCATTTATCTTTTATTTAAATGTTTAAATTCCATAGTTGATATCAAAATAATGAAATTTGTATATCATGCATCGGTGCAATCATCGCCATCTGTGGTATAATAATACTAACGTCAAGCCACTAGAAACAGATATATACTTATTTTCACATCCAAAGGGGGTTTTTTATCTGTTGTGTAAGCAATTAATATTTTTTTTTTTGTTTTTTTTTTATGTGAAGCAGTTACTTTGTGGTTTAAGATTATCATTTAAAACAAAATAATAAATTTGTAGGCATCTCTTTTATTTTTTCATGTACCTAATTTCGATCCTACAACCGTAGCTTCTTCGGGGAAGTACAATACTCTTCTAAAGTCTAAAATTTACAAGTTTAGTAACATTTGTTATACTCGTAAATATATTCACAGTGGGTTGCAAAACATGAGCTGAGTTTCAGTGGAGGGGGCAGGGGTAGGATTAGGTGTCTCTTTGTATCGGGCTTTTATTTAGGTTTATTTGGTTGTTGATTACCTCGCTATTGATAAATATAATAAACAAATAATCAAAATTATGTTTAGTTAGTTATCCAATCTGATCTCTATTCTGTTTTTATGTAGTAAAGTGACGAGTGTGCTTTTGTTAAACGTGTGGTTTGATTCAATGAGATGGTTTACAAATTCGGAGAAGCCATTATTATTCAAACATTTAGGTGTTCTTTGACAAGTGTATTAATATTACGTGCCATTTTACCTTTGTAAAAAATAATCGCGGGACGATCGCTGCATTTAGTGATAATTAAATACCTGAGTGGCCTGAACTATCCACTTTGTCTTTCCCGTTGATTAAAAATGTACCTATACTTTTGTTCGCAAAATGCTCGTTTGATATCTGATGGGGTTTTTAATGCTTTTTATAGAAAAAAATTCATATTAATAATTTATTTTTTTAAATTAAATATCCCGCTAGAATTCAAGCACTCCTTTCCTATTAGTTATGCTAAAAAATCACGAATTATAAGAGAGCGGTAAAATTAATGATTAACCTTTTTTTATTTACAATACTTAACTTTAAATTGGACTGTTCCAAACTCCTGCAACTTATATACCTACACATACCACAAGAACAATACGAAACAATTTCTCTATTCTACAGTATTATGCATAAGCGCAACTATATTGCCCATTCTCCGATACAGCGGTTCATACTAGGTATGGGAAACATACTATTAGGTAATATCGAAATTTTTAATGTTAATTTGATGAATTTCGTCGATCATATTAAAAACCTATTCCAACTTATTCTTAAACGTTTGGACGTTTCTTTATAAACCTGATCACTGAATTTTTTTTTAAATTTTTGTTTCTCGTATTTTATTTCATGAATGTATTTTTATGTATTATGATTTTATTTTTATCATGTTAAGCATTATTTCTCATTTTGTTACATAATTACGGTTTTGAACCGCTTGATTACAGAGTTATAGGCAAATGAATAAAAAGCACAATGTTATATTTAAATACTTACTTACAAAATCAACTTTATATGCCCACAAACCTCCAGCTAGCTCATCTAGAGATCGTGTTTGCAGTCCGCTGGGGTATGTGATTCAGAACAATCATCGCTTCATTGGTAGAATTAATACAGGTAAGGCGTAGTAAATTAAAAGATTGATTGTCTCTTTAAATACTGAAGAATTTATTTGTGTCTCTACGCAACTAGGAAAAAGCTTGTATCTCTCTGTGAACGGAAAGTTAATGATTTTCAACCAAAATAAAAGGAATGAATTGATAACATAATTAAATAAGGCTCACGTACGTTATCTAGCACGGGTTACATCTGCAGAGCTGGCTCCTCGTCAGAAACCATCACTGAATTTATTGTAATCTATAAACACAAAAACTGTTGTGATATTCAGGATCCGAGCAAACCTCGAAGGTGTCGTGACCGACCCCTAGGGAAGCTACGACCAGAAGGAGCTCGAGAGCGCCCGAAGCCTTTTCGGCTCCCGTACTTACCCCCTCCCACCGAAATCTGGGCCAATCAAGGCAACGTCGGTGTGGCAAACATTACAAACAATAATACTGAATTTAGTACCTAGCGCAAATCATCGTACAGGGGTTGGAAGTAAAGATTCAAGAAAGTACTTCATAACAATTTATTCACTCCAATGCAGTGACTGTCCCGCTTTTTATTGAGGCAAAACAGCACGAAACATAAACACCCGTTTCAAAGAACATCATAGATGTTTACACCACTGGATTTTTGGAATTTGCAAATCACTTGATCGAAACAGACCATTAATTTGATTAAAAAAATCAGGCGCCACCATAATTCATAAAAACACTAGCGGCATAACTAAAAAACCCCGTGAAAATTTTATTCAATTGACAAACGGCCACGGATGTGAAAAAATTACGAATTAAAAAATTGTACTTGGAAAAAAATACACACTGTTTACACAGCCTGGGAGGGTACTTTATCTCCGTTTTAGTAATGATGTCTTTTTAAAAATTTGGAATTTTCCAAAGTATTTTGAATGTTCTAAATATTTCTTATTTTTGATAGCGTCTTAAAAACAAATACCATTTTTAAAAACTAGATAAAATTATCTTTTAGATTTGTGTATTTGAAATACACTTTAGTTTTAAAAAACTGCAATATTTTAAGATTCAAACACGGAAAAAATGGAAAAAAAATCTTACCAAAACATTTTTGATGAAAGTGTACAGAAATTTATAAAAAATTAAAATTTAAAAAATACAGACCTTTTATATAATGAATTTGAAATGAAACTGTCACCTCGCTTTTTCTTCGTGCATACAATAAAAAATGTATAAAATATTTTCAAAGTTTTTTTTATTGCCAAAAAAATAACCTAAAAAGATAACTGGTATTCAAACAGATTTCTTGCACCACTAAAGAAGTTAATTTCTTTCATAAATTTACCACCACATGTATTAGATATTAATATTTTATTTTAAAACACCGTTTTTAAGAAATTCTCATAAAATAAAGATTTAAAAATGTAAATTTGATCTTTTATGAAACCCAAAACAATATTTTGACAGTTCAACATTTAAAGTACGCTTTATTGTGCAATAACTTGATAAAACTGATGTAAAAAGAAAAAAAAACACGACCAATATATTAATTACATGAATAGAAGGGTGAATTGGTCACTATAATAGAAGTCATTCAGTAAAATCTCAATATTTACTAAAAAATTTCCCGCACATAAAAACCAAACTGCTTATTTTTGCGCGGGCAAGATAGTACAAATGTGCAGGCGCGACGCCATCACCATCTAGCGGCTATGAATGAAAACAAAATTTTGTATGAAAATTATGAAAAATTGCAGTGTTGCCAAATTTAAAACGTGTTTTAAAGTGAAATTCGTTTTTAGTAATATTTCGTGTTTTAGTGTAAATTTGTTTTATTGATGTTGCTGCAAAAACACAGGTTATCAGTCGTGCTGTGGTTTTTTTTGTAAGGCTGTAGAGGTATAAGGTTGGATAACTTAAAAGCACTTGAACTAAGGAAAGCCATAATTAGGTAGTTAATAACCACATAAATTTAAACAAAAGTCCTATACTAAGATTGTTCCCTATTGACAAAGAACACTCCCGTTCCCTTCCCAATTCTCCATCTACACTTATGCCTTCTTCCTCCTTCACTTGAGGAGTCCAGCCTATTTTGTTAAATCATGTATTATTTATAACACACATAGTAGAGTATTATACTGCCCTGAAGAAGATACGGTTGTAGCGAAACCCGGTCGGCATAAAGTATCTAAAATACAAGTGGTGTTTACAAAGTTATTGTTTTATTTTAAATTATAATGTCACATCACAAAGTATCTGCTTCATATGAACAAAAATTATTTCTCATGTTAAAGTTATACTTCTTATATTTACGTAAAACCCCTATGGGCGTAAAATAAATAATAAAACATTATAAAAACGAGTGAATTTCACAATTTGTCAAAACAATCTAATGATATCATCACTAGTAACCACGCCATGTGCTGTACTTCAAAAAGCTTTTATTTATCTTTACATAGAATTTCAAGAAATTTCATGATCCCAACTACGTTATGATATTTTCAGCAACTGCCCCCGCAAATAGCTTTTACCGGGAAATACCAAATGAATGTTCATGATACGAGCTTAACCAGAAATGAATACTGTCTTTGCGGCAAATCATAATGCAAAAAATATAAAACAAACATTTTGAACTCTAAAATTCACTCAAAAAAATTTGTTCGGTAAAATCGAGAAATGTTAAAGAACATTCACTACGCGCCATATTTGTTTGCAGTGTAAAATCAGTGGAATTAAAAATATTCTATTTTCAGTTTTTAATCATTCAGATAATCTCGTTGATAATAATCAGAAGATCATAATGAAACATATCGACGAATATGAAATTCCTTTTGAAAACACATTTTGTTACATTATTCAATATGTTAAAGATAAGAAAAAATCACTTTAAATGCTACTTTACACATTTGTCGAAAGATTTTTATTCCATTTTAAACAAGTACATACCTACTTGTGTTGTACCTACTTATGTCTCTCATGCTCTGTTTATTATTTTATGTATTATGTACTTGTTATGATGTTATATACTTGTTATGATGCTCCTCTACAATTTACCTTACATGTAAAAGCCATCAAGGCGTAAACAAATAAATAAATAAATAAGTCGTGTTTTATTAAATATTTTCACAATTTTGGCTTAATTTTATTTGTTTTATAACATTAGCGTGCTCCCTCTAACATTAGTATATACATATCTCTCTTACAAACCATATTTTGCTTCGCTTTGAAGGCTATTTGTTCGTGAATATTTTTTCTTGATCATTCTGCAGCAATCGTCATTGTTCTGATACATACGTTCTTTACATACACTTGTAGCTTCACGAATTCCACAATCAGACGTTATTAATAGCCTTGCGTCTATACGATTGAAATTTAAGAACCCGACTTCGAATACATCTCTGACGCCGCGCGTTATGCAAAACCATCTTCGTACTTGAAGTTTGTTAACAAGCTACTTTAGTAATAGAACCGAATTCAAGCAAGTAGCCAATAATTCCAAAAGATGGCGCCACTTGCATTAACAGCTAGCGTGAGGAGCGTCGACTGACCGGCGTGAGTACTATTGGATTTGTATTTCGTGTATCTCTCCGGGTATGGAGAAATTGATGATAATATGCTTATTATTGTTACTGGCATTCGTGAATACCATGCGTCTATATATTATATATGACGTCGCGGTTACTTTGTCCCAGTGACTAGCTGTCACTGGATCCAAAGGAACCGGTTATTTTTGGAACCGTTTCCTATCGGATTTATAAAATGGTCACCCACTCTTAAACTAGGCGAAGCCGCCCGCAGGGCCTAGCAGCCAAAACCAGCGGAGCCGGTGTTTAGCCGCTAGTTACTATTTATCATTCAAGAGTCTGCGCTTGTTATAATATTCATCGTAAAATGCCATCTAAAGTCATAATAGAATTACCAAACGTTTGCCTAATTAACATCATCTTAATTTTTCTACTTCATTGCCGACGTAAAATGTAAAAAAAAACTCTAAAGAGGTTGTATAATTTTGTGATTTACCCTACTACAGCTCCATACACGGGGTCCAAAGTACTTTTTGAGACCCTGTCCTACAAGCTACAAGCTGCCGGCGTCCCATTTTAAAATTTCCTTCCGCCTGCATGGCCAGTAGGTACTAGTCGAGTTTGAAAACATATGTAATATCTGGGATGGTGTTCACAAGTCTGGAAACACGAATTTCTTAACAGAAATATATTTTATAAAAAAAAAAAAATCATTATGAATGCTGTTAATTGACCTCAGTGAGACTTCAAATAATAACTTAACATCAGTAAGAGGTATAATTATAATTTTATTTATTTATTTATATTCTCACCATACATTATGTTGTTGTTTTTTTTTTTTTACATAAATTAACCTCACTAGGACTAATGCCTGTATTGAGGTTAATAATTATAATTTGAGGATGCATTTTACATACAAAACACAATATAAATACACTACTTTCAAAACACTAAATAAAATAATTGTATTTTATCCAATGCCGATTTTCCCTTATCAAACTCTTTGAAAAAAAAAATTGATGCGCAGTGCGTTTCATGATTTTTTCGGCTTTGAAATATTCATTTTACTTTCAAAAGGTAAGTCTTATCATTGGATACACTTTTTTGTGTTCATAAAAGCGATCTCTTTCTTGAAAGTCCTTAAATACTAATTCATAGAAGTCTCGCCGAATTTCACGGCTAGAGGTGCCAACGTAATTAATGCCTTCGGCACCGATGCACAGACGGGAAACACACCAAACGCGCGCCCAACTTATACACAGTTGATATTAAATTTGTCTTAGGGCTCGTTCTTAAGTTTCTTCATTTCGGTTGTGGAATGATTTTCCTGCATCTGTTTTTCCCACCTTCTACAACAGGTTCACTACTTATTCTCCCCAAAAAAAAACCCATACTATTAATAAAAACCAAAATATTCCCATAGCTTAGCTTGTGGAAAAAATATTTCAGTCCTAAAATTATTATCTTTTTAACATAAATTTTCAATATGGGAGCGGAGTATAGGAACCGCCGTCCCGGGAACCATTTCTTGGATAACCAGCACCCCTGCTATAGGTTACCCTAAGTGGTTCGCTACGTTTGGTGACTTAGCAGGGGTGCCCGGGTTAATGGGGTGAGATTTTTCTAAGTTTCGGTGGGAATGCGTTTGTCCACCTACTGCGTGGCGCGCCAGATCGAGAGAGACTTAACCTAGATCTCCCCAGCCTGACTCTCTCAACCCTTCGCCTTGCATCGCAGTGGGAGGAATGGATCCACACGCCCGTTACTCTTGAACACATCGATCCCCAAATTTCTACCCACCCCTCATTCTTTTTTCCTTTCCAGAACTTCCTCTCCTTCTTTCCCCTAAAAAGACCCTCCACACAGCATCCCCAAAGATGACAAGGGGCCCCGATGAAAATCGTTTTCGTCGGAGCCCCTTATGTGGACCTAATGTAAACAAAAACAAAAAACGGGGTTCCCAGAAATATGCGCAGCGTTGTATCTTGCTGTAGCCAGCGCATTAATAATGTCACAGATGCTTGCGATCCACCGATCCTCGTTATTTACACGGAATTTCTACAGTACTTTGTGCTTTTATTTTAAAAATAACAAAGTGAGCCACTTCAGAGAAACACTCTTATTTGAATAGCTCAATACGATGCGCGACTGCTCTGGAATTTTCTTATTTAAATTACATAAAATAATATCATCGCCTTTGAGATACATTTTCAGTTTGAATGTAAATCATCTCATTTATAATAAAGAACTCCAGTTGTTATTTTTATAAATAACGACCTTCTAACGTAAATACCGGTATATTTTTTTAAAACTTTATAGTTTGTTTTAATAGTTAAAATAATTGTCAAAATTTTTGTTTTTCGACTCTGCCGAAATCGCAACAAATCTATGCGTGTCTGTGTGACGTCACCGATCTAAAAAACCTATTTTATTGCAACGGGCCCTGTATTTTGTGTGGTGGCGTCGAGTATTGAGGTGAAAATTGAAGTGAAAAGTTCTTTAGCACTGTTATGATTTGAAACTCTATGAAACGAAAAATAGCGACACTAAAAAGAGACAAACACATACATCTATAGGATGTACCACCATAACACGGACATCAGCCTAGCATGGTGGTCGAAAAATCCACTTACAATGTAAATAATTTATGCAATGAATAAAAAAAAAATGCCTGCGAGATAATGAGATAGTATATCGGTCCCCTCTTTGTGCGGTGCTTCGTAGCCTTCCCACATTCGTCTACTTTAATTTTCTGAAGGTTTCCCTTATTATTATATAAACAATTTATCGGTGTTCGAAAACCAACATTACCATGAAAAAAAAATGGTGAGACGCCAATAAAATAATGCTCCTTTATCTCTTAGTTCAACTGCATTTTATTCCGGAACTCATTTTGATGCAAGTATAATAGTTTAATTTAGGTGGTCTAATAAATATCTGCTATGCCTATCACTGTCATTAATTTTCTTAAACCGAGGAGCATACGGATGCAAGTCCAAAATTTGAAGAAATGAGTTTTTGATTCAGACTTTAAGTAAATTATATCATGTTTATCAGGGGCAGAAAGATACTGGTCCTATCATGAAGAAAAATAGGATTTTCAAAAATGTATTCGGTTGCAACTACCTTTGATGCAACAACTATCTTAGAAGCAGAAAGATGTACATGGACTTGCATCTTTATGATTTAGTCGCATTTTGAGTATTATGACTCAAATCCGGAAGCAAATGGATTGCACTTCCTTCTGCCTCCAACATTACTAGGCTTTCTATGGAAGTAAACAATTTTCAAACATTGATCCTTTCATAATACACCACATGTCATAACAAAATATTCCACTTCATTTTGAAGCAGAAGGACTCAAGTGCGTGTTTTGTTTGACTCAATTCAGCGTTTTTTAAACAATATTTTTAAAGGCTTTAAATATAAAATATTTATGTCAGTTTATTTGCTAGTTTTTAAAACAAAACTAATTGATTTATTAAACATTACTTTTTTTGTTATCTATCTGCATGGATATCCGAAGAAGTTATGAGACCATAGATACATAAAAAATAGTTTTTTGACTCTCCTGAACATATACCTTTTTGGACTTGCATCCGTATGCTTCTCGGGTACAGATATATAGGTGCCTAAATAATGTTTCAATACCATCAACACAGTAAAACACATTAACGTATGATATCTAGACAAGCCCTGTGAAATTCAAAATGACGCAAGAAGCCAGCAAAAGCAGGCTCAAGGCCAATTTATGAAAAATTGCCTGCATTGTTTTGCACCGTTCAGATCGCATAGTGCTTTGTGTTGTATCTTTTATCGGTCTACAAGATCTACACTGAAACTAATTTGTGTGTCAGCCGTCCGGACCGAGTTAATTTTTTTAAAACACAAAAATATACCACTTCCGAATATTGTACAAGGTACACACTGCGGACATTTTTGAAAATGTAGTCAGCTATCTGAATACAACAGGCAGCGTTTCAATAAACGTAATAATGTTAAAGAAATTACTTTTGGTCGAGCAATATTTCTGACGTCATCACGTAGCCCGGTTCGTTCACTAATACATTGGCATACAGGCTCAAAACAAAACATAACGGCTTGTTTAAAATTAAAAGACCACATCTTGTCACACACTGAACGCCCTCGGGTTATTTCTTCAAGCGACTTAGCGAGCGTGTACGGCTAGTTTATATCAAGTAGGAGTGATAAATTCAACTCCACAATACGTGTCGCGTGATATTCAAGGCATCTGATTGGTTGATGAATGTCAAAACTACATAATGGAATTTGAGAACGAACTTTGTGTTTTAGGAACTGGATTCTCTAGGCTTTTTGAGCGAGGCGGTGGAATACGATGAAGAGTTGTATTGTTAACATTAATATCATGGCGTCATTATTCACAGGCAAGTTAGTTAGGTAGGGCTTATCTAGACTTAATTGATCGAAGGTAAAACAACAAAAATGTGATTGTTTTAACTCAAATGAAACCTGAGGTTATTCGGTACGACCTTTTGTACTGTTCTATGCAAACCAAAATGAACCGTGACTTTTGTGGACTGGTCCCAACACTTGTGATGTCAGAATCGACAGATTTTGTCGTACCAACTAAACGGGGTTGTGTTGAAAATTTAATGGTGTTGCAAAAACGTATTGCAATATTTAGAGCACCGGCATCGGGTGGGGGTTTTTGCACAGTCGACATTCAATTTTTATGTGTCTTGTTCTCTTCATATCTTCGTTTAGATTTGTTACTATTATCTTTTTCTTCAATGATACATTACATTGATGGGAATAACATTCAAAAGTTATAATAACGAGAGTTATTCTAATAAAAAAATTAATATTAATTTAGGCTTTTAGAAAAGAGTCAATTAGTGTCCCTAATACAAAAAAATATGTTTATCCGATACAAAATTCACTTTTAAAGGACGATTTATAAATACTGCTCATAATGGTACATAATAAAAAAAAATATGCAAGAATACCTCACCAGAGTCCCAGCTGCTCCCGTCTGGAGCCAGTGAGACTACGGCATCCCCAATTGTGATATGTTGTGAAGCTGAAGTTAGTGGGGGGAAGGATAGGGAGGAGAGGAAGGTGGGAAGTACCTGGCTATTCAGATCCGGTCGAACCAAACACAGCTAAAGCCATTTCAAGCAACGTTTCAATTATGAATGGTGGTCTTACATCAGTGAAAACTGAGAGTATTTTTCACTCTGGAACGTAAATAAAAAACAATTTAATGGTTTTATTTTATTTCGTCAGCAACTGCATTTTAAGTGCATTGAAAGTCTGGGTAGTCATCCCAGATACAGGCACGACATAAGTGCATGATGCAGAGTGCTCGCAATACGCTTCTGCTTTATGTATCTAAGGCTTGCATTTTGTTCTCATTTGGAATGCATTGCAACAACGCTACCACCCATCCACCCTCTACACGAGTATGTTTAACGCGGCCTTCCTGCCTCCGCGACGTGTTCTGGGCTCCTGACCCCCGAGGTCGGAGTCACTCGGAGTGCATCTCCGGCTTTAGTCTGGAAGTGGCTTGGTGCATCATACATATCTGGAATACAGTGATTACAAATCTTCTGAGATATCTCTAGTGAAATTAAATATATGTTCGTAGAATGCTATCAATTGTAGTTCGACGTATATATCGACAGTCCCTGAGAACAATGTCAGATGTGCGATTTTATAGTTTTGCAGTAGGGGTGTTTAAAGATACTTTTTTGCATTTTTTTCTGTTTTCGAGAGCAAGAAATGTGGAGTACGTATAAGAAATATTTCATTTTATTGAAATTCTGAAAATGCAGACATTTAAGTCATGATTAAAAGGAAGTTAAAATAGGCAAATTTTCAATCTTTATCAGATCCGACGTTGTTCTCAGGTTCCGTCGAATTTAAATGAAAAAATAATTTTTGAAGTAAAACTTATTGACGCACGCTCGACCCTTGGGGGTAAACTGGTGAATGCGTTACAAAAAGTGTGATTGTTAAGAAAAGTGTGATGCCAACAGTAATCGATGCGAATGGTGATCGATGCGAATGGCGTTCGATGCGAACGGTGATCAATGTCATTAAAAAAGGAAATGGAGCATGCAAAAGGAAACGGAGCAACTTTTCCCCAGCGAAAATAAGACGCATGAGTGGGTACTACTGTACGAAATGCAACAAACCATATTGTCTGAAATGTCAATTTCAATGTCACCTCAATGTCATATGTTCTTTCATAAGTTAGTGAAATTTTACTCCAGTCGTGTGGTCTAAAGCACACTCGTTTTTTTTTTTAAATTTTTAACTACTGATTTATTTTGATTTCGCTGGGAAATTTCCCTCGAAGCTTCTTGTGTGGATATAATAAGCACGGGGTTTCACATATTAATTTAATTTTTGCAAGTAAAAAATTATCATTATCAGGAATTTAAAAAATTCAGTTACCAAATATCATAATTTGTTCATTTTTTTAATTAGAACACGAAAAGATTTTATGCTGCCTTCTTAGTAATATTACCGGGCTCTTGAAGTGCGGTTTGTCTAGGTCTTGGAGGCAGATATGTTTGCCCACCTACTGCGTGGCGGGCCGGATTGCCCTCCAGATTCATCTCTTTATCTCATTACTTTCCCTTAAAAGACCCCTTCACACAGCATCCAAGGTGACATAGACCTGAGAGAAACTGTGTGGAGCTAATGTAAAAAAAAATTACTAATCACGAATAAGTCTAGAAATTTAGTCTAATATTAAAATAAGACAGCATTACACCCAGTCTTTACCTAAACCGACTTTACTTATGCAAAAATTATACACAAAAATATGAATAATTAGTCGTTTGAACGTGGTAGAGACGCTGTTTAAAATGCATTCCTAGGCCAAAATCGAAAAATCACGCAAACAACGACTGAATGAAAATTCTAAAAGATTCGTTTTTAAATGATAACATCAAAAAATGAAAGAGTTCTAGAAACTTACCATAAAATCCCAAAATAGAACCTTCCGACTTTACCTGCTTTTCTCAGTCGTTACTGTTTCTGCCATATAACATCGTCAAAGGTATTTTAGTGCACTTTCCTCGGTCCGAGTGGGATTATCCCCCCATATGATATTCCATCCTTTCTTATTTAATACTAGGTGGTAAAGGACACATAACGGGGGACGGGCGGAATAAGTAAAACGGAGGTTTAAAGAATACAGAACGCCAGGGCGGTATAAGGAACAGGGTGGTATAAGGAAATGTGGTGGGTGGTCACATATCGACGGTAAAGCTCTCGGAAGGAAGTTGCGATCGACCGATAAACGCCGTAAAATAAACCTACCTGCATCCGCTTACTTTGGCCGGATCAAAGAAGGTCTTAATTTAATATGTACATTGTTCCCTTTTTGGCAAAATCAAACGTCTATATGGAAATCTGGTGCGATATTATCTTGAATTTTATGGAAATGTGGTCGGTCACTCGAAAGAGTTAGAATGTTTATTTGGATCGTTGAAAATGATTTCTTTATAAAATTATAATATTTATTTAAAGATTTTTGTTTATTTCTATTCTTGAACATACACTTTACAGATTTGTACATTGGTTTACATAGATAATAAATTTAGTAAGAAGAAAAAAAATGTTGATGATCCGTAATTGTATGTAAATATTTAAGAATCTAGTAGTATTTTTTTATCACCTCACTAGGCGAACCTGTGCTGAGGTGTTCCCATGTATAGAATAAGTGCTATTCTGTCGACATAAGTAGAAACACCGTATCCTCCTTGATATTGCCAAGAAGGGCACTGTGGATCGACCTATGGCGGCAGTATCGAATACATAAATTAAAGATTAGTTTGCAGTTAGGATCTTTATATGCAGCTATTCATAGCATCTAGATTCTAGATAATGTATAAGATAAATAATAGTTTTGATAAATAGGTAGGTATGCTTTTCTATGGACCACATGCCACTGGTATAAATAATATTGTGGTATTATTTTTTGTCTCAAATCAAAGTTTTTAATAATGTTTGAGTTGGGTTATGTTTGGTTAGGTGCTATGATGTTTTGAAGATGGCGAATGACTTTACTATGTTCTACTTTATGTGTATTTGGGGGATTTGTTTGTATCTTATTATTATTATTATTTACACAACGGATATTTTTGTACAATTATTTATCATTTCAACTTTTCATTTATGATTAAACGTTATAATCTAAGCATTCACAAATGGCGCCAATTTAATAATTATAGGTTAAAATCCTTTTTGCAAGTTATGCTCCAAAATATTAAGGTGATTTAATTGTTTCTGCCCATACATAAACAAATCTTTCAAGAATGGCTAACAAATCCAATTTTGTACTGTTATCCAAGATTTTTCAATCCAATATTGTATTTGTTAGTATTTATTAAAAGATTTGAGTTTGCTTATGGACGAGAGATTGGTTTAGGCAGACCCAACCTAGACCTCTCCACGCCTTTCCCCGCATTGGGAGATATGAATTCGTGCGTCCATCAAAAGACCCTCCACACAACATCCCCAAAGAAGACGTAGGCCCTGAGGGATTTTTTTTTCTTCATGGCGTGCTGTGTGTGGCTAATGTAAAACATATGTATTTATAAAAAAAATAGACAAAATAATAAAATAAATGTACAGACATAGAATAAAATCAGTTAATAAGTGAAAAATATTAAATACGAAAGATTATATTATTATTTTGAAGGATATTTGGCAGTCTCCCATCTCCAGAAGGTCATCATGAGGACTCCTTATAGGCGGCATATAAAACATTGTTTGAAATTAATTTATCCTACCCTAACCTTCCTCTCCCCACGTCCACTTCATTCAAAGATCGTACATTTTCACACATATTTCTTCAACGACTCGAAATAAGGGTCAAAAGTCACTGGTCTTAGCTGGCTTCTATTTTTCAACCCCTTTTGCTTAAGTAATTTAACGTCGGTCGTTCACATGTAATTAAGGGAGCTTAAAATAATAGACGCGAGGAAGGCGGAAGTGACTCTTTAAAGAAATGGCCAAGCACTTAAACTGTTTCTGGTTTTGTATATCTACATTTTTTGTAGTTAGTGTTCGTAACACAATATTGTATATTATCCAATACTGTTATTTTATGTTCACTGGTCTCGTGTAATAAAGGAAAGTGTTATCTATATCTATGATTGCGATGGAAACTCGTCAAATTCAAATAAGTGATACCATCGACATTATCTGCTTTTAAATACAAAATATTTAATATTTTTAGATACCAATCTTCTATTGGTAAGCCTTATTTATTTTAGATTTTTCATTGGCCTGTTATAGTTTATATTTTCAATTGGAAAATTAAGTTTATAATTTTTATGTTATTTTAATGGAATCTGACTGAATGTGGTCGCCAAGTGGATGAGTATCTCGTCTATCCAACAGGTTTAAGGTCGACTTTGACTGAAGGCAAGACTGATCGAATACTCTCTACATCCATTTAGAATTAGGAAAAATTTCGATAAAAAAATAAGTTGCACCACAATTAGTTCTAGAATTTTCTACCTTAGTAGTATAACAAAACAAAAACACAGAATTGTTTCACGTAGGTATAAAAGAATCCAGATGTATAGCTTGGTTGGTTGGTGTATTTGAAATATAGTTAAATGTTTTAAAAACCAAAAAAAAATATTTAAATATTTCACACTTGGAAAATGTTTAAAAAAGCTTACCACAAACATATTTGAGCAAAATGTCAACAAACATTTGGAAGAAAACTGTCACTTAACTTTTTCCTCGTTCATACAATAAAAACATACCTATTTAAAAAAAATTGTAGTTGTCTTTAATTCCCAAAAAGTAACATTAATAACCGTAGTTTTTAAGAAATTACTGCCAACCTACTTTATATTAGAGACAAGTTGCTTTACAACAAGGACTTCCACACAAATCAAACAATTCAGAAAGAAAAGATCAGACTTAAAATGAATTAAACAAAAACGCAGAATTGTTTCATGTAGGTATAAAAGAATCCAGATGTATCTATAGCTTGGTTCCTAGTGAAAATAAAAATGTACCTAGAATAAGCGAATTCAAAGAAAAATACAATAAAACATATTTAAATTTGTTGTAGACCACTTTTATTTTATAAACACTACCGGTTTCAGAAGCACCCTTCCTTCTTCAGGAGAATATTATAACATAAAAGTGGTCTGCAACAAATTTATAGTGTTTTTATTGTAAATTATGGTGAGCCACAAAGTTATTGCTTTTTACAAATTTGTCACAGAAAAATGTTCAAATTATGTGTGTGATAAGTATAAATATGAAAAGGTATAAATAAGAAGTCTAAATGAAAATAAAAATGGATATATTTTATGTTTAGTGCAATAAATATTTTTTTTTATTTGTTCAACGTTGCTGGTGTGTTCCATCTAACCTATGACCTTCCTCTCAGGTTTTACTGGAGCTGACGGACGCCGAACTGGAGTCAGAGCTGGGAATCGCGCACCCCATGCACAGGAAGAAGCTGCGGCTGGCCATCGAGGAGCACAGGAACCCGGACATGGTCCGCCACCCCGCCATCTCGCAGCTGGGCCACGACTGGGTGGCCGGGGAATGGTTGCCGGATCTGGGCCTGGCACAAGTAACTATTTTTACTACGATTTTATCTGTTCGATTTTTAATAGCGGCAATTACATGCGCAACCGCACTGAAAATTCTCACAATAAACTGCGCTGTAAGCCATTACCTTAATAATCTACCACCATAACTCGGGCATGAGCCTAGCATGGTGGTCGAAAATCCACAAATGATATAACCAGTAAAAGCAATGAATAAAGAAAAATTGTGATGCCGCCCTTCGTTCTTTACATGCTGATGCATCCGATATCTGAAACTTCTCCACCGGAATTCGAATAATTTCCTGCCGAATGAGATTCTTCCGTTGAAGCAGGGTTGTAGGCAAAGATGTTGAAATACAAATTTTAGTTTTTAAACTTCTGCCTTTACAAATCCCCAATTTCAAAAAAACGTCTTACACGGCAGGAAATATCCCAATTCTGGTGAATTTGTTGGAACGTGTACAGACGAGCTTCAAGTATACGAAATATTAAAAAAAATAAAATGTTAGTTCTTTTGTTGAGGCTCAATCAGACTATCGCTCAAATACCCACTATTTAGAGAAAGTAGTATGTAAGTAATGCAGGCAGACGACCAACCACATAAATTTTGTAGGTATCTGAAAAACATGTTATTTTATAAAGATAGCACTGTAAATGTACGATTCCTAGGCCGCAGCAGACTGCAAACTGCATCGGCAGACCGCAACATGATGATAATAATAATTATTATATGTACTTATAACAATTATATATATTTACCGTAATGTTATTATAACAAGACCTTGCATTCCGAATTTCTACCTATTTATAACATTTTACTTTGAACACTTTAGGTTTTAAGCTCTTTCGTGTTATTTTGGAAGAAAATCTCTATCGAGCCGAAAATGTTATTATATAAATTTAAAAAGATCGCATAGAATGCTCCGAAAATTATTAAATAATACATCTTGAACCCTTGGAGTGACTTTTTATAAAAACGCCGCTCTACTAATTATCATATTATGGAGGTTAAGTTTTATGTATGTTTTAATGTGTAAGGTGTGTGTGTGGTAAAGCAAATAAGCAAGATGTCGGTACAATACTTACAGGTTTATTTACAAATTACAACAGATACATAATTCAATTTCATAGTTAAATATTAACAATAATAATAAATGTGAAGGGCGAACAAACACGATATGCGAGTGAGCCTTGACCGAGAGTTTAAAGCATAATGATCGCCATGATCGGTGGTTTTCGTACGGCGCGAGAATAGAGCTCTGTGACTTGAGATTGAATTCGATTGGTTGCTAGGGAACCAATCGGATAGCTAGACGAATGCAGATCGGTGTCCTTTGTTCGACCTCCACGCTATTATTGTTATCTGGTTCTGCTATTTAACATTTAGCGCCCTTAAGGCGATCCAATAGTCCAGGAAAAATCGAATTCGGAATTCACGCCCCTTTATAGGAGGAGTTTAAAAATACTTGAGAAAAAGCTTTTGGAAAGGTTGGAAAAGGTATTTGAGAAAAAAAATTACATCTTTATATTGTAAACGCCTGTAAAAAACATTAATACCTTTTTTAAGCATTGTTTATTGTAATAAAACGGAAATTTAAAATTGATTTCAACGAACCAAGCGGCGCGGAGTCTAAGGCGTCTATTCCCCGTCGCGGCCGGGGCGCCGCGGAACTGACACAAAAATAGGTCTGTAGTCCTTCGGTGGACGGCATAGGGTCCACTTTTGAAAATTCAAATTCGTCGACTGCCGGCCGTATTGTAAAATAGCAACGCGAAAGTGGATATTTTATTTTATTTTACGAAGTTCGAGCCTAAATATCATTTTTGATTGCGATAATTATAAAAGAAACTGAATTTGCCACATTATGCAATAAAACCATATCCGAAAAGGGGTTTATAAGTAGGAGAGTTTGCACTTGAAAGTATTTTTTATAGACCTAACACTTTATTTTTTTCTAGACTTATTAAAGGATTTATTAAAAAAAATTACCGATATTTTTAAGGGCCAACATATGTTCTACACGCAGTATTTAATTGAAGCCTCTATAATACTTCTAAGCGATCAAATTTTCAAAACAAAAACATATGATTTTGTATGATTTTGCATTATTTAGTATGTCTTCATCTTAAGGTGATTTTTCACATAAACGGCGCTATTTAAATCATCCAAATATTATTTATTATTACTAACATGTTACAGATATGAACAAAATTCAGTGTTTATTTAAATACTACTTGAAACATTTGTCGAGAGATTTTTCCTGTATTTCGAATACGTCGTGCTTACGGTGCCACCGACCTCAAAATCGGAACGACCGGGGAAATGTTTTCTTTGAATGCCTACGAATCCGACTTCTAGAGAGATTCTCTGACTAACTCACCCAACTTTTATTACAGATCCTACCGTCACCTAACGCAATTATTTTGAGCTAGTCAATAATAATCGCAACAACGTCATGACTATAATTATTTTTTTGCAGTACGCGGAGAGTTTTGCAGCTAACATGGTGGACGCCAGAATGTTGGATAACCTGAGTAAGAAAGAGCTGGAGAAGTACCTTGGAGTCACAAGGAAGTTCCACCAGGCCTCCATAGTCCACGGGATCCATCTCCTGAGGCTGATGAAGTATGATAGACAGGTATGAATTCAAATTTTCAAAAACCGAACGCGTATTTATAGATTTTAGAAAGGTTTTATTAAAATTTGGGCCAAACCCTTCCTAGAATTTTATTACCGTTGTGGGTCATTAATTATCCATTTCTATGCATTCTAAATGTCAATTTTTGAAGGTGTCTAAATTGATTTATTACCGGTTAAATCAATTAACAACCAATCTACTGTCTCAATTAGTTTCTCAGCATACATAAGTAAGTTTAAGTTTACATTTAAATTCAAAGCATGGTGTTTTCTCTTTCTAACGCCGCGCCGTTTAAATCGTATTTCTAACAATGGGAGTAAAGGTGACACTACGACTTCTATGAGATCTATGTTAGTTGTTCCGAAAACCGAACAAATTAGCCTGAGGGGTTATCAAAACTTCACATTCATCTGCTAATGACTGACGCATCAAAAAATTAAAATAAATTGTTAACGGGAACGTAATGGGAATGCAGTTATTGCATTATTTTATTAAACTATGATTTTTAACCCATCACGATTCGAAACAATGTGCAAATATTTGCTTTTAACTCAAACAATGGCGTCGATAACAAAGAGACAAAGAGACCTTTATTTTATAATATATCAGTCCTCGCAACGGTTTCAAAAATTCAAATTATTCGTACGTGGATTTATTCAAACAAAGAATATGAATATATAATCCCATTGTCTGGTGATGTGTACAATTTCAATTTCTAAAACAATCTTATTTGTGATAAAAAAAGTTTTATTTTCTGATTCAAGCTTTTCTGTGTATATCTTTTGAGTGGTCAATTACATTTATATACTTCTTTATATATTGAATTTTGATTATTTTAAAAGAATTTTTTCTTTCATAGACATGAATTTATTTTCAGTGTGCATAGAGATTAATTTTATATCCACTAATAAATTCCTATTAAATAGTACATCCAGCATCAAAGACAATAAAAACCCACGTTTGGCGTAGAATTTTATTAAATATTTTTTCATCCTCATGTGTTTTAAAATATCCTACAGAAATTAAAGCAGCTTTCTACACTAATAATAATAACCTAGGTAAACTTTTGATAAATGCTAAGGTTAAAAAAAATAATTTAAACCATTCTGACATTTAAGAGCTTAAATTTAATGATTGCCCGGTATTTTACGAAGGTAAAACGGCTAGAAATGTTCAAACAAGGGTTTTTGAAAACTTGAGGTACCTAAATACTGTAGGTTTTTCAGAATTCACAACTCATCTAATATATATGTAAAGATCAATTAATTAATAAATCTTTTGTGATAGAAGTATTCCGTAGAAATGGGATGCGTCTATTCCTTAATATTCTAGAAGCTCTGGAAATAATAAAAATATATATATAAGCTAGCTGATTCCCGGCATGCGTTGCAATATTCAAAGAAATACATTGTTTCTCCCTGAATCGACTTTCCCGTGCGTCCCCGTTCCCCTCCCGCGTCCCCTTCCTAGCTACCTTTATAAATTATAGCCTATATGTTATTCTGATATATGAGCTATATTATTGTAAAGTTTCATTCAAATCCATTCACTTGTTTTTGCGTGTATAATAAATAAATAAAATTACTAAATAAATAGTTATATTTGTCAAACAATCCCATTTTTACCATATTTCCATTGCCTACACCTACTCTTACTCGCTCCCTCTTAGGTATCTCCGCTCGCCCCCCACCAAAGTTTATGTTCTCTCTTCCTCTTCTACTTTTCATTTAAATACTCTATAACTCTGTATTTTATTTAATATGATGAAGGTTCAGGTCGAACCGAAACCGGTTGGTTAAAGATAATATAAATTATTGGAATTAAAACAAAGTTATTTTACTATCATTATTATTAATGTTATTTATTGTGTTGTTTTGTTGCCAGGCACTGGCGTTGAGAAGACATCAATCTGAAACAGTGGATGCAGATCCTCTCGTGTGGACTAACCAAAGATTCGTCCGCTGGGCCAGAAATATAGACTTGGCGGAATATGCTGACAACCTCAAAGGTAGTTAACATTTTAACAAATTAAATTTATTTATTTATTTAGTGTTGATTGAGGAAGAGCAGTTCGTTATTTCAAATCTGCGGGTAGGTATATTAAAAGAAATGAGTAGTTATAAAGTGGGTGAATCAATAAATCAAAAAAATTCTGACGGTCTTCTAAAGGAAAAAAGGTTTAGAGTTAGTTCAATTTCATTATATGAGTAATTGCGTCTTTCTAAACCTAGCATCCTAGCTATCCCCTTTAGGAACCTTTGGTGAACGCATTCAATATGGCGAATATGGACAGCATAAAACGGAGACCAAACAATACAATCATATTTAAGATGAGTGCGAACCAAGGAGATGTGAAGAATTCTTAGGGTAGGTATTTATGTTTTTGAAGTCAGAAGTAATTCTGGTGATGAAACCAAGTAGTTTGAGAGATTTAGCTTGCTGTCTAGATAGGTCTTATAATAGATGTCACAGTTGCTTAGCAAATATTTAGTTCGAAAACAATCGGTTTTTTGCTCTATAAAAGGACATAATTTTGCATTTATCGACAATTAGTTTCAAGCAATTAGTCTTTGAATGATCAGCTAATATCTAATTGGAAAAGTGATGATGATAATTTTTAGGATCTTATTGTCGTCAGCAAAAATCCAAAAGCGCGTGTGGGAAAATATACCATAATAATGTCGATTATGAACAAGTTTAAAAGAAGCGGGGCCAAATGTGCTCCTTAAGGTACGCCGGACGTTATTTTAATAATAATAGATACAAAAATATTTATTTTAATTCTTTGTTTTCTATTGCTTAAATAATAATTATAGGTTGATAGCAAAGTGTTACTTAAACCGATAGAATATTAGATACGTTTTTAGATTTTCACGGTCAAAAGCATTTTTGTTATTTGTTTTTGGGGTTTTATGCCGTGCTGCGCTACCTCCTTCTTTAGCCGACGTTTCGGACAGCGTTGCATGTCCATCATCAGGGCAGATTCGAAAGATGTGTCAATAGGTGGAATATGATTAAATGTTGAATAGAAATGATAGAATGTTGTTTAGCCATAAGGATCGAGTGATTTACTTCGTTAAAGGCTTAAGAAAGGACAGTATATTAATGGTATTTTCAAGCAAGGTATGTAACTTTTGTAGAGATTTTATACAATTCAATCGAAGCAAAGCAAAAAAGGTCTGAACCAAATGTTGTGGAGGTAAGAGGTGGGGATAGGATTAAATCTCTCGATTCTAAGTGTTGGTCTATTCTGGACAAAAATCTGACTGAAGAAAATCGTTCTCTGGAACGCGGTAAAACTGGCCATTTTCTCTTCCATTTGTTCATTATTGAGTCTTTTTTATTTCTGTCCCAGCAGACAGCGGAGTTCACGGCGGGCTGGTCGTTCTGGAGCCAAGTTTCACAGGAGATACGATGGCCACCGCTCTCGGAGTGCCCCCAGCCAGGGCCATCATCCGGAGACACCTCTCCCAGCAGCTGGATGCGCTCATACTGCCGGCGAGGTAGGAAAACCCTCCTTCTTTACCTAGTAGTAGCGTAGTGGCCAACGGCCCGCAAGTAGATTGTCTTTCTATGTAATAATTTCTGGGTTTAATGAAAACAGAACAGTAAATATTTTTATTTTCTGAGAAGGTACTTGATGCGACATGTTTAATGTGACATTCAAACCAATGCGTTATCCTTCTGCATTGGTTGGTGTCTTGGTGCATATTGCTTTAGCCACTTGTAGAAGAGTCATCAAAATTTAATATTTCTCATCTACAATGTTCAGAATCCCGCTTTTTTTCATTTTTTATATCTCAATTTATAATAAGAATTGACATTTATGCATTATGTTTCTTTTCGTTTATATCTCTTCTATTGAGTTCTTCAATATTTCGTAACAAATTCAAGCCACCCATTATTTTTTTATCAACAAAGTAGATAATTTTTTTATCCCTCTGAAATGATATTTTGAGTAAACCATGCTCAAAAACAGGTTCAATATATCTGTATTCATGGAATTCTGTTTTAAATGAGTCAAACCTTAAAAAAAACCTGAAATATGATACTTTCAGGCACCATGTATCCTGTCATGCAAACGCATTGAATGCCTCCATCCCCTATTTTGGTCATATTGAATACTATGCAAGTATCAACACAAATACACACAGACATAGCCACATCGATCAGAATTATATGGCAACATCGATTGCAGAGTAGGAATAACTACTAACTACTTTGCAAAGTGTTTTTTCAACAGTTGCCAATTCATGACAAATTGGACTCCACCGCACAACATATTTAGAGTAGGTATCATTTATATTTAGATAGATACAACTAGCATTTAAATCAGTTGATGTGTGTAAGTTGTGCACAACCCGCAGTCGAATGTGTATTTTTGATAAAAATAAAACACCTATTTTGTGTAAAACCACGAGTTTTTAATTAATTTATTTACTGACCAGTGTCGCTTTGCTCAAACATCATCAGGGTACAAATTAATATTAAACAAGAAATACACAGTGTGCGCTTATACACAAATACAGAGGGAGAGAACAAGATAAAAATATAACACACAGTAAGGATACATTAAGGTACAAAGGAAATGGGAAAAATCTACTAAGCAGACTAATGGGTTATAATAATATATCGACAAAGCATATTTTACAGCAGGAAATTTTCATGGATGCGAGATCTGCTATTCGATTAGATTTCTGCTTTATAGATGTCATAAATTTTAGATTTGCCATGAGCAGTTTGCAATATTAGGTCTGTTTCCAATAAACTATTAAAAATTTCCCAGTCAATGCTTTGTCCCTTTCGATATTTTATTATAACCCATTAGTCTGCATAATTATCTGTCGATTTTTCTCATTTCCTTTGTACTGATGTAAATGTATCCTTATTATTTGTTATATTTTATCTTGATATCTCTCTCTGTATTTATATATAAGCACACACTATCTATTTCTTGTTTAGAATTAATTAGTACCCTGATGATGCTTGAGCAAAGCGAAACCGGTCAGTAAATAAATTAATCAATACTTGTGGTTTTACACAAAATAAGCGTTTTATTTTTTCGTTTAAGTGATTGCTTTTTCCAATAACCTTCTTGCTAAATTTACCAATTTGCTAAATAAAATAGCAGAAAGTTTTTTGTTCACAAAAGAGAAAAAAAATCGAGTCCCCAACAGGATGGTATTTAAAATTTATTATCTGGGCTATTTTTAAGCGCGGATAGATTTGTTACTGAATTGGTTTGTTCTGTGTTACAGTTCGAGTGCATTTTTAAATCATTGTTGTTATAAATACCACACGACGCTTTTTTAATGTTCGTTCTGCCCGAAAAGTTGTTATAACACAATGTCGCCTAAACAATTTTAAACTCCTGTATCCTTCGTAGTTCATGAACGGTAATTAGGCTATCAAATTAAAAATATTAAGAGTTGAAAAAATTGTATTCAAATGTATATGTTTAAGAACAAACGTCGATTGTAAATATATACAGCGTCCGGAAATTAGTGGCATAAGCGGGAAATAGGTGAATCTACGTCGCTTTTGCATTATAACTTTTTTTGAATGAATCGACTCAGAAGATTTTTTTAAGTCAAATTTGTTACTACCAGCTGTTTATTATCTTTTAACCCCTCAGATTAATTTGCTCGGTTTTCGGAACAATTCATATAGGTCTCATAGAAATCAAAAGTGGTTATAAATATGGTCTTAACTGTTTGAGAATAAGAAAAAATCACGCCTTTATATTTAAATCTAAAAGTTAACCGCAAAGTAATTAAAATGTACACATTTATAATTTCAAAATTTCTGACCGCAATTTGAAAAGAATAATTTTTACTTTGGTAATTTTTAATCAATTATTTTTATTTTTAACTTTATGGGTAAAATTCAAATTATAATATTTAATTAAATGAAGACAATATTAGCGAAACTCAATCGAAAATCTGGAGACATAAAAATCAGAAAAAGGTATTGGTTCCACTGGGACTCAAATATTCATCCTAGACTTGCAGAAAAAATCAATAGATGTCGCGTATTAAAATAAAATGGATAAATATTTATCCAGACACTATCTAGATAGCATTTAGTTCTGGTTAAATCTTGTAATCATATATAAAGATAGCAGCAAATAATATGTGCTTTAAGAAAATGAAGATAATGTTGGTAGTTCTTAGACGAAGTATGATACAATTAAAAGTGACCGAATTAGAAATGGGTTCCATAGCTCAGTTGGTAGAGCTCTTGTCATGTCAACAAAGGGCCCTGGGTTCGAGTCCCAGTGCAACCAATATCTTTTTCTGATTTTTCTGTCTCCAGATTATCGATTAAGTTTCGCTAATATGGTCTTCATTTAATTAAATAATTATTTTTACATGAAACGCCAAAAAAGTGATCTTACAATAACGTTTATAATACATTTGCCTAATATATGCGTGTTTATTTCTTTTTACGTTATCTGATTTTAGTTAGAAAAAACGTACTTAGTTTATTAACTTTTTTTTAATGAAGAGGATTCAAAAAATTACTTGCACTTACGTTAGTCGGTGAATATTAAATAGCTCAATGAAAAATGGATACATTTTCCCCACAGTTTAAAAGGTTCTGCATTACTGTTGTAAAGTATATGTCCGCAGACCGACTTCCCTAAACCCAAACCATTACCTCAATACCACTCCCCATTGATAAACATAATCCCAAAACTCTGCCCCACCACCACACCATAACTGGCTCCTACTTACTAACTTTAACCATCGCATAAATTGTCGGACATTTTGCGAACTAATCGAGGCTGATTTTATGTTTGAATTTGCCATAATAAATTTCGCAACCTTTCGGGGTGTATCAGGCCGTGCCCGACAGACTTTACCTAAAACCACCTCAAGCCAGGCCAGGACACTCAATCAATTTGGCCTAATATTTAGGTATGTAAATAAGATCCTCTTGTATAATTTTATATTGAAATGAACTTCCTTGTTATATTAGTTTGGTTTGTAAAGCAGGATCTTGATCGGGTATAAAAATAGCAGGCCAACTTGATTTTAGTTCCCTGGCCATAGTTGGGGCGGTTTTGCTTTTGCCATCGCCTCCTGAGCTTATTTGAAGTATAAAAAAAGACATTTTGGCCTCGGGTGAATTTTTCTTTTTAATTTACTTAAAAGTTATCTCCTTCGCATGTCGTCTCTAACAACAATCTAATGCCGGCACGTGTGAACCACGTGGTATGGGCAGTCCATTAGGTACTTTCTGATGCTAAGAAAATGGGAAGGTTAGGTTAGGTTAGGCACACGAAAGAATAAATAGTTTAAAAAATATATCACCGGAGACAAAAATGTCATCTACATTTCTACTCCAAATCGCTGGTTAAAAGAGTCTGTTGTGTATGTTATAATCACCAATAATAATAGAAACAAAGATAGTTATGGCATGAAAGGGTGCAGATGTTGCCGAGCTACCACCAAACTGCGTGGACTATCCATAGCGGTGCGTGGAGCAAAGTTATATGTCTAGTGTGGAGGTAGAAAAAATAGCAGGGCTATGTATTCATGCGATTTCACAGTGATTAATGTTTACTCGTATTCGTACTTAAAATGGTTCATGTCCCATCTCCATTGATTCTATTGCGTATAGTTCTGATACATCCTGTATAAATTTTTTTGCTATTAAATTAATTAGAACACTTTATCGTCGCTTTTCAAATTAATTTAATATCATCGTTTTAATGGGTACATTCATTGCTTGATAGAAGTCAATCGGGATTTCAATCATGTAAATCAAAACCATTGGATTAAATTTATGTTCAGTGATCACTTTACTTTGAAATGTAATAACTAATACGATTAACCTCCGTTAATTATTTAAATGAGTTTTGCTAGTCTGTAGTATCGTGAATCTATGAATTTAATTATTAAATTACATTTATTAGTATTTTCCATAGGTACCGACCATTATATTGGTTTAACACTGTAAATTGTCTAGGTACAAATGTAACTTGTTTTCATTATGTTGCGTTCATTAGTAATGCATGAATACCATAAACAATTTTAACTATGAACTATAAAGCTGTCAGACGAAACCTTGAACGGTGACCTATGACGTCATTTGCTTTTCTGTGTAACATTTTATTTTTATATGAATACCTCACAGCTGCTCCCGTCTGGAGCCGGTGAGACTTGGCATCCCTAATTGAGATATTTTGTGAGGCTGAAGGTAGTAGGGAGGGGAAGGAGATGGAGTAGAGGAAGGTGGGGAAGTACCTGGCTATTCAGATCTGGTCACCAAACACAGCTAAAGCCATTTCAAGCAACATTTTAATTCTGAATTGTGCTCTTACACCAGGGCGATACTTAGAGTATATATATCACTCTGGAACGTGCCGTCAATATAGGTACTATATGTTATTTTTAATGAATTAATTGTGAAATAAGACAAATTAATCTTTTTTTTTATTTGCGCACGCCGGGATTTAATCCCGCGTCCTTTGTATTGCGAGTCAAGATCCTCACCCCTCGACAACGGAGGTCATCAGCCAACTTCTTTTTTTAAAGTTTTATATGTATTCAATCATTTTGTTATACAATTTATAAAAAAATAGTTGGTTTATATAAATCGACACCACAACACGGGCATGTGCCTAGAATAATCTATAAGTTGAAATATCTTCAACTTATATAATTAACAATGCAATTAATAAAAAATAAAATGTGCAATTATTATTACGCAAGACAGTTGTTTTTTCTTCTTTAGGAATTTACAAACTGTGATTTTACTAACCTAATTAATTCGCCAAGTCATTTATTTCCGTCATGGACCGTGAACTTTTCTTTTTAAACCTAAATTTAAAATGCATACAAGACGCCATATTGCTTGTTCTCATCTATTAAAAGGTCAGCTCTGACGTCATGAAATCAACGTAGCTTTTTGCGTTTAAAATTTGTAGGTTGAGGTTGAAGCAAAAATATAATTCTCTCTTAACTAGTTCACGACGGCATTTACCTCAAGTGCTATGAATATTTGAAATGTAATTAAAATAATATAAAGTATATTTGCGGCTCGTTCAAGAGTGGAAGATATTTTCATTATCGCTCTGGTGTAAGACCACCATTCAGAATTGAACCTTTGCTTGAAATAGCTTCAGCCGTGTTTGGTGACCATATCTGAATAGTCAGGTACTTCCCCATCTTCCTCTTCCCCTTCTCCTTCCCCTCCCCACTACCTTCACCCTCCCAACATACCCCAATTTGGGATGCCATAGACTCACTGGCTCCAGACGACAGCAGCTGGGACTATTGTGACGTATTCAGAAAAAAAATAGAAAAAAAATGTCAGGTATGATAGGTTTGCTCCAAATTTTAAATAATATGTATACAAATAAATTGCTAAAACTCTCTAGGTCAGGTGGTAACTGTTAACTACGAGTTAACTTAATAAATCAAAAATAAAAAGAAGAAATACGGCCCATTAAAACCCAGCTATGTTTAAAATGATTACTTAATCACGTGAGGGTATGTTTTAATCAAGATTGAACTATGAATCATCACCCATCACCCTCTTACGCTAATGAAAGTAGCAAGAATATTTCACATTTCCTTATTATTAATCCCTAAAAGAAGACCTTTCTAGATTAAATGTTATTACTATTATCCATTTGACTGTGATCATCCCTCTCTGAATGCCTCCACTAATTAATTATATTATTCTTATTCCGTATTGTGTGCTTTGATCAACACGTTGCTAAATAATTAAATATTTATTAATAAAAAAATTCCAAACTTTAATTATTTTTTTAAATTGCAACCGGGTACTTTGGATTCATAAAGGTGTACATTTTACTTATTTTGTGGCAATTTTTAGATTTTAAAATAAAGCGAGGTGTTTTGTCTTTTTAACACCATTTAGATCACATTTATCACTATGATAGTAAGGGAGACACAATGATTTCTATGAGACCTATATGAATTGTTCCGAAAATCGAACAAATTAGCCTGACAGGTTATTGATATGATTTACGAATGATATATATCAAAATAATGCTTATACATCCTTATATTTTATTTAGATTTTGACTTTTAGATTTCATTTTAACCACTCGGACCCATAAGCTTATTTTCAAGCCACCTACAATATTACCAGACATTTATGTAATGACGTATGAGGCGTACCTGACTTACTAAACATTGATAAATTGCTAATTTGTAGCGCCGGTTGTCGGCAATGAAATTATTTGCAATACTTTGAAGTTGCCTCAATACATATTAGTTTAAATTTGTATTCCTAAACCGAGCACGCAATATTTGACTGAATTGAGCAATGCTCTCTCTAATTATCAAATTCGTAGCATTTACATTAACATAATACGTCTGGAAATCAAATAATGTGAGTAGGCTTTTAGGGAAATAGGGGAAGCCCGGGCAGCTTATGACCCGGGCAAAGCTGATAGTGTCAATAGTTTCAAAACCACCAGCGGGTTTTTGGAAGTTTCTAGAGCGTTAAAATAATACGTGTCTAACAAACTGAGGATTGTGTAATTTTCTTACGCAGATAAAAAATAAAATTATATTTTGGTAGAAAGCAGTCACTTTGTGGTTTTACAAATTTAATTAAATGAAGTAATTAGGTACTTTGTTTACAATCATGATTTTTTAATACCGACCGGTTTTGCTTAAGACGAAAATATACCCTAAAATATAATGGGTATAAAATTATATACCCTGTTGATGCTTGTGTGGAGCGAAATCGGTCGGTATTAAAAAAAATAGATCGTGCTTGTAAACAAATATTTTTTTTATTTCAATTAAAAAAATTATAATCAAAATTTACATATAATGTAATTTAGTATGGTATATATACATATATTTTAGTATACCTAAATATAAAATAATTTAAACAATACAATCTTTTATATTGGAGGCACTGCTGAAAGCCTGCTGCTCTCCAGGAGAAATCCTGAATTGTAGCTGAGCCTTTTCATCAATAGAATCAATGATAAGAGAAGATATGTATATCTATTTTTAAAAAAATCTATTAATGAATAAACGTTTTTATTATTATTATTAAGTAGGGAAACTTTACAACCATAGGTAATTTCAGATAATTTTCTCGGAAATCAATAAGAGCATTATTAATAAAAGTTTTTTTTTAAGATAGACAAACATTCCCGGGTGACGAATAACGTCATAATATTTTAAAATATCCTACTACCTCCACAGTAAGCGGAAAATGTTGTTGGAGGGCTTAGCCAAAGAGTCGTACACGGGACGACTGGGTGGGACCCAAACGCGATGCCAACTCAGCCACTAACCGGTCAATAGCTGAGTTGACATCGTAAAAGCAATTTGTAAAAATATTTTTACTATAAGTACCTACATATATGGAAATATAAAAAATACATAGATCGTCTAGAAACAACTGTCGTGCGAAAAAATAATCACACCAAAGAGCTTGTTTATAAATAAAAAATGTTTTTTTGTAATAAATTTAATTGTGATCTTACTAAACATTAAAACAACTTTTATTTTAAAATGATTTGTAAATTATTTGAAAAATGACAATAATAATCTGACCTTCTCATAAATTTAATTACTAGCGCGACCTAGTTTAATACACGCACACACACACACAAACATGTCCCTTTTTTTACTCCGTAGTCCCATGACACTCCCATGGGCTTTTCACAAAAATAATTATTGAGAAAACAATAAATCATTTGCTTCCATGACGTAAAACAGAAAATACCTCTTGAATATTTTCTTTGAAAATGTATATCTCCTCTTTTTATCCCTTTTTCTGTATATTTTTTTTATTATAGTACTAGCGAGTACCCGGCAAGCAAGTGGTGCAATGCCACTTAGAGAAAGTGTTTGTATTTTAAGTACAAGTGCTATCCCCTAGCGCTACTATTTCTCCTTTGCAATCCCTCCATCCGTCCCTCTCTCGTCCCCCATCCCTTCGTCCTCCGTCTAACGAATCCTCCCTCCTTCCTTTTCCTCCTCCTGCCGGATTCCTACCCTGCCGCTGAACTATGTTAAACACACATATTTTTATACAAATTTCATTACGCCAGAGCTCATCATTATACATATAAACCTTTGCGGGCATGCGCACAGCAAATCACCAAAGTTTCATCGCGATCGGATAAATGGTATAGGAACGCATACGGGACAAACAAAGAAACATTAATTTTTATATTATAAAGATTATTGAAATTAAAAAATACTACTATTCACTGGTATTTCAAATGGAGTACTTATTAACAATTCCTATAATTACAATTTTTCACACTTTTCTAGTTCTTTTGAGGTCACGTTTGTTAATTTGCTTTTATTAATTGAATGATTCTCTTTACCCAATCGCTTTGTCTTAGAGTCTCCTTTGTCTTGTTTGCTTTTTTTTTGTTTTAATTTAAAACTTAAAATATTGATAAGGAAAAATTGTTTCGTGACTTCATAAATTTTAACAAAAAAGTATTTTTCCTTAAAAATTAACTTGATTATTTAAAAAAAAAAACAATTAAATCCATTGTTACTCTAAAAAATATATACAATTATAATGATTTAAGATGTTTGAAACTTTAATAAGACCACTTTTGACCTTCCATTGTTTACGATAAACACACAAGATTGGCCCAAAGTTGTTTCTATTTAAGCTTTTATCCCTAGAGCTTTTTGATAAACGGGAATTAACAATTCGGGCCTAATTTAAAAGGTTCCCGTTCCTCATTTATCCACGTCTTTCCATGGGACGCCCGTACTCGTATAAGGGGACGCTCCCAGATTCGAGTTTAGATCACGGATCTTTCTAATAAGTAAAAGTCAACACTCTCCGAACGTGCCCAGACTCGAGAACGAGCGTTATTTAACACCCGCCGCGACTGAATACACCGATTCTTTTCAATCGCTTATGTAATAGAGTGGTACACTCTGGGCAATAACTTTATAATTGTTATTTTTATACGGTTATAGTTGTGTCTTATATTTTCATAACTCAGCCTTATGCCCTCTACCTAACCTAACCTCTTCCAAACCTGACCTAACTTGGTCCAACCGTATCTAACATCAAATCTGCAAGGATCCATGCAGCTGTAAAATCAATATTTTAAGGTCATTAACCAGCCAACGGCCAAGAATTCATATTTCGTCGAAAGATGTTCTTACGATCGTACAGGGCGGTTTAGCTTTTTTAAATAATAACTCAATATCGATTTTCTTTCATTCAAAATTTGCTTTAATTTATACCTACATTAAAAAATGCTGAAAGGCGTGATGATAAAACTATTAAAATTATTTACTTCTTGTAATTATTTTTGATCATTAGTATTTATAATTTTTCAATAATTTCTAAGCAAAATAGGAATGTAAAAAAAATCGTTAAATATATTAGTTTGTAAGACCGCAAATAAATAGACAAACTGAAGTGTTCTTTTCACAAAACACGTGTGCGGATCTTTTTTTAAATGCTTTTATTTAAATTTAAATTAAAGTCTGAAACATAGCTTTCCCAAATAATTTATTTTACTGCATGATTATATGATTTTAAATGTGTGTTGTATAATACAAAAATTGGTTTGAAAATTTAACAAATCTGCCAACGACCTACGGTAACACCTTATTGTACCAAAAATAAACATATTTTCTCAAAATTTAAAACAAAAAGAACAGTCTTTTGAAATCAGTTTATAATTTTTTGTGGAAAAGAGTCAAAACGTCTAAAATTTTATTTAAAAATGACATATTTCCGGTTTTGTCTGGTTATTCCCTCTTAACAGAAAGCTCAAAATAGTAATCAATACCTTTTTTACATTAGCTTCACACACAAGTCGCTGAGGAAAATAATTTCCCTCAGGGCCTATGTCATCTTTCGTGATGCCGCGTTGTCGATATTTTAAGTAAATTAAGAAGAGGGGGTTCTGGGAAGGAAAAATATATAAATTGTAGGGGGGGAGAAATAAATACATTTTTGGATATAAATACGTATAAATTTATGAACAAAGGTTTTAGGAAGTAGAAAACCGATGTATGAACCTAATCTATCCTGACTTTATCTTTCCCGACATCCCAAACTAAAATATAGTATCTACGTAATGAAATATCATCTATACACCTTAACATAAACTTACCTAATCTCATCTGGCCTAAACTAACCTGATACATCTAATCTTTATCTTACCTATAGTAAACAGAAACAACCTAACTTCAACTGAAATCATTATGTTAGTATTAATGTAAGTTGAAGGTTGCTAGATGACATTTCCAAGCAATTAACAAATAATCCTATATCAATTCAAATTCAAAATTTTCCTTCATCACATTGACTTCGTTGCTAAAATTCTATGTATTGATTATAAATTACAGTGCCAAAAATAGATTCAATGTTCATTTTGACTCAATTATTTGAAGGGAACGCTGCCCCGACCCACCCACACGCTTGCCTACTTTTTAAGCCTACTGATGTTATTGGCTAAATTGTACAAATTTTAACTACTAACTACTACTCTACGTTATTTGATTTAATTATCATTTCGTTATTTTTTACGAATTAATGTAATTTATCTAAGACTTTCATTTAAGTTGCTTTTTTAAGCTGTTTTTTAAAGAAAATAATTTCAATAATGGATGCTTTTTATGTTAATTAATGCTTATGCTACGTATATTATATATAAATATGATCAGTTCTCCATCATTAATTATAGTGCGCTTTCATCAACTACGTGTCAGTGTGTCACCTAACATTATTTTTAGGAAAAACATAGGCGAGAGTTTCACCACAGAAAACAAGGTCCCGTGTAGCTATTATGCGAATTTGTCTGGCAACAGTGGTTCGCAACGTATTCCTAAATTGGCTGACTTATTTTGTAAAATCTTATTGAATGACACTTATTACGTTAAGATAAAGTTTGTCAACAGTATACCGATTAAGTTACTTTGTAGGCAGATACATATATCTCTTTGGCAGTTTTAATTATTTTTTAATATTTTTAAATCGTCTGCAAAATATAACTTATTATTATCTTTACCAAATATATTGACAATTTTTTTTTTATTATTGTATAAAAATTTCTTACAATTGGAATTTATTACCCGCTAAGCTTCTGCAAGTAGGTAGCTTGTCAGCAGGAGATTAGTTACAACAACAAATTAAATAGACATAAATGCAACAACATACACATATAATGACATGTAATATACCTACCAACATTGTGATATGTAAATGTTGAAAATAATTCAGAATTAGCATTTTTATGGTGTAAAACAGTGGAACGGGAAAATATATATATTTTTTAAATATCATGAAACAGTTGAGAATGCAATGCATTAGCAACATAATAACAGCAATACATTAGTAGTTAATCACATACTTACAATTTAATGCATGGTAAGAATGAGCAAAATATAATCTTGATACACAAGGTTACTCCCTAATAACCACGATTTAATAAATTAGTGAGAATTTTGCTATAGAGCAATTTTCGTTAAATTCGTATAATATTTAATATTCATATTGTTAAATATTAATGGTATAATAAATTGTAAAATATATTTTATAAATAATTAAAACAATAGTAGACCTAAATGAGATCCTTATGGTACACAACTGATAGGTATAAATTGGCTGGAAAGGAACGAATAAATTTTTATTAGAACTCTATCAGATAGATAACTAGCAAACCACTATAATTATTGTCTATCAATACCGATAAATAGTTAGTTGGGTAATTATTGGTAATTTCATCCTAACACACTTTATACGACTCTTACTATAACATGATTGGAGTAGTTTACAGCAAACGTTATTAACTAGGAGAATTTTATGGCAGACTTCGTCAAAGGCCTTAATTTCGTCCGTATACATTGTATCAACTTGAGTTCTGTTAGCTAATGCAATAAATATAGTATAGTTTTCATATTATATAACCCGATATTTGCCAAGATATGATACTAAGAAAACAAATTAAGATGAATCGAGGTACGAAAGACAGAGACAAACTAAATATTCAACTATTTTAAAAGTTTTAACTCACTTTTATCATCATATTGACTCGCAATATGTATTGAAACCGCTTAAAACTGAAAATTGATTTCCAAGAAGTAACTTCCTTTAACAAGACATGCCATTTTAGTCATATATGAAAGAGCAACTTTATCACGTTCTCTGCTTTCTTGACAGCCTTTGGAAGCGACTTGTCACTGTAGTTAGTTAGAGTAAACTAAACTTGCGAACTAACATTACCCAGCTTTGAGCGCCCTACACTTTACCGCTGGAGTTTACAGCGGATCCAATATTTGAGACACTTAAAACTAAAACTCATAAAGTATCCCACAACATACTAATCCCAGTAATACGTGCACGGGAGATCTCTGCAGGAATGATGATAATGCTCCAACAATATGCAGTGTGTAGTTGTTTTGGTAATTTTATCACTAGTTTTACTTGTTTTAGAGATTTAGACTGTCCAAAACTTCGCAGTGAATACTTACATTCAGTAATATTATCCAATTGACGAACCAACAAAAATCCTTCACGATCCCAGTTCCCATCGGGTTAAATAAATAAGCCCTTGCCCAAGGAATAATTTTGTATCCAACAAAACTATTAATGTTTTAATATTGGACATATTAATTTGCATCTTTTAAGGTAGGGATCATGGAAAGAATTTTTTTAGACCTGTGGCAGTATTTTAAAGTTTGGTTTGTGGAAGAACGTTGTTTTTTTATATGAATACCGCACAAGAGTCCCAACTGCTCCCGTCTGAAGCCAGCGAGACTATGGCATCCCCAATGGGGGTATGTTGTGAAGCTGAAGGTAGTGGGGAGGGGAAGGAGATAGGGAAGAGGAAGGTGGGGAAGTACCTGGCTATTCAGATCTGGTCACCAAACACGGCTAATGCTATTTCAAGCAACGTTTCAATTCTGAATCGTGGTCTTACGCCAGGGCGATACTAAAAGTATCTTCCACTCCGGAACGTGCCACAAGTATACTTTATATTATTTTAAATGAATAAATTGTGAAATAACACAAATTAATGAAGAAAAAAAAATTTACCACGCCGGGATTCGATCTTCGGTGTGCGAGTCAAGCGCCTTACCGCTGGACTACGCCGGCCGTCAAAGTATAATGCATAATCCATTTATCGGAATCACGGAGCATGGTTTAATTCATAGGAATAAAATGAGAAAACCAACATCTTATGGCTTCAATTAGTAAGACTTCAAAGCCAAAAAGCTGAAGAACGCAGGAAAGTAGATTTGGTCCAGAAAAATATTACTAAGGCCGCTTTTTAGCCATTGAAACAGTTTTTTGGAATAATGTTGTAAGTTGATCTCGATACAATATCTCGAACCTGAATGGTTCATTTATTTATATCATTTTTCGCTATTTAAGCTCAAATACCAATGAAATTTGTAAATTTATGTTAGAAGAGCATTTTGTTTTCTGTAAGGTACGAAGGATAAAAAAAAACATTTTGTGGAATAATGTCATTGTGAAATTTTTACATACAACATTCCTCCACAACTTTAGCACAAATTCTAGTAATAAACTCTAATTTAATCGCCTTTCTTCTCGTCTTTTCTTTTAAAATTATTAAGAAATTAATGTTCATTTTATTTTAAATATTAAATCTTATGACATAACTGGTTTCGTTTTTTTTTCTCGGAACAAGAATATTGTTGGATACAACATTTTTCCAGGCAAGGGCTTAAATAGTAAATATATCTATGATCAAACGGACTGAATATAAATGATTAATAATCATGTGATTAGTGATAAATAATCAATTTCACATATTATTCACGATCAATATCCCTACAAGATCAGATCCCAAAATATTGAAAACACACCATCAGACTTATATTGATCTTTTCTCAAATTATTCCATTACCAATAATGCAAGAACACATTGTAACACTTCGATCGATCAACACACGCAGCGATCTGTGTTATTCATAAATTTATAGGGGGTAATGAAAGAAAATAAGCGTACAACAAAATGAAATTTATATTAATGAATTGTAATGAAGCTAATAAATTTAAAGATCCCTCAATTTATTTCTAGATTGAGACAAATATTTCAGGGTTAGGTTAAATTCAAAAATTTTTCATCAGATTAAATTTAAATAAGATTTTTTTTAACTTTAGCTCCACACAGGAGGCCCTGAGGAAAATAATTTCCCTCAGGGCCTATGTTATCTTAGGAGAAGCTGTGTGGAGGGTCTTTTTAAGGAAGCGAAGGGTAGAAAGTTCTGGGAAGGAAAAAGGTATGAGGGGTGGGTAGGAATCTGGCGGTTCAGTATATTCAGGAGTGACGGACGTAAGATGAAGATGATGATGATCACCATTGTCATCATCATCATGGTCATCAATGCTGTCAGCTGTAGTATCGATATTTATTGTGTAAAAAGACCCTCCTCATAGCATCCCTAAAGATGACATAGGCCCTGAGGGAGATTATTTTCCTCAGGAAGTATGGAGAAACCTGTAATTTCATATGATAGCAGTGCTAATACTAGATCTTGTCTAATTTTATTAGGTTCTGAGTAAAATTATGCAAAGATTTGTATAGTTCTGCATCTAATATTATTTTTGACTTGGTTTTTAAAAAGCACTTATGATATCAGAAGCGCGGTTCAATTGCAAAATTACATTAGCGTGAATTTTACGTAACAGTATAGCACTCTCGGAATTACACATCGCCGAAATACTCACGAATAAACCTATCCTAATATTTAACCTCAGCTTACTTCTTTTTTTTTTCAAACGAGAAATTTACATAGCACACACTTAAAACACTCCAAAGTTTTTTAACCTTATAAGCAGATATTTTTGAAAAAAAATGTAATTTATTATAGACCACTTTAACTTTATTTTATTCACACCCTACGGGTTTCGGAAGAACCCTTCCTTCGTCAGGAGAATATTAGAACTAACCTACGATACAGAATATTGACAGACATGTACATGCATTTTCTGTGTTTGAGTGGGAGGTGAACAAAGAGGAAGGGGTATTTACGGGATTTCTGGTAAGAACAGAGCGGTTTATTGGAAATATATCTGGAATAGGACTAAAAGATAAATTTATTTGGTTAATCAAAATACTAGATTTAATATTTATTGATTTTCTAATTTCAAGTGCTACTAAGTTATCTAATTTTTGCCTTTTTTGTTACGGTGAAGAATTTTAACCCCTTTGACCTTATTGTTCTTCATTTAATAAGGACACATGGGTTAACATTCTTCACCGTAACAATAAAAGCAAAAAATTATAATATTGGTATCCTAACACACATTGTACGACTCTTACTAAAACATGATTGGAGTATTTTACAGTAAAGCTACATTAATAATATTACACATTTTATGAATCTTGTAAAACATTGTTTTTATTATTATAGTAGTTATTGTATTTCTAATTTGTGTACTAATCCAGGAAACATAATCAACAAAGGCCAGAATATATAATTATGATAATAATGTTGTCTCATCTACAAGTTGGAATATTATCTGATGAAAAAGTGTTGTGTTTAGATTGTGTTTTTGTATTTTAAATGACATTGAAATGTGGTAATGGGAATCCCCGCAGGTACGTAATATTCTGTCAAATGGAGGAGCTTCAAGCCGAGGCTGCAAGAGCCTCCGTCCTGGCCTCCAAGCACCGGTAGAGCCTTCATCCCCACTGGACCCGAGACCTTCCAACCAAACAAACTACCCTCCATTATAAACATTATACAACCCTTCACTATCTGACAGACAACCTTGCAAATACACGCACATTCATTATAATATGTACATTTCAGAAAACACCGTATAATTATGTTTTAACTCAAGAAGCAAGGAAGAAGTTTGGCCTCAAAGGAGTAGCACGCATGAACCCAATGTATTATTACAACACTCAAATGAATATTCATAAATTTAATTATGAGACAGATCAAAATGACGGAAAATAATCAGCTCGTAGCTCAGTGGTCAGAATGTTGTCCAGGTAAGACAGAGGTCCTGGTTTTGATCCCCAGTTGCGATCGTTCCTTTTTATTTTAGTTCGTTTTTCTGTTTCGTATTTCATTTAGATTTATTAATTTTATCGTCTTCATTTTTATCAGATGTACTTTCAATTTAATTATTGATTTTGTTAGATAACCTCATAATGCAAAAAAAAACTTTTTACAAGTATATGAATTATTTATAGAAGAAGATCGATAGTTGGATTAAGGATTATTTTCGTTCGTAAAAAAGAAAATATGATGAACTTTTTGATTGACATGTACCAGGGACAGCGAACCTACCTAATTGTGTGTGATAATTTTAATAAGATCTTGTTTCTCATCGTTGCGTTGCGTTTTTGAGCCAAACATTGCATACCCTTATATGTTATTTCGTTTTTTTAATTAAATTGAAACAAATAACTTTGAAAAAACACCACAATATAATCAAAGTATTAACATATTTTGAAAACAAAGTTTGCTTCGTCAAAAATAACAAAAGACAAACAAGTATAGACAAATAAGAACTATAAACAAAATATTAGGGAGAGGTGATTATTTACTTAAAATGACATAAAAAAAATATCTTAAAAAACAATTATTTTAAAAATAGGAAAAAACAATAATAATAGGAATTCTAAATGACAAAATAAATTTCTGTTATTATTGTTGTTTTTTATAAGTTTTTATTATGTAAATGCAATTTTATACACATTCAAAATTATTTTTTATATTTCATTTTATATAATTATTTTTTATGATATTTGTAAGTAATTAATCACCTCTCCAATATTTTATCTATAGTTCTATTTGTCTATTTTTTTTATTTATTTATTGAAAAATAAGAAAGCTGCACATCTCACTAGGGCTTTCCTGTATCGAGATATGCAGTTTTACAGTAATGTAATTTTGTCTTTTGTTATTTTTAATATTAACCTTATTCTGACAAAGAAAACTTTGTTTTCGAAGCATGTTGACAATATTAATTATATAGTGGTGTTTTTACAAATTTATTTGTTTTCTTTTAATAAAAAATGTTGCCATAAAGTGTATTTGCAAAGTTTGAAGAAGTAATTTATTGTTTCCTTGTTTGTTCTAGTTATTATTTTAATTTGCCTCTTTTTTCCGAAAAACTAAAGAAAAAGGTTCGCCATCCCTAAAAAAAGTTGTAATAATGTCATCAATCATCATATACAAAAATATTATAAAGCCTTTACAAATTTATTTTCATACCAGCAAACAAAATTCCTTAATGGAAGACCGACATTATTATTTTAACTAATATTCGTTTCGATTAATATCGAAAAAGACCCATAACCTCTCATAACATTTGTCGAGTTCATCGTTAAACGATTTCCTATTTATTAAACCTGCCATTGTGCGATGGTGACCCATGGAATTATAATCTTGAACCGAAGAGGCCAAGCATTCAACAGACAACAATAGGAAACCTTCGGATATATTATTCTGATTGTAGAATAGACAAAGATGGGATAAAAGGTTCAAACATTCCATTGAAAATGGACGAAGAATATCCTTGATTTTTCTAACGATTCCCGATGTTGACGTTTTCAATTAACTTGCTCACAAAATGCTTTTGACGTAATTATCAACAAAAAATATAATTTAATAATCAGAATTGTTTAGCTGACACCTGTTGAGACACCCGAGAACTATAATATATTGTTGGGTATTGTGACGTCTTATTTCAATATTTAGATTCAGTTTCTACCTGTCATGTTATGTTAAATTATTTCCGTCTATGGCTCTTTTACTTTCAATTTAACGTCGTCACATTTTATCTTAATTTTTACACAATAAAATTATCTTTGTTTTATTTTGTCAATGCTTCACGCGGCGTAAAAGTGTCAAGTCAAACCAAAAGTTATCAATTCCTCATTAAAACATCAATATTCTCTCTCAATTATTGTAAATCTAATCGTCCTATCATATTGATAAACATAGCGTTTTATACCATTGAGTAATAAATAAATCAACACTACTAACAGCTTGAGGAATGCTTAATCTATACATTAAGTGACTGAAAAACTATGAAAACACTTATTAGCGTTTATGTACGTATTTTACATTAAGTTCATCTCAAATTAAGACCAAAATGGCTTACTTATGACAACATATCACCATAAAGTTAAGTAATTAATAATGCTACTTGTCCGCAAATTAATAAAAGATATCCAATTATCGAATAATATGAAAAAGCCTACATATTTGTTTGTCTGGCGTTAGGGGGACGCCCCGTGTGAAGGCACTTTTTGGAGAATTGTTTTGGCGAACTAAATAAATATACGAATGATCCCCGTCACATATTTATTCATATTTTAAGCACACTTTACAAATTTTTCTGTCCGAAATCTTTAAAAAAAAGGTGTTTTAATTTTAATTAATTTTTTAACTTTGATTTCGGGCAGAAAAAACTGAAAAGTGTGCTGAAAATATGAAATATGTGGTGAAAAGCTTTCAGTTGTATGTTTTATGTTTGTTTAATTAGTTCGCCAAAAAAAATGGCTTTCACACGGGATGACCTCCTTAACTCAACTACCGAAAGATAGATTTTTATTTTCCCGATCAAAATTTCGTACGTTAGTTTTTTGTAAGAATGTAAAAAATAATCTAGACGCACTTGCAATGGATAAATTCATTTTATCGAATTACATTAATTATGTAGATTTTACGATTTTTCATTATCAAAGCTAGCTTGATCAATAGTTTAAAAAATGCAATTAATTATTGTGACATAAAACGCAAAAATTAACTTTCAAGATAACTATATTTTTTTCTCTAATTAAATTGGAACCAAAACCGACAAATAATGTACAATACGAATAACGAACTTATTGATGTATTAGTGATTAGAATGTTATACTTTTTTGTACATAAGTATGTGTTAGACTTTTAAAGGTAATGCTCTCATTCAGATACCATCATTGATTTTTAGACTCTAGGACTATCGTTTAAAAATACTATGAAACTGTTTCCACTTTTCCAAATTTTTAACTGACCGGTTTCACTCAACTGCGAATATTTGCAATCTGGCATATTTTAAAATAAAACAAGTGAAACACAACATCTTAACATAATATCAGGGGTAAATAAAACACCATTAATTCATTTAAACAAAATGTAGATTTAATTAATAACAGATAACTTTGTATAAACCACTTTTTAATAAACAATAATTAAAATGTAGATTATTTATGTCTTACCCCGCTTCTCGGTTAATACGGAATATTTTTTATTCAAACAGTTAAATTTAGCTTTACTATTAGGAAAAGTGAGTATTTATGTCGGGGAGACGAAAAAACGTGCATTTTACATTTTAATTTTGTTAAAATTAATTCACTTACGCGATATGCGAACTTTGTTATGCCATATTCATATTTATATAAAATTTAATTGAAAAAATATTATTGCCATATAAAACAATAATTTATTCATGTTATGAAGTGAATGCATTATCGATAATTTTGAACCTGTATTTAAATCAGAAGAATATGGAAATAGAGGTACTAGAATAATTACACACACATCCGTTAGACAAACCATGCTTGCCGTACAAACCAATCAAAACCTGGGATGTATATCTTATTTAAGAGAAAAACGTGTGCTTGAACCTGAAGCCAGTAACAGTAGTACCGGGAATAATTCGAATTAGGTCATGATGTTTTTTTTTTGACAAGAATTTATTTTATAAGATTGGTATTTCCAATAAATGTCATATTTGATAAAAGGATTATTCCAGACCAGAATATTCCGTATTATCCGTGCATCAAACTTCGACAAGGAATGTTCCGTATTATCCGTAAAGCGGGCTTATACATTGTAAATTAATTCTCCACTTTGCCACCAATAAACTCAAAACATTGGTTTAAAAATATTATATATTTATACCCGATGTCCGGAAACGCGTAGTACAAGCGGAACACTGGTGTATCAACATCACACTCAGATTCACCAATTGTCCGCTTTTACACTACTTTCCGGGCACTATGTATATATATAGGTTATGATCAATGTTGTTTTATTCCTGAACTAGATGTTATTAATGTTCTTATCAGAAGATGCCCATAGCGGGTGAACCGATACAATAAAAATTTTAAAAAGGGTCAAGTTTTAGTTACAAGGGTCAGTTACATACTATTTTTAATCATAATATTACATCTGAATTCTACCACGAACAAAAATAGAAATTTTATAGATATTATTAATAATATATCAATTTTAACAACACGATGTATAATTTAAAGATAAATGCTCAAAATTTCTGTACTGCATCATTTTTAAAACAATATAATGTTACTCTTTCTAATATCAGTAAATGTTTTTTTGCTTATTCATAATAATATATAGTAATCCAGAACTTGCGGAAATTGAATGTCACTTGTATATTCCATTTAGGGGCAACTTAAGTATTGAGCGTGTCAAATTAACTTATATTAAAAATGTCGATTGTAATGTTAGCCATAAGAACTGTAAAATTTTCCTAATAAAAAGATTATGCGCTGTTAAAATTACGATTCACGGTTACGGACGGCATAAAAAAAGCAATAACATACGTTTCTTATCACAATAATGCTGCAGCTCTTTCAAAATATGAGATACACAATGTACGTAGGTCTGTTTTCTCCAAAGAAAAATCATCGTTTTCTTGCATCTCTCTCACCGTGAGGTCTCCGTTAACCTCTACAATTCAAAGCCATGACGCTAATTTTAAAAGTATGGAATATGGTTACAAAGATAATATTGAAGTGTGAGTGAATTCAAAAAATTCAGAAACGTCAAATGTCAATGCGGTGATGGTTTTGCTTTTGTTCTTAAACATATACTTAATGCTGCGACTTTTTCTTACACACTAAATAACAATAGTTGAAAATGAGATAAGCGGTGAACGTATGTCTGCACCCCTCCGAAGGAAACATACAATTATCGTACAGGTCCCTCAAACGCTGCGGCTGAGCCGTAATAAGATATATCTGTTATATATCTCCTCCAAAGGAAAAAGTATTACTTTGAAGGAAACAGTCACACGTATTTTGTGTGTCTCATCTTTCTTAGTGTGTAAGAAAGAGCTGCAGCATTATAACGATAAGGAACGTATGTTTATTGCCTTTTTTCCGTCACGGTACCGTAGCCGTGAAAAGTCACGGTAATTATAAAAGCGTCTATTGAGTTTTAAAACATGTTTCTTCAGAACAATAACTATCTTTAATTGTGTAAATTACGGTGCTTTGTAAAATATGTAACTAGCTTTTGGAGAAAAAATGAGTACGGATTTAATATTATTTTACAGTTTCTCAATATTTATGATAAAATACTTGAAATTTATGATTTCCTTTAAAATATTTATTACAAAATTTAATATTTTTTATGATTAATTGTTTATCATGTACGAGTAATTTATGATTGTAATATATTTATTAGTGTAGCATTACTATTATCTGCATGTGATCCCAAATAGGCATCCTTATTTGAAAAATGCCTAAAAATTGTTTTAGATACCGAACGACATTGACCTTCATAATTGACATTTAGAATCCTATAAATAAGTCGTCTCAAAGTGGTTTAACCACAGTTTTAAAATGGCCTTGTAAGTCAAAACAGCTGTAACAACAATACAAACTGAAACACTTGCAGAACTTGATAATAACATTTTTTAATTTAATATAATTTTTTTTTTTTTTAATTAATAGATCTAATCAAGTTTTCAGGTAACAATGTGTTGATGTGTTGGTGTGTTGCTTTTGTCGTGATGGAAGCCTTAGTCAGCCAAGGAATTGAACACACGATGCCTGGATGAGATCCAGGACGCGATACCAACTCAGCCACTGACCGGTCATACGTACTATTACATTCCTACTAGATACTGACGTACTGTTGATATTGGGTCAGAAAGCTGTTTTTTTATTATATTTCTATTTTTCTAACGAATGCACGGAAGCCTTGTAAAATGCTGTCATAATTATTGCCAGAATTTTTCATTGACTTGAAAAAAACGCTCGGTGCTTTTTTCACAGAATTTAGTATAAAATCGGATAAAATTCACATTAAAGAATTTAAATACATTCACTTCTTCTTTATATTTAAATATTTTGACGAAAACTTGGCGTTTTTTAGCATTGGTGTCGCTTCTTTAAGGCTGTCATTGGCTATAAAAATATGTCGATAGCTTTTTTGCTCGCAATATGAACCGCGATGTGACGTATAAAAATCAATGTCAAAAAATATCAAATTCCAAATATCTGAAAAATAAGGTCTGTAAAGGTTTTGTTTAAGAGTCAGAAAGCAAAGATTCATAGAAACAAACTGCGATCGAAGTCGATAAAATTAGAAACATCGTATAATTTACAAATTTTAATTAATTTCTAAACTTTCATAATATAAGTTTTCATGTGATTTCTCATGGGTACAAACAAACTAGTTCCAAGCTATTATTATTTATGAAAATTTTGCCGCATAACACTTCGCAATATTTGTTGATAGGTTGACTAATGTTTATGTGCATATCTTAGCACTATCCCTTGGCATGCAGATTTTCCCTGGCCAATCTATCCTGTGTGAGGTAAACCATGCATCACCCATAGAGCCTTCAGTCCGGTGAGACATCGGGTACCCGTGGCAACTAGGTCCTCAATGGGGCTAAAGATATTATACGGAATACAGAGTGTAACACTGGGGGAGTCTGTAACAAAAGTCTTCAATAGGAACGGATGGGCATCCTTTTTCATACAAAACTTAATTTCCGATTTGAGGCGAAAAAACCCAAAGAAACTGATTTTTTTAATCAATGGGAATGGCAAAGTACGTATGGGAGTTATTTTATTTATTTAAATTATAAAATACCTAACTAACTTTTACCCGCGCTTTCGTTCGCGTTGTATTTGGGAGAAATTAATATACAAAGATTTTTCCCATGGGAATGAAATATTTTTTAGGGATGAAAAGTAACCAATTTCACTTCCCAGTCACTCCAACTATCCCCATGCAAATCACGTCGATCGGTGGCTCCGTTGCAACGTGACAGAAGGACAAACAAACAAACAAACACACTTTAGCGCCCTTGAGGTGATTTTCTCACGAAAATGGCGCTATAAAAATCATCCATAAAATATCATATTTAGATTTATAATATTAATTAGGCCATAGAATACGATTTTTAATTATTTTAGACGCAACTTTGTCAATTATTTGTGTGTTAATGATAATCTTTAATTAAAAAAATAATTTTACACTATCTAGTATGTAAATATATTTAATTATTAAATAAAATAAAAAGGATTAAGAAAAGCATTTTCACTGGCGTAAATTTAATTTACGAAGGATTGGTTTACGTTGGAATACAAATTCGTCATACGTCAATATATTAGATATTGAACCATAAAATGAATTTTTTAAAATGGTTTTATCATTATTATTATATTAATGGGGTAGAATGGAAAATTTATACGTATTTAAAAATCATTACGTACTGTTAACTCACAAAAAGTTATCTCTAAAATCATTAAAAATCTAAATATAATGGCTTTTATTTTATGATTTAAAGAATAAATAAATAAAATAGCTTAGGTCCGCGGTAGACATTTGTTGCACCGTTTGATAAAAAAAAAAATCAAATCCAAATTTAAGTTTTATATGAAAACCGCGGTGCACAGTATTTATTCTGCGGTCCAGCACTAAAAGTACCTTTACACCACCTAACTATTGAGTTCAGACTTCGTAAATTTCCTCCGTAAATTAGGAAGAAGTCGGGGGTACCTATCCATATCCATTGAAGACGTAGAAGGATTAGGTGAGTCAAATACTGGAGTTGGGTCACGTCAAGAATATGTAAGGTGATACCTCACAAGAACTCTTGTCAGTGCTGTGTACTATAAGAGAAACCATGTTGCCATCTGGTTTGGTGACTGTGAGGCGGGGTATGGAAGGGACTGCAGAAAGAGATTTGTTATATCGGGTCTTGAAATGACTTGAATTAAAGTAAAGAGTAACAACGAATTAAACAACTCGTTCCTACTTCACTCTCCACTTCATTCAACTGTGAACAGTTTACAGATAAAACTACTTAAAAATGTCGGTAGAGGTTTTATAAAAAAAAAACTGCTATCCTTATTATGTAATGCACAGTTAATTACTAACTCACTATCTTACGAAGTCAGTGCTTTCGTTAAGTTCGCATTTTAAAGTAGTCTAATAACTCTGTTTACATGCCTGCTGTGAAACAACACACAAATCAGCAGTAACAACGAGTATCAACAACAGTCACCGTCATTTGCAAACTGTCGTTGCACGATTACACTGACTCAATCACGTGAAACTTCAAAATCCTTTGCACGTCCTAGGCCATTACTGTAATCGGCATGCTTATTGAGGTCGAGATGAGTGCATTATTATTTTTTTTTAATAAATGAAGTTAACTCAAAAACATTTTCAAGTTAAACTTCTCGTAACCTCTTTATCTCTACAGTGTTTTCCGTCTCAGTGTTACACCCTGTATAAATATATACAGCCTTCAGTAATACAGCCGTATTCTCCTGGGCTGTAAGCCACCACGTATATCACGTGTACGTGACACGGGATAGTTGCATCCTGTCTCGAAGTCCATCCATTCTAGACGATTGAATCGACCCGGTTCACACAGCCTCTCATCTCACATTCTACCACCTTCATATTCTTTCATAACAGATCGATTTCAAAAATATAATTTCGATGTGTATTTTAATTTTCTAACATACGCCGTAAGATTTTCGGTAGAATTATATATCCATTTACGTAAATTATACTTAATTATGTTATTTTTGTAAAGGCCTTTTATAATAGCTATCAAAATCTTGTAAAAATATTATGCAAACGATTATATCGAAGATCTACGTTAGAAATATATCTGAATAAATCGAAGTAACAGCGCTGTTACCCTTACATATAAACGTTTTGCTTCTATTCCTATGTTTTAACTACTATGTTACGTTCCCCATATTTTCTGTAATGTATTGAAGGAGTTTCTAAGTGATGCCGACAGATGCCAGCAGGGAAAGTGCTTCTATCGATTGCCGACAGGGGTGCCCGGGTAGGCGATGGCCGTCGAGAGTTGTTCTCGCCAGCCTACCACTCAGATTCAATTAGCCGCTAGTATGGGCAGGTCGTGTGACTTGTAGAATAATTATTGTAAATACGTAAACTCATAATAAACCAGTTTTACCGATACAAAAACCTATTGTTAATGGGAAGTACCCCCACAGAACTAATAGTGTTTGAAGGTAAATAATACCAAACATTACACTTTCTAATGAACATCTTAACATTTTCTTACTTTGTAGGCAAAGATTTTCATAATAGAGTTTGGTACAAGAAATTGGTGAGTATTTAGAATTTCCTTATCAAAATTTTACTTTATCAAAAAGAAAAACGTGAGGGATAATTCTATTTTTCTGCCACATAATTGAACAGCATTTTATTTTTTATTATTTAAACGGTAGCTTTTCCCTGACAAAATTCTATGAAATTATTGATCGGTTTACTCGGCGTAATAAATTATTGTCCACCGAAGCACAAAAGAGATAACTATCAAGATATTTTTTTTTAATATTCCAACATCAATTATTTGAAATGTCGATTTTTAATTGGTGTAACGTTATATGACTTATGTTCGTGTCATATGTAGAAATAATATGCTATACATTATCTATTGTTTATTTGATATTAGACTTATATTTCTTTAAAGTAATGTATGTATTAAAAACTCCGATTTTAATCCAATTATTTTGTGCAAAAGGATCGAGGTTTCATTAACCTATGTGTAGGAATATTCAACTTTAAAATAAAGTTGTTAATTAAATACATAAATCTTGAGAATAAATGTGTATTATAGAAAACGATCAATTGTGTGTGATACCTACATACATAATATTATATATTATGATTACAATTAATTAATGTACATGCTTTTATATGTATAATTTTAAACATATATATTTTAGAATTACAAAAACATGTCTTTTTTATCCATAATTAATGAAACTTTGTCAAATATTTGAGTATTTATTTAAAAATGATTGTTAACTTAATAAATTTTCATTCGTGGATTCGATTAAATCAATTTTAAATTTGTTTTAAATTTACACACTCTTTGAATTGAAAACATAACAAAAACCACACCCCCCTCCCTGTCACCACGAATATAGCAGCAAAATGGTAAATACCTACGTCTATAATGTTACTTATATATATTTATGTTTATATTTAATAATATTTTAACAAAAACGCACTTTTAAGTGTACTGCACAAGCATAGATGTGAAAAGCTTTTCTAAGTGGAATGCCTGGAATTCTAGTCATGCAATTCTTCACCCTTCATTGTTGTCTCTTCACGTTATTATGTTTATCTACTGTGTATATTTTTTTTATTTGGCATATCTCCATACCATCATCATTATTATTTTTGACACTTTCTTTCTGGGTTGTTTTAAATTTTAACTTATCGATGTTAGATGTCTCATAGAAGCTTTACGGCCCTACCACTGAAAGCTCTGTTGTAACCTCTCTTTCTGATAATGCTTCGTTTATGTGAAAGAAAGAGATATTTTACAATAGAGCAACAGTGATATGCCTTTACTAAAGTTGTTGTTGCATGAAGTGTCTTTTTACAATAGTGTTTTATTAAAAATACTTTATTTTATAGAACTTGATGTATGTTTTAAATATTGCCCGTGAAAACATGGCAGATTTCTTTATCGCCGCTGCCCTTCCATCGACATTCAAATTACTGAAACATATTTTCTGCTTCGGCGAAACTAACCATACCCAATGAAGCCCGTGCCCGTGAATAACCGTTCAAATCAAATCAATAACTGCGCCATACTTCAAAGAGCAGAGAAGAGAATAACTCTCGAACAATTAAAAATCTCGTCGACCACCACAACACGATCACGTGCCTAGCATGGTAGTCGAAAAATTATCAATAAATGTAATATTTAATGCGCTAAATAAAGAAAAATATAAAATTGTCTCATCGAGACCTCTTTGAGTGAAACGTGAAAGTTATCAAACTCAAAGGAATATTACAAGTCGTTCAGATAAATGACCTGATTTAACTCGGACTACTCGAGCATTACGCATTTTATCTGTCTGTAAATTTGTTTGTTACGTTACGGTTTTGGTGAAGATGGTCGCCATGTTAAATACTACCATCAATACCGCCAGAGTTCGCGTGATCGTAGTTCCTACTACGAAACCGGCCTGAAGAAAGTTTGAAGAAGGATTTTCATTGAGGTTGTGACATTTCTTTAAACAAATTATAATTCCCTAATTAAATTATAAAAATATTACGTAAAACGTTTATGGTTTATAATTAAGTAGGTGGGTATTTGAGTACCTACTTTGAAATCTTTTGATTTCAGGGGAAATTTTGTTTTCGATTTATTAAATGAGAGAAAATTAGAAACCAACTTTTTTTAGACGCAAGGACTACTGTTCACATAACTAGGTACTAGTTTTATCTGTACGCAATTCTGCTACTGCATATAAGCCAGACTAGACTTAGACTGTCTGCAGATTCGAATTGAAACCAGCCACAAGCTAAAGAATTCCATTTATATGTTACCTATTGGAACACTCGTAAAGATTTCACCGACTCTCATTTTTCCATTATTCCATGCATTTCCCACAAGCAGCTTAGACCAGCGACAAATCGCTTCCACCGTTCGGCTGGGTTTAGCTTTTTCTACCATTTCCATTCCCCGAAGGCTCCTCCGTACCTTCTTCTATATACTTCGTCCATTTCACCTTTCTGGCTTATTTCCTTGGATCTGTTGGTCATGCCTTTGAAAGGTCGAGGATGCCCGGAGAGCATACAGTCCAGGAGATCTAGGTACGCCGTTTGCTTCTTTTGTGCCGAGGACATTATTATCTCCGGCTCTAAGAAGATTAAACATTATTGCTAATAGCAATGGCTAATACTGCTGACCCGAGTTATTGCACAAAATGATAGCATTTATGACCAGGTTTATTGATTTTACGTAATAGTACAGGAATTATTGATAAAACATGCCCTTTTCTATAAAGTTTCCGTATTCCGCGTACTTCTAAATTCGCCAAAATTATTGAAATAACATTTTGTTTCAACTTAATTAGTACAAGAAACAACTATTTACGTGGGTGGAGATGGGTAAACTTTTATAAGCGTAATGAATTTGTCATTAGAATTATCATCATGTATATGGTGTGACGTTGGCCGGAAGATTTGACTTCAATCTATTTATTTGTATTTACGCACAAATTATTTAATGTAATTGGTAGGTTAGAAGAAAATGGAGTGCGGAAATTTTACCCAATTTTCAAAACACAATCAATGTTTGAAGAATCATAAATACTCAAACGGTGAGTTTTGGTTTCATGAAATTTGCAGAAAATTGTCTGGAATTTCTTTATCAACGAAACTATTTGAAAACTATTTAAACTATTTTATTTTTTTAACTTTTTTTATGAGAGGCCTACATTCTTGGGTTAACAAATAACCTGACAATGTTTAAATAATTCTTTCTTTGACAAGTTATGAACGAGTTTTTAGTTTTTGGTAATACGTAAGTTGGGTTTCCAGCGACCAAATGTTTTCAAAACGTCGGACAAAAACAAGAACATTTCGCCACAACGTTTTTTTTGTTTCCATCGGCCACGGAAAACAAATACATTGTGGCCCCACCCCAACGTTTCATGTTTGCACAAACATTTGGTTTTTCATTTGCACTAACATTGTCGCTGGAGACCAGGTTTAAAATTATCTTTAAAAAAAACAAGAAACTTGAACGTACACTTCTTCAATATTTGCAAATTCACTTTGTGGCATCATTTTTAATTAAATTAAAACAAATCGCTTTGTAAAACACCACTATTTAATCAACAGTATCTACATGTTTCGAAACCAGAGGTTTCTTCGTCAGGATAAGATTAACATTAATAAAAATAATTAAATTCAAACAAATATAGACAAATAAGAACTATAGACAAAAACTTTATAGGGAGAGGTGATCAATTACATTTTTATTTATTAATTATAAAAAACAATTATATTATTATTTATTTTCATGTTAATTTATTTTTGTTATTTAGAAATCTTGATTATTACTGTTTGCTTTAAAAGTTTTTATTAAGTATTTATTTATTTATAATTTCTTATCGTACATTTGTTGTTTTTTTTAAATAAAAAAATAACCTCACTAGGACTAATAGCCTTATTAGTTTAGTTAGTATTGAGGTTAACATTTATAAATTTGAGTTTAGAAGCATTACAAACATAACACTACTTTCAAAACAATAAAATATTATATGGAGAAAGAAAAATATTAAAATATTACATTAGTGATCCAGATGGATAATTTGAGTATAATTTGTAACAATATTTAGACCATAAATAAATCCTCTATTATTATACCCGCCAAAAGCAAAAGCCAAAAGTAAGTTCAAAATAACTAAGGTGCCACTTCGATTTGTGCAAATTCAAATATCGTATTAATTTTTATAAAAAGTTTTATTTAAAAAAAGGACAAGGATGAAAAATGGTACGCCAATCCTCTGTCAACACAAATATCTTTAACATTAATTTTAAATTCAGCTAATGAATTGGAAGACTTAATGTAATCTGGCAGAATATTGACCATAGGTGAAGCCTGATATAAATACTTTCTTTGGACAAAAGATGTTTTAGTATGTATTGCCACACAGTTCATTTGGGTTCTTTCTGCAAATTTATTATTGTTAAAAAATCTACAAATTATTTTAGTGATGTACAGCTGTGATACATTAATACACAGAACATTAGATTTATTGTAAAGTAGTTTCGATGGATAACGATTTTCTTTTTATACGTGACTTTAAGAATTAATTTATATATGACGAAGTTCTTTAAAAATATGGTCGTTCCATCTCAAATATTTATCAATATTTATTCCTAGGTACCTAATACAGTCTACTTTTCTAAAGGGTGGCAAAAAATTTTAATTTTTCATTTTATATAATTGTTTTTATGATAGTTTTGATAATTAGTCACCACTCTCTATTTTTTTGTCTTATCTTGACGGAGAAACCTTTGGTTTCGAAACATGTAAATAATTTGGATTAAATAGTTTTGCAAATTGATTTGTTTTCATTTAATAATATATTCTTACTAGGAACCAAAAAATTATTACGAATATTGCAAAGTCACTATTATTGAGCAATGTCAAAAATTGATGGAATCGGCATACAATCGTCAGATATACTTTCTTCAGATAGCAAAATTGTACTCTTATTTAGTATTAGGGCAATAATTCATATTATTATATACATGTTAGTCTACACTACGCTATCGTCTTTCAGTTGGTGTTATAATTTTCCCCTGTGTTTTCCTACGCCAAAAAGGTTCTATGTACCTCCAATCTGGCTCCGTATAAACTTAATACCGTAATCCTGATTAATTTATTGTTCGAAAGCCGATACCGTAATAATGACGAATTTTCATGGTTTAATACCTCCGTGCATAAAGGGACCTCCAAAACGGTTAGAGATCGCATTATATTATTAGATCCTGTGATATTCGCGGCTTTGTGCCGTGGTACGAGTATTAATCCCAAGACATTTCTGGCGACAATGCAATGCCATCTATTGTAATGCCGAGATATATTCGCTAAAGGTAACCTACACTAAGTGCTACCGCAGGTAACTCACTGAGAAGACTAATTACACAAGAAATATCGCTGCTACCTCTTGGGGGTAATAATTATTACTATTTCGGATTAAGAGTAACGGCTGCGCCTTTTTCATCTTAACTTAAATTCGGATTAGAGGCCAAAATACTTGATAAAATTTAATAATTATTTTTTAAACAAAAGGTACAACGAATATCGAGTATGTACTACTTTATTATTTGGGTTTTAAATTATAAAATGTGGGTCATTAAAGAATTATTTTTTTAATTATTTTTTTGACATTTTTTTGCGAGATAATGATAATTATTGAAACAATCATTTTTCAAACCTAGCGTGTAAATATGTATGTATAGTAAAAAAATAAAACGTAAAAAGATTTTTTTTAAATGATTTTTTTTTTTTTACAAATTTTTACTCATCTTCCATGAAAAGCATTTGCTTGTGGATGGAAGCAGAGTTTACATTTCACATAATATGTACAATTAAAACAGTCACGTGTTTCACATATTCACATATATTTACAGTTAAAGCAGTCTTCCCGTTGATGATTTCTCTAAAATACTTTTTGATAGAGTTCAACAATTGTACTTTGTCATTAATGCTTCTGATTTCTACTGGTAGTTTTATTATTAAGAAGTATTTTCCTTTGTGTGTATAGTGGTTTTAGGCAAAATAAATGTTTAATTTGGGGTTTACAAATACATGTTTAAGACTATATAAGATATTTTATTTCAACGTAAATCAGTCGTTTGTAATTTAAAATTAAGCCCATCAATTTATTTTAACCCCCCCCCCCCCCCTTTCCACCTCTCCCTCCCCCCTTTTGATCTTCTAAGCACCTGTTGACAACATGTTGATTTTTTAAATAAAGATTATCGTGGTAAAAACAATGTGTTTTTAATTATTTCATTAAAAAAATAATTCTTCATTCGCCTATATTTTGTAATTTAAAACACAAATAAATAAAATAGCATATATATATGTACGGTACTAGATATTTGCTTTTCATTTTGATTAAAAAAACTATTCATTTTAGTTTAGGATGAAAATAGCCGAGGAAAATGAAATCGAATTTGTACCGCCTACAGATATTAATTTAGCCTGAAAACGTGTAATTGCTGAGTTAATATTACTTCTACATCACTTATGATATATTGAGAAGTGTGAAATATTATGAAAATGTAACATCTATTCGATAGTCTCGTATATTGTTAAATTATAATTATGATTTGCTGGAAGCATTGGAAAATTGTATTAATTAAAAAAACATGTTCGTGGTTTAATTGCAAACGTCTGTGTAATGTTATTTGTTTTATTCATCTGCTCAAAAGAACCAACTTGGGCAAATGGTTTTATATATACATTTTAAACTAAATCGCAATTTATGGAATCATATGTTTTATTTCGAATAAATATTATTTATAACTGGATTTCACAAATTTGATAATTCGATTCAATGTAATTGCAAATTCAATGAACTAAAAAATTTTAAGAACGGATATGAATTGAAATAGATCATTGGGGTATTGAGCTAAGTTGCACTCCTTTTGACTCTTTTGAAACAACTTTTCGGATAGCCTTGGAGTGCAGATGCATCATCAGGGCAAATGTGAACGGTTGACTCAATTTAACTAAGTCGGTTGATGCTCAATACTCCAAAAGTCAAAAGACAAAATACGTGTATTATTTTCATATAGATCACCAAACGCCGATTCCGAACAAATGAGTATTATTATTATACGTTTTATTGTATATTATTATAGTTCAATTTATAAACCGTCATTTAAAAGAGATTTTAATACTAAAAACGGCCATATGCAATTAAAATATTTCAAAAATAGAGTATTTTTTTACTATTGTTTTGTCGCTTACCGATTGATTTATCTTTTAAAATGTAAGAAATACCACTTTATATTAAATTAAAAACATATTTAATTGCAAAGACGTATTATAAAGGTTTTTGTCACTTCACTTTTTTTCGTTTCGTATAAAAATAATTAATATAAAATTCACTCAATTTGACAAATCTTTCGAGCTTTACTTTATTTATTTTGGAAAACTTAGGTATATTAAAATTATCTGGAAGTGTGTGGTAAGCTTTTAGCTGCAAATACAAAACGTTGTTATATCTTTCTAACACTGCACGGTAATTTATCTCACCGTAATACAAGAAATTGAGCAACTATTAATTTCCGACCTCCAGAATCCGTCTCCGTTTACTGAGCATAGATGTACTGAGTTGACTCTGTTGTTAAAAAAAAGTAAGTTAATTGTGACGTCACATGGCTCCTTATGACGTCACTAGCGTTTTAGCGGGAATTTGAAAATTATTTATTAGGTATGTACATCCGAAATGGATTAATTTATATTTTTGTACATCAAGCAGCTGTTGAATTTCGGTACATTAATATTGCATGCACAATTTATAATATTTAAATAAATTGAGCCGCGTTTATTTTGGTATTGGTAAGAAACGCTAGCATACTTAGGTAGTTTAATTAGATACTACTTAGGTACTTACTTCCCATTTTAATACGGGAGACATCTTAGAGCCTAGTCAATATCGCTTTAACTGTTTCATTTCTGTGTCTACATCTGTCTATCTATCATTCGTGTTGTCTTTTTATGTTCTTTCAGTATTTTCTTCTTCCTTTGCGTCGATGTTTAGTGTAAAGTTTACTAATGCAAACTATTTTCTATCCACAAACAGCTAAGCAAGAACACAGTGCTGGAATGTCATACAATGTCATCAATGTGTTAATATTATAATATTAAAAGCTCCCTTATATAAAGTATACAAGATGTCACCTGAGAAAAAAATGAAAATAGCTCCGCCATTAAAGTACCTACTCCATTGCTGATTAATTATTTTATATGAGACGTAATACCAACAGAATATACCAAAGAGAATTCTGATGACGCAGAACAGAATGTATTTCTCTGTAATTTGAAGATAAAACACATCACTAGAGGGCGTTTCAATCAGTAAACCTACAAATAGCAATATTAAAAGTGGTTTCTAAAATGGCAACCCTAGTACATTTTTTTATAATAGACAATTACTATTATTGTCTATTTCCAAGTTATGACCTCTAATTACTTATTGTCTATTGACAGTGGCAACTCGTGTACTTTATCAAGATAAGCTTTTCATAGAAATAGATTTGTGTAGGATTTCAGATAATGGTTGTATAAAGCTAAATCCTTCTATTTCATATTTTTTCATCACAACATACCAGCAACTACCAACACTACAACAATCGTTCTATTATGACTTCTACATTATCTTTGTGAAAAGTGATTATCGATTTCGATTTTCTCCATCCACGGTTTTCCTTCCACTTTATCACAGGAAAGCATTGAATGCACTCTAATGTTTATTTTGAGAAGTGAAACACAAATCATCTCCCTTGACTCTATTTAAATTTGCATTTGCTCATATACAAAAGCAACAAACACTCCTCATTGCAATAAATAAAAATATCTCCCAAAAATACAGATGTAAATATGAATACTCTTACATTCCACCATTCTTCACTCGAGAGGAACAGCTGCCCAACCAGTTTCATTCAAAACTTAATTTTGAATTTCAGATCAAAATACCAAACCGAACTGTATATATATATTTTTTGAAAAAAAGTACACCAAATATTTGGTATGGATGACAGCTTTTTTAATTTATTTGTGTTTTAAATTATAAAATAGAGGTCATTATATAATTCGATATTTAATGATTTTAGGGGAAACTTCGACAATTATTTGGGAGTTAAGAACAATTATTTTTTTTTTTAATTTGCCCTACCTCCCATGTAAATATATTTCATTGAGTTATCACAGTACGTAGGGCAAGATTTTTTTTAATAATTACTTATTAACTCTGAAAAAAATGTCAAATTTGCCTCTAAAATCACGAAAAATCGAATAATTTAATGATATTTATTTTATAATTTAAAACATAAACTAAAAATGGCACACATCCGCACTCGATGTATGCTATACCTACATTTTTAGAAAAAATAAATTATTCAATTCGGTTGCGTATTTTTGCCCGAATCCCAAAATTAAAATTTGCAGGAAAACAGAGGCGCAGCCGCTCCTCTCAAGTATAAAAAAATAGCCAAAATAATACTTTCTACTAAACCTCCACTACAACAAAATTAATACGAACTAACCTGATATAATATGGTAATGCCGCTGAGAGTTTCGTTGTGACAATCATGCATTGTTTATGAAAATGAAGAGAGAGGCCACAACGGAGCTATCAGTGGCACGCCCATATAAAATTATTTGCAATTAATGCATTTTCTTTATTTTTCCATATTTTCTAATCTGGATGTTGGCATGCCTGATTGAACTTTTTTATTTCTTGATTTAATGTGGTTTTGCTTGTGGCAGGATGTCTCTGGGAGCCCTACCGACCCGCCGAAGCCGCCCCCCGGCACCCCTTGGACCTCCGCCACCCCCACCGCCCAACTCCAACACCACTTCTACTTTACAAACATCCACACCACCCACTCGCCACCACTGGAAGTCTCTGGCCAGACTGGAAATGGGAGAGATGACAGCCAAGAACATAAAGGTAATTCTACTAAACTGTTTTTACATTAGCTTCACACAGGAGGGATGGATTCATACATCGATACATCCGTTACTCCTGGACACACTGACCCCCCAGATTCCTACCCACCCCTAATACTATTTTTTTTCTCAGAATTTCTTCACCTTCCCTTCCTAAAAAGATCCTTCACACAGCATCCCCAAAGATGACATAGGCCATGAGGGGAATTATTTTCCTGAGGGCCTCCTGTGTGGAGCTGATAAAAAAAATTATGTCTTACGTTCGTAATCCAATTGGATTAAAAACTTTTTGAGAGTTTCTAGTTCTAAAAGCATTTAAAATGATTAGGTACTAATCCTTTTATTAATAAATTTTGTTTTTGTTTCAAAATTGGATGTAGGAATTTTGTGACCGGACAACTCAGAATGAACTCAACTCGACACTTCCTTTTAAAAGTCATTAAAAGTGATATTGAAGTTTTATTCTTTGCACACAAAAACGAATTACAGAGTGCGGGTGCGACGAGTGGAAGCTCCATCGCGAACGGCTGCCAAGCCGAGACCAAAGGTCGTAAAGAGTGCAGCGTGGTGAGGATTTGACGTGAGGGAGACAGGCTGCACGCCAGTGTTGTCGGATCTCGGGTAAAATTGCTCCTCGCGAGCATTGATGTCGAGCAGGGACAGCCCTCGTACAACCCAGTAAAAAATTCTGACAAAAAAGTACATACATGGATAAGCCGGTAAAAAATTGTCGTATTTGCAAAAAAACATTTTATTCTGTAAGACTATATGGTGCCTCTGGAATATAAGTGCAGTTTAATTTGAGCAAAATGCTATTTTAATAGCAATTATTATAAATAAGCACTAAGTATTTCGAAACTTGAGTTAACCTCACCCCAAGATTTTGGCTCTCTGAAAATTGTTCTTTCGCCAATATTAAAAGACTAAAACTTATTTCTCATCTTAGTCTATTGAAAGTATGTGTAGATACTTACGATCATAGGAAAATAATCTGAAATAGGTTCCATAGACAAATCAAGTCTTCCTTTTTCCCAATTACTTTGCATTTTTTTTCGATTTTTTTTTATTTTTGCAGTGGCGGCTCCTGACTTTTGGGTGTGCTAAAGTGCTGATATTTAAAAAATGGCAAGATGTTGTTGTAGGCTGTTGTAGATGTTGTTGTTGTTGTTGTTGTCTGACGGCCGGCGTAGTGCAGCGCTAAGGCGCTTGACTCGCACACTGAAGGTCGCGGGATCGAATCCCGGAGTGGCAGATAAATTTTATTTGATTAATTTGTGTTATTTCACAACTTATTCATTTAAAATAATATATACAAAGTATATTTGCGGCACGTTCCAGAGTGGAAGATACTCTCAGTATCGCCCTGGTGAAAGACCACCATTCAGAATTTTAACGTTGCTTAAAATGGCATTAGCCGTGTTTGGTGACCAGATCTGAATAGCCAGGTACTACCCCACCTTCCTCTTCCCTATCTCCTTCCCCTGCCCACTACCCTCAGCCTCACAACTTACCCCAATTGGGGATGCCATAGTCTCACTGGCTTCAGACGGGAGCAGTGGGGACTCTTATCATATAAAAAAAAGTATCCGAATTTTTTATTTGAAAATCAGTTTTTCGTATGAAAAATTTCAGGAAGCGTTAATTTGGCCGTGTGCCACACGGCTTTACTGAAAAACTACATTAAAAAAAAATGTATTCGAAAGAAAAAAAATTTTCGCCTACGACAACATCCATGCCATTTTTTAAATATTAGCACCCTAGCACACCCGAAATTCACGAACCGCCACTCGATATAGGTCAATCCTGGTGAGTTAGAAAATTCATTTTAGGATGGCAAGACAATTCATAGGTGGGAGGTAATAGGTACAATTTTACAAAGGTATTTTGATATCAAAGATATAAGTTTTACGTACAGTACACTAGTTCCTACAGGTCCTACAGCATAATAAAATATAGGTTAAGTAGAAAAAAACAACAAGAGAAAACAAGTAGGTACTTAAAGAAAAAAAACACACAATGAAATATAAATATGGATGACTACAAAAAAAGGGAAGGAAAAGAAGAGAAAAGAGACAAGATAGAACTTTTACATATTTTCATTTTTAAATAGTACCTAAATATCCTTTTAAAGCATTGTTTTGAAACTTTTAATCATGATAGATGTTTTTGTACTTATCTGGAAGCGAATTATACAGTGTGTAGGCAGTTCAGAGATTTTTTGCTATATTTCTATATTTCTCAATTCATTATTTAATTTAAGCTCCTTGACATTTTATCCACCATATTTATCAAAATCACCAAAATTACAACATGATTAAGGGCCAATTGCATTAAAAAATATATATACATATATTATTTCTATTAAAAAAAAATGTACATTGGTCAATAATCTTCTTGGCACAATTTATATTTTTTACACATATACATATATATAGGTACTTAAAATGAAAAAATATTTTTTGTATGATGGTCCTCAAAACAATCAGGGATGTGGAGGGCCACTTTGCTTGTTTTGTATTCCCAGACGTGTTTTTTTCTGGTCCGGAACTTGTTTTTATTGACTCCAGATACTAATATCTACAGCCTGTATGTCGGACGAATATCTACAGCTCATTTGTTGGACAAATATCTATGAACTTCAGAGTGAAGACTAATATCTACAGAGCTAAGGTCGGATAAATATCTATGACGGTCCCAGTAGTGACGAATATCTATGGAGCGTAGGTGGGACTAATAATTACAGAGGGCAGCTGAGCAAGAGGTTGTATGGAAAAGCATAAATTACTTCAATTACGTAATACTAACCTAACCTTACCTAACCTAACCTAACTTAACATAAATTAAGTTTCTTAAACTGCATACGCAATAATACGTTATGCCAATATGCAAATCAAATAATGAATAATTGCAAATCCAACCTCTGCCAGTGCTGTAGATATTCGTCGACATCACCTGTTCCATAGATATTAGTCAGCAGTTTGAGCTGTAGATATTCGTCCTCACTTTGGTTCTCGTAGATATTAGTCAGCAGTTTGAGCTGTAGATATTCGTCCTCACTTTGGTTCTCATAGATATTAGGGGGCATCCATTAATTACGTGAGCACAAACGGGGGGGGGGGTGGTCCAACAATATCTCACGTTACTTGAAAAAGATATACGAATTGGCCCAAATTTATTTCACCGAGGGGGAGTGGGAGGGTCTAAATTGGAAGAAAAACTGCTCACGTAATTAATGGATGCCCCCTTAGTCCGATTTGTTCAGTTTTTGGAATTCCTGTAGATATTAGTAGACGCCTCCGTTTTAATTTGAATTAAACAATATCTTTTACAATACTTATTAATTTAATTTAATTTACTTTACCGTATCACACAGCTGTCATATCATGCAAATGATATCCAACCACACCAGCGCCATCTACTTTGAGTTTTCCAGATTACCTGTCATTGTAGATAGTTATGAATTTAGATAGATACCTAAAATGATTTCAAACACTCTTTTTAATGGTAGTCACACACAAGCTCTATAACGTCCGCCCGTCTTTTTTTCAACGCTCCCCCCTCCCTCTGCTTAAAAATGTGTAAAACAGAAAATACAGAAATAGCGTGGTAGTTATTGGCTCCCGCTCGGGCGTTGCTCGTTCGATCCTCGTCTAGTAAATCCTCCATCATTGCAGAAGCCACATTTTCCGTAAACAATGATGGATTTTCATCATTCTGAGATTATTTGTATACATAAGCATAATAGCACATACGGAAAAAGCACCGCATCCCAAATTTTTTCAAATGGTCATTACATATATTGAAATATCACAACCAACCAGTTAGTAGTGTTGTATACAGTTATTGAATCACACTCGCTCTTAAACACTTACATTTATGTTTTCTTCACAAGAACTAGATATGAAAAAAAAATTATTGTGATGGTGGGAAGGAATAATAGTCCAATCAAAAACTTTCCTCTTTGGCCGCATCTGGCCCGTGGGCCGTCAATTGCCGATCGCTACTCTATACTTTTCATTATAATGGTGAAACAGGCCAAGCCCCCATATTATATTATGACAGCGCTCGTGTGCAACTTGCATTATTAAAATAACAGTAATATTTTTTTATCAACAAAACATTTGATGAGTGTCAATCTATAAAGAATAATAATACTCCGTGGAAATAAATTGCTGCACCCAAAATTGGCTATTAGGTTCTTAGTTTGGTTTAATAAATAATTTTAAAAGAAACCTTTCAGTTTGCTAACAAAATCCAATATGACGGCATGGAAAAATTTGAACTTTAAAATAAAAAAAATTTAATGCATCATTTACCCTGATGTAAAAAGTTGTTTCTTGTAGTGATTAAGTTGAAAAGAAGTGTTATTTAAATAATTTGTACGTGTTAAGAAGTACGCAGAGTAAGGAAACTTTACCAATAATTTGTATTTTTGTTTCCAGGGCTCCATAACTCGTGCTTTCGGCTTGAAGTCAAAGCAGGACAAGACCTCCCCCTCCAGTTCCAGCGAGAGCTCCAGTGTCGTCAGCCGCTGGAGCCGCCCCTCCCCTCCCCGCACCCGCTCCTACATCAGCATCGGCCACCCCATCGGGGGGCATCCGCCCTACTCTTCCCTCGACTACGACTCAACTTACGAGTCACCACAGTCCATCTACGAATCACCTTTAAACTGCAACCAGCCACAGTTGCAGTACAGAGTCAGCTCTCAACAGAGCATCAACAGCAACATTTACAGCAATGGATCGCATTGCTTCGATATATCAGAGCTGGAAAGCGTTTCACATCGAACGTATTCTCAACGTAGCGTTAACTCTCACAGAGTCAGCTCACCTTTACCAATTCACGAGGAAGCTGACAACCCACACAAACAGAAGAAACACAGGAGGGTTAAGAGCATCGGCGATATTGAAGCAGCAGCAACACTGCCTGCATAATTTCCACGTCAAACTATTACATCACCTAGATAGAATTTTACTAAATTAATCAAATGTTGCAATATTTGATATTTTTTGCGCATTTTCAGCACATCGTCTATGTAAAATCAATACCGCATCATCATCATCGTCATCATCTTCTTCCCCTTGTCCTATTCGGGTCGAGGACCCATTGCATCGACAAGGCGTCTCCACTCGTCCCATTCTCTCCTCACACAGTTTCTGGAGTTGTCTCGCCCAACTGTGTCTGGGGCGGCCCACTAGACATCTACCCTCTGGAATTGAACTCAGTATATTCCTAGAAATTCGGTCATCAGACATTCTTAGTACGTGCCCAAGCCACCTCAGTTGCGATTTTTCTATGAAGAGTAACAGTGATCCAATAATTTCAAAATATGTTTTTTGACACTTTCAGTAGAACAGCAAAAGTCACATTGATTGGTGCTTTCAAATTGTGAAATTGACCAATAGACTGCTTGAACTGGGTTAAAATCAATACCACAAATAAACTTTCCTGAGTAAATAAGCAAGCAAGTGCGCGTATATATCCCTAGATAGTTTTTTGTCCATCTTGAAGATTTTTACATGTGGTTCTTCCGTGGTATTGGACTTACACCGACGATATAGATATTAAAATGTAATCAAGTTTTGTTTCAATTAGAAACTAGATAGTGTTATCATTACAATACAACATAATTGCGGAGTTGAAAAATATAGTCGAATAATAATTAATTATTACGAGGATGTAATAGATAAATCCATATGACCAGACTCAAATAAGTGACCAAGTTTTACCGTGTATAAACTAATATTATAACATAATATAACTGTGCTATATTCCAAAAAATATTTTTATTAATTTGTGATATAAAAAATATAAATGTTGTGCTGTGATTGTGCTTTTTATATTTGTACATTCGTCGTTGTTGTTTTAATATTGAGTTATTTTTATTTAAACTATAATCTTCGTGGCAATATCTTCATAATGCAATTGCCGATCAAAGCAAATCAGATGGGCAGTTAGTTGAATTTTTTAGAAGTTAATATGCATTTAGGATAGTATAATTTGAAATAATCACGGTAATAAAGTTTCTATGTGTAACACTGATGATTTACAATACACCATGAGTACATTCAACTCTATACTATGTGTAACACTGATACACCATAAGTACATCCAACTCTGTACTACGTGTAACACTGATGCACCATGAGTACATTCAACTCTACGAGTATATTATGTGCAATACTGATACACCATGAGTACATTCAATTCTATATCAAGTATAACACCGATATACCATGAGTACATTCAACTGTATACTAAATGTAGCACTGATATAATGTGAGTACATTATCTTGTATACTAAGTATAACACTGATATACCATGTGTATATTCAACTGTGTTCAATTCATCAGTTTGTGAATATCAAATTTATTAATTCATGTTTCTAGAAAGTTAAGACATCCTCGTGTACAAGGACCGGTCATATCGTAGACACGATAGTTTGTGTCATAATGTCATAATCATTAAATCAATTAGATTAATCAAATTCATTATTTATCTAACTTATTTATCCAAATAACCACATAATTATTAATACCATGTACCAACCACTAGTCATTGTGCAATTTTACAAACTATAAATCAATAAAGTTCTTATTTATGTATTTATTAAATAAATTGTTTTCGATGTAACCTAAGAAAGCTGTTTTATTTCAATAAATTAATCACTGTCCCTGAAAGTATTTTCCATGTTGGGCTAATTTTAGTCAAATGGTGTCATCTCTTGATGTGATTCTACTATCCCGTTATAGGTCGAAGAGTTGTAAGTGCTTATCCACTGGAATGCTAGGCAACCAACCCAAGTAGGTAGACGGCTTTCACAGTTGAACGCCAAGCGCCCTTAATATTTAAAATGAATAAGAGTAAATTTAAACTTTACCGCAGCTCAATCTATTGTCCGATAACAAGCTGAAATAATGTTTTCACAAATATTTAAGAGATAACACGAACTTGAATTCACAAGGTCTAAATTTTATAAAATTCACACTTTGCTAGCAGAGAAGATGCTTTTTCATATTATTATTATCGACGGAGGACAATATAAAATCGTCATACGAAAACATAAAAAATAATTACCCTTTAACTAAAATGGTGTGAAGGTTTGAAAGAGAATATAAATAAAAAATAGTATACCCTAAGTGCTCCAGGTATATTTTATTTATTTTTACTAAATTACATCTACCAAATAAGGTGGTGTTTAAAATTACCAAAAAACCCTCTTGAGTATTTTGTGCTCCTGGTACTAAATCCTGAAATACAATAAGACTTGTTAAAATACCTGCAATGTCCTGTCTCCAGTGAAAGTAAACAATGCATGCATTTTTAAAAACATTTACCTCTTCAAGCTCTTGTGCTCCTGATAGATTGTTCATAAAAATATATGTATATTTAGGGCATTTTTATAATTCCTACAGAAAGACTGCACAAAAAACATGTTTTTTTATCATAGGCAGTTGAAAATGAAACAAATAGTGTATGTCTGTTTCCCCAAAAGGAAAAATGTGATTATTGCGTACCTCTCCTCACACATTAAAATGAGATGCTGTAGGAATTATAAAAGCGTCCATTACTATAGAAAATTTATAATTTACCTCTACCATGTACTCCTGGTAAATTTTGTACTAATTTACATCTACCAAGTGAAGGGGTTTGTTAAACATTTTCAATAAATTATTATACCACTTTTGCATGTTTTGCTCCTTCTACAATACTGAAATTACAACAAAATTAAGTTCTGTGGTGCTTGTTAGAAGATTACTAACTTGTTGCATCCGTTGATTTGTGGACTTCTTGGAGCATTTTTTTCATTCAAATACTTACCTCTTCAAGTTCTTGTGCTCCTGGCAGTTTGCTTAAAAAAAATTCTTAGTATATACCGGAGAAATTTAATAATTTAGAAATAAAATGCTTATCTTTGCAGTATTTATTGTGTTCTCCTGGCATATTCTGTATTAAAAATTACCTTGTTTTTTGTCAAATCTTACTAATAGGATGGTCCGATGCTCTGTGGGGAACCCGCTTGCACAGCGCGGGTGTAAACTGTGCGACCTAAAGTTTAAGTTTAGACTTACGGATTTCAATACTTCGTTTGTGTGAAAACACTATGAAACCAATATTATAAACGCGAAAGTTTGTATGGATTGTATGTGTGTTTGTTACTCCTTCATGCTTATACATCAGAATAACATATAGACTATATATAATGGTAAGCTCCGGCTTTATGAAATTTGTATAAATGAAAATGTGTGCATTTCATAAATATATTTTAGAGGTAGGGAGGAAAGGTAGTGGCAAGGGGAACGGGGGTGGTAGGGTTCGCGGAGAGACGAAGGAGGGGGAAGGCGGAAGGGAACGGGGACACACGGGAAAGGACATGCGGGGAGAATCAATTTATTTCTTTGAATGGCATTGCAAAGCATGCCGGAGACCAACTAGTATTTACATATTTTCATGTGAACCCTCCTCTTTATCTGGATAAAGAGCCAGTTCCACATCGGTCTCTGGTAACTTTTTTTTTTTTTTTACATTAACTCCACTCCTGAGGAAAATAATTTCCCACAGGGCCTATGTCATCTTTGAGGATGCTGTGTGGAGGGTCTTTTTGAGGAAAGGAAGGAGTGAACATGGGTCTTGAAGAGACCCATGTTGTAGGAGGGAGGAAACACAGAGGCCGGTAAATTGTTCCACCACAATGTCAACCGTGTACAAATGTTGGGCGCGTGTTTGGCGTGTTTCCCGACTATGCACCGGTGCCGAGGGGATCAATGACGCTAGTTCCTCGGAGCACCTTCCATTGTAATACCGGTAGAACAAGGACAGCATTCCCACCTGACGCCTGTGCTCTAAAGATTGCAATCCATCTGTTAAGATGGGAGAATCTATCAAACGGATCGCCCGTTTCTGCAGAGTTCAGGGTTTTTTTAAGGTATTTTGGAGCTCCAGACCAGAGGTGGCTGCCAAATTCAACCGTGTGGTGCACTTGCGATTTGTACAGGGTTAGCAGTTGTGTACTATTAAAGTATCTGCGGGCCCTGTACAGTATGCCCAGTTTCTGAGAATTGCACAGGAACCGCAGTGGCAAACCACTTCAGGTATCAACCAATTTCTAGTGTTGGTAATCATGGTGGTTATACATCAACATCGCCACTGGTGTTACAACCTTTGAAGAGAGCTGAGGGGCGATTCACGTTTTACTTAAAGTTAAGAAAAAGATTTTTTTTTTAAATCTTCACTGCCTCAGATGTTAAATCCCTTAACGGAATGGCTCTGGCTTACTTATCAGAAATATATATTCCAGAAAATTCCAATTCTTGACAGTCAATCTTTAGGTCAGCAGCATCATCAGACATCGGAAGGCTGAAGGAACCAAAGCGCAAACCAGATACCAAGTTCGGCGAGCGTCCTTTCGGAATATCGGGACCTGAAGCATGGAATGGACTGCCATACGGTTTAAGAATGATCATAGACACGGCAGAATTTCGAGCTAAACTTAAAACTCACCTTTTCGTATCAATAAAGTCAAAATCCTTTTCCTTTCACCTTCACAGTTCGTGACATTGTAAATAACCAATTGTGTAAAATATAAACAAATAAGAACTTTTCAAGATCATTTCGTAAAAATTCGCCAGTCTCACAAAAGAAATATCATCTCTACTTTTGCCATTAATCTTTTCATCTCTTGTATTTCGTTGTATCGGAGCATATCTCTTGTATTTCAATAACTTTGCAGGTAAGTATGTTTTCTATCTGTTAGTAAATAATAAAATTAGATAGAGCCTAAGAACTCATAATAAATTTTACATCACCCTATAAGAGATTTTTCCCAAAAAACAGAACTCTACAAAATCTCCAATTATTATTATTATGCAGAAATTGTCCTAAACCTTAAAATTAACAACATTTTCGCTGTCTTCCGAGAGAACTGTAATCGCAGTTAACGTAAAAGTCGTTAATAATAATTTTAAGTTTAAGGAAAATTCCTTATCCTTAACCGAAATCTCTCCCCTGGTTGCCTTTGAGGAAAGCTTTCACTTCAGCTGGTATCGTGCTGTCTCCCTCTGATCGTGAGAGCAAATGCGACATCAGAGTCATTCACTATTAAGGACTATACTAAGAGTACACTTAAAGGCAAATTGTTTTAAATAAATGTCTTTAATACAAAAATATTATATTACCAAAAAATACGTACTTAGGAATAAAGTTCATTTATAAATCTTCAATAAGAGATTCTTTCATGTATGTAAATGGTTGCTTTTGGAATGTGAACTCTACTAGTCCCAGCGAGAGCTCTTAACGCACATCAATGGTTGTCCTCTTCCTTCTCCCGCGCCTTGTATCAAAACGAAAGAGACAAAAGATACCAGAACGATGACATCATACGAGATCTCTTGCTGGGACTAGTTTACATAATTATAATATAATAAGTTCTATAAAAATGAACAGTTTAGATAAATCTTGATTTAGTTTTGAGGTATATATTATTATAGAAAAAAGAATAACACAAGAAGTGCCTTGTGTTTCATGATCCAAATATTTGCCCAATCAGGGCCTATTTTTCCATTAAAAACATGTGTTTTCAAAATTTAAATGGGATGGAGATCTACGATGTCATGTGAGTGTAAGCGAGATGGAACGCTGGCGGTCCTTTGAAATTAGTATTTATTTTTATAATTACTCCATGCAGAAAGAAAATAATCTCCTTCAGGACCTATGTCATCTTTAGCGATGCTGTGTGGAGGGACTTTGTTTGGAAGGTACTTCTAGTTTTATTCTTTATTCTGTAGGTATTACACCGTGTTGCGCTTTCCCCTCCTTTAGCCAATATTTCCGACAGCGTTTCAGTGTCCGGTGTCAATGGCTACACCAAAATTATATTATCAATGAGAATCAGAAAATATTGTGCTAAAAAAACTTTTTCTTAAACAATAATTCGAAGCTAATCCAAAATAAGCACAAAAAGGTTAAAAAAAAAAAAATTATATTTATGTAATTATCATCTGTACAAAGATAACAATAGGTATAAAAAAATATAAAAACAGTAGTATCATTACAAACATGCTTTTATACGTGCAAAATAATAAGTGCAGTAAAAACATAAAAAAGTATGTTACGGTTACAAAACATTATAAAATTAACAATAAAACATTGTTATTTTAGTTACTTCTTGTTAAATATGAATATGTCCACAGTTTTCCTTGCAGCAATTCTCACATTCTATGATATTTTTGCTAGCAGCGTTATTAAAAAGAAACAGTAATAGCGCACAAAATCAAAAACACTGTTTTGAACATAAATAATTGACCTATTTGGTAATAACAGAGTCTCATGGCTTGTAATGATTGTGCTCTACCCTCTCTGTAACCCGCCACTCATCAGACAATTACTTTAGCAAGAGACATCTTGTCTCTCACATAGATTGCAAGATAGTCAGCCTATAGGCAGGCTCGTCCAGTTTGGGGTCGAATTTGACGTGTACTGCTATGGTCGGGGTATCCAGAGAGGGAGTCCAGGGAAGCTCTCAAAGCTCTTCCTTAAGGTCGAGCACTGGATTTTTCTTATCTGGTTTCTCTCCGGGATAGCTTTTATTTTCTATGGTTACTTCTTTACATTCCTCCTGTTGGATCAAGAAGTCTTTGGCCTCCCAGGCTTGGGCTCCATCCTTGAACATGAATATCGCTCTGTCATCATCTATCAGGTATCTGTAATCGTAAGATACATAATGTATTAATAAATTGTTTACAATAAAATGAAGCTAATGCAAATTTAAACCCAAATTTCCCAACAAATCTTCTCTACATATTTTAATTTTAAAGGCAGTCGCAGTCGAGAATTTACAAAAACAATAAGTAAAAAGAATAGGCCACTTGCATCACATTTTTTTAAATTTTTTTCCGGTTTAGACAAATATTCTAAGACATCCCGTTTTTATTTTTTTAAATCGTATTTTTGAAACCCTGGCGATTTTTTGAAAATTTCAATCCGAAAAATCAGACCATTTATTATAAACCGGAAAGACGGGACATAATTTAATGGGTGCGAAAAAACAATAATTACGTTGCCAAAAATCATTTAAAAAAAGAAATGTTTTCCACACGAATAGCAATAAATTGTACGGGGTTCTCTTCGTAACATCTGTAAAAACACCGCCATCTTTATCAAAAAATTAAACCAAAGGATAAGTTCGCATAGAACAAACAATAAATCTAGTGAATGTTAAACGTAAATTCAAAAATTCGCCGGAAATCAAAGTAATATAAAAAAAAATTTATCAGTGTGGAATTTTACAAAATTAAGGGAACATTAAAAAATTCACACATGCGTTTTGTGACAAAAATACTTCAGTTTGTCTATTTATTTACGGTCTTAAAAACTAATCTATTTGAGATTTTTGAAGTTAAACTTCTTTACACACGCTTGACTTGGGGATTAAGCTGGTGAATGTCTTACGAAAAGTGTAATGCAAACGGTGATCGGGCGAGGCGAACAGTGATCAGGTGAGGCGAACGGTCGGGCCTTAACGCACACTTGACTTGGGGAGTAAGCTGGTGAACGCGTGACAAGAGCGTCATGAAAAGTGTGATCGAGCGAGGCGAACGGAAGTTGAGAGGGAGATATAAGTTAGTGAAGTTTTACTTCAGTCATATGGTCTAAAGCAAACTCGTTTTTTTTTAAGGGCGTTTAACCAGCCAGCGGCCGAAAATCCACATTTCGTCGAAAGGTGTTCTTACGATCGCACAGGGCGGTTCCAATGGTAAAGATTAATTATTTTCCATACCAGCTTTTAAAATTATAACTCAATATCGATTTTATTTCATTCCAAATTTGCTTTAATTTAACTCAATATCGATTTTATTTCATTCCAAATATGCTTTAATTTATACCTACATATGCTGAAAGGCGTGATGATAAAACTATTAAAATTGTGTACGTTTTGTAATTATTTTTTGATCATAAGTATTTATCATTTTTCTATAATGTCTAAGAAAAATAAGAATGTAAAAAAATCTGAAATATATTAGTTTGTAAGTGCGCAAATAAATACACAAACAGACCAATTTTCGTCAAGAAACACACGTACGTATGTAGGTATATATTTTTTATGATTTTATTTAAACAAAAATTAAAATTCTGAAACATACGTTTCCCAGATAATGTATTGATTTATTTAAATTTGGACATTCTTAAAAGAAAATAAAAAAATTAATGATAACCAATTCGGCTTCAAAAAAAATACAAATAGTCATGACGCGATAGCAAAAATAACCAACTACATATTTATATACAGCCCTAGATTCCGATAAAAAATATATCAGAATATTTATAGACCTGAAAAAAGCTTTCGACAGCATATCACATAAAAAATTAATAAATAAATCAAAATCGATAGGAATTAATGGGAAAGTATTAGCATGGATAACTAGTTATTTACATAAAAGACCTCAACAAGTAAAATTACTCTAATCAAAATATAGCAACTTTTCGATACCCCAAGGTACACAGTTTTGGGACCATTGTTATTTATTATATATGTCAATGATATATTCCATATTTCCAAATATGGAGAAATTGTCTCCTACGCTGACGACACAGTCCTACTACTAAAAGCAAACACCTGGTCTGAATTAAATAAAATGGCAAATACAGATATCAATGCACTAAAATTATGGTTTGTTAAAAACCTGTCGACTTTAAATTCTAAAAAAACCTATTATTTACCATTTCTCATTAAAAAACCAGAAACACCTAAAGAAATAAACACATTAATCCACTCTGTGACAAATACAGAAAACCACAAATGCAATATATCATGTACAAACATAGAAAGCAAGACCGATATTAAGTACCTGGGCATAACAATAGACCAGAGTTTAAAATGGTCCCCACACATAAATATTCTGAACAACAGAATAAGGAAACTAACATATATATTTAGATGTTTAACCATGTATGATATCTAGACGTGCCCTGTGAAATGCAAAATGACGCTAGAAGCCAGCAAAAGCAGGCTCAAGGCCCATTTATGAAAAAGTGCCTGCTTTGTTTTGCACCATTTAGATCGCATAGTGCTTTGTGTTGTACCTTTTATCGGTCTAAAAGGTCTACACTGGCACTAATTTGTGTATCAGCCGTCCGGAACGAGTTAATTTTTTCAAACACAAAAATATACCACTTCTGAATATTGTACAAGGTACACACTGCGGACTTTATTTTTGAAAATGTAGTCTGCTATCTGACTACAACAAAAAAATACACCGTACATATGTTTTAATAAACGTAATAATGTTAAAGAGTTACTTTTGTTACCATCAAAGTTTCCTACGTCATCAAATCACCGCACTGCTTGTGACGTCACGATAGTTTGACTACTAATACATACAAGGAGGGCTAGTATCACAATTTGGAAGAGTTTTCAAACTTTTTTAAAGCGCGACCCGCTTTCAATAATAAAATAAATTATACTAATTCCATAAATTATAATTATAGTTACCACCACCCGCTGTTTTTTTATGAATGATCAACCTTTTTAGTTGAAGTATTATTAATATATTCATTATTATTATGTATGCGGACCTTGGTGGGAGGGTATGTACAACATAACCTGGTTAACTTTGTTGTCGGTGGAGTCGCAAACCTACTTTACATATTGTAAAACAATATTTGTTTAATAAAACTATAAAAGTGGGTAAAAATAAAGCGCCGCAGGTGAAAATTGTATATCCGCAATGCCAAAACAATGAATGCTATCGATTTTTTCATTTGGAAATGTTAAATTTTGGCGGTTGATTCAAAAAGGGCAAAAATTGCCAGACAAAATTTTTACTACGGTCAAACGAATAAATGGTATTGGTTTATTTTCGTTCGGAATTACAATATGTATTATAATATATGCAATATTTCGTCATGATAATTTTTGTTATTTTGTAAAACGGAAACCTTTAAAATACATTAAACACAGATCTCACCAAAAAACCATTGCAATATTCTTCAATTAAGGTCGCAAGTTAAACTATTTTTTTTAGCCACGGCACTCCGAATTTCTACCGTTTTATAACATTTTTCTCTTGAACACTTTAAGTTTTTAAGTTTATAAAAAATATTTGCTATTTTTAAGGATAATATCTATACATTAAACATTGAAACGGTAATTATATGAAATTCCCCCGATAGATGAAAATCGTAAGCTAAACTCCAAAATTTATTATAAACACTATATTTTTGATATTTTACAAGTTATACGTATATAGGTATATGAAAAATTTCGTAATTCATTGTATTTTTAAATACTTTTAAAGACATTTTCCGTCAGATTTTTGTTCTATTTCAAACGAGTCATATTTTATTAAACATTTTCACAATTTTCGCTTAAATATTATCGTTTTTAAGATTAGCGCGCTCCCTCTAACATTCGTATATACGTATCTCCCATTCCTCTTCTTTTTGAGGGCTTACTTCTGGGCTTTAAATAACCACTAATTTCAGTCATTTTTTATTTATTATATGCAAAAAACCTAATGTTTTGAGTAACTGATTCAAAACTTTAAAGAGAGATTATAGTTTTTGGCTAATACCTTTTGCAAAACAGAATAGAAGCCTTTGAACATTTTTTTTCTTAGCAATTTTTTTAATATTTTTTTGTAGTCAGTCCGGAAAGCAGTAAATTTGCTTGCGGACCGCTGGTTGCTCATCACTGTGTTAATGATGAGCAACCAACTTGGGCAGCCCACGGTGCGTGGGCGGTAAAAAGGTGAATTTTTCGTAAATATTTTCAAGCAAATTTGAATGGATTTTTGTATTAAACTCATTAAGCTTACAGACCATCAGAAAAAAAAATTGCAGACGCATCCGCCGCCAAGACCTGGACAAACGTCACTCCATTAACCGGGCACCCCTGTTTAGTCACCAAACGTAGCGAACCACCTATGGCAGAGGCGTTGGTTATACAATAAATGGTTCCCGAGGCGGCGGTACCCATACTGGCCTCCGAAATTAAATCGCTTGTCATAATAAAGTAAAAAAAATATTTTTTTCCAATTAAATTTATGAATGTCTCTTGACCCACACTTTGAAAACCACTTATATGCAACACAACATGTGGATATTGTTGACGCGGCCAATCCGTGAACAACTATTGATGTGAGATAAGTTTTTAGATTTTTACGGCCAAAAGCATTTTCGTTGTTAGTTTTTGGGGTGTTATGCCGTGTTGCGCTACCTCCTACTATAGCCGACGTTTCGGACAGGGTTGCAGTGTCCATCATCAGGGCAGATCTGCCGGATCTGCCCTGATGATGGACACTGCAACGCTGTCCGAAACGTCGGCTATAGTAGGAGGTAGCGCAACACGGCATAACACCCCAAAAACTAACAACGAAAAAAAAAACTATTGATGTGTTAGTTCGACAAATTACACAATAGGATAACTTGGAGGTCAGTTGTATATTGTCGGGAACTCTGTATGCAAGACGGCGGAATTAGAAGGAGAGTTTTATTGCGAAATTACTGTTACTGGTGTTATTTTATTCTGATTCTTACTATGAGAGGGCTTGTCTAGGGTATACTTGGTCGAAGTGTTTAACCCTTTGAGTATCGGCGGCACTCAGACGATCCAAATAGAGCATAGGTTCTCAACGTGGGCGATAACGCCCCCTTGGGGGCGTTTGAGACCTTCAGGGGGGCGGTAGAAGATCCAGAGACAATTAAGGGGCGTTGAGATGGAACAGGGGGGCGTTGGCAAGTAAAAATATGATCTAAAAAAGACAAACAAAACATTCTAATCACATTCTAATAAAGCAAAGTAAACTTTAATATTGGTTACTTTTTTTTATTAAAAACCCATATCGGAAGAAAAAAGAAGATACGGCAATATGGTATGGATTATATTAAATACGGATTTATCAAAAATCGCCGAAGTGCCTTATTTGTTGAAAAACATTTTCAAATGAAGCGATGAAGCATGGGTGATGGGTGGTTTGGTATATTTATGGATGAAGCCTTATAGGTTTCGAGACATAGACATATGAATATTCATATGTCTATGCTTCAAGATCATTTTAATAAAATCCAGTCGGACAAGAAAGACAAATATGTGACCCATTTTCAAGACATGAAAAATAAGTACAAAATTCAGCTAACAATTTTCAACAGCTTCTAAGCATGACGATGATGGACTTCGAGCTTCGTACAATATCTCATTATTGATTGCTAAAACAGGCAAACCACATACTATTGGGGGAGATTTAATTTTACCAGCAGTAAAAGAAGTAATAACCACTGTGCTCCATAAACCAGCTGCAGATATTATCTGAAAAATTCCTTTGAGCAATAGTTCTGTGCAAAGAAGAATTGATGAAATGGCTGAAAACATTGAAGAATCATTGTGCAATCATCTGCAGTCTTGTCGATTTTCAATTCAGCTGGATGAGTCCACTTTACCAACCAATGAAGCATTGTTATTGTCATACGTGAGGTTCATCAAAGATGAGAAAATATGTCAAGAGCTATTGTTTGTTACAAATTTGTAAACAGATACAAAAGGAGAAACCATATTTAATACACTGGAAAAGTTTTGTGACGAAAAGAAAATTCCTTTTAATAATATTTTGTCAGCTGCTACAGATGGCGCCCCAGCTATGACAGGACGTCACAAAGGCTTCATAGCGTGATTAAAAAATAAAGTTCATGACTTGCTTGCTGTGCATTGCGTAATTCATCGCCAGCATTTGGTTGCGAAAAATCTGAGTGAACGCCTCCATACATCTCTGCAATACGTTATCAGAGCAGTTAATAAAATCAGAAGTAACTCATTTATTATTACTTTTTTAGTCAGCTTTGCATTGCCAATGATGAAGATTTCAACCGATTGCTGCTTCACACAGAGGTGCGTTGGCTGTCAAAAGGTTCTTGTTTGACTCGATTTTACAATCTGTTTGAGTCTGTGATAGAGCTCCTAGGAAACAAAGACACAGAATTGCGCGACAACCTCACCTCATCGAAGAACGATATTGCGGACTTGACAGACCTGTATAAATTGTTTAATGATGTCAATCTCCAACTTCAAGGCGACGACTTAAATTTGATTAGGACAAAAATTGCGTTGCAGCTTTTGTATCCAAACTGCTACTATACAAAAGAAATATCGGCAGACGGGAATTTAATAACTTCCTAAATTTATCAGCAGTGTCATTTAAGAACGACGACTTGCTTGTTTACTGTCAACACTTGGAAAACCTCCACAGTGATTTCAAGGAACGATTCCAGGATATTTTAAACACGGACATACCACACTGAGTTTTGGATCCTTTTTCAAATGTCAACACAGTAGGATCATCCCCGTTAGAAGAAGAACTAATAGAACTGATAACAAATGAGGAATTAAAAATTAAATTTAAGAATAGCTACGAAGAGTTTTGGCTGCAGAAGCCGATTTTGCAACTGTACTCAGGATTATGGTCGATAGTTCAACGATTTTTAATAGCATTCCCATCGTCCTATTTAGTTGAACGTGGATTCAGTGCGGTAGCAACTTTGGTAACCAAAAAGAAAAATAGGCTCCATGTTACTGAACGCGTTGACTTACGTTTGTTTTTAAAATTCAACCATCTCATTAGATAACTTACAAATTCAATATCTTTTCAATGTTAATAAAAATACTTCTCTATACATGCGTTTTAATTGTTCTCATTGAAACAATATTCTTCTCAGAAATAGGATAGGAGTCATAGCCTTTCTTACGATTACGTAATATTACAGTGAATTACACGTTTAAATATAATCGTGCCCCCCCCCCCCCCCCCCAAGATGGTATGTAAAAGCAGTTTTTTTTCTTTATTCATTGCATAAATTATTTATATTGTAAGTGGATTTTTCGACCACCATGCTAGGCTGATGCCCTTGTTATGGTGGTCGTTCGTTCAGTTGGGGGGCGTTAGAAAAAAATGTATTGTCAAAGTGGGCGGTGGGCAAAAAAAGGTTGAGAATCTATGAAATAGAGTATTGAAGCATACGTGTGGCCGTACGACTTTATTCAGTTTTTTCTATGCCATGTTTGTAATTTCGATTAAATTATGATTTATAGATAATTCAAATATATTTGTCAAACATTTTTATGTATTCTTACAAAAAATGTTACGTATCTACACGCATAAATATAAATATATGAATTATGAATTAAATGGCTCTCAACATTTTACAAATAAAAATTTCAAACTTTAAAAAAAAAAAAATTATATAAAAAAAATGTCCAATAATAAAGGGATAATACTAAAACTTTAAAAAGTAGACTTATCCAGTGGCTCTCAACATTTTACAAATAGTGTTTTCAAAAATTATTATTTTTATTTGTAAAAAAGAAATGTACAATAATAAAAAGATTATACTAAAAATAAAAACAAAAGTATACGTAAGGTCTTATAATAAGTTGGACAAATTCAGGGGTTCTCAACATTTTACAATATATACCTATAGAAATTTTGGTTCCGTATGTTTTTGTCCGCAAATCTCGGAAAGTAATTGATGGATGACTCAATTTTTTTTTACAGAACATTGCATTTTAGAAGAAGAGTACTTCTAAATATAATGGTAAGCTCTGGCCTTATGAAATTTGTATAAAAAATTTACAGATGGTGTGGGAGTGGTTTGAAAATGTGAGTATTTTTATTTGAAGGCAGGAGGGCAGTGGCCTAGCGAGGGGGGGGGGAAGCGCCCCGGGTGCCACCCGAAGAGGGGCGACACCCGACTCAGATGAGGGGTGACACCCGACCGTGGAAAAAAAACATGCTACAGTAGAACCCGATATCTGCACCAGCTAGTCGAAGATGGTATACCATTTCACCCCACCTTTTCCCACTCCACCCCATATCCCGTTCCCCCCCCCCCCCTCCCCCTGTTGTATGTGTAGGCCTGGGCAATATGATGGAAACCGACCCGCCCTATCCCATTACGCCCTCCCTCGATGTGGAATCCGCCCCGGGTGCCACCCACGCTAGCTACGCCACTGCAAAAGGGAGAGGGTAATGAAAAAGGTAGGAATCCCGGGAAGGGTGACGTGAGAGGGGGAAGGCGGGGAAGGTAAGGTGACGCAGGAAGGGAACGGGGACGCATGGGAATGGACATGTAGGGAGAAACAATTTATTTCTTTGAATGGTATTGCAACGCATGCCGGGTACCAGCTAGCATTATATAAATATTGTTACGTAGAAACAAGGAAAGACACAAAATGTATTTGTGTTGAATTTAATGTTCCATTATGCACTTATCCGTGTTTTGAGGCATACCACACGAAAAGATATTTTAGCTAAGTAGTAAAAGTTTGACAAAATAAATAGGAAATCTAAATCTAACATTATTTGCGCGTTGAGAACCACTGAATGTATATTTTATTTTTATTATTAGTATTATCTTTTTGTTACTGTACATTTCTTTTTATATAAATATATTTTTTTTTAAAATAGTATTTGTAAAATGTTGAGAGCCACTGGATTGGTCTACTTTTTTATTTTTAATATTATCCCTTTATTATTGTACATTTATCTTTATATAAATAAAAAAAATTTAACACTTTTTATTTGTAAAATGTTGAAAGCCACTGAATTTGTCAAACTTATTATAAGATCTTACTTAAACTTTTTTTTTGTTTTTAGTATTATCTTTTATTATTGCACATTTCTTTTAATATAAATAAAAAATCTGAAAACTTTTCATTTGTAAAATGTTGAGAACCACAGAATTTGTCTAACCAAATTTACAATTCAATAAGAAAAGTTTATATATAGTAATAAAAAACGCTCCGAAAATAACTTCTGTAAAAAAAAAGTAAGAAGATAATTAATTAAATCGATTACAAAATTAAGAAAAACTTTAAAAACAACTCACTCCCACGATGTAGATGACATAAAAATAACTCACTAATCAAAGGGTTAAGAGATATTTTAAACGAAAAATTACTTAGAACCATATACTTCGCTTTCTGCCAATCAATTATACAATACGGCATTATAGGATGGGGCGGTACATATACAAATCAAACACCAACAATTTACATATCACAAAAACTAATAATAAAAACAATTTTTAAAAAACCCTACTCATATTCGTCAGATCTTTTATTCAAACAATTTAAGGTAAGAAAATTAAGTGCATTATACTTGTATCATGCAACATTACAAATTTATAAAGATAATATTGAATGGGGAGGTGGAAATGGGTACCGCCACCCCGGGAACCTTTATTGGATAACCAACACCTCTGCCATAGGTCACCTCAAGTGGTTCGGTGGTTTGGTGATTTATCAGGGGTGCCCGGGTTGACCTGGACACACTGAACCCCAGATTCCTACCCACCCCTTAAACCCTTTTCCTTCCCAGAACTCTCCTCTCCGTCCCTTAAAAAAACCCTCCACACAGCACCCCCAAAGATGACATAGGCTCTGAGGGAAATCATTTTCCTCGGGACCTCCTGTGTGGAGCTCATCCAAAAAAAATAAAAATAAAGTTGCACCCTTTAAAAATAACAGAAATCTTAGACAAACATCAATACTTCCTACTCCAAAATGTAAAAAAACAATAGGACAGTTAAATCATAAATATCTCGGGGTAAAATTTTTTAATTCACTACCTGAAAAAATCAGAAACATGAATACTAATATAAAAGAATTTAAAAACTCACCTTAAAAATTATACTGAAAACTTAAACTGAATCATGTAAATAAAAAAAACAATACAATAACACCCCCCCATACACACAAGCCCTGCTTACTTATGGGGTTACATCAAATATATCTACCATGTAATTAATTACTGTATAAAATTTATTTGTAATTTATGTATCTATTTGTTACTAATAAAAACTAAAAAAAATTACTGCATAATTATATGATATGGAATGGGTGTTGTATAATATAAAATCTTTTTTGAAACTTTAACAAATCTGCTAACGACCTATGGTATAACCTTATTATACTAAAAATAAATATTTTTTCTCAAAATTTAAAACATATGTTTACTAGATAAAGACAATCTTTCAAAATCAATGTATAATTTTTTGTGGAAAACAGTCAATACGTCTAAAATTTAAAAATGACATATTTCTGATTTTCTCTGGTTATACCCTCTTAACCAGTCTGCTTGTTTAGGAATAAACACATCCCAAAACATGTAATCGCGTTATACTTTCATAAGACCAAAAACGTCCCGAGCGACCTTACATTTTAAAAGCTGTATAACTCTATTTTTCTCATGCAAACATATGTATTTTTTCTTTTAACCAGAAAGAGAACGAAATAATGCTTCTTGTTGTCTTTGAAATATGAAAGCTATCTTGCATACAAGGGCGTAGCTAGGATTTTGTTAAGGGGTGGGCAGGCGGGGGGGGGGTAGAGAAGTGTGACAAGGGGTATGGAAGGTTATCAGCTCTGTGACGTCACATGTAAAAAAAATTTGAACTTTTGTTTTGATTATTTTTAGATGTAAAATTGCAAAATATTTGACGTCACACATGGGGGGTGGGGGATCTCACAAAAGTGACAGGGAGGGGGGGGGGGGAAATCATGAAGTTCGTGTGACGTAATTTATGGATGGCGCCTTGGCTCATGTGGGCATTTTGTTAACGAGGTACTAACTAAAATTTTGGCCGACTAACTTGAGTATAAGTCCCAATTCTGTGTCTGAGGCCCTCAGGGCCCTAATCGTATTTAAAAATTATAAGAAAAGAAGCAATAAAACAATTAAAGACAGATGTTTTACTTCAAAAATACATTTGAAACCGTGTACGGTCGAAGTTATACAAATTCACGTAAAAATAATACATAATAAAATAATACGTAAAAATAAAAGGAAAAGTAAAATACAAATAAACGTGCAATCTTTAAATTATCGTAGAAAGCAAACACTTTAAACAAAGTACTTGTTTCATTCTGTACAATCTTTAGTTAGATACGTAAGTTATGCGGGTATAAAAAAAAGCTTTTCTAATATTTATCCCAACTTTCCATAATGCACACAAAAATTATAAACTGAAAAGGTAATAATAAAAATTAAATTGATTCTCACAAACAATACGTCGCCCGAGTTCTTAATTGTCCAAACGACCATTTTAGTTTTTGTTCAAGCAGCTGCCCCCTCCCCCCCCCCCCCCCCCCCTGCCCTTACCTCGCTACGCCCTTGCTTGCATAGATATTTTACAATCTTGATCCAAAGTGACAGTTTGACCGGTTTGGCGCGAAACCGAGGCATCCAGATTGTGAGGTGCGAATATATTGAACCAAGCAGACGGGTTTTAAACACTTATTTTGCTTAGACATTATTGAAAAGTTATAAATAGTTATGATCAAAAAATAATTACAAACTTGAATGTAGGTATATTTTAAAGCAAATTTTGAATGAAATAAAATCGATATTGAGTTATTAGTTAAAAACGCTGGTGCAGAGAATAATCAATCTTTCCCATCGGAACCGCCAGTTGCAAGAGTACAATCGCAAGGGTGACCGGACAACTCAGAACTTCCTTTGAAAGGCCCTGAGTGATTGGTTAAAAGGTTACGTTAGGTTATGATTATGGGCTATTTTAAAATTATTTTTTTCATAGCTTAATGATTTTTCAAAGAGGTGTTGAGTTGACTTGATTCTAAGTTGGCATGGAACCGATCACAAGAATATCTTTCGATGAAAATTTGAATTCTCATCTGCTGGTTTATGGGCCTTAACATCTCGGTTTATTAAATTCCCAGCAATAGGGTGGCCGCCAATCTTTCTTTACTTTCTTTTGTCCGTGGCATTAACCTCGTAGCCCTTCATTCTGTTGGCCCAAAAAGAGGTGTTTTGCAGAACGAATTCGTCAAAAATATTAAAAAAGTTTTATTTTCAACTCTTTGTATTTTGGAAACCGCAACACAAACTATTTAGAACCGCTTGCCTGACACTTGCAGATCGTCTTCAATTTTTGGTGGTTTTTCAAAAGTTTTACAAGGAGTTAACGTTGAAGATTTGACGACTAATTTCCCTTTACTGTCTGCTTTATTATGAATGTCTTTAATGAAGCGAATTGAGCATTGGACAAACTTTTAAATGATTTCAACTTTAATGAAAACAACAGTTTTGCATGTGGCAGTACATCCAGAGAAAAACAAATAAAAATAACCTCTCGGCTTGTATGTGGTTGTTCCACAGACTGGTCTGCCACAGTTTGGTGATGGTTTCCGTGCGCTCTCTCTCGGGTTTGTTAGCCACGGTGACGAAGGTCATGAGAGTCTTGCCCTTCTTGGTGGCCTGCAGCAGACCCTCGGGGTTGTTCATGTCCAGCGAGCTCATGTCCAGCGCCGGGGGCTTGCGCAGGTGCTCCGGCAGCTCGTCCTCAGGGAGGGGCTCCTCGTCCTCGTCCCATTGGTCCAGGAGTCTGCAAATTACAATCACTAAATGAAACGGATAACTTAAAAAAGTTGGAGTGCTCATATGCTAGTTATGTTAACCTACCAACAGGTTTTGATAGAAATAATTGACTAATTAAGTAACCTTTATGCCGTTTCTCTGCAGGGGTAGGCAGAGAGGACAGACTGAAGTGTGTGACGAGCTTGGCACATACTCCTTGCCTCATTCGCATTCATACATTGTCTCATACATATTCTTCTATTACTCTGACTCTTGACATGGCCTGACTCAAGCATTTGATTCACTTGATCAATGCCATGTCTTACTCGGGCATCCCCGGTTTCTTCTACCATTCACATTTGCTTCATATATTCTCCTTATACTCCTTACTGCACTCATTCGCTCTACAATCAGATCTCCTTGTGATTGCACCTCCATCACTCAAAAAAAGAAGAAATCATACTTAAGAGCGCATAACCAGCAAATTTAAATTCAGATTCCGACGTCAGCGCTCCACACATCAGAACTCGCTAGCGGGCGTTTTTAGAACTAGAATTTATTTGTTTATTAATGACAAACACAGTACATTGTAATACAAGTTATAAGACGTTTAAGTTTTACATGGTTATGTACCTATTACGTATGACATAGAATGTCATTTGGTAATTACGCCTGACATGTAAAAACGGGTTTTAAAACTTAATTAGTTAATGAACAACTAATAGAAAGAAAGAAAGAAAAGGGAGGGAGGGGGGGGGGAGATAGAAAGACATTTTAAAAGGATTATATGCTCAATAAATTGTAAATGACTGATTAAGGTTTAGTGAAAGGTTAATTGTAAGTAGTTTTAAAATTTATAATGTGTATTTACATCACGCCAAGTAATTTAATAAATTAGTTTTGTATGTTAGTAAGGAATCGTGGAAAATGTCTAAATTAGTAATTTTTCGTAGTGGGCAGTGGCGGCTCTCCCCTTAGGACAATGGGTGTTTGACCCCCCAAAATTATAAGATATAATAATACATTTTTACGGATAAAACTGCTCAAAGCATCGAATTGTTTATTTGAAATGAATCGCGAAATAACGGCAGGCTAGCGGCGACATAGACGAGCAGTGACATCTATTGCAAAAAATGGAAGCTCCCATTCACACAGTATTCCCTGGGTCAATTTTGCCAATGCCCGATCTTCTCTCTCTATGCGCGCCATACAACAAATGAGATGGCACTATGTTCTTCGCCTGGAGTTGATATTCTCCCGCATAGGTAGTAAAGAAATCCTAACTACGCTTGGGTTATGTCCGTGAGGGAGACACCATTATGAATGTTATGTGTTGTTGAAAGAGATGGTGATATAAACATAGGTCGGTTTTGCTTTTTGCACGTATGTCTCGCATGAAACAATGGTTGTTTTTGTATTGAACAGTTCGGGAGAGATTTGAAATAATTATTCACATTGTTATTGATGTAATTTGCGACATTTCAATTTTAATTTGGTAGTACATTGGGAAGTAGATCTTTTCAAAGATTATTTATTATATTATTATGATCAATTTTCAACAGACATGGAAAACAGCTTGATTTAGAACAATTTTTGTTTTATTTTTTTTTATATAGGTATTAGGTACCGGTGCCTATTATTTCTATTAGCATAAGTTAACAATAATAATCTAAACGAAAATATGAAAGAAAACAAGACACATAAAAACAAAAACATTATAAAATAATAAATTATAAAAAGAAAATTTTTCTTATAAACATTGAATATTATTTCTAATCTAATTTTGGATACTTAGGTACCTATTGGTGTGCACAACTATATGGAAAAGTGCCCTCTTTAAAATGATGTGCCTTCAAGTACATGTATTATGTAGCGACTTTGCAATTTACAAATAATACCTATGTAATTAGAGTTGCGGATTCACGACCCTACCTCTCTTTAAATTGATTGATAATAATGTATCGGCATTTTTCTCAATATCAAATAAAGATTAATCACTTTTTTTTTTCAAATGACCTTCCACAGCTGGAGCCCTAGAGCCGCCTCTGGTAGTGGGTATAAGTTTTGATTGCGCGAGTAATTGGCGAGTTACTTGCTGCATTAGTATTGTTAGCTTCATTATGAAAAAGGGAAGTGTGCCTGGTACGCCTCATTGGGACATTTAAACTAATTATGGATAGCAATTCAGGACTATCTATTTTATTATTTAGCAGGTTATATAGAAACAACAGATCTGACAATGTGCGTCTTTTTTCTAAAGTTAACATATTATTTGTAGTTTTGTTGTATTTCTTGAGTAAATGTTTCCTAAATTTAATCTGTATACTTTCTACCAAATCTATGTATACATTATATCGAGGATTCCATATGGTTGACGCATACTCCAGTGGACTTCTGACCAATGAACAAAACAACATTTCTAGGGTTTTAGCACTTTTGAAAACTTTACATATTCTTAATAAGAAACCTAGCATCTTGTAAGATTTTGGCATAATTTGTTTGATATGCTTATCAAAAATTAATTTGCTGTCTAAGTAAACACCTAGATCTTTACATGTAGACGTAGATTTTAAGGGTTTTTTATTCAAGTTATAAGGTAGATGATTTTATTTTTATTTCTAGTGAATGTGATTGAGTGACACTTGGAAATGTTTAAGGACAATAAGTTTGATTCACAGTATGCGCACAAATTATCAAGATCGCTTTGTAATTCCACACAATCAGATAAAGACTGTATAGATTTAAAAATTTTCATGTCATCCGCATATAATACAAAGTAACTATTTTGAAAGCATACATAAACGTCATTTATGTAAATATTAAATAAGAGTGGTCCGAGATGCGACCCCTGAGGCACACCCGGTGACTTTCCGGGACTTGGGATGGAACCAATACAGTTTAGTTGACCCCGAGGTTACAGTGGCCTTGCAACGCATGCCGGGTACCCGCTGTATATAATGTTATATAGTGCAGGCGCTTGCAATATAATGTAATTTCCCGGGACTTGGGATGGAATCATTACAGTTTAGTTGACCCCGAGGTTACAGTGGCCTTGCAACGCATGCCGGGTACCCGTTGTATATAATGCTATATAGTGCAAGCACTTGCAATATAATGTAGTTTCCCGGGACTTGGGATGGAACCATTACAGTTTAGTTAAACCAGAGGTTACATTGGCCTTTCAACGCATGCCGGGTACCCACTGTAAATAATTTATTTATTTATTTACGGAAAAATAGTCCATTAACAATAATACGAATAACATGTGTTCGTTAAGGCCCGACCCGCCTAGCAATCGATCACCGTTCGCATCGATTACCGTTCGCAGGACATTTTTCGTAACGCATTTACCAGCTTACCCCTCATGTGTCGAGCGTGCGCAAAGAAGTTTTACTTCAAAAAAATTATTTTTAAGCATTTGGGACTCTTGTGCGGTATTCATATAAGAATAATTTACAATAAAAAATATTCAAAATTATAAAAAAATTTGCATAAAAATATTCAATGAACATGAATTTTTGCGTTCGGTAAACCCTGTAGTTTTTACAAACATGAAACAAAGAAATCGTATTATTTGGTTTAGTTTTAAATTAATCATTTTAAAATGTTACGATACAGAGCGCCGCGGAGACAACCGCCGGCTGCCACATTTGCGGGCAGAGTGACTTCTCAATTCTATGTTGCAACGCTATCGGCAAAACGCGAGCTGTAAATTAATTAATATTAATTACTTCTTATGACTATTTTTCGATCAAAATTTTTGTGACTTGTCAATAATGTCTTAGCAAAATAAGTACCTATGTAAAAAAATCTTGAAATATATTAGTTTGTAAGCGCGCAAATAAATACACAAACTGGCCAATTTACGTCAAGAAACACATGTACGTATATATTTTTTAATGATTTTATTTAAACTAAAATTAAAATTCTAAAACATACCAGATAATGTATTGATTTATTTTACTGCATGATTATATGATTTGAAATTGGTGTTGTATAATACATGTACTTTTTTGAAAATATAACAAACCTGCCAACGACCTATGGTATAACCTTATTATACTTAAAATAAACATTTTTTCTCAAAATTTAAAACATACGTTTACTAGATAAAAGAACAATCTTTCAAAATCAATTTATAATTTTTTGTGGAAACGAGTCAATACGTCTAAACACTGATTTAAAAATGACATATTTCTGGTTTCTCTGTCCTCTTAACAAAATAAATTTTGAATAAATGTTTTATTAAATTGCGTTTGCGTTGAGTAATGGAAGTTTATTGAATTCTTTTTTTACATTAGCTCCACACAGGAGGCCCCGAGGAAATTCCCTTGGGGCCCATGTCATCTTCGGGAAGATGTGGGTCTTTTTAGGGAAAGGAAGGAGAGGTAGTTCTGAGAAGGAAAATGGTATAAGGGGTGGGTAGAAATGTGGGGGTCAGTGTGTCCAGGAGTGACGGACGTATGAATCCATTCTTCTGTCGAGAGAGACTGTGGCGGTGGTACCCAAATTGAAAATTAAGATTAAATATGATAATGCAAGTTTATTACCTATGATGTCTGTTCTGAGACAGGTGTTTATACATGTGTTACGGCCAGGACACACATAGCCGCACATAGTGTGACGTCCGTGTGATGGACGTAGCACGGCGAGCGAGTGGCCTAATGAATTAGTACCGCGAAGTTCCCGCCTTATGGCAACAACACCGCACCGTGCCCGACTAGTTTGGTTTACTTTTTGACGGGCACGGTGCGGTGGACGAAATTACATTTTCGCTTTCAATAACTTTTTCAACATTTTGTCTCCACGAAACAAGTAGGCTTCTAAATAAATACTGAACTGCAATCGTGAGAGAGAGGGAACGACCAACTCACGGATCGGGTGCGGACAAGTATGGCTTCGTGTCACCGTCACTCGGCCGAGTTGCGGCGTGGGCCTTGTGTGTTATACATGTGTTAACCTTTTAGATAAGATATAAGAGTAAGTAGAAAGGCAGTAAGAAAATTTTATGTCACGGAACCAATTGGAGATTGGAGTGGAGGTGCAGATGTGCAGTAATAATGTACCTAGATTACCTAGTACCTTTTGTATCTAGATTCCAAACAATTAATTAAATACATTGATAAAAATGGCTAAAAATAACTTTAACCGGAACCTTTGTTTCATATAAAAAAAATATATTTTTAATCCTATCACAAGCCGGTTATTGCTTAGCCCCTTAGGCCTCGAGCATTTACTGTCAGATGGTCAGATTATTTCCGCTTTGCAATAAAATTCAAATAAATGGAATATTTCTGAATGTATCCGAAAATTAAAAACTGTTTTTGAAAGGTGACGAAATATGCTTTCAAATTTTATTATTAGAAATAAACATATAAAACATACAATTAATGATTAAAAATACATTCAGTTTTTCATGAACACCTCACTACTTTTAGAACGAAATGTAGTGTGACCCATGCATCAAAACGTTTGTTTAACTGTCGCTATTGTTGTGTAAGTTGATTCATAGTATATTTTAGTTATTATTGTATAAAGATGATAATTTACAACAAATTAAATGATATGGCTAAATTAGCAGAAAGGAGGAATGAGGAATGAAAAATGTTCTTGTGTGTGGTATATAACGTCATTGCTTGTGTAGCTTTCATTTTATGTTCCAATATATTAATAAAATTTTAAATTCCCGAAGGTAGGTAGATAGTTGCCAGTAGGTAGATAATTGCTAGTAGATAGGTATTTACCAGTAGGTAGCTACACTATTAAGCCCCGTTTCCACGCTTGCCAAGCCTACGCAAACCTCCACAAATGCCAACGTGGAAACAGGTCGTTTGTCCTGGCTTGCGTAGGGTTGCGTAGGGTTTGCGTAGGCTTGCAAGAGCTTGCCGCCGATCCAGTCGGGGTCGGATCCAGCGGCAAGCTTCGGCAAAACGCTCAGTGTAATTTCCGAACTGACGGCGAATGCACGCCGTTTTTGATCCATGCGGTATATCGATAATTAACATTACGAGACATATGTATGACGTAAGAGGCATGCCTGACTTATTAAAATGTATAAGTACATAATTTGAATGCACTAATTTAATTTATTGGATTTACCTAAAAAGTCAATATAAATAAATAATCTTTTATTGATGATTTATTATTTGTTACAATAAAAAAACATATGATTTTTATTGGAATAACTTTTTTTTTATAATACAAGACAATATTATATTGTTTTTTTATACTTTGCTTGTATTTCAAAGAAAAGTATGTTAAACCAAACGCAACAGCCGACACAAGTTCGGCGTCCGCCATGCTTGGGTGTTAGTAGCGTACTGACGCAGTCACAAGCGTGTAAACGGCTTCCAAATGCCAGGCGAGATTGGTGTACGCTTGGAGCTTGTGGAGGTTTGCGTAGGCTTGGCAAGCATGGAAACGGACCATTAGATAAATTTCTCATTTTTACCCTTACCTTTCCAAGTCTGCATCTGTATAATCACGTATATCCTTTTTGGCCCAGTCAGGTTTTTTTGCATCCTCAGCTTTCTTAGCACTCAAAACAACGAATGTACAGAGTAATAAAGCTAGCCCGAATATTTTTGTTACCATTTTGAAAGCCTGAAAACAACGAATAACATTATTTGACATTCCGACCATACCGAAAACGTTCAGTAAAATGTTAATGGATATTGCTTTAGTCACATTTCTACTTATATTTGTTTTTTTTTTTTTTACTTTTTAATTCAAGAAATTAGAAAATATGAAAACGATAGCCATCAAAGTCGCAATAATTATTATTACGAGGTTAAGGAGCAAAACAAGCAATAACCAACCTAACAAACAATGGCTATTTTATATTATGCATTCGAACAGTTTTATCAGTTAAAAGTTCTTAAAATCACTTACCGGCTAGATTCTCTGGAACGAGAATAAAAACAGAGCAGCAGTGATGATTGTGATTTGTAATAATGTGACTTGCGGCTGGTGATAACTGGTGATAACGGTGATTTGATTTGGCTTTGTGTTGTGTCATTTGTGTGGTGACATTAGTGTCGTATGACGTATTGTATGCAGGGTTGCCAATGTTCTAAATTACCCAAAATAGATTTTCAAATTCCCCACAAGTTACTTTACTTCCAAAATGAAACGAAATTCTATTGAAACTAGCATACATTTTGTAAGTGAAACTTCTCTAGCACCGTTGTGATTTGATATACGGTGAAACAGAAATGACACTAAAAGAGACAAACACATACATCTATAGGATTTAACCTGCGAGAGAAGAAGATAAGTAATATTTTTAAGGAAAAACACTAAAACAAATTCAAACCAAAATGCTTGCCTTATTTGACTGTGTTCAACATATAATAACATTTTCTCTGATTTAGATATCTTCAATTGTAACGAAAGTAAATATAAAAATTCTATCAAAAGTGCATTAAAATGTAATAAATGAGTACAAAATTGCATAAATGTGATGATAAATTATGTACTACATTCCACCAGTTATACCTATGTAATATCTTTTAATGTACTATCTTTTAATTATTGTAAAATTTCTGTTTAATTTCTAGACCCACAATGTAATAGTATAATGAGAAAATGGTTTCCCCATCCTTAGGCTACAAAACGCCACGGAACCACGAATAATGAGAATGAAAGGAATGAAGTAACTGCAAGTGGCGTTTCGCGCCGCGCCGCGGTTGTTTGCTATTACTTCATTCCTTTCCTTTTCCCTTTCCCATAATTCGTGGTTCCGTGGCGTTTTGTTACGTGCGTGTATACGTATTTGAACAATTCATCAAATTTTAAAAATTAATTTTCACGCTCTGTGAAAGTTCTATTCAAGTTATGTGATAATTTTTTTTACGAAGCAACTGGGCATATAATGATAATACAGAACTAACATCAAAATAAGTATAAACATGGGTGGTTTGGTAGACAATAATTTGTCAGCCTTTTCCGAAACATATTTTTGTTTGTTCAACACTCAACTTTTTTGACTGACATCTAGCGGTATAGACCAATAGTTGATTCATTTACCCAACGTAACTACATCTTAGATCATAGATGTCGGTAGTAAAGCCATTATTCGTTTTCACTATCGCCGTAATAAACAGGTAGGTACCTACTCAAACCACCGTAAAAAATCACCTTACGATTCCATTAAAAAAAAATTACATGTAAATAAAATCAAAATGACTGCAACCCCATTTTGTATTATACATTATTTTATTTAATACGCTCTATTGAAAAAAAATTAAAGTTATTTTAACACGTGCGCTTGCGCAATTGAATGACAGATACCTACGGCCTAGTGCGAAGGGCGAGAGAGTGGAATAGTGGGAGCGGGAACGTTACTGATTCGATTCGACTCAAGTTTCAATTTATTTCAAGTATCAAGTACAAAATCGAGTGGTATTTGTCTGTAAGCTGACGTATGCCGCATTGCTGCAAGCCAGTCTTTTCCAATTCGTCCCTCTCGCGGAGTCGAAAGTTGCCGGTAGGCGTTTACGTTCATATACGATCGCAGTTTTGAATTTTGCGACTTGTAAAAATTTCAGTGGAACGTTTTTGAAGTGGCGTCAAAGTTGTTAATGATCATTTTTGAAAGTCGAAGTTTCTGTTAAAATGGAAACAAGTGCATCTTCTCACAACCGCCAACAGTTGTCAAATCACAGTGACGATTCGGATACTGCGTTGATACCGAGTAATTCTGTTGAAATTGAACCCGAAAATTACGCAAAATGGAGAAAAATCACGACAGTGGCGATCCTGTGCTTTATAAACCTTATAAATTACATGGATAGATTTACTTTGGCGGGTAAGTCAAAAATCTACATAACCTTAAATTTGTGATTCCTTATTCCCCGATATCATGAATCAAGATAGAAAACCGTTGGGTTTCTACATAGATAACACCCAACAATTTTTTGTTTCAAATTTATCTATTTTCCTTTCACTTTATAAAATAAATATACCTATTGCCATATTACCACTTCTTCGAAATCTTTTCTCTCTTGGTAACGTCAATGCCACCGCTGCAATAGTTTAAAATTTCTCAATAAAAACTTGTACGGGTAATCATTATGCATGCTTCTAGTGGAAAAATCTCTGTGCCCCTAGATTGTTTTCAGTTACGCATGTTATTTCGTGTAAAAACGATACCTAATAATTATTAGACTATGCACCTACTATTTTTTTTTATTTATTTACTCTTTATAATAATAATAATAAAAATGTCACAAAATGCAATAAGTTTTCTGCTCTATGTAGAGTCTTTGAACTACATTTATATTAATATTAAAATAAGTGTGAAGGCCAAACTAATATTTTAGGTCATCCTTGCCAAATTACTTTTTATAATCAAGGTTATCGCAATGCAGTACTAGTCGTACTAGGTACCTACATCGAGGTCATTTTTCTAGTTCCTGATATGTGAGTGCAAATGCTCGAAAAATTATTATTACTCATATCTAGGAAATTGTATTATTTAAACCCCCGTAAAACGTTTTCCATTCAACTATCAAATGCATAGCAACGGGTATAGAAAAATTGAACATATTGGGTACCTACCTAAAGTCTAAGATCACTGTTCAGTTCATACCAGAAACCTTAGGCATTTTCTTTTACAGATAAAAACACAGTATTTATGTTTTGCTGTTTTACAAATTTATTGAGAGAAAACCTACAATTTGTGAATGCCCATTTATTTAATTTCTCAAACAAAATAAATTATTGGAAGTACAATTCGAGATCATTGAGTTGTGCACTTTTCAAACCCCTTAATTGAATTTTAAAAAAAGTCGTTCAATCGAGAACCCTTTTAATCGAGAATCGAGAACCCTTTAGCTTTAGAACAACCAGTCCATAAATACCTAGTTACCTTACCTTGTAGGGTATTGTGGGCTTACTATTATCACAAAAATAAACGGATTTTTCAAGTGCCATGTCCTGACGTTCCTGAAAGTTTGAATTTGTTCTAATTCCATTAGATTTTCTTTACTTGAAAGTTTTTTTTTATCCTAAATATCTGTATCTAGTAATTTTTTCCAAAACTCTTTTTTTAATTCACAAAATTATTTATATTACGCAATGAATTATACTTACTATTATTTATATTCGTACAAAATCGTGATGAGTTCTTGTTTTAGGCCAACAAAAATGTGTGTGCGTCCCCATACGTAATTTTAAAATACAATATGGAAATTGATGAGTTTATTCAACCCTATGCTAGGCGTGTTAGTCACAAGTTTCTAATAAATAATAACCCCCATATGCATAGGGATTACCGTAATGTATTATCTTGTATAACAATAATGGATCCCCCCCCCCTTACTAACCCTTCAACTCCCATCGGGGTAGGTAGGTACCTACTAGGTATTGTATATTTAATATTTACCGCTTCTGTCACGATGAATCATTGTATTTTTTTAGATTGGCAACATTGTCCTTTACGACCCCTTTTACTTAAGTATGTAGTTTTAGTACCTATCTAGTCTAGAAAAGTAGAATCATGAATGTGAGAAGGGGAATGGATGGAATCAAAATTGTGCATTGCTCCTCGGAATCTCGATACAACCAAAATGGAAAGTTTACCTTGAGCTGATGTAATACACTTATGACAAGTATTCTTGAAATCTTTACTATGAAGCACACAAACTGTATATCAGCGAATACTGAAATATTCTGGTATGTGTATAGGTACCTACCCCGAATACTGAGCGAAATGGATAACTAATAATACCTAAATCATATAAGAATCGAGGTTTTTTGTTCCCCATTTTTTCTCTCCAAAACTGGACCGGTTTTATTTTTTTTACTAACTGAATTAGAAGAAAATACTCTGTATGTTTTGCGTTTTAAAAAAAATACATTGCCTGGTTTGTATACTGAAAGTCTGTTGATGACGTTCAAACCAGGCAATTTTAACGATTTTTGGAGGGTGCTAACTCCTATAAGAAGTAACATGTATGATAAGCTGTCTGCACAACTGTGCAGACAGCTTATCCATTCCATTGTTCATGTTATTTAATAAGTCTTTATCAACGGGTAATTTCCCAAAACTGTGGAAAAAAAGTTATTTAACACCAATATTTAAAAGCGGGGATAAATCTGCAATTGATAATTATCGTCCAATTTGTATCCAATCATCCATACCCAAGCTTTTCGAAAAAATGATTCTTCTAAAGATAAACCCCAGCGTGAAATCCATCATTACAACTTGCCAACATGGTTTTGTCTCGGGCAGATCAACCTTAACCAACCTATCCCTGTACGAAAATTATATAACAAATGCATTTGCTAATAGACAACAAGTCGATTCTATATATGTATACTGATTTCGATCTACTGAAACCAACTTATTAGTGTTTACTGATTATGTATCAAAATCTTTAGATAAAGGCTATCAGGTAGATTGTTCTTATAACGACTTTTCAAAAGCCTTCGATAGAGTTAATCACGACGTCTTACTCAATAAACTGGCTGAAATAGGATTCTCCATGCGACTTCTCATATTTTTTGCTAGCTATCTTGCAAACAGGAAACAGTTCGTATCTCATGGACTATTCCAGTCTATTCTATTTTTTGTACGATCAGTAGTACCCCAGGGTTCTAATTTAGGCCCACTCCTTTTTTCCATATTTATTAATGATATCTCAGAAGTAATTCTGCACTCCAGGTTTCTTCTTTTTGCTGATGACCTGAAACTATTCTTAGAAATACTAACCCCAGAAGAATGCAATCGACTCCAGTCAGATATTGATAGAATTATTGACTGGAGTATAAGAAATCGGATTGAGTTCAATATATCTAAATGTTTAATTTTGTCATTCACTAGGGCGTGTCATACCTGGTATTACCGGTATACGATGAACGCCCGAAGTCTAAAACGTGTCTCCATCATGAAGGACCTTGGAATCATGTTTGATAGTAGGCTGACATTTCATACTCATATTCAGATGGCTTGTAGCACTTCATTGAGAATGCTGGGTTTTGTTCTGCGTACTGCAAGAAATTTTAGAGATACCCGGGTTCTCATAATCCTATTCAATTCCTTAGTAAGGAGTAGACTTGAAAGTGGGTCGGTGATTTGGAGTCCACACCAAGTAAAATATTCCCTCATGTTGGAGAGAGTTCAGAAAAAAATTGTGAGATTTTTGTACATGAGGGAGTATGGCTATTACCCGTGGCTCTATCCTACCGACTTTCTTTTGGGTATGCTCGGAATGAACCATCTACGGGTCAGAAGGGATTTACACATTGCTACACATTTCTTCAGATTGATTCGTGGATGGTTTGAAAATACAGCTATCTTGGAGAGCATTCACTTCTATGTTCCCGATGGTTATCTTCGTCACCGACAGCATAGACTGTTCTATCTTCCGGCTTGCAGGACTAACTTGCCAATGGTCATGCCGATCGGGAGAGCAATCTTGCTGTTGAACAGAATTAATTCGGATATCGACATATTTAGCGTTAGTGAAGCTGCTTTTAAAAGGCAAGCTCTCTTAATGCTTGTATAGTTTTTGCCTACCATTTGTTTTATATTTATATTTATGTCTAATGTAATACTCTTACAATTGTATTTTAAAAACTCATTAAAATGTTTAATTTTATAATGTTTTTAAAAGTATAAATAAATTGAATTGAATTGAATTTCAGCAAAGCGTTTGATAAGGTTTGCCTTAAAATTCTCGTTAATAAACTGGTGGAATATGGCATAACCGGTAACTTACTATCCTGGTTTATGAATTATTTGTCTAATCGAGAGCTTACTGTCTGCATCAAAGGTCAACTGTCCTACACATTTAAAGCTACAAGTGGCGTGCCCCAGGGCTCACATCTAGGACCCATTCTTTTTAACATATTTATAAATGACGTTACAAATGTATTTACTCGTGTCTTTATTTTGATGTTTGCAGATGATATGAAAATTTACCGAATTATAGACAATATTAATTATTATTATTATTCTTACAATCAAATCTCATTAGCTTTTCTGATTGGTGTATCCAAAACGAATTAACCCTAAATGTAAAAAAGTGTTGAGTCATGAGATTTTATAGGAAGAAAAACCCATTGATTTTCCCATTAGTATGAACAATCAAGCCTTAGTATCTGTACCCGAAATAAAAGACCTGGGGATAATATTTGACACAAAATTATCATTTATCTCCCACATTAATAATATAACCACTAAAGCGATGCAAATGTTGGGTTTCATATTAAGAACTTCAAAAGATTTCAAAAATTTAAAAACTTTAAAAATATTATATTCATCCATTGTCAGAAGCCATTTAGAATTCAACTCAACCATTTGGAATCCATTTTACAATATTCGTGAAAAATCTATCGAGCGAATCCAACAAATTTTTACGAAACATAAATTATAGATTAGGAATTCCTATTGAAAACATTAGCTACATGTCACTGTTGAAAATTATGGACCTTGCCACATTAAAAGAAAGAAGAATATGTGTACTGATCTATTTTTTCTGTATAAAATTGTTAATAACATGTTTGACTCCCCTGAATTCCTTAGACTGATTAACTTTCATGTGCCTAGTAGAACGGTTCGTCAGAATGTACACCATTGTAACAATTCAGGTACCAATGCAGAAATAAACTCAGTAATGAACCGACTGCACAGTGCAGGGAATAAATATTACATGAACACCAACGGTAATGAATGTCTATCAACCTATAAAAACATTGTTATTAAGACTTGGTGTCCTATCTAGATAAATTTGAAATGTTTATAAATTTTCAATATGTGTCGAAATGTATATGAATGTGTATCCTATATTTTACTCTGTTGTTTTTAAGGTAAAAAAATGTATACCTGATACTTATTTTAATTGTTATCTCTTAATTCTTTGATTATACCAAATGTATTTTTAATTTTATTATATGTAAAAGCCCTTATTGGGCGTGTACAAATAAATAAATAAACATATAAAAAATAAATAAAAAACCATTGTGCTTTAGACAGTGTGATACAGACAATAGGCCTGCACTGTGTCTTAGATATATGAAACGTAACTGATAAAGAAAATGTGTGCTCGCACCTCTCTTGCCCCTACAGTAACATACGAAACGTAGTTCTCTCTTCTATTTTCACTAACTTATATCTCCCTCTCAACTTCCGTTCGCCTCGCCCGATCACACTTTTCGTAACGCTATCGTCACGCATTCGCCAGCTTACTCCCCAAGTCAAGCGTGCGTAAAGAAGTTCTACTTTTTGAAAAAACCTACTGACATGGTAGTGGTCGGTATCTAGTTATACTATTATAAAAAATATATTTACAGTAGTTTTAAAATCCAGAGAGGAAATTGGGGAAATTGTTTGTATGTAAAATGCCACCCGGTTAGGTACCTACCTCGTAATTTATTAAAAAATATAATGATAGCATAACAAATGCTTCATTTCAAATTAAGGATTGCTGGCGCAGATTCTTTGGCCATTGACCCAAAGACTGTTTTAAATCAAACACTTATGTAAACTGCATCGTTGCACATTATAAATGCATCCTTTATCCTTTCACGGTGCAACAATAATTCAAGTGCATGATTCCACTCACGTGCCAATGTATCCCGGGTAATGTAAATTCACGGTCAGGTTAGTCCAAACAAATCCATGTTGATTTCTGAAGTACAGAGCACCATTTGTTCAATCAAAATTCATCATAATCAAATAGTATCATATCATGCCAGATGTTGTATGAGATGAAGTCTGGTGAAAGCATTTTACTGTTAGATGTACATATATATAATTTATACAACACTAGCGAGTTCCCGGCATGCGTTACAAAGGCACTTAATAAAGAAATTGTTTCTCCCTGCGTGTCCTTTCCTTCCCATTCCTCCCGTTCCCCTCCCGCCGCCCCTTCCCGTCACGTGTTCCCCCTCCACCTACCCCGCCTTTTCTCTCCCCTCTCGCTATTCAGTCCCATCACATTCAGTTTTCAAACAGCTCGCGTGCCATCCATAAATTTTTTTTAATTCAAATTTTCATTTTTCATACATTACAAACATTCATTTTTGTATATTATAAGAACATTCATTTACTTAAAGAGTTTATTCGAAAATTGGATTTTGATTGAACAATCGATGGTTTGTAAAATATCATTCTCAAATGTGACGTTTTTGACAGTTTTGTATGAGTTTTTGTAATGATTAAAAAACTTTTCAGATGTATTGTCATGTGGTTGTAATAATCCAGAAACCTCTGCGAGAGTGGAAATAAGTTATTTTGAAAGTTTCAAACATTTCCTATGCTTAATATAGCAATACATAAACAACTTACATTTAAAATTAAATTTTTGTCTCCCCGTATAAAATGCTCCTCTTTTCATGATACATATTTAAAAATGACACATTAAAATACAATAAATAACAAGATCCGTTGTGAGTACAAAAAATCGACACTGTAAATAAATTCGTACTTAAATTTTCATTCAATGTCGACGGATTTAGAATAAATTTATTATTTCAGTTCTCTCAAGTGTTCGCACATTTATTAGATAAGATAATCTTTAATATAATATATAATGAAGAGTGTTTGTGGATTTTTTAATACAAATCTACAGTTTTATTCAGAGAGAGAAAAACAAATGTTTAGATATCTATTATTAATATGTTTTTTTAAATGTTTACAGTCGACTTATTTGACCCGTAGACTATTCACGATAATAATAATAATAGTAAATTAACAATGTGTACCTTCCAAGTAACAATAACATAATAATTGCTAATATTGTATTCATTGTATCGAAGATAAAAAAATATCGTAGGAGAACCAATAAATTAAATTGAAAAAAATAATAATACCGTAAGCATATGTACTATTGAAGAATTACCATTGGTGTGATTTTAGGATCGTTAGGTTATGAGGATGTCAGATATATAAAATCAAAAGGATGCCGCTTGCAATGGATCCAACGGATTATTTTTATCCGTCTTCTTTAAGTTCGTATGTTCACAATACACAAGTTTCTTTTGTCTATTTTAAAAGTCCTCAGGGTTCTGGCAGTGGCAAACAATTCATCCTAACGACATCCTATGTCACCTCGGTTATTTTCTTACCGTCTCATCTTGTTATTATATATGTCAACCTCCGTATTCAATTTAAGAAGTCCTCCGTATAAGATTATGAAGGAGGCACGTTTTTTTATTCTTCAAATTGTATTATTATTGGACTCGTATTTCTACCCGACTTCGCCAGAGATTTTATTTGAAATAAAATATATATACATTCAAATTAATAGACTACTCAATCAGGGAAAGCGGCATGATCGCCCTCTTTCTATGATTTGTCTTTAAATGAATCTGGCAGTCTAGTAACAGGCAATTCGCATTGCAAGATCGCTATTTTCAGTTCTAGATAATAAATCTGCTTAAATGATTAGTCCTTTTTACAAAAAGCTGCGTAAAAACTTATCTACATATCCCAAATCGGGTAAAAAAAATTGACCTGTTTCCAAAATTTTATAATTTGTCCCACCTCTCTCAATTTTAGCATCGCTACGCCAGAAACGGACGAACATTCAGATTCCGCGCTGAAAAGTCCTACAATTAACTGCGCTGCAAACCTTTACCTTCCTTTAGCGAACTTTACTTTTCTGCGCAGGGTCTGGTTATTTCAATGTGCGCTCTTCGGTGGTCAATCCAACCCTCCTGGTGCCAAAAATAAATATAGTCATGTGGATATGTGGTTTGCCTCCAGCTCGTCGAAATGATTCCCAGATTTCATGATAGGGCAAGTCTGTCCATGGGTCAAAAAATGTAAATTTATATTTAAATGGATATTTTATTTCTTCATTGCTCGTAATACAAAATGTCGTTGCCAGCGCCGGATCTGCCATACGTTCAAAAACGTGCAAAAAACCTGGCGCCAACTCCGAAGGGGCGCCGAGAGAAAATAAATATTGTATTAAAATTTAGTTATAATATTCCCTGAATCGTTTAAAAATTACCCACAGTACAAAATAATTATTACGCTCTAGCAACACTTTCCAAAGAAACAGAATGCGCGCGCATCAGGTTGGTGTCAACGGTTTACGAATTTATAGTCAGTTACAGAATTTTTTTACAAATTCCATATATTTAGTTTAAACGTAAGATCTATTTTTCCATATATCTTTTACCGTCTTTTATGACGAATGGGTGCGATCAAAATTCAATAACCAATCACAGCGCCGTATTTTTGTTCAGGAGAATCAAATAAACCGACTTGCTCCTTCAAAATGCTGACAATTTTAGTTGTTTTATTTTGTACGATTTAAGTCGCTAGGACTGACTGACATATTATTTGAAGTTCGTTAAATTGTTAAATATATAAGTAATATCTATTAGATTTGTTGGATTTGTTATTTTACGGTGTCAGTGTCAGTGTAAGCGTCTTTCGTAAGCCGTTGTATTGTGTTTAGTGTTTGTATGGTGTTTGTTCGCTCAACATGTCAACACAGGGGAAATGCAAGGTACAAATTTGAGGTTATATTCTTATTAGATTTTTAAATTTATAACTAAATATAAAAGTATTGTGGATTACAATGAATAGAATAATAATTATAAAAAAACTTCAGGCTCGCAGAATCTAAAGCGTAGAATTAAAGAGCAGAATGACATAAAAAACTCGTTTCAATTGGGAATTTTTTTATTCCAATTTCTCCAGCACCGATAAAAAATGATGTCCCGCGCAATGACGTTACAATGGTCCCGAGCACATCTAAACAGATATCTTTCGCACAAATTCCCATGGTCGAATTATTAGTAAATAAAAATAAAGTTACTGATAGCAGTTTAAATTTAATTCTGTTTTCAGAGCTTGAATTGAAAGATCCCGGATGCTGGCCAAAGTTATCTCAAAATTCCATTAGTTTATTAGTTCAGGAAGGTCCTGTACAATTGAAAGATTTTGATTTTCCTATTACGAACAAGCGTAAATTTAATACTAAGTATTATTACAAGAAACTGCCTAATGGAGAAGAATTACATAGATCGAGTGTGAGAGCTACGGCCAGGTCACTTGGAAAAAATTACACCCTTTATATGTCTTGATTTTATTTGATAAATTAATGTAAACAAAAAAAATAATTAAATAAAAAAAAATTAAAAAATTGGGGTGGACGAATTTTTAATCAAAATAAAAATGTAGGGGGGGGGGGCGCCATCGGTACCTACTGCACGGGGCGCCAGATTTCGTAGATCCGGCCCTGGTCGTTGCTTACTATTAGTTATGTTGTCGTTATTAAATGAAATGATCTCCAAATTTCATGTCGCCAGAGCTTACTATAGGTACGACAATTTTTACCACTATAGGAAACAGAATTTCTGCATTACAGTTTTAGTTCATTTCTTTTAGTGACAATATCTTTTGGATGACTAGCAATTATTTTTACAATCGTTCAAAACAAATATTATCAGGTATTGTTCTCGATTCCTTTTGTTCAAACTGAATGCAAACAATTTCCATGATGATTTTTAAAAACACGTTGAAATTTTGTTTTACAATCGTATTAGTTTTATGAGCCATTGTTTTAAAACTGATGCATTCATATTTTATGATACAAGCGATCGCCCTCCATTATTTGAAAAAGATTTCTTAATATATTTCTGTCTGACTGACTAGGTAGTCCTTTTTTACCGGCGCTCGGTGGGTTTGTTCTCTTTGTATTTTGTAACAGTATCCAAACGAGAGACTTGTTATTGGATATTGCTGCCTTCCCTGTAATTTTGGTATTTTTAATGGGATTATTTCTGAAAAATCCATTTTTATGTGGTTTTTTACCGCGTACGAAATGAAAAATGCATCACAAAAACACTTTATAACATGCTTACGTAAAATGGAAAGTATTCCTCATTCTTTTAACCACATTTATCTTTCCTTGTGCATTGTGTTAATCGATTGATGTAAAGAATAATGGAATGATTCAGTACTTACTCATTTTGATTGTATTTCTCAAATAACTAAGGTTTACTTTATACCCCACGCACAACCAAAGAAAACGAATAACGATGATAAAAATAGTTCTTGACAACATCTTATTGCGTCATTTGTAAGGAAATTAGCAATCTAAACCCACAGACATATACAAATTATAGCTAAGCCTCTTATATTATAAATGTCATTATCATTAACTCATTGCACCATTTCCTTTACATGAAAGACTAAAAATACAAAAATGTACATCACAAAGATAAGGACGACTTTGAAATAAATTATCTATAATTCTTTGGCGTGACCTTTTTTTTCTAAAGGTCACGGAAGTTCTAGAGCTAACCGGGGTAATATTATTGCATTCTAAAAAAATGTTCAGTTATGCAAAAAAATTATGATAAATTTTCTAAAGAAAAATATTATGTTTAGGTGTGCATATTAATATAGGTAAGTAACTAATATCTAAAAGGCAGATTGTAGGCAGGCTTATTTCTTATGGTGGTATCAAATCATCAAACGGGAAAAAATAATAATACATGTTTTTTTCTAAACAGATTACTTATAACTAAAACTGCTTTTATTTGTTTCTATTAAACACGAATATTTTTTTTAACATTAGATTCGCATAGGTGGACCTGAGAAAAAACATCCCTCAGGACCTATGTCATATCTGGGGATGCCGTGTGAAAGGGTCTTTTTAGGGAAACTAAAGGATGATCTTGGAAGGGATTTTTTAAAAATTAATCTTTATTTATTCTAGGCTTACAATTTAATATATGATACGCCTGTCTCACTAGGAGAACCTGTATTGAGAGCAGGCGCTTTAAAAAACATGAACAGTTTATAATTTAAAAAAATACAAAACAGATATGATGGGTGGGTAGGTATCTGGGGGTCAATGTGTCTAGGAGTGACAGACGCACAAATCTATCCCTCCCCCTGCGGTGCAAGGTAATGGGTGGAAAGAATCCGGTTGGACAGGTCAAGTCCTCCCTCAACCAGTCAGGAGATCCCGATCCGGCCGACCACGAAGTGGGTTGCCAGACTCACCCGCCGCTAAGACCTAAACAAAGCTACCCCACTCCTGCTAAGTCACCCAACGTAGCTAACCACTTGAATATGGTGGGTTATGCCATAAATGGTTTCCGGAACGGCCGCGGTAGTAGGTACCCATACTTTCCTTCCAAATTGTTATTAGATATTAAACATGCATAAATATACTAAAACCTCTCACCTATTCCACAATCACGCATTATCCAATCATAAATATCTTAAAAATAAACGTGAACGTGTCATATTATTAATATCTGGACTCTGGACTTCATTTTTTCCATCTGTTGAATATTTTAGTAAATGTATTTTATTCCCTCCTGCCCTTTCACGACTGCTTGTATTATAGTGCGGGCTCTGTTATTACGACAATATTTTAACAAACAATAAACGCCTAATATTATTCAAACATGTACTCATTGAACTAGTATTTGGTCCTACCTACCCCAAGCCCCAAATAACCCAGGGCAACCTCCTTCACATCCTTTGATACTTTTTTTCTTCATTTTGTCTATTTGATCTGTGGCTTCGTGTTACAATGGAAGGCTTCGTAATGTATGCTCCCCGCTGGTGAAGGCAATTTCTAATCATAAAAGTAAGGTGGTTCAAAGTTGAACTAAAAGTAATCAAATAAAAATTTACAGATTTTTAACCGTATTTTGTCGGAGGGTCGAAATATTATGTTCGCTTTGCAATAAAATCGAAATAAAAGAATTTTTCTTTACGTATCCGAAAATTAAAAACTGTTTTTGAATGTTGATAAAATAAGCTTTAAAATTTTGTAATTCGATATTTGAATTCGATAAAATATAAAATGTTTACGTGCAAATATAAAAAAGTTTGAAAAATGGCTCACCTTACACTTTTTCTAATTACAGATACTGATAACGATAAAAATAAAAAACAAATGTATTTTATTAGATAGACGTATTGTGGACGTTACTGTCACCTCATTTTTTTGCCTTTCGATAAAAAATATTAATGAAAATTTCCCAAGTTTTCATAATTTTTTTTCAAATTGCAATCCGAAACTTTGGTTTCATAAAGGTGTACATTTTACTTATTTTGTGGTTAACTTTTAGATTGAAATATAAAGCGTGGTGTTTTCTCTTTCTAACACCGTTTTTATCACATTTCTTACCGTAATAGTAAGGGAGACAACGATTTCTATGAGCCTTATATAAGTTGATCTGAAAAGCGAGCAAATCAGCCTGAGGGTTTAACCTTCTGACATTGAAAACTGACCAATTGGAAATAATTTATGTTTGGACCTTATTAGCTTTAAAAACCTATTGACTGTGCGACTTTCTTGACCTTGAGAAAAAAATAAACAACCGAAAATCAAATATAATTTATATCAAAACCATCAGAGAAGCTGTATAATAAAATAAAAAGTATTTTCTATAGTGATATTCAGCGCAAGCAATTCGGACCTTATCCTTCAGACAGGTCCTTTGTAAATAAGGGTTAAAATCGCATACGAAATGTCGATTTTAGTATGGAAAACACCGGTGCTCCAAACATAGTTGATACGTTTCGTAGGTAAGTGTTATGATAGCGGCCCGTATAATATATAATTCGAAGAATCATTCAATTACACGATATCAAATTTGAGGTTCTCCACTTTAATGTAATAAAAATTTCAATGGCTGAATTAAAATCAGTTACCCGCGACCTCTGAAGTCTGAGTCAAGAATCTTATCAATCTTACATCTTGTTATTCCGTGTAACTCCCGTAGTTGTGTAGTTACCACCAGTGTTACCTGGTTTTGTGTAAACCAATTTACACAAAACCTTGACAGATTATATACCTAAACCTTCCTCATGAATCACTCTATCTTTTGGTGAAAACCACATGAAAATCCGTTCAGTAGTTTTTAAGTTTTTTTTTACATGTGCTCCACACAGGAGGCCCTGAGGGAAATTATTATTATTGAGGAAAATAATTTCCCTCCGGGCCTATGTCATCTTTGGAGATGCTGTGTGGAGGATTTTTAAGGAAAGAAAGAAGAGGAGAGTTCTTTGAAGGAAAAGGGTTTAAGGGGTGGGTAGGAATCTGGGGTTCAGTGTGTCCAAGTCATCCGCCTCCAAAACCTACACAAACCTCACCCCATGAACCCAGGCACCCCTGCTAAGTCACCAAACGTAGCGAACCTCTTGGGGTGACCTATGGCAGAGATGTTGGTTATCCAATAAAGGTTCCCGGGGCGGCGGTACCCATTTTCGCCTCCCAAATTGTTTATCGCAAATAGACAGACGCGGCGGAGGACTTTAATTTATAATATGTAGAGATAGTATATTTGCGGCCCGTTCCAGAGTGGAAGATACTCTCATTATCGCCCTGATATAAGACCACCATTCAGAATTGAAACGTTGCTTGAAATGGCTTTAACCTTGTTTGGTGACCAGATCTGAATAGCCAGGTATTTCCCCGCTTTCTTCTTCCCCATCTCCTTCCGCTCCCTTCTACCTTCAGTCTCACAATATACCTCAATTGGAGATGCCATAGTCTCACTGGCTCCAGACGGAAACAGCCGAGACTCTTGTGAGATATTCATATAAAAAAAAGAAAAGAAGAAAGACAGACAAATTCTAAATATCGAGATTATATATGACAACGATTTTCAATATGTATATTGGTAGGTATCATGTATTTAGAAAGTGATTTAATTTAATACGGAGCATTATGTAAGGAAACTATGCATTTTGTGAAATTTGATACCGATTGAACGTCCATTGAATGCTACCGATTGCATGTCCAATACGTAATATATAATTTCTTGCGTAATGTAAGATTAAAATAATTTCTACAATAATTTACTTCACTATTTTTGAGACATAATATTTATTCGTAGAAGAGATGAGAAGAATCAAGAAGAGACAAGAAGAAGTAAGAAGGGCCAAGGAGAGACAGAAAAATCCCAGAAGATACAAGAAGAGAAAATAAGAGACAAAAACCCACAAAGGGACAAGAAGAGCCAGGAAGTGCTGAGAAGAGACGAGAAGAGACAAGAAGAGACGAGAATAGCTAATAAGTGCCAAGAAGAGACGAAAAGACCCAACAGCCAACAAGAAGATCCAAGAAGAGGCAAGACCAGCCAAAAAAGCCAGAAATGGACCAGAAGATCCAAGAAGAGCCGAGAACAGGCAAGAAGAAGCAAGCCATAAAGAAAGGACTTAAAAAAATAAACGCTCAATCCATTCCTTTATTCCTACCCATCCTACATTCCAATATTGGCTTATTAGGTTGCCGTGTATACCGGTCCTTTCAACCCCCTTGGAAGACGTTATTTCAATCCTCAGAGCACGTCTTCCAAGTTCCAAATCCTAACAAATGAGTGCACCTCGGTGTACCGGTCTCACCGGGACAGTAGTGCTCCTGGCTGGGGGGTACAATCGTATCGTATCGTATCGACATTATTTTTAATGTATGTGAGACGCGTTTTCCATGAACCACCCTCTTTAAATGTTGTATTAATCCTGCTGTGGGGTGTTTTATTTTCCCCCTGAAAATAAATTTCCCACTTTATTTTTTTTAAATATGGTTATAATATATGATCCGTCGGTTTATCCCTTTTAGCGTATAGTCATGATATTCAAAATCCTTATCGAAATATTATAATTACCTTATAGCCCTTCATAAATCCCTTCTAATTAATATGCACGTGGGAAGGTTGTGATAAATGGACAAAACTTTTCCGTCTGGTCCGTGTTGTAGTCCCGCTATTAATCAAACACGTTTATATTAAAACTATGAAGATGTCGATGGTAGATGATTTATCCTATGGCTTCCTTGAAATGAAACAGTAATGGTTCGTTGAACCTTTCAAATAATGTTTATATTTTCTGGTATTGAATGATTGTATGTAGCTTTTGTCATATCCTTAGTGGACTTTAATCTCAGTCATTGCAAGATACCAAAGACACCACAAGATTCATCATCTCGATGAGTTAGTTCTTGGTTAATCGAATAATAACAATCATGCAGTGTTCTGGTTCATTTCACTTCTAAGATAATAAGTCCCTGCTCAGCTATTTTTTCGATTGATACTGTAATGAGTAATGACATAATGCTATGTCATTACTCATTATGGAAAAAAAACTAATCTCCAGAACTCTTTTTACGTGGTCCTTAATTGCAGCCATGAAGGCAGTCTTACCGCAGCCCAGAATATTTCAGTTTACACTAAAGTACATGGGGGTAAATAAAGTAGGCCATGATTGAAAATTTAATTTTTAATGGATGTATGTAAGTTTGGTCCCACCCATTTTACAAATCAATTAATAGTAGTATAATATTTAATTAATTAATTAGGGGGCATACATTAATTACGTGAGCAATTTTTCTTCCAATCTAGACCCCCCCTTAGGTGAGATAAATTTGGGCCACTTCGTATATTCTTTTCAAGTAACGTGAGATTTTGCTGGACCCCCCCCCCCCCCCCCCCCTTTTGGGCTCACGTAATTAATGTGTGCCCCCTTATATTATCAAAATATAATGCTTACCAAATACCATCGATTATGTTACACCATATCTAAATGATATATTTTTTAAATTAATTAACAACAAAATATAGCAAATGATTTCCCCATTGTTCATGGTGATTTCCACAATAATAACAGTGATTGCTCCCCTTTGTGGTTCGACACAAAAATCCTATCATTTAATGATTTTTTTTTTAAATTCTTGTTTTCTAATAATCATATAGGTATGTTCATAATAATATCATTTATCGCAATTCTTGGTAATCAAATCAATAATAAATAATGTAATCGGTTAATTACTGCTCGACCTTCTTAGTGTCGTATCCACGTTTATAATTAGCTATATATTCAATTATTATCAATCGTTTTTCCGAGTATCTATTATTTTTATCATACCTTTTATGGTCAAATTTAATTTCAACCTGATAAATATCAAAATGGTTTTCAATAAACCAAGAACGATTTTTTCACTGAATTAATGCTTTTTGTATTTATTATTGTGGTTTTTAGGCGCACGTACAATTCAAAATCAATATAATTCGTTTTAACCACTTTTATTGTTTAAAAAACCAACATGTTTCGTAAGCAATGACTTCATTAGGGTTTACTTAAAACTTTACAGGGTTTACTTAGTTTTAAGTAAGCCCTGATAAAAAGTAAGCATCGCTTCCGAAATATGTTGGTTTTTCAAACAATAAACGTGGTTAAAACTAAGTATTCTATTAATTTAGAATTAAAATGGGGCCACAAAATAAGTTTGAAGAAGCTCTTATAATTTCCACGGTTTCATTTTTTTAATACGCATGTGGGAGATGGATCATAACGATTGAATTTTTCTATGAGGGAAGCGGGCGTAAGTATGTCAGGCATTTTTGGGATAAAACGGCTTACACACGATCCATTATAAAACACTGCCTGCAGGACTGCATGCAGAGTCTCTGCAAATAGTAAGCACAACCGCCAGCCGATTTATTATTATTCCATTTGTTAAATATTTATATACTTAAATATAAATTTGTCTTAAATAATAATAATTCGGTTGGGGATTCTGTCTGCAGTCCTGCGGGCAGTGCTTTATATATCGGACCGTGTGTAATATTTTAATAAATTTTATTCTAGAACCTTAACTAAATATTTTCGTTAATTTAATAGAATAAAATTTTACATTGCAATTCCCAAGCATGTATAACTTTCCAATTTATCATCTACTTTTACTGCTTGCTGTATGCGTTACAATTAGATTATATTATATTGTAATCATATTGAACCATTGAACGTCAGTTAATCCATTTAGAGTCCATTAGACATTAGAGAATTGGATCAGTCCGGTTGTTGGTTGATTGTTTGTATTGTCAGATTTAATATGAGATTGTGACTGATGGGTCTATTTATTCTCTATTCATTCAGCCTTTCCCTCAAATAATTTTGATAAATAAAATTATGTCTATTCATTTAAGTTTCCTAAATGTATACTGCGTCATCAGGATTATGAATTTGGTTAAGAGATTACGGCCAAGGTTACTTACTATTTAGGACTAAAATTGTGTCGGTAATGGTTGAAAGTAGAATCTACTAAAATAATAAAACATAAATAACCGCTAAAATTCAAAGTGCACATAACAAAGTTCCAGAGTGAAAGATACTCTCAGTATCGCCCTGGTGTAAAACCACCATTCAGAATTGAAACGTTGCTTGAAATGGCTTTAGCCATGTTTGGTGACCAGATCTGAATAGCCAGGTACTTCCCCACCTTCCTCCTCCCTATCTCCTTCCCCTCCCCATTACCTTCAGCCTCACAACATACCCCATTTGGGAATGCCATAGTCTCCCTGGCTTCAGACGGGAGCAGTTAGGACTCTTGTGCGGTGTTTATGTAAAAAAAAAATGGTTTCCACACCCTTTTGAAAAGTAATTGAAAGTGATGATTTTTTTTTAAATAACCCATGACATCACACATAACCCAGGGGTCGGCAGTTTGTCAAGTGTGAAGAGTCAATTTGTCAAAGAAACAGGATAACAAATATATCAGGGGGGGGGGGGGGGGGGGTTGTAATCGTACCTACTGTGTTAAATGTGGAGGAACGATAATTACGATTCGCTTTGTGTTATCTACATTCTTACTGTAATATCACACCTCTACCTGTGATTCTAATGTTTCTTTAACCAGACTCGCGCATAGATTCCTTAAAATTCTAGTTACAGATAAGTTAACTTTAAACCTTAAAGTGTTCCTCCTTGTGTTCCGACAGTTCCGAAACCATTTTCATACTTCAAAAGACTCGTTCAATAAATCAAGCGTTCCATGAACTGAGTTGGTAACACTGATGCTGATCGAGTCAAAGTTCGTTCGGCGGCTCCATCTCATAAGGCTGGTTGATTAGAGGTGAAATTGCAATTGATGTCTGAAGATAACGTAACATATTTAACCAAGTTTTTTCATCATTTTTAATGACTTCTCAAAGAAGTGATGAAGTTACCTGGTTTTCCACGACGTTTGGACTCTAACCTCATAATAAAATACGACAAAAAATGTGATAAACAAATAATAATAATTGGAAAAAAGGCGCGGCACACCCATGCGTAATACCTGCACCTAGGCTTAATCAAAATGAAGATAAGTTAATTAAAAATGTTTTGTAATTTTTTTTGCATTTTTCCTGATAAATTCAGTAGATAAAATGAACTTTTCAGGCAGTTTTATATTTCATCATGCCATCAAATTTGTACTTATTTGGGTCATCAAAAACACGCCATCAGACAAACTGTACGGACGTGCGACACGAGGGTGTATGACTGTATAGTGTATACTGTATGGTCCTTACCTAGGTTTATTTTCGATATAGAATTCTCACACTGAACAAACCACCGTCTAAACTTTATGATTCGAATTAACCTTAATAAAAACGACCATGGGTCAATTATTCGTCAAGCGACATGAATAGGTAATTCGGTCCATCATTCTCTCCCCAATTTCGTTTTTCTTAAGATATATTTCTAACATGGAAAGATTGTGATGATTCATTGTTGAAAACATCAGTTTTTTTTGTATATTTTATTTACCTATATTTTTTAACATTTTATATTATGTAGTGCATATCTATTCTAAAGCTACTATAATAATATTCTATTACCTACGTGTTCAAATTTCGACTTCATGGCGAGACATAACCCACGAAAAACTGCAAGACTTTCAGCTTTCTTAACATTTATTCCCTCGGGCTAATTTGTTCGTTTTTCGGAAAAAAACTCGTAGGTCTCATAGAAATCATTGTATCTCCTTTACTATCGTGGTAAGAAATACGATCTAAACGGTGTTGGAAAGAGAAAAAAAACTCGCTTTATAATCAATCATATAGATTATTATGCGAAATTTCTCTACCAGAGGACTAAATTTTGGAGGCGGGTGTGGGTAGTGGGTACCGCCGCCCCGGGAACCATTCATTGGATAACCAACACCCCTGTCATAGGTCACCCCAAGTGGTTTGCTACGATTGGTGACTTAGCAGGGGTGCCTGGGTTCATAGCGTAAGGTTTGTTAAGGTCTCAGTGGCACATGCATGGGGTGAGGTTTGTCTAGGTCTTTTTTTTTTTTTTTTACAGTGAATACCGCACAAGAATCTCAACTGCTCCCGTCTGAAGCCAGTGAGACTATGGCATCCCCAATTGGGGTATGTTGTGAGGCTGAAGGTAGTGAGGAGGGGAAGGAGGTGGGGAAGAGGAAGGTTGGGAAGTACCTGGCTATTCAGATCTGGTCACCAAACACGGCTAAAGCCATTTTCAAGCAACGTTTCAATTCTGAATGGTTGTCTTACACCAGGGCGATACCGATAGTATCTTCCACTCTGGAACGTGCCGCAAATATACTATATATTATTTTAAATGAATTAATTGTGAAATAACACAAATTAATCAAATAACATTTATTTGCGCACGCCGGGTTCGAACCCGCGACCTCCGGATTGTGAGTCAAGAGTCTTAGCCACTGGACTACGGAGGTCTAAGCTGGCACATGCGTTTCCCTACCTATTGCGTGGTGGGCCGGATTGGGAGGGACTGGTTGAAGGAGACCTATCCGGCCAGGTTCTCGACCAATCGCCTTGCACCGCAGTGGGAGGGATGGATTCATACGTTGGTCATCCTGAATACATCGACCCCAGATTCCCACCCACCCCTTATACCATTTTCCATCCCAAATTTGTTCTCTTTTTCCTTTCCTTAAGAATACCCTCCACACAGCATCCCCAAAGATGATATAGGCCCCGGGGGAAATTGTTTTCCTCCGGGCCTCATGAGTGGAGCTAATGTAATAAAGACAAAATTGAAAGAAATTCCATTTTCCCTTAAAACGCTTAAAAGTCGAAAAGTGCTGTATTGATTTGTGATACAAAAATATTAATTCGATATTTATATCAAATCTGATACGACGCGAAGCAATAGAAATTATACTAAACTTGTTATTAATCGAAGTTTATTTCAAAAGTATTTTATTATCATGGAAGTCGCTAACCGTTCTTTTGTATAACCTTTCATTATCATGTAATGATGGATAATCGCTCCTTTCCGCTGTTCCGTCTTTTTGATAAAATTATAGGGTTGTTCTAGTTCCTCCATAAACAACGTAGATCATCACATCACATAGCCCAAAGTTAAATGGCTTCTATAAATACTTCTTCAATTATTGCCTTCAGTTCTGAGCTTCCTCTTTCTTTAGCCAAAGTTTCTCACAACGCATCATCAGTAGATAATACCGTGTTGCAAGCGTTGGTAATGTGGTTTTTCTGCATTTAGTTTTGTGTAGTTAATAATAGTACCTAGTAGATACTAATCCGGATCAAAGCTTACTTGCATAATAGATTTTTTTACATTAGCTCCACACAGGAGGCCCCGAGGAAAATAATTTCCCTCATTGCATCTTTAGGGATGCTGTGTGGAGGGTCTAATTTGAAAATCTGATATTATCAGAACTTGCAAGTAGTAAAACTCCACATGTTCAGAAACTAGAATAAACTGTTATGTTGTGATATAATAATTTTATTTTTAAATATTTTGGTTGAAGTTATATAATATACCTACTCCAAATTCTGATATATAGGGTGTTAAGGGACCTACTTTACTTACTTTAACAACTTTGACCAGTGATTCCTGACATTATTTAGAGTAAAAAATGTAAATAAAATTTTGTTCTCCAGTAACTTTTTTAATGTTTTTATTTTTTATATTTTTTTTTCCAAAACCTAACATTGAATTTCTTCCACATGTGATCAATGGTCACACCGCCGAGTAACCAAACAAACCCTCACCCCGACCGACCTCAATACCTACTGATTTTTTTTAAATTTTTATATTGAATAAAAACATCAAAAATGTCACCGAAGACAAAAATTTCATTCAAACATGTTTACTCCAAATAATGTCAGGAATCACTGGTTAAAATAATTCAAGTACTTCCCTTAACTCCCTGTATACAATACATATATACCAACCTATAATAATACTAGCTTAGTATCGGATTTCTTCAATGGCTTCTCCCAGTCAGTAATCTAATTAAGAATACAGGTGCTGTATACTCCAGATGGATTAAAAATATGTCATACATATTTCGACGAAAAGTATCAAATTTCGTTAAGTCAACAAATATCGACATTTCTTCTTGATATCTTTTATTGTCTTTCTCAACACCAATGATAAAATTATTCTATAATTTGGCTTGTATTTATTTAGCTGCTCTGCATTTTTGTCTTACGCGTTCATCGATTTAAATCGAGACACCTCGCCAAGTTGTGCATCGAATAATATATGTATATATCAGAGTCCTCTGACTCTGGTCCAGACCGAGCTGCATTATTAGTAGGCCGCAGACTCCTGACTTCAAAGCGGATTCATCCGGCTGCTATTAATACTACGGTGACATTTAAAGATATGTCTGAACATCTACAATCTGCTAAGCTTTCATTATCATAGAGTCTTGGATCAGACGACCAGATGCGCTAAGAATAGATAACATGAATGTTGGGTGAAATTATTGATGCGTTACCTGAGCCTGTCTAAAATAAATGGTCCCACGACAACTCAACCGAGTGGCTTTTCGACACCCTTTTGAAAATTCAAAAGTTATGATTTTTTAATTGAAAACATATTTAACACCGTTGCGATTTGAAACTAAAAATTGCCACTAAAAATTGTCACTAAAAAGAGGCAAAGACATACATCTAAAGGATTTAGCCTGCGAGAGAATGAGATAAAATAATCGGTCTCCTCTTTGTGCGGTGCTTGTAGACTCCCCACTCTTGTCTATTTTAGTCTTCTGTGGGTTTCACTTCTACCGCGTGTGAATTGCACACCCTGGTTTTTTTAACAGCCTATAACCTAACCTATTTAACTATTTTTATCGACTTTTCAAAGGAGGTGATGAAGTTACATATTGTTGAGTTGTCCGGTCAGCAAAATCAATATATTGAGTCGATAAATAAGTTTAGTTCTCTTGAGTTTTTGATTTCAGTGGCAAAAGTGCATTTGTTATTTTTTTATGATATTATCCCATTAAATGCGTTTCCGAATTGATTTTGGTTTTTTAATAATAATTGAAAGAATTTGATGTAAACGAATTGTTGGCTTTTTTATGTGAATACCGAACAAGAGTTCCAACTGCTCCCGTTTGGAGCCTGTCGTACTATGGCATCCCCAATTGTGGAATGTTGTGAGGATGAATTTTATGTAAATAAATTGTTGACTTTTTTATGTGAATACCGCACAAGAGTTCCAACTGCTCCCGTCTGGAGCCAGTGAGACTATGGCATCCCCAATGCCGCAAATATACCATACATTATTTTAAATGAATTGATTGTAAAATAACACAAATTATTCAAATAAAATTTATTTTTTGTGATGTAAAATGATTTGAATCCGCGACCTTCGGATTGCTAGTCGATATAGCCTTACCTCCGATCAGAAATAGGATGTTAGGTATAAAAAATATATTCTTCCGACATGCTTTTGAGTTTACCCAAGTAGTTTAGAGATCTAAAATCAGGATCCGTTAGATCCATTTGTGCCACTTGTGGGAAGAATTCAATCGGATTGCTAACATTACAAAAGTTCGATTCGAGATTCAAAAGCTCGATTCGAGATTCAGAAGAACTATTGGGGATTCAAAAACTCGATTCAAGATTCAAAAGAACGATTGAACATTTAAAAGCTCGATTCGAGATTCAAAAGAACGATTGGAGATTCAAAAACTCGATTCATTCAAAAGAACGATTGAACATTTAAAAGTTCGATTCGAGATTCAAAATCTCGATTCGAGTTTGGAGAGCTCGATTGAAATGCTATTTTACAATCCACATTCACCAGACAATAAATAAATAAATACACGTGGTTTTGTTTTGACTGGCACATTATCTAAACTGTGGGTCATCAAATTCTCGGAATCGTCAACGTTCTGCGGTTTTGTTATTTTATAAACATTGAGACGATTTATATATGTCATCTATGTCAATAAAAACATTGTTATCTCTGTCTGTGGCTTCCAAATATTATGTTTTATAAAAATAAATACACATTCTTTCGTTCCGTCACATCTGTTATCCAAAACATGACAGATGTAGGACCAATTAATCAAAGCGATTTTCATTGTCAATTAATTATACAACTATTTTGAACAATTTCGAAATTTTGCCATTTTGGAGTGCATAAACCTTTATTTTTTTGGTTACGCTTTTAGTTTTTCACGGCCAAAAGTATCTTCGTTATTTGTTATGTGTTGCGCTACCTCCCTCTTAAGCCAACGTTTCGGACAGCGTTGCATTGTCCATAATCAGGGCAGACCCGACAGATGTGTTTTTATTTTTTTGATGAATTATTTATTGAATCTGCGTTTATTATTATGTTGTCTTTCTAAAAATCATTCTGGTTATATTTGTTACTCATATTATATGTATTCTGTATTATATGTAATGTTGATTATTCCGATATGACAGCTCGTAACATCCAAGACGACTGTGCCGGATTAAAAAAAGTACTATCCAATACGGCTACCATCTGGACAGGTTTGAACGGACTCGAAACGCACAAACAAATTTACGGACCGACGAAATGCAAAGCTCAGTCAATAATGTTAATTTATATGAATTCAGCACAAGAGTCCCAACTTCCCGTTGCCAATGGGACTATATGACTCTTAAAAGTGATTGTTTGGAGACTAGGATTAGAAAGAGGCAATTACTCATATGTTGAAATTAAACTGACTCCAAAGCTTTCTCCTTTAGAAGACCGCCGGAAAAAAATTTGCTTCAAAATTATCAATTGTACCTATCTATTATTGATTCACATACTTTACTACAACTCATCTCTTTCAATATACCTTCCCTTAGACTCAGAAATAATGAACTGCTCTTCCTCAATCAACACTCGACTAATTATTATGGATATTATTCACCTTTATATTTTTTTTACAAGTCTAAATGATTTTTGTCGATCACTAAACAAGTGAAAAAATATTGTTACGAGTATATTTCGACTTCTAGCGAAATCTTGACTTGACTTGTCACTTCTATTTTCTTACGTTTATCGCTGCTTTTTGTCTTTGCTTTCATAGGGGGCATACATTAATTACGTGAGCAGTTTTTCTTCTATCAATCTAGACCCCCCCCCCGCTTGGTGAGATAAATTTGGGCCACTTCGTAGGCATATTCTTTTCAAGTAACTTGAGATTTTGCTGGACTCCCCCCCCCCCCCCCCCCCCCCCCTCCCCCCTTTTGAGCTCGCGTAATTAATGTATGCGCCCTATACCATTCTTTAATATTATAATTAACATTTTTATTTAATTTTGTGTTATAATTTTTGTTAATTGGATGGACGTCCATTAATAAATAAATAAAAATCCTTGATGTAGGGTATTTTGTAAGACTGAAAAAAGTGGAGAGGGGAAGAAGATGCAATAAAGGAATGTTGAGAAAGTATACCCATAAATGAATTAAATAGTCGTAGGAAGTATCCGTCTATTTAGAATTTGACGCTAAATATGGATGACGCCATTTCAAGAAATTTTTCAATTCTGAATGGTATACCACTGAATGTTTTAAAAATTTTGAGTAAAATAATTAATATTACTGTCTCTAAACGTGTTTCATACATAGAGATAAAATATATAGTTTTTCATGTAAATTTTCCGCAATTTTCAGATACTCATACATGCTGAAAACATGGCTCTTAAGTAGAGATACCTTATGACTTATGACCCTTATGTCAATCAATTTTATTGTTATTCATTAGCGTGTGGATTTAATTTAATTTTAGATTATATTTATAAATAATAATAATCTGTCTGTTTATAATTAGTAATAATATTATGTTAACATATGTAAATTATATTTATGTTTTAATTGGGCACGAAGATCCTGTTTGAAGAACAACAAATAATAACAAAAAATCAAGATGCATATCATAATGTAACTATAATAAAAATAATGGCGTATTATTTATATGTGCATGCGCGGCTGTGTGACATTTCCTCCCGAATCGAGCATCCTGCAATTGAGTCCAAAAATAATACTCTCAACGTGTGTACTGTATGTGTACTCCTTTGGTGGGTGATTCACGATTAATTCAATTACACTCACTGTATACGGTCAAACTAACCTGGGGAATGTGCTGCCTGCATGGAATGAATGAAGTTGTTTCGGCCAGGACAGATCTCTTGAAACGAGAATTTAAAAATTTTGTACAAGAATTTAAATAAATTGTCTTATATTATTATTACTGTAGAAAGCAATCACTTTGTGGTTTGACATATTTTATTAAATTGTTTTATGTTTCAGAAGTATTTGCTGTATTGTTGACGAATTTATTGCGTTCTTCATTTTTTATGTGAATTCCGCACAAGAGGTCTAAATGCTACCAAATGTTTTGAGGCTGAAGGTAGTGGGGAGGCGAAGAAGGGGTATAGGAAGGCTGAGCCTGGTACCTGACTATTCAGATCTGGTCACCAAACACGGCTAAAGTCATTTTAAGTAAAAATTCAGAATGGTGGTCTTTCACCTGGGCGGTACACGAAATCTTACGTAAATATTCTACTTATGTATTATGTTTAATGAATTAATTATAAAACAACATAACAAATAAAATTAAATTTAGGATTTTTTACCCGCGACCTTTGGATTCATTGTCAGGAACCTTACCCCTCGATCACGGAGGTATTGGCACTATTCTATTTTTATTTTAATATTTTCTTTTTTTTATTGTTTAACCTTTTTTGATCTCCGCATACCAATTTCTGAAAAATAGCGGTGAGCTCTGGTGTCATGAAATTTGTTCATATTTTTCTATTTGGAATTTCCAGGTCAACTCAACTATCTGAATTTTTTAAAAACGTTTTTATCGCCAAATTTTAAATATTCAAAAAATCATTAATAACCCGGCTGTGGTAGTGCCTAACTACAAAAAGGTCTCAAAGTGAGCTCTGATGTTATAAATGTTGAACTTTCCATCGGAAATTTCCAAGCCATCTCAACTATCTGGATTTTCTAGTTATTAATGTCATTTCCATCATGAGCTGTGGAGCTTTAATTTATCCATTTACCTAAGCCGAGAAGCCATGTTTTTCGTTTGCTCAGTAAGAAAAATGATTTGATAAACGTGTGTTGAAACTGCTTCCCTTCTTTAAAAGACCCTCCTCACGGCATCCCCAATAATGACGTAGTACGTGAGGGAAATTATTTTCTCAGAACCTCCTGTGTAGAGCTATTGTAAAAAAGTATTATTATCTGATAAAACGTGAGATTTCAAAATTAATTATATTTACCTTTGCATACGTGTTCGCTGCATTTAGTTTGTGTGTACAGAATTTCACACAAATTTAACATCCACAAAGTATATAAAATGCCTACGTAACATAGAAGATTCTGTAATATGATATATTTTAATTGCCGTCTCATGCATTCACACATTTTCAGATTTATTTCACACCTTGGTGCTAACGATCTGTATAGTGAAGTCGAACGATAATTATTGGTAAAAGGTTCCACACACAACTGGTATATACCTAAAACTTATAAGTTTTGTTCACTGATGACGTCATTGGTGAGTGTATAATGTTGACTTTCGGTTTGTCACATTTAACCTGGGCTATTCTTGTTTGGCTTTTTGCACAAAGGTTGATTACAGTGCCACTTTAGTTTCTTTTCGTAGCTTCTCGCATTTACCTAACCAAAACGTCACTATTTACCTGAAGAGTGGTGATGGGCGTAATCGAAATATTGATAATCGAATGATGTTTAACATTAATCGATACCATGGATACGGAAGATGTCGAATATAATTCCTTAGAAAAGAAACAGTTATTACAGCTCTCAGACTTTTTTTTCTGAAACCCAACTTATGTGATTCATTTGCATACATCGTTAATGTTTCCGGTGAACGGAAACCGAATAAATCGATGTTTTTCACTTTTATATGTCTTGAAATTTTTTGATCTACTCCCTATTCCTGAGGTTTCTTATGGAACCTGTTTTACTTTCATTATGTTACTGACCAGTAGTAGTATGTACGTATACTGTATACCTTTAAGCTACAAGTAGGTTAGTTGTATGTTAAACCGCGGATTCTGGAATATAGTATACATTTTTTTTAAACTGCAAATTTGAAATCACGAGGTGTTTGCCACCTGCATCGATCGAGTACTTATGTAATTTTCTTAATTCGAAACATCATACAATAGCCCATCACTATCATTACTTGCTCGACTATCATGGAGAGCATTAGTTTCTATGTTCCCGATGGTTATCTCCGTCACCGACAGCATAGACAGTTTTATCTCCCGGCTTTCACCACTAACTTGTCAATGGTCATGTCAGTCGGGAGAGCGGTCACGTCGTTAAATGGAATCACTTCGAATGTCGAGATATTTAACATCAATGAAGCATATTTTAAACGGCAAGCTTTGTTGCTGTTAGTAAATCGGATTATCTTATCTAAAATATTTTTTATATAATCTCTTTTAAAAACGCTTCAAAATTTTAATTTTGCAATGTTTTTAAAATGAATTAATTGAATTGATTTGAATTTAATCACTACTTCGACACCACTGAATTATTCATGAGAATTCATCCGTACCTTTACACCGGTAATGATTTAGTGCTGCCACTGTGTACATAACACTGTACTATAAATTCTCGAACTTCGAGTATTTCCTTTCATCGCATAGCCTCGCCGAGCATTATCCACTAAGAGGACTTGCATCTCAAATATTTGACTTCGGAATATCTTCCATTCAAGTATTTACAGTTTTCAAAGCCGGCACTCGGCAGCAGAGGTTTTTTCTAATATTTTTTACGATGGATCTGTGTGAAGAGTATTCACTTGTCCGGGTTTTAAAAACATCACGACCTCTTAGTTAAAATAATATACCTGATTGTGGATCAAAAGATTTTTCAGTTTATAATAGGGTTTATGTTATTCATATTATATGATATTGATTAATACGATACAGACGGATCTGTCTATCGATTGACATCCCTAAACGTCAAACGGCAACGAAAAATATAAATATACTAGTAAATTGACAGTGTCGAATTTAAATACAAACTTTAACATACATTGGCAGTTCGCATGTTCTTTTTGACACTAAAAATAGTTGATGATGTCTTTGACCATAACTAGTGATATTTGAAAAATTTTCAAATCTAAGAGCTTCGTGAGTTCACCTCCGTTCAATAATAAGGGGGCATCCATTAATTACGTGAGCAGTTTTTCTTCCAATCTAGACCCCCCCCCCCCTCGGTGAGATAAATTTGGACCAATACTTATATTTTTTTCAAGTATCGTGAGATATTTTGCTGGAACCCCCCCCCCCCCCCCCCGCTTGTGCTCACGTAATTAATGGAAGCCCCCTAAGGCAGTAATTTTGCATAACGAACGACATTATTCAAAAGACATTGAAAGCAGATAATGCATACTAATAATTTATTTATCTTTTTTCAGGTAAGATTTTCCACATTATAAAAGAGAGAAATTCGGCGCTGTGGGCACAACACTTCAGGCAGTAAGTTTTCATTGTTGGTATATAAAAGAAACTTCAGAGAACTCTTGTGCGTCATTTACATCAAAAAAATGTATATAAAAACTAATAGTGCAAAAAAACTCAGATATTGTACGAGTATGATCTTTAATAAACACTAGAAAAACTATTGCTTGGATGTACTCCATTGCACAAATAAATACTTCGACATCATAAATTTGCTTTTGTAATACAAAACTTTGGTCCGCTTATGTCTTCAATACAAAATTCTGCTTATTTCGCAAAGCATGCAATATAAATAAATAAAATCATTATATTACCGGACAGTGACTGAGTTGACATTGCTTTTGGGTCCCACCCAGGCGTCGTGAGTTCAATTTCTCGACTGGCTAAGTCCTACTTACCGACACAAGCAACATTTCAAAAATATTGTCTGGCTATTAGTAACACGGGAATGTTTATCTTTCTTTAAATGTTATATTTAACAATATTATATTTCTACAGAAATCGCTAGTGGTCTTTGTAAACACATAATTTGTTTAACTTAGTGCAAAATTTTACTTGGTTTTCAATAATTCTTTGAAATATGAGTGCATTGCTTAAAACTGTTTATTTTGAATTGTTGGTTTTGTACCTTTTCCTGTTCAATGTACGTGCACATTTTAAGGGGGAATAACCAGACTCAACCGGAAATATATAATTTTAAATCAAATTCTAGACGTATCGACTCTTTTCTATAAAAGTATATAAATTGATTTCGAAAGATTGTTATTTTATCTAGTAGTGTTATGTTTCAAATTTTGAAAAATGTGTTTGTTTTTATTATAATAAGGTTATACCGTTCGTCGTTGGCAGATTTGTTAAATTTTCAAACAAAATGTTTTATTATACAACACACATTTCAAATCAGATAAATAAATCAATAAACTGTCTAGGAAAGCTACTTTTCAGAATCTTTTTTTTTTTAATCCGTGCACATGTTTTGCGGCGAAAATACTTCAGTTTGTCTATTTATGTACGGTCTTACGAACTTATTTCAGATTTTAGTACATACTTATTTCGCTAAGTTATTATTTATGATCAAAAAATAATTACAAAAAGTACATAATTTTATTATCGCGCTTTTGAGCATTTTATGGGTAAAGGGGTCTCCACACGGTACTGCCGCAGTACGTTCTGCCGCAGAACTGACTAAAAATCGTATGGTCTGTAGTCAAAACCAGCCAGCCGTATTGTTATTATTCACCAGCCTTTATTATTTAAAATACAATGAATGGTGAATAATAACAATACGGCTGGCGGTTTTGACTACAGACCATACGATTTTTAGTCAGTTCTGCGGCAGAACGTACTGCGGCAGTACCGTGTGGAGACCCCTTAACTTGATCAATCTCTCTGATCGGAAGCGCCCTGTACAGTTGCAAGGGTTTTGCAGTTTGAATTCCCAGCCACGGAAAGGTTTTTTATAATCATTGTCCTTAACTTTATCGTTCAATCAATCAATAGCTTTTAATTTTATGGATTTACCTTTTGTAAAAAAAGTAATAATGGATACAATCGCTCAGTTCCTTTTAAAGTAAACCGCTTTAGACAGCCATTAAAGCTATGGCGTCTATTTTAGATGATGTTTAATAGTTAAAGGATAGGCCCTTTAACGTTCCCTTGACGTTTATGTAAATTTAATCTGATTCCCTTCACTCACGACATGTGGGGGCTGATCCGATGATGGGATCATGGTGAAGCCTGAAGAATGCTCGGCTTTTTATTGCATGCGTTGGTTGGACAGGAAATCGTCCATATCCTTTCACGCGTGTTTTAGTATACAAATGGTTTCATGAAATGGTTAATGTTTTCGATGGTACCCGGGATGCGTTGCAATGCCATTCAAAGAAATAAATTGTTTCTTCTTGCAAGTCCATTCTCATGCGTCCCCGTTCCCCTCCCACGTTCCCCTTCCACCTTCCCCGCCTTCCCCCTCCCTCGTCAACCTCCCTGCGAACCCCACTCCTTCGTTACCCTCCCCCTCCTAAAATATATAAAATACACATTTTCAAACCACTCATTCAAATTTTTTATACAAACTTCATAACGCCAGAGCTTACCATTATATACAGAAACACTTCTGCTAAAATGATTTGTTCTTTAAAATTTTCGAGTCAATCCTTCGGTTACTTTCCAAGATTTGCGAACTCAAACAAACGGAACCTAAATTGGGGATGCTGTGTTGAGGGTATTTTTAGGAAATGAAGGAGAGGAAGTTCTGGGAAGCAAAAACGAGTGAGAACTTATTAATCCGAGAGAGGCTGGAGAGTCACAAGAAGGGGAAGGGACTCCCTCGACCATTTTCTCCCAATCCGACCTGCCATGCAGCTGGTGGACGTGAACCCGGGCACTCGTGCTAAGTCACCAGACGTAGCGAACCACTTGGGGTGTCCTATGGCAGAGGTGTTCGTCATCCAATAAATGGTTCCCGGGGCGGCAGTACCGATACCCGCCTCCCACATTATTCAAATAATTGAATTTATTACTTTGACGCTGACCGTACCTGGTACAATTTGAGAATGTCTCCTAAAATAAATAATTTAAAAAATGGGACGTTACCGTTAATATTTTTCTGTGTAAAAAACTCTTAGCATTGTTTCCTTGGGGATCCAATCAGTAATTTGATTGTATCAAGTCTCCTTTGGTCTAGTGATATAAAACGCCTTTCGAACCTTAGCGGCCAGACATTCAGCGGACCGAGGATCGAATCCTACGAAATAAAAAAAAAAATATATATATATATATTTGTAATATCAATATCCAATCTTCACACCACTCCAAAATTAATTTAAAAAAATGGGACGTTCACGTTAATATTTCTCTGTGTAAAAAAATCTTGCATTGTTCCCTTGGGGATGCAATCAATAATTTGATTGCATTTCTGCGAAGTTGGTTCGATTACGTTGCATTTGTGTAAATCGGACGACATTTTTTGCGTTATGTACGGTTCAATGGACATTACGATGCTTCTGTTCCGTACTAAGCAGTGAAACCAGAAGCCGTACTCGCAACATGCATAAAATACCAAACAAAAAATGCAGTTGGCGTCGTTGCCGGGTAGGAACATTGTTAACATGATTAGAACATCAGACATTTCAGAAGATACATTTTTTGAAGTGAAAACTTCTTTAGCACCGTTGCGATTTGAAACTCGATGAAACGGAAGCGAGCTACACTAAAAAGAGACAAACACTAACATCTATAGGATTTAGCCTGCGATAGAATGAGATAGTATAATTGGTCTCCTTTTTGTGCGTTGCTTCGTAGCCTCCCCACTCTTTAATAGATACTTTAGTTTTCTGAAGGTTTCACTTCTACCGCGTGTGAATTGCACACTCTGATTTTTTTCATCACTTTTAGTGACTTTTCAAAGGAAGTTTTAAGATATATTAAATGAAAAAACACACTTTGTAAAACACCACTTTATTTGAATTAATAATTATTTAACAGCCAACCAGGTTTCGCTTAGCTCAAGCTTCATCGGGGCTATTATATTAACTAAATGCTTATATTATACAATAAACTTAATCAGGGCTATTATATTAAAAGTTAATATAAATAGCCCTGATGAAGCTTGAGCTAAGCGAAACCTGGTTGGCTGTTAAATAATTATTAATTCAAATAAAGTGGTGTTTTACAAAGTGTGTTTATTCATTTAATATATAATGTCACACCACAAAGTATTTGCTTCCTTCGATAGAAGTTTTAAGAGTTTTACGGTCACCAAACAAAACATTGGGGCAAAGCCACGATGGTTTTTTGTTTTCTACCGACCGAGGAAAACCAAAACATTGTGAATCCGGCCTAACCATCACCAAAACGTGTCCAAAAATCCCAAAAACAGACAAAATTCTAGTCCGAAGTTCAGAAGCCCCAAATTACAGGAAAGAAACTGTTGATTCGTGCAAAAAGGGACGGTCCGTTTTGATGAATTCCCCTATCTAAACTATATGATTGCAGTATTTGTAACATACAAGGTTGAATGGGAATGCAGTGTACGTTATATAGTTATTTTACTTAAATATGTTCCAAATTGAACACTTCGTCACTGGTGCTGAAATGGCTGATTTTGATTTTTCAAAACTTCTTTAGCGCCGTTGTGATTTGAAACTCGAAGAAACGAAAAAGAGACAGACACGTATAGATCTATAGGATTTGGCCTGCGAGAGAATGATATAGTTTAATCGGTCTCCTCTTTGTTTGGTGCTTCGTAGCCTCCCCGCTCTTATCTACTTTGTTTTTTTTTTTTTTTTATCGGATGTTTTGTTCAACATTTTGTCGCAGGAGACCTCGCATAAAGTATGGCGTGTTCAGGCTCTGGAGTTGTATGTAAACACTTACTTATACAACTCTACAAAATATTTATGCATTATCTGTTTGCGTGGTTTTGTCGAGGGTTTTGCTTCTTCTCAAATCTACCTGTAGATCTTCAGTCACGATTAATCCGTCATGCACCTACAGGTGTCAGTGTCAGTTGTGGACGGAAACGATTACAACAGCCTTTTGTTTTGCAATTGAATAAACAGAAAACCTCTTTCAGGTGAACGAAGAGGAAGAATGGCGCTTTTAGCTGGCCTCGCCTAGACAAATTAGTCAGAATTTACCGCTGTTATTTTTTGTTTGCCCACTGTATTATCCCAGTCGACTTGACACACAAAGTTAGTAAAGGTGTGTTTTTAATGGACAGATTGTTTAAATTTTACGAGTTGTTAATTATACCTACACGAATACGTTAGATTTTCTGGCGGTTAATTCAGGAACTACATTTGTTTCAACATCAACTCACATTGAAAACAATAATAATAATAATAAATTTATTTCAGATAAAAATTATACAATTAAACATATGTGGAAACTTTGACTAGCCAACTAGGAATGGATCCTGTTTTAGGCCAGTCAAATTGACAAATTTAGTTCATATCATAATTTATTTTTTACATTGTTTAAGTATATAACATATTATTTAAAGAAGGAAAAAAATGTGTTACAATTGAATTCCTCATATAATCTTTAGATAAATACACAATTTTGTAATTATGAGAAATATCATATAAGCTTTAGATAAATACACAATTTTGTACTTATGAGAAAAAGAATACCCAAGTGAAGAGAAAAAAAATGAAGAATGCTTATGTTAAATGTGAATGTTTTGGAAAATGGAAAATGGAAAAAGGAAAATGGGAAGCGTAGTGATATAAGATTATAATCTAGATGGGGGATTAGAAAATAATCATCGCATAAATTAAAAAAGAATAGACAGTTATGTTCTGGAGTGATAAGTATGTGATTTTTGTAATATATGGACTCTAACAATTTATGTATGAGTGTGTGTTTTCATTTTATTTTTTCTATTTTTTTTTTTTAATCCTCGACTATCTATTGGCCAACATATCTTCGCTTTTGACCCTCCCTAAATCAAGAAGCCAGTCGTTGATCAATTTGCGCAAAACAGTTGTACTTTTCGATTTCCAAGCATTAGGAATGATATTAAATACTTTAGGTCCTAAGTACGAAAATTGCCGTTGCCCAAGGGACGTCGTGGTTTTTATTGGGACTATTGGATTATTCCTTGAATGTCGGGTGTCGTGAAGGTGGTCAATGGAAGGGAAGTGCTGACGTTGTTTTTGAGCATGTAATACAATCTTTCTAATATACAATTGTCTAACATCAAGAACTTTAAATTCCGTGAATAATGCGTCACTGGGGTACCTGAATGGTTTTTTAAGGATGACTCTTAGTAGAGATTTCTGTGCTTTAGCCAGGGAGTCTAATATTGTTTTAGCACATCCACCCCATCCTAGGGATGCATATTCGAGTAAAGAATTACACATGGCATAGTATATTGATTTCATATCTTTTACGGAGAGAATATTTCTGATGGTAATAAAAAGGTGAGTAAGTTTTCTGACTTTTGAGGCAGTTGAGTTAATGTGCTCTTCCCATCTCAGATATTTATCAATGGTGATCCCTAGATATTTTAAACTATCCACGCATTCTAGGTTATTGCAAGTACAAGTGTTCGTTTTCTTGCAGACGTGAATAGTAATATTTAGTATTACCTTGGGTTGTCCCGCTTGTGTTGCACTAAAACGTATAAATTTTGTCTTATCTGTGTTAAGAGTAAGGAGATTATAGTCTAGCCAATGTTTCACATTGTTTATTCCAATTTCTGCTTTTCTATGCGCTTCGTACCAGTTTATGCCCTCAAATATTAAGACCGTATCGTCAGCAAAAGTGATGATATGATCGGCAAGGTTACTGTTGCAAAGGTCATTGATATAGATATTAAACAATATTGGTCCTAAAGTACTTCCTTGTGGTACACCAAAATTGATATTGGCTGGATCGCTTAGAGTACCACTAATATTAACTCTTTGGCTCCGATTTTCTAGATAGCTTCCCAACCATTTGAGTAACTGCCCCTGTATACCAATTAACTGTAGTTTTTTCATAAGGATTTTGTGCGAGATGGTATCAAAAGCTTTAGCCAGATCCAGAAAGAGCGCGATGCTTTTAATTCCACGATCGATGTTATTAGAAATTACTTTAGTAAGATTGCCAATTGCGTTTTCGGTACCTAAACCCGGTCGGAAGCCATATTGTCTCTCAGAAAGAATGTTATTATCTTCAAGGTAGAGGTTAAGACGGTTTTTGACAATTTTCTCTATAATTTTTGAGACAGAATTGACCAAAGATATCGGCCGGTAATTTTGAATCGCAGATTTATCTCCATTTTTGTGAAGTAATACAACAATTGAATGTTTTAGATGGTTGGGGAATATTCCTGATTTAAGACTTAGATTGGAGATGAACGCTATCGGAGAAGCTATGCATGACTTTATTACTTTCAGCAGATTTGTCGAAACTTTGTCTGGTCCACAAGCGTTAGATGGCTTTAGGTCGTCAATTATTTCCAAGACTTCGTTCGTCGATGTTTGTATATTGTCAATTTTATGGACGAGGTTAGAGGTAACCAACTTGGCAAGTTCGGTTTCAGTTTTATTGCATTTATCGAGAATTTTTTTGGCAAGTGAGGTTCCCACCGCTGTGAAGTAGTTATTAGCAAAATTCGCCATATTTTTAGGATTAGAAGACTTAATGTTACCGATATCCAACGATTTAATTTCGGAAGACCTGTTGATTTTTGTTTTACTGATATTGCGAAATGCTTCCCACATACGTTTTGGAGAATAAGAATTTTCGTAAATGAACGTTTTATAATAATTTTCCTTCGTATATTTAATGATCTTTTTGCATAAGTTCCTATATTTCTTGTAGTGGGTTTGTACTAGGATATTATCTGGAAACTTTTGCGCCCTTTTGTGGAGTTGGTTTCTTTTGTGAATCGATTTGACAAGGCCGGGAGAGATCCAGGGCGTAAGTTTGAATTTGCTATTCGATATAAGTTTGTTACTTGTATGTTTAGATATATTTGTGTGTAGAATAAAAATGAATTCCTTCATCGCAATGTCAGTGTCAGTTTGATCAAATACTTTTTGCCAGTTTTCTAAAAGTAAGTCCTCAATTAAATTATTATAGTTTAATCGAGGGACGTACTTGATTTTAGCAGGTGAGGGTGGTTTATCTTTAAAGCACAGAGCTGTCGTATAGTGGTCGGAAATTGACGTGTGGATAACGAATGAGTCAGTGAAGTTAATATTTTTTACGTAGATGTGATCCAAACAGGATTTGTTAATGCCCTGTTCTCGAGTAGGTGTATTGATTGTCTCTATGAAACCGTTTTCTGTGAGCAGGCATATGTAGTCATTGAATTGGTGGTGAAATGGAGATATAGTGTTGATATTAATGTCGCCAATAAGGATTTGACGTTCAAATTTATTGGAACTGCGGACGACAGTTTGAAGTGAATTCAAAAAAGAATCTATGTTCGGGAAAGAAGGTGATCTATATATAGCAAAGATACATAAATTATTATTCAGAACAATTTTAAGGCAGTTACCTTGCGATAATATAATTTCTTCGACTTGCGCTTGAATACCATCTTTAATGTAAACGACAATCCCACTAGATTTATTTATATTTTGAATTGTGTGATATTCCGTGTAAGTTTGTATTATTTTAGAGGTGTAATTATTGTGGATCCAACACTCTGATAAAATTAAAACATCAAAAGTATGATTGAATTGATCAAGAAATAACAGAAAATCATCAAAGTTTGACATACTTCTGATATTCTGGTGAATAATCTTTAAACTATAAGACTTCCAGCTGTAATTATTTAATTTTTTGAGATCGTCAATCAAATACTTGTTGCACGTTATATCTGTGTCATTGTAAATATCAGTAGGTAATTGAATCATGATTATTCAGATGAAATGCAAAGCAATGAAAGTTTCACTACTATACGATTTGATCCATTTCTAGAAAAAGTATAACGTACAATAAAAATAACAATATTTATGAAAAACAAAATATGTGATAATAATCGGAGTATTCCCAAGTAAGTGAACGCAGAAGTATTAGTGATTAAGTATATAGCAGAATCGGTAACATAATAATAATATAATAAATAGTGGAAAATAGCAAACCTCGTGAGTATATTTGGTTCGAGTAGCTGGGTGTGCATAATCACAGGATATAATAATGGCAATAATAATAATAGAATCTTCATTTTATAATCGTTGTCGGCATTAGGTATATTGTAATTGTAATAATCATAGGGAAGCCAGCTTGTTTTCATCGGATATAAGAATTGCGCCTGATCCTGTCTCTCTCTGCAGATAGACGCGTCCCTCTTTGACCCAAACAAATTGAAATCGTCTCTCTCTCGCAAATTGGCGAGTTTTATACCAAATCTGCTTAGCTCGAAAAGTCAGCTGTTCAGATACATAGATTGGCAACCGGGGGCCGGCGAGACCGATATTTAACGTGTTAAGTTTTTCTTCGGTATTGTGTTTCTTCTTGTTGAAATATTTAACATCATTTAGCAGTTGATTTCTAGCCATGTTCGATTTAAGTTTAAGAACAATTGTCCTAGGTTGCTTCTGGTTATTATTTTTTTTTTGTAGACGATATACAGCATCGATGTCCTTAGTTTCAATGGGAGATCCTGTAGTTTTGAAGATGTTGAACACCACGTCTTTTAGATTTTCGTCCTTGATGTCAGGGATACCTCTTATTTCTACATTACTAGACTTTAAGGCCCGCTCTTGGAAATCGAGACTATTCTCCAGTACTACGATTCTAGCTTCCAGTGCAGAATTCTTCGCTGTAAGCTCATCGTTTCGATGCTCGACGTCACGGATTCTGGCCATAAAGTCTTCATATTGAGCGTTCATGAATTGTAAGCTTTCCAGGATCTTGTTGTTTTGGTCCATGATGTCGTTCTGTTTTTTTTCCAGGTTGTTCGTTTTGATCATAACTAAATCCTGAATATCTTCGAGATTAGCGGGGGACGATGATGATGATGGAGCTCCTTGATCTTTAGTGGCCGTTGATTTCTTGGGCGGTTCCAAAGATGTGTTATCGCTGGCAGCGGCCGATCTTGTGTCCCTTTTGCACTGCTTACACTTTTGTTGTTCGCGACGTTCCTGAGTGAGTCGACGGAATGTACTTTCCGTTATTCCTCCACAGGCGAGATGGTAGATGCCTTTACACACCGAACACACAAATATCGACTCGTCTGATAGAATAACTTCGGGGCAAACGCGGCAGTGCATTTTAAAATGATTTATAATGTCTACCGACACGAAGTTATTTTTATAATATAGTGTTTATTCTGAATTAAAATAAGTGCGACAGTAAAACACCTTGATATTATTTGAATATGTTAGAATGTGATGCCACAGACAGGATGCACTATCGCTTTCTTACTGAATATTGCGATTTAATCTTTAAAATAAACTTTTAGACGGAGTAAAATTGATATGAACTAGTCTCATGGATCTGTTAATGTTGTAGAGAACATTAAATTAATTTTATTTTTTGTACCAATTATCGCCAAACACTTAAAAAATCACGAAATCTTCAATTACATTACAATGGAAGAGTTGTTTCAAAAAATTTGAACAATGGGATACTTCCACAAACGAGGGATTCTTTTGAAAATGTACGGAATATTTAAATATAATTTTTCTGATTTTAATCATCCTACTAAAAATGTTTGTTTTTTATGTTTTCATTCAATATTATTGATTTTAAAACGCTCTAAAACTGACTAAATCAAAACGGCCCGTCTTTTGCAAATGGATTTGTGACGTCACAAGCGTCTCAGCTGAACCAGCATAAATAAACACTCATTTAACGTCCGCATTCATGACGTCACACGATAGCCACGCCCCAAAATATCATTTTAGCGGTAATTCAAAAATGGGAAACTAACTCGCTGTAGAAAATTTATTCGTCAACATGAAAATAAAATAAAAATGCTTTAATCATCGTAATTTTTTGCTTAATTTTTTTAAGCAATAAAAAAACGTGGAAATACCTCATTCATCAATTATATCAAGTTAATTTTCACGTTCTATGAAAGTTCTATTCAAGTTCTGTGATTATTTCGGTTTTATGAAGCAACTGGCCTATAATGATATAATAATAACTTAATAGAACTAATACAGAACGTGACAATTAAAGTAAAATATTTGATGAATTGTTCAATTTTTTTAAACAACCATCCTATGATTTTACTTACCCCTAAGAAATTAAAACAAAATAAATACTCAGTTCAAATATAGAATTTAAATAATTTAAAAAAAAATAGTCAAAAAATGATATTATGTAATTGTTATAAGTTATATTTTATCGCTTGAATTCTTGACACGTGACGTCAGTTCCAATTTTGAAAATGACAATTAAATTCAAAATAAATCCGAGTTCATCAAACGAAATTAGTATTTTTATTATAATTCAAACCATAAATTTAAAATTGGCCCTCTTGTTTCACAAAATTCGAACAATTCATGAAATTTCAAATTCCGTGTGTCCTTTTCAAGTTCTGTTATTATCCAAATATTGCGAAGCAACTGGCCCACAATGAACTTGAATAGAACATGATTTTTAACTTTAAAATGAAACTAACAAACAATTTTCCGTAAAATATAATGTCATTTCCGTGAATACCTAATGCTGAATTTACAAACAATAAGTTTGAAAGGTTGTTAAATGTTCATAAGTTGACATTTTGTCAGTAGATGAGTTGACCGCATCGTTTTGCCATCGTTTCACGTTCAATTTCCTACTTTCTTTGGTAATCAAGTAATTAGCATTCTCGGCATTCTTCGACCGGCATTCTCCAGAAGTAGGTACTTCACTTTGGCAGTAACCAAATAGTTGCTGCCACGTACCTACTAACTTTACATCTTGCGTACATCTAAATATAGATACATACTCTTAAATTACACGAATGGTACGTGATCGATTCCGATCTATGAAACAATTATTTAAGAAAATGTTCTTATTCCGCGTGTTTTTATGTGGAATTCAAACAAGTTTTTTTCTAATGTTATATAATTACCTACATAATATTCAATTATAAATGTGTAATGATGGGTAAAGAAGCCAATATAAATACAAACAGGCGCAATCCACGATTCTTGATATATTAATTAATTTGACATTCATGGCATCGCGTAATTTACAATTTGCAACTTTTATAAAATAGTTCGTTTGTTCATTCATCAATTTAAATTCATAGGTAGATACTATTTGATTTTCGATTTTGTTTTCGTGAAGGTATGCAAAACTTGAAAGTGGAAATTACTTCCACCACTTCTCGACATCCGATCGAGCTGAAACTTGGAACATTACGCACACACATGCAAATACATTTTATTTCTCTGTAACTAGCCAATCTAAGAGATTTAAAAAATTAACATGTACTCTAAACGTCATAAGAACTATGGTTTATTTGCTCTCCAAAAATCCATCAACCCTTAATAAAAATCAAGTTTTTTTTACTATTATATATTATATAAATTATATATAATATTATATATTGTAGTAAAAAAAAACTTGTTTTTTATCACGGGTTGATGGATTTTTGGAGAGCAAATAAACCATAGTTCTTATGATGTTTAAAGTACGTTGTTAGGAATTCATGATTCATAGTAAATGCAAAAAAAATGTAAGAAAATACGTCTTGCGCACGGTAAGCTCTGGCGTCATGAAATGCTGGCAGTTTTTTGTCTGGATATTCTTTAATTTCACCTCCAAAATCGTTTTCGTCATGAAGGAGTTATGCATGCAGCTTTAAAATATATAAAATAGGGCGAAACCGGGTAGCAAAACTAGCTAAAGATAAACTCGTGAAATTGATTGATTGACTGATCCTTCAAACCAGTTAAAATATCCAACCCACTTTAATGATTGTGAGGTCTCGGTCTTGACACGAAAAAACGCGTTAGTTTCGGTGACGTTGCTTCTCACATCATCTGAATACATGTATTTTTAGCTAAGACAGTGTGTTGATTTTTTTGGGCAAATGTCCTCGCGACCCGTTCTTTAGAGGTCAACTGCATATCCCAGTCCGGTTGAGGCAATTCTATGCTATTTAAAGAAGGTAGCAAATGAGTCAATATATTTTTTTCTAAATTAATTTTGAATAAATATCTGCATCGAACTTTCTAAGGACGGGTGGGTTTCGCCGTACTTTTCATGAAAGCCAATCAACGATTTAATGGGAAGGCACCAAAAGAAGAAGAAGAAGAATATATTTTAAAATTTTGTCAGAAAATGTTATTTTGTGATAAGTCTTAATTTGATATTTAAACATTTTTTGTATGGCTCTAGCGAGTTCCCGGCATGCAGTTGTTTCTCCCTGCTTGTCCTTTCCCATTCGTCCTGTTCTCCTTCCGCATCTCTTTCCCCTCTTGTGGCCCCTTCCCCTCTCGCTTCCCCGTCCCGCGAACACCCCTCCCACGTTCACCTCCCCTCTCCCGCGTTCCATACATTCAGTCCCGGTACATTCATTTTTCAAACAGCTCTCGTGCCATCCATTTTTTTTTATACAAAATTAATAACTCCAGAGCTCACCACTATACACAGAAACCATCGCGGGCGTGCCCACAACAACTCGCCAAAGTTTCATTGCAATCGGATGAATTGTTTAGACACCGCATAAGCCACAAGCAAACATAAATTCATTTTTATATATTACTAGCTGACCCGGCCCCGCGTTGCTGTGGCTAACGAAACACAACGCCATCTACTGTATGGTAACGCAACCTTTTAGCTAACACCGCCGTCTGTTAATTTGCATACAAATCAAACCCCCACCGCCCACTTGCCGGCCCGCTCGTCCACAGACATTTCCCTTTAATTATATATTTCAAACAATTTACACAAAGCCTTGACAAATTATATACCTAAATCTTCCTCATGAATCACTCTATCTATTGGTGAAAACCGCATGAAAATCTGTTCAGTAGTTTTTGAGTTTATCGCGAACAGCCAGACAGACGCGGCGCGGCGGAGGACTATAATTTATAAGATGTAGTATTATATAGATATTAATATAGAGTACCTTTATCGTTTTGTAGTGGTTAGAAGCAAACATTTTGTGCCAATCACTACGAATTTAAAAATACAAGCCTATTTGATATTTGAATATCATAATACATGTCTTGGACTTCCTCTATCTCGAGCTGACGCGACCTTTCCGACAGCCTTGCGGTGTCCTTCATCGGGGGAAGCAGACGCCCTAGAGTGGTCTAGAGGAGGAAGCAACACAATATACAATCAACATGACCGTGAAATTCATAAATCAGTCTGCCCGCCATTTTTGCCGAGAACCAGTTTTTTTTTCAAAAGCCTTTCTCGACTTTCAGGTTGGTCGCCTTGTAAATGTGGCGCCTGTTTTCACAAGTAGGTTGTGTTCGCACAGAACATTAAGTTCACTTTTAAAAACCGTATTCGGAATAAATTAAGTTGGTCGAAAAACGAGCCCTTAAGATGAAGCCATACTAAATAATGCAAAATCATACAAAATCGTATGTTTTAGTTTTGAAAATTTGACCGCTTAGAAGTATTATAGATGCTTCAATTAAATACTGCGTGTAGAACATACTTTGGCCCTTAAAAATATCGGTCATTTTTTTTAATAAGTCTTTTAATAAGTTTAGGAAAAAATAAAGTATTAGGTCTATAAAAAACATTTTTAACTGAAAACTCTCCTACTTATAAACACTTTTTCGGATATGGTTTTATTGCATAATGTGGCAAATTCAGTTTCTTATATAATTATCGCGAAAAAAAAATGATATTTACGCCCGAACCTCACAAAATAAAATATAATATGCATTTTCGCGTTGGTATTTTTGACATCACGACGACAATACGGCAGTCGACGAATTTGCTATATCAAAGTGAACCTTATACCGTCCACCGAAGAACGACTGGCAGCCGTCCCCCTGTCTTCCGTCATTACTCCTCCGAACGGAGCGGAGAGCGGTCGTGTTATGCTCCGCGCCGCTTATTTTCGTGAAATCAATTTTAAAATTCCGTTTTATTGCTATAAACAATGCATAAAAAAGGAATTAATGTTTTTTACAGGCCTTTACGAAATCAACATGTAAAAAAAAAATCTCAAATATCTTTTCCAACCTTTCCAAAAGCTTTTTCTCAAGTATTTTTAAACTCCTCCCATAAAAGGGCGTGAATTCCGATTTCGATTTTTTCCTGTACTAGTGGATCGCCTTAACAAACAATTTTATTGTAATCTAAAATTAGATGCACTTTTGACGTTCATATGTTGATTTCTTTATTTCTTCCCGTTATTTCTACATACATAAAATAATTTTTACATGCTTTTGAATATAGTAATATATAAACGTAACATATGATTATTCTAAAAGTAAATGAAAAGTTAAGTACCTACATATATAAATATAAGCCAAAAGTAAGTATGTAATGGGAACCTATTTAAAGCACGGCCTGTTTGTGAATATTATAGTGAAAAAGTGAACCAAAAAATACATTTATTCATTTCGTTATTGTGAGAATTAATTATATTGAAGAAAAATAGTTATTATATGAAAGTCGAGGAAATGTTGAAGATGTTCTTCTATTTTAAACAAATTATGTACTTGAATACTTTTTTTTTAATATACAAAATAATTAATGGCCATACATCAACTTTGAATTTCTGATAAAAATTGAAAACCTGCAGCGTAAGTACACACATGATACGAGAAAAAGAAATCAAATAAGACTATCTTTCTTTTAAGTATATATATGTATATATATATTGACCTCTTCTCGTAATATGCTGATCCAGTAAGAAGTTATTTGACAGTGTTGATCCACCTTTAACACCGAATAACTTGGCTTTAATGGATTACTTCTGTATGAATTTGCAACAACGTTACATTAAATAGCAAGGTTGCCAGTTTCCCAGTAAAAGTAAACGAAATACTACACATAAAATTTTCGATATTTGTATGGAAATCATACGCTTCGTAACTGTTGATCCGCCCAATTTACCATGCGTTGATGATCCGCCCAAATTGCCATGCGTTGTTGATCCACATAATCGTATATCTTATGTACCTATATGTGCTTTTACTATAAAATTGTTGATCTGACAATGACCAATCAGAATGGCGTTCAAGATGGCGTTATGAACGAAGCCTTCTGATTGGTCATAAAAAAACATATACCTATATCTGGTTTTACTGCTCATTGGTTGAGCCGATATGGAAGTTGCAAAACGTAATATTATAACGGCCGCGGCACCGACTTGAAAAATATATCTTTCTGTATTTTATAAAATTCTAATAATATACTTCCGCGGGTTTTTGTTGCTAGGCTCCGCCGCCCGGGAAACATTTATTGGATAAACACATCTGTCATACGTCATCCCAAGTGGTTCGATACTTTTGATGACTTAGCAAGGGTGCCCGGGTTCGAGGGGTGAAAATGCGTTGCATTACGATCTTGGCTACGAATTCGGAAGTCGCAAGTTCAAATTTTGGCGTGCGCAATAAATTTTACTTTGATAAATATATATGATTCCTCGATAATGCATTGCATTATGATCCTTGACTACGAATTCGGATGTCGCAAGTTCAAAATTGGCGTGCGCAAGTAAATTTTATTTTGTTAAATTTGTATAATTCCTCGATAACGCGTTGCATTACGATCTTGGTTGTGAATTCGGAAGTCACAAGTTCAAAAATAATAAACTTTATGTTGGTAAATATTTAGATATAATTCCTCGATAATGCGATGCAGTACGATCTTGACTACGAATTCGGAAGTCGCAAGTTCAAAATTGGCGTGCGCAAGTAAATATAATTTTGATAAATATCTACGTATGATTACTCAATAATGCGTTGCATTATGATCCTTGACTACGAATTCGGATGTCGCAAGTACAAAATTGGCGTGCACAAGTAAATTTTATTTTGATAAAAGTCTATGTATGATTCCTCAATAATGCGTTGCATTATGAACCTTGACTACGAATTCGGATGTCGCAAGTTCAAAATTGGCGTGCGCAAGTAAATTTTATTTTGGTAAATATCTATATATAATTCCTCAATAATGCGTTGCATTATGATCCTTGACTACGAATTCGGATGTCGCAATTTCAAAATTGGCGTGCGCAAGTAAATTTTATTTTGATAAATATCTATGTATTATTCCTCAATAATGCGTTGCATTATGATCCTTGACTATGAATTCAGATGTCGCAAGTTCAAAATTGGCGTGCGCAAGTAAATTTTATTTTGTTAAATTTTTATAATTCCTCGATAACGCGTTGCATTACGATCTTGGTTATGATTTCGGAAGTCACAAGTTCAAAAATAATAAATTTTATGTTGGTAAATATTTAGATATAATTCCTCGATAATGCGTTGCGGTACGATCTTGACTACAAATTCGGAAGTCGCAAGTTCAAAATTGGCGTGCGTAAGTAAATTTTATGTTGATAAATATCTATGCATGATTCCTCAATAATGCGTTGCATTGTGATCCTTGACTACGAATTCGGAGGTCGCAAGTACAAAATTGGCGTGCACAAGTAAATTTTATTTTGATAAATATCTATGTATGATTCCTCAATAATGCGTTGCATTATGATCTTTGACTACGAATTCGGATGTCGCAAGTTCAAAATTGGCGTGCACCAGTAAATTTTATTTAATAAATTTGTTTTATTCCTCGGTAACGCATTACAATACAGTCGTAAGTTCATATTGTATTTTATTTTGATAATATATGTATATGCTCGGGTTCAAGGGATGAGATTTGTCTAGGTCTTTGCGGCGAACGGGTTTGCCCACCTACTGCGTTACGGACTGGATCGGGAGAGACTGGTTGAGGGAGACCTTTTTTCTTACATTAGCTCCACACAGGAAGCCCTGAAGAAAATAAATCCCCTCAAGGCCAATGTCATCTTTAGGGATGCAGTGTGGAGCGTATTTTTAGGAAGGGAAGAAGAGGATGTTCAGGGAAGGAATGGGGTAGTAGGTGTGAGTAGGAATCTGGGGGTCAGTATGTCTAGGAGTGACGGACGTGTGAATCCATCCCTCCCATTTCGTTGCAAGGCGATGTTCCGAAAGGTTCCATGTCAACTCAGAAATAAACCAACTCATAATAACTCAGAACCTCCTTAGAAAGGTCATTAAATGCTATGAAAATATAATTTAAAAAAAGCCGGTAACCCTAACCTAACTTAACCTATTCAACCTATGTTTTCTGAAGTGCTTCTCAGTATGTTTCATTATGAGTTGTTCCACCGTTCACCGTTCCGAAAGGCGATCATTCTAATCTAACACACTTCTATTATCTATCTACTACACTATAAAGAGGTAAGATTTGTTTGTTTGTTTGTTTGTTTGCATTGAATAGGCTCCGAAACTACTGAACCGATTTGAAAAATTCTTTCGCTGTTGGGAAGCTACACTATCCCCGGTTGACATAGGCTATATGATATTTTCAAAAAAAATTAGGGATCGTTACTAAAAGTCCAATAATGTAACCCAAGGTGTATAAAAATTACCTAAAATATTCTTTACATCGCGTGCGCTGCGAAAACTATTAATGATAGAATAAAATAATGTAAAACGACTTTGTAGAACACATCATTATTTACAAAAAAGGTCGCGACAGCATATGTCTAACTATTATGGTTATGCCACAATAATTATTCTTTTATTTTAAAAAAATTATTAAAATGTCGCGCTTGAAAAGGCTATTTATTTGTATCTTGGTTTTAATCCTTATCAAAATAAATTACTTCATATTCAAGACTGTTTCAATATCTGTATACAACTTTTTGAATTTTTTAATAAAATCTTTCTTTTTTATTGCTTTTGTGTGATATAGGTATGCAATAATACTTCAAACCAAATATTTGCCAAGGTTTTTCTAATAAAGCACCGATAAAAATCGTCATCTATGAAGACCTATCTTTTTTAATTTAAAGACAATGTACTTAAATAAAATAGTATTCAAGCGTACGAAAACACACAACTTTTGAATAAAAAAACATGTTCCATGGATAAACCGTTGGTAGAATGCCAGTTTACTCCCTCTCTACATTTTTTTTATAATACATTACTAAACAACCTTTAGGCTAGTAATTCTGAGGCAAAATGAATTGGGATATGGAAGACATTTTTTTAAAATCGATGTGGACGGGGAATAATTTTAAATATGGGGAGAAATTTTAAATCGATGTATATGGGACGGGGTAAATGAAATACAGTTAATTACAAATAATAATATTATTTTATTTATTTATTTGTTTACGACTTGATGGATTTTACATGTGATTAAATTGTACAGGAGCATTATAACAAGTATATAGCATAATAAGAAGTACATAATACATAAAATAATAAACAGAGCATGAGAGACATAAGTAGGCACAACACAAGTGTTTATTTCATAAAAAAATATTTTGCATTATGATAAACTAATAATTATTATCTACTCTAAAAACAAACTAAATCTAAACTAAAAGCTACGAATCCGGTGGTTGAATTCCTTTGTACAATTCACTTATCGAATACTCATACCTCTCATACACAATGAGTATTCGATAAGTGAATTGTACAAAGGTTGGTTGAATTCCTTTGTACAATTCACTTATCGAATACTCATTGTGTATGAGAGGTATGAGTATTCGATAAGTGAATTGTACAAAGGAATTCAACCAGCTGATACGTAGTTTTTAGTTTCGTAGTTTTAGTTTGTTTTTAAGGTAGATAATAATTATTAGTTTATCATAATGCAAAATTTTTTTTTATGAAATAATCCCTTGAAAAGAAGTTTACCAAATTTAGTCTCAATAAAATAATTAATAATGTGCAATAAAAGCGTCGATCAAGTATAAAGTATAATAATTTTTTTTTTTAAATGTTACACAATCAAATACGGGTACTGTAAAAATGTAATTATATAAAATAAGATTCCAAATATTATAATCAATAATTATCAGCCTGAAACACTCATCTACATTGAAAAAATCTTCCGAGAAAAGATACTGGCCGCCAACGGGAATTGAACCCGTGACCATCTGATTGCCGGTCAGCAGCTCTGACCACTGAGCTATGGCGGCTTATCTAATACCCGCCAAAGCCATAAGCCGCCATAGCTCAGTGGTCAGAGCTGCATGGCTTTGGCGGGTATTAGATAAGCCGCCATAGCTCAGTGGTCAGAGCTGCTGACCGGCGATTTGCCTACAGCAACACATTTGAGCTACAGCTCAATTCTTATGAACTTTGATCGGTACGGTACTTGAACTACATTAAAAAATTGGTTTGGTTTAAGTCAAACCGGTAAACTACTATCCGGTGAACTTTGGTTTAAAGTGAAACCGGTAATCTACAATAATTTGATGAACTTTGGAGTCACACCGGTAGTCAAACGTGTGAACCATATCCGGTGAACTTTGGTTTAAAGTGAAACCGGTAATCTACAATAATTTGATGAACTTTGGAGTCACACCGGTAGTCAAACAGTTGAGCTTTCACACCCTTCAGCCTCACAACATATCCCAATTAGGGATGCAATAGTCCTACTGGCTACGAGCATTGGAGGTTATTATCCACCACTTACCCGCCCTGGTATAAGTAACAGATGGTTACTCCTTTAAGGCTCTCGCAAGGACTCTAATTTTTTTGAAAGAACGAAGCTACATTTAGTTTAGAAAGAATTTCACAAAAAATCTAAAACACGATCTGGTTTGGGAGTGTACTTCATAGTATTATTCATTTACTTATAAAGTTTTTCAGCCACGCAATATGTTGTATGGGGACACCGTAGTTCAATTGATAATAACCGGATAATGATTAATTGTTAAAATTATTAATCTTTTATGCTGACGAAGAAAACATTGTTTTTGAAACATGTCGATAATATTAATAAAATAGTGGTGTTTACAAAATTACTTATTCTCATTGAAGCAATAATGAAGCCACAAAGTTTATTTGCGAAGTTTGAAGAAAAAAAAATTACCTACACTTCATATTTGATTTCGAATGTGCATCATGCACTAATTAATATACACGATAAACAGACGTCATGATTACAGACATTGCCAAGTCTGGCGGTGATTATAACACTATTCACATTGATTAATATTATAGTTTTCCCATAAGTTTTGGAGTAGAAAACTGTATTTCCTGTAAATGTTCAACAGAAATTATGGTCACCTCTGGTCGGAAATCGTTTGTTTACTTTTAAAATTAATATGTATCACAATATTTTAACCACTCAGGTATTTTGCGATTATGCAAGTTTTTTGTCTTAAACGAACTGCCAGATTTATAAAACTTTGTGTTATTTCCGCTTCACAATTAAGGGTCAATAAATGGAACATATCTGAACGTAGCCGAATACTAAAAACTGTCACACATCTGCCGGATCTGCCCTGATGAAGGACACTGCAACGCTGTCCGAAACGTCGGCCAAAGAAGGAGGTAGCGCAACACGGTATAACACCCCATAAACAAATAACAGAAAAAAACTAAAAACTTGAAACGTTTGTTTGAAATAAGGTTTCAAATTGTTATATTACAAAAAAATATTAACATTTATAAATATTAAAATTTAGAAAGCAAACATAAAAATATTGTAAAAATGACTCACGCGATGTTTTTATGTGGAAACGGTACTAAAATCACTGATTATGTAAAAATAATACTTATTCTATTGAATAAATAAACAATTTTGTCACCTACCTTTTACCATTTCATACAAGAATATTTAAAAAATTAATAATGTCTAACAGCGCGTAGGTGATTTGGGGGTGAAAACTGTTTCTACAAAATTAGTATTTTTTATGTACTTCTATGGACAACTTTGAATAGAAATGTGAAGCATTCAATATGGATCTTCAACTTTTTGTTTTAGGGTTATCACTAGAACAATAACAGAGTTATAACGACTTCTGTGGGAACACACGAAAAAACGCGCTTATTTTACGGCTATTGTTATATATTAACACGCTTACGTATCCGAGTGGTTGAAATATTCTAAAAACCATTGTATTAAAGACCGGATGTCGGTAACTTGATATATTCATGTTGCCGCTATTTAAAAATATATCTGAATATTATTTTAAATTTTTAGCAAATCTACAGTGTGGTAACAAATTCAATAAAAATTAATCAATTTTTACGATTATGTTTTATGTTAAAACTTATTTCACAGTAGCCTCATTAGTATTAATTAATGAAAATGTGGGCCGAACTGCATTGGCAAATTTTATTTATTACATAAACATAAAATTTCAGAGACAGAAAGAATCGACTGTGTACCAAGTTTCATCTCGATTATGTGACGGAAAGTGGATTTTTTAGACTTTTGAGACTCAAACAAACTCAGAATTCCAAGTAAATGTGATACTTAAGAGGAATATAAACGCTAGAAGTATTTCGATTCTCGTGCCTGCAAAATTTGCAATCGAGCGTCTTATTTGCGCGCGGCAAGTAAGCGAAAAAGTGTTTTTTATTTATTTTGTCCATAATTTTATAAGAGTGAAAAAAAGTTAGAACATAGAAAACCTCAAAAATGGTCTTACCCATAAAGGAGTATTTTTATAAAAATGTTTCTTGTATTACTTCATAGTTAAGTCATGAAAAAACATTTTTTTAGTGGTTTACGCTTATTTTGTTTTTGTTATGTAAATAATAATTTTATTCTAATTCCATTACATAAAAAACCTAGTAAAAGCTTCAATTTATCCGTAGCATATTTTTTGATGTTGATACTGTAAGCCAATTCGTCATAAAGATTAATCTAAATAGGATTTCACGTATAACTTCACCTTAAAAGAACGCCTCTATATTATATGTAGATGGCGCGAGTTTAATTATTTTAGCGTAAAACTTTTTTTTTTAAGTTGTGCTTTAAAATATTAAGATGAATTAATTGTTTGCGCCCGTACAGTTGCAATATGAATATGAATAAATAGTTTTTTTGGTTTGAATAAATCTTTCAAGAAAGGCGTACAAATACAATAATGGATTGAATTACCGATACAATATGGTATTTGTTTGCCATTTTTGAAAGATTTATTTAAACCAAAAAAACTATTTATTCATATTCATATTACGCATGAATGGGCGCTAAAAATTCATTCATCTTAATAAGGCACTACTTGTAAAAAGCGTGTTCCCTAAAATAATTAAACTTGCGCCATCTATGAAAGAGTAGATTGTGAAATCTTTTTAATATCACTTTAATATAAAAAGGCGGCTCCTTGGCCGTCGCCGTCGTAAGAAAGTATTAATTATGATTTCTAAAATATTTTCTTAAGTAAGGTAAAAACAATGATATAATTTTTTTTTATTTTTAATTAAGCTAGTCATTCCCGAGATAGTATACTTTTAGTTAAAAACTAGCAGACCAGGCCACATGTTGCTGTGACTAACGAAACATAACGCCATCACAACGCCATCTGTTAAATCAAATCGACACCGCCCGCTTGCTGCCGACTGCCCGATGCCCACTGCCTGCTTGCCAGCCCTATTTCAGCCAATTAACACAAAACCTTGACAAATTATATACTCTAAAACCTTCCTCATGAATCACTCTATCTATTGGTGAAAACCGCATGAAAATTTGTTGCTTAGTTTAAAAGATCTAAGCGCACAGACAGCGGAAGCGACTTCATTTTATACTATGTAAAGGTAACACAATTTTTTGCCCAAAAAAATAACATAATAAATACCTACTCTAAAGAACTACTTTTCGAAAAAAATGTCCTTACTTATTAAAACGTGCTTTATTTTTTAAACAACTGATAAACAAAAATATACCACACATAATTTCATTTTTCTCAGTTAAAACGCAATTTTTAGTAATGGGATATGCGATTAGATGTTTTTAAATATTTAAAAAAGCGGGATTTCAATGGTTTTTACTTCGGGCATTCTTCATTGAAGTTCAAAGTTGATAAGCTTTTAGCCATTCCAAATAATAAAAACATCTATATAAATAAAATAATTAAAAAAGAAAAAATCGATAATTATTTTCTTCCAAACATTTTTAAACACCCAGTTTGTTTTGAACATCTGCACTCATGCCTAGCCAGAAGTGTGAACGGGCTCTACCACCCACAATGATAATCCACACTATGGAAACTATTTTCAAGGCACTCCGTAAAAAATGATACCGAACGAGTTGGTTTAATTTTTACGTAAAAGTAAAGAAAATACATTGCTGTGAACCGTTTTGAAATATTTGACATTTGTAATCCATTGAAGATATGCATGTTACATGATGTATGTTTTAAAATATTTTTGGCGGCAATTCAGCAAACCTACATACATTAATATTATATTTTCGTTTTTTGTTTTGTGTTGGCTACCTCCTTCTTTAGCAGACGTTTCGGACAGCGTTGCAGTGTTCATCGTCAGGGCGGATCCAGCAGATCCGACGATGTCTGCGACAATCTTCCGGATCTGCCCTGATGATGGACACTGCAACGCTGTCCAAAACGTCGGATAAAAAAGGAGGTAGCGCAACACGGCATAACACCTAAAAAACAAACAACGAAAATGCTTTTGGCCGTGAAAATCTAAAAACTTATCATTAATATTATAGGTATATTGGGAAGAGGATTACGCACACCACCGCCCCGGGAACCATTTATTGATTAACCAAACCTTTGCCATAGGTCATACCAAGCGGTTCACTACTTTCAGTGACTTAGCAGGGGCGCCCAGGTTCAAGGGGTGAGGTTTGTCTAGGTCTTTGAGGAGAATGTGTTTGCCCACTTACTTCATGGCAGGCCAGAACGGGAGAGACTGATTGAAGGAGACCTAACCTAGAACTCTTCTATTGGACTCTCTCAACCCAATTTGGGAGGTTGAGAGAGTCCGATTTGTTCCATCGCCCCGGGAACCATTTATTGGATAACCAACACCTCCGCCATAGGTCACCGCAAGAAACTCACTACGTTTAGTGACTTAACAGGGATTCCCGGTTTTAAGGGGAGAGGTTTGTCCAGGTCTTTGCGACGAATGCGATTGCCCACCTACTGCGTGGCGGGCCAGGTTGGGAGAGACTAATTGAAAGAGTCCTAACCTAGAACTCCCTCAACTCGCCTCTCAACTGGGAATAACATGGGAGGTGGATAAGTGTATCGTCGCCCCGAGAACCATTTATTGGATAACCAACACCTCTGCCATAGGTCACCCCAAGTGGTTCTCTCTGTTCGGTGACTTAGCGGGCGTGCCCGATTCCTCGGGTAAGATTTGTCCAGGCCTTGGCGATGGATGCCTCTGCCCACCTGCTGCGTGGCGGGCCGGATCGAGATCGAGAGACTGGTTAAGGACGGCCATTAAATTTTCTGCAAGTCTAGGATGAATATTTATTTTTATTTAGAACAATGAGTTAAACTTCAAATTGTAAAATTTAAATAAATGAAGACAATATTAGCGAAACTCAATCCAAAATCTGAAACAGAAAAATCAGAAAGAGGTACGGTCACATCAGGGACTCCAAGCCAGGACCTTCGGCTTTCCGGGCAGCAGCTCTAACCATTGCGCTAAGCTAATTAATTAGTCCCCATCCGATTCTGTCATTTTTAACCGTTTCATACTTCGACTAGAAACTACCAACATTATCTTCATTTTCGTAACGCAAATTTTATTGGCTGCTATCTGTATGAAAGATTGCAAAATTCAACCAGAACTAAATATAATCTAGATAGTGTCTTGGATAAAGTTATCAATTTTTATTTAATATGCGACGTCTATTGACTTTTCTGCAAGTCTAGGAGGAATATTTATTTTTAACTATGAGTAAAACCTCAAATTGTAATTTTGTAATATAATCAAATATTTTAAGATAATTTTCACGTTCTATTCAAGTTCCGTCATTATATCATTATAGGCCAGTTGCTCTATCAATCTGAAATAATACAGAATTTGAATAGAACTTACACAGGTCGTAAAAAAATAATTTCAAATATTTGATGAATCCGTAAAATTTTTTGAAACAACCCGTCTTTAGTTTCATTAGCTCCAGATAGAAGAGAGCATCTGGGACTATTGTGCGGTACATTCATAAAATACCTATATTAGTCCCTCGACCCGTCTCCCAACAAAGGAATATCAATTTGGAGGCGGATATGTGTAACTCCGCCCCGGGAACTATTTATCGGATAACCAACATCCTTGCCGTAGGTTACTCCAAGTGGTTCACAACGTTTGGTGACTTAGCAGGGGTGCCTGGGTTTAGAAGTTGAGATTTGTCTAAGTCTTGGCGGAGAATGCGTTTACCCACCAACTGCGTGGCGGACCGGATGGATTATGAATTCTCCAATCAGACTTTCTCAACCCTTTCCCCAAACGGGGCTATTTTTAAACTCGTGGTAACTTTAGAATAAAATGTCCGAATTGAATAATTCAAAAAGTTAAATAAAGGTATTGAAGCAGTCTTGAATATGAAGTAATTTATTTTGATAAGGATTAAAACCAAGATACAAATAAAGAGCCATTTGACGCGGCGTCATTTTAATTAAATTTTTAAAATAAATAAACACTTTTTGTGGCATTACTATAATAGTTAGACATATGCTGTCGCGAAACTTTTTGTAAATAATGATGTTTTCTACAAAGTCGTTCTACATTATTTTATTCTATTGTTAATAGTTTTCGCAGCGCACGCGATGTAAAGAATATTTTAGGTATTTTTTTTACACCTTGGGCTACATTATTGGAGTTTTAGTAACGATCCCTAATTTTTTTTTGAAAATATCATATAGCCTATGTCAACCGGGAATAGTGTAGCTTCCTACCAATGAAAGAATTTTTCAAATCGGTTCAGTAGTTTCGGAGCCTATTCAATGCAAACAAACAAACAATCAAATCTTTCCTCTTTAAATAGTGTTAGATTGGTTCCATGCAAACTCAGAAAGAAACCAACTCATAATTCAGGTCATTAAGATGAAGCCATACTAAATAATGCAAAATCATACAAAATCGTATGTTTTTGTTTTGAAAATTTGACCGCTTAGACGTATTATAAATGCTTCAATTAAATACTTCGTGTAGAACATACCTTGGCCCTTAAAAATATCGGTCATTTTTTTAATGTCTTTTAATAAGCTTAGAAAAAATAAAGTATTAGGTCTATAAAAAACATTTTTTAGTGCAAACTCTCCTACTTATAAACACTTTTTCGGATATGGTTTTATTGCATAAGATGGCAAATTCAGTTTCTTATATAGCGGAGAAACAACGTGTTAGGGTCCGCGCTGCTTGTTTTCGTGAAATCAATTTAAAAATTCCGTTTTATTACAATAAACAATGCATAAAAAAGGAATTAATGTTTTTTACAGGCCTTTACGAAATCAACATGTAAAAAAAATTCTCAAATATCTTTTCCAACCTTTCCAAAAGCTTTTTCTCAAGTATTTTTAAACTCCTCCCATAAAAGGGCGTGAATTCAAATTTCGATTTTTTCCTGTACTAGTGGATCGCCTTAAAAGCTATGAAAACATAATTTTAAAATAGCCGGTAACCAGAGGCGGCCCCTGCCTTGTAGGCCAGTCAATAAAGGCTCAAAATGAGACTAACCCAAACATTAATTCCTCCGTCGATGAAATTTTGCAGTTACAATAAAAAATAAAAAATAAAACCAACCTTTATACCTTATTTTATTGTATTTTTGTTATATGTTTATGGTCAGTTAGTAAATGATCTTTGATGTTAGTTTCGCAAAGTAATGTTAGTAAAATGTTAAACTTTTTTCATATTATAATATATTTTGATATTATAATATGAAAAATGAACAATAAAACGATAAAAATAAAAACTGATCCCAATTGCTGTCATTTGTAAATACATAGATATTATAATGTCTTATAATTAATATTATTATTCAACAACAGTAACTAATTTTCGGTCAAATAAATAGGCATTTGTCAAAATAATTAATTAGTTAAAATAACATTGTATTACGTAAGTATTTTAAAATTAAAATGAATATAGAAGCTTACGTCTATTTCATTGATTTTAACAACGCTTTCGGAATTGCCTGTTTGTGTTGATTTCTATTGAGAATTTGAGTAACGAAAAAACCTCATTTACAATGCCACAATAATTTAAAAATAGACATTGAGTTATTTTATATTGCACTTTTATAATCAAAATCAAAAGTCAAAATCTAAATCTAAATCTAAATCGAAATCGAAATCGAAATCAAAAGTCAAAATCAAATTCAAAATCAAAATCAAAATCTCAAACCAACACCAAAATCAAAGTCAAAGACCAAATCAAAATTAAAATCTCAAACCAAAACCAAAATCAAAATCAATATCCGAACTTGCGACATCCGAATTCGTAGTCAAGATCGCACTGCACTGCATTATTGTTGTATTATACAAACGTTTCAAATAAAAATTACCTCCGCACGCCACAATTCGAACTGGCGACTTCCGAATTCGTAGCCAAGATAGTGAGGCAGTGCATTATCGAGGAATTATATGTATTTATCAAAATAAAATTAACTGGCGCATGCCATTTAAACTTGCGACATCCGAATTCGTAGTCAAGATCGCACTGCACTGCATTATTGTTGTATTATACAAACGTATCAAATAAAAATTACCTCTGCACGCCACAATTCGAACTTGCGACTCCCGAATTCGTAGTCAAGGTCGCAATGCCCCTTAGATATCGTTGAATTATACATTTAAATCAAAATAATATTTACTTTCGCACGCAACAATTTGTTCTTGCGACTTCCGAATTCGTAGCCAAGATAGTGAGGCAGTGCATTATCGAGGAATTATATGTATTTATCAAAATAAAATTAACTGGCGCATGCCATTTAAACTTGCGACATCCGAATTCGTAGTCCAGATCGCACTGCACTGCATTATTGTTGTATTATACAAACGTATCAAATAAAAATTACCTCTGCACGCCACAATTCGAACTTGCGACTCCCGAATTCGTAGTCAAGGTCGCAATGCCCCTTAGATATCGTTGAATTATACATTTAAATCAAAATAATATTTACTTTCGCACGCAACAATTTGTTCTTGCGACTTCCGAATTCGTATTGATCGTAATGCAATTTGTTCTTGCGACTTCCGAATTCGTAGAGATCGTAATGCAATGCATTATCGAGGAATCATACGTATTCCCCGATAATGCATTGCATCCCCAAAGAAGACATAGGCCTTGACGGGATTTATTTTCTTCAGAGCTTCCTGTGTGGAGCTAATGTAAAAAAAATAAGGTCTCCCTCAACCAGTCTCTCCCAATCCGGTCCGTAATGCAGTAGGTGGGCAAACCCGTTCACCGCAAAGACCTAGACAAATCTCATCCCTTGAACCCGAGCAGCCCTGCTAAGTCACAAAAAATCAGTCTCTCCCAATCCGGCTTGCCACGCAGTAGGTGAGCGAACGCGTTCGCCGCACGGACCTAGACAAATCTCACTCCTTGAACCGGGCACTCCTGCTAAGTCACGAATGTCACTGCAAAGTGACATATGACAGAGGTGTTGATTACCCAAAAATGGTTCCCGGGGCGGTGGTAATCATACCCGCCTCCCAAAATTAAGGTATACCTTCAGTGGTTCGCTATGTTTGGTGACTTAACCGGGGTGCCCAGGTTCATGGGGTGAGGTTTGTGCGGGTCTTAGAAGCGGAAACGAAAACAAAATCAAAAGTCAAAATCAAATTCAAAATCAAAATCAAAATCTCAAACCAACACCAAAATCAAAGTCAAAGTCCAAATCAAAATTAAAATCTCAAACCAAAACCAAAATCAAAATCAATATCCGAACTTGCGACATCCGAATTCGTAGTCAAGATCGCACTGCACTGCATTATTGTTGTATTATACAAACGTTTCAAATAAAAATTACCTCCGCACGCCACAATTCGAACTGGCGACTTCCGAATTCGTAGCCAAGATAGTGAGGCAGTGCATTATCGAGGAATTATATGTATTTATCAAAATAAAATTAACTGGCGCATGCCATTTAAACTTGCGACATCCGAATTCGTAGTCCAGATCGCACTGCACTGCATTATTGTTGTATTATACAAACGTATCAAATAAAAATTACCTCTGCACGCCACAATTCGAACTTGCGACTCCCGAATTCGTAGTCAAGGTCGCAATGCCCCTTAGATATCGTTGAATTATACATTTAAATCAAAATAATATTTACTTTCGCACGCAACAATTTGTTCTTGCGACTTCCGAATTCGTATTGATCGTAATGCAATTTGTTCTTGCGACTTCCGAATTCGTAGAGATCGTAATGCAATGCATTATCGAGGAATCATACGTATTCCCCGATAATGCATTGCATCCCCAAAGAAGACATAGGCCTTGACGGGATTTATTTTCTTCAGAGCTTCCTGTGTGGAGCTAATGTAAAAAAAATAAGGTCTCCCTCAACCAGTCTCTCCCAATCCGGTCCGTAATGCAGTAGGTGGGCAAACCCGTTCACCGCAAAGACCTAGACAAATCTCATCCCTTGAACCCGAGCAGCCCTGCTAAGTCACAAAAAATCAGTCTCTCCCAATCCGGCTTGCCACGCAGTAGGTGAGCGAACGCGTTCGCCGCACGGACCTAGACAAATCTCACTCCTTGAACCGAGCACTCCTGCTAAGTCACGAATGTCACTGCAAAGTGACATATGACAGAGGTGTTGATTACCCAAAAATGGTTCCCGGGGCGGTGGTAATCATACCCGCCTCCCAAAATTAAGGTATACCTTAAGTGGTTCGCTATGTTTGGTGACTTAACCGGGGTGCCCAGGTTCATGGGGTGAGGTTTGTGCGGGTCTTAGAAGCGGAAACGAAAACAAAATCAAAAGTCAAAATCAAATTCAAAATCAAAATCAAAATCTCAAACCAACACCAAAATCAAAGTCAAAGTCCAAATCAAAATTAAAATCTCAAACCAAAACCAAAATCAAAATCAATATCCGAACTTGCGACATCCGAATTCGTAGTCAAGATCGCACTGCACTGCATTATTGTTGTATTATACAAACGTTTCAAATAAAAATTACCTCCGCACGCCACAATTCGAACTGGCGACTTCCGAATTCGTAGCCAAGATAGTGAGGCAGTGCATTATCGAGGAATTATATGTATTTATCAAAATAAAATTAACTGGCGCATGCCATTTAAACTTGCGACATCCGAATTCGTAGTCCAGATCGCACTGCACTGCATTATTGTTGTATTATACAAACGTATCAAATAAAAATTACCTCTGCACGCCACAATTCGAACTTGCGACTCCCGAATTCGTAGTCAAGGTCGCAATGCCCCTTAGATATCGTTGAATTATACATTTAAATCAAAATAATATTTACTTTCGCACGCAACAATTTGTTCTTGCGACTTCCGAATTCGTATTGATCGTAATGCAATTTGTTCTTGCGACTTCCGAATTCGTAGAGATCGTAATGCAATGCATTATCGAGGAATCATACGTATTCCCCGATAATGCATTGCATCCCCAAAGAAGACATAGGCCTTGACGGGATTTATTTTCTTCAGAGCTTCCTGTGTGGAGCTAATGTAAAAAAAATAAGGTCTCCCTCAACCAGTCTCTCCCAATCCGGTCCGTAATGCAGTAGGTGGGCAAACCCGTTCACCGCAAAGACCTAGACAAATCTCATCCCTTGAACCCGAGCAGCCCTGCTAAGTCACAAAAAATCAGTCTCTCCCAATCCGGCTTGCCACGCAGTAGGTGAGCGAACGCGTTCGCCGCACGGACCTAGACAAATCTCACTCCTTGAACCGGGCACTCCTGCTAAGTCACGAATGTCACTGCAAAGTGACATATGACAGAGGTGTTGATTACCCAAAAATGGTTCCCGGGGCGGTGGTAATCATACCCGCCTCCCAAAATTAAGGTATACCTTCAGTGGTTCGCTATGTTTGGTGACTTAACCGGGGTGCCCAGGTTCATGGGGTGCGGTTTGTGCGGGTCTTAGAAGCGGAAACAAAAACAAAATCAAAATCAAAATCAAAATCAAAATCAAAATCGAAATTGAAATCGAAATCGAAATCGAAATCGAAATCAAAATCGAAATCGAAATCGAAATCAAAAATCAAAATAAAAACCAAATCAAAAATCAAAATCAAAATCTCAAACCAAAACCAAAATCAAAATCAATGTCAAAATCATAATTAAAATCTCAAATCAAAACCAAAATCAAAATCAAAATCTCAAACCAAAAGCAATATCAAAATCAAAATGAAAGTAAAAATCAAAATAAAAATCAAAATAAGAATGCAAATAAAAATTAAAATCAAAATCAAAATTAAAATCTCAAACCAAAATCAAAATTAAAATCTCGATCCAAAATCAAAATCGAAATCCAAATCAAAATCAAAAACAAAATCAAAATAAAAATTAAATCTTAAACCAAAATACATTAAAAAAGAAATGAAATAGAACGAATTGAAATAAGAACGTACAGGTACCTACTAAAAGAAGCTAAAAAGTACGACAGACGGGCACCTTTGTTGGCGGTCAAAACTTGGCATTTATATGGATCAACAAAAAAAAACGTGTAAAATGTATAAGACACCGAACAATGGGCGTGGCTTACAGCGAAATCTTGATGGTATAAATTGATCCACATGGATCAGGATGTGTATGCCAGCTTGTGTAATGGATCAGCATATCCGGATGGATCAACACGTCCGAACGGATCAACTTAAAACTGGTGTACCGTCGCGCAAGATCAACGTTTTACGAGAGGAGATAAATATATATATATATATATATACATATCTATACAATTTAACTTTTGTTAAATATATATATGTATCTATACATATATCACATACCCCGTAGAAAAGTGTAAGTAAAAAAAATCTATTTTACGTTTTATCTCTGAAAGGTAAAGCAATTGTGATTATTATCAACGAAAACCATATTTAAAATAGATCACTCCATCTCCGCAAGATGTCAATAGTATCTATTTTCGACGGGACCGCTTGTTCATCATTATTCATTAATTTGTTTTCGCTTTTCTGTACAAATTTACTTTTTTGACTTACGACACTTTTGCGATGTGCAATATGTATAAGGATGTATTATGACTTGTAACTATCTATTTTAAATCCATTAATAAAATAAAAACAAGGCGCATCATCCATCTGACCCGACACGGCGGTCGCACGCATGTTGCACTCATTCCGTCATAAAAACTATAAACTCCCACTAGTTTATGTAACTTACTATTAATAGATTCTTGGTACTATTATTGAAGAGCACAAGGCCGGTGTTAGCAAGTGATGAACAAGATAAACCAATGCTTAGATGGATTGAACACGTACTGCGGATGTACGGAGAAAGGAGTGTCAGAAGAATAAATAATTTATTATAACGCACAAGTAATTGGACAATAAGTCAGGACGTCGTATGAAGGCGTGGCACGACCTGAGTTGTATGCACTGTATGCAGGTATGGGATGTACGAATATATAAATCGACACACTTAACTTTGCGGTTGGGGGCGTCGCCACTGTGGATATTATTTTAATAGGCATTATTATTATTATTGCGTTTATTTGTGGGTTTTAGGTCTGTTCCTTGTCATTTTTTAACGCGGTGCAATGACCGCCATTGTGACTCAATTTTTTTTTCGTTTACAAAACAAAATAGTGTAAAGCTTTTTCAGCTCCATAACTCGCGATTGAAATGCGTTGACGCGTTGAAAACTGTTGTCTTAACCAAGAAATCCTAGATAGAAGAAGTTGTGCAAATTTCATGACCCCAAACCTAGCTTTCGACAGTTTCTGCTGCTTCAGTGCATATATTTTCAGCTTGGAAAAGAGCGCCAAAATTGCACGGCACGATTGGACTCCGAATTTATAATCTTACTAGGTATGTAACTTCTATTTCGATTTTCGTGAGAAATCCTGTTTTAATCAAAAACTTGGAAGACATTATTTAAAAGGTAATCTAAAACTACTATAAACAGTGCTTCAATCTCGATTAATTAAATTGGGCTAAAGCACAACCATAGAGTCAATGTACCTACTACATCAAAAATGCATAGAGAATAATAATAAAATAATCAGTACCTACCGTAGAGGTAATAACTAAGTAGTTGCCGAACCAACCGGATCGAATGGCCACCTATGAAAACACATAATAGCTTTTCTTGCGGTCGTTATAATTGTATTTGGAACGGGGCCGCATTATTATTTTCACCGGCTAAAAAGTTTTGAATTTCGAACAACGCGACTGTTCAGCTGATTCAGCTCCTTTCAGTTGCTTCGTTCGCGTCACCGCCACGCCCCCCACGTGACGCGGCCGCGTTGGAACATTCGCCGTCCGCTGATTGGCCCGTGAACATCGTACGATCGTCGCGCCAGCCAGAGTTACAAAACTGTTTATCAACATAAATACTATTTCCAACGGAGGGTACTTACTTACCTAATGCGTACAATGGCGTGTTTTCTGATGTTAATTTTTTCCTCATTTTCCGGCTGGTTGCGTCAGTTTGAGAATCGAACCAGGTGCAAAGTGTGACTGCTATAAATAAAGCTGTTTTTCACTTTCAGTGAATAGATCTTTTAATTATCAGATGTTCATTGGTTTATTGAATATTTTTCCTTATGCTTTTTTTGTGTGATTGCACTATTGAACTATGAAATTCTATTCCTGATGAAAATACTAGCGAAATTTCTATTCTGAATCTCAACTACCTACGAGTGAGTATAAAGTGGAAAAAATTCTCGAAAGGACTTGAAATTTGCACTTTTAATATCTAGGTCATCGCTTCGCGATGTCATTTCTGTCAGTTGCTATAGAGCTACGAAAATCTATTTTTATGTTAAAATTAAGACATGACAGCCAAATTAGCTTATTTATTTTTAAAAAACTGATGGACGACAAAGTGTCGAGTGTTGGGAGAGGTCTTTTATATTAGTCCCATAGAGAAGTCATATGGACTACGGACTTCACTGACGAAAAATCCCCCTACTCGTCTTATGTGAAACCGAAAGACAGGATGCACTAGTACGGTGACATTACTTACGACCTCTCTCTGGAACCACTTTAGCCGCGATGATTACGATCGTTTATCTATTATACCTAATATCAGAGAACAACACTATTGCGTACACCCGAAATAAATAATATCTTTTACGCAACTAATATCGCCAGTTTTTAAATGGCGGCCTTGTGCATCACATGTTAATAGTAAAATCAATAAAGCCGGCCCGTTATCGTTATTTATAACTTCAGATAAAAAAAATAATAACAATAGACCTTCGATATTAATCTAGGTAACTTTATTATTATCATAATGTTTTGTGTTAGTCGTAATTTTAATTGTTTAATCTTCTTAGACCTTAGAACGTAATTTATATCAATTTTAAGAGATATAAGAATAATGTTTGGAAACTCGTAGTAGGTACAAGTAGGAAACTGTACTACTTCACATATGGGGTCGATTATGTGATAACTTTTTTTGATTTGAGCTTACGTTTTCGAGTAAATCGAGGCCAAAATTAAAGTGTTTGTACGAAGTGTTGTGATGTGAAACTCGATGAAACAAAAAAGCTCACGTAGAAGACACAAACACATATATTGGATTTAGCCTGCGGGAGAGAATGAGATAGAATAATCGGTCTCTTCTTTGTGCGGTGCTTCACAGCCTCCCCACTCTTGTCTACTTTAGTTTTCTGTATGTTTCACTTCTACCCCGTGTGAACTGCACACATGTAGTTTTTTTAAATTTAAATTATAATTTTTAAAAATCAGTCGCTAGATATAAGCTGTTTAATGTCTTAAAATGACGTAAAAAAAATTTAAAAGGAAAAAAAAGAATGGCATAGATAATTTTTTTTCTATGTGATATAAATTTTCCAGTTTCCTATTTGTACTACAAGTTTCCGGATACCGCGTATAATCTTTTTTAATAATTCTTCCACTTAACCTCGCTTGGTTAAAGTTTATAGCAGTTAAAACCGATGTAATCACATTTTTTTATCAGCTTCTTAAAGTATTAATCAGTTTATCAGTAGATTACAATATTATCCGCGATACGCGATGTTATTTGATCGCTTGAAAACTCGCCCGAATTTTATGGCGATACGAAATTAGACTCGTGTCATATAATTTATTTGTAGCTACGGTCGAATGGCGCTTGCAGTTTTATGTGTCGGGTTGTCGACCTCTGACATTTGTTTATGAAGGTCGAGGTCACCCTGGAGAAGTCAGCGGTCGGCGATCGGTGGTTTGCGGTTAAGATAGCAATGGGAAAATTGAAAGTATCCGTGCAATGTGGTTTTGGGTTTTGCTAATTGTTTAAAATTTGAGTTTAAGATTTTTTTTATATAAATAAATGCAAATCAAATCTTGGGAAGTCGAATTTAACCCGCTTCCCGACATCCAATCGAACTTAAACTCGGCAAATAGACTCTTTATCGATGACATTCACACGCATTTCTCTGAAATTATGCCGTGTTGCCCTTTCTCATTATTTAGCCAACGTTTTTGCCCTGATGATGAACACTGTAATGTTGTCCGAAACTTTGGCTAAAGAAGGAGAAAACGCAACATGGCATGACACACCAAAAATAAATCACGATACTAGCTAATTTTAAGTCATGTTTACATTCTGTTACTGAAGTAAAAACTTCTTTAGCACCGTTGTGATTTGAATCTCGGTGAAACGAAAAATAGCGACACTAAAATGAGACAAATTCATACATCTACAGGATTTAGCCTGCGAGAGAATGAGATAGTATTATCAGTTTCCTCTTTGTGCGGTGCTTCGTAGCGTGGGGTCTCTTGTCTACTTTAGTTTTCTGAAGGTTTCACTTTTACCGCGTGTGAATTCCGCACTCTATTTTTAGTTTTATCTTTTTTATTTCTTATACATTTGTATTATCAGATAGTTTCACCCTGTTGTTCTCAATTATTATTTTTTTATTTATTTATTTATAATTTATTTGCAAAAATATTTTGAAAAGTTGTACATTGTACATGGTTACGTGTTTGAATTATAAGTGTTAAAATATTGCGAGAGGAAAATTATAAATCAATATCTAGAAGAAAACGCAATACAATTAGGTGGGACACGTGAAAGTTTTACGTATACAATCAATATACCTACATAAGTATGTATATTGTATGGGGTTTTGTGACAAAAAGTATCTAACTTGCTCGATCAATTAAAATTCTACTAATCTTAGCTCACCTGTAAAACCTGTATTTCTTCTATCTGACTAAGCGTGGTCATTTTGCGAATGTTGAATTTCAGAAATTGTTTTCCTTAAAAAATATTTTAGTCGTTAGTACAATGGCGTAGCGATCGTTTGGGCAGCTTGGGCAGTCGCCCGGGGCCCGGGTCTCTAATAAACCTGCCCGCTGTAGGATATTAAGACGATAGACTTCGCTTTTCGGCCCATACAAAAAGGACGCCCGGGAAAAAACACTTTTCTACATCGAAAATTACACAAAATCAATATATTTTTTTTATATTGCCTTCTAGAAAGTAGAAGCTATGTCGGTATGTTTTTGCATTTTCGATACGTTTCGTATTAAAGTAAACATTCACTATCAAACATATATAATTTATCGGAAAGTATTATTCAAGTTAAAAGTGCTGTTAACTCAATTATTATAAAGAATTACAAAATTATAAAAACATACCGACATAGCTTCTTCTTTTAAGAACATATTACAGTTTTCAAATTACAATTTCGCGAAAGTTTCGGTGTAGAAAAGTGTTTTCTCCCTGAACCCTTCTCCGAGCAATTTCTGTAGGTAAATTAGATAGTTTACTGCAGTTGTCTCATTCGCACGTTTTACATGTCGCGGCAAGGAGTGCATGGTCGGGGGGAGGGAGTCATCGTTTTCGATAATAGTGATGTTAAGACTATTTTATACAACAATAGTGATGGGGTTGATATATTTTTATTCATTAGTTCTGTTTAGTTTTACAATAATGTATTTTAGAGATTACGGTCTAACGCATTTTTAACAATACGTAATATAATATTTTTTCATATGACTATTTTATGATATTACATAATCAAACTTATTCCTGTGAACACATAATGTTACTTGCAAACTATATAAATAATATAATATAACATAATATACAAAAAATAATGTGAAATATTTTTGGACTTTCGTGAAATCCAAATAATCTTCCTCTGCTATACCTAATAACATGTTCCGTGGAAACTTTTCTTTTAGTGAATGGCAACAAATTTCCAATCTTTTTAATGTCTATTTTCAATCAATTTTTGTCCTTTCTCAAACTAAATACATACTCACAAATAATGACAATAATAATAATATGAGTACAATAAATTTGAATTCGATTAACATTTAATACATCTTTAGTAAGTATTAAAATATCTGCAAAATGACAACACAAAAAAATGCTGGTTGTGACAAATTACCTACATTCAACTTTTATTTTTAATTGTGCTGAACAACTTATTACCCCGGTGACATTGCTATTCACATATTCTCTCAAAGAAAACGTATTTCACACTACTTGGAAAAAATCTTTTGTAACGTCTGTTTTTAAAAAGGGGGATAAACACAATATTTAGAATTATAAACCGATATCAAAGCTGTGCGTTTTCATGGAAAAAATCCTTACCGATAACTCTTCAATTTATGTAAAAACACAATTATAACACCCAAAAACACTGTTTTTTTTCACTGCAGATTTCACAGGCAGGTCTTTTGAGTCAAACTTGGGACGGTTCACCGACTTAGTTCTTAATTCTATTGGTTGGTTTCAAAAAAGACACACTAAAAATACTGACAAACTATCCTAAAGACAGAACACAAAAAAATGGGAATATGCATAGTACAGAAGCATAGATAAAAAATGGAGTTTCGCAAGGTACCTACAGTACTTGGGCCGATTCTATTTTTGATGAATATAAATGATTTATGTAATTTTGTAATCCCAGGAAAAATTATTTCTTATTGTAACAAACTCATTTTAAACTACAGCAAAACCGTTTATTTAACTTTTTATAAAATTCATTAAAAACAAACCTCATGATAACCTTAAAATTAGAATCCACAATACAAGTTGCAATCAAGAAACATGTTCACTATGCACTTTACAAACCACTCAAAAGCGCATAATTAAAGTTATGTATAATAGAAATAAAACATTCTCCACCGAGTTATTATTCAAATAGAAAATAGACTAAAATATTCAATATCCGTTAATTTTTAAATTGCAGACTATGAAATATGTATTTAAAAACAAAATTTGTTTCTTAAAAAATGAAAATAGAATTGGCCACTTGCATGAATTTCATAAAGACTTGAAAAAAATAGTGTCTATAGATTTTTTTACTAAGATTACGAAAATGTTAGTAAATAAATTAGAAATGTAAAGATAAGTTTTTAGATTTTCACGGCCAAAAGCATTTTAGTTGTTAGTTTAGAAATGTAAAGTTTTTTTTTAAATAAATAAATCCATTATTTTGGCTCGTAAAGTCACTACATGAAAATGTTCCGTCTCCGATAATGTTCTATTAATTTTGTAAAATTCCACACTGATTTTTTTTTTTATATGGTAACACTTTGATTTCAGGCGAATTTTTGAATAGGATATTTAACATTCACTAGATATTGTTTGTTCTCTGCGAACTTATCATTTGGTTTGACGTTTTGACAGATGTTACGAAGGGAACTCCGTGCTTTTTATGCCTCTTGTACCTGTTTTAGAAGTGTAATGGTAATGGTGATGATTTTATAATATATTATTATTATTATAATTTACAAGTACGAGTATATTATATTGGATTTAGTCATATGTAGACGGTGAACATTATAAGATAGATCAAGGAAAAAAATATTTATGAGAAGTAATATTTTTGGCATGTCCCGTTATTCTCCTGCGCCATTCGCGTGGAAAACGTTATTTTTTAAAAATGATTTTCGGCTATGTAATTATCGTTTTTTCGCGCCCATAAAAATATGTCCTGTCTTTCCGGTTTATAAAAAATGGTCGGATTTTTCGGATTGAAATTTTCAAAAATCCGCCCGGGTTTCAAAACAACGATAAAAAAACGGAATGTCTTAGAATATTTGCCTAAACCGGATTTTTTTTTTAAATGTGGTGCAAGTGGCCTATTAGCAAAAGTACTAATCAAGTCCATTTTTATTGGTCTTCGAAAATTTAATCTTCTACCAAAATAAATTCAAATGACAGATAAAATATCACTTTACATTAAAAAAAATTTGGCTGAATGATACAGATGTTGAAACACTTTTCCTATAAATGTTTTGTATACCTTTATGTTTCACTATTTAATACAAATCTACGGTAACTTCAAGACTAGCTTTATTTACTTTCTTAAAACTATAACAATCAACAAAAAAAATGTTTCACTATTTTTCACATTTTTTTCACTACATATTTTTCACAAATACCTAAATTTCTAAACATTTACTTTAAAATTAACTTTTTTTTTTCTTGTACTTATTGATGTTATATGTATAACATTTTTGTTTAAATTACCCACACTCAGGAAGTGCCGTAGTGGGTTCCCATTACCTAATTTTGTCTATTATACAAGGTGTCCGGAAACTCGTAGTACAAGCGGGAAACTGGGGATTCCCCATCCCATTTGGAGTCGATTTTGTGGTATAACTTTTTTTGATTTGAGCTTTCGTTTTCGAGAAAATCGAGTCAGAAGTTGATTTTTTTTTTGGTCAAATTCTTGTAAATTATTACCGACGATCATAGTACCTAACTAATAAAAACAAATTAAAAGAAAAACAAACAAAGAAATCGGTATTTAAAGCATAATTTTGAAATTGCCCATCAATTAATTCAACATGAAAATAAAATATTCGCTCATTTCACGGTTCAACAGCTGATCTACATTTCGCGCACGAGACTGCATGCTGATCCAATCACGACGAGATGGATTCTAGCGCTGTCTCGTTTGTTTAAAGTGCTGCTAAAACGAGACAGCAACGCTTGTCAAATGACCGCGGGCGGCAAAAAGTGTCGTGTGGCCTTGACCCACGAACCAAATTCTGTACCCAAGAAGCATACGGATGCAAGTCCGAAAAGGTAAATGTTCAGGAGAGCCAAAAAAATATTTTTTCTCTAACTATGGTCTCATAACTTCGTCGGATATCCATGCTGATAGATAACAAAAAAAAAAAAAAAAATAAATTAGTTTTGTTTTAAAAACGAGCAAATGAAACGAAGTTTTTAGATTTTCACGGCCAAAAGCATTTTCGTTGTCTGGCGACACGGTATCGCTTCCAAGTAAATAATCACACACTCTACACTAACAATTACACATCGTCGGATTTACCGGATCTGCCCTGATGATGGACCCTGCAACGCTGTCCGAAACGTCGGCTATAGTAGGAGGTAGCGCAACACGGCATAACACCCCAAAAACTAACAACGAAAATGAAACGAAATTTAAAGCCTTAAAAATAATTAGTTTTTAGACTTTTACGGCCAAAAGCATTTTCATTTGTTAGTTTTTGGGGTGTTATGCCGTGTGGCGCTACCTCCTTCTATTGCCGACGTTTCGGACAGCGTTGCAGTGTCCATCATCAGGGCAGATCTAACGAAATAATGACAAGACTAGAAGAAGTTATAATTTATTTGAAGTGAAAACTTCTTTAGCACCGTTGTGATTTAAACCTGTTTGAAACGAACAAACTACACCAAAAAGAAATAGTAAGCAAACGACGAAAAATTAATTTTGTAACAACTTTGAAGTGAAAACTTTTTTAGCACCGTTGTGATTTAAACCTGTTTGAAACGAACAAGCGACACCAAAAAGAAATAGTAAGCAAACGAATAAAAATTAATTTTGTAACAACTTTGAAGTGAAAACTTCTTTAGCACCGTTGTGATTTGAACCTGGTTGAAACGAAAAAGCGACGACATCGTCGGATCTACCGGATCTGCCCTGATGATGGACACTGCAACGCTGTCCGAAACGTCGGCTAGAGAAGGAGGTAGTGCAACACGGCATAACACCCCAAAAACTAACAACGAAAATTAAAAATAATTGTTTAAAAAAAAAAACGCTGACTTGAGTCAAACAAAAACATGGACTTGATTGAGGCCTACTGCCTCTAAATGAAGTGGACTATTTTGTTATGACATGTGGTGTATTATGAAAGGAATAAAGTCCATGGTACACCTTTCTGCTTCTAAGATAGTTGTTGCATCATGGTACTTGCATCCATATGCAATTTTGAAGATCCTATTTTTTCTTCATAATAGGACTTCCATCTTTCTGCCACTGATAAACATGATAATTTACTTCAAGTTTCAAGTCTGTATCAAAAACTCATTTCTGACTTGGATCCGTATAATCCTCGCGAACACAAATAAAGATGGCCGCTTTTCTGTTCCGTGTTAGTTCTTTGTATTACAGTAGTGTTCGAAACGAATGTGAACAAGGTTATTATCATTTTTTTAATAATGTAATAATTAGATGGAAAAAAAATAGTATACAGCAAATTTTTTCCCCATCAACTACTATCATTCAGACAAGTGCTTAGCCAAAAGTCCCCGCCCCTAGCCCCCCTTGCTTTCCCCCTGTGCCCCACCAAACACGAAAAGTGTAAGTGTTTCGTAAATCACGTCTATCTCCATTACTAAACAACATATCGGATTGAAATTTTTTGTATTCTCTTTGCTGTAATATTGTCTACAATTAATGTCAATCACAACGGTGCTAAAGAAGTTTTCACTTCAAAGTAATTACAAAATAAATTTTTCGTCGTTTGCTTATTATTTCTATTACCTAAGTGTCGCTATTTCGTTTCAACCAGGTTCAAATCACAACGGTGCTAAAGAAGTTTTCACTTCAAAGTAATTATAACTTATTCTAGTCTTGTCATTATTTCGTTTGTTTTAGTGCACTAAAGCTATGTACAAATCGCGAACGTGAAATACTCGTGTTAGTGCGGGTTATTCATAATGGAGCTAGTTTACACTTCCATTCAATAAATAAAGTTATAGATTTTAAACTGAAATACTATGGCATTTTTAGTTGCTGAAATCTTGAACTGATACCCGTAAGCCTAATTTCACTTCTTCAGTAAAACCAAAATTTAAAACAATTGAGAAAAAATACAATTAACTAGTATAAACATCAATTGGCGGCAATGAATCGGCTGCCGCGGAGCGATGCAGAGATGTTGCACCAAACATTCACGGTTGATATCTGACATTACCTAGCCATAAAGTACACATTAAAATTAATATTATTTTACAGCTCATAGAAAGGGCTACAATCTTTGTAGGAAACATTTTTTCATAAAATGTCGGCCTGAAAAGTTCTGTGACAAAATGTAAAATAACGTACCAAAAAAAAAAAAAATTACCTTTTCATACGAATTACAAACAAACGGTAAAAGTTACGATGAAAGTTAACTAGACATTAATTGTAGACAATGTTACAGCAAATCCTCTCCTTCCTTTTCTTAAAAGACGAGAAAGTGAGCGCTTCCATAAATTAAGGTGTACCGTATTTAAACAAGAAAATCGGTTACTAATTTAATTTTTTTTTTTAAGTTATTGTTTTGATTTAAAGTGTAAAAACGAGCAAATTAACCACAGAATTAAAAAAAAAACTTTTGCAATACTAAATCGTAAATGTTGTAAGTTAGAATATGAATGTTAAAATATTTTTTTTTTTTAAAAGTATTACCAATGTTCAGCGAAAACTGAATAGTACTGCAGTTCATCACCACAGCACGTGTCAAGTCTCGACAGCGCTGTGTTGATGAAAATGATGAATATTTGGCAGTTTGGCAGCGGCCGCCGGCAGCTGCACTTGTGCGTAGATATGGTTTCGTGACGTTTGACATTTATCGAATTATTAAAAACATTTTGCATTAATTTGTCATTAAAATAAAGTACGTGTTTGTGAAGTACAGTGAAATTTAGAGGTTATTGATAATTCTGTGATTTGTGAAGTACAGTGACATTTAACTAGGTACTTACCGGCTATTTTAAAAAATTTTCTTAGCTTTTAATGATCTTTCTGAAGTGTTTCTGAGTTAATTTCATTCTGAGTTGCCATGGAATCCTCTGTGCTTGAAAAGTGATCATTTTAAACATTTGTGATGTTGTGTGTTTTGGATTGCAAAAGAAACATTGCACATAATGTAAGTAGTTTCCTTCCTGTTTTAATATTAAATGGGTAATCCATAAACCGCCGCATTTTTTAAACAGTTTTTTCAACAATTACTACAAGAAACAACTATTTACGTACACAAAATTGGTTATCAGGTTCTTAGTTTAGGTAAATTACGTAATTCGTGCGTATTTAGTTTGAAGTCAAATCCAAATGCAATAATAATAATACGGCGGGTTTGTACCTTTTAACTTGGAATGAAAATCGAATTTTAATGCATATTTTTCCGTCTACCCCGACTGAAACCGATGATTTACTTTGTATTTTACTTTTCAAAATTAAAAGTGTAGCCGATACGGCGGGCACCCCGGAAATACACCAGAAATACAATAACGAATAACCCTAAAGTAGCCGAAATTTTTTTTTTTTTTACTTTTTTTTTTTTTTTTTTTGCAAAAATGCTCAAAACGAAAAACTATATGTTTATTTGGGTACTCTATGTAATATAGATTCCCCAGTTTCCCGCTTGTACCACGAGTTTTCGGACACCGTGTATATTTACGTATTGCTAACTACGTATTACAATATTACTTGTACCTTATGTTTACATCTTACTGTATTTAGAAAATATTTAAAATAACTTTTAAAATGTAGATATAATGGAAAAAAAGAAAGAATAAACAAAACAAAAAAAAGTGATTATTGGAGCCGATACCCTCTAAATATATTGATTGAGGAATCACTAAGTCACGCGAGATCAAAAATACTACGAAGAACAAATAATTATGCGGATTGCTTAGGTAGGTAGGTACATGCACGGCTCACGCACTTCCGAGATCCGAACAGTAAAAATGCTAGACCCACAACACAGCTGCAAATCATAGCGGCGCGGGTGAGGTGTAGGGGCAGTGGTTCAAGGGGGATGGGGGGCGTCCGGCGGGCAGTTTGTCACTTAGTGTGTGTTCTCTTGTTTTGAATGTCGTAAGTGTGTGTGAGCTTATTTCGAGCGGGACAGAAGAGATTTAATGAAATACCTAAACGCTCCGCGTCGGTCGCGAAATCTAGCCTCTTAAAATGCTAAATTATAAAAACAATATTATATTACATTTATATTATAAAGAAATTATGTTTAAAGAAAATGAATCAATTGTCTAACTTTGGGTCCAACGCTGCCTTTATAAAGGCTTTAGAAAAAGGAAACTGATTCACTCATACACGAAGGACTGTGAAATCACCTGATGTTAATAACTAATAACGAGCTATGTGACGTAATCAGTCAGCAGCTTTTTACAGCTAGACACGTTGGCTATTATAAATTTCGTGATGTCATCTATATTACCTGCAGTGCAAAATCACGCCAGATAACGTCATACATTTTATGTTTACATATTTTCATTTTTTACGTACTATTGTGTATGTACATTGTGACAAATAATGTACATTGTGACACGTAATGTAAGGTCTTAAATCTTTTTGTCGCTGAAGAATTTTTATTTATTTATTTTATTTTCGGGAAATCAACAGTTTACATTTTTCCAGTTGGTACATGTTTGTATAGCCAAAATAAAACCAATTATGGATTTCCTCCTTGTGACTTTACCTCTGATTAAACAGCATAATTAAAAAATAGAAATAAAAAATGTTTAATAAAGGAGTATGAGACCAAAAATTTTATAAAACCAAAGATTATATAAAACTAAAATTTACATAAAACATACAAATATCAATACATTGGCAACCGAAGCCATGTTGTACATATAAATTAAATAGTAACAGAATTATAAGTAAAAACGATAAAAACATAGACACATAACATATTCGTGAAACATCAGAGGAATACTCTTTTACGTACCCCTTATATTTGGTTAGTTCGGAATTGAAAATATCCACCTTCGATAACACGCTATTTTGTAACTATTGCATAGTCTGTTCAGGCAAGAATTCTGCTTACAGTTTGTCTTGCATTGATCCACCCTGAACAGGACAGAAGAGCGTGTTGAACGTGCAGATACATTGAATTGAATTTTATTTAGCAACTCTGGGCATTGAATATTATTGTTGACTAATTTATACATGTATAATTCATCCATATGATACCTTCGTACACTCAATGAATCAATTTTAAAGTACGAAGCTGCCTCTGCATAATTATTAAATCTTACATATGACTTGTAACAAAGATATTTTAGAAATTTGTTTTGAATTGATTCAATTTTGTTTATGTGGACTTTATAAAATGGAGACCAAACAACTGATGCAAACTCCAGATGACTCCGTACGTAGGCAAAGTAGAGTTGCTTAACACTTTGCACTCCTATTGGATTCACTAATGACCAGTAGTCTACTCTGGGGTTGAAAAAAATTTACATCATTTCCGTAAAAGATAAAAAAATAAAAATGTTATACTCATTCTTTTTAGACAACCTGTTTCTTCTATGTGGTGACCATGCAGCGCGGTAACGTATTAGAGCGACATTATTCGAAGAAAGTCACTAAATGCGATTATTTAAAATCAAGATAATTACGAAACCATTTAAATTATGAGGAATATATTTCTTAAAAATCTGAAGATCTTATTATCTAAAAGAAGTGTCTTTTTGTTCGAAACATTTGAAATATATTTGTAAGGATGTTTTTTTGCGACCACTCTATTGCGAGTCCGGCTTTTAGGGTCTTGGATTGTAAATCAATGGTTTACCAGCTCTTTGTATTCCGGGAATATCTATCCTCATTGGCTCTAGTTTTGGGTTATTATATGATACTTACTTGAAAATGGCGCCGAAAACAAAAGATGGACCTTCCCAGGAGGCGGAGCAGGTATGTGGAAGAATCTGAATAGATACACGGTGTTTTTGAAGAGACAGGTATAAACAGTTTGACACACATTTGAAAAAAAAAAGAAAAAAAATGTAACTTAACACTATTTCTAAATGTCTATTGTCATGTTAAAATTAATCACTAATAAATTTTTAAGGTATGATATTTTTCATAACACACTCCAACGCACATAGCAGGTTTATTGTCACAAGTTTTACAAAAAAATATGGTCCTTTTTCGTTGTTTTTTATCCGAACACACCATACACTCACGAGATTTTTTTTCATTTTGAGGCATTAGTATGTGTAATTTTCCAACCTTTGTTCTGGATCAAGACAATGTCTGCCTTTTGTACAATTTAATCCTCCTCTGTGATTTCCGACTAATTGAATGATTAGTTTGTCAACAAATTCAAGATGTGTCATAGCTTTTAGTTTCTTTTGATTTTGTGTTTCCTTATATAAAATGTATGAGTTAACAACGGAAACTTCGAGACCCCAAAAAAATAATTTTCGCCACCATTATAAAGTTTTTCTCAAAAATGGTTAAGCTGCAGTATACTGGTCTGCAGTATCTACGCCTCCCATATATTTAGTATAATTTATTATTATATTCGGTTTCATTATGGTTTCTTCTTCGCCACCTCTCATTATTCTTCTTACAGTTTTAAAATCATTTGAATAATGATTGGTATATACTGTAACTATTCTCTTGTCCTTCCAAGCAAGAAGCAATTCATTGTTTTTTACACATGTAATCGTTTCACCTGACTTCAATTTAGCATTTTTTATTGGTAATGGGATATTCTTTCTAGTCGTCATTATTGTACCAGTTAGATGAGTTTTTAATTTCATCAATTCCTCTCCTAATTGCGGGCTTGTATATAGCCTGTCAGTAAACATGTGATAGTCTTCAGCTTCAGGAATGGAAATTAATAAATTGTTGTATAGGTTCAAAACGATTCTTGAAGTAAATGGGATATCAGGTCTAATTAACCTATTCGTGGTTACGGCACCATAATACGGAATAAATGAATAAATATAACCAGATCCAGAATCCGCCAAAATGTATATCCTGATGCCCCATTTGTTTGGTTTGATTGGATTTTAAGTTTTAAAATAAATCCTGCCTTTAAAATTGACTACAGATTCGTCTACCACTATTTCTTTACGGGGTATCATATATTCTCTACATTTGCTATCTATATGTTGCATAAATCCATTTACTTTTTCAACTCTTTTTTCAAAGGTTTCGTTGTTATCTGTTTCATTGTTATTGAGATGTAGCATCCAAAATATTTATAAAAAACGATCTCTTTTAAAAATATTTCTGAAAAATGGGGAGTAAGCGACAAAAGCAGTCGAGAAGAAATCTTGAAGATTGGGATGTGGTCTCACTCCCATATTTAATATGACTCCCAAGAAAGCTCTAAATTCTCCTTCATCCAAATCTCTCCAAGAATGCCAAAGAGAATTTTTACTTAAGTTTTGGGTTTTTGAAATAATATTATTTGCGTAATTATTAGTATTACTGACTATGGATTTTATTAGTTCACCAGTAAAGAACTATTTGAAAAAATCTAGCGGCTCATTACAAATTGATGAAATATTAGGACCAGCGCGTCTGCTACCAATGGAAAAATCAATAATTTTTGGTTGAAAAATATTACTTAAAATTTCCCAGTTATTAGTTTCACTGTTTGTATCACTTTCACTTTCAGAAAAAAACAGCTCGCCGTCTTTTACTTGGTCGCACTTCGATATCACTTCCACTATCTGAGTCGTTACCATTTGACACAGAATTATTCACAATAGAGTCAACATTATCAAATATCAAAAGGTCATCATCACAGTCAGGTTAGAAGTCTTCAATGTTTTCAAAAGCATTATTCAAGGAAGATTCAATATTATTTACACTTTGATTTATTATTTCACTTTGTTGGTTAATATTACTAAACACATCGTTTTCATTACTTTCTTGTTTTCATTAGAGTTGCTTAATGATGTTGATGCTATTAAAAAGTTTTGTGTTTCTTATGTAAAAACCTAACATTTTAGCAGCTTTATTTGTGACTTGTTGCATATGAAGGTTATATTGTAGTTTACTATCAAGGGTTATTCCAAGATCACGAATATCTGAAACTGTTACTATGTTGTTGTAGAATAATTAATAATGTTTTATTTTTATTTCTTGAAAAGGTAATGTGATGACATTTTGAGACATTTAGAAATAGTTGATTTTGTTGGCAATTGGTAAATATATTGTTTAAATCATGTTGTAAGTTTACACAATCGTTAAGACTTTTTATTGGCTTGTATAGCTTGTCATCATTAGCAGCAGCAGCAGCAGAATATGAGGAAAGGTAAGGGTTATTTGTCTAGTCACGTCGTGTAAAATTCAGGATCAGGCCGCTAAAAAAACACATCTTACATATAGATAGTGTTTAAATTCCCATTTAACACCAGCCGCCTGTTTTTCGTGATTTATTCACGAAAAAAACATCGCCAAAAACAGTGTTTTATTTTAAGAAGTTCGGGCACAAATATTTAAATGTTTTACGATCATTTTCTAAAGAATTTAATTTATCACGTGATTTATTTATTTTCTCAGTGGAACTCTCAAAGCTATGAAGAAAATGAGAAATACAGCTTACGACTTACAATTAGGCATAAACGCTAAAAACTAATCTTGTTACTTTCGAAGTTTTTCTCCTCTGATCTAGAAAGTCAACATTTTCTTTCTTTATTGAAGCTAGTGTTTCCGCGAGCCGCGACAGCTTTGAATTCTTGCGACGACATCACAATTTTAAAGTCGCAAGCAGCCAGTTTTGCAAACTCTTGAGATTATTAATCTATTGAGGACTCGACCTTGCCCGCTGCCCAAGTGGCCAGTGCCGAGTCATCGTCCCATCACGCCACCTCCTCTCAATACAATAGGAAAATAAATAATTTGCTTCTCGGAGATGCTTAAACGACAAGATCTTTTAAACCTTTTTTGTTACCTGTAAAAATATCCCATTATTATACCGGTCGGATGTTCAAGTAAGGTAACCTTTGATTTGCGGTCGAGATGTGTCGATCTTTTTTGCCTCTGAACGATCAAAGTTTATTTTAAATCTGAAATTGAATATTATGAACTTCTCTAAACACGCCAAAGTCGTATTATATTGAAGTAAAACTTCTTTACCCACGCTCGAATTGGGGGGTAAGCTGGTGAATGCGTTACGAAAAGTGGTGATGTGTTACGAAAAGTATGATGCGAACGGTGATCGATGGCGAGGCGAACGGTCGGGCCTTTACGCACGCTTGACTTGGGGAGTGATAAGGATGGTCACCCCAAGGTCGTAGGTCACCCCAAGGTCGTAGGTCACCCCAAGGTCGTAGGTCACCCCAAGGACGTAGGTTACCCCAAGATCGTAGGTCACCCTAAGGTCGTAGGTCAACCAAAGGTCGTAGGACACCCCAAGGTCATAGGTCACCTCATGGTCATATTTCACCCCAATGTCATATGTCACCCCTAGGTCATAGGTCACCCCGTTCGCTACGTTTGGTAACTTAGCAGGGATACCTGGGTTCATGGGGCGAGGTTTGTCTGTAGTTTTACTTCAGTCGTGTGGTCTAAAGCACACTCGTTTTTTTTAATTCATATTATTTTCAGTAGTATCTTAATGAGAAATATGACAGTATTGTTGATTAGCTGATTGCATTTCATTTGACCTCTCGTCTCGTTTCCGACTTGTGTTCTTTAAAAAGTATTGAATATTATTTCATGGAATGTTTTAATTTATTTGATTATAACTTTTTTTACCTCCAGGTGTTCATGTTGAACAATGTTGAAAAATGTGGATCCAACAAAAATATTTCTTTGAAAGTTATATGGAATTTTCATATTTTTCATTGCTAGTTGCGAGCTGAAAGTAAATGTTTTATCCTAGAAATTCCAGGCAGAAAAAACTGTTCAAAATGGGGCCGGAGTTCATCGTTCTAGAGTTTTAAGGGGAACAGATTTTCTGCTTTAAGTCTTCA